>BTHU01000022.1:17811014-19213514 GCA_036184795.1 Tokudaia tokunoshimensis
TGCTGAGCTGAGCTGCTTTTCAAAACATATTCACAGTGCTTCAGAAAGACGTTTGCTGTTGTCCAACGACCACGTTTCTCAAAAAGGACTGCCAAATGCAACCTTCCTCTGCCTGGATATAAATAAAATACTTGCACTTGCCTCAGCAATGCTAACACAGAGGTACCGTCCCCATCTATGAAGATCGGTATGCCGACTTCCGGTTGCCATGGGAACAGTGATTCAGGATGGCCCGACTTCGACAGATGAAATGGCGGCTCAGAGGTGACATTAATGATATTTTTTGTAGTCATCCCACGATGAATACTGCCATTAGTCTTGTCCCTAGTAACGACAACCACAAGCCTGCTGCTAATGAAACACTTTGCTGGAAGGTCTTACTAGGGAAGATGGGCAATTTCATTAATTAGTCCCTTTCCGCAAAGGGCCTTTTACAGGGGCTTATGTTGGGGTGAGTTTCTGTTTCAGATCTTTCCTTTGACTTATGTGGAAAATGCCTTCCTGGGGATCTGAGTCCTTCTCTCAGATCCCTGGAACTCTGAGCATAGGTAGCAAACTCAAATGCAGATTTCATCTGGAACTCCATCAGTCCCACACATATTTGTACATTTGAGATGTTCTGACCCATTTGCTTCCTACTTCTGGAAAGTTCTACGAGTTCCCTCCACCATACAGCAATTTTTCTGAACCTGCTGAGTCTGGAAAGGGGAGCATTTGGCACACTCAGGCTGCTGAACACATTATAAAAGAAAAAAGCCAACGGTAGGGACTTTGTGGGAATGACAAACCACCATCGGTTTAAAGGTTTTTGCTGACTTTGCCTGTTACATTTGTGAGGGTCACCGGGAGCCCTTGAGGGACCTTTAAAGGAGACAGGCTCTGTGATATTTGATCAGGGGGAACAAGTGTTATCTATCTGTCTACGAGTATGCATGTGCTGACAGGGTATGGGCCATTCTGCTAAGGCCAAAGCTGGAAGTCTTATTTGAACTCTATACTCATGCGCACTTTGGCAGCTGGGGCTCTCAAGACAGGCTAGTGGGACCTTGTTCTGTGGCTGCAGAGAGAAGTACAGGAAAATGAATTCCTGTGATCAGTTGAAAGCAAGCCTTGGGGACCGGCAAGCAGACACCAGCTAAACATGACTTATTTTCATCTAATCCTCTTGGGAGAGAGCTGGCGCCCTGGGGAAGCCCAGCTGATCTTTGAGTGCTCATCAGAGCTTTGTAGAATTTCTCTGGAAAAGCCCAGGGCTGCAGAGTCCCATGCACATAGCCAAAAAAGCCAGGCACGGCTCAGGGCAAGGGAGGGGCCAAGCCTTGGAAGATGGAAAAGCATTTAAGCAGGATACTCTGCTGAAGGCATTTCTAATCCTCCTTTGCCAGGACCAGAAAGTAAAGAGAAGGGAGACTCTGACCTCCTTCATCCAGGATGAGTTCCCAGGGTTGTGATGACAGCAGGCAGGTCACTGCCATCCCCCTGGCCTCCCTAACTCAGCCGCCAACATTTGGAATGCATAATTAGAAATATCGAATCTCAGGGCTACTTATTCATCCCGTTCTACTCTGCCCTGAAGAAGTCCCTTGCGTTTTAGCCAGTGAAGAGGTGAAGAGGGTTCTGACAGATGGATGACGCATAAGAAAAATGCTGGGTAGGAGGCAAGGACAAATTCCACCTGTTTCATGATTTTGTTGAAAGCAAGCCTTGAAGTCATGAACTCGAACTCCAGCCTACAAAGCCCCATAACAGAAGACACCAGGACTGAGGTGTTACCAGCCTTGGGAAAACTCAATCCAGTGTTTCTTTGTTTCCAGAGACTACCAGAGGCAGCCAGTAAGTCTTAACTCACTCACAGAATTCCTGAAAGTAATCTGTAGACTGTCCCCAGGGGCCACACTCTTCTAGTCAGGAAACTGCACAGGGAAACCTCCGGCTTCAGCAGTACCTGAAGTATTCTTTCCTGCACATCTGTATTATTGCCATCAGGACCTGAGCTGGCAAAATAACTCAGAGGGCATCCACTCTGGAACTGTGTACTCAGCCCATCCAAGGGGTTCATTTCACTCAGCCTCTGAGGAAGGATCAAGTGTTTGCCCAGTCAGTAGACAGTAAGCAACAAAGTTGAAGCAAGAATCCTTTCCTTTCACTAAAAAACAAAAACAAAACAAAACAAAAACCTTAAAGATTTGTTTATATGAGTGCACTATAGTTGTGTTCAGACACACCAGAAGAGGGCATCGGATCCTATTACAGATACTGTGTAGTTGCTGAGAATTGAACTCCGGACTTCTGGAAGAGCGGTCAGTGCTCTTAACCTCTGAGACATCTCTCCAGCCCGACTCTTTCCTTTTTAAGACAGGGTCTCACTATGTTGCCTTGCATGGCCTGGAACTCACTATGTAGACTGGGATATCTTCAAACTCACAGAGATCCTCCTGCCTCTGCCTCCTGAGTACTAGGATTAAAAGTGTGCACTATCACACCTGGCTAATAATTTCTTTTCTTTTTGTTCTTTTTTCAATGTTTTTATTTGTGTGTTTGTATGTGAGTAGGTGTGTGTGTGTGTGTGTGGTGCTTGGGAGCCTAAGTCAAGGGCAAAGGAGGGACCACTCTCTCCATACTCACCTCATGCACAGAGCATCCCCACACTGAGTCTCTCATAGCCACACCAAAGGTTTATGTCTCTTATAAAGAGTTTGGATAGAGCCCAGAATGTTTCCTGCCTCCAAAGCCTCCAGTAGACACACCTTCATTGATACTAGAGCCCTAACTCTTTATCAAATGCTCTCTGTCCCAGTCCAAGAATCTTTTAAAAAAGAGTTTGGAACAAGAAATATGCTCATATGCTCTAAGCCTGCCTTTCACAATGTTTTCATCTCTTAAAGAAGGAGAGGGGGAGGGGGAGGGGGAGAGGGAAGAGGAGGGGGGAGGGGGAGGGGAAGAGAAGGAGGAGGGAGGAGAAAGAGGTAGAAGGAAGGAAAGGGGAGGAGGAAGAGGGAGGAGTGGGGGAGAGAGACACAGACACAGATACACACACACACACACACACACACACACACACACACACACACACACACACATCCAAGGAGGCTAGTGGAGCTCCTAACTGTGTTAGCAAGTGTCAGATCTGAGTCAAGTCTCTGGACAGTGCTACTGTCCTCTCCTTAGCCTGGTACTAGTCTTTATTGTAACTTTTTGTGGACATGTCTTCACTGCTTCCTCAATGGCAGCTGTCCCCAAAGCGTGGAGGACTGGGATGCAACAGATGACTCACAGATGTTTTCTGTCTGTCTCAAGCTCCACTTGCTGTAGATTAGACTAGTTCATAGAAAATCAAGTCTGGAAATCACTTAATGGTGAAGGCTCAAAGAACAATGGATGAGGATTATGTCTGTCCTCAACATTAGGGCAGAAACGGACTCTACCATTGTCTTTGGCACCCGGATAGCACTGTAAGCTAAGAAGCACTTCCTATTTGACCTGTGAGTAGAGATAGTCTTCAAGATGGCCAGAGTGCTTCACACCCTGCATGGCTGCTGTCTTGGCTGCTTCTCTCAGTCTCCCAAGTGTTCACTCCAGGAGTCACACTACCCTTTTTGAATCTCCAGTCCTACCCCACTCATCACCAGAAACAGGATGGTTACAGAAGAACTGACTAGTGAGCAGATGCATGCCGGAATGGATGGGCATGGGCAGGATGTGAACAGAGTAAATTATTAAAGTGTTACGTCCAGTGGTGCTGACTTATAAAAAGGTGATGGAATGGGGGCTGGTGAGATGGCTCAGCGGTTAAGAGCACTGACTGTTCTTCCAAAGGTTCTGAGTTCAAATCCCAGCAACTACATGGTGGCTCACAACCATCCATAATGAGATCTGACACCTTCTTCTGGTGTGTCTAAAGACAGCTACAGTGTACTTACATACAATAATAAATAAATCTTTAAAAAACAAACTGATGGAAAACCTAACAGGTCTCCTTTGTGCTTCCAACTACCGTGACTGACAGTTAATGTATCTGCTTCCTCCTCCTCCTCCTCCTTGTCCTCTTTCTCCTTCTATTCTTTTATTTGGGGGTGGGATCAGGGTCTCATGTAGCCCAGAGTGGCTCAAACTCATCACCAGAGGATGATCTTGAACATCTGATCCTCCTCCTTCCAGCTCCTAACAGTGGGATTATAGACATCCTGGGAAATCTACCAACTTGAGCCACATTCCCCTCTACTTTTTAGAAACTGGACAAAGCTTATCGGGTTTTGTTTTCAGTTGACACTGTGGAATATCCATCCTGATTTCATCTTCCTGGCAACCGAACATGTCTTTGTGATAGGTGGAAGGGAGACAGGAGATTGTGAGCAAGATGTGGAGTGTGGTGAATTTGGCGCTGAAGTTACCTGGCAGAGAGCTGGGTGTGTCTGTGATGCAGGAGGCTCATCTAGCCACAGCGATAAGCGTGGTTCTCACTTGGGTTGTTAAAAATAGCCAAGATCCCTAACAACATGTTTACCTTCACTACATAAGGTTTTGATTCTCTCCACTTATTGTTCTCATATGTATCTGGAGGTGGTTGGAGGTGCTTACAGGGAATGGGCGGAGGCTAAGGCAACACCCTAAATGACCCCTCTCTGTACAGCATCATAGCAAAAAATAAACTTAGAAGTACAGAACGTTTCTTCGTTGTGACTTTTGGTTCTCATGGACTTTTGCCTACTTTGCACGATAAGCCATCTCTCTTGTCCCACTGCCAGTAGAAAAGGGCACAAAGAAGCCAGAATTACCATCCACGGAGGAAAATACACATCTGCTGGTGCTGGGCATTGCTTTGGGCAAAGTCAGAAGCTAAGACTTGAGGTGCCAGATTGGTTTCAGAGGACTGAACCTGCTGTAGTGAAATAATGTGCTTGGCCTTCTACGGCATCTTCATGCCTAACTTAATACCTGGGCCCTGCAGGGCTTGGCATGTGTCAACTGTTCCTACCCAATCAGCAAATAATAACAGTGTGGTTCTAATCGTTTAAATGATTTATTTATTTTGCTTTGAATTATGTATCTATACACATGTCATACACATGGTTAAGTGTGCATGAGAGCTGGTACCCAGAAGAAGGCATGGACTCTCTTGCAGCTTTACTTCCTGGCATTGTCAGCTTCCTAACATGGGTGCAGGGGGCCAACTCAGATCCTTGCAAGAGCCACATTGGCTCTTATCTGTTTAATATCTCTCTCTCTCTCTCTCTCTCTCTCTCTCTCTCTCTCTCTCTCTCTCTCTCTCTCGCCTGTGTGATTATGTCTTAGGAGGAGGAAACAGGGTTGCCCAGTGAGTGTTTTGTTCGGTTGGTTTTGAGAGAAGGGCTCACGATGTAATTCTGGTTGGCCTAGCACTCACTGTGTAGATCAGGCTGGCCTCACACCCATAAGAGATATGCCTGCCAGATCCCCAAACATTGGGATTAAAGGCATGCACCACCATCCCCAGAATAATGAATGGTTTTTAAAATTTTGAAAAACATCCTTATGAAACCAATAACCCCTGATACCCATGCAAGCTATCTTCAGGTGCTAGAATTGCACCTTCCTGTATCCGTTGTCATGTTTTACCATATCGGACTGTTGAAAAAGTTATTAGGAAAAGATATAACTGAATAAAAAAGAGACTATCTAACTTCATCATCAAAAATGATCTTTTGTGGCTATGTATTGGCTATGTATTACACACCTTTAATCCCAGCACTCAGTACCAGGAACCGCCATGTGTGATACTCAGCCCTGGCTGTCCTGGAGCTCACTCTGTAGACCAGGCTGGCCTTGAACTCACAGAGTTCTGCCTTCCTCTGTGTCCTGAGTGCTGGCACTAAGGGAGTGTGCAGCCACCACCGCCTGGCTTTAAATCATTTTCTAACTCTTTAGAACAACAGAGGTTCCAAAAGACCTATATCACAGCCACGGCTGCCTTTCTGAAATATCCTGTGTGTGCATGATACAATAGAGCTGAAATTTACAGCCTGACTGGGGAGTTGAAGCACTAATGTCACACTTTCCACTTACTTAAAAAAATATTTGGCTATGAGCCATTAAATCATAAAGATGAGTTCATTTAAAGACCCGGCCTGCTCAAATACAACTGAGTCACAGTCATTTGCAGGCTCTTGCCTCTGCCAAACTATATATCAGGAAGGCAATTACTTTCTATTAGGTAATTGTTATAAATTAATATTTTCCTGCCTTTATAGTTTGCTGAGTTCCTTTCCTCCAGCTTTGCTCCCAGTGGCAGAAAAAGGAGGCATGAGCCGGAGTAAGTAGCTTTGCTGTCTAGAAAGGAAAGCTGGGTAGGTAGAGCAAGAGGAAAAAAATCATTCAGGCACTGATAATAAATGTGGGTTATTCTTCATTAATGGGACTGTTGCCTTGGCAACTTCTAGTTCACAGAATTGTTCAGAGCAGCCCAGGGAATGGTTCTAAGTGTTTTTCTCTGTATTCATGCCTGGCATCTTCTCTTACATAGCTCAGCTGCATTTCTGGTCTCAGCCTGGGTGACCTCAATGTCCTGCCAACCTCACCCCAAATATATCCCATCCAACCCCAAAGGGGCAATTTAAACAGACTTCTTGGTACGTGGAATAGATCAAAGGTAGCGCTGATAAATGGCTTCCTTTTACAGAGCTGTGACTTCCATGAGCAGTGTCTCATTTTCCTCATTTTTCAGCAGGATCTGGCAACATATTTTTAAGCATTCAACCCCATGAATATTAATGCGTATTCAAATCACACATTGTTTCCCTAAAATGTTTATTTTCCTAATGCCTAATTATTACCAAGCAGCCCAGTGCACTTTGAGTCACATGACAGCACGGGTCAGTTACAACAGTGTGTGAGAGGCAGGGAGAATCTGGCAACTGTGGGGGGGAGCACTTGACATTGTCTTATCTTTTCCAGTGACAGAATCGATACTGGAGAGGACAAGTGTACAACTGTACAGTCATCTGTGTGAGTGGTTACCCACTACAATTCCATCAAATGTCACCAAAGCACAGAGCCACAGTGGGGTTGGCAAGCAGCTAAGGGTGTGTAGTTTGAGGGTCCCTGTCCCTCAGGTCATATCTTAGGCCTGGTTCACATGTCTCAGCTGCCTTAGGGCACTGCATTCTTACACACACATTAATGTGCCTATACACAGTTGTGATTCTTCAAATCACGTGCGGCATAGTCATGCAACGAAATATTGTGCTGTTATAACAAATGATAGCATAGGCATGCACTGACACATCTATATGACACATCTCCATGTACTGACATGGAAAGAGGTTTGGAACATGTGGCCTATGTTGAATAATCGGGCTATGAGAATGTCAGATACAGAAAAGTCTGAAACGGCAACAGAAACCAATAAAGAAAGAGTTAAAATCGATGAGCAGTTTCTTGGGGCCTGGGAAAAGCAAAAGAAAGAAAACACCATTGTGTTTCAAACCATTTGCTTTTCTGACAGGAGGGAATATTGTTACCCATTTGTGTTCCAAACAGAACCACCACCCTCCCAAATTGACTTCATTTTCAAATTCAATTGTTGTTTAGTTTGGCCCCTCTCCAAATTCTCTCCCTTGTTTTCCTAACACTCAGGGAATCAAGATACTTTATCAACATCTTTAAGCCAATTCTTTTGACAGAGGAAGCTACCAACGATTTCATGGTTGATGGCTCTTGGGTCTGTCTATACGAGTAAGAGGGGCTAGGTTGCTTTAAGATCTCAAAGGAAAGCTGGGGGAAATAAAACAGTCTAGAATGCCCGATGGCTCTAAGCATTATCCTTTCTCTTTTTTATGGTGTTTAAACCATATTGTCTGTCTGTCTGTCTGCCCATCCGTCTGTCTGTCCATCTGTCTCTGTCTCCCTTTCTCTCTATGTGTGCATGCACATATGTTTACGCAGGTGCACATGCACATGTGTGCACACGTGGAAGCCAAAGGTCATCTTCAGGTGTCATTTCTCAGGCTCTGTCCAGTTTGCATTTTGAGACAAGGTCTCTCACTATGACCCAGGTCTCTGATTAGGCTAGGCTGACTGGCCCGCAAGCCCCAGGGATCTGCCTGTCTCCCCTCCTCCGCTCTAGGATTGTAAGTGCCTATCACTATACTTGGCTTTTTATATGTATGTGTTTGGGGGGATCAAAATCATGCTTGCTAGATGGGCATCCAACCAACTGAGCCATTTCCCTAGCTTACCCCCGCCCCCAGTCATATCCTTACCCACCATTTCATGGATGTCCCTAAATAGCAAATAAGTCATGAAGGATTAAGCCTGTGGTTGTTGAAGGGGATGGGCCTTTATTATGACCGAAGAGCTTAGCAGGAAGATGTGGATGGGAAACCATGAACTTCAGATTCACACGCAGCCTGAGCTGTGTGGTCCCAGCAGGTTACCCAGTGTCCCGAGAGTCCTTGCTTTATCTCAAAAACCACCTTCCTCAGGAGATCCATCCTCTCAAGGATCACATCAAATAATGTTTGTTAATAGCAATGCCCAGTATCCAGACACACTTCAGGCCTCCACAAAAGCTAGATCCCTTTACAGTCACCCATCTTATCAACACAGAAAAGCAAACGCAAGACAGGGAGATAAAGCAGATTTCCAGTGGCTAGAATGCTTAGGTAGGCACCTGGTACTACTCACTCACCAAGCAGGTCCACCAGCATCAAACTTCCTACTTCACCATACATACTTGCCTGTGAAAAGCCCCTTTGTGGGGCTGGAGAGATGGCTCAGAGGTTAAGAGCACTGGCTGTTCTTCCAGAGAAGCTGGGTTCAGTTCCCAGCAACCACAGGGTGGCTCACAGCTGTCGGTAACTCCAGTTCTAGGGGGGATCCTACACCATTTTACAGATAAACAACATGCAGGCAAAACACCGATGCAGGTGAAATAAAAAAAATAAATAAAAAATTGAAAGGTTGAATAAGAGAAAAAATAAACCGATATATGGGGGAGGGGGGGAGGAGAAAGGACAAAAAAAAAAGTCTTTTGCCATAAAGATAGCTGGCCAGTCCCATAGACACCCAGGCACAGGGCGTTCTGAAGATTAGTGGTGTGTGTGGGTGAGGATTCCTTCCTGGTGCAAAGAAAAGTTTCTCTTTGCTTTGTATTGCTGTTGGTGTCCTTAGTAAATAGCCTCCCAAGTGGTACAATCCACAATCCAGTTTTAAAACTAACTAGTCCCTTCTTCCTCCTCTGATAGCAGTCCGGAAGGTTTGTTATAAAAAGTACAAAGACATGGACATTCAGAAAGCAGGGGAATTTGGGGGACTCCTACCTCCAAAAGATGCTCACTGTTGGCCGTCCAGAGTCTATCCTCCTGCACTTTATTTTTTAACGAGGTAAATCTTTCTTCCAGCACAGATCACCTCCTACCTGCACTCTTTTTAATCCTACTCTGCTATCCACAGAAAATCTCTGTTCCTTGTCCTTTTTGTCCCATTTGGGAGTTCCAAGATTCCCCTTACAATGGTTGCCAGGCATCAAAGGCAGTGACTCTGTCCTCACACAAAGAGAAGGGACAGTCCAGTTTGGTATTGAAAGCTGGAGAGCACCCAGGCTTGCATTCGGTGGAAAGCATGCAGATTCCACAGAAAGCCCCCCATTTCTTCGACTTTCTCTAATTAAGCAAATAATCCCCCAGGGTATCAGCATTCATATCAAATGGCCATTTTTCATTCAATGTTATTGTCGTTTAGCCGAAAACACGGAGGGAGGGATTCCTTCCTAGCATTTTTGTCATACTCAAGAGCTGTTGGGAAGTTAGGTTCTTCCTTTTAATCGCCAGTCACAGGAGCATTTGTAAAACTTAAAATATCTCATCAGAAAAAAATAAAGCTTAAGGAGACCAGACAAAATTTCAGGATTTTTTTTCCCCAATTACTAAATCCAGGACACTTCAAACCACCCCATTTGGTTGCTGTAAAAGTCTTCAGCATCTTCCAGCTCCGATACCTAGCAAACAGGCTCAGTGCCATCTGCATCATGCTTACAGGGTAGCCATGTCTGTGGCCTGGCACACCATCCGTGGCTTCCGTGAGGTTGTGCCAAATGACTCCGGAGTTGATTAAGACATCTGTGTTGTACGTGTTGAGACAATCTACTTACTGGGCTTTTCATTCTCTCCTAGATGTTTACCATTACAGAAATACATGCAGCGATAGTCTCATGAAACCAGGGAGATTTGATTATTGGAAATATACAGGGTACTTCCAGCTAAAAATTTAATTTCATAACATGCTTCCAGGCTCCAGAGTTTGCTCTTGTCTGATAGCTATGCTTTTGAACACTGATTGCGTATGGTGTGGTATGGTGTGGTGTGTGTGTGTGTGTGTGTGTGTGTGTGTGTATGTATGTGTGTGTGTCTGATCATCATGCCAAATCCCAGCCCAAACAGAGAAACCAAACAAAATTTGCTTTCTTTTCTTAGCTCTGACCTTCAGTTGGAAATACTTATAGTCAGGGTCACAGAAGTATTTTGTCTCCGACTGAGCTCAGCTGGTTGTATTGGCAGTGATTACCTCCCAAAATTGGCAGTAAATTGGTGGATTTACTCCTTCCTTAAGAATTCCTGTCTCGCTTTCTTAAGCTGCCTAAGAGCCAGTTTTTCAGCCATTCCCCTATCTATAGCCACAAAACAGAAACAGGAGTGAAGAGACAGAGGGAGCTAGCTAAAAGATTGTCAGAGTGTTGATAAATTCAGTGTGTGTACATGTGTGTGTGTGCACCTGTGTAGAGTATAGGTGTGTATCTCTACAGAGATACAAACATCTTTTAATACTTCATTGCTAAATTATGCAAATTTAAAAATCTAGCCTTGGTCATTTATTTTTCACAGCTAGTCTAGACTTGGCTTAATTCAAATCATCAGCTACAGCAAATCAGCCCCTCCACTGATTAAATTACATATCAATAATTTGATTCATTCACCTAGATAGTAATTTTTATGCTATCGTTTGGCACACTCTTATTACTCCTTTATTGTGGCCACAGTTCTGGATATGGAGAGGTCGGGAGAAAACTGCTTGTTTCCTGAGTCTTACAATAACTCCAGCATTCAGCAAGTGGGCCTGAATAATCTCTACCTAAAGCAGTTAAAACTCAAGTATTAGTCAAGAGTCCTAAAGGCTCAGGTTTGCACGCCCAGCACGCAGGGAGCCAAGGCCAGAGATTTGTCATGAGTTTAAGGCCAGCCTGTGTTACAGAGTAAGGCCCATCCTTAAAGAGTTTAACGAAAGGGAACACATTTATACATGAAACACACATGAGAGAGAAATTATTAGTTCATTGAACATCCTGTTCAATTACTAAGACATTTGTTTGATGTTTTAAAAAGGCGTGACCTATAACATGTTAAAACATACTTATACATAAACATATTTATGAATATACATGTGAACTGCCAGGTTTAAAAGTGATCCAACTTTCGTTAACATACTATTTAATTACAACTAAAAAGGACAAAATATAGTGAAGACTAGAGGCAAAGTTTGCGGTTGCTGGGCGCACAGTAACAGATCTGCAGACACTTCTCTTAGAATCAGAGATTCTAGGCACCCACGTATTTGACAGACACTGAGTTTCTTGTATGTTCTCAATATGGCATTATGAGGATTTTTTTTTTGAGAACAGTGTGTGTATTTTATGCAGACCTAACAAGATTATCTAAATGAAATTAGAATATAAAGACCCCTGCACTTCTGGATATACATGAGCATTATAACATCCTTCTGTGATTGTATCATTCTGAAATCCAGACAGAAAAGAACAGGGGATCTGGCTTGCCAGAACTTGGTCGAGGGCTTGCCCCGCATCCACAAAGCTTGTGGTTCAATCCCCAGCACTTGGTAAACCAGGCTGGGGCATACACCTGCAATCCCAGCACTTGGGGGAGGGGAGGGGGGAGGCAGGAGGTTAAAACGGTCAAGATTAAAGAGTAAAAAAAGTTCAAGGCAATCCTCAGCTGTTAACTGAGTTTTGGGCTAAGTTAGGAAACATGAGACCTGGTATCAAAAACAAAAGAAGCCAAACCAAGATGAACCAGAAAAAAACAAACAAAAAACCAAAAAACCAAACCAAACCAAAACAAAAAACAAAAAAAAACCGAACAAACAAACAAACACAAAAGTAAATGCTCTAATTATTGACATCGTTGTAGAAATATGGGAAAAGAGAAGAGAGGAGGACAAGACATAAAAGGGACAGCAAGGGACCAGACACTTACTTTGTGGCATTTGGCAGTGTGACTTAACTTCTGATAGAAAGTCCAGGGAGACGGTATATTTGAGGAGAAAATTCTAGGAAAAGAATTTGGCAGGCAGTGGTGGCACACAACTTTGATCCCAGCACTCAGGAGGCAGAGGCAGCTGGATCTCTGTGAGTTCGTGGCCAGCCTGGTCTACAGAGCTAGTTCCAGGGCAGCCAAGGCTAACAGAAAAATCCTATCTTAAAATAAACCAACAAGTCACATGACCTTTCTCTCTTCTCTTCTCTTCTTTTCCTTTCTTTTCCTTTTTCTTCCTTCCTTCCTTTCTTCCTCCTCCCTTTCTTTTTTTTAAAGATTTATTTATTTATTTATATGAAGAGAGCGTCAGATCCCATTACAGATGGTTGTGAGCCACCATGTGGTTGCTGGGAATTGAACTCAGGACCTCTGGAAGAGCAGACAGTGCCCTTAACTGCCGAGCCATCTCTCCAGCCCAAGACTTTCTTTTTATAAAGACGTTATAAATTCATTGTGTAGTCTCACTGTATAAATAAGGACATCTGCTTCTAATGTACACTGTATTTGTGTATATTCTCACTACACCCCTCCCTCCTCTGCCCCGTGCTGCCCCTCCCCCTCCCACTAGTTCCCTTTATTCTCCCAGACAGTTTAGCTTCTACACATATGTGCACATGATTTCACATATCTTCATAAAACTAGAAACCACAAGTGTGAGAAAACACATTTATTTTCACAAAACTGCCTTGATTGATCAATTATGTCTACAGTTGCATCCATTTTCTTGCCAATAACTTCCTTCTTTATGGCTGTAATAGATTCACCCCACCCCGCTTCTGTCTCCATACCCTTCATTTCCCTGTCTGTTCCTCTGTTGTTGTACAGCTTTGTTGCTTCCGTAAGTCAATCATTGCAGATAGTGCTGCCATAAACTTCTGACCGGGACTGAAGTGTCCACACATGCTGTTCTTTTACAGAGTGATTCCATTTGTCCAAGACTCCTTAGTCTACTTTCTTCCCAGGTACAGCTGAAGATCTCTCTCTCTCTCTCTCTCTCTCTCTCTCTCTCTCTCACACACACACACACACACACACACACACACACACACACACACTCACACACACACACACATACACAAAATGCCTGGACCTGCCCCATATATACTAGCTGCTCATTTCACTTAAGCCAATGAACTCAAAGAGGATGGGAGAGCCAGGACCATAATTCTCTCAGGATTCCTAGTGGCCTCCACCATTATATGAGGATCCAAAGCTGCAGAGGCTTCAGAACCTGATCTAAGCCCCTCACCCTACTCCCCAACCCGCTGTGAGGCAAGCACATGGCCAGTCTGGAAGTGCAATCTGGAGTCCCCCCTCTCCCCACCCGCCCCCCCACTAGTGTGACTTTCCACCTACTGGATTTTCCCTCAGATTCTGCAGTCCTGGTGAGGACTCAGCTTTGCTAGGTTTACTCAGCCAAAGAATTCAATTGCTCCCAAACAATCCCTTACTAAAAGCCGTCCTGCCTGCAGGGCTGATTTCATTGTGGAGGCGCTTCCTTTCCCAACATAGTTCAGTGGAATAGGCCAAAGGGGTTAGGAATGGAGTAAAGGAAACAGGGCTCACCACAGTCCCTATGCATTATTAGGACTTTTTAACTTGAAAAATCTGAAAATGTAGTTAGCAAGTAAAATAGAGAAACAAACAAACACACGGATGCAATTGCTATTCTAAACTCAATTTGAATGGATCTCCTTCAAAAGTGACCATTTGCTGGGCAGTGGCTGTTCACACCTTTAATTCCAGACCTTGGGAGGCAGAGGCTAGTGGATGTCAGAGTTCAAGGCCAGATTGGTCTACACAGAGAATTCCAGGTCAGTCAGGGCTACATAGAGAAACCCCATTTTAAACAAACAAACAAACAAAACCAACCAACCACCAAGAGGAAGTGACAAGAGTTCAAGTCTGTAGGCCACACCTTAACTCAAAGCTAAAAAATATCATTTTTTATTTGAACAGGAGATTTGATGTAAGAATAAATGCTATATACATACTGCCTTAAACATAAAGAAGGGATTTAAAATGACCTTGGTATTTCGTAATATGGTAATGATAAAAGCTCCAAGGTCTACAGTCTTTCCAGGCCCTTTTCGGGGTCTTACGAGGTAGCCCCGTCCAGCTTTGAGTTCGTGAGCTTCCTGCCTCAGCCTCCCAAGCTCTGTGAGTCCCACCTGACTGTAATTTTCATGTAGGGTACAATGTGTAAGCCCAGAAATTGTAGCTCTCCTATGATTCACAAAGCTTCCTTGGTTAAACATTTTGAAGGTAACACAGTAAAATTAGTCCCGTGAAATATAAGACTGGCTCACAATTAGGGGCTATATAAACTATCAACCATCATGTTAAATGTCTACAGAGAAAAGCCATATATATGCTTGTCTCCATCCAGGGACGCTCAAGCCAACCTTTGACACGATTTAATACTGTTGTCATTTAGAGAAGGCATGGATTTGGACATTAAAAGGGATTGATTATACAGGGGCTTGGCGAGATGTCTCAGTGAGCAAAGGGGTCTGCTGCTAAGACTGATAGCCTGTGGAAATGGAAACCAGTCTTTTCCTGTCACCGTAGAAACCAGTATGGAGGTTCCTCAGAAAATAAGGAGCAGAGCTCGGTACAACGCAGCTATCCCACATCTGGGTATGTGAGCGTCTCTAAAGCAACCCACTGCAGAGATACTTGGAGGCCAGTGTTTATTTCAGGATGAGTCACAGGGCCAAGATGGAAGTGGCCTAGGCGCTCATCAGTAGATGAAAGGCTAAAGACAACACGGCTCTATACACACAATAGGACTTCATTCGACCATCATGAAGGATGAAATTACAGTCAGGAAAATGAATGTAACTTGGAGCTCCTACTGAGCGAAATAAGTCAAAATCAGGAAGGCAAATAGTGCATGTTTTCTCTTATTTGTGGATCTCAGATTATTATATAAGATAAAACCATTTATACACATGTCAGGAAAGTAGAAGCAAAATTGGGAAATGGGGCGGGGAGTGTGATTAACAGGAAGTGGGAGAAAGGGGAGTGACTGGGTGAACGTGTTCAAAGCATACTCTACATGTGAATAAAATACCTTATGAAATTCATTACCGTGTACAATTAATACATGTCATTAAGAAGCTAAGTCATTATCCATATCCTATTACTACTGTGTTAAAGGTTCTGGGAAAGAAAACTTCATTGAAGACATTTAAAACCAGGACTGGAGAAATGACTCGGTGCCTTTACAAACCTGACAACCTGAGTTTGATCCCCTGAACCCACGTGGCAGAAAGAGAGAGCTGCCCCACAAACTGTCTTCTCACTTCTACGTGTGTGTTCTGGTACCTGGACACCCCCACTCCCCAAAATGGGACACTCTTTCCCACTGGACTAGACCCTCCCCCCCAAACACTTCCTGCTGCTTCAGCTGGTGTCAGAGATCACAAGGGCGGGTGGGTGAGCCAAGCTCAAGTTCACTCAATGTTACCACAGCCTCGATCCATTCACCAGGGCTCTGCCCCCCCACCCCCTTCCCCACCCCACCCTCCCCGCGCGTTCAGATGTCGGCCCTGGAATAGACCTCCCAACATGGAAGAAGTAAGTTTCCTTTACAGGAACTTTTAGGAGACACACTCAGACCATAGCAGGGCGGAAATGGGCTGGGCAAGGGTAGAGGTGCAAGCCTTAACACTTAGCTTTTCCTAAAGTTATATTAATTAATGCATTATTCATTTCTTCAGTGTGTGTGTGTGTGTGTGTGTGTGTGTGTGTGTGTGTGTGTGCGCGCGCGCGCGCGCGTGTGTGTGCGTGTGCATGTGCGTGTGTGTGTGTGTGTGTGTGTGTGTGTGTGTGTGTGCTTCCTTTCCACATATTGGTCCTGGGAATTTGAACTTGGGTCATTAAGCTTGTCTTCCAATGTTTTTGCTCACTGCCCCATCCCACACAGAAGCTTTTGCTGACGAATAATAAACACATTATTTATTCAAGAAGCTAAATTAAACTCAATTACTAAAAATGAAGAAGAAAAGCACTCGGGAGAGTTTAGCAAAAACCCCATTGCCCACGCTCCTGTAAACAATACTAATTAAATTAGTTGCCACCAAAGAAAGAGGGGGAGGGAGGGAGAAAGGGGGGCGCTTAGTTGAGAAGAAATGGAATCAGCAGGAGTGGGAAGAAGACAGGAATGAACATGGTGAAAAGACACTATGTGTGTTAGCATTTCTTCTGGGCCCCACAGTTACCTGGCAATAGCCAGGTGTGCCTGACTGGCTATAAAAGGGGCTGCTTGCCCCCTCCTCACACTCTTGCTCTCTTACCCTCTTCCCCCTCTGCCCCTCCTCTCCCCATTCCCCTCCACCTCCTCCACGTGTTCATGGCCAGCTCTCCCCCCCCTCTCTCTCTCTGCCTTTCTCTGTCTCTACTACCCACTCAACTCCCCTCCCCATGCCTAAATAAACTCTATTCTATACTATACCGTCGTGTGTCTGGTCCCTCAGGGATCAGGGATACCTCAGCATGAGCCCGTAAAGGCACCCCCTTCCAGATCACCATACTGCACCTCTACCAAACATGTCCCTGGCATCGTTTTCTTTTTTATAAAACACAACAATATGTACAAGTGTAAAATGTCATCTTTCAACCTATTGAGTATACCTGAGAGGCAAAACAGCATATCTTCTCATTACCAGGACCTGATGTGTTACTCCAGCAGGGTATCTGGTGGCAAATTATCTCTCATAGGCAGACAAGGCGGACTAGGTGGTTAGGATGCTTCCAAGATGCTTTGGTTCTAAGTCCAGTTTCTTACTGGTCATCCCCCCCACCCCCGGACTCTAGGTATAACTAAAACTGGCACGCTCAACAAGACATGGGCAGAATTTGTCTAAAAACTTCCTTAAGTGAAAAATATGCCAACCGTATTTGTTACTTTTCTGTCGTGTCCCCCCCCCCCCCCCCCCGCTGGGACAAAACTTTTGCCAAGAATGACTTCCGGAAGGAAGGACTGCTTTCATCTCATGGTTTCAGAGGATGTGGCCCATCAGGGCAGGGAGCCATGGTGACGGGTGTGTGAGGCGGCTACTTACACTATGTCTACACAGATGGGGACACAGGGGGTTAAGATTCCCAGCTGTGACACCCAGTCTCTACTGTCCTTTAACCCACCCCGTTTTACTTATTTTCACTAGGGTAGAGAGTCTTCTTTATAGAAAATAGATGGATGGGGGAAGGAGGGAAAGGGGGAAGAGAAAGAGAGGGGGAGAGAAGGACAGAGAGAGAGAGAGAGAGAGAGAGAGAGAAAGGAAGAGAGAGAAAGGAAGAGGGAGAGAGGAAGAGGGAGAGAGGAAGAGGAAGAGAGACACATGAAGTGGGCAGGAGGAGGAAAAAGGAAAGGAGGGAGAGAAAGAAAACTCAGAGAACAAGGGAGAAAGGAAGGACAGAAAAGAGGGAGAGAAAATGTAAAGATAACATAAAAAGGGGTGGAGGAGGGAGGGAGGGCAAAGGAAGAGAGGGAGAGAGAAAGGAACAGATGAGAACAAGCGAGGGAGGGATATAAGAAGATATAACTGGAATGATACTGAAACGTTTTCTTATATGAAAGTTAGGGCTGTCATTAGCAACAGTAGGGACAGAAAGGCTGGGTTCACAGATCGTAGGAGCCCCAGAGTCAGAATTCCTGACCAGATCATGTTTCGATATTTGTAATCTGGACAAACTGATTTATGATTGCTAAAATACTGAGTACAGTAACCTTACTAAAGGTGAGTGTTTCAATTAATTACAACAACAGGCAGGAAAACTGGGGAAACCGGAAGTTAACTGGAAGGCCAATGTGGCTGAAGGAGAGGGTGAGGAAGGCCCCTCTGCCACTAGTGCCACTACTCAGCATGGCTTGAAACCGCTGTAGAGTTGAATTAAGGCTGGGACGGTCAGCGTGTGGTGTGGTTGTGAGAGACATCAAAAGTGAGGCCTTGTGGGTATAGACCTGTAATCCCAGCACTTGGGAGGTGGAGGTGGGGTGGACAGGCGATCAATGTTAGGTTCAACCACAAAGCAAATTTGAAGCCAACCCGGGCCACATGACGCTGTCTTAAAACACCACCCCCGACAACCAACAAGTGAGGGTATCTATTAATTGCTTAAGAATGCCTATCTGTCATGAGGTCCAGGAAGACGAAGACATAACTCAGAGTGCATCCACATTGTATGTGTGTGTTATGCCTAGTTCTAGTTTTACCGTCTTTTTTGTTTAACTTGTGATTCTCTCATTTTTGTGAGACAATTAATAGGAGTTCTTTCTTTTAAATCCACTTTAATCAAGATAAGGAAATGAACACTCCCCACCCCAAGAAGTGTTCAGGAAGGACTTGGGATTTCCAGCTGCCACTGGCAGCTGCTTTGGGACTGTCATTGTCACTCAGCGACTGGCCTGTGACTAGTCCCCTAAACTGGGGATAATGATGTCATTGATTTGGGGGTTTGCTTGTTTCGTGAGACAAGGTCTCACGTAGCCCATGCTGGTCTGCCCCCTCTGTAGAGCCTCTGACCTCTACCTCCAAAGTGCTGGGGACTGACTGTAGCCACATTAGGTTTGTTTAGACAGCGCTGGGCAGAAAATCAAGTCTATATGCTCTGGCTCTGAGAAGCACTCTACCAACTGAGGCAGGTCTCTAGCTTTTCATTAAAAAAAAAAAAACAGGACAGGACAGGACACAACACACATCACAACAGTGCACTGTTAATGGGCCATGGCTTCCAAGACCTTGTTGATGAAATATGGGCTCCTTTTACAGAGAGCCCTTTCCTTTCAGGGCAACCGCCATGTTTACCCTAAAGATCTATTGTAAAATTACGCATTGTTTATTCTTCTAAAGGAGGCACAGGCTGCGCCATTGTTCTTGGGTTGGAGAGTAATTTAAATAGGCCTTCTGGTTTCTGTTGCCTACAAGGAGGCTTAGCCAGATCTAATCTTTTCTAAACCTGTTCTGTTCTTGGGCTCAGCAGAACGTCCTAATTGTCCACATTAATCCCCCCTCCCCTTTTGTGGTCTATTCTGTCAATAGACTATTGAGTGTTCGGTAAATTACAGCCCGCCCAGCAGTCAGCGCAAGGACACAGAAGTTAAATCATGGCCTGCCCGTGCCTACTCATTCTTAATATCTGTGAAATAGCTGTTAAGCTGGGGGGGGGGGTGGGAGGAGACAGGGTGAACATGATGCATGTGGTATATCCTTCTCAGATTTCCGCACTGTACGATCAGGTATGTGGGGGTTTCTTTTTCTAGGCAACAGGTGTGTTCTTGGAACAGAGTTCGACGCCGTTCCCTCACCCCCTCCTTTTTGGCTTGTGACAGAGGTAGCAGCTGCAGGCTTAACTCCAGTGACACAGAGCTCTGGGAGGGCACAGACCTAAACTGCTTGCTCACTTTTATTAAAGCGACAGGCAGATGGGCTCCTGCTGCCTGTGCTTTTCTTTGTGTGACAGAGTCAGGGCCTGCGTTTTCAGATGGCGAGTCTCTCTCTCTCTCTTATTGCTCTCTCTTTCTCTCTTTCCCCATATTTTTCTCGTCTTCCCCCCCCCCGTCCTTTTTCTTCTCTCTCCCTTGCTTTTTCCATTCCTCTGTTTCTTTCTTTCCCCTCTGGATCCCCGGCTCCTCTCCAGCCCATCCACGCCCCCTCCTCTTTTTTTCCGGTTCAGTCTTTCCTTCTCTTAAACACGGCGTTTGTAAAGCATTCCATATTCATTATCGAGAACATGTTTTCATTCGAGTTGCGAGGCTTATAAGCTGACAAGTGAGGAAGGTAAAGCATTTCGTTTAAATCCAAATACACCTACACCTCTCTTTATTCTAAAAGGAATGTAAAGGAACTCTTTACTATGCAAACAGAAGGCTCACTCTGCACAAAGGTGTACATTTTTGAAAAAAACAACATAAGCTTGGGTACTTATTTCTAAGCCCCGCTGGTCTCTGGTTAGAGCTTCTATCTAGGGTTTTGTTGAGATGTTAGTTGTCAGAGTTCTGATGTACTTACTGTCCTACTCCAGAAACATACTGCCAACGTCAACTGAAGGTTGCAGATCTTCAATCACTGTGAGATCATCATGCAAGAATATCTTCTTCACATTGGGGTACCACTCCTTTATGTATTTAGCTTTCAGGTAGGTTGTGTATGGTAAATATGGGAAATTCAACACTAGTTTGCTGTATGTGAACTTTCAGAGAGACAACAACAACCAGAACTAAAAGGGTCAGTGAGTGTTTCAAGAGAAGTATTTAATAATAGTGGGGGACATCTTGGGCAGACAAGTACCCTGTGATGTGATTGGCTGACCACATATTTAGTTAGTCTTGGACCCACTGAGATGGAGAGTCACCAGATCCCTTTGCAAGACCACTGCTGGGTATCGAATATGCCATCAACAGAGACGGAGCGAAGATGGAATCCTTTCCAATTCTTTTTCCTAACCTCAAACAACTTTATTCAAGCCTCAGATGTTCTGTAAACCTATGCTGAAAGAGTCCTTCCCAGGATCACCCTGATGGAGAGAGTCATCTAAAGGCAGACAGAGTTGTCGTTCTGTCCTCTGAGACGAGCGCTGGAAGGCAGTCGGATGTGGCACTTATCCTTACGTTTCTAATTGGCCTGATTTGTGTTGTCACTAAATGGATGTAAATAATGACTAACTGCTGGGGTATAAATCTGTCTGTAGCTAGCAGACCCAAGACCATATCCTTAAAGATCTATTCCAATCCAGAAATTCTCAGATTCTGTACTTTTTCCTTTCTACCAGGCTGAGAGAAGTCATGAGAATATAAGACATAAGAAAATTTGCATCTCTCTCTCTCTCTCTCTCTCTCTGTGTGTGTGTGTGTGTGTGTGTGTGTGTGTGTGTGTATTTGTCTGTCTGAGTTTAGGTCATGAATCTAGAACAAGGATCATAAAGGATGGAAGAGATATTAAGATTGTGAAGAGAGGACAATGGAATATTTATGACCTGAAAGAAGAAAGTAGGGACAGTCAGAGGAAGGGAGCCAGTCAGAGAGGACAGGGGTCATAGAGGAGGACAGCAGGGAAGGGGGACAAAGAAGAACACAGTATAGTGGTATAGAGGTACAGAAATGTCACAGTGAGACGTATTTTTCATGATGACATAAAAACACAGGAAGAAAATGGTCTGTCGAGATCGCTCAGCCAGGAAAGGGTTGACCCCACCAAGGGCGTGTTTGATCCCTGGCACCCACGTACAAAGCCAGCCATGGTACGGAGCTGTGATCCCAGTGCTGGGTTGGTGGAGCCAGGATGACCTCTGAGGCTCACTTGCTGGTCACCCATCCTAGCCCACTCAGTCAGTGACTATCAGGCCCCGGTGAGGGACCCTGTTTCACACACACAGTGGGTGTCAGCCGAAGAAAGGCATCTGAGGTTGACTCCTACATGCATGCACACACACCTTCATGCGTAGCCACACACTCACAAACAACCACACACAATCATAATGCCAGCGAAAACGACACTACCATCTTAACCATCTTTAAGTATACGATTCAGTGCTGTCAAACACTCAAGCTGCCATGAGATTTCTGGGTTTTGTTGTCATAGAACTGTAGCTTCATAGTTACTAGACGACTCCTCATTGCCTCCCATTCCTGCCTCTGGTGATCTCTTTCCTCGGTCTCTATGAATTTTACATCTTTAGACGCATCATATAGGAGAACTCACACAATGCACCCCTTTCCGTGTTGACTTTATTTTTCCTAGCACAGCGTCAGACCACCCATTTCCTCGATGTGTTCGTCTGTCCACAGACGCTCCAGTTGTTTCTATCTCTTGGCTGTTGAGACTCCTGCTGTTCTGACCTTGGGGGTACAAATACCACTCTGAAAGTCTGTCCTCACTGCTTTTGGGTGCGTGCTTGGTGGAGAGATCTCGTGTTTACGCTGCTGACAGTGTTCTTGTATGTGCCAAGTCATTTCCTCTAACGGATGCACCATTTTACACGCCCACCAACAGAACACCACGCCCAAGCCAACACTTGCTATTTTCTGGGGTTCTCTGATGATATTTGCATCCTAACAGGTGTTTGCTAATAGCCTCAGGCTGACCCTGAAGGAAGAACGGTGCCTGGGGCCTGGGGCCTGGGGCCTGGGGCCAGAGGCCAGAGTCAACTCTGTTGGAGGATCTTTCTTGAGTGAAGGGAATTGACCCTAATCCCTCTCTTCCATGCCCTCGTAGCTTCCTGACACACCAAGTATACAATCAAGTCCTTTGCAGTGACTAGCTTTTGCAGTGACTAGCAGTAGGTCCTATCCAGCTCTAGTTCCAAGCTACCTCGCTCCCTAACTCACCTCTCCAGTGGCCTTTTGCTCTGCTGAGAACAGTTTGTTCACATCCCCTGAGCCTTTGCTTTAACCCTGTCCTGTCTGGACTGCTCTGCTCCACAACCACTCCTATCGCTCCCTCTCTCTTCTTCTTCTTCTTTTTTTAAATTAAAGATTTATTTATTTATTTTATGTATATGAGTACACCACCATTGCTCTCTTCAGACACACCAGAAGAGGACACCAGACCCCATTACAGATGGTTGTGAGCCACCATGTGGTTGGTGGGATTTGAACTCAAGACCTCTAGAAGAGCAGTCAGTGCTTTTAACTGCTGAGCCATTTCTCCAGCCCTCCCTCTCCCTTCTAAGATCTATTGTGGAAATTTTAAATCCCAATCCCGAGTTTCTACCCTGCTTTGATCATTCAGTTCCGGGATAAAAGACACACAACTTTCATTATTTACAATAAGCCTTAAACATCACGAGAGCTATGCTATTAGAATCTACTTCCCTACTGATAATCTTGAGTTATTACCACGTTTCATCTGGGCTGCTCTTAACTCCAATAGACCAGCCCTCAGGGTCACATTTTCATGACTCAACTAACCCATGACACGGCTTTTCCTCCATTCCTTTCTTCTTCTCCCCTTCCTGGTTCTCCACTCCCAAACCGGGAACCCTAAACCCGGCCTATGTCTCTTCTGCCCAGCTATTGGCTGTCAGCATCTTTATTCACCAATCAGAAATAACTTGGGGGGTGGAGTCACATAGCCTCTTAGGGCAGACTCTCTCATCTTTGGAGCCACCAGGTCTTAGCATTAGAATACAAACAGCACCAGGCTGACCCATTAGGAAGATCTCTGCTCAAAAGTCACCTCCGGAGAAACAGTTCCTATATACCAACAGCCCTGATTCTAGAACTCTCCACATCAATGCCTTATTTTTTGGTAATACCTATAACAAACACCTCAGTTGGTTATATAATTATGTATGCCTTTTATTTCTCAAAAAATAAAAGATAAAGGTAAAATTCTGAGGCAGGGGTGGGGCAGATGAATAAATGTATAAATGAAGGTAAAAATAAACAGAGTGGATATTATGATGCCATTGGGATTGTCCATGGAACAAGAATTACTCACGTGAGTCTCTACATCACCAGCAAGGACTCGGCTGTTCTTTAAGAATTCGGCCACCATACTGTTTATCAGTTTGTCAAAGGCTTCCACAGACGGTGCCACACCTGTGGAAGGAGAATGGCTTGGTTACTCCCCAGTGGTTTTGTGGAAAGCTGGGACTGGCTTGCCACAGGTCACGTGGAGGCTGAATATCATCACTGTTACCCTTCAGTTATTCAGTCATTCATTCCTCCGTGCACCCCATATTTACTATGGCTCCAGAAAGTCCCTTCTGCCCAGTCTCCATCCTCGTCGACGAAGACTTTCATCAACACCATTTTTCCCATTCTCTACCCTGACGCTTCTCTTGCTTATCAGCTCAACTGGATTTAGAACTACCAAATGGGCACACCTCTATGTATGTAGTTCACGGGGGCTTTGGTTTGAGTTCTAATGAACGGCAAGGAGACATTTCTCAATAAGAGGGGAGGAAAGCCAGGGTTTTAGTAAGGGACTCCAGAGAGGTTTAACCTTGGAGGAATGCGGGTGGTAGCAGCCAACAAGCAGGAGTCGGAGGCTGAATGTGGAGACAGCAAGCTGGGTACCAGCATTTATCGCTCTCCGCTTCCTGACTGCGGCTGGACTGCTGGTGACCCGCTGCCTCCTGCACCCGTCAGTAGGACTCCCTGGCTTAACGGCCCATGTGCCTCAAACTATGAGCCCTCCCTCCCCCCCAGCCCTTCCCCTCCCTTAAGTTGGTTTTTATCAGGTATTTTGTTAACATCGATGAGAAAAGTAACAAATGCATCCGCAAGCCCAGAAGGAAGCAGGCGCCTCGCCACGGTACAGATGAGGGGAAGAGAAGTGCAGACGGAGCAGGCAACGACGGGCCTGAACTACAGACCACAGGACAGACAGATCTCATATGGAACTGACCCGGGCTTCTCAAAGCCACTGCCTCTTCCTCCATAGATCTTCCAGGTACAACACCAACCAAAGAGTCCCCGGGGATTCAGAGGACAGTGAACTCTGAGCAAGAGGGGCAGCAGGGCAAACCCATTCTTTTTCCTCCTTTGTTTCCAAGGGAGAGGACGGAGAAAAAGAGTAGCACCATGAATGGATCAGTACATAGCTCGACCAGCAGCAGCCAACGTGCTGTGCAAGCTGAGGGGGCGGCGGTCCAACTAGCTTGCTCTGTTCTCTAATCTGCATTTTAACTAACTATAACCAACTAACTAAAAACAAACAAACAACTCCCCTAATATTAAAAAATTTAGCCTTGCATGTTTAAAAACTCAACCCAAAGTCCCTTTCTTTCTTCAAATGCCTCATTCCTGCTCACAAAACTAAGAGAGACTTTCTTCTCTTTTCATTCTAATTTTCCATCTCCACAGCCCCAAGGAGGGGTTGGAGTGTGTTGGGGGCAGTGACTGACAGCTCCGCACACTTCAGGGCCAAACAGCTCAGCAGTCTGTTGGAGGAGTTACCCTGTACCAGCTAGGACAGGGTTTCACCTTCTATGGCATAACAGGGCACAAGCCCTGAGAGTCTGTGTATGTCCATCTGGAAACAGAGAGACCTGTTCGTCGCTTGAGGGAGGTGTTGAGAGGTTTCTGTTGAGCATTTAAAGTGGAAAAAAGATCTCAGAAACGTGAGACGATCTCAGCAGTGGAAGCTGCTGCCTAGCAAAAGGCAAAAATGATGAAAGAGAATATTTTTCCAGTTCCCTTTCATCCCGGACTCTGTTCATCACACCTCCTCCGGGCAGCCTTGAATGATCTGCTCTTCCCCTAGACTGTATCCTTTGAGCGTCTCTTAATCAAAGCATCCTTGACTCTGAATGGTAATGTAGGCAGAGCAAGGACGCTGGAAGAGTTGGACTGTGTATAATTCATCTGAGGTCTCCAGCACCCAGGACCATGCTCATGACAGGGAAGGGCTGCAGTGTTTCTTCCGCTGTGGAGATGAACTTGCCTGATTGTCAGGAAAACAAGACAGCAAAGCAAAGCAAAACAAAACAAAACAAAAAACAAACTCAAAACTTATACAGAGGTTCTTGATCTCTGGGTGATATGTATTTGTAATGGCCTATGATCTTTCTCAAATTTTCCTTTAAAGTATAAAAATAGCTTTATTTAATATAGAACACAATACAGCAATGTAGTTTATAGTACTATTACTATTTATTATTAGTGTCTATATTTATGGGGGAAACTCAATTGATTAGTGTTTCATATACACCTCCTGCTTCAGTCTCCCAGGTGCTGGGAATATAGG
Organism: Tokudaia tokunoshimensis; assembly: GCA_036184795.1. Taxonomy (NCBI): domain Eukaryota; kingdom Metazoa; phylum Chordata; class Mammalia; order Rodentia; family Muridae; genus Tokudaia; species Tokudaia tokunoshimensis. The sequence continues at coordinate 17,837,014 of BTHU01000022.1, forward strand.
TGACATTTCTTTAGATTAAATAAAATGTTTTAAGAATGGGAACCATTCAGGTTATCTCCCCAATTATTCCACTTGCTAATAATTCCACTTCAAGCAAAATAAGTTGCCAGCTAATTTTCCCAGGAGACCTTTGCTTTAGTGAGTGATTGGAAACAATTAGAAAACATTTCTTTAAATATCCAATAATTTAATTATGTGTTCTCCTATTTTATTTAACCTTTCCCCCCCCTCAGGACATGTCTTTCTCTTTGTGTGTGTGTATATATATATATAACACATGTTTTGCATTTAGAGGTATGAGGATGACGTGAGGTCTCTTCCATGGTCACTGTCTATTTTAGGGATTGAGGCAGGATCTCTCTCTGAACCCAAAGCTCAGAGACTCCCTGCCTCTGTACAGTGCTAGGATTTCAGGCCTGGCTTCTAAATGAGTTCTGGGGAACCAAACCCTGTTCCTATGTTTGCAAGGCAAGCTCTTTACCCACTGAGCCATCTTTCCAATTCTCATTCTCTCTCTCTCTCTCTGTGTCTCTCTCTCTCTCTCTGTCTCTCTCTCTCTGTCTGTCTGTCTCTCTCTCTCTCTCATTTAAGTAAAGAACACACTTGGTTTTGTCTGCTACCTTTTTGAATGTGTGAGGTTTAAATTATTGACTTTTCCTCTTCGTTTTAGATACCCATTATCTCCTAGAATTGAACTTATTTTATGTATTGACAGACTTCTTATTGGTGGACAGGGATCTTAAGGAAATGTCTGCGACCACTTACTGTCCAGCACATAAGGAGACAAAGTTGCTGGAGACAGTGGAAAGACATTGCCATGGAAATGAGGTTTATGAGGTCCAGACACCAACGGAAGGGCTTAAAAAGGACCCACGGGTGCATCTTAGATTGTCTGTAGGAGAGACTGTGGCCCACCCTGGGCTCTCTCTAAGCAATCCCTCCTTCCAGTCCATACAGGCTGCTTTTGCTTTTAGCATGTTCAGAGGGAAGACAGAGCTGCTACATTTGGAGTTCACACAGCATTTTCTGTTCTGTGGCATGTAATAGGACACACAGGTCCCAAAACACTCAATGTTCTAGAAGCAGCAATACACGCCTTTCCTGGGGAAAGAGGTGTTGAAGTGTCCTCTTGCCCGAGGGAGGCTTTTCCCAGCTCTCCAAACCCTGGCAGCATTTAAAACAGGTCAGAGGAGCTGTTCGCGTGCACACAGGTCAGGAATAGAACTTCATATTCAATTCAGATCACCACGTTAAATTTTAATTTTAGATGAGCAACGAATAGATTTTTAAGGCAATTACGCACTGTGCAGTACAGCTCATGCAATAGTTGGGAAATTTGGAATTTCCATTTTGGAAGTTCTGTTGTAAATAGCTTAAAATAGCTTAAAGTTTGCCGTATGGATTATCTGCTATTCACTGTTGGCTTTTCTTTGTGTTTTCTTTTCTGTTGGAGTTGCTTTGTTTTGTTTTGTTTTATCTTGGCAGAGTATCCTGTAACCCAGGCTGACCTCAAATTAGATAGTATGGTCATTTGAATAGGTATGGCCCCATAGATTCGTGTGTTTGAATGCTTGGTCATAGGAAGTGACACTATAAGGAGATGTATTCCTTGCTTCCTGCCATGATGATAATGGACTCAACCTCTGAAACTGTAAGCCAGCCCAATTAAGTGCTTTCCTTTATAAGAGTTGTCTTGGTCATAGTGGCTCTTTACAGAAAAAACAAAAAACGAAAAAACAAACAAATAAACCCAATCCATAGTTGAAGCTGACCTTGAACTCCTGATCACTGTGTCTACCTTCTAAATGTTGGGATTAAGGTGTGCACCTTAATCTTAAAGAAAATTCTCAACGTTTTATTTTTGATCCTATAATTTTTGAAAAAAAATCTTTTAAAAAAACGTGTGTGTGCAGGTGTGCCTAATGTGTGTGCAGGATGCCTATGCAACAGCACATATGTGGCACTTGTACCCATCCCAAGAGGACTATTAGTTAGGGATGCTCAGAGGTCTGATTACATTCTCTGGTCATGGCCTTGCTCCATCACTGGCTTAACCTGGGACAAGCTTCAGTCAAAGTTGCAGTGGCCAAATGCAGTGACTCGACTGTCCTTAGAGTGAAAATCTACAGTACCTCATCCCTTTCAGTGCCTTTTAAAGAAGTACACTCATCCTATCTTTTGATAATTCCTTCAATAATACCGTTACACATTAAAACAAAAAAAAAAAAACTACACCTCTTTGGTTGTACAGTACATTCTTCAGAGGCACAAATGTCGATCATTTTTGTGGACTACTGCTTACAACTTCTAAGGTTTGCTTCTGAAGCTGGTTTCATAAAATCTGCATGTGTTTGTGGGAGAAAGAAAATGTATCCCTTCACTTTCTTTCCCAAGGACTGTTTGCTTCTGGTTAACGTTGTGATCTCACCCATAGGATGGAGAGGGGGTTTGAAGGAAGTGAGAGTCAGATTTTGGGGGAAAAAAAACGTGTTGAAGGCGGGGCTAAGTGAACCACACAAAGACCAGTAATGATATCAGGAGGTGGCCCTACCTCCAATGACACCATTAACTTCTCCACAGCCTCCAGGAGCTCCGTGTAGCCCTGCAGACAGCTGCTCCAGCCTGATGACCGCACATTCCAGTCTCTCCATCAGTCCCGGCATGTCTGCCATTCTAGAAAGATATAGACACAGAGAGTATGTGAGCATCCCTGAGGGGCAGCAAACTGACCTCATCTGACTAAACGGTAGGAGAGAAGGTAAATCACTGAAGAACAGATTCCATCACCTCCGGCCATGAAAATGCCTGAAACAGAAGATTCTCCATTCAGGGTTTGGTTTTTGTTTTTGTTTTGTTTCCTTGTTTGTCGAGTGAAGATCTCTCTATGTAGCCCTGGCTGTTCTCAAACTCACTATGTAGAGCAGGCAGACCTCAAACTCACAGAGATCCGCCTGCCTCGGTATCCTTAGTGCTACGATGAAAGGCATGTGTCTTTATCATACCATTCCTGGGATGACATTGGGACTAATTCCCATTATTCCACTGTTGCTGCCTGATGCCAGTTTTGTATTGCACTTACCTAAAAGCCACAAACACAAAACCCCAAATTAATATCACAAATGCTTACGAGGCTAAGTGGTGGGAATCCGTTTTAACTGGTTCCAGTTAAAACTGTGTTCAAGCACGATGACCCTGGGCAACTCTAAACCCACTGATAAACCTTGTTCACCAAATTGTGCGGGACTCTGAGTTTCTAGGATCACGTATTGTTCAGCGGGCAGGGAGAAACCGTCACCTCTGGATAGTATTTATTATCCGTGTGCTTCAGAGTTTCTGTTGTGAAATTATCTTAAGTTATAATGATTCCGAATTGAGGAGGTCTTAATTTAAAATATTAAAGGTGGTTATTTTTCCTTGCGGAGGCTGCTGATTGAGTCTAGGCGCATATTAGTATTAGCTGGGCTGGATTTTTGGAGGCTGGGTCTTAAGTTATCTGTTACTCAGGCTGGCATAGAAATGGAAGCAGATCAAGGCATTGGGGCTGAAGGAGGAATCACACCCCATCACTTTCTGTTTCTAAACACATATATTTAACCAAGTGTGTAGGCCGCATGATGAATCCTGGACCTTCCACACACAGTCTTCTGTGAACTGAATCCAGTTAACTTATTACTATCCATGAGCTGTATCTCTACTTATGACTGCCTTTGGTGGAAATCAGTCTGCTACCCCAAAAAGAGTAAGGCCAGCTTTACTCAGGGCCTATAGTTTCTTCCACTTTTAGGAACTTTCCTAAGCACCATCCTGAGCAAAGGATGGGCAGCATACTTCTGAATCACAGACACAGCTGCCTTGGAGCACGGAGGGTTGTGTGAATATTTCAGATTTTCCCCGGAAGCCAGGAGAATGTGCGTCTCTGCATTTTTCAGCTTAAAAACAATTATCAGGTCACCACAGTTTCCAAATGCAAGGTTAGCCTCATCCAACCACGTGCCTGGGTTTGTTCTTCAGCATCTAAATATCAGTAGTCAGAGATGGACACAGAACTCGTGGTCTATTTTGGAAACCCATCACTCTGAAAGCTGCCGGCGGCAGCTCTCTCAAAATATGGAGCAGTGCTCTCTGCACGGCTGAATCCATCATCTAATCCCAAGGGGCTGCAAAATTAGAAGTTACTCAGCTATTCTTTTCCTCTTCACGTCAGAGCTTCTGATTCCATTGCAGTTGAAGGGGGTGGCAGGGAGGAGAGGAAGGAGGGATTTAATTGAATCCTTTACATAATCTTCTTGCAGGGGAACCGGTATCTCTTAGGTGGGCGAGGGCCGTTTGAGAAATGATGATCTTTTAATAGCTGCCCATCTGTTCAGATATCTCGGTTCCCTGTTAGTCAACTTGCCAAACATTACCACCAGGGACCTAGTCTCCGATAGCAGGGATATGCATCTGCTTTCTTAGCCAGCTTCTCAAGCCACCTCTGGCTCTCTCCCATCGGGACAAGCTGTTTTGGGAGAGCCTGTTAAATTTCACACTTGGGACTGCCTGCCCAGCCGGCTGCTTAATCAGACTCCTAGACTGGTTCCAATCTCAAGCTATCTAATAGTGAGTGTCGCACATGTTAAAAGACAGCAGGGCTCAGCCTATCAACTGCAGGGCGAGGCAGATTGCTGTGGAATGCAGTCTAAAAGCCACTCAGATGCCACTTCATGTCAAATCAGCAAGTCCTGTCACAGCCTCTAATGAGACCAAAACAGGTCATGAGGAGACTAGAAGGATACCTCTAGGTTTAAAATTTAGGAGCACTCTGTAAGAGACATTTAACAGCAAACAAAAGAAAGGGGACACTGGGATCCACATTAGCGTGCCCAGGGTGACCGATGGGGTCTGAGGTAGCCATGTATTCTACTCAAACTTTCTCAGTCTCTCTATATTTGACCTCAGCTGCTGTGCAGACTTCCAAGACTAGGCACAGCCAGAGATTCTCCACATTCCAGCCCATTTGCCTTGGCATCTCAAAACGCACTTAGCCAACTTTTGACAGGAGCTGGGAATGAAGAAAGAGGCTGAGGAGAGGCAGAGTTGCCACGGCAGATGGGAACACGAGGGTCTGCTGAGGAATGGGTCTGAGCAAGGGACACAGACGGAAGTGTTTGGACAGGAGGCCGGTGGGACGGGGTGAGGGAGCCAGTTAGCTAGGTGACAGATAGTCTAAGAATCAGAGGTGGAACAGGAGGCCAGATTGATAACTGAAGACTTAAGAGTCTGGATCAGATGGGGCAGCTCATATATGGCTCCCCAAAATTCTAGCCACCCTATCCATATTGAAGGGACCCTATAGGTGAGTCTCTACTACCTATAGCATATCAGACCAGAGGAAAATGTGGTCAGATTCTGACATTTTAAACTTTTGAAGTTTTTTTTAATTAGATTAATTACTGTTTATGGATGTTTTGCCTGCATGTATGTCTATGTACCAAGTGCATGCCAGATTCCCACAGAGACTAGAAGAGGTCATTGGATCCTCTAGGACTGGGGTTACAGACAATTGTGAGTTGCCATGGGAATGCTGAGACTCAAACTCAAGCCCTCGGGAAGAGCAACCAGTGCTCTTAACCATTGAGCTGATTTTCCATCCTCTTGAAGATTTATTTTAAGAAACTACATTTGAAGGTAATTTATTTCTTAAAACCAAATCAAACAAAACAGAGTTTCAATAGGTAGGCCCGGTTGGCCTGGGATTCTTCATGTAGACCAGGCTGGCCTTCAACTAGCTCTGTAGCCTAGGCTGGCTTTGATCAGCTGATGTTCTACCTCCTGAAGTTACAGATACGCACCACTTTGCCCAGACTTGAGATAGATCTTAATTCCTTGTGCATGAATTTTTGAAGTATCTCTTGAGGTTAATTATAATGGGAAACCCACCTTAATGTGTCATTACGTTTCTTATTTAAAACTCCCCCTTTACTTTTTCTTTACCTTTCTATATATTTTTTTCTCCTTTAGACAACATAGCACAGTTACAGGACACAGTATGGGAACTCAATATTATGTCATGATTGAGTCAGGATGTGTCCTGGCTGGTTTTGTGTGTCAACTTGACACAGGCTGGAGTTATCACAGAGAAAGGAGCTTCAGTTGGGGAAGTGCCTCCATGAGATCCAGCTGTGGGGCATTTTCTCAATTAGTGATCAAGGAGGGAGGGCCCCTTGTGGGTGGTACCATCTCTGGGCTGGTAGTCTTGGGTTCTCTAAGAGAGCAGACTGAGCAAGCCAGGGGAAGCAAGTCAGTAAGAAACATCCCTCCATGGCCTCTGCATCAGCTCCTGCTTCCTGACCTGCTTGAGTTCCAGTCCTGACTTCCTTTGGTGATGAACAGCTCTGTGGAAGTGTAAGCTGAATAAACCCTTTCCTCCCCAACTTGCTTCTTGGTCATGATGTTTATGCAGGAATAGAAACCCTGACTAAGACAGAATGGTTAGCATTTCCATCCACTTACACACAACAATGGTGTGTGTGTGTGCATCTTCAAGTTCCCCTCTTGGTTCTTTATGAATTATATAACAGGTTGTGGTAATATGCAGTTACTGTACTGTATTACAGAACACTAAACCTTACTGTTCCTCATATAAGTCGGTACCCATTGTACAGTCACCCCCTCTCCCTCCCCCACTCTCTCTAGCTTCTAATCACCAACATTCAGTTCTATCCTTCTTGGAGATCAGTATTTTTAGCTTCCACATGGGTCTGAGAACATGGGGTTTTGCCTTGGGGTGTCTGGATTATTTCACTTGCTATCATTTCTTCCTATTTCATCCATTTAGGCACAGGCGATGGGACTTTATTCCCTTAATAGCTTGATGATATTCTTTGAGTACATGCCTACTCCTCATTTCCTTTATTCATTCACCTGTAAATATGTGCCTTTGTTGGTTCCATATCTCGCCTTGTTTTCCTTTTGTAAAGTTTAACGTTTGCCTTTATCAAGGCGGGAGACGCACAGAATCAAAAGGGTATCTTCGGATGTATGTACTGCATACTGTTTAGACCACGTTAAACTTATCCACAGCTTCGAATACTCCTTTCATCATGGCAGAAAACACTATTTTCTTCCACTTAGTATGCAATTCTTACAAAACCACAACAGTTCCCTGTTTCTATCTTTTCATCTGGAGGGATAATCATTTTCAGTCACTCTGGCCATTTTTTTTTTGGACAATTATCTCTTCATCTCCAAGTAATATGATTTCGTCTACGTCTTGTCTGGCTTTCTTCCATTTTAAGGCATTATCCATTGAGTTCCACCAGGGCACATCTGTATGTTAAATTTACCTATCTATTTATTCGAGACATGGTCTCATTATATAACCCAGGCTTGCCTAACACTCACAGTGTAGTCCAAGATGGCTTCCGATTCTCACTCTTCCTGTCTCGCTGCTTCTTCTCTAGTACTGGGGGTGCAGTGTAGCAGCCTTCCAAGCATACAAAGTTCCCTGGGTCTCATCTTTTAAATGACGTGCTGCCTCAATTCACAGAGAGTCACATCTTACTCTGAAGGGCCACTTTGATCATTCATTGGTTCATCTAGTTTCCTGAAGCTATTGTTAACAGCCTCGTGGTTTTTCTTTTTTTCTTTTTCTCTTTTCTTTTCTCCCCTATCCCTTTCTTTCCTTTCCTTCTGTTTCTTTGCCTTTTGAGACAAGAGTCTTGTTATGTAGCCCAGGCTAACCTCAAACTTTTGGTCCTCCTCATTAGTTTCCTGAGAACTGAGTTTACAGGTGTGTGCCACCACGCGTGGCCTACCTCTTGGTTTTGCAGGAGCTTAAACATGACCCATCTTTCTCCTCTTCTTCCAGTTCTGTGAGTCTCCACTCAGCAGAGCCCAGCACAATGGACAGTCTCTGTGTGTTTCTTCCAGGGTGGGTCCTTCTCTCATCCGAACAGTTGTTCTGTAGCCAGGCTGTTCATCTATGACCTGGCATCTGGTGTCACCTTCTTCTATCATGTTCCCTCCTATCGGCCTATGCCCTATGGTATTTTCGTCTTTGAATTTATAAATAAATAAAAAAAACCCTGGGGTTCAAATATTTCCCGTAACCCGTGTGTGCTCTCACATCGACTTTATTCCAACAATAAAGAGACCTGGAATAAAGACATATTTCCTATAACCAGTGTGTGCTCTCCTTTCGACTGCATTGTAACAACAAAGAGACCCAGAATAAAGAACTATTTCCTGTAACCAGTATGTGCTCTCCTATAGACTGTATCGCAACAACAGAGACCCAGAATAAAGAAACATTTTCCTAGGAGAAAAGATCAGTACGGCTGTTTTCTCTCACTAATCCCTCTGAAAAGCCCATTCTCAAAGTACTGATACTTTGTCCCTAATATGGTCAGATTCTATGTCCACAGTACAGTCTATGTGTAAAACACCTAAAGAGAACGTATTCCTGTGCTTTTTCCATTTCAAATTCCTGTAAAAGGAGAGGTCTGCACTCTTATGAGCATTTCACAAAGTCTGTGCTCATGTTCAGCAGGGAGAGCGCAGAGGGATCTTGAGGTTGGAGTCACCGACCCCAATTCGTCCTCTGACTCTTGTTAGCTGGGGTGCTGTGATGGTTAATCTTTACGGTGAATTCTATGGATTTGGAATCATCTAGAAGATGAAACTCTTGCTGTGTCTGAGCAGTGAAGGCTCACTCTGATATGGTTGAGTCTTGAATAAAAAGGAAAAAGTACACTGAGCATCAGAGGTCGTCTCCACCTGCATCCTGACCCATCCACATGTGAGCAAGCTGCCTCGAACTCCTGCTGCCAAGCCTCCTTCCTACCCCCCTCCCCCACAGGCCACGGTGAACTGTCCTCACTCAAACCGCGGAGCCAAAATAAGGCCTTCCTCCTGTAAGCGCTTTCTATCAGTTATTTTATAGCAGCAATGAGGAAAGTAACTAGAAAAGGAGCTCTGGGGAATGTGCTTAACATTGCTTTACTATGTCACTACCCATTTATAGGCGTGCTAGAAACACACAGACCCTGGAACACAGACCCTGAACAGGCCAGCCAAGGTGAGTAAGACAGTTCATATCTTAGCGGTACGAGTTACAATATGTGTTACAATGTGTTACAAGAATTATAATATGTGAGGTGTTAAGGGATCACTGAGAAAGTATGGCGAGTGGAAGAGATTTTTAAAAAATGTTTTATTTTTTCCTGTTCCTTTACTTATTCTTCTAATATTTCTCCCATACAAATTCAAACAAGGTCTGATCCTGCTTAGTTCTGAGAGCACACAAGATCAGGGGTCCTCAGAATGGTATGGCTGTGGACTTCTTCCAATATTAAAAAACATTTCAGACTTATGTCTTTTATTTTATATAGATGAACCTTTTGTCTATATGTATGCATGTGCACTGTGTGTACCCAATGCCCATGTAAGTGAGAAGAGGGTATCAGACTTTCTGGAACTGGAGTTACAGATGGCTATGAACCTTCATGTGGGTGCTGGGAATTGAACTCAGGGCCTCGGGAAGAACAGCAATTACTCTCAATTGCTGAGACATCTCTCTAGCCCCTTCTTCTGATATATCTATCCAAGATTTTCTCTGTTGATGTATATTGATTACCATAAAATGAAAGGCTTGCCATGTAATTGGATTTTTAATCACATATTTTCCTCCTAAATATTTTTTTATGACGACTCTTTAACATTTGAGCAGTTCTTCACAGGGACTGGCGATATGACTCAGTAGGTAAATGCATGCCTTGCAAACATGAGAAGCTGACTTAACTCATCAGAACCTACATTAAAAAATCCAGGTGTGCTGGGTGGTGTGCACTTGTAATCCCAGTTCTAGAGAGTTGGGGCCAGGCTGATACCTGGGATTCATTGGCTAGATAGTCCTATGTGGAAAGTGCCAGGCCAATGAAAGGCTTTGTTACAACAACAACAGTAACAAAATAGTGTGTGACATCTGAGGAATGACACCAGAGATTGTCCCCTGACATCCAAATGTACCCACACAAGTGTGTATCTGCACACAGGAACACACACACACACACAGAAACTCACACACATACACAAAGGAATACACACAAGAACTCACACACAGATGCACACATACATAGGATCATACACAGACACACACAAAGGAACACATACAGGAGCACACACAGAAACATACACACATAGGAACACACACAGAAGTACACACAGAAACACACACACAGGAACACACACACAGGAACTCACACACAGACATACACACACAGACATACATACATATACACAAAGGAACACACACAGGAGCACACACAGAAACACACACATGAACACACACATAGGAACTCACACACAGACATACACACATAGGCACACATACACACACATAGGAACACACACAGAAGCACAGACATACATACACAGAAGACATACATACACATAGGAACACACACAGAAACACACACAGACATACATATGCACATATACATAGGAATACACACAGGAGCACACACAAACAAACAGCACAAAGAATTCAATCAAGCAAGGATAATTTTGGAAAAGAACCCTCCATCTTCCGCCACAGTTCACCTGAATCCTCTCATGCTCAGTGGAGAAGGGTCAGTTGAGCCTACCCCTCACTCATTCCCACCAGTGCTATGGATAGCTAGCAGTCATGGTTGCTCTGAACACTGGTACCCCACAGCAACACGCAAATGGCGTGGGCCCAGAATAACAGAATAGCAGCCCATGTGTCCAGTTCACGTCCTTAGCATCTGCAAGACACCCCGTCCAATAAACACAGTCTTTGTGCTGTCTTTTCCCTTGGCACACGTCCTCCCTGCCTCCCAAGGGCCCGGGCAGCATGCTTTGCCGGAGCTGAGACTGCGTTCACTTTCCTCCATCCTCCCACGGAGTCCAGCATGATGCCATATACCTAGAGAAGTCTATAAATATTTTTGATTGACTAATGAATTGGCTTCCACCCGATGCGTTTTGCTTGCTGCCTACTCCCTGGCACCATCCCAGATCAGGCTGGAGGCCAGATTTTTCACAGGAGCAATTTCCATTTAAAAGACTAGATTAGTCTTTCCTGTGTGGAACCACAATGTCATCCATGATTAAACATGTATATCTGCTCTCATCAAAGGCAAAGCCCTGCATCTTCCATGGCTCTAGGTTTTTTTTTTTTCCCCCTTTAGGATATCAATTTAAAAGACCCATAAATTTCATGTTGTTCAAAGAGTTTTGTAAAATCTCCACAGCAAGTTCATGAGTAAAGAAAGTTACTTTGATAGTGGTTTCATGTTCACAGAAGAGAGTGAGGTCTTTAGGGTTTCCTGAAAGTCAGTTCAATGCTCCTATTCCTAGGTTAAGGATGAAGAAGCAACTGTGGTAAGAGAGTCTTTAGTGATTCTCTCTCTCACACACCGTGTGTGTGTGTGTGTGTGTGTGTATGACCAGGTGTGTAGGTGTGTGATCAGGTGTGTGTGTGTGAGTGTGTGTGTGTGTATGTGTATGACCAGGTGTGTACGTGTGTGATCAGGTGTGTGTGTGTGTGTGTGTGTGTGTGTATATGACCAGGTGTGTACGTGTGTGTGATCAGGTGTGTATGTGTGTGTGTGTATGTGTATGACCAGGTGTGTAGGTGTGTGATCAGGTGTGTGATCAGGTTTGTGTGTGTGTGTGTGAATGTGGGAGCCAGGGGTCAACCTCAGGTGCCACTCCTCAGGAAACATACACTTGACTTTTGTGCGCGTTGCGTGTGTGTGGTTGTGAGTCCATGCTGTTTAGGAAGACAGAGGAAGTAGCTGGGTGGCCTGCTCTATCGCTCTTATTCCTGGGCGACAAGTTATCTCATTGAACTTGGGGCTAGGCTGGAAGCCTGCAAGTTGCAGGAACGCCCTGTCTCCACCCTCCCCAGTGCTGAGGTTACAGGCGTGCACGGCCACGCCCATCTTTCAACACAGGAGTGCTTGGGATTTGAAGAAAGTCCCTGAAGCTTGCACAGCAAGCACTCTGGCTCCCTAAGCCACTCCCACAACCTCCGCATTACATTTTTGAGACAGGGTCTCTAATTAGCCTAGAGCTCGTGGGTTCTATCCGCCTCCTCCTCCCCAGCACTGGGGTAGATTACGATCACGTGCCACCCAGCCCAGCTCTCCTTCCTGGGATCTGAGAATTAAAGTCTTACACTTGCACAGCAAGCACCTTACAGTCTGTGTCCTCTCCCTAGCCCCTTGGTGACTCCTTGAAGCACATTCAAATCCATGGATTTCTGTGCTCACGAACCCAAGATTAAACAGGAAATAGACACAAAGTCGTAGGAAGGTGAAGGCTTTCTCTGCAAATATAAAGCCCTATGTGACTAGTTTCTCTACAAGTATACCAAAATTTAAAAACATCTGGTCAACCATCAGGCCATTCTGTCTTAGTTTAATCCTCTTAGGCAAGGGCGCATCAACACCTTTCTTTCCTACCAATCACCGAGGGACATACTCTTGTGATTCATTGTTAATTTGTTGTTGTATTTACTCATTCATGCTCGATGGGCCCATCAAATACCTTATTGTTTGGTTTGTTTCCAGTCCCCACTCTCTGCTAGGCACAGTGGTCATGTCCAGAAAGCTAAGTCAGAATTATCTCCCATGGTGAGCAGTATTAAGAGGGGACAAAAGACCCAGAATCTCGGAATACCCTAGACACAATCAGCATATCAGTAGATTTCTAAAAAGATGGAAGGAGAGACCCCTGGTCCTGGAAAGACTGGATGTAGGGGAACGCCAGGACAGAGTAACGAGAGGGGGTTGAATGGAGAAAAGAGGGAGGGAAGGGGGCTTATGGAACTTTCGGGGAGGGAGGAAACGGAAAAGGGGAAGTGATTTGGAATGTAAATTAAAAAAATAAAATAAAATAAAAAAAAAGAGGGGACAAAAGCCATGCTCAGGAAGGCAGGGGTCACCAAGAGATAACGGTCAACTTAGCAAGGGGTGCACCTTCGCATTTTTCCCTTCCTTGCCTATGGAGTGTCTGGAAACTGCTTTTCACCAAACAGCAAAGGTCAGACACCATTTAGTTTGGGTCTCAAATGTCATAAAAATTTACATCGGAGGCTTGGTTCCCCAGCCTGAGGTCCCACTGGGAGGTGGAAACTTCAAGAGGTGAGACTGAGTGGAAGGAAGTTGAAGGGATACCGGTCACTACCCCTTCCGGTCTCTTTTCTTGTTGGTATCTACCACTCTTTCCTGCATTGAGCATAGTTCTATCATATCCCTGAAGCAGGAGACCCAGATGCTCATGTGAGCCTAGACAAGCCTTTCCTCTTCATATACCGCTTGCCACGGGCATTTTAAGACAATGACGTAAAGCTGACAACAATGACGTAAAGCTGACGCACGATGACGTAAAACTGACGTGCAAAGCCGCCATTCTCGGTCTTACTTCAAAGTTGTTTCAGGTGATATAATCAAAATAACAAAGATTAGAGAGTTATGTGGGTAGGGGAAAGGGTACTCTAAAATTTTTATAAAACTATAGAAAAGACTCCCGAGATCCTGGGTAACCTAGGAATTTACCTGCTGGCTCTGTTAATGTCCCACTGGTGAGAGAGAAGGTAGACTTTTCAGTAAGACTTTTCCAATGCTACACACATCCCCTCAAGGTCTAGAGAGACCCCCAGCACCATGGAGATAGCTCAGTCATTTTTGGGTGTGAGTTATACCATTCTCCATCCTTCTTGTGGAGGTGCTGCTGTGCTCCAAGTGCCCTGTCCTGGTACCACTGGTCTCATCTCCCAACCAAGTCTTCCAGGGCCCTACATCCCCTTTAGGGCACCGACTTCCTATTTTCTCCACTAATGCTGAGCAGAGCACAGAGTACATATGGAGATTATCTCGCCAGTTCACATTTCCTCCTTGTGACAGGTTCAGTCCCCCAAACCAAAGCCCATTGGCTTTACAGAGCAAGCCATTCTTTGAACTGGGACCTCTGGCTATATAAAGCTAAGTTTTGTCATGTGATATAGCGGGGGAGGGGAAGGGGGGTGGAGAAATATCAAAGGGATCAGAGAATCCTTGAGACACAGCCCCTTCAGTGGCAACCCACCTACCTATGGTAATCTGGTGGACAATTAACTTGAGTCTAATTTCCCAATTTCCAGTGAACGAATCTAACTCTTCTTCACCACTGACTGGCCTGAGAACATGGCGTGGGAATGCATTTTGAGCTGTCTTTAGCACTGGGTGTTACAGTTCATCTCACTGCTTTGTCCTGAGGATAACCCAGACTTGGGGCACTATATCATAGCAGGATGAACGGCTAAAACTTCCAAGAAAAATCCAATATTTCTGGCAGAAGAACAGGAGAATACGGGGGAAAGCCACAGAGAATAAAGAGATGAAGAGAATATCCTGATTCTGGAACATTCCAGTCTCACCCTTGAGTTGCGCATATGAGGGGCAAACCCAGAGGCCCTGAGAACTGAACTATTACCAACCTCATCCAGAGTTCAAGACTAACTCCAAATAGCGCACACATGGGACACAGGGACTTTGAAACTAGAAGTTATGTTAGGACCACTGCACACTGCATGCAACACTGAACTGACTGGCTGATCTTTTATCGGAAGATTCAAGGGTCTCGGGAGGGGGAGGGAGGAATGGTCACCTCCCGGAACCGGTAGAAAGGGAAGCCGGGAGGGGCTGGAAGCAAGGTTTCCTGGGCAAAGGTGGTATCGATTTTTAAAACTACAGGCAACGGGTGAAACCAAGGAAAACCAATGAGTCAACATTTCCGAGGGACCCAGGGTCTCATAAAGCAAAACTCAAAATGTCCAAGATTTAAATCAAAACGACTTGACATGTAAACACATCATCCCTGAGAAAAGACAACCTGCAAATGTCAACCATGAGGTGACACAGACGTTGGAATTTCCAGAGACATTTGTAGAGACTCTTTAACTGTGCTTGAGATGAAGCTTATATCCCTGAAACGGCTGGAAGCCAGGAGTTCTTACCAGAGTAATAAGAACTGTAAGAAAGTTCTAGAACTAAAGCAAACCAGCCCTACACTAACAAAAGACAAAGGTACACTGGGTAAGCTTGGCGGCAGACTGGAGATGGCGGAGGAAGGTACCTTGAACTTGATGATACAGACCCTGTTTAATCTGAAGAACAGAAGGAACGAAACATTGAAGAAAATGGAGTCTGAGAGGTGGAGTCTGAGAGGTCTGTAGGACAACACTGAGGGCCGAAGACTGGAGCCCCGTGAGAGGAGAAAGAGGCTGAGGTAGAAAGCCTAGTTTTTGAAACAATAGCATCCAGTCATGGTGGCTCACACATGTAATTATAGACTTGGAAAGCAAGCTGAGGCAGGAGGCTAGCCATTATTTTGAGGCTACCTTAGATTACATAGTGAGTTCCAAACCAGCTTGGACTGCAGAGTCTCAAGAGAGAAAAAAAAAAGAAAGAAAAGAGGAGAAAGATACGATCACTAAGTATTTCACAAAGTTAGAACGTGAGGCATAAATTTATAGTTCCAAACACACACACACACACACACACACATACACACACACACACACATACACACACACACACACGAGTCCATCCCAAAAGAAGAAAAAGAAAGATGAATAAATAATTGCCAAGGGAGAAAAGGAAGGAGAGAAGGAAGTGTGACGGGCTATGATGACCTCTCCGAGAGGTGTAAGAAACACCAACACTGTTAGTCGTTAAACACCTCCCTTAAATCAACGGCACAAGGAGTTAATCAGTACATGGTTCAGTCACAGTGGAAGGTGTTTGCATAGTAACATACCTGATGAAACCATTATTAATGAACAATACATAAACAGGCCCCTCCCCAGCAGTAAGATACCTCCATTTGTGACTCTGCAAAACTTCATTTTCTCCTCAAACTTATGTTTCAGTTTTGTCTGTCCTACAACAGATTATTTAAGTTTTATATATGCTCTGCTTTAATGGCTCCTACTGGGTACCCAACCATACTTTGCTGTATCAAAAACAATGGCGTGAAGGAAGAAGAGATGGCTCAGTGGTTCAGAGCCCTGGATGCTCGAGGTTTGAGTCCCGGCACCCACATAACAGCTCACAAACATTTGAATGCCAATCCCAGAGGATCTGATGCTCTCTTCTGGCCTCTTTGGACACTGTATGCAGAGGGAGCTGTGATACATGCAGGCAAAATACCCACACGCATAAAATGAAATAATAATTTAAAAAAACTATGTAAGCTTAAATGTTTATTAGATGGTCAAAATAGTTTTAAAAACCTCTCTGACATCATTGTTCCTATTATGTGACATCATTGTCCCTATTATATGAATCACTGTTGCTATTATATGACATCATTGTTCCTAGTATATGACAGTACTGTTGCTATTATATGACATCATTGTCCCTAGTATATGACAGTACTGTTGCTATTATATGACATCATTGTCCCTAGTATGTGACATCATTGTTGCTATTTTTTTAAAAAGGATTTGTTTATTTTATGTATGTGAGTACACTGTCCTGCTGCTGTCTTCAGACACACCAGAAAATGACATCATATTTCATTACAGATGGTTGTGAGCCACCATGTGGTTGCTGGGATTTGAACTCAGGACCTCTGGAGGAACAGTCAGTGCTCTTAACCACTGAGCCATCTCTCCAGCCCCATTGTTGCTATTATGATTCCTACAACCCAACTTCTCCAAACAAACAAACAAACAAACCCACAAACACTACAAATTTTGGCACATGATTACTCAATATAGTTCAAAAAATTTTTTTTTCTTTTGGAAATCCACCTCTTTTGAATAGTTTTATTATTGAATTATTTTATGACTGTGTATAAGTACACCTATTATTAAAGTGAGGAAGTCAGAGCAGCAGTTATGTTTGTTTTTCCATCAATGTGATACTTAAATAAAGAGATGGTTACTGATGAAGAATGCTGTTACAGAAACGTCACTCAAAACATCTCCCAGGAGACATGAGAAGCATGGCAGGGTGGTGGAATATTAAAAGCATTTGAATCATCAGTGTCAGGATAAATAGGGACATATAAGTCTAGTGAGTACCATAACTATTCTTCCTTCTGGTTATTTCAGCTGCTCCTTGTTTCTTCTTAAATTAGGTTATTTTATATATTTGTAGATGCAGAAGTTAACTTGCAAACGAAAAGATAGTAGAACAATTGCAACAACTTAACTATTGACTTCAGACGGGTAAAACCAAATACAGCCCGGCACTTTTCCCCTGGGAAGTTCCAGTGGCCTCCCCTGCCTATGGAAGATGCGAGGTTTACATTGTGAAATAAATACATTCTCGTATTATAAATCACATCTTTTAAACTTCATGGAAGATCTTTCTGGTCATTTAATAAACTTAGAGGTGTTCAGTATTATTTGTGTGATAGTCACTGTTCTATTCTTCTCAAGTTCACCCTTTGACATCACTGTACAGTTGGCTAGGTTGAAGCTTTGCATCTGTCTTACTGTTTTCTTTTTACATCAGTCGATCAGGTGTGCAAGCCACAGCATATTTGTTCGACACAGAGGACAACTTGAGGGAGTTGGTTCCCCATCACCATGTGGATTCCAGCATGGAACTGAGGTCCTCAGGCTTAGTGGTAAACACCTTTACTCACCAGTTAGCCACCCTGTCTGCATTGTTTTTAAGAAAGACTTAGAGCACACATGATGTATACGAGGATCCCCATCTTGGAATGGGAACCACTCAACGTCCCCATCCATAAAACTAAACAAACATTCCCAAATGCAGCTCCTTTCCTCTTCCCACCTATTAGGTTTCCTACATCCCTGGACAAAATGAGTTACTAAAATGGGTCAGAGATAGAACTCTTACTAACATGGATATTAAGATGAGCACTTAGTAAGCTTCTCCTAAGAGGAGAGGAGGATTATGGGAAATTAGATGAGCCATTGCAACTGTCTCCATCACAGGCCCACCAGCAGGAAGATTCATCTTGGGAAAGAGTACATATGGGCGATGACAAAAATTTAGATGTTCATTCTCTTAAAACACCCAAGTTTGGGAGCGTAAGGAAGGATTCTCTGCATGTGGTTCAGGTGCGCGGTTTGAGGACTGCTAAAATAAGAAGCATAAAGACCAGTTTCCCTCTGCAGTGTCAACACGTGAGTTCTACTTATAAAGCCCAAACTGAAACTGAATTTCTCACAGGAGCTCTGTCAGGATTCAGGGCCTTTGGGAGGTGATTATGTTACAGGGTGAGGGGTATCCTCGTGACCAAAGGTTGTGGAGGGATCCCCGTGACCAGAGGGTACGGGGCACGCTCATGATGGATGGATATTTTTATGAGTTTGGTTTTAGTCGTGGGGGGATGAAGTCTTAGGGACAAGGTTAGTCACCACAGGAGTAGGCTGTTAGGAAACCAGGCTACCTCACATGCTTAGCCTCACCCCTGCCCGATCTATATATTATTCCCTGACACAGCATGAAGTCCTTGTGGGCTGTGACCACCTGGTCCCCAAGTTCCCTGCAACAAGGTCTACGAGCCAAAACAATCTCTTTTTTTTTTCATTACTTACTCAGCCTCAGATATTTTAATAACAGTGACACAAAAATGCACTAAGAAACACCCCCAATTCGACACTGAGGGTCTTTCGCTTCAGCAAGCCTCATTTAAACATGTTTAATTACTAAAGAAGTTTAACTAGGTCATCCCTCACTCTCCCTTTAGAAAGACATCGGAGGAATCTGAGTTCTATTCAAGAGGCCATTCTGAAGTGAGGATGCAGGACATGAAGGGATGCAGGAACCCTGGGAAGCCCTGGGTATCCATCACATCCCAAAGGCTCCACTCCAAATACAAATAATTGTAGGGCAAGTAACGCAACATACGGATTTTCAAGGACAAACATAATGGTTTCCAAACTGATGTTCCAATAGAACCGGGTGCAGAGAAGATGCCTATTGAACTTGGTTCTGGAGAATTGGATTGGCCTGTGTAATGGTGACTACTGAGTGTATCACCGTCTGACGGGTGTGATGGCATCACCTAGGACACAAATCTCCTGATAGGTCTCTGAGGGAGCTTCTAAATTGGGTTAACTGAGGAAGAAAGACTCACCCTCAGTGTGGTTGGTACCGCCGAGGAGGCTGAGGTCTTAGAGTGAATAAAAGAAAGCCTGCTGAGCACCCACATTGATCTCTCCTAGCTTCCCAGTTGTGCGAGCAATGCGTCCTCACCGTGATAGGCTGACCTCTTAAACTGTGATCCAAGTAAACCCTTTCTTAAGTTGTATTATTTGGTTATTTTGTTGCAGAGTTTTACTACTAGAGGAGTCCTGTGTTTGTATTTGGAAGTAGAGAGAAAAAATACATTAAAAAACAAAACAAAACAAAAAACCCGACAGCTAGTTTTCTTGAAGTGGCCCGGCCTGACTGATTTTTGTTGCTAAATGGCGAAAAGGAGTTTATCTCATAAGAACCAGAGAGTCTACTGTGAATAGAAACCAAACAGAAAACAAGATAGGGAAATTGGGATGCCATCCCAAGTATAGATCCTTTGCAAGGAGCACTCAAAGCAGAGATAACAGCTTCTATTCAGGGGTGTTCATTCTTGACCCTGGAGAAAGCCCTACTCGTCAGTCACAGCAGAGTAAATAAATCTCCAGCGAACCCCAGAATTTCTCTGGATTCCCACGTCATCACACCAAGTAACGGGTTCTTTTCTCTCCAAATTAAGAGAGGTTTGGGTAATCTCAATTTGATTACAGCGTGGACTTTAAATTCTGAGCAGCTGAAGGCCAACAGGAGTCCCGATATTTCCCTGACTTATCCAGCCATCAGGCATGTGTGAAACTTTAAAAACCAAGGCCACGCTCTCCTTCTCCACTCATTTGGGAGGTCAGCACAAAGCCAGCTCTGTTAGATGGATGTCTAGTTCGCAGTTAGCATAGCTGAACACTGCCCATAATAAGCAAAGGCTCTCCTCCTGGGTTCGGCAACCCCCATGTCTCTTCTTATACAGGGCTGAATATTGAAAAGGTGGGGGTGGGGGGAAACCCTGTCAAATTTCTTAATGAAAGAAGCCATGCTTTTCCCAAGTAAGAGAACAATTTATAGAGAAAAATACAAAGCAAGACTCCCCTAGGCGTAAACCTCATATAATAAAAGGTCAGTCTTATGGGCCTGCATTCCCTTAATGTGCTGAGACATCTCCTCACCTCCATTTGGGAGCCTCAGTGTTGAAGTGTTTCTGTACTTCAGAAAACAGTTCTTACCAGAACTATTCTTTAAATAGATTGAAAGTCAGGATCTTGGAACTCATGGTGTTAGTCTGAGCTGGAGGAATAAATAAACTAGGCCTATGTGTCAATGGTATGCCACTAGAATTTATAGTACAGGGCTGGCTGGGAGATAACCTAGTTCACAAAGTGCACACTTTGGAAGCATTAGAACCTGAGCCCAAACATGTCCAGAACCTATGTCAAAAAACCCAAACATGGTACCAGGCACTTGTAGTCTCAGAGTTGGCAAGACAGAGCCAGGTGGGTCCCTGAAGCTACCTGACCAGCCAACCTAGCCTAGTGGGTACCAGGCCAATGAGATAGCCTGTCTCAAACAAAAGATGAATGCGACTTAAAAACAGTATCTGAGGCTGCTATTTGTCTTCCATATTTGCACACATACATGAAGGTTGCGGGTTGGTTGGTCTGGTGCTGTGTATACAAATGCTAACTCCTGAACCCCAAGATCTGGCTGCCTGCTGACAAGCAAATTCTCACATATACTGGCCTTTGTTGCGTAAACCTTGCTCTCCTATTTGAAGTTATTTGCTAAATAAAAGCGGCTCCAGCCAATTACTAGGGAGAATAGAAGTAGGCGGGGCTTCGGCTATTATTGGGGGAGGAGTCACAGGTAGGAACCACAAGGAGAAGGAGAGAGAGGAGGAAGCAGGGGAGGAGAAGGAGGCAGAAGAAGAAAGGAGGGAGGGAGGGAGAGAGAGAGAGAGAGAGAGAGAGAGAGAGAGAGAGAGAGAGAGAGAACAGGAGATCTCCATTAGACACAGTGGACCAGGAGCATGTGGCACACAGAGGTCAGAGGTCAATGTCCGGTGTCTCCCTCAGTCATTCCTCACCTTTCTTTTTTTTCTTTTTTCTTTTTTTTTTTTGAGACAGGGTCTCTCACTGTGTCTGCTTCTCCATTGCTGGATTCCATATACGAGCCACAACACCAAGTTTTTATGTGGGCGCTGAGACGCGAACTCAGGTTTTCATGAACGAGCAGCACGTACTGAGTCAGCTCCGTCTTCCTTTTTAATAACATCCCGTCGCATGGACAGATCATATTTTCCTACCCATTAGTAGATAGGCTCCTCCCACCCCACCCCACCCCCGCCCCCGCCGGTGTTTCCATCTCTTAGCTGTTAGTATCATTAGCACCAGTGACCCTTGGTGCGTATAGATTTTATGATTCCTTTTTAAATTTAATTTTTGGGTACAGGACTGAGATCGGAACCGAAGGCCTTGGGCATGACGCACAAATGCCCTTCCGGTGAGCTCCACTGCCAGCCCCGTGTATGGGTGTCTTTTTCCACTGCTGGTTTTGCATTTCTCTTGAATGCAGACCTATAGCGGAATTGCAAGGTCCTACGGCAACGGAAGGAACCAGGATTTTGCAAATTAAACACATCCTTTTATATTCCCATCAGCAGCGTTTGAGGGCTGCAATCGCTCCACACTCTCACCAACACTTGGGATGATCTGATTTTTTTTTTTTTTAATTACAGTCACACTAGTCAGTCTGGCATGAGATCTCACTGTGGTTTTGATTTGCAATTACCTGATGGATGAGGACGTCGGGAATTTTTTTTTTTTAAAGCTTTAATGGCCATTCGTCTGTCTTCCTTAGCATACTTTGATATTAGACCATCTTTTTATTAACAAATTAGAAAGGCTGTTTATATATTGTGGATCTGAGTCTCTTATCACATATATAATCATATATATACATATATACATATATATATGATCATATATATATTTTACATTTTGAGAGTTACCTTCTCTTAACTCTTTTGTTCTTAAGCCTACATCTACACCTGACAGTAAGTTCACAGTTGCTCCCTTAAATCTGATGTTCATAACTTGTCTAGGCTCAGCATACTCTGATGTACAGTACAAAATTGATGAATCAGGACTGAAACTAAACCTCGGAATAAAGATATATATTAGGAGATCTTCAAAACAAAATAAAACACCATTGTGTCAAAAGTAAGTTAATGTTGTTCTTGTGAGTATTTAATTTTTGGGCATAATTCAAGCAGTAGGAGAATCTGGCCATCTGAGACTCTAGCCCAAGGTGGGAAAGTGCTCTCTACCTTCAGGAGTTTTTAAAAAAAAAAAAAAATCAAACAAACAAAAAGCAAAACTACTTCTCTTCTGTTTCCTTCAATCCTCTTCCTCTAAACTAAGGGTGTGTATGCATGTATGCCTGTGTTTGTGTGTGTATGTGTGTGCTTGCATGTGTGTGAGTATGCGTTTGTGGTATGTGTGTGTGTGTGTGTGTCTATGTAGTGTGTGGGTGTGCTTGTATGTGTGTGAGTGCGAGTGTGTGTCTGTGTGGTGTGTGAGTGGATGTGCACACATGCATGCATGTGAGTGCAAGTTTGTATGAGTGTGTGTGTGTGTGTGTGTGTGTGTGTGATAGAGGAGAAAAATTGATACTGGCGAAAATCAACTAAACTTCAAATTTCGTATTTGTTAACACAGTGAAACTCACTGGTACATTCCTCTCCATATTCTCCTTGACCACGTTCGATTTACCCCAGCCGAGCTGAGTAGTTACTAAGCCAACCTTGAGGGCTGCAAAACCCTTATTTACCATCTAGCTCTTTAACCAGGACGTGAGGGAACCCCACACTCTGTCATGCCAACAAGCTAAGCAATGGCTTATGGAAAATCCTACTTCCTGCTTGCAAAACTGGTTGGTCACTGTCATTTCTCACAGTCAGCTCCTTTTTTTCTCTCTTCATCCTTGAGTCACACTTGATCCTAACTTTATTAAGGATTTTCAGATTTGACGATTCATGGAGAAATAAGTCTTTTCTTTAAAAAAAAAAGGTGCAGTTTTGTCAAGATATCGTGCTCTGGCTGCAAGCGATAGATTTAATTATTTCCACCAGCTTTCTGTGTCTGCTTTCCGTCCCTAACCACGCAGAGCTATCTGAACTACCCCGAACCCCTCCCTGCCCTCAGCAGGCTTTTATTCTAACTATATCCCAGCAAATAGAAATCACTCCAAAGATGCGGCACTGCGGTTACCTTCCACAAAGTGGTCCCAGCTACGTCAGCAAGACTTCTGAGACACCTCTGTTAGGTGTGGTGGTGCCTACCAGTAACCTAGCACTCAGAAGACTGAAGCAGGAGGTTTGAGAGTTTGAAGGCAGCCTGGGCTAATGGCGAGTTCCTGGCCAGCCTGGGTACAGAGTAAGACTGCCTCACAGAAGGAAACCTGTAATCTCAGCTCTGAAGCAGAATGATTGTTAACAGTTTGAGGTCAGCCTGGAGTTCATTGGTGAAGTTCTGTCTACCGACAAACCAAGCAGCCAAGCGAACAGGCAAGCAATTCTGATAAATTTAAGTTGGTTTTTTTTTTCCATTTGTTTCTGCCTTCTCCTGACTATGTAGGCAAAGACTCAAGTCTTGGCTGCACAAAGTTCACCTCCACTTGGTAAACTTTTTAAACCTAATTCTAAATATACGTCCTAAAGGCACAAACTCACATAAAGAACGCCTGGATTCCGACATGACTTAATGCACAGCCTCTTGGTGGTGTTGATGAGAACGAATAGTCTCATGGGGCATGGAGGACCATCAGCCTAAAGATGACAAGATTGCTGATGTCACAAACAAGCCCCTGTGGGGCAGTCAGAGAACCCCCGCGGGGTACCATTTTCAGAGCGGCCCCTTCAAAGCATCAGTTGCGTTTGCATTTTTTTAGAAGTGACTCATGGCCTCAAGTCAGATTCTGCAGAGAAGCCAGGTCCCTTCCTTTCTTTCCAGCACCTTGGGATTGGGGTAGCACTGGCAAGATCCATTTCAATGACACCCACCCGGGAACCCTTAGGAAGCTCAGAGCAGAGCAGTGGAGACCCCTCAAAGTTAGACCGGCCTAGGGTGAGGTGGCTGTCGGCGGGCAGGCCACGGGTGGCCCTCCAACCCAAAACTCATGGTCCTCAGAGCCAGGCGAGCAGCTGGAGCGCTGGGCTGCGCTGACCCAGATGAGGACTGCCCCGGTGCCGGGATCCCCGCAACCCAGGTCCTCACATCCCCGGTCCTCACTTCCCTTGTTCTCCCATCTGAATGGCCTCAGATCCCTGAGTCCGCTTCGCCTTTCTTCCCAGCGTCCTGGCCATCTCCCTCCCTACCCGGGGCGCGCCGGGAGCCCAGGCCAGCCCCCCATTCTCTCCCCCCTACCCCCTCACACTCCATCCTGACCTGCTGTAGAGCCCAGGTCCCGGCTTCGGGGATGCAAAGCCGGCTCCGGTCACTGGCACCCTCCTCCCGCAGGCCCTGTGCTGCCTCCGCCTCCCCCCTGCACGGGAGCCCGAGTCGGTCACGCTGCTCGCGGGGAGAGTCGCCCGCGGCTTCCGGCAGCTCCAAATACAGCCGCGCGCGCGGGAGGGGCCGGGAGCACCCAGCCGAGGGCGGGGGTGGCAAGGAAGGGAGCAGAGAGGAGGCACAGATGGGCCGTGGGAGAAGAGAGATAGGAGGGCAGAGGCGATAGCTGGTGCAAGCAGGAAATGCCTTCGCCTCCTCCTGCATGTTTGCTAAGAGCTCTGAAAAGGTCTGGCGGCCCCTGAAGGGGATGGGGGTGGGTAGGGATGCACAGTGACCCGCACAAAGAGAGGGATAATGGGGCAGTGTCCTCCAACTCAAAGAAAAGGAGAAAGGGGTGCAGATGCATCTATCTCCAGATAGATTGTAGATCTGGGACAAGTAACTTATATACAGAAACTTTAAAAAGTCATTTGATTATTTAGAAACGAATAGAACCCTGGCCAGCCTACGTCAGCAACTGTTTACTTGTAGCCACTGCCCCTTATTCTATATATGTATGGTCTACGCTTACAAAACTGGGAGCGTTTCTCTCCGGTTAGCATAATTAGACAGCGAGGATTGATTTTCAATTTTCCTTGGAGTCTGGAATACGGGACACGAAGTTCTTCACTGAATGAATGCCAAGAGGAAAACTACAGATGAAAGGGAGGGAAACGTAATAGCTTATGTTCTCTTGTTTAAAATTTGAGTAAGCCCTAGCTGCCCTGGGAGTTGCTGTTCTTGAACTCACAGACACCCTCCTGCCTCTGCCTCCAGAGTGCTGGGATTAACAGGTATACACCACCATGCCTGGCCCTACAGATATTCTAAAAGCAAATTCTCAAAATAGTGTGGTAAAGGGAATTCTGGTAAAGTCAATGTTCCCTGTTGTCTTAGTTAGGATGTTATTGCTGTGAGCAGACACCATGACCACTGCAACTCTTATAAAAGAAAATATTTAATTGGGGCTGGGAATTAGTTCGGAGGTTTAGTCCCTTATCATCAAGACATGAAGCTTGTGGCATGCAGGTAGACATGGTGCTGGAGAAGCAGCTGAGAGTTCTACATCTTGATCTCCAGGTAACAGAAGGAGACTGTGTACCACACTGGGCATAGCTTGAGCATATGACACCTCAAAGCCCACCTCCATAATGGCTCACTTCCATCAGCAAGGCCACAAACACCTATTCCAAGAAAGCCACACCTCCTAATAGTGCTACTCCCTATGGGCCTACGGGAGCCGATTACATTCAAACTACCACATCTGCCAAGGTTAAAATCACACTTAACTCAGCTCTGTGTGCTATCAAAAGCCCACAACTGTGAAGCCATTCTTAGTGGCACCTCTTCACTCTCTTTTGTCCCTTTGGAATAAAGGGAAGCCTATTTATTATTCATGCTGACACATGCTTTGAATGAACACGCACAAATATACTGGGCTTCTGAGACAAGGATCCAGGCCAGGCTGGCATAAAACTCTCAGTCCCTGAACTCATGTCAGTCCTCCTGCTTCCACCTCCTAACTGCTGAGATTACAGGCATGCATCATACCTGTGATGCGTCAACATCCACAGCTATCCACAGAACACTTTCTTTTACTTAATCCTGCTGCAGAGATCAAGATCTGAAGATGTGTAAGACCGCTGTATAAAATGGCAGTGTCCATACACTTCTGCAGCCTTCTTGCACGCTGATCATGTCCAGATGGCGTACAGTACCCAGCACAGTATAAACGCCACGTAAATAGTGCATTGTGATGTTTTGTTTGTGTGTGGTGGTCAAAGACAAGAATGATCAAAGCACATTCAGCATGTTCAATCCTACTCCTAAGGTCCGTTCTTCTTTACATAGGACAAAAGTTTTAAATGAACCCTTTCTGTGAATCTCAACCCAGTAGATGACTCCACCACCTTGAATCTCAGCCTGGAGAAGGGATGACGACTCAGTTGGTAAAGGGCTAACCTTGCAAGCTTAAGGACCCAATATACAGACTCCACATACAGTGTGGAGTGAGGTTGTGCACACTTCTAATTCCAGGGCTGGGAAGACAGAGACATGCAGATCCCTGGTGTCTGCTGGCCAGCCTGACTAACTTACTTGTCCAACCTCAGACCAGTGAGAGATGACTTGTCTCAGAGCGTGAATATCTCCTGAGGAAAGCCAATGGGTGTCCTCTGACCTCCATAACAACCACATACAGACACATCTGTGAGAGCGCGCGCGCACACACACACACACACACACACACACAAACACACCCATGGACATACTTGAACATGTGTGCACACATACTCACACAAACACACCCATGAACATACTTGAACACATGCACACACACAAACACACCCATGAACATACTTGAACACATGCACACACACAAACACACCCAAGAACATACTTGAACATGCACACACACAAACACACCCATGAACATACTTGAACACATGCACACATATACACACACAAACACACCCATGGACATACTTGAACACATGCATACCCACACACCCACACATATACACAAACACACCCATGGACAGACTTGAATACATGCACACACATACACACACACACACACACACACACACACACGGACATACTTGAACACACACACACACACACAAACACAAACACACCCAAGGACATACTTGAACACATACACACACAAATCTAGGCTCCTATAGTTTCTAGGGTCTCCTGAGATCTTGTCTTAGTCTTTCATGTGCTGCAACGGAGCTCCTAAAACTGGGTGCTTTGACAACATGCCCATTTGATAGCTTATAAACAATAGAAATGTATTTCTCGTGGTTCTGGAGGTGGGGAAATGTAAGACCCGGCAGACTAGTATTTTGCTTCCAAGCTGGAACCCTTGCTCACATGGTGGAGGGCAGAAGGGTAAGGCAGAAAGGGGACAGATAAACGGTGTGTCTGCTGTTAAGGAGCAAAGGGATGAGCATTCCTCACAGCCTGGTTTTTTGTTTTAAATAAAAATGTTACTACATTTATTTATTTATTTTGTGTGGTATGTACTTGCTTGTGTGTGTCACAGCACACATATGGAGGTCAGAAGACAATTGTAGGAGTTGGTTTTTTTCTTTTTTTCCATCACACGGGACCCAGGGACAGAGCTCAGGGTTATAGATTTGACAGTACCTTGGTCTCTTGAGCTACACGCCTCCCACCAATCTCTGATCCCAGCCCAGGGCACTCAGGATTCCCCCCTTCATCATCTCTCATGCTTTAATATTCTGACACTTGGTATTTTGGAAGGTATTTTGAACTTGCTTGGTGAGAAATTCTCCCCTCCTACCTAGGGGTGTGTTAAATGGAGAACAAGTGAATCTTTTTACATACTCTTCAGCTAAGGAGCAATCGTGATGGCTCATGGAGACAGAGAGGACCCCTGAATTCCAGAGTGTTCCTTCAAATGAATCTATTCTAGGTGACCAGACCGCTCTGTGATTCCTGTTCCGCCCTCATGGCTACTAAGACCACTGAGACTGGACCACTGGCCCTGAGTGTTTGATCACATTTTCCTTTGCTTCATTGGCAGGGGCTCTCCCTGGCAAATAAAAACATGCAACGAACATGGTGTTCTTCCCCACAGCTTTTCCTGGTCCCCAAGGAGGCCGAGAAGATGACGTCGTCTCTCCAGTAACACGTCTTTTCTAGAGCCGAAAAACTGAAAGAGCATGCTGCCAGTGTTCTTCAGGGCTTCGTGGCTTTATTTAACAAATTCCCAGTGGAAAATTACCAGTAGGCATTTATACCAGCAGATGCCTTGAGAACATTTGTTCTACAAATAGTTGATGTTATACTGTGCTCCTCACATCTCGGGTACCCAGAATGCAACACTGTAAGCAAGATGAATACCAGTGCCATTGACCTCCCATCTCTACAGCTTCCACATCCCAGGATCCAACCAACCTCAGTTTTACAATATCTGAAAATAAAAAGTATATAGGGGACATGTACAATTTTTATTCTTGTCACTAATCTTTAAGCAACCCAATAGGACTATTTCTGTGATTTTTTTTTCATTAACTAGGAACTAGAAGCAATCAAATCACATTAGAGAACAGTCTAAGTTATAAGCAAACATGGCACCATTTTATAGTAAGGAATTGAACATCAAGGGTGAGGGTGTGTAAGGGCCCTGGGATACCAAGAGAGAACTGTAATTGGTAAGATGGATTAAGCCACTAACGTATACTTAGACAGTCTCCTGAGTATTTTATATTCATCAACTCAGCAGCCTCATGACTTGGGTTCTGTTATTATCTTTGATTTGTAAGTGAAGAACTCATCACAGAAAGATTTAGCTCTTTGCTCAAGATCATAGAACATTATTGCCTGAGATTTGGACCTAGGAGCCTGGCTGGAGTCACTTCCAATCATTCTGTTTTATAGAAATAAGAAAGAATGAAGGCTTAAATTTATCCTATCATGTCACAAACGATCACTACAAAGTCAGACACCTCAACAGCTATGACTAGTTTTATATCTGTGTCATCAAGAGTTAGGGGCTGGGGAGATAGTTCAGTTGATAAAATGCTTGGCTTGCAAGCTTGAGGCTCTGAGTTGAAACCATGTGAAATAGTTGTGTGTGGTGACTTCTGCTTGTAGTCCCAGGCTGTGGAGGCAGAGACAGCAGATCCTTGGGGGTTGCTGGGCAGTCAGCTTAGTCTACTTGTTATATCCCAGCCAATGATAGACTTAATCTAAAAAAAAAAGTGAGGGGGAGAAAGAAAGAATGAACTGGAAGGTGTCTCTCAAGGATGAGTTTGTCCTCTGGCCGCCACATACACACTCACACATAGACATTTGAACATACATACATACATACATACATACATACATACATACACACACACATACACACACACACACACACACACACACACACACACACACCCCTCTCCTACAAACACTTTAAATCTAGAAATAAAATTGCCACGTCTTTCTCTTATTGAGCTGATGTAGCGTTCATGTGAGATTGGTTTTTAAGACCCTGGACAATACTCAGATCCTTGAGTATATAAAACCGCATCATATTTGCATGTTAATTACCCTTCTTGTACACTTTAGCGATCTCTAGATTACTTGAGATACTTCATACAGTAACGAAAGCTGTAAAAATTTCTATGCTCTGCTGTTTAGAGAATAATACTGGAAGGGAGAAATGTCCGCTCCTACTCAATACAGATGTCTTTAAACTATAATTTTGAAACACAAAACTTTAGTTTGCATTCAAAAATAAAGTGGTGGTTTGAATGAGAACAACCTCCATAGACTCAAAGGTTTGAATACTTGGTCCCCCAGTTGGTGAAACTGTTTGGGAAAGATTAGAGGTTTGACCTGTTGGAGAAGTTGTGTCACTGTGGGTGGGCTTTGAGATTTCAAAAGCCCATATCAGGCTCTGGCACAGGCTTGTGTTCTCCCTCTCTCTCTCCCTCTCTCCCTCTCTCCCTCTCTCCCTCTCTCCCTCTCCTTCTCTCCCTCTCCCTCTCTCCCTCTCCCTCTCTCCTCCATCTCTACCTCTCCCTCTCCCTCCCCCTCTCCCTCTCCCTGCAGCTTGTTATCAGGATGTAAGCTCTTAGCTACTGCTCCAGTGCCCTGCCTGCCTGCCTGCCACTGTGCTTCCAGCCATGCTGGTCATTGACTAACCCTTTGAAACTCTAAGCAAGCCCTCAGTTAAGTGCTTTTCTTTATCAGTTGCCTTGATCATGGTGTCTCTTCACAGCAATTGAACAATAAAAAGAACAGAAGTAGAACACAGGGATGCAGATGCCGAGGGGTCAACTCTATACATGAGGATCAGCGTCACAGAGAAAATGGTAGTGAAAGTGGGGAGAGTCCTCTGGAGTTCAGGAGTACAGAGAGGAGGTACTGAGCAAGGAGGTATGAAGTCTCACCTTAGTGGTGCAAACCCCAGCTTCCCTCAGCAGAAGTTAACAGCTTTGATGGTGGAGAATTCTTCTCAAGGAGGGAAACTGGGTACCTCAACTTTTACATCTAGATCCTTTCCTGCCTGATGAAAGAGGACTCTTAGGAATCTATGATAAAGAAATTGTGTGTGTGTGTGTGTGTGTGTGTGTGTGTGTGTGTGAGAGAGAGAGAGAGAGAGAGAGATTCTTTTAAAGATGTCTTTAACCTTTTGACCTAAAGTAACCACCCACCTCAGTCTCTCAGCTAGTGGCTATTGTCCATGATGTGATGTTGGGTGTAAGCTGAGCCCTCACTCAGTGGAACAGCTATGACGTACAATGGAGCTTGCCGAAGTCATGTCGTTTGTACTTCATATCTAGCACCCAGTGTCCTTCACCACCATCTGCACACACACTCTCCTTGACTCCAGACCACTCACTGACTAGATACGTCACATGAAATGCTTGGGTCCCAGAGGCCACCATCCCCCTTGTCCAGTGTGCTGATTGTGTCATCACGTTGATGGTTCTACCCACCCACAAATGGTTGGAGTCTGAGAAGGTGAGGGTGTGGAAGAGGGATGGATGAACTAGAAACAGAAGGCATTGGGGGTGGACTTCCTCAGGCTCCACAGATGCTAAAACTTACACTTTTCATTTCTCTTTTGAGCAGGGATTCTGAGCTTGGGACCTCAGGCTAGCTTTCGAAGAATACTTTTTAGAAACTAGGCATGGAGCTGCATACTCATAGTACTAGAATTCAGGATGCAGAGATATGGGAATTATCACAAATTACAGGCCAAGAAGGACTCCAAAGTAAGATCTTATCTCAAAAAAGTAAATGAAAGGGGATTTTAAACCTGTACGTAGTCATTATGAACGTTCACGGAGTAAAATGTGGCATGTCAGGTCATGCATACTGTGTAATGACTGGTCAGTCATATCAGAATGACTGGTGTATGTGTCAGCACAGACACTGACCATTTTTTAATGTTGGAAACATTCAGAATTATTTTTACTGGCTATTTTGGAGTAGTCAAGCAATTGCTGCCCATACTTATCCTACTGTGCCCCTGTGCTATGGACGGTTAGAAAATATCCTCCCTATTCTGCTATACTTATCTCTCTTTAGCTATCCTCTTCCTGCTCTGTGTCTGTCTGTCTGTCTCTCTGTCTGTCCATTTATCATTCCATCCATTCATCTATGGGATCATCATATCTAATTTTGAGTCAAGGTCTTGCTATATAGGGAAGGCCAGCCTTGAACTCACACTCTTCATTTCTTGGCTTCCTGTGTACTGAGATTTAAGGCCTGGGCCACTAAATCCAGCTTGTAAAGTGGTTTTAACTGACTGTGAGCTCCAAACACTCCATGTTCTAGATTTATATATCTGTCACATACACATGACAGCCCTTCTTTACAAACCCATGGATGCTTTTAGGATTCCAGGGACTCATTAGAGCCACACCTAAACATTTTAGTTCATGGCTATCTCTTCTTTCTTTGGAGGCCTTTGAAATGTGCAGTCTATTCATTCAATTAAAAAGAAATGACTCTAAGTTTTTTTAAAAAAATATTTTCCCTTTTGAAGTTCCTAATGTTGATATTAAAAAGCTGGAATCCATATGTCATTCATTTTTTTGTCATCACTCAATGGGAAGGAAAGGATTGTGCCAGGACATGGGATGATTTTCCTTTTCTTGTAATACATCATGAATGCTCTCCATCCACCCATTAGCCTTGTGCCTGGGTACTAGGGACACCTGCTCTGGGATACTGGTTCAGACATTGCATGACACACAATCTTCAATAAATGTTTTCAGGAGTCAATTAATGAGACGAATCCCACTTTAAAGTCAGGGCTTAGAGAAACGAACAGGCTTTTGATTTTTGTTTCTTTCTGAAACCACACAATAAATAAATAATTGCTTATTCACTATAAACCCAATTTCTGAAAAATAAATATGGTGATTGCTTTTTTGTGGTGGCTTGGATAAGAATGACTCCCATAGGCTCACAGATTTGAATACTTGGTCACCAGGGAGTAGCACTATTAGGAGGTGTGGCCTTGTGGGAGGAAGTGTGTCACTGAAGGTGTGCTTTGAGGTTTCAAATGCTCAAGTCAGGCCCAGTGTCTTTCTTTCTTCCTGCTGCCTGCTGACCTGGATGTAGAGCTCTGAGCTACTTCTCCAGCACCATGTCTGCCTGAGTGCTACCAAGTTTCCTGCCGTGCTGATACTGAACTAAACGTCTGAATGTAAGTCAGTCCCAGTTAAATGCTTTCTTTTTATAGGAGTTGTGGTGGTCATGGTATCTCTTCACCGCAATAGAACACCCACTAAGACACTTTTCAAAAGAGAATTCTTCAGAGCTAGTGTGATGGCTCAGTGGAAAGGAATTCTTGCTGCCCAAGCTTGATGGTTGTTAAGTTTGGTTCTTGGAACCAACAGTGCAAGGAGAGAAACCAGTTCCTACAACTTGTCCTCTGACCTCTACATGTGCACCATGACAGGATCATGCCCACATTCAAACACACACACACACACACACACACACACACACACACACACACCACATATAGACACATACACTAAATTAGGAAATTCTAAAAAATTCCACCAAGGAAAAATGTATTTTAAAACTGTATTTTATCTAATAGAATACAAGAGAGCTGTAAGTCAACGGAATGTAGAACGAGTGCAAAAAATCCACCATTATGATACTCGGTCCTGTCTTCTCAGTGTAGATAGACCTAAGAGAGTGAATGTCACCAAGAGCAGTGGTTAGACTCGAGGTTGTTAGTCAGAAGGCCAGCTTATTTATTTTTAATTTGAGTGCAATGTCTTAAAAGTAGTGACAATCTAGATTACATTCTAATCAAACATACAAAAATAATTCCTGTGTATTTGTTATGGTTTGAATGTGAAATGTCCCCAGATGTGCTTGTGTGCTTGATCATATGGTCTACGACCCGTGGTGCTGTTTGGAAGAAGTTGTGGAGCCATTGGGAAGTGTATCTAGCCGGAGGGAATGGATCTCTGGGGAGCAGGCCTTGATGTATGCATCCCAGGTCCACTTTCTGTCCTATCTATGCTTGATGGTCTGCAGAGCTGTGAGCAAGCAGTCCTCTATCGTCACACAACCATGGCTATACCCATTGTCACACTGCCATACGGTCCCCACTACGATGGACTGCATACCCTCAAACCAGGAGCCAGACTAAACGTCTTCGCCTCTCCATTGGTTTCTGTCAGGTGTGTGGTCATACATCACAAGAACAGTAATGAATACAGTGTTTTTATGTCTTTTCTGTGAATATTTTTATATGTACTATTTTCGTGTACATTAAAAGTAAGGTGATAATGTATAGTTTAAATGGGGGAATTATGTTACAGTTTTTAAAATTGTGTAGGGCTAGGGAGATGACCCAGTGATTAAGAGCATGTGTTGCTCTTCTAGAGGAGACAGGTTGGGTTTTCAGCACCAATGTGATGGCTCTCACACTCATTTATTAACTCTAGTTTCAGGGCATCTGACACCCTTTTCTGACTGATACTGACACTGTACACACATGATATATATTTATATATGCAGGCAAAATGCCCATATGCTTAAAAGATTATGCTTATAAAGTGGAGTCTTCTTGTTGATATCAATTAGCTGTGGCAGAGGTAAATGTTTATACTCTAGCAGTAGCTAGAGATGGAGAAGAAAGACTATGTAGAAACCCAGAGAGGCATGGCTATGACTTAGCCAATACAAACACCTCCTTTTGAAGTGAAATGAATTCCACAGAACCCACCTATGTGTAACATAGAAGGCTTGCAGTCAATGCTGGCTAACCGCATTACTGTGGCATACAATAGCCAGAGAGCAATCTGGATAATATGTATTGTTTAACAGGTGTGTCTGTCCAGGCTTCTGACACTACAATTCAATGTTGCCATCTCCAAAATTTATGCTTGAGAACTGCACATTGAAGTTGTAAAAAACATTTGCGAAATAGCTTATAAGGTCTTAAGTTTTAGGATTTGACATTAAACCACATTTGTTGCGTGTGGCCCCATGAGCTGAGGTTGGAAAAGCCCGGTAGAAAAAAATTACAGTTGTCCCCCAACTACTTTAAACAAATAGGTCACAGGTCAGTGGTCAACTATGAAACAAATATTATATTAATGCATTTTTTTCTTAACATGTACTAAGCACAGATATACATATGTATATGTACTTTCTTTTACATGCATAATTATAAAACAACTGACTTTATGGAAGTTCTAAGATGGTAATCTTTAGGATGGAACATTTCCAGGTTATCCCTCCATCCATCCAGGCATTTTCCTAGTCAGGACACTTGCAGACATTGTTACAAAGAACACCTCTAGCTGTCCAAGTTTCTTTCTGACTTAGTTCAACAGTCATGAACAAGAGGGATTTAACTTCATTCTCCTGGCCAGACTTCAGACCTGCAAAACAGTGTTCTACTTTTTATGGACTTCCCAGTTTCTAGAAACAGTGCAATCCCAATTAAGTATTTTGTAATGATCCCTAAAACCAATAATAAGGCTGATTTAAACCTGATCCTTTCTAACACCCCAGGGGCTGGTGATTGCATCCAGCTGTTTCCCACCAACTGCGAGGACCCTTGCCTGCTGTGTAGGCTGTTCATCTATGGAAAAGGAAGAGTTCTAAGGCAGCTACCTTGCCCATTTCTGGTCAGAGCAGAAAGCATCTGTCCCTCCCCCTCTTCCCCACATTTCCCAGCCAGATTAACTTCATCATCCTGTGTGTAAAGGAGAAAATAACTCACCAGCTGTCTCTGGCTTCCTTAGCTGCCAGCACAAGACCCTGATCGCACAGGGGGGATGGAGATTCCTGAGTTAAGGACAGCCGGTATGAGTGATCTGAGATCCAGCACACAGACATTTGTGGTGGTGGTCAGGAGGTCCCTCGGTTGCTCTCTCTAAGGTGCCCCAAAGATGTCTGAAGTGACACTGAAGGTTCTGCTTGTCGACTCTGAGAATGCTGAGCTTAGGGACACAGAAGGGAGAGTGGCGGATGCAGGGAGCAGAGAGCAGGAGTGAGTCCATGGAGAGAGAGATATGGAGAAGAAGCAGAGTTGTTAGAAGCTGGGCATGGAGGCACATGCCTGGAATTTCAGCAGTCTGGAGTTCTGAGGCAGGAGGATTGCAAGCTCAGAGCGAGTATGAGTTATGTAGTAAGACCCTGTCTGAATCAAGCAAATGAAAAGGCTTCAGTTAGATTGGAAGAGATAGTTCAGGGGGTCTACTGAGTAGCATGGCAAGGGAGTGTTTGTAATAAAAAAGATTACATGCTATGTACTCGAAAATCACTGAGGGAACATGTCTGCATATTATCACCACAGATTGTCATAAGAATGTGAGGTATTAATGAACTCAATTTATTCGCCACACAATGGAAAATCTTTCCATCTATCTATCTATCTATCTATCTATCTATCTATCTATCTATCTATCTTCCTATCTATTATCTATCTATCTATCTATCTATCTATCTATCTATCTATCTATCTATCTATCTATCTACCTATCATCTATCAAGCACAGATCTCTATCATCTGTCATTGATCTTTATCATCTGTCTGTCTGTCCGTCCGTCTGTCTGTCCGTCTGTCTACCTACCTACCCATCTACCTACCTACCTACTTATCTATCATCTATCAATCACAGATTTCTATCTATCTATCTATCTATCTATCTATCTATCTATCTATCTATCTATCTATCTATCTATCTAAAGCGTCTATTCATCATCTATCATCTATGTATCTATCTTCCTATCTATATACCCTCCACCTATCTTTTATTATCATCTTACATTTTATTTGTTTTCCAACGAACTATTTATAAGTATCATTTTCACACTCCAATTACATAAAGTTGTTGTAAATAAACTATATCTTAATAAAAATGAGAGAGGGAAAGAGAAAAGTTTTATTGCTTTGACATCTGCACTCCTGTACTTTTGACTGATATTTCAGTGGCACTAGGCCATCATCACTGGGAGTTTATATGTTGGAGAGCATGTGTGGTTCCTGGTGTACCATTGCAGAAGTCTTATGGATGTTTTCGGTACTAGTGGTAGAATGAATGTAGGAGAAGGTGCAGTTCTGGTGGGAATCTAGAGCCTAGCTTTGCATTGAATTTCTGCCAGTGCTTGTAATATTTGGAGGGGGTGTGCTAGGGAGATGGTCAGGGTTTTATGTAGCCCAGTTTGGCCTTGAACTTGCTATATAGCTGAAGATGAGCTTGGACTTCTTATTGTTCTGCCTCCAGCTCTGAAATGCTAAGATTACAAGTGTGTGGCACGATGTCCAGGTGATGTGGTCCTTTTTGCATGCTGGGCAGGTGTCAACTGAGCAACGAGTCTGTGGTCTAACTTTTGAGAGATCATAAAGGCAGGAGCCTCAGTGACTCAGGCTAGAAAGGTGAAGACACTTTGGCTGCAACTGACTGCACAAGAATGGGCTGTACAGCAAGGATACACCAGAGAAAGTTCCATAGCTTGCATCTAGAATGGTCTGCATGGTGAAGGTATGATTCCCAAATGGTAACACTATCAGGAGATGGTGAAACTTTCAGAGGCATGTGCCTACTGGGAAGAGGTTACTAGTCTAGGAGCTTGCCCTATGAAGGGGATAGTGAATTTGAGGTTAGGGGACATAGGAGACCCTATCTCTATCCATCTGTCTGTCTATCCAACCATCTATCCATCCACCCATTCATCCACCCACCCACACACCCATTCATCTAAATGAATAATTTAGAGGTGATATTTTCATTTCATATTAAAAAACCAACAAATATGCAAATAATGCAATTATTTGTGGAACTTTAGTGAGTGATTATCTAAAGTGTAAATTTTTTTTTCTCTCATCTAGGTTGATTATCCCTTATCCAGAATGTTTGGAGACCAGTGTTTCAGATTCTTCCCTCTGTTTTGGGTACATTTACACACACACAATGAGATGTGTGGAGAATACAGTCTAAGTTTCAACACAATGTTTATGTTTTACACACACATTATAGACACAACTCAATGTTTATTTTACAGTTTTAAAAACAGATTTTAATTCATTAGCTAACTAATTAGTGTGTGTGCCACAAACATACAAGTACCAGAAAAGGATGTTGAACTGGAGCTATAGGAGGTTGTGAGATGCCTGACTGTGGCTGCCAGGGACTGAACTCTGGTCCTCTGGAAGAGTGGCAAGCAATTTTAACAGCCAAGCCATCTCTCCAGCCTGCCATTCAGCTTTTCAGTGTACTTAGATTTTTGACCCATTGTGTGAATTTGGATGTGGAGATTTACCTTTGTAGCACTGACTTTCACAGCATCTGGGCTCTTGATTTCCAGGATTATGATGGTGTAGAGGGACTTAAAACCACTAGAACCTGTGAGAAATGCCCAGGGAGATAGTGGTAAACAGCACAGGGCAGCATCTGTGGCCCAGAAGGGAATAGCGTGTTCAACTCTAGCTTTTGACCTCATGAAGAAGAAGAATCCTGGGGTGAAAACCTAAATACACCCTACAGATGAAACTGTGACACATTTCTTAGTTCTAACAGATCTAACAACGAAACCCATTCTTTATCAGTAGAAGGCAATATTCAGACAACCATGGATACTGCTGTCTCATTAAAAAAAAGGCCTAGGAGATCTATAAAGCCTCTTTTATACCAGGTCTTTCTACTGTTCTCAGAAGGGGAATGTCAAGTTGGATAACAACTGTCATCCAGTCACACTCATGCTTGATAAGCCTCTTAGAAACATGAGCATGTTTATGAACATTTTTATAGTATGCACCTTGGTCTAGAAGATTGTTCTGAGGTTGGGTAGGTGGCTCAGTGGGTTAAGTGCTTGCCAAATGTGGTGGTTTGAATATGCTTGGCTCAAGGAGTGGCACTATTAGGAGGTGTGGCCTGTGTTGGAGTAGGTGTGTCATCGTGGAGACTAGGCTTTGAGACCCTCCTTCTAGCTGCCTGGAAGGCAGTCTTCTCTTGACTGACTCTGAATCAAGATGTAGAACTCCAGTTCCTTCCCCAGTACCGTGTCTGTCTGAATACTGCCATGCTTCCTTCCATGATGATAATGGACTGAACCTCTAACACTGTAAGCCAGCCCCAATTAAATGTTGTCCCTTTTAAGAGTTGCCTTGGTCATGGTATCTCTTCATAGCAGTGGAAACCCTAATTCAGACACAGAATAAGCGTGAGGACTTGAGTTTAGATAGTGTGGTGGCACACACCTTAACCCCAATACTAAAAGGGGGAGGGAAGACAGGAGGATTCATTGGCCAACTAGTTCAGCAGAAATGACAAGTTCTATGTTTAGTGAGAAACCCTGTCTCAAAAAATAAGGTGGAGACCAACACAGGATACCTGCAGTCATCTGTTGACCTCCACAGACACACATGCACATGTATGCACCCTCCCCCCCACAAATGCATCCAAGTACCTTCATGTACGCATACCACATAGAAATAATAATAATAGCAAAAGATGATTCTTGAAAACCCAGATCTTGGAATATAATAAATCATGTTTTCATTCATGCTTCCATAATGGAGGAAGGATTCCAGCACCCCATGTCTTCTCTGTGAAGGTATTTTTGCACACATTCTGATAGAGTGCTAATAAAGACTGCAGTGGCAAGTAACTGTAATTGTAGAAGCAACCAGTGTCAGGAAGTGACTGTCATGCAGAATGCTTTGTCATTCCCTTGCTCTCTTCACCCAGTGTGCTAAAAATAGCACCACAGGGCTTTCATTTATTTTGATTCTATTCCAGATTTCCATTGAGAGATTTTCATCCCCCTCCCACCTGCTCCCCCACCCATCCAAAGACAGAACGCTGGCCGCAAACGAGAGCAAAGTCTGACACAGATTTGAATTTCCAGGACTCTTCACAACACAAGCAAGGACTTTGTGGACTCCCATGGAGTGGGCCCAAAATAGACAATTTTCCACGGTCCACTGGAAAACTGGCATT
Source organism: Tokudaia tokunoshimensis (assembly GCA_036184795.1). NCBI lineage: Eukaryota > Metazoa > Chordata > Mammalia > Rodentia > Muridae > Tokudaia > Tokudaia tokunoshimensis. The sequence goes on from BTHU01000022.1 coordinate 17,876,557, forward strand.
GATCAGCAAGGGGCGTTTATCTGTTATATAAGGGTACATTCTGGAGACAGTTCTTCAACGATCTGCCCAACTACAACATTAGTGCCTCAGATCCAGCTTGTTCCTTTCCTCTGGAGGAGGGACAGTCAGCCTGTGTGCCAGAACCTGTGTGGTCACAGGTGAGACACTAGTGTTCGTCTGGTGTGTCTGAAGGCTTGCAGCTGGCACAGATCACCCACTCTTTCAGTTCTTGGCTTTGGAGGCAAGCAGGAGGCAAATTTCACTTTGTGTGTTAGTGTAAGCCAGTCATGTTTAACCACCTTTAGCCACACCACGTAGAGTAGAGAGGTTCAAGAGAATGAGGGTTTCTATCTGTCTCATGGCCTTTCTGTTGCATGGTGATAGACACCATGACAGAAAGCATTTAGTGGATGAACAGTTTATAGTCACAGGTCATAGTCCATCATCAGGGGAAGTCAGAGCAGGAACTCAAGTAGAAACCTGAAAGCAAGAACCACTGAAGCATGCTGCTGGCCGGCTCTTCTCTTGCTTGCTCACTCGTAGCCTCATGCTCAGCTACTTTTCTTATACAGCCCAGAAGCACCTGCCTAAAGATGGTGCCACCTATAGTGGCCTTCCTGCATCAATTAATTATCAAGGTAACCTCCTATCGACATGCCCACAGTAGGCCTTTCCTCAGTTGAAGCTTGTCACCTCAGATGATTCTAAGCTGTGTTGAGTCAACAAAGCTGACGAGGACACTATCCAAACTGACTAGAAAGGTTCCGGCACTGTTGCCATATCATTCCATGATTTCTCCTTTAGAGCAGAAATCCTCTGCGTGTCTAGGTAAGGACGAAAGCCCAAGGTAGCAATTTGAAAGGGAAAGAATGACCACAGGAACACATTTCTGACCATGTGTTCTAGAGCTGGTTTTGTAGGATTCCATTCATACAAAGTGTGAAGAGTTAGGCAAATCTATAAAGGCAGAAAGTAAGTCGGTGCTTGCCAGGGTCTGGGGAAAGAAGGCAACAGTGAGTGGTCAGTTAGGGTTACTGTGATGGCTCGCCTCCATTGCCTGACTAGGTTTGAAACCACCTAGGAGACACACCTCTGGGTGTATCTGTGAGAGTGTTATCTGAGGAGGTTTAGGACACACCCTGAAGATGGGTGATACCATTCTATGGACTGGGACCTATGTCTGGACATATAGGGGGGAAGAGGAACCCATATGAACACTAATAATTCACCTCTTACCGTTTCCCAAGGGCTGAGCTAATCTATGTAGCTCCTGCCCACTCAGACTACTGTAGAAGCCCCATGGCTCCCCAGCCCTGGTGAACTCACTCTAAAATTGTGAGCTAAAAGAAACCCTTTATTCTTTAAGTTGATTTTTGTCAGCCTTTGATCTTAGTCAAGAAAAGTAAGTAATACAGGTGTATTAGTTGGGGTTCTCTAGAGTCATAGAAAGTATGGGTAGTCTCTATATAGTTAGGGAATTTGTTGATTACTTACAGTCTGTACTCCAACTCCCCAACAATGGTCAGCAGCAGCTGTGAATGGAAGTCCAAGGATCTGGCAGTTGCTCAGTCCCACAAGGCAAGCAGGTGAAGAAGAGAGAGCGCAAATCTCCCTTCTTCCAATGTCCTTATGTAGGTCTCCAGAAGAAGGTGTGACCCAGATTAAAGGTGTGTGCCACCACGCCTGGATCTGGGACTTGCTTTGTCCCGGATGACCTTGAACACAGAAATCTCCCTGCCATTTAGCATCCATCCAACACTGACTTCCTTCTCTCACCCTGGCCATTTAGCATCCATCCAACACCGACTTCCTTCTCCCAGCTGCTCCGACACTGTTCTACTTTGTTTCTGTGAACTTGCTTGCTCTAGTCCTGCACATAAGGGGCTGTGCACAGTACTTGTCCTTGTGCAACTGGCTTCTTTCACTTAGCGCAATGCCTGGTTTAGTCCACGCCGGAGCACAGGTCAGATCTCTTTCTATCACTTAACATGCTGTTCTCCAGCTCCATCCATTTTCTTGAAAATGGCCTGATTTACTTTTGATACTTGGACAGTACTCAAGTGGCTACATATCTTCTTGATCAGTACATATATTGCTTGGCACGCAGACTGATACATCTCTTTGGTGATCATTGAGAGTGCTTTAATAAACATGGCTACAAATATAGCCTTTGTATGCTGACTTCATTTCTTTCTGACAAATATCCAGGAGCGGTATATCATAATCATAAGATAGGTTCATTTTTAAGTCTATTTGTGTGTATATGTGTGTGCTTGCGCATGTGTGTGTATGCCTATATGTGTTTTCATGCATGTGGAAGTCAGAAGCTAACTTTAGGTGCCATCTTCAATTGTTCCCCATCTGAGACAGGCTCTCTCACGGAATCTGGAGCTCACTGACTTGGTGAGACTGGCTGGCCAAGGAGTCCCAACCATCTGCCTGCCTCTGCCTCCCCAGCACTGGAATTACAAGTGTTTACTGCCACACCACGCTTCCTATGTGGGTGTTGAAGCCTAGAGCTCAGTTCCTCATGTTTTTAGGACAAGCACTGTCCCGCCGAATGAGCCTTCTCCCCAGACTCACTACTTTTAAGTTTTCTTGAATAATTACCTTACTGCTTTCCAGAATATAATTTACATTCCCAGGAAGAATTCACAAGGGTTCTTTCTCCACAGCATTGGTTATTTATTGAAAACACACTGTAACCAGAGCTAGGTGGAATCTCAGGGTAGCTTTGGCTGGCATTTTCCTGAAGACAAAGATATCAAGCCTTTTCCATGTATTTATTGGCCATTTAAACTTTTTTCACAAGTTGGTGCTCAGATTATTTGACAATATTTAGTTGGCTTGCTTTTTTCTTTTCCATTTTTTTTTAATTTTTTGAGTTTTTTCTATATCCCAGACATTAATTCTTAGCCAGATGAGCCGCAGAACTTGCTTCTGCTTCATGGGTCATCTGTTCGCTGATTCGCTTGGCTGAATGATGAAGCCTTTCGAACTTTGTGAAATATCTTTCGTTAGTCCCCGCTTTCGTGTCTCTGGCTACTAGAATCCTGTCTAGCAAAGCATCGCCTGCCAATGACTTGAACTGCTCCTTCTATGGTTTTTCCTCGCAGCTCTTACATCTTGGATCTCACATCAAGGTCTCTGATCCATTTTGGATTGCTTTGCGTACAGGCTGAGAGACAGGGCTAGTTTCGCTCTCTAGGAACACTCTGTTTTCCCAGAATTCTGTTTGACCACTCGTCAAAGAGCATGTCTTTTTCTCCGACATACATTTTGATACCTTTGCAAGGAAATAGCAGATGTCTGTGGCTGCTCCCTTTATTCCACACCACTGATCTGCACACCGGCTTCTATACCCACACCATATTGACACGATGACTTGGTCATTTTGAACGCAGGTGTGACAATGCTCCCAGTATTTCTCTTCCGCTTAGAATCACCTTCCCAACTTGAAGCTTTTCTGTTTTCATGTGGATTTTAGTTTGCTTTCCCATCTCTGCTAAGAATAGCATTGGTCTTTTCATGGGGGATTCTTGCAAGTCACCCTGGTAGTATGGCCATTTTAATCATTTTGTCCTCCAACCCCATGAAGGTGAGATGTCCTCCCATTTCTAATGCCCTTCCCAATTTCTTTGGCCAGTGTTTGGCAAGTTTTGCTGTTCAGGTATTTTACGTCCTTGGTTAGGTTTGCTGTAGTGTATTTTATCATATGGCACATTCATTGTTGACAGATACCAAAGCTACTGCATTTTGTGTCCTTCTATGTTGGTGTCTTTATCGGTTCTAAGATACTTTTGGTGGAGTCTTAGGTTTTCCAAGTATAAAAATCACATCATGTACAAACAGGGTTGAATTAACTTCCTCCTTCTCTGTTTGTATTCTTTTCATTTATTTACTCTTCTTTCCCTCCATGCTCTGGCTTCAACACCCAGTGCTCTGTTGCCTAAGAGTGGTCAGAAGCTGTGCCCTTAACTTGTTCCTGATTTTAGAGCAGGTGTCTTTAGCTCCCCTACGACCCTGTTATGCTCTTGTGCATAGGTTTGTCATATATAGTTTTCTTTTTTTTTAGATTTATTTATTTTTATGTGAGTATACACTGTCACTGTCTTCAGACACACCAGAAGAGGGCACCCATCACAGATGGTTGTGAGTCACCATGTGGTTGCTGGGAATTAAACTCAGGACCTCTAGAAGAGCAGTCAGTGCTCTTAACCGCCGAGCCATCTCTCCAGCCCATATATAGTTTCCATTATGATGACATAGGATCTTCCCATACCTGAATAATTCTGGATCATGGGGGAAGTGCAGAATTTTATCCAAAGCTTTTTGTCTCTTGATCTTGATCTGTTAAGACAGTCATTTTGGTTTTATTACTACATTAACATTTATTGATTTGCATTCATTGAACCATTTTCATATCCTTGGATCCTTCCATTCCTTTGATCTTTGTAACAAAACCAACTTGGCCATAGTGTAAGATTGTTTTTCAGTGTGCTGTTGGCTTCAATTTGCATGTATTTTATTGAAGACCCGTGTTTACCAAGGATGTTAGGCTGTAGTTGTCTTTTATTCTTGTCTCCCTGTCAGGTTTTTGTATAGTGATGCCAGCTTCTTAAAACAGCCTTGGAAGGCTCCCTCACTGTCTGTTTTATAGACAAACTTGCAGAGCATGTAATTGCTCATAGTTTTTCAGATGCCTGTGGAAATCCAGTGACGGATCTCTCCCATTCTGGGCAATTTTCCTCCCTCCTCCTCCTCCCCCTCCTCTTCCTCTTCCTCCTCCTCCTCCTCCCCCCTTCCTTCTAAAGGAGGTGCTTTATTATTGGCTCAATTTTATTGCTTGTTATTTGTTTACTTAAAGCCTATAAATTCCTGTTGGCAAATTGTAGTTCATATATGCCCAGAAGTCTGTCCATTTTCTTCCAGGTTTTCCTGTTAAGTAACACATGGTTTTCAAAATAGTCCCTAGTAATATGGATTTTGGTAATATCTATCGTAATATCCCATACTCTCTTCTCTAACTTTATTTCTTTTTGGGGGGAGGGGGCAGAATCTTTTTTCTCTTGGGTAGTTTAGTTAAGGTGTCTCAACTTCGTTTATCTTTTCAAAGAATGAACTCTGTCTCCTTGATTGTTCGAGATGATCACATGGCCCATTCTAGCCTATCAGGGATGTGCATGACCAACACTGCTTTTCAATTATAACTATGTATAATTATATATATGATATATACAATGTATTTATTTATATATACTATATATACTGTATATATAGTATAGTAGACAATATATGTGTGATATGTATATACCACCTAGCTATATATATAAATATGTATAGTGTATATAACTATGTATAATTCTAACTATGTATAATAAAAATACATAAGTTTTTGAATTGTAGGCTTACAAATGCTGAAAGACAAATCAGTACAATATTTACTGTAATAAATAACTTCAAACACTTATAAAAAGCATTTGGTTTTTTAATGTCTTTTTCCTTGCTTTTACATTTTCCTTATAAGTCTTCTTATAATGTCATGGAAGTCTACCATTCCAATTTCGTGATTTAAGATATTTTAGAGAGGCATAAAGGGAGAAACAATTTGGAGAATGTGCACATTACTTTAAAGAAATTCTTGAGTTGATTTCAAATTCATAGAACAATGTAATTATATAATGCTTTAATAGAGTCATTTTGTGGTGATGAATATGTCATTTTCTCATTCCGGGAGACTTTTTAGCTCTTAGTATTTTGAAATTTAGCTCTGTCTTGGAAAAGTGATTGAGCTGTCTCATGTGTGCCAAGGAATATCCTCAGTAATTTTACAAACTAGAGAAAGAGAAGTGTGCCCTCAGCAGAGCACTGTTCGGTCACTATGGTGCGAGCCATGTGTACAGTTTTAATTTTTATAGCTGCTATTTTATATTGTTTAATATGCTTTATTTAATCCAATATATTTAAATTATTTTCTTTTTTTAAAATATTTTTTGATTTCTTTATTTAATGTGTATGAGTACACTGTAGCTGTCTTCGGACACACCAGAAGAGGGCATCAGATCCCATTACTGATGGTTGTGAGCTACCATATGGTTGTTGGGAATTGAACTCAGGACCTCTGGAAGAGCAGTCAGAGCTCTTAACTGCTGAGCCATCTCTCCAGCCCTTAAATTATTTTTCTAAGTTATATTTCTGTGATACTGATGGTTGATTTTTTTTATTTATTTGTTTGTTTTCCTCTTTGTTTTTCAAAACAGGGTTTCTCTGTGTAGCCCTGGCTGTTGTGGAACTCACTCTATAGACCAGGTTGGGCTTGAACTTAGAGATCTGCTTGCCTCTACCTTGCAAATGCTGTGATCAAAGACATGTGCCACTGCCACCTGGCTATATTTGAGATTTTTTTTTACTATCTTTAACATGCAGTATATATCAGTATTTCAATTTGCATTAGCTATATTTCTTTTTTAAAATTCACTTTACTTCCTAATCGCTGATCCCCTCCTGGTCACCTCCTCCCACAATCCTTCCTCCATACCCCACCCTCTCCTCTGAGAGGGTGGAGACTCCCCCTGGGCCTCCCTCTACCCTGTTACATAGAGTCTCTTCGAGGCTAGGCACATCCTCTCCCACTGAGAACAGATAAGGCAATCCAGAGAGAAGAACATATCCCCCGTACAGGCAACATCTTTTGGGTTAGCCCCCTGCTCCAGTTGTTCCAAACTCACATGGAGACCAAACCGCACATCTGCTACCTATGTGCGGGAGGCCTAGGTCCAGCCCCTGTATGTTCTTTGGTTGGTGGTTCAGTCTCTGAGAGCACTAAGGGTTCAGGTTAGTTGACTCTGTTGATCTTCTTGTGGAGTTCCTTTAGAGCTCTCAGTCCTTCCCTCAGCCTTTTACAAGAGTCCCCAGGCTCCATCCACTGTTTGGCTGTGGGTCTCTGCATCGGAGTCAGCTGCTGGGTGGAGCCTCTCAGAGGACAGTTATGTTAGGCTTCTGTCTGCAAGCATAACGGAGTATCATTAGTAGTGTCAGGGATTGGTGCTTGCCCATGGGATGGGTCTCAAATTGGGCCAGTTATTGACTGGCTCTTCCCTCTGTCTTTGCATTTCTTGTAGACAGGATAAATTTTAGGTTGAAAGTTTTATGGGTGGATTGGTGTCCCTATCGCTCTACTGGGGTTGCTGGACTATAGAAGGTGGTGGTCTCTTCAGTTTCCATGTCCTGTTCCCAGTGCTGTGAGTCACAGTTAAGATCACCCTTATTGATTCTTGGGCACATCCCCTATCCCAGGTCTCTATCACCTCCTTGAGATGTCCCCCTCCTCCCTACCCCTGCCAGTTGCAGATTTCCATTCATTCTCACGGTCATCTGGCCATCTTTCCTCACACCTGATCTTGAACTCCCCCATTCCCCTCCCCATTCCCTCTTTCACCCAGTCTCCTCCCTCTATCTCCCTCCTACAACTATTTTATTCCCTTCTTTCAGTGAGATTCAAGCGTCCTCACTTGGACCTTCCTTCTTCTTTTAAGCTCTATTTCTTTAAATATGTTAAAAATACATTTAAATTGTATTTAATTTGGGTGAGAGGAGGAGGGGTAGGCAGGGCACACTTGTGGCAGGGCACACTTGTGCCACGGCATACTTGCAGAGGTCAGAGGACAACCCATGGGGGTCAATTCACATTGTGGGTCCTGGGCAAGTGTCAGGCTTGATGGCAAGCTCTTTGCCTGCTGAGCCATACCCCGAGATCATAGGCTAGCTGTATTTCAAGTGCTCAGCAGATAAGAGTATAAAGCAACTTTAGAATTCTATACTTCTTGCATTTATAATAGTAGAACCTTTGTATCCATGAAATTACATTATGTGACGCTTAGATATGTCTCAGCATAATATTTGTGAAGGTTCTCTAGGTGTGGACAGATTGAATGGAGTGGCCATCTATCTCAGGGCCTATTATTTGAAGTCTGACAGCCCTAGAGTTGTTGAATATGTTGTTTTATTAGTAATGTCAACTCCTGATCCCCCCACACTCCCATTAGAAATTTAGTTCCCTGGCAGGGTTCACTTAATAACCATTGTTGCCACCACATCCAAATGAAATACTTGGGTTTCACAGTGCATAGAAGCAAGTTTCTAACTCCCATCCTGTCTCCTCCTTTTTCAAACCTCTTGTGCACAGTCATTTTTATTCGTTCCTCCAGTATCCTTTAGCTGAAGAGGTACAGTGTGAGGGTATTCCTCCGATCTAGGTCCCTTGAAGTGCTATGGCTCGCATTCAAGACAACGTGGCTTACAAGATGGATTTCTGTAAAAGCCAAAAGAACTGAACCATTTTCTCCTTCAGTTCTCCTCTGGGATGTAACTGTCTTCGTCTGAGAGGTGATATAAGGTGTTTGTAAGCAGTTTTCAGATAGGGTCGAAGGAAGTTGATTTAGGGATACGTTAGATTGTCTTAAAGGATTTAGTTATGGCATTTATGGTATTTTCTGCTTAAGTGGATTATTGGTGAGTGTCCTGACATAGGGATGATAGGTCAGGAATATTCCCTCTATCCACTGTGAAGAATCACCCACCTCAGGACACAGGTGAGGGAGGTGTTTGGCCGCCAATTGTGTCACTAAGTGGATATGACACATTTTACACGTCACCAGAAAAACACATAAACAGAGGAAAAATAAAGGCGTAAGCATATAAAGTCAAATATAGTGCAGGAAACTATTTTAAGTCTCAAACATGTAAACTTGTAAATGGAAAACCGAGTCTTGCTGACTTATGATTAAAAGTAAAATTTTCTTCTAATATCCATATATTTAACAACATAGTAAACAGAACTATGTAATGTTATTCTGGTAGGAACTGTATGTAATAATGATATTCACTAAGAATTTCTGTCGTGTGGAGGACAAACCTGCAACAATGAAAACCGCTCAATGAGAGCGAGGTACCCTGTACAACATCTGAAGACTTGAACTGTTTTATCATTTTTTTTTCACAGATTGCCTTGACAGTGTTATAAATATCATGACTACTGGAAATTTTTCTTGTATGGACCAATTATCCAATAACATTTCCATTTTTGCACTTCAATAAATCTTCTTGTTTCGTAGCTCCTTGTCTGGAGTTCCTATTATCTGTTTTCTTTCTTGGTTTTCACTCATTTGCTTATTTTCTAGAGACCCCTCAAACTCTCCTCTTAAAACCCAAGTGCCTTGTATAAAGTCACAGAGGAGCTGAAGATGGTATTTTCTCCCAGAAAAGCCAAGTCTTTAATTTTCATGGCAGATATCACCTTTGACCAAGGTTATCACTCTCACAGGAAAGAGCCAGAAAATAAATAGCTTAGTAGGAGGACATAACATACACATGTGAACAACACATCAAGATAGCTTCTTATGCATCCCAACTTATGATTTTGCACAAAATTTGACTGGTCTTCTAGAAGGAGAAGTATTTTGAAACTATGCATATAGTTTATGCTTCTAAAGACAAAACTGTTTATTTCCATCTTACAATAATGTAGAATATAAAATATATACAAACAGATTAAGAGAAGTGAAACTATTTTAGTTAGTTCATGGACAGATCACTATGCAAAAAATAGTTGTGTGTTCACATATGCTTAATAAAAATTCCAAAATTAAAAAGACAATACCTCATAATATAAATTATAATTTACTTAAAAGAACATTTATTATAGAAACCAAAATCTTTTCATTGGAGGGGGGAAACATTGAAGAAAAACTGAAGTTTTAAATAAATGGAGAGATGTCATAGTCTCAGACAGAAAAAGCCATCATTTCTAGGACAATTCTCCCCAAATGGATCTGTAGACTTAACACAACTCCTATCTTATCCTAGGGTAGTATTTTACAGAAGTTAATGTGTTGTTCCTAAAATGTATATGGAAGTACCAAGTCCTCAGTTCTGTGAAGAAAGATGGAGGGTTTATTTCAGCTGACTTCACAACTAATTTTAAAGTGTAGTTACTAATCAGGACAATATGGTATTGACTTAGGATAAACTTATAGATTAGGGCCACTGAAATGTTTACTCTTCAGTGTCAACTTGGTGGGATTTAGACTCCCTTAGGAGACACATGCCTTGGTGTGTCTGTGATGACATTTGCAGAGAAGTTTAACTGGGTGACAGTCACCCTGGACTTGTGTGTCTAGGGCAGGGTCCTGAAGGGAAAGGGGAACCGTAGCCGAAATCTTTAGGCTTCCTGATCCACTGACGTGTAAACAAACCACGTACTCTGCCATAGCTCAGACTGCTCTTCCCATCGTGCCTTCCTCACCTTGACAGACTGTCTCCTGTGATGGGCAAAGTATACACTCAGCTAGGGAGTATTCGAGAGGTTGAGGTACTCTGCTGCAGTTCCTGACTCTACCACCACAGGCAAATGTGGCCAAGACAACATATAAACACAGGCTGTGTTTAATTAAACTTTATTTACAAGAAATGCAGTAGGCTGGATTTGGCTGGTAGAGCATAAACGAACCCTACTATAGATCAAAGAAAGAGAGTTGAAACTCCACAGACCCTCAAATTGGCGGTATATCCATTTTCAACAAAAGTGTCAAGGCATGAAAAGGGAACTTTTTCAAATAAGAATAATCAAGCCAATAGATATTTATATGCAAAAAAATCATATGAATAAGGAAACCAGCTTGGTAGTTTTTCTTTACACTGGAAAGAGAGTGCGAAAGCAGCCATGGGTTACAAAAAAACAAAAAGAGCAAAATTCTCAAAAAAAAAAAAAACCGTGTGAGTAAGTGTTCCTGCCTCTGTTTTAGTAAGGGATTTAGTGGGACAGGACACCAGAAGCACAAGCAACAGAACTAAAACTGTTTGGTAAGTTATTCGAAATTTAAAATTTGTACAAAAACTGAGGTCCAGAAAATGAAAAGATAAACTGAAAACCAAAATTAACATATTGAAATCATTTTTTTTTCTAATTACTGACATGTGTATGGAATCTTCAAAGGATGCTTAGTAAAAAAAAAAAGATACATTAATTTAAACTGTATAAGACTCAAGTAGATATTTCTCTAAAGAAAGCACGAATGACTAATAATTATATGTGAAAGGACTCAATATTAGTTATCAAGGGAATGTAAATTAGAGCCTTAATAAGATGCTAGTGTACACTTTCTAAGAATGGTTATGATAACAAAGATTTTGAAAATACTGGTGGCAAGGGAGTGGAAAAGGTGACACTCACACCCTGCTGGTGGGATTGTAAAGTGGCCCAGCCCCTTTGGAAAATGGTGTGTCAATTTCTGTAAAAGTCAGACATAATCCAACCACGTGGCCTTTTTATGTTACTCCTAGATGCCTAGCCAAGAGAAATAAAAGGCAGTCCTCACCAGGACAGATAAATAAATGGCATGTCAGTGTTCTTTGCAAAAGCTTCAGCCTTTGTGGTATTATTGACAAGCGATACCACAGTATTTCGGCTCTAATAGAGAGTACGATATCTCTTCGTGCTCTACAGCTTAGATAAACCTCAAAAGTCAAATGCAAAAGAGTTTATATTGTGCGGTTGCTTTTATGGGGGAACAGTTAATTGTGACTGTCAGTTGGGTTGAGATCAGGAATGCTTAGCAAATCAGTAAAGCACACTTTCTGGGTGTGTCTGTGAGGGTGACTTTGGAGGTGACTTGGCACATAGGATAGTAACAGCAGGGGACACCCCATCCTGAACGTGGGGGCGCCAGCATGGGGTGGGTGGCATCCCAGACAGAACATGAGCCAATCAATGTCAGACAGAGCTCGCGAGGATGTTCAAGCTTCAGTCCTCTGGGGTGGATGTGTCTGTTACTACCGCCATCACCTGTAGATTTCAGCCTCTGGCTTTTCCAGCTTCTCAGTGTGAACTCCCATCATCCTTCTCCAGGGAACTTCCAGGTCCTGGGCTTCAAACTGCTGCTGCGCTGTGGGTCCCCTTGTTCTGAGACTTCCGGTTTCTTGGACTGAGCAGCTGCTTGGTTTTCTGTATGTCCAACCTGCAGAGCACCACTGAGGAGCTGTGCTGCGTTTGATCACGTGAGCCGATCTGTCAAGTTTCCTCTTGTCACAATCCTGGTGGTTCTGTTTCTCTAGAGAAGCTCTGGCTGGTATAGACGGAACGTCCAGAAAGGGCATGCTCACAGAAAGGGTGCTGACAAACAGCTGGTCAGGGAGGCATGGGGACAGGGTGGGGACAAAAAATAAAATTGGAAGGAAAAGTGATCACGCAGTTCATTAAATGCACTAAAAGTCAGGATGTTGTCTATTCAACAGTAGGTAGATCTTATACACTATGCGTCAATGAAACTATTAATAGTTTAGTTGTTTTCCTGTGAGAGGGTCAGAGGTACGAGCAGTAGTCAGTGGTCTGACGTGTATTTGGGATTCACTCAATTTCTTCCACTTTCCAGTTTGCCCTCCTTACAGTGCCGACCCTCATCCTCATGGGACTTGTTCTGTGATCTAGGCCAGCACCGACTAAGTCATTAATGTCACGTTCAGCTCACAGAAAAGTGTGGAAGTAGCAAGAGGCAGGAAAACACATCTTGTAAGCCCTGCATTAAAGCTACAACGTATGTCGAATGGGATAGACTTTTAAACATGGACTTTTCCAGGGAACCCAGGAGAGCCGTGATTGGTTTCCAGGAAGAAAAGGAACGGTGTTGTGAATGGGTGCTGGGAAGGCTCTGAGTGGGTGCTGGGATATCCAGCAAGAGCTCTTCTCCTCTTTTCCTCTGAAGGATGAACAGGTGCCATTCTGTGAAATATCAGCTTATATGCATCAACAGTTTATGGAGAGAAAGGTATTTCTGACGTTTGAATGATTCTAAGGATTCAAAATTACTTTTTGTTTTTACAATCACATAGTTTTGTCATTTGAATTGCTTCATAATAGAAAAAAAAAGCAGATTAAGTTTCATAATGAAGAGGACACATCTGTAGTTGCAGCATGTAGGTAGAGGCGGGAAACTCACGTGTTTGAGGCCAGCCCAGGTTGCATACTGAGATCCTGTCTCAATAAACCAAATACATAAATATTCATCCAAAAGAAGTTGGTGCCAGGGGATATGTGGGAATCTTGTGCAAGAGGGTTGTCATTGGTAACAACAAAGTAGCTGTCACTAAACAAAATATGGTCCTCCACTGGGGCACATGTCTGGAGCAGAGACAAGTGTCTACAGCTCTGGTGCCTATTGCCTAGAAGTGGGTGTCAGGGGGGCTGAGTGGTCTAAGGTGCCAGACTCAATAGGTGCACCTTTTGTTTAGTGGTGAGGATTGTGTTTCCGGAACATCATCAAAACCTACTGCCTGTATATACAGGAATTGTAGGGAAGATTCCAGACCTGAAATGGCAGCCACCCATCTGCAGTGCTAGGGACCCTGCCATGAATGGCAAGGGCAGAAGTATGAAGAAGTGTGAGGAATTCTCTCCACCTCTATTAGCATGAGAGTCTGTGGAAGACTCCATCTATGACAGGTCTGCAACTCAATTTCATCTTCAACCGGTATACTCTGCTCTAGGAACCATGCCTTACAAGGCAGGAGGGAAACATCTATTGTATATTTTTCCCTATGATTGAAAAGATACTGTTGTTCTTTGTCCCTGAACTGGCCTCTAAAACCTCACCTCTGATGTTCTCCTGCTTCATCTAGCAAGAGGTAGATTTTCTGCCTCTGCTTAAACACACCCAGTTGTTGAGAATTCAGTCTCACAAATGGTACAATATTTGCTGGACTGGGCAAGATGCTCCCGCTGGTACAATACTGGTATGGCTGTTATTGGGAAAACCAACCACTTTATGATTGGACTGAGGGTCACTCCATGAGGAGAGAATGCAAGTCTGGTACTGGAAACTTGTGGCTGGGCAGATCATTGCATCTAAAAGGGAACGTACCACTGCTGTTTTGATGATATTGCAGACAGGACAACCTATTTGATTGCTAGATGAACTTAACTTCTTCCTTGTAGTTTGTCCCTGTGAAACTGCTCCTACTTTGTATCTTGAGGCATCTTCTTTCAACTGATGCCCCACCTTCTTCCCCTGCATTTTCCCCTGTGGTTCAATAATTAAAAGATGCTTCCTCAAAGACTTGTAAATGACAGTTTTAAATATCCCCTTCCACGTGTCAGTCGCACTTCTGCGAATGGTTGGTATTGGTTAAAATTACTTTATTCTGTACAGAACACAAGGAAGCACATTGGGTGTGATCTGACAAGGAACCAAGCCTATTGTCATGGAATCTAATCAAGTATCAATGGCTATCAAATTAGATTCTTAGCTCACTCAGAGTGCCAATCAGCTAAAGCCCCTGTCTCATCAATGAGACACAATTTTTTACATCTTCCAACTGTGTAGCTGGAGTTTCCAACTTAAAGGATCCAACTGGCGTTTATTCTAAGTGATTTTCATCTTTGTAACTTTGGTCAAGTGTTCCCTGTAGCTAAGAATTTTTTTGAACGCACCTTTTTTTGTCATCCAAATAATTAGTTATTTTTCATATTATTTGAAAATTTAATACATTGTCTTTTTGAATGAAACATTTTAAAAAAAGGAAAGACCTGAACAGAGCCCTTCAGCACTCCACAAAACATCTGCCTTCCTTTTTCTTTCTCTCTCTCTTTTTTTTTTGTGAATGAGACCTGATTAGACTGTTTCTAACAATAACAAACATACCTCATTGTCTTTGAAATCCAAGTCCCTTATAACACTGTGCATGAAAGTGCTCTAACTAACCCACAGCAAATTCTGTGGGTCTGCATCTCTTTCTGTTAGAAACAATGGCACATGCAGGAAATGAATTCTCACAATGAAAGCACATAAAATACCTCAGTTGTACAGAGACCCCTTCACTCTCTTCCCCTCCTCTTACACCTTCATGCAGGAAAGGCAGTACAAAAATTAATGTTTATCCTTCTGGATATTGTCAAGTATATGAGATAATCTACCCCTTATTTCTTCCTTATGGGTGGGTAATGCTCCACAATCATTTCCTCACTATGATTGTGATGATCTCTCTTCCTTACCAACTGGGGTGGATTTGAAATACCTAGGAATCTATTTGTGAGGGTGCTTTTACAGAGAGGTGTAGCCGAGGTGGGGCGACAGTGCTGAAGTACCATCCTATACATTGGAATACCAGACTGAGTAAAAAGGGAGAAAGAAGAACATGAGCTGATGGTGAGCGTTCATCCCCCCGCCCCACCCGACTTCAGATGCAATGTGATCAGCCGTCTCATGTTCCTGCCGCCATGCCTTCCCTGTCTTGATGGTCTGTACCCATTCTTATCATGAGCTGACTGTCAATGTTTCGATTTTTGGAAACAGTGTGGAGCATTATTTTTACATCTTCAAGTAAATAAAAACAACTCATGTGGCGCAGCTGGAAATAGCCTTGCTGAATTAAGAGGCACACACTTTTAAAATCCAAGGACATATTCTTCAATTTGTATCGCAAGTACATGTGATAATTCTCCAGAGACCAACTCTTCAAATAAACAGAACTGGCATCTTCTGTGAACTTGAAAGGGCAGAACAATCCCAGGCTCCATCCAGACTCATTGAATGAAACTTTGCCATTGAGTCAGCTTCCCCAGTGACACATAATTCTTAAATTTGATGAACAGTCTTCTCTATACTTCTTTGTCTGCTCAAATAGGGCATTCTCAATCTTTAAATTTCTCTTTATTTTAAAAGTGCTGATACATTATTACTCTAATACCATTTCCCTTTTCTTTATCACCCTTAACTGCAGAGGGTGATAATTTACAGCATTTACCCTTATAAATGTGAAAATATTTTTTCATTTTACTAATATATGTCATATCTTTCATTTTCCAAGATTCCTTTGAGGCATCTGAAAGGTATTTTGGAAAGTTCCTATGCTGGCCCTTCTGTTTCCTGGGACATAAGTTATCTGGATTGGTAGATATACATTTATAGAACAGACCTATAGGTAATCTTACAGACCAGTGGTTCTCAGCTTGTGGTCATCACCTCTTGGGGGAGGAGGAGGGGAATGGCTCTTTTACAGGGGTTTTTTAAGACCATCAGGAAACAGACATTTAAATTACAGTTCATAGCAGTAGCAAAATTACAGTTATGAAGTTGCACTGAAAATAATTTTTGGTTGGGGGGGTCACCGCCACACTAGGAACTGTACTAAAGGGCTGCAGCATTGGGAAGGTCGAGAACCACTCCTTTAGACCGACAAGAGGATATTTGAGAAGTCCGTGTCCTGTTGTTGTACACAGCTGCTTGCAGGGAGACTCTAACAGACGACTATAGATCCCACACTTTTATTTTGTGGGTTGGTTCTTCCATTGAGGCTGCCCCTTCTGTCTTGTCCCTTGTATGGAAGGAAAGAGCCTCCCTGTTCTGGCTGGAGGGAGAGGAGGAACTTGGAGCTGTGATTGCTCCCTGCCTATTGCCTATCAGACCCTGAATACAGGGTCTTTTGAGTCAATCTTTGATTTTTGTGCCATTTATTCATCACCCACTGTACCTCATACATTATGCTTTCCATAGATCAGTTTGCTTAGCCCACAGAGCATCTCTCTCACATGTATACATGGCCATTTTCCAGAATGAAAATTAGAGAATCAAATAAACAATGGGAAATGGTAAAAACGCCTCGACTACCCTTATTTTATTTTATTTTTGTTATCGAATTTGAAATTATGAGGGAAATTTACCTGAGAGATTGAGAAGTTGATCGGACCTCGGGGGAATAACCACACTTCCCAATGCCATTCCTGCAGAGAACCTAAGGGCTTTTTACAAGCACAAAAGAAAGTAATGGCTTGAGGAGTTTTATAAATTACTTGAATTAGAATGTTTAATAGCACTTGGATACATTGTTAAAGATAATGTAATAAAAAGGGTGTACTGGCTGGTTTTGTCTGTCAACTTGACACAGCTGGAGTTATCACAGAGAAAGGAGCCTCCCTTGAGGAAATACCTCCATGAGATCCAGCTGTAAGGCATTTTCTCAACTAGTGATCAAGGGAGGGAGGGCCCAGCCCCTTGTGGGTGGTGCCATCTCTGGGCTGGTGGTTCTGGGTTCTGTAAATGCAAGCTGAGCAAGCCAGGGGAAACAATCCAGTAAGTAACATCCCTCCATGGGCTCTGCATCAGCTCCTGCCTCCAAGTTCTTACCCTGTGTGAGTTTCTGTCCTGACTTCCTTTTGTGATGAACAGCAATATGGAAGTGTAAGCTGAATAAACCCTTTCCTCCCCAGCTTGCTTTTGATCATGATGTTTTGTGCTAGGAATACAAACCCTGACTAAGACAAAGGGTAAAATTTTGGTTTTCATACACATACAAAAGAACTAAGAAATTGAGGCAGTCCAAGTAATGATTCAAGTAATGAGTAACTGTTAGGGAATTTAACTCATCAGCTAGTAGGGGGAAGCAGTATGACTTTATAACTCTTCCAAGGAGAATTTCCAAAGAGGAAGCATGTGTAGGCCATGATAGAAAGTCATAAGAAGATACAAAACTGACTATTTCTCAAGAATGTAAAGAGTTTAGTGTCACTCCAGCGGACAGAGTTTATCTGCAGATCGATTGCTAAAAATTGTCATGGAATCTATTGTTCTAACAACTTAGAGAATTGTAGAAGAACCTAAAGGCAATGGAAGGCATCCAGTCTTCGGTCTGGTTCAATGTCGTCTACAGTGTTCTTCCTTTGTAGATGATGTAAAGCCATGATGAAGGCACACACTTCTCTTCAATCATTACTTGCATTGTCTCAATTTCTTAGTTCTTTTGTCTAATGCAGAGGTCACCTTATGAGAATAAATGACACACACGTCTCTTTTGGGTGATAGAAGCATAGGTGTACAATGGCCACTGAGCTTACATCTGTCTTGGGAAGGTTATGTCTTCTGTGGGAGGTTTGATGACACATACTGGATGGGAGAGTGACTCGCATCCAGGAGTGGGTGTGGTGAGATAGAAGCAGCAGTTAGTCTTGAGTACCAACTCAATGGGATTTAGAGTATCTAGAAGACACATGTCTGGGTATGTCTATGAAGGCATTTCCGGAGAAATTTAACCGACAAGGGTAGACCTATCCTACTTGTGGGTAGCACCATCCCCTGGGTGTAGCTTCCAGATTGAAGGGAAAAGGGGAAAAAAAACAATGGGCACCAGCATTCATCCCTCTCAGCTTCCTGACTGAGGAAGCAACATGACCTTCTGCCTCACATCCTGCCATCACGCCTCTGGAAATGATGGCCTTTCCTCAGGTCAACAAGTTAGTTTGCATCTTTCCTTAGAAGCCATTGATTCTTTTCTTTTCCTCTTTTGATTGTCTGATGGAAACAGTGTGTGTACCTGGCCTTGGACTTTCTTCATTCATTCCTGTCAAATTCCTCTCTACCACAGCTAAACATCCTTGAAGGAACTGTTCAAGGGAGCTTTCACACTCAGATCAAAGCTTACCCTCCAGGCTATTCACACCCTTCGCCTTTCAGTTGCTTATGTAATTGCTAACAAACCAGCCAGGGCTTCAACTGCCTTGAAGGTCGGGGTTCAAATTAGAGCAGAGAGCTCCTTAGCACTAAATGTGCTAAAGGGATCTGGTAGCTGTAGTTCACAGTGTTTGGCAAGGGGAGGATGGGACCAAGTTGAACACTGAAGACATGTGCAAGGCTCTTCGCAAGGCTCTAAAATCAATTAGAATCACCAAGGGCAACTTACAAAAGTATTCTTAAGAAATACAAAAATTGTCACCACAGAAATAATGGATCCAGGGACAAGAATCAAATGTGCTTTGGCTTTTAAGCTATTTCAAGACATAAAACTGCTTGTCTTCTGTCTGGGGAGAGCTGGAGTTTTATCTCCTGTTGTCTTTGATTTTTGTTTTGTGTTTAAAGCAAGATTTCTTGAGACAAACTCTTCCTTTAAAGGCATGCTTAAATTATGTTTGCCATTAATTTTAAACCGTGTGCCGCATGAAGCTTTGTTCAAAACGGTGGGAAGTCTGAGCTGCCATTCCACGGTTGTCTTGCTCCCTGGCAAGCTGTGAGCAGCTTGTCAGGATGGGCTCAACTGCGTCCTCCCGCAAACATGGGACAACACTTTAACCAGACAAGCAGAGGAAATAGGAATGAGATCTCCAAGAGCTGTGGCTTTTAAACCCTGTGGAACTGGGAGCTCAAGTGGCATCCTTTGTAGTAGACATACCTTAATGCTTCATGTTATTTTTCCACTTAACTATCCAGTTAATTGTGCTTTTGTTAGGGTCAGAAAAGGATAATTGAGAGAGACAAAAGACATGCCTTCATTTTTATCTTCCAAGTCGGGACTCTGAAGTATCTTTCTCAGTGGATACAACTTGTGTGTTTTCTTTGGGAGATAAAAGGCAGAGCGGGGATCCTCAGCCCATATCACAGTATAATTGGGACTGGTACACATGCAGTAAAACTGTTACATACAGCTATGATGTCAGGTACACTCCACCCCTTATCCCTGTTCTGACGGAGGTGGGTCACTGTAAGAGACTTCAGTAGGAGAAGGAAATCAGGTATATCACTGCGTCAAGAAAACACAGAGGACTAAGGATTCTCTCTCAACTCTTGGACCAGTTGCCTTGGATGTAACGTCTATTAACTTACTGTGAGTCACTCGATCACCATGATTCACCACTCTTTAGATTTTAAGTCACTATGGCCGGGACTATAACAGAAAGGAAATTGTTAGGCATAGAAAGAGGGGTTGGAGGCCAGGTAGCAGCAGTAGTGACCATGGCTTCAGAGATGGCGATGGTAGGGAAAAAATATGCACCTGGTTGAAATCAGAGTTGATTCTGGCTTTGACTATTAAATGCTTACTGTGGAAGTTCCCATCTCTGTCTCTCATTTTTCTGCTCTGCAAAAAAGAGGCTAGTATTTGCACACACAACTGTTAGCTTTACGTATAAACTCGACACAATCTGGAATGATGTGGGAAGGAAGTTTCCATTGGGGAATTAGCTAGATCAGGTTGCCCTATGTGCATGTCTGTTGGGGATTGTCTTGATTGACAACTGAGGTAGGAGGGGCCAGCCCATTGTGAGTGATACCATTCCCTGACCCTGGGCTCTGAGATGGGGTAGAGAGGACGAGCTGAGTGCCAAGATGCAAGCACACATTTCTCTCTGCTCTTGACTCTGGGTATAATTTTCTACACCTGCCTTGATATCTCTATAATCATGGACTACAACATGGAATTGTAAGCCAAATAAACTTTTTCTTCCTCAAAGCTTCCTTTGGTCAGGATATTTTATCACAATGACAGAAATGAAATGGGTACAGGAACACTCCATAAACAACCTGTTTTATATATATATATATATATATATGAAATATGTATTTACTATATATGTAAGTATATGCAGTTATTCAAACCTAAGGTAGCATCAGATATAAAAGCTCCTCAATAGTCTTTGTTGGAGAATTCATTTAAATGAGGTAACATCGAGGTTGCCAAAATATCCTAATTTTCCCTCTGGTTCTCACAAAGCACTTAGTAAGTTTTCTTCATGATGTGTTCCCTGGAAGATCCCTGTAGAGGATGATGGGTTATATACTCAAGGATTAGCAACTGCTTTGGTGACTATAGTCAAGTTACTGATCAATGGTTCTCTATCAGCCTGTGATTGGGTTCCAGGAGTTTCCTTTTGAACTCTGTCCTTCTCACCAGTTAAATCATTTTTTCCTTTATTTGGGTAGAAATATTAACAGTATGGGACTGGAGAGATGGTTCAGGTCAAATGACCAGGAGAAATGGTCAAAGAATATTTGTTGCCTTTGTAGAGAACTTACATTTGGTCCCTGGCACATGGCTGCCCATGTAACTCCAGTTTCCAGCAATATGTTATGTTCACTTTTGGCTTCCACAGGCATCTGATCACAATGTGGTATACATAAACATGCTTATACACACACACACACACAAACACAGATACACACAAAGAGAAAGAGGGAGGGAGAGAGGAAGAGAGAGGGAGAGGGAAATAAATAAATAAATGAAATAAGCAGCATGGTTTGTTAGATGTTTACCTAACGTCACACTGAAAGGAAAGAATCAGGATATTTGGATCGATTCACACAAATGATGGGATTTATTTGGCAGAAAGAATTTAACTTCTTGCCTTCGAATCACAAAAATCCTAAACCAAATAACCTCAGTGGAGGCTTAGTCACTGAAGTTCTGTCTTTAATGAACACAGCGCAGGCCAGTTTCAGAGCGTCTCCATGCCCGTCAGCTCTCCCCGGGTTGAGGTGTGTGAACTCGGTTAACCCACTTGGGTTAGCACACTTTTCTTATCTGCTCTGTCATTCTACACTCCCTCCTGGCTGAAAAGCCAGCATGCAAAGCTTCATTGGACCTTAAGGCTGACTAGTGAGGCTGGCAGAGGGACTCGACCCTCCGTGTGAATGTGAATGAAGCCACCGTTGGAAGGGGAACCTAGTGACAGGGTGTTGCCAGGTTGTCGTATACAAAGATGAGGTTTGATCTGCGAGGTACCAGCAAGTCTACTATGAGTGATGGGGGCAAGTTATAGAGAGATGCTTAGGATACCATGAGAAAGAAGGCTATGGGTAAACCGATGAGTAAACTTTGGTAGGTTTTATTTTTTTTTTTAATCAGAAAAATAAAGCATGTCCTTTCAAAAAATCAAAAAGCAAAAGTGATTCAGCAGTGTTGATATTTTCAAGCCATGCCATCTGTTAAAACTCATCGATCCAGTACACTGTGGGGAAAAGGTCTGAACTTAGCTGTTCACTAAATTTGGCTCAGATAGAGTTGTATCAATATCACCACTGCGAAGCTATAGAGAAGATGGCACTTAGATTAAAACAGCATTTCAGGTCCCTTTCACATCTGAGAGCCTATTTATTACTTTATAAACACAAACCCATCACCATCGATTCTCTGTCTTGGCAGCTCAGCTACTCACCTTGGTTCTAAGCCTCCCTTGAAGATGAGAATGCTCGCTTGTTCTCTGGAGCCTGTGACTCTGTCAGGCTCTATCCACAGGTAGTTAACTAGAATGGAAAGCTGAGGTGGTTGCTAAGCAACTCAGATTTGAATAAATACACCTTCCTTTCCCAGTGTACCAGATAAGTAGGTAAACACACACTCCTTTGACTGACTTAAATCTTACCCTGTGGATCCACTTACAGAAATGAACAAAAGAAATCGAGGCAGATACTTAGGTAATTTAGACAATTTTTTTTCTGCAGATAATCTGATAATTTTAAAGCCCCAGATGTTTAACTTCTGAGTCTTTTTCCCCAATTCACCATTTTCGTACGAGAGCAAGATGAAGTCTCAGTCATATACCATTAATCCTTACCAAGGTGGGATGCAATGTAGCATGAGAGAGAGGAGGGAGAAGGGAGAAAGGAGGAGGGAGGAGAGGAGGGAGGAGAGAGAAGGGAGGAGGGAGGAGAGAGGAGGAAGATGAAGAAGAAGAGGATGAGGAGGGAGAGAGGGAGAAAGTGGGGGGGGGGGAACCAATAGAACTTGTGATGAGTGTGGCCATATTCCTTCTATAATTTAATCACTCCTGTCTTGATTTGTGTGTTGGGATGTCTGTTTTGGGGTCTTGGAACATAATCATTAGTTGCTAGTAGGACAGTGAAGTCAGTTCCTGCCAGTGGTGGCATAGCTGTTTCCCTAACCAGGCTCTGAACTCTTTGAGGATATTCGTTTTTATTTCTTAGGCTGTCTAAAAGGCATACAGAGTGGGCATACTGTTGTATGGTAATGCAGATCAACCGTGTCCCATCAAGATACTCGAAATGATACAAATATAGTCTCTTAAAGTACTTATTACCATTACTGTGACACTTTATTACATTTTTTTGTGTTTGTGTGTTTTGCATACAATCTCTCTCTGTGTCTCTCTGTATCTCTCTGTCTCTGTCTCAGTCTCTCTCTCTGTGTGTGTGTGTGTGTGTGTGTGTGTGTGAGTGTGTGTATGCAATACATGCAGGTGCCATGATGATCATCGTGGAGGAGGAGGTCACACAGTCACAAGCAAGAACCAGTTCTCTCCTTTCACCATGTTGGATCCGGGGACTTAGGTCATCAGGCTTGGTGAGAGTCCCTTTACCCACAGATCCATCTTGCTTGCTCTTGGGACACTTTAAATCTCAAGCCAAGAAAAGCACTTTCTATGAAACAAGGCTAAAACTTTGATATTCATTAACCTAATTTTAATGAACCATATTCAACTCAAAAATATTTTCTGGCAGTTCAAGGGCATGCTTGTGTTTAAAAGATGGCAAAGTGTCAAAGCATGACTCATATGCTAACATTTTTCACTTTCCACTGGATGTGACATCTCCCCGTGACAAACATCTCCACCTTACTCAGTCCAGCCACCACCAAACGACATTTGTTTCTTCAGTCTGATGAACACAAAACTATTTCCTGCCCTATGAAAACAATAGTTTTGGGGTGGTAAGGCAGCTCAATGGGTAAAATGGTTGCCACACAAGCCTGGTATGTCAGATCCATCCCCACACAAAAGCGGGGATCCACCTGGTTCCCCAAAGGAAGTTATCACTGTGACAAGTGTGCCCTTGCACAAAACCACACACACACACACACACACACACACATCCATGCATCCATGCATAGAAACAAACATGTACACACACACACTAAATTTTTAAATACTAAAAAAGTTTTTGATTCCAGTGCTGAGGATTGAACCAGGGCCTTGCACATGCTCAGTGTGCACCATCCCCATCTATATCTCTAGCCCACTCAGTTTGTCTTCCCTCCCTCCTTCTCTCTCTTGAATAGGCAGAGGAGATATTTGTGCAAATCCAGCCCTTTCCACTGCCTTCCCCCCTCATACAGATTCCTAATATTGCCATTTCTTGAAGAGTAGGACTCCATCTTATCTTAGTTTCTTCTGGGTTTCTAGCACCAACGGCACTGGACTCCCCTCAGAAGCACAGGGAAGAAACCCGTTGGCTTAGTCACCAGCTGTGCCGTAGAGCTGGGATTTCCACTTCCTCTGTGTGCTGGCTTCGGGAGAGTGAATTCGCTCCTCCGTGCTTGGCCGCTCTGTGGGGAACACCAAGCAGGTTGAACCCTGTGCCCTTCGGGTATCTTCTCCATGGAGGTCAGTTCTGTTCTACCAGAGTAGAATGTGTAGGCTCCTTCCTACTGGAGGACTTAGTGCTACATCACCTGCAGCCCGTGGAAGTGCTTCAGTGCTCAGATTTGGGGAGATGGTCTTCACAGTTTCTACTTGGGACATCTTTTTTTACCTGAGAAGTCTACATCTATTTGACCATACAGGCATAGGAAGCAGATACAGAAATATAATATGTACTGATAGCAGGTCAAAAAGAAGTTGAATTCTAAATAATTCTATAATATACTTATACAGTTTATAATAATATTATAATTATAATATAATATTATAATAATTGTATAATATACTTATTACAGTTTTAGTGTGGAAAACTAAAGTAAATTTGCCTGCTAATGGGCTACCTGGATGTGCTTTTCTAGTTTATATAAAGAATTAAATCCTGACCAGATATTTGGTGATGTAAGAGGTAGGCAGTATTTGTCATTGTTCAGGGTTGACTGACATTTTCACGGTGATAGTCAAGGCTGTGGTAGCTATTTTGCATGAATACAGACTACAAAATGGCAAAGGTAATGTTAAGGGCTGTTTTAGACAATGTTGGAAATCCAAGTCAAAATCCATCTTACATTCTTATTTTTCTTTTTAATGAAACCTAAGTCAGTCACTCAAACAACAATTTTTAAGATCAAACATTCTAGCACCATTCAATGCAAAGATGTACCAACTGGATACTGACATGCTAAGGATCCACAGAAGGAAGATATTAAATGCCTTCCTCCCATCCTTTCCCCAAAGTAAGCCATTTTACTGTAAAGTTGACTGTACAGTAAAAAAAACCCTACAGTTCCTAATGTAACAGTCTGGGGGCTGATCTGAGGTACTTTTGCCAGTATTTCTGGGTGTTGCAAATCATGGGGGTGTGTGAATGTGGTGTGTTCAGAACATAGGGCTGCGACCAAGGAGGGAGAAGCAGGGGTTGTTGCTGCCGGGAGCATTTCAGATCCATTACAAGTTTAGAGATCTGTACTTTCAGAAGCCTTTACTATTGATGGTTTTTCTATGACCTCCTCATTTGGTTTCATTACCCCCCAAACCTGTGGCCTGTAGTTTAAGCTCAACCTCATATGCCTCACCAGAAATTAAGAAAGCACACAGGAAAAAAAGAAAAAGAAAAAGAAAAAAAGCCAGGGCTTCAACCAGCCTTCCATGCCTGGTGTTTGTAGTCAACTGATTTAACCAAACAGGCACCCAAAACATACAGGGGAAAATGTGGGTCTTGAATATATATGGGTTTTTCTTTTCCTCTCTGAATTTCCTAAGTGGTTCCTTAGAAAATGATATAGGCTTTACATCTTATCCTAATCAGAAAAGACCTAGAGATAATTTGAAATGCAGGGGAAGTCGTGTGCAGGCTGTGGGCTAATACTCATTTTATGGAAGGGATTTTAGCATGCTGAGGTTTTGGTGTTGGGTGTGGGGCTGGGAGAAGTCCTTGACAGGTATCTCTGACAACTCTGTTTACTAAAATGTGGTGCAAGTTAGCCCAAGTGTATACTGACAAATGGGCAAGACATCTCTGTAGTATATAACAGAAAAGAGATCCTTTATGATGGCTAAAGGATTCTGCTTATGCAGAGAGAAGCAATACTAGGATGCTGGTATTTGAATTGGAAGACTTTCTTTTTTCTTTTCTTTTTTTTTTTTTAAAGCCAGTGATTTTTTTTTCATTTAATATGTTGTCTTAGTAACTACTGTGCCAATGCTTGGAACATAATTCCCAGCTTTACCAAGACAGAGAAAAATAGAAAACGATGGAACCTTAAAATACCTTTGCCAATTAAATCTGGATTATTTCTGGCTTCGGGAGTAGTCAGTCACTTGACTGAAGTCGCTAAAGATGATGAAGAACGCAGGATCTTCCTCATCTTCCTCTTTCTGTCTGGATTGTCATGACTTCAGAATCTCCAGTGTATTTGGAGGTCTCATAGGATCTGCTTTATTTCTAGATCCAAGGTGTTAGGAATGGATAGATGTAAGGGTCAGCTTAACAGTGGATGTCACCTCGAGGCTAATGCCAAAAGAATGGAGTCTATGGCTCAAGCCACAAGTTCCCATAATCTAAGGGCAATCCTCGAGATCCGAAGTGAGCGGGATGGAGACAATCCACTCTCGTTAACTCTCCATAAGGAGAAGCTCGTTGATACACAGGGCAGTGATTAAGGTTCCCGGACGAGCTCATAGCAAACCTCAGAGGCTTTGTTTAAAATCCCCATCTCTCCTTTAAATCTCTTCTTCAGTGGCAGGTTCTCAAGGAAGGTCTTGCTTATTACTCACCACACAATATTCCGGCCTGCTTTTACATGTGTGTGCATAAATGCATGTGGATGTGCATGCCTGGGGGTGTTTGTGACATGCATGTGTAATCCATGTGTGTGTACCCAACTTCATGACCTCATGAGCAGGTCTTTAGGTGTTGGTCTTTCTTCTTCTTCTTCTTCTTCTTCTTCTTCTTCTTCTTCTTCTTCTTCTTCTTCTTCTTCTTCTTCTTGACTTCTCTTCCTCCTCTTCCTTTTCCTCCCCTCCTCCTCCTCTCCTCTTCCTCCTCTTCCTCTTCTTCTTCCTCCTCCTCCTCTTCTCCTTCTCTTCCTCCTTCTCCTTCTTCTTCTTCTTTTTAAAATTTTTCTTTTTTGAGACAGGCCCTTTCCTGAGACCTAGGGCTTCTTATTAGGCTGACTGGCTAGAAAGCTCTAGGGACACGCCTACCACTGCTTTCCCTTCACTGGGATTACAAAGGACCCTTGCACCCAGGTATTTATGTGGGTGCTACAGTTGAACTTAGGTCCTCCTGCTTGCATGGCAGGAGTGTACTTGTACCCCTACCCCCACCCCTAGCCCCGACTTAGCCCCTCCTCCACCCACCATCATAAAAGTTTAAAAGACCAAACATTTTACTGTTAAGTAGCTTTTTTTTTTTGCTTTGCCTACTGACTGAGTGGTAATATAATGTGTTGGGGCCTGTGAGTAATTGGGATTCTGCTGAGAAACTTCTAGTGAAACTTGCTCTCTGCAGAACAGACAAGATGTTCATTGAGGTCTTTCTCTTGCTCCCATTCCTGTCTTGATTGTAGACGTGGCGCCTAGAGTGTTAATAGCCACTTGGTCACCAAAGGCTAAGAAACTTTCAGTGCTACTTATGACTGATGTCAGTGTGCTCCGATCACTACATTTATTTTATTATTTGTATGGTGTACAATGTGCATGTATAGGATTAACAACACACACTTGTGCACACACACACTACACACTATCACACACACACACACACACACACTATACATAGTGTTGGGCAATCCTGATAGACAGTAAACAGAGTCATACTTCCCCTACCCCCACCCTCCAAAAAGAGTCAAGAAATCTGGCTGGAGATACTGAGGCATCTTCTCCCCTCTTTCTGTGTGAAATGCTGGCCCATCAGTGTTGAAAAGTTTCCCCCTGTTCTAACACCCCGAGATACCATCTTTGACTCACAAAGCTGTGAGCATCACCACACCAAGCATTGCGTTTGTTTTTATTTTCCAGGCCCGTATTGTGTTGCTGGCGGCAGCGAGGCAGCCATTCTATTAAGTATGGTTTAATTAAATCCTTCTCTACAGGCCTATAAACGAAGCGTGAAGATTGTGGCCTAAAGTATCAGGGGAAAACATGATGGGAAAAAAAAAATCTCAATTCAAGCTCATAAACCTGACAGTGGAAATGGTACTTCTTCGGAGAAAAATGACACGCAAGTGTGGAATTGGAGTCACTCTAGGGATGTTAGCGACGGCTGCATGGCTGGTTCTGGGCCCATCAGAGACACCAATAAAGTTCAATGGCTTCAGTGATGCCGTGATGCTGTGTTGGAGAAGAGAATGACACACGCAACAGAGCCAAGAAGAAGGAAGAGCAATGGCCAAGCTTTATTTCTAAGGATGACTAGGGATTTCCCAAAAGTATAATGGTGAGGAAGGGAGATGATCAAATCTTGTTTGAGGCACGGAATCACCTTCTAGGAACTGGAGCTTTGGCTTATACGCTGACATGTGGCCTCATGAGGGCCGGGCTGGGGAAGAGGCTGAAAAACCAAGATAACTAGTTGTAAAGGGTGGTGTAACCATGCAGCAGGGAAGGATAGACACACACTGGCCACAGATCTGATCCGGTCGAGTGCTAGAGTGAAAACCGTGGAGCGTGGATTTTGTGACATGATCCAGTCCATGTGGATCAGATACTTTTCCTGTCGTTGTGACCAGATTTACCTAATAAGAAGCAATGTAAGGGAAGGGAGAGATTTGTTTTGGCTCGTTGTGTGGTAGGGAAGGATGGGGAATAGTTTCGGGTAGAGGGAGGAGCATGGGGCAGCTGATGAGATAGCTCATCACATGCTATGCAGCTCTGTGACTTGGATAGCGTGGATGCAGCTTATAGAATGTATAGATGGGAGTTACAGGAGCACAGCAGAAGGCATCAGAGGACAGGGGTTCTGCGGAACCAGGGGAAAATGATGAGTGTGAGAATAAGGTGTGGCCAGGGATGGAAAGGAACAGATCATCTCAGGGGTGTCAAGAGGTGGTCAGCAGATGGTGGTGTGTAGGGGCTGACAGAAGAAGGGCATGCTATGCCTGGGAACGGAGGCATGATGGGGTCACAGGTAGAGTTTCACTTTGGTAATAACACATCTGTAAGGTCGCTCCGGGTATGACTGAGAATGAATTGTGGAATTCAAGATGAAGAGAAAAGCCTGGTACTTCAAGTATGGAGACTCATCCACACTTAGTGGGGTAACTCTAAAGTCCTTCGAAATTACTCTCTCTTTTACTTAACAAGTATTTAGTGGTTCCTCCACAGTTGATAGCTATTCAACACAGTTTTAAAGAGTCCAAATGATAAGACTGTTCAAATGTGGAGTAAATGGGAAATAGTCTACTTTTGGTGATATGAAAACTTCCCTTTTGCTGGCTAACTTCCGATAGTGCTGAAAGGTTATGCAGGCCCCTTGATAGGTAACAATCCTTAGTGATATGAAAGTTACAGGGGTAACCAACTGTTTAGTGAGTAGAAAGAACTGGTATGTGGTACTGTAAACCTGGTTAAAAGCTCATGGCTAGAGATTTCACAAGCCTAGTGGGGAATCCAATACTGTTTGTATTGGTTGGTTTTGTGTGTCAACTTGCCGAAGCTGGAGTTATCACAAAGAAAGAAGCCTCCCTTGAGGAGAGGCCTTCATGAGATCCAGCTGTGAGGCATTTTCTCAATTAGTGATCAAGGGAGGAGGGCCCATAGTGGGTGGTGCCATCCCTGGGCTGGTTGTCCTGGGCTCTATAAGAAAGCAAGCTGAGCAAGCCAGGGGAAGCAAGCCAGTAAGTGACATCCCTCTATGGCCTCTGCATCAGCTCCTGCTTCCTGACCTGCTTGAGTTCCAATCCTGACTTCCTTTGGTGATAAACAGCAATGTGGAAGTGTGAGCTGAATAAACCCTTTCCTCTCCAGCTTGTTCCTTGGTATCAATGTTTGTGCAGGAATAGAAACCCTGACTAGGACACTGTTGCTTCTAAATGAGCATGCTGTCAAGTGTTTATCCTTCTACCCTCAGATTAATGCTGTTCTCGGCTTTGGCCAGAGAAGTTACTACAGTGGGTTGTAGTAAGTTAGTAGATTAATTGTAATAAAAATTAGACATCGATACCTATAATCCCTTCATTCAACAGGCTGAGGCAGGAGGATTAGTTGTTCAAGACCAACCTGGGCAAATGAGGTTCTGTCTCAAAACAACAAAAAAATGGACAGGTTGGTCATACATCATTATACTTAGTGAATAAACCCCATGGCTGCTGGGTCAGTATCTGCGGGATGCTTTTGCTAACTTAGTTATTCATGCAGCAACTGTGAACTAAGCACCTCCTAGGTCCCTGGTTCCATTTTAGGTACCAGGAAACAGGGGGTAGAATGAAAGACCCAGGCTCGGGTCTCAGATGCTACTTCCCCATGGAGGCAAGTCAGATAACAGGGAATCACCAGATCACTCCAGTGTGACCTCAAAGGGACATGTGAGCCATGCAATGAATGACAGGGGAGACTCTTGGGATGAGGAGTGACAAGAGGCACCTGTGAGCATGGACTCTGAGTCATATAAAAAAAAGAGGCCATGAAGTTGGAAAGGGATTGGAAAGGTGAGGGTGGATCTGGAAGGAAATGGGGTGAAGTAGGGGTGAATATAAGTACCATGTAAGCATGTATGAATAGTAAAGATGTTATGCTACAGAAGAATTATGTTTAATGTGTGTGTGTGTATGTGTGTGTGGTTGTGCATGTGTGAGTGCAGTTCCTTTAGAATCCAGAAGGGGGCATCATATTCCCTGGAGCTGGAGTTACAGGCAGTAGCTAGCTGCCTGATGTGGGTGCTAGGGACTGAACTTGGGTCTTCTGTGAGATTAGCAAGTGCTCTTAATCCCTGAGCAGTCTTCCCAGTCCCTTCCAGACAGGTGGAATTTTAAGCAGAGGCGTGATGTAGTCAGACTTACAGTTTTAAATGTGTACTCTGGAAATTTCCAATGACAAAATGATAAGAGAGGAGTCATTATTGACTCTCCCGTTGCAACAAGTAACACCTGTGGATGATTTTGAAGTTTGAAAATATTAAGAATCCTGTCAACAAATAAGGACAAAGAAGATGCTACAATGAAAAAAGTAACCAAGATATCTATTTCTATCTATATAGATATAGTATATATCATATATATCAATATATATTTTGCATCTGGCTTTACCTAAGGGACTTTTCTCAGCTGATACTTAGGGTAAAGAATGGCTCTTAAAAGACTGGAACTACCACCCACAGAGGAAAAGTCAGCATTCACGCACAGCGTGGGTGGGAACGTAAAATAATACAGCCGGTTTTGAAGATTGGCTGATTCTTACAGGACTAACAGTAATTCCTCGTTATGACCCATCAGTTCTACTCTCCGTGCCCAGGAATAACAAAAGTGACGCCCAAGAAGCTTCTTTAAAATAACCGAAAGCTGGAAGCAGCCAAAACGTTCATCAAGACCGAATGGATGAACAAATCATGCTGTTTGTATGCGGAGCGCCAGCCAGCGCGCCGAGCAGAATGTAATACCGAGATGTGCGAAGAACACAGATAAATCTGACAAGCAACCGAGCAACAAAAACAGTCACGGAGAGAGAAAGAAGCCTCACGCAAAAGAGCAAAAATGGTATGACTGTATCTAATATGAAATTTTACAACTGAAAACCTAATATAAAAGCAGGAGTGGAGGGGTGGGCGGGGGGAGGTGGTGAGGGGAGGGGACAAAACAGCTGAGGGTCACAGCCTTGGAGGTGATGTTAGGGCTGACTCTGAAGACTTGAGAATGTTCTCTGAGTTATGTTAATGTTCATTTTTCCGACAGGATGAAAACGCTTCAGGCTTGTGCAATTCACTGCGTTTACATTTTATATCTGTCCCCGCCCCCGCCCCCGCCCCCGCCCCTCGAAGGAGCAAGTGGTAAGCACTCAGTGGGCAAGCACGCCTGAGATTCTTAGATGCCGTGGTTATCTTCAAGTGCCTTAGAAAACATGATGGGGGAAGAAGGATGGTGATGCTGAAGGGCGAGAAAGTGAGTTTGGTAAGAGGGATGCCATGCTAAAATAACGGGAGAAGAAATGAGAGAGAGAAAATGTAGTTTGACTTTGATGGTTGGTAGAAGGTTAAAAAAAATCTATATTCCCTTAAAGGAAGAATTTAATTGAAGTGATTCTAGGTTGGGAGAGTCCATTAAGTCACCTGGATGACACAAACACAAGGAGAATGTTGATGCAAGCAGGGCTCAGGAATTTTATTAGACCAAGGATCCTCCAAGGGCAATGAAGAGCAGAGAGAAGAAACTAGGGGCCCGGAGTGGGAGGCCACGGAAGGAGGAGGAGGCTATGGAAACACACACAAGAGGCCTTGGGCATTTGGATGGTGGGTGAGGGAAGTGTGATGTGTGTCAGAAATGGGATAGACTCATGGTTGGGAGCCAGGAATGGGAGTGTATCAAAGCGGCTCACACAGACTAGATAGAAGACACCCAGAGATTCAAAGTTGAATGGAAATTTAAACTCCCCAGGCGCAGCGATCAGAAGAAATAGGGGTATTAATTATACGTAACACCTTTATATTTGTCAGTGGGGTGGTTCGAGTGATAATGTACCTCATAGGCTTAGATGTTTGAATACTTGGTCCCTAATTGAGGAATGTAGGTGTGGGCCTATTGGAAGAAGGGTATCACTGGGGGGCAGACCTGAAAGTTTCAAAGCCATGTTTTATTCCCAGTTGCCCTCTCTGCTTCCTGTTTGTGGTTCAAGATGTGAACACCCAGCTTCCTGCTCCAGCATCTGCATCCTTCTTGGTGCCATGCTTTTCCCTTTAGTAGAGTCTTATCCTGTTAGAACCAGAAGTCAAATAAGCTTTTGGTAAGTGGCTTTGGTGATGGCGATTTTATTTTTTATCACAGCAATAAACAAGTAACTGATACAGTTTACTTTCCATTGCCATAATAAAACACCTGAGGCTAAATCCTTGCTTCGTTTAAAGACTTGTTTAGCTTTCATCTCTGTAGGCTGAAAGTCTAAGCACCATGGTACCAACTGGGACACCTCCTGTCCAGGCTGCGCCCCAACACAGGGCTGACATTGTGGCTGGAGGACATTATGTAGAGAGAGGGCCAGAGAGACTGGGACCAGTCCAACTCATCAACAACTATTTCTTGAGAAAGGACCAGAGTCCCATAAGAATCACTTCAGTTCCTGCAAAGACAATATCCTCAATGACCTCTTCATTTTCCACTAGGCTTCACCTCTTAAAGGTCCCACCTTCCTGTTACATCATCATACCGAGGACCAAACTTCCAGCACATGACCTACTGAGGGTCCCGCCATTCTCAAACTGAACTGTCTGTACCTTGCTCCTCTGAGCTTCTTAAACAGAAAATCCTAGTGTCTTATAGAAGGCAAATGATACCGGTGTGCAAAGCCATCTTCAGGACAAAGGAGTTGGCAGACATGTTGGCGTCAGGATCCAGGGGTTACATCCTGTAATTCCGTCATGGGACCACTCAAATCTTAGACTCTGTGGATTTCCCCATTTCGTCTCCTCCCTGTCCAAGATGAGAGAAGAAGCAGTTCTAAGCATTGGCACTGTTTTTAAAGGTACAGTGCTTTACATTAAGAGCCATTAGATTTAGGAAGGCTTAAAGAGTTTCACTGCGTTTCTTGTAACTCCCACCCACACACAGGGTTTCATGCTAAACCTATCTTCCTTGAAACATATCGTTCTAGGGGCCAGGAAAGGCTTCCACAAGATAATAAATGTATTTTTAAGTAGGTGATAAAGGCAATGGAGAAGAATAAAGTAGGGAAAGGGACCGAGAGAGAGTGGGGACCAGGGCTGTATGGGCTTGCTGTTCTGGGAAGTTACTACTGTAGAGAACATTTGAATGGGAGCAAGAGCATGTCCTACTCTGGACACACGGACATTTGGGAATCAGGGAGACCATCTTAGGTACAGGAACTGTGTGTGCAGAGGACCTGGGCAGAAAGGTGCTTTTTATGTTCAGGGAAGAGAGTGAAACTGATGTGTTTATAAAAGGATAAAGAGAGAGGGGAATATGTTTTGGTGGATGTGTGGCGGGCCCATGCTGAGGCATCCCTTCCCCCTGAGGGACCAGCCACACAATGGTATAATATAGATAGAGTTTATTCAGGGTATGGGAGGGGAGTTAAGGGGGTCGTAGAGGCAGAGAAAGGCAGAGAGAGCAGAGAGTAGAGAAGTAGACGCCAGCCATGAGTGCGTGGAGAGAGAGAAGGGGGAGGGGAAGAGCAGGAGCAAGAGAGAGAGGAGGGGGCAGGCAGCGCCTTTTAGAGTGAGTCAGGCCTACCTGGCTGTTGCCAGGTAACTATGGGGCTGGGCTTAGACAAAATGTTAGAGTAGGAACAGCAACAGGGAGGTGGTAGAGGTGAGGTCAGAGGGGTGGCAGGGGTGAGGTCAGAGAGGTAGCAGGGTGAAGTCAGGGAGGTGGCAGGGATGAGGTGAGGGAGGTGGCAGGAATGAGGTGAGGGAGGTGGCAGGGGTGAGGCCAGGGAGATGGCAGGAAGCAGCCAGCACACACCTAGAACCTAGTAGCTCGCCCTTACCCTTGTCACTCTCCACTAATAGTTTCACTCTTCTGGGGAAATTGAAGCCAACGCAGGTCTTCTGTGCCCAGCACCCCTGGCACAGCGGCTGCATTCTACAGTTCGGTCCTCACCTCTTCCTGCATCCCAGCCTCTCCAGCTGGACTCTCCACCCTCCCCACCATCCGTCAGTCACCCTGTCCTGCCATCGCTCACCCTTCTGCATCATACATTTGTCCGTTCTTTTTGCTAAGCCAAACTGTATCCAGTTTTATTAATAACCCTCTCCATAAACAACTATCATCTCCCGAGGCAGCCCGTGTGGTGACGATCATTAATTGTACACAAGAGCTTCCATCATCCCTTCCTGGATGAACAACCTAATTCAGAAAGCCACTATGCAAGCTGACAATGTTCTCATGCGGCACTGTGCACAGGGGAAGTCTAGAATGGGGGTCAGCATCCTATGCAGGCGTGTTACCTAATGACTATTCACTAACAGACCCTGACTACGAGGTAATGAAATGAAAGTGGCGACTGAAGACCTACAGTCTCCTAGAAGAGAAAGGGTGCCCACTGGGAGTCACCATCCTAATGACGTCACTGCAACGCCCAGGCTTGACCCACTGAAAGACAAAACAATTTTAGGGGTGGGGGGCAGGTCCCAGCAGGTCTCTAGTTTTAAGGAAGTTCAGTTTGTGTTGATGTTGGGAGGCGGGTGAATATTGAGTATTCCTGTGAGTCAAGGGGATTTGCGCCATGACGTCCAGGTGTGTCATTATCAGGTATGCCTCCTGGGATTCAAAGAGTCTTTGAAACCTACCAGGGGGAAGAACCTCCCCACATCAGTCCAGCTTAGGAGACATTTGGTTAGTGACGAATCCTACCCCACCCTCCCAGTTTTCAAACCTGAGGGCATTTTCTTCATGGTGCCACCCTCAGGCAGGTGGCCCTGGACCATATATGAAAGCAGGCTGAGCAAGTCATTGGGGACAAAGCAGTAAGCAGCTTTCCTCCGTGGCTGCATTCTAGTTCCTGCCTTGCTAGAGTACATGCCACACCTTCTCTGGACAATAGTCTGTGATTAGGACATTTATGACAAATCCACCCTTTCCTCCCCATGTACCTTTTGGTCATGGTCTTTATCATAGCAATTGAAAGCAGACCAGGACACCTTCCAAACCACTAAGAGTTCTGTGTGCTACAACATAGCTTTTGGGTTTTTTTTTAATAAAGCAAAATTGCATTTTCATAAACTGTGGTAAGACACAGTATTTCGGACTGGACAGTCATCGGAAGCACACAGTTATAAAAAACACACACCGTTCACTCGGCATCCATTCCCCTCTGGGTCTTTTGTCTCTTTTCTTGGTGGGGACCTTTTCGGGCTTGGCCTCTGACTTTCGGATGATCTGTTTTACCAGACGGTCTCAGATCTCTGTGGCTCCTCCTTCACTTTGACTTTATCTCCCCCAGTCTTTCTTTGGGCATGACAATGGAAAGTCATAGGCCCTGAATGCAGGCATGCACTGGAGTATGGCTTTGGTTGGTCTAGGATTGCTCTCTTTTCCCTCTCTTCCTTATCCTCTTCTTCCTTCTCCTTCCCTTCCTTCTCTTCCACCCTGCTCCTATTCTCTTTTTGCTACAAAGCTTGTAATCTTTTATCTTTTAAAAATCAATATTAATCAATGAATTAATTTGGGATAAGGTCTCACGTGCCCCAGGATGGCCTTGAACTTACTATGTACCTGAGGATGGCTTTGAACTCCTGATACTCTTGTCTTTACCTTCAGAGTTCTGGGATTACAGGCCTCTGCTAGTAATACCTAGTTTATGCAATCGTAGAGCGGAACCAGGGTTTTGTGCATGCTGAGCAAGTACCCTACCAGCTGAACTACACTTCCAGCTTAATAATCTTTTCTCTTAAGATGCCCTTCTTTGACCTCCTCCTCTCTCTGTCCACCTGAACTTTCCTTTATTTGTCTTGTCTATATTTGCCATCTGTCTCTCTCATCATTTTTGTTTCTGAACCCCAAAAAGGCAGATGTTCACAACAGTTGTCAAGCCGCACGTTGCTGCCATGTTTGACATAGTTAGTGTGTCCACGGGGTGGTTTCTTCCTGTGACCTCTTATTTTTCCTTAGCATCTTGCCTGAGTCCATTTGAACTGTTATAAAACACCAGCAACTGGGCTCTTACAAACCACAGAAGTGGTTCACCCACGAGCCTAGAGGTCAAAGTCCAAGATCAAGACACAAGTGTGTTTGGTGTCTAGCCAGGGCCTGATAGGAAGCACAGTTACTTTCTGAGTTCTCTTCTGAGAGCAGTTTTCTTCCCTTGAGTTTCCTCTATTTTCTTACTCTCCAGTTATGACAGAAGGGCTCAGCCCTCAGTGATTTTGCAGTGTTGTTAGCACACAGGTGATCTTGTCCAAGACTGTGGCTTTATACTGTACACAACCCTCAAATCTCGATGGCTTGGAACAATGTTGTGTTTCTTTATTTTGCTTTAGAATGTCCATCATGAGTCTGTCAACAAGAGTATCTACTCATGATGGTCACTCATGGGCTCAGGACACCCGCACCACCATCCCATGAGAAAACGGGACATGGTGATTTTCAGGACATTTAGCCAATACAAATCCTGTGGCTGTCCCCATTTTCATGGAAGCAGGAGGTATGCCTTGTGCTAAGGAAGTGAGCCAGAGGCCTTACAGAAAACTGCTCAGTTAGCTGTGAAAAGCTTTTCAGTTTTGTCCCAAGCTCTGAAATCTTTGCTAAACTACACACCATCATCAACCTGTCCACCAGCCGCTGCCTTCCAGATTGTTGGAAGTCACTACATCCAAAACAAAACTGTGAACTTATTTCCCATGCTTCCCTCTGTCCAGTTGGTCTGTGACCTACTTTAATGTCATCCTGATGAGGCATCTGCTACTCAGGCCACAGACTTGAAGGCATCTCTGAGTCGTTACTCTTCTCAACCCCTATGGCTTATCTATGTGCAAATCCCAATGGCGCCTTAATTGAACTACGTAGGGAGTATGCTCCTTTCTTATTCATTTATTACGGATACCCCAGTCCACAAAAGCCTATCGTCTCTTGCATGGGGGACTGGCACACCTTGCTACCATCTCTACCTGCCTGTAATTTCTCCATCCTCCTGAGGATGAAGTGATACGTCTGAAACATCATCATAACCATGATCCTCTTGGGCTCACAGCCTGTGGATGTCTTCCTATCTCATAGCCATAGTTTGTTTCTGTTGCTGTGATAACACTAACTTGACAGAAAGCAACTTACATGAGGAAGGAGGGTTTGCTTGAGCTTCCAATTCCAGGGTACAGTCCCTCGTGTGGGCAAGTCAAGGCAGGAGCTTCAAATAGCT
Source organism: Tokudaia tokunoshimensis (assembly GCA_036184795.1). Lineage (NCBI taxonomy): Eukaryota > Metazoa > Chordata > Mammalia > Rodentia > Muridae > Tokudaia > Tokudaia tokunoshimensis. The sequence goes on from BTHU01000022.1 coordinate 17,914,259, forward strand.
AGTCATATACATCTACAGTCAATAGCCAAGAGAAATGGCTCCACGTGCGTTTGGTTGTTTTCTTGTGTTCAGCTTCTCCACTCTTGTACAGCTCATGTCCCCTTGCCTAGGAGTGGCACTGCCCATAGTAAGCCATGTTTTCCCATATACATGAATAAGACCCACCCACCCCCAGATAACTTCTAGTTTATGTCATGTAGATAAAGTTGACGATAACGCTGATCAATCCAGAGTGCCATCACAGGCTGTCAGATACTGCACATTCTCTCCATCCCCTACCCCAGCCCCATTTCTGTCTACACTCCCCTTCCTTTCTCCAGTCTGGCTCATCGTCTGGCACAGCAGTCATCCTCCTGCCTCAGAGTCCTCACACAAGTACTTCCCTGTTCCTGGAAAAATTCTTTGTTCTAGTGTTCACGAAACTTGCTTTCTTATCTTTCTTTTCTATTTAAATGTCATTAGCGAGGCAGAGACTACGCCAGCCTCCTTTTCTGCCCTTGGCCACTGTCCCTTCTCCTGCTCTATTCAGGGTTGCTTCTGTTTCAGCACCATGAAAAACATACTTATCTCTCAGGAGGGATGTTTCCTCTCCTCCTCGAATGTTAGCTCCAAGAGTGCCAAAATCGTATGATTTCCTAGGTCTGTGTTTCCAATAACTAGAACATATTACGCACTCGGTAAATACTTGCTGGATCAATAGTTAGGAAAAAAACAGTGACCCGATACCTAACATGGGGTAAGGGGGATGGCTCGGTAGGCAGGGTGCTTGCTCTTCAGGCATGAGAACCTGAGTTTGGAAACCCAGCATCCTCCTCAAAAGATGGATACGGTAGCTTGAACCTGTAAACCTGCTCTGGGCAGATGGAGACAGGTAGATCCCAAGGGCTTACTGACTAGCCTGTCTGGCAAAATGGATGATCTCCAGAATCATTAAGAAAAAAAAAAGGCTAGCAAAAAAAAAGGGAAGACTTCTGCCCTGACACTGGACTCTGAGTGCCAAATGTGACAGTGTGTATGGGCATGTACACACACAAGTGCACATGCACACTCATATACCACATAGCCCAACATGTTATCTAGGGCTTCATACATGGCTTGCTTTGAGTTTGGAGTCTCCACACTTTGTGAGATGTTATAAACAACTTCAGAGGAGAGGAGACGGGACTCCCCGAGGCCCCACAGGAGACAGATATGTGGTGAAGTACAGATTCAGTTGCAAATCCTTCTGCCTCCGGGTCTGTTCCCGCAGTTGGCGGACTCTAATGACTTTGCCCTGCCACGGGTTTGGCAAACTCTCTAGTGAGCAATCTATTAATGCAGCCTTAAATTAGATCCTACAAATCAGGAGGGATTAATAATTAAACACTACCATAAAGAAAACTAGACAGACCTGGAAGATGGTAAGCTCTAAATGGGGTAGAAAATATATTTGGGAATTGTCTTAGTTTTTAGTCTTTCATCTTGAATGTAAAACCACCCAGATGAACATTAGCTGTACTTAGTGACTCTCTCTCTCTCTCTCTCTCTCTCTCTCTATATATATATATATATATATATATATATATATATATATATATATATATATAATTTCTATATATCAGTGTGCTAGCATAATTCAGTGCCCTTGACCAGTTCTAAGGGGGAAAAAATAATCTCTGGGCAAGAGTGTTGTGACCAGACTCTGACCCCGAGGAAATTGGCTCCTGAGGGCGCTACTATGTTGAGTGCTTCTGATCTAAGCTGTCTGGTGGCGTAACTGGAAAGTTCAGAGAGTGCTGTGTCATTCTGAACGTATCCCATTTCCCTGGAACAAGAACACCGCTGGCCTCATCGTCTCCAAACAGCAGCATCTCTTATTCATGGGGTTCTTTCTCTGTGGGGACATCGATTATTGATGTGCCTCACTGTTAGGTAAGGGCTCCTGTCACCCTAGACGAATACTCCTCAATGTTTCAGCCTCCCCTCGGTGGGCACAGATGTCCCTGTGGCAGCTCTCGAGCGCACTCATTCAAGGCAACTGGAGGATGGTTGTGTTCAGGCAACTCCTCAAAGGCAGAGCCTTTTCTATGGCTGGATGAATAGTGGAGGGATCAGGTGATCTAGGGAAAGGAAGAAAGGGACATTGGAAGTGACTGTCATTGGGATGATTGGCTTGGATTAGGAAGATGGCTTAGTGGAAGGGGAGACTCATAGGACCTCTTTCCCAGGGGTCATATGATGGCTAAACAGTCGCTGACTGGAGGACTCTTTGGTGATAGAGATGCTGTAAGCTGTGTGGGAGGTGTTGTGGAGATGTGATCTCCTGATACTCACCTGTGCTTCCGTGAGCCACAATAGACCTGTTTAACAAAGGAGAAGGAAGACAACAGTGAACAACAGCAGCCCGACTGTCAACAGGAGTACCTCAGCTCGGAGAGGCTATTTCCTATGTGAGGTTTAGAATGAATTAACGGTACAAAATTTTCCTCATTGATTTCTCATGATATTGTGGGGAACTGCTTCTGTATGGCTGAAGTCATTCTTTGAGATAATAATTATCTTAATAGCATGCTATTAATGCAAAGGTATTTTAATAAATTGGTTCAAATTCCTTGTGTCAATATAGGAGAAAGCAATATTGGCCAACCTTAGCATTATTTCCAAAGATACCTGTATAGTCTTTAAGTCTGCCTCATAACTTCTTTCTTGCTATTTCTCTCTCTCTCTCTCTCTCTCTCTCTCTCTCTCTCTCTCTCTCTCTCTCTCTCTCTCTCTCTCTCTCTCTCTCCCCTCCCTCCCTCCCTCCCTCTCTCCCTCCCTTCCTCCCTTCCTTCCTTGTTTTTCTTTCTTTCAGTTTCTGGGACAGGGTCTGGCCATGAAACACAAGCTGACCTCAAACTCATGATCATCCTGCCTCAGTTTCCCAACAGCTGGAGTTTCAGGTACGCACTGCCTTATTTAACTTATCTTTGGACATTTTCTTAAGTAGGAAGTAAGGGGGGTGACCATGGCTAAGCCAAAGCCTGGCTGTGTCTAGCACTGTGCATCCCCGACAGTTGTCCGTCTGCTTGTAGGGGTCCTTACATCTCTTTTTACAAGTTTGTAACCTCTCTCAATGCTCACATCATACCTTAAGGGGGGAAAAACCCCCTCAGTACTCAGAACTCAGCACATTAAGAAAACCTGGGAAACTCCATCAAACCACCTTGTAAGAATTACAATCATACCGACTGAAGAAGGTTCGAGTTCACGAGAAGTAGTTAAAAACTAATTTTCTTGTCAGAACATAGAGTCCAATATAACATTTCCCTCCAGTCTCCAGCCTTTCATTTTGGGACTCAGTGGAGTTTCGTGCTGAGGGAGTGAAGCAGAAACTCAGCCCTGCTCAGTCACAATCTGTATTCCTAAAGGGAGCCATGTCTTAGTCTAGATATTCAATGCCTCGTCCATATTTCTTGGAGCCTCTGGTGGACAACTCAGCTTCGTAGAAAAGCATGGGTTGATTCCTGGAGCATAGGTTGTCCCCTACATTGATGCTCATTTTTTATTTTTATTTTTGGTAGTTTTGAGGTTCACTTTCACAATGCATGGATGTAGTGGCTCTATCCCTTCCCTTCTGGTTGGTCCTAGCTGAAACACTTCACTCGGAGAGACCCCAGAGATAGTCACTGTGCCCAAAGTGGCAGCTGGAAAAGATTAGGGGAAAAAAAATCCCTGCAGATAAAAGGAGCCAGGACTGAGCAGTAAGGGAGACAGTTGGGAGATTTAAAGGACATGGCCCCTTAGCAGCTGGGAGGATGGCAGTCGCCAGGGAGATACTGCTCGGGAGATAAGCAGCTGTGTGCTAGTTGAAGAAATGTGCCAAAGGGGATAAGAAACGCAACTGGTATGAAAACGTGAACCAGCAAGACTTTTGAAGCGCCTGGAATCCACCGTGCATGTTGGAGAAACGGCACACTCTCAGTTCTTCAAGCTGCCTTTCTTCCTCCATCCCTCTGTTTTAACGGCAGCAGGTGGGTTCTGAATGATGCCGTGAACCACACACCTTGGCTACTCTGTTCTTCATTGAGATTAAATGTTATTGTCGTCAACATGACCTTCTCTAAAGGCTTTCCTTCCTTGACGGCCTTTGGCATTGAGTTCCACCCGTATCCACTTCTCTTTCTGGGTTCTCATACACCTACATGTGTGCCAATGCATGTGCATATCTGTGCATGCATGTGCATATGTGAAGGCCAGGAGCCAAGCTCGAGTGTCATTGCTCAAGGTCAAAAATTAAATCTGCTGATTCTTTTGGGACTGGGTCTCTTATTGGCCTCTTAGGCTCGGCAGGCCACCAGCCATTAAGCCCCAGAGACACTTCCGTCTCCCCATTGCTGGGATAACAAGCACAGGAGACCATACTTGGCTCCTTTTCTGTGGGCTCTGAGGATTGAGTTCAGGCCCTTGTGGAACAAGTACTTTATACCAGCTGAGCAGACGCCCCAGGCTGACTTGTATTTATCTTTATTTTATTCTTGCTAGAACCTTTGACTCTACAGACACTTAGCATCATTAATCACAGCAATGGTATATTTTTGCCCAAATTCACAATAGGTTGAGGTCATCTCGACTGAATAGTTCTCGTAATAAATAGCACTGTCAGGAAACAGTCCTTGCCGAAGAAACCAAAGAAAAACATAACGTTCTCCGATTTTTATTAAGTGTTTCAATCGTGTATAGAACTTGCCTTAGGCGCTTCAGATTCAGTTTTGAACCCAGTACTGAAGGTTCATTTATCAAGCTCTCGGTAGAATTTCTGATACGGTTCCCATGGACACAAGAAAAGCTTGTTGAGACGAGTCAGCAGCCAGTCATTTTCTGGGCTGTCATTCTCGGTGGTTCTACTGTCTTCGGTTCATGCTAACCTTTCTTTAAAATGAAGGTGATGTAGGGAGCCTGCTATGTAGTATCATGCCCTCAGTGTGTTCAGTGTCTGTTGCAAATGAACACTCAGCAAGTGGTCATCCTGAGGAACAGTGGTAAGGCAGCACCCGACTTGATTACAGCCAGCATCTCTGCCACACGACACATGCAGGTGACATAGCATGGCTGTAGAAGGAACAGGGAAACCCTCAAGCCAAGTGTCTAGAAGAGAGGTGTCATACTCATGGTTCCCTTACACCCACAGTTACCCTCTGAGTCCTCGTGGGACTTCAGATTCACCCTCTCCTTCCCAATCACTCTTTCTCACTTTTCCAGTGACTCCTACCATGCTGCCAGGCACCGGCTAAACACTGTCCACCATGATAGATGGTGGAGCGTGAGGAGTGCTAAAATTATTCTTGATGAAGGCTGAAGTTGTGACTGAGGCTGATTCACTTGAGCAAAGCCATGGGCATCTTACTGCCCTCTGGAATCTTCTGTCTCCATCTCCTATGCTTCCAATCCACGCAGGAAATTTCTCCCCGTGAAGTCAGTGGTGGCCTGACTGGGATAGAAGGTAGAGCTGAGATCTCTGGGGAAACCACCCCCAGAAGCTTGTAGAACTTGCTAGAGAGATGGATGGGAGACAGCGTATGAGCTGGTGTGCACACAGTATTACTGTCGGCTGCTCTGTGATAACTTCTACCCCCATCGTGGTGACAGATAGAGAAAAACAATTTAAAAGGAAAAGGGATTTGCTTTGGCTCACGGTTTGTGGAATCTCAGTCAGTGGTTGATTGGCTTCATTGCTTTGGACGCCAGACATATGGTGTTGGGACCACGTGGAGGAGGATATTGCTGACATCACAGTATCCAGGAAGCTAGGAGAATGGTACAGGAAATGGTGAAAGGAGTGACCCACAGAGGCCCACATCTTTATACTAGGCACTATTCTGTCTAGTTTAGCCTCCTGATTATTCATTAATTGTGAAACAACCAGTGATCAGTGTATTGATTGGCTCAGTCAGAGTCCTCATGACAAAATCACTTCCTCTAAAGCCTATCAGCTGGCCACCAAGCACATGGTCTGGGGACTATGTGGAGCTAAACCACGTATTGAAATCTGGGCTCTGAGAAATCCTGACACCATAATTATTGGAAGGCTGCTCACTGCTGTTTTTATAGTCTTTTTCTAAACAGAGTAATGGGACAGGTTTGCCTTCCAGTTGTTATGAGGATTAAATACATGAGCCCCAGACATAGTAGATGAGTGGAGTCCCATTCTTACAACTTGTCCATGGCTTTTCCATAGGCCTGTCATCAATAGGACGCCATTGAGATAGAGACACAGAGTATACAAATAAATCAAGAGCCTGAGTTTCTCAGCCACAAATGACTTATTTTTGTATGTATGTTTTAATGTGTTTGGGCCTCTGTGTGTGTATATGTGTGTGTGCGTGCGTGTGCACGTGTGTGCATGCATGGAGGTACACCGTTATATACCATAACTGTCTGTTTCTAAAGCTTTCAGTTGAAACCAATGTATCCAATTTTAAAAAAAATGCCTAGCCCTTTGCAAACATAGTTCAAGAGCTCAGTTAACTAAATACAGGATTATCATATGATCCAGAAATCCTACTTCCTGGTATATAGCCAAAGGAAATGAAGCCAGCAGGTTGAAGAGACATTTGCATTCCATGTTGACTGGAGTACAAATTCATGCTAGCAAAGATCTGTAATCGACCTAGGTGTCCGTCAGCAAATGAGCAGATAAAATGTCGCACACATACAGACAGGCCTTCGAAGAGGAATTCTGTCCTTTCTGACAACAGGATAACTGTAGAGGACACATACCAGAAACCAAAGGCCAGACAGACACAGACACATGACACGTGTTTCCTGATCTCACTTACACGTGGACTCTAAGAAAGCCCAATTCATGTGAGAAGAGAGGTCCATGGCGGTGATCAGAGGCTACGGCTATGTGTGCATGCATAAGCCTTGGACCACAAAGGGTGGGCAGGGGGCGGGAGTGCAGGGTGGGGCGTACGCAAATCTAAGAGTACCAAGCCTTCTTCCCCTGGAGGGAAGAAGTCCTGGGAATCAGTCTCAGAACTTAATTCCTTTTCTATTCTCAATCTCTTTTTGTTTGATAAAACTTTGCGTGACTTTAGGTAAATATGTGTATAAAGTTGGTACACCACTCTCACATTTACTGACAGTAAATCATAAAGAGGTTGATAACGAAACCATTCTTTGGTATGCATAGAAGTTCACCACTCTTGGAAAATGAAAACAAAACTTGCCTGCTAACGAGCTAGATGCTTGTTTCTACTTATATAATAATTAAATCTTAGCTGACGTCCGTGCCGCTAGACACAGAGCATCCTCAGTGCTTCCTGGGATTGATTGCTATTCTGATTTCCGGATTGTCAATGCTGAGAATGTTGCTTCTGATAAATAAATAGCAAACATGGCAGAAGTGTATTTAAGGTTATTTCGGAAACTGTTGGAAATCCTGTCCTGATCCCAGGTCAAAATTTGCTTAATTTTAATGAAATCCAAATTAGCAATTCAAGGTTTGTGTGTGTGTGTGTGTGTGTGTGTGTGTATGTGTGTGTTTTCATATGTGTAGATGCACATTTGTGTATTCCACCATGAATGTATGGAGGGCAGAAGAAAGTCTTGGGTATTTGTCATTACTAGTTTGAAGATGGGGTTTTTTTTTGTTGTTGTTGTTGTCAAATTGCTTTCTTCTCTCTCTCTCTCTCTCTCTCTCTCTCTCTCTCTCTTTCGAGTCTGTGTCTCTCCATGTAACTCTGACAGGCCTGGAAATCACTATGTAGTCTAATCTACCTCAAACTCACAGAGAGTCTCCTGCCTCTGCCCTCTGAGTACTGGGATTAAAGGTAAGCATCACCAGGACCTGCTTTCACATACAAAATTTGAAGGTCAAACCTTCAAGCCCAACCCAATCCAAAGCTGTATTAATTTGACACTGGCCTGTAAGTCATCAAAGGAGAAAAACATTGAGAGTCTTTGTTTCCCACCATTAAGCCCTTCGGCTGCTATAAGAGCAGAAAGCTTCGTGTGGACAGTCAAAGCACTGGCGTGCACAGTCTGCAGCCGAGGTATTCCAGCAGTGTTTGCTGCTAGTGTGATCTTGGCATGGACAGTGCGAAGAAAGCAAACCCAGGCCGGGGCGAGGTCATGGGATGCACATGGGGAGCTGCCAGAGACCCTCGGGCTCATTATGCATTTGAGTTTGAATTAAGTTTTCAGAGTTGGGTGCAAGGTTTGGTTTTTTTTTTTTGTTTTGTTTTCGTTTGTTTTGTTTTTCAAACTCTCTAGCTTAAAATAAGCTAGAAATGGTGGCTCACTTGTGCTTGCCTTGCTGAGGAGGTGGAGACGGGGGAATGGATGGCTGGTGTTTGCTGGCTGACTCGTGTAGCCAACTTGGTAAGTTCCAGGCCAGTGAGAGAGTCTGTCTCCAAAAAGAAAAATAAGAAAAGAAAGGGAAGAGGAGGGAAGGAGAGGGGAGGAGAAGGGAGGGGAGGGGAAGGGAGGGGAGGGAAAAGGAAGAAGAGGGGAGGATAGGGTAGAGTAGGTGTTGCCTTAGGGACAACACATGAGAGTGTCTTCTGGCCTCTACCCAGGCATGCGCACATCTGCACACACATTTGTTTCAACACAACACCCACAAAAGAACAAATAAAAAAAAGGTCAATCAATTTAAATTAGCCACTTTCCTTCTTAAATGCCTTTACTGATAACTCAGAAAGAAACTGTGCATCTAGTTGCTATGTGTTAGCGATTCCCTGAGCTACCTTTGGATCAAGGACCTTGGCCCCTTGAGGAATGACCAGCTCTGTTCCTTACACAGCACCTCAGTGTATCCCTCAGTTCACACTGTCCAACCTACACCACACACTTCGTTTCAGCCCCCTTCGCCCAGTTTTAGTGGATGCATCTAACTGTAGTTAACTCCCTTTTCATTACTTTATTTTGTCTCTGAAGACTGGGTCTCCTGTATCCCAGACTGGCCTGGAACTCTCTGTGTAATCAAGGATGGCCTTGCATTTCAGGCCCAACCCCCTCCACCTTGGCTCACCATAAGTCATTTCTGGCTTAGTCAGTACTGGGGATTAAACCTGCTAGGTTTGCCTGCTAGGGAAGTGCTCCAGCCACTGGGCTGCATCCCCAGGTTCCATCCTTCTCTTTGCATCCTTTCCTCTAATTTCAAAGTACAAATAACTTAGGATAAAGAGATGACTCAGCACCTTGGAGCACTGCTTACTCTTGCAGAGACCTAGGTTCAATTCCCAGCACCTACACAGTGTCTCACTATCATTGGTGATTCTAGTGCCAGGGGGACCTGACAACCTCTTCTGACTTTCTTGAGCATCAGGCATGCATGTTGTGCATATACATACATGTAGGCAAGCATTCATACACATGAAATAAGTAAATCTCAAAACATTGATATTAACGTCCCCATAAATGGATGCAGAAGGGAAGATGTGTACACACCCCAAGATTCTCCGAGCAGTGTCCCGTGTCTCTTCTGCCTCACCTGAGGCATCTACAAGGGTGGGTAGCAGAGCCAGGGCATTTGAGAAGTGAGCAAGTTTATCTCTGGGAGACACTACAGAGCAGCACTGTACAGTCAGAGCCAAGGTGTGTGTTTCTATTTGGCACGCTGTGTTTGTATGGTTAAAAAACATCTGTTGGAAGTCAGTTTCTAATGTGTGCCCTTTTGTGGACACACTCTTCGGATGATTAAATGAAAAGAAATCAGGCTTTGTATCCAGTCCATGCTAAAACAGAATAGGAATTACCTCTTCCATTGGTGCAAAAGTAAATGATATACGCTCTCCTATCCAACCTAAAGCTCATTAATAGCTTAGTGGGACATGTTGGTTATAAAAAGGCAATGACATTTGTCTTCTAGGAGGTGAGTGACAGGAGAGACAAGAGCTCTATAGATATCATCTCTGAGGATGCTGTTGGGTAAGGAGGGTCAAAGTCTGTGCAGGGGGACAGACAGAGTGACTTTATGTCAAATTTTATCATTTTTCTTATCTAAAAAATGCCAAAAGCTGTACACGTATGATCTTGTTTCTTCTTACGATTTATAACTGAGACTTCAAAGAAACCCTGAAATTTGGGGGCTGGTGAGATGGCACACAGGACTTTGCTATGTGTTGCCCTAAGTTCAATTCATGAAGTTCATAGAAGGTGGAAGGAAAGAGTTGATTTCACAGAGTTACCTTCTGATCCCCGAATATGAACCATGACACAGGAGCCTACACACACACACACACACACACACACGCACATGCACATGTGCATACACATGATCACACACACATACACAAGCACATGCACACATGCACACTAATAAATAATATTAATGAATAATTATTATAATTTTTAAACTTGAACTTTTCAATAGGTCTGTGGAAAAAGCTCAAAGCCAACAATTATCAGGAAAATGCAAATAAGAACCACAGTGACATGTTGTCTCCTCTCAGTTAAGAATGCTGTCACCGAGAGAGAGAGAGAGGAGAGAGGAAGAAGAAGAGGAGGAGGAGAAGGAGGAGGAGGAGAAGGAGGAGGAGGAGGAGACTAGGAACATATTGAAATGGTAGAGTGTTTACCCAGCATGAAGACCCTAAGTTCAATCCCTAGCACTGCAAATGAATAAGTAAATCAAATGTGGGGTAGAGGAAAAAAAGAGAACTCTTATGTATACTGTAGTTGATGGGGATGTGAATTATCCTAGTTACTATGGCCAACAGGACAGAGGGTCCTCACATTTAAAGTGAGAACTACTGAATGCCCTAGTCAAGCCATTACTTCATTTGCCAAAGGAAACTGGATACCGGTCTTACAGTAGAGACATCTGCATTTCTGGTTGTAACAGCACTCACTGTACAAGAACAAATGTGAAACCACTTCGAGTCAACTTCAATCATGATATACAGACATATATATGCATATGATGCCTATATGTGTTTATGGGGATGCTATCAACCTTACCAGTGTATGAAACCCTGCCATTCACAACAACAAGGAGGGTGCTAAGTGAAGTAAGCCAGGCTTCAAAGGACAAATAAAATGTAGTGTCATGCACATGAAGATTTAGATTGATGTTACATTAATAGAGGGAAGAATGGTGGTCAGGGAAGGCTCTACTGATTAGCTAGAGGTTAGGATAGGGAGAGATTGGACAACAGATACAAAGTTATATTTACACAGGGAGAATGAATTCTAGTGTTCTATCACACAGTCGGGTGATTAAAGTTAATGTATATTTCAAAATAGCCTAAACTATTCAGTGGTGTACATTCAAAATAGCCTGAGAGAACTTTAAATATTTTCACCATGGCAAACAATAATTGTTTTGAGATTCTAGATATGTTCATTACCTTGATCCCATTGTAACACTATATACTTATGCGACAGAAAACATCCTATTTACCCCATAAATAGGTACAATTATTATGCCAATTTAAAATAGCAGAACTTTTAAAAGAGCTTGCCATGCAAATGATTGCACAAAAAAAATCACTATTAAACTGAAAAATCCCACTCAGAACCAACACCCAGAATGAATCTCTTTTATACAAAGTGCTCAAGCAGAAACAAAGTTAGAATCTCCATGGAAACAGCCTGGAACTCTTGAAGGAGAAGCGAGGACAAAAAGTAAGCATGAGAACGCATTTATTTATTTAATTTTTTGTTTCTCTTCACCTCTGCCCCTTCCAAGCCTCGGGTTGTCATCTTAATGAGCGCTTTTTTTTTTTTGGACTCAAAAGGAATTAAGAAGAACAACATTTGACAGGAGCGAGGAAAGAGCTAAATATAGAGCCTCTGAGAGAGAAATGTATTCTGTAATCTTTGCATCTGATCTTCCTTCCCCTGTCTGGTAAGCTCTCTCTCTCTCTCTCTTCTCTCTCTCCCCTCTCTCTTTCCTCTCCCCTCTCTCTCTCTCTCTCTCTCTCTCTCTCTCTCTCTCTCTCTCTCTCTCTCTCTCTCTTTCTCCTCTCTCCTCTCTCTCCTCTCTCTCCCTCCTTCCCTCTCCCTCTTCCTTTCTCTCTTTCCCTCCCTCTTCCCCCCCTGTTACCTTTGTGTTGTTGTTACTATACAGCTTGCCTATTGGATTATTTGGCTATTGTTTGATTGGGATAAGATGAAGATCACACCATGGAACACAATTTTATCATCCTTAGAAGGGTCTGTGTAATCAGATATCTGAAGCCGGTTACCAAATTAATATCACCTCACTGATGATATCATCTCACAGGGCCGGAGATGAAGCTCAGTGGGCCGAGTGCTTGCCTGGCAGGCACAAAGCCCCCAGCTAACATCCCCAGTATTGCACAAAACCAGATGTGGTGGTGCACACACACTCCTGCAAACTCAACACTCAGGAGGTAGAGGTGGGAGGGTCGGCAACTGGCGATCATCCTTGCCTAGGTGAGTTCATGACTAGGTTGAGCTACAGGAGACCCTGTCTCAAAAACACAACAGAAAACACAAAATAACAACAGCAATGAAAAAAAAAACCTCAAACTATACTATCTCAGTTCAATTTTCACTTGCCCAATACTTCAGTGTTTCTAAAATGCTTTCTTATCAGTTAGTCTACCATATTAGCCCATCTTCTCTTGCCTATACCACAATACCCCAGACTGGGTGTGTTAGGAAGAAATGAGGTTTGTTTTGGCTCATGGTTCTAGGCTGACATGAAGACAGCCCATACTGTGATGGCTTTCTTGATGGCAGCCTTGAGGCACTGTAGAACATTGTGTGGTCAGAGGAAGGGAGTTCACAGAAGACTTAAGCAAAGTGGTTTGCAGAGCAGACCCACTTCGAGATAAGTCATTATTCCATCAATCCACGAGTGGACGATTCTGTTGGTGAATGCAGAGCCTCATTCTCCTGAGGATCACACCTGGACTTGCCTCTTAACAGCTCACAATTGAGAATTGAATCTCAACACGAGTTGCGGAAGAGACAAGCCATAGTCTTCTCATCTCATCTTCTCATGCCACACAAAGCAGAATGGCTATGGTGGCTACCATTGACTCATGACATCAATGTATCAACCCACTGCTAGGCAGTGAAGCCAGGACTCGTTCCTCATCTCGGATCTGACTCATTTCCTCTCGAATAACAGTGGTCTTCCAGGTCAATGTGGGCAGTACAACATGATATCTCTTTTTTATTAGATATTATTTTTTTTCATTCTTTTTAGAAATTAGTATTACAAAGTACCAATTTCTCCCTCTTTCTCATTATTATACATCAGGGAAATATTCTAAAGAAATGTAGTGCCTAGCTAAAACAGGTGGACTTTTGGCTTTCCCGAGTCTGGCTACTTTTAATAAGCTCTCCCTGGAACTGTCTGACCCATTTTTAATCATAAATCAAATATTACTTCAAGTTCAGCGATAGATGACTTGTTGAGGACCAAAGTGACCTCTCATAAATCTGGAAAATTAAAATGTTCACTAGGACATCAAATGGCTGAGAAACAATTCTACTGGTCGTTGGTAATACCTCAGGGTACGTTTCCACCTCCCCAGGAGGAGACACTGCTGCCTCCATTTTCAGTTTGAGTTTGACCCTGTGATGGTTCCGAATTGGAGGATAGTTATAAAGTGTGACGCACTGTTTATGCACTTTGTTGTTGCTTCTACTAAAAATTAACGGAGTTCAAGATACACCACAGATATGGGAGACATTAGGGACAAGAGTTCAACAAACTATCCATAGTAAAAGGAAGATAACATATACTCTTTAAGATCATCAGCAGTTCACCCCCTTGACATTTTAACACATATTGCTCATTGGCTTTCTAATGGATACTTTATTAAGACATTACAGCATTGTTGTTAAATGGTAAGACACGGGGACTTTCTGTTTTGAGTAGCCACCACTATAGTGCATTGAAGAAATTGTCACCATGAATTTACTCCCTTATTGTCTTTGACTTTGCACTGAAGGACTGCTATATGACACTTTCGACTTTTAGAGGCTGGTATTTCTGTTCCAATAGACGATATGAGAAGTCTGAAAATATCACGGACAGAGGGAGTTATTAAACATAATTTGAGACCTGGTGGTATAGAGCTCTAGGGGAGGCAAAGGTGGGAAGATCTCAAGTTAAAACTGCTCCAGAGGGTGAGTTCAAGGCTAGCTAGGGCTTTTTAGTGAGGCCTTGTCTGGGAAATTAACAGTTGGTACTGGGGATGGACCTTGGTTGAATTCAACCCCTAGGACCACATATATTGACTGTGGTGGTGCATACCTGTAATCCCAACACTCAGGAGTCAAAAACAGGAGAGCAGAGGTTCAAGGTCATTTTCATTTACATAGCAATTTTGAGGTCTGCCCTGGTATACAGGAGATCCTGTCAAAGGTCAAGAAAGGGGGTGAAGTGTTGTTCAGTGGTAGAGTACTTGCCTAGGCAATGTGTGACCCCATGTTCAATCGTAGCATCACAAATAAGTAAGAGCGTTTGGATCTATTGACATTTCTAGGAAATATGGAGGCTAGCTCCAGGCTTGTGTTTTCCCCATCCCAGCAGCATGGTCCTGACCTAGGCTGGGGTTGCTTACACCCCACTCTTCAGTGATATGAATGGTCCTTCAGGATTCAGTTTTGGGCAATGGTCTATTTGCTACACATAAGGCTGGTATTTAGTGAGATTTACTTTAAAGGTCAAAGAGTACATCCTCTGAGAGATTTTTATGTCCGCAGAAAAAGTTTTCCATTGAGGAATGGTTAATCAAGGTTATCCTCAGCTACACAGCAAGTTCAGTCAGCCTCTCTCAAAAAGGAGAGAACGAATTTAAAAAGAGGACCATAAAGAGGACCATTCCCTTTCCCGGTAGAATTCGAAAGAACCAATGCGACGGCAGTTTTTAAAAATTATATTTAATACAAGTGAATAGATGAGAAGATCTGAAACATTATAAAGCGAAAGACACAACAAATAAATATTTCGCACAGGAGAGCCACGCCCTCCATTGCATACCACTGTCCGGCACGGGAATACGTATATCCAGTGACAATGGAGAGAGTCCATAAAAATGCTAACCTGTTGTCCCTTGTAGGAAGTTCTTCAAGTATAAAAGTCCAATACAGTGTAAAATAGTATTCAATTTAATTTAAGAGTAAAAATTGCAAGTATCGCACTTTCAGAAGGAAAAATATAAAGCCGTCTTTTCAAACTACATACACTACACGAGGAAAGCGGGGACACCATGAGTTCCCGGTAGACGAGATCCACAGGGTAAAGCAATCCAGGAAGCACAGAATCAGCGATGTAGCTTGTTAAAAAACAAAACAAAACAAAACAAAAATAAAACAACTCAAGACTAAAATAAACTCAAATGTGTTCAGGTGAGAGTACCCACCTGAACAGTGCACATATGAATTTAAATAAATCCAAAGCCAACGTCTTTAGTTGAATAGGTTAATATTTAATATGCTACATCTAGACCTACTGAATAACTTATGCCATGAGATGAATACATAATTTTACAGTGTCACTTCTAAAGTTCCTTCCTTTAGAGTGCAGCATAGTAAAACTTAAAAATAAATATCTTAAATAGGATTATTATTAAGGCACATTATAAAGTACAAGATCATCAACCGTCGGAGAACTGTAATGTCAAGAACCTTGCTGTCTTAGGTACTGTAGTCGCTAATAAATAGTTTTAAATAGGACTCTGAAATAGATACGAAAAAAGTGTAAAATTATTTTAAGAGGGGGGAGGGGAATAAAAGAAAGGTCCTTCAGACAGTCCCGAAGGGGTGAGCATCTGCAAACTCTGCCTGCCTTTACCCATAATCCTCTAGTCTATGTAATAAATAGAAAGACAAGTGGTGTGGTGAAAGCCCGACCGGCAGATGAAATCATCCCCCAAGTGACAGGGGATGGAGAGAGGAATTATAACGTGACAAGTTCCTCCCACAAGTACAAGTGACGGACTCTTTCCTGGTGTGTGCTATTGATTGTCTGAGCGGCTGGTGCAGTATCAATGGCTCCACAATCCCTCTCGTCCACAGGACAGATGAGAAAATAGCTTTGGTACCTGTCCACCACCGTACCCGCCAGCCATCACACCCCTAAACTGATTGTTCGATGCCCATTTTTTTTTCTTTTTGAGTTAGCGCAAACACTACCTCCTGCCTCGACAAAGTTCCGCAGGCCCGCAGTTGCTGCAACGAAGGACAACCAGCGCTTTTGCTGTCTTGTTTTCTTTTCTTTTCTTTTTTTTAAATCTACTTTTACACGTAATTCAAGCTACATATTGCTCACTCCGTATTCCCTGGTTCAACTAGATTCACGTAGCATTTTCTAACTTGGAAAAGGCAGTTTGCTTCCCTGATACTATAAAAAAGAGCAAAAAATAAAAATCCCAATACAAAAGTGAAGTCCTGTTTGTACCCCTGCCATCATGTCCTAGTGGCTATTCTGTGTAACTCAGGCTCTTTGGGATTGACATCAAAAACTGTTTCTCGCCCTCCCTTTCTCCCCTTCCCATCTGCTGCACTACCCGGAAGTACAGAAAAAAAGTAACAACACCTCCGCTTCACACTAGCCTTGCTTTCTCCCTTTAAAGCCGTCAGGTCAACGTTAAACTTTCTCATTAGCTACTAAAAACTGGGAAATCGGGAGGGAAAGAGAAACCCTTTTGACTTTGATCAGACGGCTGGTTCTACTGCATTCGGTCTGTCTGCAGCTGTTGAGGCTGATACTGGCCAAAGGCGGCTGCGGCTGCAGCTGCTGCAGCCGCAGCAGCAGCTGTCCCGGGCGCAGCGGCGGTGATGGGCTGCTGGACAGCATAGCTGTAGCCCCCGGTGGTCACGTAGCCTGCAGCAGCTGGGGATGCTGCATAGGGGTACTGGTCATAGGCAGCGGCCGCTGCGGCTGCGGCCGCTGAGTATTGTGCGTAGGCAGCTCCAGTGTAATCAATGTACGGCGTGGTGGAAGCCGCAGCCGCCGTGGGCTGCACGTGGGGAATGACCACTCCAGGCTGCACAAAAGCCTGCGGGTAGACGTAGTGGGCGGGGATCCTGTTAAGAAACGAGAAACAGAGTCAGGCCACAGTCATCTCTCGTGGAAACTCTTTGCTCAGAGATGGAGACAAACTCAAATTTAGTGGTTGCTATCAACATAGGGTTGCCATGATATCTACTCTTTAGTGGTCCTGTTTGATGCTCCCTTGAGAGAATTCATCAACAACAACAAGAAAAACGGAATGGCAGTCTCCCCGTTAGAATTTTCACTCTGACTTCGAACCCTGCGGTAGCACGTATGCCAGGTTTGGAAAATGAATCATGATTAGCCAGGGCTGTGCATGGACGACATATTTAACTGGGGGCTTTATGAATTCTGAAAAAAACTTGTAGAGTTCATCTAAGAAAGATATGTCTAGCAAATAGAAAAATAATCCATGCTGGGAATCCAGGGCTCGGAAGGTTTTCGAAGATGGAACCGTTCTGTGGGGGCGGTGGCCTGGCAGTTAAAGGGAGAACAGACTCCAGCGGTCTCTTATCATGGCAACCCTATTTGAAATCGCTAGGCAGACTCAGCACACATTAATCTCTCTGCAACCTCAGTCACCCTGATTAAAAAAAAAATCATAATTACGAAAGAAGCAGGCGACAAAATAAAATAAAATAAAATAAAATAAAAAACCCCTCAAACCAGGAGTTTCAAGGTTCACAAGTGTGGGAAGCACAGCAGACACACTCCTCACACGACAGTAGTGTGTGGCTCACTCGGTTCACATAAAGGCTGTTGTGGGAAGCTACCAAAGTGCTGTTAACTGTCCCCGCGCGGAGATTCACAAAGAGGTGTGCAGCACACTTCTGATCTCTCTTTGATTTGTTTGTTTTTCCCCCCCAATAAGGACAGATCAGTCGATCGAACCTTTTTTGACTATCAGGCAGTTGAGGCTCAGCAAATGTGTTTGTCTCCATGCAAGGCAGACAGAAAGGGGTTGGGGGTTGGTGAACTTGATGGAGAAGCTAGGGACAGGAAAAACACAACCAAGTGTCTCAGAACTTAATAGAGACTCAAAAGATATGCGTTGTAAGGCCGCACGTGTTCGGCATGCCCACTAACTCTTAACGGTTAGCCTCCGTGTCGGAAGAAATTGATGTATTAACCTATCTGCTTTTGATCCGCCGAGATGGTTAATAGTTTGTACAGTTTAGCTGTATGGTCATGGGTCACCCTGACAAGAGCCAAGAACATGTAATAAAATCAAGAATCATTTTAAGTGCTGCAGTCACATCTCACAGACAGGCCAGACCTGAGGCCCTTTCTTAAAAGTTGGTTAATAATAATAATAAAAAAAAATCACAAGAGATTTGTTTACAAAGGGTGGCAATTGCAGCTACCCCTCTTGCAGTCCCTTACTGCTCCTACCTCGAATATCTGGCTTATTTTTGTCTTTCTTTAAACAAATCTCCCTCACAACCCCCTATCTTTTCTAAAAATAGAACACAGACATGCTATCTCGCTGTCAACAAGACCAACTCATTAGTAGCACAGGCACAAATAACTGTCTTCAAATTTTAAAGAACACAAAACATCACATTCGGTCTCTTCAAAAACACAAGATTGATTTTTTTCTCTTCTTTACTTTCTTTCTTCCTTCCTTCCTTTCTTTCTTTCCTCCTGAATCCTATGGAATCACTCGTTAAGACCATCCATGGAAAAGATGAATTTATCAAAGAGGGTGGTGAACTCTGCCTTCCCTGAGATAAAAATACATTTGATTTTACTAGAATTGTAGCTCTTTCCCAGTGCCAGCAGAAACCATGTCACCAAGTGTTTCTGAGGACACTCAGAGATGTTCTCAACTTCATGTCAGAAACCAGGCGCCGTGCGTGGTCATGTACACACTCAGAACTCTGTGGCACATCAGGTGACTGGCTCGCCCTTGGTGACAGGTGTGGCAGTGTAAAGCACTGACCCCAGATCCGATGGGCCCACATTGTGCAGACACAGCTAAGAGAGCCTCCTCTCCTGCCAGTTTACATGTGGTGACGGGCAGCAGAGGCTACAGCTGGGCTATTTTTGATCCTGTCATGAGACAAGGGTTTCCAGCGGATAAAATGTCTTTATAAGGCCAAAGTGAAACATCTATCAGCTGCAAAGGCCAGCCAGTCCGAACCTCACTGATACAGAGACATTAACCCTTTGTGCCTGCCTCCAGTGTTCTAAGGACAGCACGTTAGTTGATAGGTTTGTAGTTTCAAAAAACGGAGTAGCTCAAAGGAGGTTTGTCTACACACACCCACCTCCCGGCCCAGAAAGGCAGAATAAAGAGAGAGATGGAGGAATGTCTGAAAGCAGAGAAAGTATTGCTTCAAGAGTTACTGTCTCTGTATTTATGTCAGTGACTACTTCTAATTGGGTAGAGCCACTGGATGAGAATGTAATTTATTTTTCTAGAAGATCAGATTCCTACACAAAGTATGGCAAAGGCAAGGAAGATGTCTGAAAGGCAAATGAAGACTTGGGGTCTTTAAAAGATCATAGAAAAAGGGATCCCACAGGACCCCGGAGAGTCATGTCCCAGAGGGACTCCCATGTCTCAATTCAGGCAGGAGGCAGCAGAGGCCTGAAGGGTGTATAGAGAGTTCCTTTAGTGGTCTGATAAACTCATACAGTCTGGGAATGCCCCACCTACTAGAATTCTACCAACCTCCAGCTCCTTAATTCACCATAGAATGCACACACCAGGCAGCTACAAAGCTCACAAGCCAAGTAAACACCCCGGGTGATTCAAGAAAACTGTCTATGTTTTCCTTCTATCCCCATTTCTTTGGTCTCCCTAACATCTCTCTTTGATTTCCTTCCTTCCTTCCTTCAACAAGGTCTCTTTATGTAGCCAAAGCTGACTTCCAAATTTATGGCCTTCCTGCCTCACAGCCTCCAGAGTTCTGGTTTCCCGCCATGTGCCACCATGCCAGGCTAGTCTCTATGACTTTCAAAGCAATAACACGGTAAGTCACCTCTTCCAGTCTATTGTGCTGACTCTTGACAAGTTCTTCATTTCATCCATTTGTCCCTAAGAGTGATCCCTAATACCACACAAACCATTTCTTAAATGTTGCATCTATCCAAAATACCAATTATATATATAATTTTATTTTTTTTAACCTTTCTTTGGACCCAGGTCAGCAGGGCATCGTACTATTTCCTGGACATGTCACCGATCACCAGATTCCACTTTGACACACGACATCCATTCCTCACCCAGGATGCCAACTCTCCCCCAGTCTCTACATCCCCTATCCACCCACCCTAGATCTAGCCCTTGGCACATAGGAACCTTTGGAAGTCTACTTCTTCTCTTTATGTCACGGTGTTCCTATGTGAAAGAGAATGACATTTTTCCAGCCCAGAGATGCTGTACATGAAAGTTCTCCATGAGAGGAGCCTCCAGTGGGCAGTACAGTAGATGCTTAATATGTAGTTCCCCATCTTCCCCCTCCTTCTAAGATCTAGCTCATCTTCTTCATGAAGGCTTCCTTGAGACCCACTCATCTGCTGTCTCTCTCCTTTTGTCTGATGCCCTTCCCAGCACTGATTATTTTATTAGTAGGTGGTGAGACGGTGACATTATGCCTTATCTGGCTATAGCTTGACATCAAGGAACGGACACAGCTTCCAAGGTGAGGCCGACCATGACTCTGAACTTGGACTCACATTCTAACACAGCCAGAGGTTTTGTGATCAGCGGGAGGCTAATTAACCTGTCTGCACTTGTTTTGTTTATTCTCAACAAAGGTCCTTAATGGTGTCTTTTTCAAATGCTCATCGTAAGAATTAAATGTCACAATTCATGTGGCTCTCTCATCTGTTCTGGGCATGTAGTACACCGGGCCATCTATAGCATACAGCTAAACACTGAAATGGGGGCTCAGTAAATGCTTAAGTGCATGATTAACTGTGTAAACTAATCCTTAAATCTCTCTACTCAACAAAGCTGCAGCATCTCCTCTCCAGAGCTTTGGTGAGAAAATACTTCTTTCAAACAGAGACTGTTTTACTTAGAAGCTGGTGATCACCAAGTCCCCAAGTTCATCCACATCTGCTCTCTGCTACATCAGAAGTCCTTTCAACTAATGTGTTTGTCTTTAAAGACCTTAGGTGACCCGGGGAGGCCGTTTAAGGACTGCAGAAAACGAATTGTCTCTTCACTAGCCTTTCAAACAAGTGCAATGTTGAAAATTCTCAATCTTGCTTCCAGGGAAGTCTGAAACAAGAACACATGGCATTCAAACACAGTTTAGGGTGGCCAGGTGTGATTTGTTGGTTATAGACTTGGAATCGGGACCGTGCTAAGAAGCACTCAAAACCTTACTTGGTCTACCTGGAATGCTATCTGTTTCGAATCTCAAGTTCAACTTGAGTCTCAAGTTCAAACAATTTATGCACGCAGCAACAATCACCATTCATCATAAAGACAGTTAATATCAGAAGAGATGGAAAACAAAAGGTTACTATAAAAACACACTTGATTTAAAAGTCCCATGAAATACATATCACTCCGGGGGTTCTCTTCTTTGGGTTACTTTCTTTATCAAGGATCCAGAAGGGCTGCCACAGCCAGGCCAGTTATATCCAGCTGGTCCATGAGAGCACTGGAGTTTGTCTGCACACTGAGCTACTCTCCTGAGCACTCCCTCCTTGTTCATCCCACCACACACCATTTAGACACACACAGCCCTGTCATCTGCTTCAAGTCTACTCTCCTCCTCACGGGCTTGTTCCATTCTCCCAATCCATGTATTTTCTTAGGATTCTGAATGATGCCAAGTCACTTCTCAATGAGTGATTCTTGGCTGCTCTTGCTTCCCCACCCCCCACCCCCCCATAAAGACACAACTTCTTTTTTTACAAAGTAATGGACACATAAGAACAGCAGTTAATTGATTTGATTTTATACCTTCAGATGTGTTTTCTCCCATAGTCTCAAGTTGACTGATAGTCCACACCAGTGAAGTAACAGCCGCAGGAGAAGGGAGGGAATGGAGAGAAAGGAGGAGGGAATAAGAGGACGGAGGGATGGCGGGAATGTGGCCCAATCAACTCGTTACCTGTCCTTGTCTAAGTTGGCTTGGAAGGGACTTTGGTACAGAGTTATACTTAACTGTAGCTCTTTAAAAAGCTGCAGATGTCCCTAAGAATGAGTTACTAATACATTAAAATAACAAGAGGGTACTAAGAAGATGTCCATAAGAATATGACTAGCTTCCTCTAAGTCAACTTACTACTTATTTGTTGGTTAGCCTCTATTAGGAGATGCTCACAGTAGGTATCTATCTGTGAAGACAGATTCTAGCCTTCTAGCTGACACACAAAGATCTTTAGATGATAAACTGGTTAACAATAAAATTCTTTAACGAGCTTAGATAGTCAAAAAAAGACCTAAAGTTGCAACAGTATCAATCAGGTGGAAGATGGGGGAAATAGACTCTAATGTCCCGGATAAACAGATGGCGGCCTTCCTCCTGTGTCCTGTTTAATTTAATGGAACTGGGGACTTAAGGGACTGGTAATAACAGGACCCAGAGAAAACACGGATGTGAGCAGGCTGTTCACCTGTTAGGTCCAAAAGGTGGGAGTTAGTACTGTGCTACTCAAAACAAAAACCAAACAGAATTAAGGGGGTGGGGAAACCCAAACTGGTGAGTGTTAAAACAATCTAAATAGAGCTCGTGAAACTTCATCAGACGACCTAGCAGTAGGCAGACATTGTGGAAAGCCCGTTCCCAGAAAACAGAGACTTTACAACATGCAAGCAGTGAATCTGTATTCTTACAGAGAGAAAAATCACACGATTTAGCACTCACTACAAAAAAAAATGTTAAATGGAAGTCACAGGCTAATAGCTTAAAAGCAGGAGAGGGGGAAAAAAGGCCCTTTGCTTCCCATGGCAAAGTCAAAAGGTCAACACTGCTCACCACCACCACCAAACTCAAACGGCAAAGAGCCCCTTCCCCAAGAGAGAGAAGACACTCACTACAGCTCTGTTCAATTAAGTCAAAGCACACAGTTTAGCTATCAACACCACTTCATGACTGTAATAAATAAAAATAAAGCACACGGAAGGCTATCAAGTATAGTGAAAAAAAAATGAAGACAGCACCACCAACATCCATGCATGGTTAATCACCATCTGAGCTTGTGTGTCTGAGTCTACTGGTTACAGAGTTTAACTCCAAACAGAACTAGTCCACCTCTCATCAGCGCATCCTTCTGATCAGTTAGCTTAACTGTATACGAGCCCTGTCAGGTTAGAAAGAGATAAATCACATTGAGTCAAGCCAACAGCAGGAATGGTGAACAGGACACATGTCTGTGCACAAGTCATACCTGGTAGTTTTTTGGTTTTGATTTTTTTTTGTTTTGTTTTGTTTAATCATAAGCCCAACATTTGGCTGGTTTGGAGACTGCGCACTTGGTCAGATAACTTGACTCATCTAAAAATATTTATAGTATCAGCATTAAAAAAATACATAAGCATATATATAAATATGCAAAACCTGGAATATTCTGGTATCGTCGACCTTGTCTGTTCATGACAAAGAACAAGTAATGGCCATGTTGTAACTTTGGAGGGTTTGGTGAATTGACTTACCCGAAAGGTCTCTGGATAAGGGCGGGGTGAAGTTGTTGAACGCCAAAGGCAAAACCTAGCAATAAAACACACCACAATTCCCATGTGTGCACAGTTAGGGACTTACTATTCCTATACAGGAACTACAGTCACAATCTGTGACTTAAAAAGAACCACTCCTATGAAACTGTTCTTTATATATGAAAAATAGAGATGCTTTATAAATGTTATCATTCATCCTAAGTAAACATTTGAATAGGCTAAGATTGGAAAACTTTAAAAAAAAACAACTCTGCAAAGTTTACTTAACAGACATAAAAAAAAGATTTGAAAATATTTAGAGACCCAAGAGCAACAATGAAGTTAAATTCACAAATATTCCTACAGTTCCAACCCACAAGCAAAAAAAAAAAAAGAAGAAGAAAAAGAAAAAGTCTTAGCAATTTGGAACATTAAGGCATGCCTTGAAAAGTTTTACATTTTACAGTTTATAGTATTAAAATTCTATAAAAACAAATTCCCCATTGATTGCTCTTTTAAGAATAGTACACACGCTATTCTTACAGTTTTATAGAGAAGATGCTTTAGAAAGACAGAGTTTTAAATTTTCGTGGGAATTTCTCCATCTATTCCGTTTTTGACAACCAAGCTCCTGAACCAAAATGTCAACCTCTCTCTAAGCTTCTGTAGGAAAGGCCGAGAAAGGAGCACACGATTCCGTCAACAAAGTTGCCTAAAGGATCGGAGCCATTTGCTCAATCCTCCAGTGAATTATTTTCAGCAAATGTAAAGAACAGTCTCAAATAATACAACAGATTTTCACACAGAC
Organism: Tokudaia tokunoshimensis; assembly: GCA_036184795.1. Classification (NCBI taxonomy): domain Eukaryota; kingdom Metazoa; phylum Chordata; class Mammalia; order Rodentia; family Muridae; genus Tokudaia; species Tokudaia tokunoshimensis. The sequence goes on from BTHU01000022.1 coordinate 17,938,637, forward strand.
AAAGCTATATTGTAAACTAACAGCTATGGGGATTTTTTTAGTAAATTATTTCTTATCTCCAAGTTTAAAAAAATCATTAAAAACAAAACAAATCAAAAAGCCAAAAATGTAAACTGTGAAGGTGAAATCTTCCTATATGTAAGTATTTGATTGCTAGAACTCTATGATTTTTATGTGAAAATATGTGCTAAGCCCCTGTCAGGTCAGGGTGCAGATCTCGCATGCTCCGAACACAGAGTTGCTGGCCTAGACCACACTAAGAGAGGAGGCTCACTGACTGGAGATGACAAGGCCCACACAGTGTACCTTTTTATCCACAAGTGGCTAGTTAAAAATCGGATAACGGAAAGCAGACAAAAGTATCTCCCATTGTATAGGAAACACACAAATTAACTTTTGAGTGCAAGCTATCTGCACCCTAAGATCTATTTTTGAACGTAGACTCATCTCAAGTACCCAGAGGCATACTTACAGTGCTCATGTATCTTTAATGCCTTGGTGGAATAACCAGCTCAAGTTTTACCAAACACTACTACAGCTCTCAGGAAGCTGCTGTTTCTGGGCTGGGGGTGGAAGTGGGATCTGTCTAGGGATGGGTGGGGATGGCAGAGCTCACCTGGCTGCATGATTCTTGGTTTTGCTCCCAAGTATGCCAGATTCACATTGGCCTTCCTGCCATCGATGATGGGGTTGGGATCCTTGCAGGCCCTTTCAGCTGCAGCCCGGTCAGCCATGGTGACCTTAGCAACATACACAGACATACACACAGAGAGCCCTCAGTTAACCCCTGAAGGAAAAGTATTGAAGTCATTGAGCTGGGCTTGCTTGCTTTATTTGGGAGGGGTTTGGAACATTAACTCTTCCTTCTCTGCCCCAAAATAAAAAATAATAAGCAGAAAGAAGAAAGGAAGGAAGGAAGGAAGGACCCCTCAGCCCCTACCCAAAGTCCTAAGGGTGCTAGTGTGGGGTCTAACAGAGATTTGGAAGCCACAATCCTGAATTCCCACCGAGGCCCCAGAGGCACTGTGGGCTTTAAACAAAGTCCAGCCCCAATGTAGGCAGTTACTCCCAACAAACAAACACTCCCCAGCTACAATAGCTGTCCTGCCCCAGGGCTCTCAGCTCTTTGGATTGCTGAATTTGCCCCTTTAAAATCTACCTTTGCAATTTAAAAGGTAGTGGTGTTAAAAAAAAAAAAAGTGTGTGTGGGGGGGTGAGAAGGACCTCCCCGGTATCTCTTCTTACCCAGGCCTGAACAACACACACACACCACACACACACACACACACACACACACACACACACACACACACTGTCTTTTCTTTTTTTTAAACAAAGCACCAGCTCACTTAACAACCAGCCTCCAACCCGGGAATGCCACAGTGAGGGGCTCCGTTTCCTCCCTCCCAACTCCCTGCATCCCCGATCTAGCTCTCCTTCCCAGGCTCTCCGGGACCACCAAAAGAGCATCGCCTCAGGTCCTCTCGGTAACCCACGAGGCAGCCACGGCCCCTCGCTTCCCCAAATCCCGTCGCACTTAAAGTTTCAGCTCAGCTCCGGGTGAACGGGCGTCCCGCGAGGTCCCATAGAGCCCCTTACCCCAAGCTCTGCCTCCCTTGGGCCTGGGGCCACTCGCTCCCTCCTGGCCTGTCTTTGATCGCCTCGCCAAGACCTCTTTTAGTTGCTCCCCACCCACCCCGAGTCCTTCTTCCGCGTAACTTACAAATCCGTAGCCCCGGGACTTGCCCGTCTGCCGGTCGGTGATGACCACCGCCTCCTCGATGTCTCCGAAGACCTCGAAGTACTTGCGCAGGCTGGCGTCGGTGGTGTGGTAGGGCAGCCCTCCCACGAAGATCTTGGTGTACGTCGTGTCCTTCTGGGTGGTGTGCATCTTCGCGCCCGCCCCGCGGCTCGGGCTCCGGCTGCGGCTGCGGCTGCGCCTGGTCCTCGGGCTCCGCGTCTCCCGCAGCGCGCGGCGGCCGCCGGGGGCCGAGGGCGCGCGCGGGGGCGAGGGGGCGGCGTGGGCGCTGGGCGCGCGGCTTCCCAAGTGGCCCACTGTCCCCGACACTCGCCCGGGCGCTCTGCTCCAGTCCCCGCGTCCGGTCACTATCCAGACCTTCCCGATCGTCCGGGTAACCAGCGCCGTAGCCGCGGACTGTGCGAGCCTTTTGCACTCACCCCGCGTGAAAGTAAAAAAAAAATAATAATAATAAAATAAAATAATTTTAAAAAATTATTTTTTTTCTTAAATGCAGAGAGGGTGGTGGTCTCCAAGTCCAGAAGAGGTAGATGTTTCTTTCTCAAAAAAAAATCGAGTAGCTTGGGCGGGATGGGGGTTGGCTCAGAGGCTACCGTGTCCCGGGGGCGCGGAGGTGGCAGCTGGGGGCGCGGTGCTGGGCCCGGCTCTGGCTGGGAACCGTCCCTCCTTGCTTAGGAGCTGCCACACCAGTGCGGACGGAGGACGGCTCTCCAACCCTCTGCTCCTTTTTCCCCAGCGGCCCGGGGGTCGACGCCCGGCTGGGGAGGGGGCGGGCCGGACGCCTGCGATTGGCCGGGACAGCACCTGGGGCGCCCGGCGCCGCCGCCCCCCAGCTGTTGGGAACAGCTGCTTCTCTCCCCAAGCGAGCGCGGCGCGGTGGCGCGGCGCTGGGTCGCCTGGCTGGAGCTCTGGCGCTGTTGCTGGGGCAGAGTTGGAAACGGCTGGAGGCGGCCTGGCTCTGTTCTTGCCTGCTCCTACCGGTCAAAGTCGCAAAGACCCCTGGCGACTCCAGCAGGGACCCAGAGCGAGCTGCTTTGACGCTCCCAAGCAGACCATGCGAGCTTTTCCCGCTAGGCCTCAATGGCAGGACCAGTTGACTTGAGAGTCCCATCCCCATCCCCACCCCCAGTCCCCTGGGCCTGGCGTGGTTTGTACAGAGGCCAGTCCCCTCCCAAACACCTGGGACCAAGATCTGCCTCCTCTAGTGGTCTGAACCATAAGAAGAGCCCTCAACTTTTCTTAGCCCCCAAAAGCTGGTGCTGTGGAAAACCAAGAGGTAGAGTCCCGGGGGTGGTGTGTGGTGAGGTGAATAATAATAATAATAATAATAATAATAATAATAATAATAATAATAATAATAATAATAGCCCCTAGCATTTGGGAGTGCTTGAAAAAAAAAGCCTTTAGTTTTAATGGCTCACAGCTAGCAAAGGGTGTATCTGTTCATCAGGCCCTGCCTTCTCCTTCAGAGGACCATGAATTAGTACTGTACCTCCCACGATCATCAAATTTGTGCTTCCTGCCTAAGTTAGTTATTCAGGAAGATGGGTACAATGTCTGTCTCAACACAAGTCGCTCCCACCTCCGCCTTTTTTTTTCCCTAAGCAAAGAATCTATTTCCTTCTATTTGAATTACAGAACATTTAGTGAATTGACCTCATTTATTTATCCGGATATAATTGTAAAATGTATGATTTCTTTTAAAAGGGAGGGAGAAAAAAAAGCCCTGTTACATAACGATGGATTTCTACCAGCAAATCGAGGTAGAATACACTAAACGTAGTATGTATTTATTAATTTAAGCCAGCTCATTGGCAGTTAGTCCTTTTGCTCAATAGGGCTTTAAATTAATGACGCTTTGAAATCGGTCAATCATAGTTGAGGTTTAGATTAAAATACCCCTCTCACTTATTTTGAGATAGGGGCTTGTGTATCCCAGGCTGTCCTTGAACTTCCGGTGTATTGCAAGGATTACTTTGAATTTGAACTTCAGATTCTCCTGCCTCGGAGTCCTGAACGCTCGGATTGCAGGCACATGTCCCTTCTCTGGGTTTATGGGATGCTTTGAGAAGGAACGCAGGGCTTCCTGCCTGTCAGGCAAGTACTCTGCCGATTGAACTACATCCCCAGGCCCCTGATGCAAGTATTTAATGTGAACAGAACATTCCACTCTCTGCCCTTACTGCACAAGCAGTTTTTGCTTGGAGAGGCCAGTGCAGTCCCAACACTAATTGCCCCCGAGCTACACCTTTTATTTCCTTTTAAACAGGTCAGTGTGTTAACTGATAGAGAGCCCCACAGACATACCCCATTTACTTTCCAGGGCACCTTTGCTGTCATCCCCAGCGGATGAAGAATGTAGTGTTTGCAAAGGTGAATGAGAGTTACTAGCGAATATTCTGGTAGGAAATTTTCAATTCATCGTGCTGACTTCCACAGGAGGCTGACTTAGGTTATCGGGGTCGGTTTGAATCCCCAGCAAGAGATAAGGAAAACTAAGAAATCTATCTGTGGTTAATCCAGGTGAGAAAAATTAAGTGACTTATAATGTAAGTATTTGATATGAAGTGTTGACCCTTTAATACAGTTCCTCATGTTGTGGTGACCCCTCCAACCACTAAATTATTCTTGTTGCTACTTTCTTAACTGTAATTTTGCCATTGTTATGAATAGTAACGAAGTATCTGTTTTCCAATGGTCCTTGGGGGTCACGACCCACAGGTTGAGAACCACTGTTTTAGATACCAGGCCCCAATGTGAAAATATAAATCTTTTCCACTGTTTAAGTGAAGTACTAGTTCAGAAGGGACTTTGTGCTAGTGTGACAAAAGATAATTTTTAAAAGTAAGAAAGCAGACCCTGAAACAGAAGAGGCATGCTTTTTAATATTTAATATTCATCTTACGGTGTCATTTAACAATTATAGTACTTCACTGACGCTCAGGCAAAAGCCTCTGAGAGGGGAGGTGTCTACCAAGAAGTCTCATACACCGTGTGGCCTTGGCTGTCTTGTGTCTTCCTATGTGGGTAAGAAGCCAACCCAGCCTCTAGGGAAAGAGAGTGTCTGGGAGTGCAGCCAGCCATGTGGATAGTGGTCACTAGGCAAAGTGGAGAGAGCTAAGAGGAAGTTCTTACCCCACAATGGGATAGGTTGGATCCTAGAGCTCAGCCTTGGGAAAGAAATACACTGTTTCCTTTGAGGGCTGAGGAGCCAGTTTAGTCAGGAAAATGCTTGGCATGCAAGTGCTAGGACGTGAGTTCGAATCCTTGCATCACCACGAAAAGCTAGTTGTGCTGGCACATTCTGGTCAACTTCTAGCCTCTGTGTATACACACACACACACACACACACACACACATAAGGGAGGTGGGGAGAGGCTTGTATGTCATTATTCCAGAGAAAATATCACAGGTAACAATAGTCCCTGAAGGGGTCCCATGGGACCCCACTGAAGTACCTTTAGAAAATATTTGACATTTATGTCTGAAATTGTTTCAGTTTTGAACCAGATGATGCCTGGTCATTGGGGCATTTTCGAAATTCCACGAATAATCAAGGCATTCCCAATCAGTTGGCATGAGCTGCTGAGAACGGGGGCAGTGGAGGGGAACAGTGATTATTAATTTTCTAGATGCACATCAGTAGAGGGCATCATTCAGCATGCTCACTGCATGCTGTGGGTTTGATTCCACCTCCACAAAAAGATAAGCACAGAGGCCAGATCCGCTCCCAGGGGCTTTCTGAACCTGTGCCATCAATCCATGTATCCCCCCTGGGCTGTCGGATGGATCTGAATCCAAACCTCGAGATTATTAAGTACCAAATATTTCTGCACAATGGCCCACTGCAAATTCAGACTTGCAGTAACAGTGCGTGAAGAATCTTTTCTCTTTCCGGCTGCTTTTGGCAGAGGAGACGTGGCTACCCGCACGCCTTGTGTACTATGATATGCACTTCTTTGGAGAGAAAGAGACATAAAATACTGTACAAGGTATAAATAAGTTCCAAGCTTGCCATGTCCAAATTAGTGCACATGGATGGCCTGAATCCTTGGTTACCACTCCTTGGCAGGATTGACACCATTTTATTACAGTAAGCTACTTAGAGTAAATTACCATCCATGTTGTTCAAAATCTTTATCTGTTAAAGGCTAGAATCAAACACAAAAGTTAAACACCCATTTTATCTATTTTTTCCCCTCTTTCCTCCTCTACTCCCTCTTTAATTATGGATAGCATCTCCAGGCTTACAAGCCTTTAGAAGAATTTTGAAGAGGGAAAAAGAAAGTGTAACACTTCATGAAGGTCGAGAAGCACCATTTCCTCCTGGACAATATTCTACCCGAGTATCAGGACACCCTCTTGGCTGTCGGTCGCTTCAGGTCCTCAAAACCATGTGCTGAACCTTACAACACTAAAGAGATATCTCCTGACCACCAGGGTGTGGGGATTAGCACAGTCCGTATAGGGCTCACCTCGCAAGCAGGAGGACCACGTTTCACCTGGAGAATTGTGTGCAGAAGCTATACGGGTAGAGAGAGAATTTTTGATCCATTCAAGCATTTGGGAGTTGGAGACTATGAGGGGCTAGCCTAGTCTAGTTTGTGAGTTTCAAGCCAGAGAGAGACCCTGAAAAGGAAACAAAACCAATACACACATACATACATACACACACATACATATACACACATACACACATATACACACACATACACATATACACATACATACATACACACATACACACACATACATATACACACACATACACATATACACACACATACATATATACACACACACACACATACACACATATACACATATACACACATACATATACACACACAAAAACCACACATACATACACATACACACATATACACACATACATACACACACATACATACACACATACACACACATACACACATACATACACACACATATATTCACACACATACATACACATACACACACACACACACACACTCATGGGAAATATTTACTGAAAATACTATCTTTAAGATATACAACCCCTGTCCCACACTTGATATGAACTAATATACTCTGGAGAGAACTCACTGCTTGTGGAATGTTTAAGCCAGTTAGTTACTTAGCATTTTTTTTGAGAATAAAGTGTTGCCGCAGGTAAGCCTGTTTGGGTTACTTGGAAACAGTCTGTCCTCCTTTGAGTCCCTGTAAACATTCGGAGGCTGGCTCACGGGTTTTCTGGTCTATGGAACAGCCCTAAGCAGTTTCGCCTGTTTCTCTGGGCTGACTGGTGATCCTTAGTCACAGAGAACACACACGCAAAGTGGGCCAGGCTGGTATTTTTGTGCACAGAACTGGCAGTTGGAAGCAGAGGTCGGGCAGTTCAGCCCTATCTTGGAGAAATCTATTCATGTTGCGCTCCACCTTAGCTAGGCGGGTAAAATGGCTGGAAATGAGCAGGTGCCACCATCGAAGTCACAGCACCGATTTTATATCAAGCATTTTTCACATCGGAAGGCAGGGTGCAGTTATTTAAATGATCAGACAAGAGTTAAAATCGAAGCGAGGGGTACAGGAAAGTTCATTGGTAACTTCACCTTGCAAACAGTCTCCCTCCGCTGCGATCATGAGCACACTTGAATTTCTGTTTAAATTTGGAAGGCCAGGAAGAGACTCCAAGCGTTTTAACCCACCGTGTGGCTTCCCTTTTCAACTCAGGGCGCACTTGAGTTTCAAGCGGGTACACAGTGAGCCTCCAGGCTGCCAAGCTATTTTTAGGGCACTGATGGAACGCTCCAAATGTATTGGATGACCGCTCTTGATGACAGTGTTATCCCAGCGATGTTGCTGTGGTCTAGGCAAAGGGTAAAGTGGTGGAAATAGCCTTGAATCCTGGGACAGGAGGCATGGGGCCCGATCCAGACAGTTATTAACCAGCTCCCAGAACCGGGTTGGTTTTCTCCATTGGAAAGCACAAACGGAAAGGTAGGGGCGCAGCTCAGTGATAGAGCGTTAACGTGCCGTGCAGTAAGCAAGGCGCAGGTTTCCTCTCTAGCAAAAAGGAAGGTTCATTCGAGGGATAGGGTTGAGCAGAATGTACCGTTCTTAGAACAGAGGCTGCTGCTCCACCCCCCACCCCAATTTAGAGATGTCTATTAGTTACCTGAGATTGAGGAGGCAGCCCAATGCTAGTACTTAAATGGTATTTATTTCCTTTCTAATGTAAACTATTCAAGGTCATCCTGCCAAAGCTATGTTTTCTCTGGTAACAATGGAAAGGCATATCTGTGCTAGAAAATTACAGATTGATAGCAAGATACACACAGAAGAAAATCAAATGCACCCACAATTCTTCTTCTTAGAATAACTATTGACATTTCAGAGCAATCAATTCTGGGCCTCTTCCTGCATACAAATAACACACAGGACAGTGTGCAAACACCGGTTCATTGCACTCCAAACTCTGGGCTGCCAGCAGCTTTAGAAAAAAAAATTATAGAGTGAGATGTTTTTCCTTTTCATGAAATGGTTTCTGTAATTCATTTTAAGAGGCATGTTATCATGTCAGTGCTTCGAGATTTATTTATGCATTTTTATTTTGTTGGGTATTTATGTTATCTTATTGAGTTTTTACAAAGGGCTATAAAAATCAGTATCCTTATAAATAGCCTTTTATATTCATCTCCGGTCGCTACTTAAGGCCGGTTCCATAAGGGACTTTGTCTTGTCCACTGTTAAAGTCCAGGGCCAACTATTTCTTAAATGAATGCATTCTTACAAGTTTCTGTATTACATTGAAAGATATACCCATATTTAGAGCTTTTGACACATAATGTCAAGTTGTCTTTAATACAATACCATCATATTTATTTTTTTCCTTCTTTCCTTCTTCCCTACTTTCCTTCCTTCCTTCCTTCCTTCCTTCCTTTTTCCTTCTTTCCATTCCTGCCTTCCTTCTTATCTACACTTGATCTTAGCCAAAAGGCTGAGAAGCAATTCCTCCCTTCTTTTCTTCTCTTCCTTCTTCCTTCCCTGTCTCCCTCCTTTCATCCCTTCCTTTCTTACTAGACAGGTCCTTGTGTATCCAGGCTGCCCTCAAATGCACTATGGAGCAAATGACCTGGAACTTCTGATCCCAAGATTTAAAAGTGCAGAAGCATCTCAGTGCTTTAGGCATGACATTAACATGAGGTCATGCTGTAACAAAATCTTGTCTCCTCTCAGCCTGTTTTTGCTCTTCCCCTCCCAGCTGTTTTTGCTCTTCTCTGATTGGCTTGTTCTTAAACTGATTTCCCCCCTCAAGGTAGGATGAGGCTTTTGGCAGCACCAAGGCCTAAGCTATAAGCTCTTTTGTTTGGATGTAAGCTAGTGTGAAGGCTGAGGACAGGCAGGCCAGACCCAAATATTCTAAATCTGACCTTCATCCTTTGGGCTGTATATCCTGATGGTTCAAATTCAGACCTGAACTGCTCTTAAAGGCCAAGGTCACATGATAACCGACAGACTGGAGACTGGGGTCCATTGACACAAGTCCTTGAACCTCCACAAGGGCAGTGACCTGCGACAGCTCAGTCCTGGAACTGAAGGGGCCATAACCCCACTAGACCCATAGTGGGGAGAATCTGAGATCTTGGATGCACAAAAATGGTAGAAATGGTAAAAAGGTTCGGAAACAACCAAATACTGTGTCAGAAATCTGCATTGAATTTTAAAAATTTGCATATTTTCTCTGGTTAAAAAAAATGCCCTCTTTTCACGTGATTTTTCACCTTCATGTATTTCTAGACCTGTTTTTTTTTCTTTTTATCTTTTGAAAACTGCAAATTTTAAAAAATGAGACAAAAATCTGGAGCTGGGCAAGGATCTGTTGAAATCTGTGAACGTGCAGTCTACTGGGTAGAGTTCAGTCCACCTAGGGTCCCCACTTGAGGTTGGTGTCTAAAATGTCGTGAACTTGGTGGTGCTGATAGACTTGGCTTACAGTTAGGAGTTATGGCTGCAAGGCCATTTAGTGTCACCTGATCAGGCTCTCTGCCTTGGGTAAGACAAAATATCAAGAGTTATGTTTCTAGAGCCATATCATTACCTGTTGCATCCACCACTCCATCGTCCTGTATCCCCAGGAATCTACACCGAGCCGCATTTCGGAGGATGCTCAATGATATGTCCAACAACTTTCACTTTCCCCTTCACTGCTGCCTCTAAAAGCACAAGATCTCTCAAGACAGACAATCTTTTCCTGATTTTGGTCTTACTGAAATCTTGTAGTCTTGCATCTTGCCTGTTGCATAGACAGGGGAAGTATTCCTGGCCAGAGAATAATTGTCTCTATAACCCAAAAGGCCCCAGCAGGCATTGTAGTTTTTTTCTTAGTGTTAGAAGGTGGCAGATAAAAACTTTTTTCCCCCTTGATTTTAGAAAGGATGTTGCCAATTCCTTTACTGTTGTGAGGTTTTTCTCTCCTTATCTTTATCTCCTTTAAAGCTATGCATTTGCCCAGAGCTGCTGCCGCCGCCCCTCCTCCTCCTCTTCCTCCTCCCTCCTCCTTCTTTTGGTCTGACACTATGAAGGTCTGTTAGGTGTATGTTAGACTTACAGTCTGTGTCCCTGAGGGCATAGACAAAATGTAGAGAGTTCTTTTCTAGAAGGTTTCAAGTCTGTCTGAAATCTCAGGAGCACACATTTTACTCCTTGTGGTCATAGCAACACTCTGTTCTTCTGGACTCCCACAACTGCTGCCAGCCATTAGGGTCTGCTTCCAGCACATCTTTAGCCTGCATCTGCAAACTTTCCCAGATCCCTCCCACAAGCCCCTTCCAGAGTCTCTGAGCCATGTCACAGCAACATCTCCATCTCTGCCATCAATTTCATGTGTCAGTCAGAACATTTGTTGTTGTGACAAACACCGAGAGAAATCATTTGAGACATTTACTTGGGCTCCTGTTTCTCATCTGCAGTTGAACCCATGGCTTTGAGCCTGAGCTGGGGCAATCCCCATATCTCAGTGTATCATCATGGATCTATCAAAAGAACTAATTCATCAATAAGGTCCTGACCCTTATGGGTCATAAGATGCAGTCACCTTTCCAAGGCCCACCAGCTGGGAACAGTCTGTCTAACACACAAGATTGTGGTGGATTCTTCATGTTCAGACCACCACAAATGTTTAACCATCTCATCATGTGCACTTGGCTGTTACTTCATCTAATGGTTTCTTGCCCCATTCTCATTTCTTTCCGTTTGAAAAAATCCAATTCTATGTATACCATTTCAGCAATTTTCTGACTATACCAGGGGTTATGTTCATTTTTATTCTTGAATGTTCTTGTCTCTGATTTTCAGATTAGCATTTTTTTTTACTGACCTATCTTAAGGCTAACCAGATCTTTCTTTTGACACCTCTAGATTTCCATTAAACCAAAGAGGTGATTCCAAGACTTCAGTTATATTTTCTGCAATAGAATCTTTATATTTTTAAATGTCCATTTCTTTGCTTAGACTACCTCTGTCCACTCATCAAGACCATATTTTAAAATGTGATATATATGTATATATTCATGCATACACACACACATATAGTGCCTGCATAGCCATTGCCTGCTAAATCAATATCTAGATCATCTCAGAAATAAGTTCTTATCAACTGCTTTAGCTGACCAGAGACTACAGTTCTCAACTTCCTAGCATTTTTAAGAGTTTTTTAATTATTGAAGAAGGCCTTTGGCAGTTGGTATTGCATTTTTTTAAATTGCTGCTGTGCTTGGTGAGTATTAAATTTTGAGTTAAACAGTTAATAGGCTGTTCCCTTAGATATGTAGGAGTTTTGTTTTAGACTTCCTTAAGGTTGGACTTAAGTATCCCCCCACCCCAGGTTCTAGAAACTTATCACAAATCAATGTACAAATACTTTGTCCCCTGAAGATTTTTACCTGGACATGATGTTTACTCCTTTTGGGATAAATCCAGAGCAGACTTTAGACTGGAATGTAGCTCTTAATACCAACATGTAATTTGGGGGTATCTCTGTCAATTCCTGGAATGTTAATGAGGTATTAGGGTGTAGGTGAGACTGAAATTTCAATGACCCTCAACACTTGTTTTACCTCTTGTAAGTTTTTTTCTAAGACAGTGACCCTCTGTTAAGCTTTAGAATGTATGACCCTCTACAGACACAGCCTGTAGGTTACTATATAGGGGAATCTGCATATATCTGACTCACCTTTTTTGCCTTTCTGGGCTCCTTTTCCTTGCCTTGATAGGAACCCATCATCTATTGGTTTTTGCTGTTGCTGTTGGTTTAATAACAAAACCAAATAAGTTTATGGATATAACTCGGCTGGTAGAGCACTTTTCGAATATGAACAAAGCCAAAGCCGTGAGTTCAATCCCCGCACCCCCTATGGGTGTGGTCATTTACTTCTGTAATCTCAGCATCCAGGAGGTTGAAGGGGGAGACATTCAAGGTCAGTGTTAGATGCCTAGCAAGTTTGAGACCAGCCTGGGCTACATAAGACCCTGACTCACAACATCACTACCAACAACAGAACTACACCCTTGGCCTATGGAGCTTAGAAGACGAAATGTCTACTCACAAATGTGCTTACACAGAGCTCCACAATATTCTATCTAGTGCTGGAGGGATTTAGGAAGAAATGGCTACCATGACATTGATTAATCTTCCATTGGAAAAGTTCAAATTCAAAAGGTTTATTAAGAAAATTTGCAGCTATATTTTGATATGATAGAAATTTATAGTCTAGGTTGGTAGGCTTTGGGGGACCTTGACAGAATATAGAGCCATCTGGGAAGAGAGAACCTCAGTTGAGAAAATGCCTCTCTCAGATCGGCCTGTAGGCAAGTCTGTGGGGGCATTTTTTTGATTAATGATTGAGGACATAGGAGAGTCCAGCCCACTGTTGGGGTACCACTCCTGGGCAGATAGTTCAGAGTGAAGGTTAATGACCTAAAACAAAGAGCCTCAGGTGAGCTGAGAAACTCCCAACTCCAGATATGACTGAGAACACCTGTCTGATAAAAATATCAACCTAGTAATAAGAACATCTGCCCACAGTTAGGATCTGGGAAACCCCTGACATGAAAGTCAACATATCATAAGACTCTCTGTTGATAATTACTGCCGAGACTATCAGGAAGAGATCTGTTGATTGACTTTTTCACCCCAAGTGCTCCCTTTTCTGCCCTTATAAAACACTCAAGCCCATTGTCTCCTAGCCCAGCCTCTATTCCCATGTAGAGAATTCCACCCTCTGTGTTCTAATAAAGCACAATGCTGGTCTTTTATGTTCACACCCTGATCTAGCATCGGGTTGGATGAGAAACCAGGCTGAGCAAACCACGGGGAGGAAGCTGGTAAGCAGCACTCCTCCATGATCTCTGCGTTAGCTCCTGTGGCCTCCAGGTTCTTGCATTGAGTTCCTGGTCTGACTTGCCTTTGTAAGGTACTATAAATGCTAAGATACAATACACTTGTTCCTCCACAAGTTGCTTTTGGTTCTGGTGTTTATCACATCAGGAGAGAGCAAATTAAGACCCAAGTTATCGTAACTATGCCTATCTGTAGCATGCGTGCAATCTGAGAGGTCCCAATCATGCATCTGAACGCTTGCATGCAAGTGTATGCACACAAGGCTATGACATCTCAGTCAGCATCACAGACATTTCCAAGATTTCCAGGGCTAACCTGTATCTCTTTGTAATGCTGCCCTCTGCCCCAAACTGATCTGCTTACTATAGCTATAGATTAGTTTGATTTCTAGATTTAATATAGAAGGCCATGTCTCTTTTTTTAAAATTATCTAATTCTTTTCCGTACAAATGTTGCATTAGCAGTTTATAACATTTTGATTTTTTGAGTCCAATTCTCTTGTGTTGTTCATAGTACAATTTGTTTCTCCGTTACCACCCAAAATCTTTGATTTACTTCTAATTTTCTCATTAAAAAAAGAAGTCTGAAAACAGGCAGTACAGCTCATGCCTACCGTTTCTAAAGTTGAGAGTCTGAGGCAGGAGGATTGGCATTAGTTCAAGGTCAGCCTAGGTTACAGAGTGAATTCCAGACCAGCTGAACTACTGAGAGAGATGCAGTCTCCAGTTTCCAAAACAAAACAAACAACCCCACACCAAGTCTGCTATTAAATTTTATGCACAAAAGTGTGTCCATGTGCTTTTGTTAGTTTTTGGTAAATGTGCCAACTGACTATGTAATAGATAGGAGATTGTATAGTTAATGCTTTTAGAAACAGTTGAACTTGGGAATAAGTTTTGATGAGTTATATTTATTTCATCTTCAAATCTTTTCAAAATTCCATTTGTCTTATGAAGCCAGTATGTTTATTTATTTACTAGCACTTGGAATTTTTCTAGTTAGCTTTCTGTTTTCAGGGTTTTATTTTTCTTTTTTAACTTCAACAACGGGAACAAATGTTTTGATTTTTAACCTCTTCATCATTTCAAAATTATAGTCCCCCCAGCCCTGCTTTGCCCACAAATGTTTTATTTCACTAAATAGTTCATGTGGCATGACAGTTATATTCACCCTACACTTACCATATATTACTCTAGATGTACTAATCCAGGCTTGTTTTCCCCAAACTTTTATAAGTTAATAATACAAATGTTCTTGATCTATTTATCTATAAGTTACTAAAAACAAGTTCTTACAATTTCTACTAGGAATTCAGTTGTCTGTTTCTTTTTACTTCTGTAACATTTTCTTTATGAGTTTTGAAGTTGTGGGTTGTTTGTTTTGAGATAGGGTCTCACTACATAGCTCTGGCTAGCCCAGAATTCATTGTGTAGACCAGGCTGGCTCATACTCACAGAGATCCTCCTGCCTCTACTTATCAAATGCTATGATTAAAAGTGTGTGGCATCATGCCTGGCTAAAACTGTATTTTTAAAAATCATTTGTTTGTTTAAGAATACTCAAGTTTTTAAAAAATATTTATTTATTTATTTCATATGCTTTGGTGTTTTGCCTGCATGGATGTCTTTGCGAGGGTGTTAGATCCCTTGGAACTGAAATTACACAGTTTTGAACTGCCATGTGGGTCCTGGGAATTGAACCTGGGTCCTCTGAGAGAGCAGCCAGTGCTCTTAACCACTGAGCCATCTCTTCAGCCCCTAAAACTATATTCTTAAGGGTATAAGATGTACAATTATTTCCTTTAGGTTTGATCTCTTAATGTTTTGAGACATCTATATCTCATGTAAAGTCATTTTGGCTTTAAGACACATCTTATGTAACAAGAACTGAGCCAGCTTTAAGTTAGCTGCTGCCATTTTTTTTCTACTCTCATTTTAAACTGCATTGTCTTCAGAGTTACTGTAACCTTTTATAAATCTGCTTATTTTTTACACCCAACTTGAAATTTGTTGGTGTGCGTTTTAGAGTGTCCAACTTGTCTAAGCTGATTATTTGTATGGACAGATCAATGTCTACCAGCTTCTTCTCTGTTTATTACTCCCGATTCCTGTTTTTTTTCTTCCTTTCCTGCCATCACCTCCCCTCTAGTAGCTTCCATTTCCTTAGAATTATATCTATTCTACTTGCTGTTTTAGCCATAACAAATTGGATTCTCAAAGTATTCCGAACTACTTTTAATTGGCAAGAGACTTGGACCTCTCTGCATTTTTTTAACCACTTTATTACACCCATCTTGTATTTTTAAGTATATCTCACACCACACAAAGCTTTATTAGTGTTGCTTTAAATTTTCCCTAGACTTTTTTGCTTATCCATACATTTACCCTTCGGGGCCCCCCCTTGCCCTTTGGTCTTCTGTGCATGAATTATTTTTACTGTATCTTGAACAATGTCCTTAAACATTTTGTTTTAAACCAGTTAGTCTTCCTTTGGTTCCTGTGCTTAGACTATTTTATTGGGAGTCTTTATTTTGTTTACCTCTGTTTAAATATCTTCCCTGGTACAGATGTAGAGTTTTAGGTTACCTGTTTCCAGCCACCTCTTCCCTTTGTCTTTCTTTCCCTCCATGTTCCTTTCTTTCCTGTGCTGGGGATCAAGCCCAGGGCCTCGCCCATGAGAGAAGAGTGTTCTACTGCTGGGCTCCATCCCCAGCTCTTTTTTCTCTTTTGGCAGCATAGAAATTACATGGCTGGCTTCAGCAGTCTGTGCCACAGTCATCGGATACTCTCTCAGCTCTTCCATGAGGTGAAGGTGTGTTCAAAACAAAGGTGTTCAAACAAAACAGTTTTTGAAACTGTCTTTAGGGTCCTGTCTTGGTTAGGGTTTCTATTGCTGTGAAGAGACACCATAACCATGGCAATTCTTATAAAGGAAAACATTTAATTGGGGCTCGGCTTACAGTTTCAGAGGGTTAGTTTATTATTGTCATGGAGAGAAACACGGTGGCATGTAGGCAGGCATGGCCTGGAGATGGAGCTGAGAGTTCTGTCTCTTGATCTGCAGGCAGCCAGGAGAGACTGTGAGCCACACTGGGTGCACCTTGAGCATAGGAGACCTCAAAGTCCATCCCCACAGTGATACACTTCCTCCAACAAGGCCACAGCTACCACAACAAGATCGCGCCTCCTAACAGAGACACTTCGTATGGGCCAAGCATTCAAACCCATGAGTCTTTGGGGCCATTCCTACTCAAACCATCACAGGCTCTGTCTTTGTATCCTTTGTTGTCAAGGACTTAACCTTGCAGGACACGGTGTAGATTCAGTTATGTTTCTCATGTGTGGGTCTGCTTGAGATTCAGGAATTTGAATCTTTTACTACATTAACAAAAGAATATCAATATTGTTTTCTTTCTTTTTTTTTCCTGAGTGTTATATCTTTAAATATTTTCAACAGTTTATTCTCTTTTGCATTGAGAAGAAACATTATACTTCCTATCAAGTGGCATCTAGGGCTGCATCCTTTAGTCGTGACGCTGGCCTCTCCAGTTCTCCGTTCGTATTACTTCTTTTCTTATCCTGTGCTGTCATTTAGCTATTTCTCTCTCATTCCATCTTTGTGCTCACTAAGCCTGTCTTCTGCTCTGTTCCAATAGACTCGCCCAGTACCTTCTAAATTTAGATGTAGTGTCTTCTGGTTTTAGAATGTTTATTTAATACTCCTAAAAATTATTTATTTTTATTTTATTAATTATTTTATTTACTTACATTTTAAATATTGTCCCCCTTCCTAGTCCCCACTCCACAAGCCCTTCACCCAATCCCCCCTCAACTTCCTCTTTAAAAGGGTGCTCACCCACCCACCCACCCACCCACTCCTACCTCACCCCTCTAGCATCCCCCTGCCTTCTCTGAGGGCATCAAACATCCACAGGACCAAGTGCATCCCCTTCCACTGAGTCCAGACAAGTCAGTTCTCTGCTACAATATGTGGTGGGAGCCACAGACCAGCCCATGTATAATTTTTGATTGGTGGTTTAGTTTCTTGGAGGTCTGAGGGATCTGGTTACTTGATACTTGTTCTTCCTATGGTGTTGCAATCCCCTTCAACTCCTTTAGTCCTTCCCCTAATTCTTCCATAGGGGTTCCTGGGCTCAGTCCAATGGTTGGCTGTAAGTATCTGCATCTGTCTCAGTCAGATGTTGGTAGAACCTCTCAGAAGACAGCCATGTCAGACTCCTGTCTGCAAACACAACATGGTATCAGCAATAGTGTCAGCGTTTGGTGTTTGCAGATGGGATGGGTCCCAAAGTAGAGTGGTCCCTGGAAGGCTCTTTTTTTTTTCTAGTTTCTGCTCCATTTCTTGTCCCTGCATTTCCTGTAGACAGGAACAATTCTGTGTCAAAAATACTGAGATAGGTGGGTGACCCCATCCTTCAACTGGGGACCATGTCAATCTGCTGGAGGTGGTCTCTTCGGGTTCCATCTCCCCACTATTGGGCATTTAGGTTAATGTCATCCCCATTGGGTCCTGGGAGCCTCTCACATTCCTGGTGTCTGGGACTTTCTAGTGGTCCCCACCATCCCAAACTACACACTGCTGCATATTTCTATTCATCCTCCTGATCCTCTGGGCATCTCTCCTGTCTTCCCTCATATCTGATCCTGCCCCTTTTCCCCCTCCCCTCTCCTACCCAGATCTCTCCCTCCCTCTGCCTCCCCATGATTATTTTGTTCCCCATTCTAAGTGGGATGGAAGCATTCACACTTGGGCCTTCCTTCTTGTTAAACTTTATATGGTCTGTGAGTTGTATTGTGGGTCTTCTGAACTTTTTGGGCTAATATCCACTTATCAGTGACTACATACTATGTATGTCCTTTTGGGTCTAGGTTTCCTCACTGAGGATGATATTTTCTAGTTCCACCCATTTGCCTTCAAAATGTGTGGTGTCTTCATTTTTAATAGCTGAGTAGTATTCCATTTTGTAAACAACCCACATTTTCTGTATCCATTTTTCAGTTGAGGAACATCTGGGTTGCTCTCAGTTTCTGGCTATTACGAATAAGGCTACTATGAACATAGGAGAACATGTGTCCTTGTGGTATGGTGGAGTATCATTCCATATATGTCCAGGAGTGGTATAGCTGGGTCTTCAGATAGAACTATTCCCAATTTTCTGAGGAACTGCCAGATTGAATTCCAGAGTGGTTGTATCAGTTTGCAATCCCACCAGTAATGGAGAAGTGTTCCTCTTTCTCCACATCCTTGACAGCATCTGCTGTCACCTGAGTTTTTGATCTTAGCTATTCTGACTGGTGTAAGGTGGAATCTCAGGGTCGTTTTGATTTGCATTTCCCTGATGACTAATGGTGTTGAACATTTCTTTAGGTGCTTCTCAACCATTCAAGTTTCCTCAGTTGAGAATTCTCTGTTAAGCTCTGTAGCCCATTTATAAATTAGGCTATTTGGTTTTCTAGAGTCTAATATCTTGAGTATTAGTCCTCTATTGGATGTAGGGTTAGTGAAGATCTTTCCCCAATCTGTAGGTTGCTGTTTTATCTTATCGACAGTGTCCTTTGCCTTACAGTAGCTTTTCAGTTTCATGAGGTCCCATTTGACACTTATTGATCTTAGAGTCTGAGTCATTGGTACTCTTTTCAGGAAATTTTCCCCTATGCCAAATTTGTTTGAGGCTTTTCCCACTTTCTCTTTTATTAGAGTCAGTGTATCTGGTTTTATGTGGAGGTCCTTGATCTGCTTGGACTTGAGCTTTGTACAAGGTGATAAATATGGATCAATTTACATCTTTCTACATGCAGATCGCCAGTTAGACCAGCACCATTTGTTGAAAATGTTTTCTTTTTTCCACTGTATGAGTTTTGGGTTCTTTGTCAAAGATCAAGTGTCCATAGGTGTGTGGGTTTATTTCCAGATCTTCAATTCTATTCCATTGATGGACCTGTCTGTCTCTGTACGAATACCATGTGGTTTTTATCGCTATTGCTCTGTATTACAGCTTGAGGTCAGGGATGGTGATTCCCCCAGAAGTTCTTTTATTGTTGAGCATTGTTTTTTGTTATTCCATATGAAATTGAGAATTGCTCTTTACATGTCTGTGAAGAATTGTATTAGAATTTTGATGGGGATGTAAATATGTTAATCCTACTGATCCAGGAGCAAGGGAGATCTTCTGAGGTCTTATTCAATATTTTTCTTCAAGGACTTGAAGTTCTTGTCATACAGATCTTTCACTTGCCTGGTTAGAGTTACACCAAAATATTTTATATTATTTGCAACGATTGTGAAGGGTGTTGTTTCCCTAATTTCTTTCTCAGTCGATTTATCTTTTGTACAGAGGAAGGTTTGCTTGAGTTAATTTTATATCCAGCCACTTTGCTGAAGCTGAAGTTGTTTATCAGCTGAAGGGTAGAATTTTTGGGTCACATCATCCTCAAATAGTGATACCTAGACTTCTTCCTTTCCATTTTGTGTCCCTTTTACCTTCTTTTTGTTGTCTAATTGCTCTAGCTGGAACTTTAAGTATTATGGTGAATAAATAGGGAGAGAGTGGGCAGCCTTGACTTGTCCCCACTAAATTTGATGTTGGCTGTTGGTTTGATGAATATTGCCTTTGTTATGTTTAGGTGTGTGAATTCCTGATCTCTCTCCAAGACTTTTAACATGAAAGGGTGTTGTATTTTGTCAAAGGCTTTTCCAGCATCTATTGAGAAGATTCTGTGATTTTTTTTCCCCTTGAAGTTTGTTTATATGGTGGATTATGTTGGTGGATTTCTGTATATTGAACCATCCCTGCATCCCTGGAATGAAGCCTACTTGATCATGGTAAATGATTGTTTTGATGTGTTCTTGGATTCATTTCATGAGGATTTTATTGAGTATTTTTGTATCAATATTCATAAGTGAAATTAGTCTGAAGTTCTCTTTCTTTGTTGGGTCTTTGTGTAGTTTAGGTATCAGATTAACTGTGGCCTCATAAAATGAATGAGGTAGTATTCCTTCTGTTCTATTTTGTGGAATAGTTTGAAGAGTATTGGTATTAGGTTTCTTTGAAGGTCTGGTAGAATTTTGGCCCTGGGCTTTTTTGGTTAGGAAACTTTTAATGACTGCTTCTATTTTCTTAGGAGGGTTATGGGACTTTTTAGATATTTTACCTGATATTGATCTTGAGTTGGTATGAGATATCTGTCTAGAAAAATCATCCATTTCATCTAGATTGTCCTGTTTTGTTGCGTATAGGCTTTTGTAGTAAGATCTGATGATATTTTTGAATTTCCTCAGATTCTATTGTCATCTCTCCTTTTTCATTGCTGATTTAAGAACCAGCTCTTCGTTTTGTTGATTCTTTGTATCATTCTCTTTGTTTCTAACTGGTTGATTTCAGCCTGGAGTTTGATTATTTCTTGCAGTCTACTCCTTTTGGATGTATTTGTTTCTTTTTTGTCCTAGAGCTTTCAGGTGTGCTGTTAAGTTGCTAGTGTATAATTTCTTCAATTTCTTTATGAAGGTACTCAGTGCTATGAATTTTCCTCTTAGCACTACTTTCATTGTGTTTTGTAAGTTTAGGTATGCTGTGCCTTCATTTTTGTTAAATTCTAGAAAGTCTTTAATTTCTTTATTTCTTCCATGACCAAGTTATCATTGAGTAGAGAGTTGTTCAGTTTCCATGAATATGTGGGGTTTCTGTTGTTTTTGTTGTGATTGAAGTCAAACCTTAGTTGGTGGTAATCTGATAGAATGCATGGGGTTATTTCCCTCTTCTTGTATCTATTGAGGCTTGTTTTGTGTCCCATTATGTGGTCAATTTTGGAGAAGGTACCATGAGAAGAAGGTATATTTTTATGTTTTAGGGTGAAATGTTCTGTAGTTATCTGTTAAATCCATTTGGTTCATAACTTCTGTTGGTTTCATTGTATCTCTGTTTAGATTCTGTTTCCATGATCTGCCCATTGGTGAAAGTGGGGTGTTGAAGTCTCTCACTATTTTTGTATGAGAATCATTGTATGTTTTGAGCTTTAGTAACATTTCTGTTACAAATGTGGGTGCCCTTGCATTTGGGGCATAGATATTTAGAATTGAGAGTTCATCTTGATGAATTTTTCCTTTGATGAGTATGAAGTGTCCTTCCCCATCTCTTTTGAAAATGTCTATATTATTGGATATTAGAATGGCTACTCCAGTTTGTTTCTTGGGACCATTTGCTTGTAAAAAATTTTTTCTAGCCTTTTAGTCTGAGGTAGCATCTGTCTTTGTCGCTGACGTACATTTCCTGTATGCAACAAAATGCTGAGTCCTGTTTATATATCCAGTCTGTTAGCCTATGTCTTTTTATTGGGGAATTGAGTTCATTGATACTGAGAGATATTAAAGATCAATGATTGTTGCTTCCTGTTATTTTTGTTCTTAGTGCTGGTATTATGTTTGTGGTTCTCTTCTTCTGGGTTTGTTGAAAGATGATTAATTTCTTGGGTTTTGTGGGTGTAATTTTCCTCCTTGAATTGGAGTTTTCCTTCTATTATCCTCTGTAGGGCTAGATTAGTGGAAAGATATTGTTTAAATTTGGTTGTGCATGGAATTTCTTGGTTTCTCCACCTATGGTGATTGAGAATTTGTCTGTGTATAGTAGCCTGAGCTGACATGTGTGTTCTCTTGGGGTCTGTATGACATCTGTTCAAGGTCTTCTGGATTTTAGAGTCTTTGTTGAGAAGTCTGGTTTAATTCTGATAGCACTACCTTTGCATGTTACTTGACCTTTTCCCCTTACTGTTTTTAATATTCTTTCTTTGCCCTGTACATTTAGGGTTTTGATTATTATGTGATGGGAAGAATTTCTTTTCTGGTCCAATCTATTTGGCGTTCTATAGGCTTCTTGTTTGTTTATGGCCATATCTTTCTTTAGGTTAGGGAAGTTTTCTTTTCTGATTTTATTGAAGATGTTTCCTGGTCCTCTGCTTTGGGGAATCTTCACTCTCTTCTATTCCTATTATTCTTAGGTTTGGTCTTTTCATTGTGTCCTGAATTTTCTGGATGTTTTGACTTAGGAGCTTTTTTCACTTTGTATTTTCTTTGACTGTTGTGTCAATATCTTCCGTGGTATCTTCTGTGCCTGAGATTCTCTCCTCTATCTCTTGTATTCTGTTGCTGATGCTTGCATCTGTAACTCCTGATCTCTTTCCTAGATTTTCCATTTCTAGGGTTGCCTCCCTTTGTGATTATTGTTTCTATTTCCATTTTTAGATCCTGGATAGTTTTGTTCATAATTCCTTTATCTGTTTGTTTGTATTGTCTTGTATTTCTTTAAGGGATGTATGTGTTTCCTCTTTAAGATTCTACCTGTTTGCCTGTATTTCTTTAAGGGAGTTATTTATGTCCTCCTTAAAGACTTCTATCATCTTCATGAGATGGGATTTTAGATCACAATCTTGCTTTTCAGGTGTGTTAGGGTATCCAGGGCTTGCTGTGGCGGGGAAACTGGATTTCGATGGTGCCAAATTGCATTGGCTTCTATTGTTTATGTTTTTGCATTTTCCTCTCACTGTTTGCCTCTGGTGTTAACTGGGCAGGTTGTCTCTGACTAGAGCTTGTTCCTCCTTGGAGGTAGGTAGAGTCCTGTGACCTGGGGCAGGGGTGGGGGATAGTGGTCTCACCTGTATACCTGGTTACAGCAGACCTCCTGGAAGACAGGCTGTCTCTGGCAAGTGGGAGAGGGGCAGAAGCACCCAATCTGCCTCGGGCAAAATTACAGACCAGAAGGAAGACTCATAAAATTTATTATTCTCTCCTGAAGTGATCCTTATTTTATTGATCTTGGCTACATTGCCATGGATTCTCTTTATAATGATATTATATCACAATTATTCTGAGGTTCTTGTATGATGAACCCTATATGTGGATCTTTTCTGTGTGTGCTTTTATTATTTTTCTTCAGTCTTCACTTTTTCCTATGTGTAGAAACCCTCACTGAACACAATTAGGTGCTAACAAAATTCTGTATTATGGCATTTCTCCCTAAAATCTGTTGAATTTATATTGGTAGGGTAAATGTTTTCACCCTTGTCCTTCTTCTGAGAAAGCGATATATTTTTTCTTTTTCTTTTTTTTTTTTACACTTAGTGCACAGGAAAGACTTTTGGGGATCGAAAATCAACTAAGTTGTTAATTGTTTTCAGAATTTCTTAGCATTATGCAAAAATCTTAAATCTTTGCTTATCAGTAAGTCTTCCAAAACTGCTCCTGCATGTGTGAGTATGTTAGCAAATTTGTAAGCAGGCCTAATTTACCTTTAAGTTTTAAAAATGGCTTGTAGATGTTTCTGGGCTGGGTGTCTGAATTCTACTGCATCTGGGTCTCAGCTGCTAAGTCCCAACCAACCTTCCTCATAACCTACTGACCACTGAGTAAATCTGTCTGTCTGTCTGTCTGTCTGTCTGTCTGTCTGTCTGTCTGTCTCTGTCTGTCTCTCTGTCTCTCTGTCTCTGTCTCTCTCTCTGTCTCTGTCTGTCTGTCTCTCTCTCTGTCTCTCTGTCTGTCTCTGTCTCTCTCTGTCTCTCTCTCTCTCTCTCTCTCTCTCTCTCTCTCTCTCTCTCTCTCTCATCATTTTTCTTGGACTAACCTTAGAAAATCATCTCCGAAAGAACTTAGGCCAATGCAAGACTCAGCTGGCCTATTTCCACTCATGAGAGTTGTATCTACGAATCGCGTGTTGGCCAGCACCTTCCACTATTGCTTTCTATATTTTGTCCTGGTGTTAAGGTAAGTATGATGCCTGGCATTTTATCATGGATGGAACCTGATTTTTTTTTTAAATCAATCAACAAAGAATGGATATTTTTTGCTAAAATCACCTTTATGTTTTATTTTTTAAAGAAAAATTTTGTGTATGCTTGTGCCTGAGTAAATGCATATGCATCATGTGTTCAGTTGCCTGAGGAGACAGAAGAGGGCATCAGATCCCCTGGAACTGGACTGTCAGGAAGTTTTGGGCTGCCAGATGTAGGTGCTGAGAACCAAACAGGAGGCTTCTGCATGAGCAGTGTGTGCTCTTAACTGCTGAGCCATTTCTCTAGCACCAGTATTTCTTCATTTTTAAGATCATCTCTCTCTCTCTCTTTCTCTCTCTCTCTCTCTCACACACACACACACACACACACACACACACACACACACACACACACACATATACAGATCATTACATAACCAGGTCTCAAAGAATGTTATGTAGCAATTATTGTTCTTGTTTAGTTGGGTTTTCAACAAACTCACATTCTAAAAATTCAGGGGACTAAGTGAGTTGGGATCAACATTAATGGACAAAACTTTTAAGAGAAGTCTTTGAACAGACCCACCGACTCAAAACGGAAATCTTTGTGGCCTCGGAATTGTTTCTTCTCTTCTTCATAGATGTGCAGATATGATCTTTGCAAACGGTTCTAAGGCTCCGAGCACTTGAGTGTCCTGCTTGTTAGAATAATATAAGTATTGCCTAGATAGTCAATGTGAGTTGGTAAAGAAAATAGGATCTCCACAGGGCTGTGTTCACCCTCCTTAGCCACGCCACCACGGCTGAGACAGAGCACAAAGATGAAGGCAGATAAGTTTCTAGGTGTGTATCTGTATAATGCTTTGCTTCTAGTCCTGTAATGTTTCCATTGCTGCCTAAATAGTTTTCTTTCCTTCCTCAACAACATTCCTGTGTAATCACAGATGGAGACGTACTCCAGAAATCTGGAACCTGGAGGGAGAAATTGAAGAGGCAGAATTGTTACCAGCTGATGGAATGCAGACATGTCAAATAAAGAAAGTGGGCAGTCTCTCTACGTGCTTAGAGCACTCCATTTAGAAAGCAATTCAGCAGGCTCTGCCAAGGACACAAATGCCAATAAATTAGCTAAAAAGCACATTGGAGAACCCAAACACACTGAGAATCTCTGCTATATTCTTGCTTGTTTTCCGACTTGGTCTTGTGCTAATCCAGAGATTAAACTTTCGGGACTAAGTTGGAACTCACCTACATAGTTAAAAAATAACATAATAAAGGTTTATATACACACATATGAAACATAAAGAATAACATCTGTTTCTTTGGATTCACAAAGCACAATTCATGTAGTTCTTCCCATAGAACCACGGGGAGACAATCTGAACATTTTGTAAAATGTTCCACTTTGGTTTGTCTTTTCTGTTTCTATCTGTTACTCACTACATCAAAGGCCTTGCCTTGTTTGTTGATCTTTGGCTTGCAGTTTGAGAGAATGTAGTCCAATATGGGGTGGGCAAGGCATGGCAGAAGGAACTTAACGCGACTAGTCATATCGCCATGATAATAAAGTAGAAGCAGAAGGCAACTGGGGCTTGGCTGCAAAATCTTAAGCCTCGCCCACAGTGACCCACTTCCTCTAGCTAGATCCTACTTCTTTTTGTTTTTTTTTAATTTTTGAACATTTAATTTTTCTTCCCAAATTACCTGTCTAGTACTACTATAGACTATTATGTTTTCAAACAATTATTACATTTGTTTATTAGTGTGTGTGTGTGTGTGTGCGCGCGCGCTTCTATACATGCCTCTGGAGGTCAGAGGCTAACTCACAGCAGTCAGTTCAGTCCTTTGCTCATGGATTTCAGGAACTGAACTGAAGTCATCAGGCTTGGTAATAAGTACCCTTACCTACTGAGCCACCTCACTGGCCCACGCTTTCAAATTTTAACATTATGAAACAGCTTTGAATTTTCTTATTTAACTATAAACTCTAAATCTGCCAATACTAGCCATAATTTATGAAGTAATAAATTTTAACTAGGGGTAGATCGTATCAGCATATTTTCCATATTAAAATGTCTTTATGAAATACTAAAGTTATTAGAGAACAGCTTGAAATAACTTTGCTAAATACAAATTATAAAATTATTTCTGAAATGAACTATAGTTGTTCTACCAGAGACTGACAGTAGAGAAGCCTGTGTCCACTGTAGAGTCAGTCCTACTATCTATTGCTGACTGTAGATAGAGAAGATTGTGCCTCATTAGGGTGCTTGCTACCACCTTCTTACCTGTCAGTCTCCCACTGTTCATGCCAGTGCTTAAATCTGTGTTATAACCTTTTCTTAATAAACCCAACTCCACTTCATTCAAAATATCTTTCCTATTTTCAAAAAACAAAAGGCTACTATGTAGCCTGGTTTATGATATACTAAAAGAAAGTAGTAACTATAAAGAATATATATCAGTCATTTCCCAGGGTCCAGGCATAGTAACAAATGATACATAAACCATACATGTAGGTACTAATACCAGAAAAGCCCAGTGTAGAGATAAGGAAATTGAGGCAAAGAGGCTCAAAGAAAGACCTGTTCAAGTATTTCTAGATCCAAAGCCTAGGAATTACCACTGTGCCTCTAGTACTAAATGGAAGGTTAAAATACTACAATTCACTCTTCATATGGCAATACCCACTTGTAATCCCAATACTTGGATCCAGAAGTTCTAGGCCAGACTGGGCTACACAGTGAGTTAATGAATCAAAAATATATATAAAGAGCAAATTTTTCACTGATCTCATTACCTAACACATTGTGATAGCTATTCCTGGTTGACAAGTTGACTACATCTGGAATGAACTGCAATCCAGAAATGGATGGCTCACCTGTGATCCAGATCTTGAGGCTAGAATACACAGGCTTCTGGCCCACATCTTGAGACATAGCGGCCATGAAAAGCTTAGGCCCAGGCAAACTAGAACACGCCTTTAATCCCTGGAGACTGAGGCAAGCAGATCTCTGAGTTCAAGGCTAGCCTAGGACAAGGCAAGTTCCAAATCCAGGTGTAGTAGTGCACACCTGTAATCTGGGTCACACCTTCTGCTAGAGGCCTACATAAGGACATTGAAAGAAGGCTCTCTTGCCTTTGCTTGCCTGCACTTACTTGCCAGCACATCTGTTGGGACCTACTTCTTCAGGATTCCAGCTTATCCAGAAAACCTGCTGAAGTAACTACCCTCGAGGGACTCAGCAACTATTAGATTCTTGGACTTCCCATTCCCAGCTGCCCATTGTTGGGTTAGTTGGACTGCAAACTGTATAGCATTATGATAATTTCCCTTAATATATAGAGACATTCCATAAGTCCTGTGACTCTAGAGAACCCTAACTAACACACACATGTATATGATAAAAACAAAAAAGTATGACCTACAGCTTTGTTGCATTTTTGTACCTGCTCCGAATAAACCTACATCACACAAGTTTCTCCTTGACGGCCATTTAAAGAACAGATACAAATATAGGAGCAATAGAGTAAGACCCTTAATTTGGGTACAGAAGTCAGTTAGCCTATAAGAAAGTGCTGCTCTTGACCACCCCAATTCAACCGGTGTGTTTTCCCTCTTTGGTAACCACAGAAGTACTGTAAACAGTAGCTTGCCTCTACAAATCTACAGTTGCTTGTCTGCAAATAGCCCTGTTGCCTGGAGGACCAACATCAATGTGAGGACCATTTCCTCACGATCGCTCCTGTGTTCTTCCCTGTCTTCACGACGCTTATTCTCTCCTTTGATGGATCACTTGATACTCTAAGGGATTTGGTCAAACTACCACTGACTAATACCGAAGTCCTTTTCTTTTTCCGCAAAAGCTGTTTCAAACCACTAATCCCCCCGTCCCCCGCCCCTTCACTTTTCACCGCGATTTGCATCCTGGGCAAACCCACCTAGGACACTCAGCAAGGTTCAGAGTCTTGCCAGCTGGGCGTCCAGTGTGGGCATTCAAAAAACCCTCTGAGTGAATGGGCGGAAAGCAGCGTGGGTGGAGGCGGGAAGAGGGGACCCGAAGGGATGCCACCCAGCTCGGACCACGGCAGTGGCGCTGGGACCGGGAGGGTGGGACCCGGGCCGAGCCACCAAGTCCGGAGCTCTTCCACAGGCAGACGCCGTCCGGCAGGCCAGCCCAGCGCGCTCCCGCACCTCGGCCGACCCGCCTTCGAACCCAGGACCGCCCGGACCCGCGCGGGCTCACCTGACGCTCCCGCCTTAATAAATTGGTTTTTTTTTTTTGGTTTTTCGAGGCAGGGTTTCTCTGTGTAGCCCTGGCTGTCCTGGAACTCACTTTGTAGACCAGGCCGGCCTCGAACTCAGAAATCCTCCTGCCTCTGCCTCCCAAGTGCTGGGATTAAAGGCGTGCGCCACCACCGCCCGGCTACTTCTTGATTATGCTATAACCTCCTAAGTCAGTACCATTGGGGGCCAAGAATTCAAACCAATGAGGCTATGATAGATATTTCACATGCAAATCACAACATAGGGGTATAAAAGCGATTTATATTAGGTAACTAACATATATTTGGGTGTTTTTGTAATTTAAGCAGAATTTTACACTCATATGTGTGTGTGTGTGTGTGTGTGAGAGAGAGAGAGAGAGAGAGACAGAGAGAGACAGAGACAGAGAGAGACAGACAGACAGAGAGAGAGAGAGAGAAACAGAGACAGAGAGAGAAAGAGAGAGAGACAGAGACAGAGAGAGACAGACAGAGAGAGAGACGGAGAGAGAGACAGAGACAGAGACAGACAGAGAGACAGAGAGACAGAGAGACAGAGAGAGAGAGACAGAGAGAGAGAGACAGAGAGAGAGAGAGAGAGAGAGAGAGGGCGAGAGTTTGCAAAGCTTGCAAGTGCATGTGGAGGTTAGAGGACAAAACTTGAGAGTTTCTCTCCTTTCACCATGAGAATTCTGGGGCTCAAACTCAGATCAGTCATCAGGGTTGGTGGCAAACATGGAGCCATCTTATGAACCCAATCAACTTCTTAACTTAAATTTTTCCTATTGGGGAATTTTTATTTTATTTTATTGCCAAGGCTTTCTTGTGTTTTGTGGGTGGTATGGTCCTCTAAAATAAAATTAGCCAGGAATAGATATTATGTATGTTGGCCATTACACATTTACCTTTTCTTGAAAATGTATTCCTTAGTTTCCGTGTGAGTATATTTTTCTATGAATTATACATTTTACTTGGAGTTCAGTCATCATTGTCTTAGCTAGACTGGTAAGTTTGGAAGGTATAAAGTATTTGTGATTAGCGGCTATCACAGGCTTGCAGAAGTTTTAAAAGGTTGGAAGTTCATGTCTGCTCCCACTTGCTTATCACCACTCTTGATTCTTAACAGTGATTCTTTTTAATTATGCTCTGCTGTGTCCTGAGACAACTGTTCATCCTAGACCAGAGGAGCTGGATGAGCTTTAAACAACAGACTGTAGAACCTTGCTTCCTCTCATATTTGTTTAAGACTTTTTTGGAAAGTGATTGACGGGTTTGGTGTATGCCGCCTGTTTTAACTGGGTGGCCATGTTTGTGATCTATTATATTTTAACAATAAAACCCTGTTATTACATTGGTGGTCATTCCTCCTCCAGAAGCAAATGAGAAGACCATGAAGATCTCATAGAAAGCATTTGAGAAAACAAATGTTCAACTTTAAGCAGCAGTCAAAACATAGGAAGAAAAGGAAGGTCTGCTTTTTCCTCACAGGGAAGCCATCAAGTCTCTCAGTTGATTCATTTGCATTTGTCAAAACCAAAGGACAGACCCCACATAAGAGGCTTCTATTCGGGGTTCCGATTCGACACAAAATGTGCTCTGCATTAAAAAGAACATATAAAATTTCCTACGTTGTGGCTGTTTTTTCTTGGCCTAGAAGACTCAAAAGGTCTAAGCATCCAGTTTAAGAACATTCTAGAAGAGGAAAAACTCTTTGGAAGTGGTGGAATCAGGAGTTTAAAATGTGCCTCTTCCTTAAATGTATGAAGATCATTGAGAAAAAAAATATGAAGAACAACCTTTTGCTGAATTTCTGTAGCAAGAAGGAGTGTGCTTACTGAAGTGTGGATTTTAATAAGGATCTCTGTTGTTTTCTCCAACTTCACATTCATCATCCTTCTAGCTCCAGAGTAGCCATGGAGACCTAAGGGCCTCACAACAGGTGTGAGAAGAAGCTGCCTTAGCAGTCACTGGAGGGCTCAAAACTGTCTTGGATCACCCGCAATGGCACCATTTGTAGAGCATTGTCCTAATCTGACCTGCCTGGAACCTCTCTGAAGACTCCAAGTTTGTTTGTTTTTGACCTCAGGCAAAACTCACTCAGTAAAAACAGTTTTTTCTCCTGGGATACTTGTCAAAAATTCTCAGTGACAACCGTATAATGGTGGTGGCTGTTTGACGTGGTACCTTTATATGTTCAGGCTGCTATAACAAAAGGCCCTTAGGTGGGTGGCTCATAAAGGACAGAAGTTTATTTTCCACACTCCTGGAGGCCAAAAGTCCAACATCAAGACTACTGAAGTTCAGTGTCTGGCAAGGGTCTGCTTCCCACAATAATGGACTTTCCCTTTGTATCCTCACCTGGCTGAAGCAATAAGAGATATCTCCTAGTCTCTTTAATCAGGGCACTAATCTACTCATGAAGGCTCTGACATCATGGTCTAATCTCCTCTCAGAGGCCTCATTGCTTAATACACGTGTTATTTTGCATATAACTCTTGGAAGAGAGCCATTCAGCTCATTGAAGACAGTAACAATAACTAAAATACATTAATGGAAGGAGCCTGAAATAGAGGTGTTCCTGTGAAACTTTGAAAA
This sequence comes from Tokudaia tokunoshimensis, assembly GCA_036184795.1. Lineage (NCBI taxonomy): Eukaryota > Metazoa > Chordata > Mammalia > Rodentia > Muridae > Tokudaia > Tokudaia tokunoshimensis. The sequence continues at coordinate 17,969,414 of BTHU01000022.1, forward strand.
GGACAGCCATGTTCCTGGGAATCTACATGGCCAGGCAAATGCAGAGGTCTGTGTACATACCCAGGAAGAATCTAAGAAAATGCTATTCCCCTTTGAGCGAATTTGAGTTTTTATACAGTAAGAAGTAAAGGCTAAGCTGAATTTTTAAGGTACCAGAACATCGAACAGGCCCCCCAGTGTGCACAAATGCTGGGAAACTTATTAGTTCAAGATATTTAAGAAACATGAAGGACAACTCTTACATGAAATGATGGTAAATTTTGATTATCTACCTGAGTGGAGTGGAGCATTCTTAAAGATTAATACAGCACACATTCAAGTGTTTCCAGGGGGGATGGTTTGAATAAGGATGACCCTCATAGGCTCATCTATTTGATTGCTTAGTCATCAGGGAGTGGCACCTTTTGAAAGGATCAGAAGGATTAGGGGTATGGTTTTCTTGGAAAAAGTGTATCACTGATAGTGGTGGGAATTAGGTTTCAAAGACCCACACCAAACCCAGAGTCTCTCTCTCTTGGTCTATGGATCAGGGTGTAGCTCTGATCAACAGACTAAACCTCTGAAACTGTAAGCAAGCTCCAAATTAAATGCTTTCTTTTGTAATAGTTGCCTTGGTCTTGGTGTCTCTTCACAGCGATAGAACAGTGACCAAGGCATCGGGGGCAAACCAATCATGGAGGCTCTGACCTAGGGGATATTTAATTTGTTGATGGATTTAAAATGTGAGTGGAGCATTGGGAGCTGGCAACACTGTGGAAGGTGCAGCCTGACTAGAAGTAGGTTAGACGGGAGTGTCCTTAGGCTGTCTTACCCTGGCTACTTCCTGTTGCAGCGCCATCTTGCTTACTCTCTGCTGGTGATGTGGGCTGCACCGCTTTGCTGCCTGACCACCATCTACTCCCATCTACTTCTGACAGAATGAGTACTGCCTCACTGTAGGCCTTGGAGTGACCTGACTGTAAACCAAATCTTCTGACACTGTGACCCAGATACATCCCTCCTCCAGTAAGTCGTTTATGTCAGGCATTTCAGTCCAGTGATGCAGGTGGCTGCTCATTAACTGGTCAGATATTTTAGTGTATATCTCAAAGACCATTGAGGTTTGGTCTTGCTATGTATTGTTATGCTAAATACTGCCCCCTCCAAGGTCTGGTTGCCCCCAGGGAGGAGGAAATCCACACATACATTAAGTGATGCTAAATGGCCTTGCTTGAAAACTTTTGGTCAAATGAAGATGCCAACAGACTATAGCTGGGCAGAAGAGAGGTAGGTAGGGTTTCTGTTCCTGGGCTTAGGGTCTGAGGGGAGAGAGATGGGGGAGAGAGAAGAAGATGCTATGTGTTAAGAGAGTCATGAAAACATGGCCATGAGGACTGGCCAGTCAGAGTTAAGGGCAGCCCAGATGGAACATGGCATGTTATAACTCAGTGTTATTGATAGGGAAGTAGATACTAATAGCGCAGAGGGTAGTTACTTTCCCAGCTCTAGTGTTTTTAAATATAAATATAAAAGTTGTGTGTCTTTTATCTTGGAACTGACTGATCAAAGCAGGGTTGACACACCCAATTGAGATGAAATATTTACTAAAAATGAAGACTATATATGTTTCAACCTTAGAAATTTAGTTCAAGAAGTTACTAAGTGAAGAGTACCAGCAACAGTCATATTGAAGAGCTAAGGGATCTTAGGGAGAGAACTGAACTGATCTTCTAGGCTGCCGTGCTACATTAATATAAAAGACAGGCATTACCAAATTTGTAATAAAGCTTGTGAGTTGTGCCAGGGAACAGCGGGGCTCATGCAGAAGGGGAAGCAGGCAGCAGAAGGAACTAACTGAGGAAGCTTACAGGTTGGACTGAGAAGACAGACTGTAAACCAGCAGGCTTTCAAAGAACCCAAAGAACACACATCCAAACAAAACAAAGCAAAGAAAACGAAGCGTGGTAGCATGGTAAGGACACCTCACAAAGCAGACTACTGGGAAAGACGTAGGTTGTTCACGGATTTGTGGACAGGGTATCACTATGTAGCCCTGGTTGGCCTGGGACTCACAGAGATCTGTTGTGCCTGCCTCCTGAATGCTGGGATTAAATGCATGTGCCAGCCATGCCTGGCAAAGAGACAGAAAATTTAAAGGAAAAATTATGGATATGAAAAGTACAGTAACTTAAGCGAAACTTCCCCCGAGAGGCTCACAGGCTGTCAGGTATTCACAGAGGAATTGCTGAAGTGGAGGGAAGTCATTTGAGATTAGCCAGCCTGTGGGACACAGACCATAGACCTGGACCCACAGGTTGGAGTTTTAGAGGAAGAGATGAGAAAATGTAGTACAAGAAATGATTCTTGAAAAAGTCTCAGAGTTTAGGAAAATGGTCTACACATCCACAAAGCCCAGCGGATTCTAAGGAGGAGCTCAGTGAAACCCACAAATACACACATGTGAAATTACCAGACTCGCAAAGCCAAGGGAAACTGTTTTCATGTTGGGAATATGAGACAATACCTACAGAAAAGCAAAGACTTCTTAGATCTCTTATGTTGTAAGACTTAATGTTAACATGACAACAGTTTCCAAAAGGATCTACTTGAAATTCCCAGCTCAAGATTAATTTATTGTTTTGTAGAAACTGAAAAGTCGATCCTTAAATTCATATGGGATTGCAGGAGATCTAGACAACTAGAAGTGATTCTGAGAAAGAAATCAACGTAGAGAGATTTGCTTCCTGACTTCATAACTTCCTACAGCCTCTTGGGAGTGACACCAGAAAGATGTCTGGCTAGGAGGACTCGCCCATGTTCCCTGATACAAGCCCTTGGCATCTGTCCTGTGACATAAGTACCATTGTGGGGACTCTGGGATATAAAGCAACATAAACATTAATCAATAGAGAATGATAAGGAACATTTAATGGGAGGGGGCGTGTGCAAGAAAGCACAAAATATTATTTAGCATTTTTAAAATAAGGAAACTCTGTTATTTCTTACAGTGTAAATGAAACAGGAGTGCATTATGGTACAAATGGAATAAGCTCACTGGAAGACAAATGGTGCACAAACCTACTTGCATGTGGTGTCTAAAAATATGGAGCTCACAGAAGCAGGGACAGAATGGCAGTTGCTAGGGACCAGGAATTGTGAGAAACACAGAGATGTTGATCAAATAGTAAAAAAAAAAAATCACCTCTAAGGATTGTAAACATTTTAGAAACTCAGTATATACAGCAAGTTGATTTAAGTTAATAATAGGAGGTTGTGCAAATGGACGTTACTAAGATACTGGATCTTAAATGTCTTACTACACATGTGTACAAGACCATGTGATGTGATAGATATAGTAAATTATCTTGACTTGGCAGTCAGTTCGTAATGTATATGCATAACAAAACACTACGCTGCATATTCCCTAAATATATACATTCTTTGTTAATTATATCTCAGCAAAACTGGAAAGAAAACCCTTACTAAAAAGCGATATAATAATGACGAGCATAAAGTTAGACATAAGGAAGAACTTCTTTACCAATGTGCAAAGAAAGCCAAATAAGAGAAGGATGGCATTTGCGCCTAATATGCTTTGACCACTGGCTGTACCATTTGTCTGTGACTGTTGGTCTCCATTGCCAACTTGATGGGATTTAGAATCACGTAAGAGACACACCTTACGTTTGTCTGTGAGGACATTTCCAGGGGGCTTGAATGAAGGAGGAAGACCCATCCTAATGTGGGCAGCACCTTCCCACAGGTGGCTGGGGTATAAAGGAGTCTGAGGAAGGGGCTGTTCCTTCATCTCAGGTGAGCATGCCCGCCATTGATGATTCTGTCCCCACTGACATTAGAGTACTGTTTCTTCAGCTTCTGTTCTTGACCAAATGCTAGTGGCTCTCTGGGCATCTCCTGGGTCTTTACTACCAGACGGAAAATGACTGAAACCCAGTTTCATAGATTGATTAGCTAGCTACTGAATTCTTAACCTCTCCAGCATATATCCATTGTTGAATTACCTATACCATCTAAGCCAACCTTATAAAGAAATTCCATTTTATAGTACATAGATATCCTCTTTGTTCTGTTCTTCTAGAGAATCCCACTTAGGGCAGTGTCCACCCGTAAGCAAATCCACGTGTACCCCTACCTCACGCCATAAGAAAAATACTCACTCCAAATGGATTGCGATCTTAAACATAAGAAGCAACTCTAAAACTCTCAGCGGGAAAACGTGTGCTTAAGCCACGGCCTTGAATTGGGCGTGGCATCTTAGATACAACATGTGTAAAAGCACTAGAATACAAAGAAGAATAAAACGAATCGCTTATGCGGGTAAGCTCACCCAAACAGAAAACAGATTCGTAGTCTGAATAGCTGTTACTTATACTAGCTCCTCAGGGAATTAGTGCTCACCTCCTCTCCCCAGGCTGGGGTTTTCTGTGGCTTGAGCGTCCAGTCCATGTGTTAATGAAGAAAGCTATATTCCAGGTAAGTCAGATTCCTCTCTGTGATTGAAAACAATGTGCAGGGCTGGAGAGATGGCTCAGTGGTCAGGCACACTCATTGCTCTCCCAGAGGACCAGAGAGACTGAACATTTTATAACAATCTAGCTTGTACTTAATTATAAATAATGTGATCCGTTAGGGTGAGTGTGTCCAGAGAGGAAGGTGCCATTCCCACTAGTGACATTTTGGTAGCAATTTGATCGATGCTGCTGTGTCTATAGGTGGCTACTGATTTTCATTTCTTGGTGACTACCTGACTTAGTTATGGTTTCTATTGCCGTGAAGAGACACCACGACCTTGACGACTCTTATAAAGAAAAAAAAAACCATTTAATTGGGGCTGGCTTACAGTTTCAGAGGGTTAGTCCCTTATCATTATGGCGGGATGCATGCAGGCAGACATGGTGCTGTGGAAGGAGCTGGGGGTTCTACATCTTGATCCACAGGAAGGAGGAGACTGTGTGCCACGCTGCATGTAGTTTGAGCATAAAACCAGCCTCCACAGTGACATGCTTTCTTCAACAAGGCCTCACCTACTCAAACAAGGCCACACCTCCTAATAGTGCCACTTCCTATGGGTCAAGATTCAAATTCATGAGTCTATGAGGCCCATACCTATTCAAACTACCACACTGCATTTACATCCAAGTGATCATTCTTTAGACTGTTTAAAGTGGTACACATTTAACTAAAGTTAAGCAAGTTTGCTTTTCTACAGCAAATGAAAATTCATAGCCAAATTTAATGACCAATGTAGGCAATTAGAGTGGTCAAGTTGAACAATTATGTTTGTGTTAAAAATATAGCACAGTAGCTTTAAAAAAACCCCATGATTTATAGCTCAACATTTTAGACTTTAGTAGGCTGATCCTAGCTAACAAGCTCTGGTGTATTGGGAATGTAGATTCCTTAAATAGATAGTGTAGCCCAGGTGCTGTGTCCACTAGGGTGCTACCAGGAGAGCCAGGCCCCTGGGTTATCTCTGCCCATGACTGGATGTGTTAAGATACTTGTTGATGTTTCTTTAGTAATACTCTGCTGAAAGGGGGTGGGCTGGGTGGCTCAGTGTGTAAAGTGCTTGCTGCACAGACATGAGGACCTGAGTCTGGATCCCTGGCATCTGTGTAGAAGCTGGGCCAGAGGTTTGCATCTGTGTCTTCAGCACTTGGATGCTGGGCCAGGTGGATCCTGGAGGCTGTCTGGCCAGCCAGTCTAGCTGAGGTGATGAGTTCCAGACTCAGAGAGGGACTCTGTTTCAAAAATAAGGTGGGGAGTGATAGAGGAAGACACTCAGTGTCAATCTCTGCCCCCCCCCACACGCATATACACACACACCACAAACACATACACCACATACACATACATACCACACAATATACACCACACACACACATACATACCACACACACCATACACACACCACACAAACACAAACACTATACACCACACACATACACACACATACACATAGCCATACATATACACATACACACACATATACATACCACACACACATATGCCACATATACATACACACCACATACATATACACTACACACACATACACACCACACACATCACACAAACACTATATACCATACACAACCACACACACCATACACACACCACACAAACACTATATACCACACACACACATACACATATATACACACAGACATACACACATACTCACATATGCATGCATACCATACACATACACACACCACACACACATGTACACTTACACACATATAAACACATACACACACCATACACATACATACACAGACCATACACATATACCACACATACACATACTACGTACATACACACACATACCACACACACGCACACACACTCATGCACACACACACCACACACATACCCACATACATATGCATATACACATACATACATACATACATACACATACACACGCACATGAGAGAGAGAGAGACAGAGACAGAGAGACAGAGAGAGACAGAGAGACAGAACCTGCTACAAGTCATCTACAAGACAGAGGTGATAGAATGTGTGAGCATGACGTCATTACTGAACGGACTCCCAGTGTTGACCGTGTGTGCAGCCCCTGACGGGTTTGCAGCAGAGCTTACTTTTCTTTTCCTTACACTTTCCTGCAGAATCACAGATGTTTAGAGATGAATGGAATAGATTTTTAAAATCTTATTTGAAAAGCGAGACATTTGGCATTGAATTATTCTTTAGCACTCCTGGTTACGTAAGCAGTGAGGGACAAGAGGTCCTTAGGAAGGGCAGCCAGAGCTCGGATGTATGGGTAGTGAGGGTTTCAGCTTTCCTGCCCTCCAAGAACACACTAGGTGACAGTAGTTGACTCGGATTTCCGGATTTCCATTCTCACGTGAATTTTTCCAATACATTTTTCAGGCTTGATCTGGTTATGGAATGTTGCACTCTTCTCAAACTGATGGCAATCCCCCTGCCTCAGCTTCTCACGTGCTGCATTTATCAGCTTACTATAACTCACCTGTATTATCCATTATTTTAATGCACACTACTTAAGATATTTGTGCGCTGTGTTTGAAGCAGTTGAGTAGTGGCTGGTCCACTTAGGTGTATTCATTTGATTGGTTCCGGTTTTGATGATGTGTTTTCCTAGACTTGCTTGTGAAGGAGTTTGTAGATTAGGATAGTTTCTTGGCGTGTCTGTGAGGGGTTATCTAGGTTAACGGACTCTGTGGTGAAAGGGAGAGAAGCTAGGTATGTACTGGGAATGTAGTATAGCTCTGTCTATTGTCTATTGGGAGGTAGCAGGGTTCTGACTATGGTGATGACGGTAGAAACAGAAGGGTGAAGAGGTGGAGTATATTGAAGTCTGGCCCACCAAGAGGGAACATGGATATAGAAGAGAGGATTTGATTCCAAAGGTTTTATCCAAGAAGGTGATTTGTAGATAATTCTAAAAGTTCTTGTCTAAGTCTGTGGCTTAGAAGGGAATTAAAGATTAATTTGCCACTGCTGATTGAGTTTGAAGCATTTTCTGCAAGAGCCTATATACAAGAAATGAGTGTCCTCTGTACCTTTCCTATCAGGTTTCCCTGTCTGATGTATCTTCACATTTCACAACAGTGAGAGATGAAAGGCACTTAGCTGTCCAGGCTGTTATAATTTGAATAAAAGCCACTGAGGAAAAAGTCACTGGATTGTTATGGAATGTTACTTCTCTTTGACCAAATACTTGAGGAGAAGCAACTTAACGGAGAAAGGATTTCTTTTGGCTTTCAGTTTTAGGGAACCTATTCCACCATGGCCCGGAAGCTATAGATAGTGTCATCAAATGTGTGTCACTGCTAGTCATACCGAGTCCACAGTCAAGAAGCAGAGGGCAGACCAGAAGTGGAGCAGGGCTAGACTGGAAGTGGGGCTGGGCTAGACAGGAAGTGGGGCAGGGCTAGACTAGAAGTGGGGCAGGACTCGACAGGAAGTGGGGCAGGGCTAGACAGAAAGTGGGGCAGGGCTAGGACCCTAGGCATTCAAGTCCTTCAGCAAGACTCCAACTTCTAAATGTTCAATAGCCTTCTCAAAAATGCCCCAGGAGCCAGGGAGCAAGTATTCAAATAAATGAACCTAAGGGGAACATTTTATATTCAAAACACAACAGTAATACACTAGCCGTGGCCAACATTAGCCCACCAACCTTCCAGCTCCTTTAAGAAGTCATGTACCGAAAGGACTGATTGTTATACCGTGGAGCACCGTTTAAATAATATATTAGCATACATCTACAGGCACAAATTAGAGTGTGACCTGCTGCTTCTTCGGGGAAACTGAAGACAGCAGAAGCCTATCATGTACTCTGAATAGATTTTTTACAGAGACTTTTTTTTTTAAGTCCACCTGTTAGGATAAAGAGAAGCGCCGACAGCCTGCCAGCTTACCAAATGTTACCAAGCCCTGAATGCTTCAGCCTCGCCGTAATTATATCCTTTTTATTTATTGATAAACACCATATGCCTGTCATGTCGGAGATCAGAAAATGCCAAGCAGTTACTCGGGTACACTCCACTGCACAAAGCTACCCACAAGGCACTCCTTTGACATTCCTGCTACGCTTCGCTCCTGAGGACCTTGAGTTCAACAGGGTCACCCTAGGTGCTTAGCTGAAATGTCATGTCTTTGATAACTGAACCCCCAGTCATGTCACTAACCTGTAACGGCTTCCTCTTAGTTAATGAGATGGAGTGTGCCGTGATTCGGAACATTGTTTTTTTCCTTCTTGGAAAAAACAATACACACAGTAATGAGCTCAGAAATACATCAATTGGCATTGACACATTTCACCCTTTTCTAATTCCTGTGTGCCTAGACTAAATTTAAGGTTGATTTGCATCTTCTGAGGCTACATAAGTTAGGGAGGTGGAAGTCCTATTTAGTGTCACAGATGGCAGGGTGAAGCTATTTGGGGACTGAAAAGAAAATATATGGCAGCATTTCTAATTCTTTTTTTTTTTAAGGAAAGAATTTCTTTTTTCAAAAAGTAGAGTCATGGGGACACATAGGACAATGGTACTGACAATGACCATATGAATAACAATGATAACAAACACCTGTGGCCTATCATGTACTCTGAATAGATTTTTTACAGAATTTTTATCACGGGGGGGGCGTGTCACATCTCAGCCCTCCTAGCACTGTATAAGCTGGACATTGCCGTCAGTATTATTACTCTCATTTTAGAGTTTCTGCAACTGATGATATGTGCGGAGAAGTGACTCGCTCTCCACCATGTCCAGGTGGTAGAGCTGAGATGGAATCCAGTCTAATCCCAGAACTGTAGCATTTACGGGATCCCAGCAACACAGGACAGCAACAATAGAACAGTGCTTTCCAAGCCCAAGAGAAAGGGCAATGACTGAGTGTAGGACCAGAGAAGGAGCTCAAAAGAGAAGGGAGAAGAAGAAACTAGAGAAGGGAAGCTTCCAAGGACATGAGCTCCAGTTGTGCACCCTGAGAACTGGGTGGGAATTTCATTCCGACCTGGGACCGTGATCCCTGAACTTGGATTTGCAGGAAGAGAAGCTTGGGGTGAGGTTGTTTACTAAAGTTGGGAGTGTTGAAGGCTTGGCTAGTGTGTGAAAGAGACTGGAAAAAAAATAAATTTGCCCAATATTCCAGAACACTAAAGGGCAAGTATCATTTCTTTTTGTATCAGTGTTATTTGGTAACATCGTTAATGGTAATGTTGATAATGTCACCAAATGCAAATACTGTGAAGATCTTCATAAATGTGTGTGGTGGTGGGAACCCAAGAGAGAAGAATTTCCAGACCTGTGCTACATGCAGAAGCAAAGTCCACATTTATTGCCTACAGTATTAGTAAAACCCAAGCCTATTAATAAACACAAAACCCTGCTCATAGAGCAGCAAAGAGATAATTCCACTCCTGAGATATGATCAATGTTCCTGGGGAGAGGTGAAACTGAGTAGGAATCACCAGTTAAAATGGCTACAGAGCTCAGGATGAAACGAAGTGAGGATTATTCACAGGATGCAGACTTGGACACCAGACACAGAGGACATTGGGAAATTGCTACATGGGGATTTAAAATTACTCAGGAGGATGAGGGTATCAGTGAGGGGACATTTGCCTAGTGGGGGGTTTGATCCTCAGTACCCACAAACAGGAAATAAAGTTGTTAAAGAAATAGTAACATCCCAGCACTTGGGAGGCAGATACAGGTGAATTTCTGAGTTTGAGGCCAGCGTGGTCTGCAGAGTGAGTTCCAGGACAGCCAGGGCTACACAGAGAAACAAAAACAAAAGGAAACAGTAACAACACCAAGACTATCAATCACATCAGCAACAACAACAAACGAGAACTGTATTGGAAAGTGGGAGATTTTAAGAGATGAGCTTTCAAAATGATCGAATATTAAAAAAGGAATTTAAGTGTAGACATTTTTATATGGATGGAGGGAGAAATAATGTGCCACAAAATAGTATGGAGAAATCCACCCAGAGAGAGTAAGAGGAGGGGAGGGAATTATACTCAGAGAATCACCTGAAAACCGAGAGAAGAGTCTGGAAGGCTGAGTAAGAAGGAGCTTTATACATCCAGACAAAATATATTTCCAGACAAAGTACATCTCAAGAGAAGCTATATTTGAGGGCATGATGAGTGAACATTTTCCAAATTAAAAGAGATGTAGGTACGTACCAACTTGTGAACGGAACAAAAAACAAATCTACTGAATATACAGAATGACGCAAAGCATGCTACAAAGCTAGAGATTTTTAAGAACAGAAAAAAAAAGATGTGTAACAGAGCATTATAATCAATCTTTCCCCCTTTAATTTCTTCTGAGACCTATTCTTTAGTAACACTTCTTCTTCCTTATAAAGAGAGCCACTGAACTATCTCAGTAGGATATGGACAACAGTGTTGAAGTTTGTGAGACAGCTCCAATCAGCTTCCAGAGCATGAAGATTTGCATTCAGAGAAGGCTATGGGTGTTTTCCATATGCTTGCGTGTATGCGTGCGTGCGTACCTGCATGCATGCTTGTTGCAGGAAGGACAGAATCTTCCTATTGTAAGTTTAGGAGAAGATGGTCAGAGATCCTGACATTGTACCTCAGAATTCAGGGCAACATAGGACTTGGGTTTTCACATCAGGCTTCCACCTAACTACTTGTAGGGGCTGGGCAAGCGGAGAACAAGGAGTGGTATTTAGAATGCGTTCTACATTTGGCTTAGAAAGTAGATATTGTTTCCTAGGGGCGGAAGAGACACTGAAAATTCTTGAACTGGAGCCATCTTTGAAGGGAACTTGCCCTAGGCAGAGATCTGCCATGTGGGGGGGACCCAGCAGTGCAGGGTTTGCCACACTGCTCCAGGCAACAGGTGTGGGCAGGTTTCAGGACTTAATCTGTGTATTGCTTCTGTCCAAACTACCACGGAGTCTCATTGGAGGACTGACAAACCCAAATTGTTCCCAAGTCAAATAAGCAGCATTATGCACCAAGAATCCTAGAAAGCCGCAGCCAAACCAGGATCTATCAGGAAAGTAAGACATTTCTTCCAGGCTTTTCTCATTTCTCAGAAAATCAGCACTAGTCTCCCCCCTCCCTCATTCCAATGATCCAGGAATTAGCATAGGAAAAGCGGGGGGGGGGGGACAGTAGTGATATTTTAGCCTCCTTGTCCCTTCCAGTTTCTCGTGTGAAGGAGACCATAGTTGGAGGAGTTTAAACAAGTTTCCTGAGGTTTACCAGGACAAGGAAGAATGTCCCATTGACTGAAGTGAGAACATTCAAATTTCTTTAATTAAAAATAATCAAGGCTGTTTCCAACATTGTTTTAGAAAGCTTACTCAATACAGTAACAAAAGGAAACAAAGGATGTGCAAATTAGACACTGGGCATGCTACACACCTATAATTCCACACACTGTAGGAGGAAGCTGAAGTTTCAGAGGTTCAAGGCTATCCTCGATTACACAGAGAGCTTGAGGTCAGCCTGGGCTATATGAAACCCTGTCTCAAAAGAAGTATGCATATTAGGAAGAAATTTAACTTTTCTTTTTCACAGATTTCATCATTGTCTAAAGATTTATTTTATGTGCATCAATGTTTTGCCTGCATGTATGTATACACATGTCATGAGTGTAGTGCTCTTGGGAGTCAGAAGAGGGTGCTGGATCTCCTGGATCTAGAGTTGCAGGTGATTGTGAGCCATCCGATGTGGGTGTTGGGAACCACACCCAGGTCCTCTGCAAGAACAGCAAGTACTCTTACCCACTGAATCATCTTTCCAACATCATTATTTTCTATTTGAAAATATCAAAGGATTGAACAAAAATCTCTCAGAACCAGTGAGAAAACTGTATCAACTTTGTATACTGTTGATGTATGTAATGTAGTCAGTTTCATATATAGAATTAATTGAACAATTTTAAGCTTAAAATACAACTTTATTTATACTGGTTTCTCCCTAAAAATGGACACACAGGTATATATATATATATATATATATATATATATATATATATATACACACATACACACACCATTGATAAGAAGACTATATTTTCAAGATGGCAATTCTTCCAAATTTCAGCTATGGAGTCAATGGGATTGCAGTAAGAATCCCAGTAAATTATTTGAATGTGTACAAGTTGATTCTAAAATACAGTTGGACAAGCAGACAGGGTAGACTAATACAAGACCAGTGGACAAAGTTAGAAGACTGACCCTACCTGATCTGAAGATTTACTATGAAATGGACATAGTTAAGGGACTGTGGTGTTGGTCAAGGAGATGAGGCAGATAGAAAAATAGAATGGAATAAATACTGTAGATGTAGATCCACCTATTATGCGGAAATCTACATTGAATTGGGGAGAGCCGGAATGCAGAGACTGACATGCCAAATGCTGGTGTGGGTGTGGAACAAGGGAACGCCCCCTTCATCTACCGTGGATGCGAGTATAGAACACTACAGCCATTTCCTGACAAAACCGAATGCGCTCTTGCCACACACCCCAGTGATTTTGCTCCTTGGTATTTACTCAGGAAATCTGAAAATGTTGGTCCACACAAAAACCTGTATGTGGATATTTATAAGCATCCTTGCCTGTGGTCTTCAAAACTTGGAAGCAACTGAAATGCCCTTCAGTAGATGAGCAAATGGGCTATGACAGATGACCTGGCTTTGCCAATTCTGGGCCTATACTCAGAGAATGGTTGGTCCTGTTACAGAGATACTTGCTCATCTATGTTTACTGCTGCCCTATTCCCAACAGTCAGGAAATGGAACCAACCAAGATGCCTCCTAATAGATGAAAAGGAAAATGAACACATGCACACTGTGACGAGGTAGGAAGCCAGCCACAAAGGAAAAAATGTAATCATGCAATTTGCAGGAACATACATGGAACTAGAAGATACTGTATTGCAACAGCCCAGGCCCAGAAAGGCAAATTCCACATGCTTTTTCTTAGCCTCTAATGTTTGTCTGTGTATCTGTGTGGGAGGGAGTGTGGATGGCAGTAAACCAGAAAGAGGCCCATGAGGGGGAGAATTTGCTCTCTGCAGAAAATTACCCTATAATTAAATCTCAATAAACATTATCCCTGCTATATTTAAAACCTAAAAACTCACAATTAATTGGATTAACATCTGATCATTTATAAGGTAGTTTAAATTCCTGATTATTTCTGTTAAGAATAGCTGTTCCATTTCACTTCCAGATATATCGCCTCTACCTTATCAGTACTGTTACTGAAAAATAATGTGCTATTCCATTTTGCAACCTTCTACATGTTTTTTATCACTGAGTTTCACCTTGACAGTGCCCGTGATGCTGGTATCTTTCATTAGGGCTCATTATGTACATTTGCATTTTCTAATAAAAATTATATATGAAAAAAGCTATGATCTATATAAGCAATGCAATAACACTGAGCATCTGAAAAAGGCATATCCTGTGAGATTCCCACATACCATTCTCGAAAAGGAAAAGGCTTTCTAAGGAAACACTGAAGAGTTCTCAGGAGTAGGTAAGAGGGCGGGGTAAATAGGTAGAACATAGAATAGTAAAACTACTACCCATGAAGCTGCATGCTTTCCTTACCTACAAAGGATCTAACACCAGGGGTGAATCCAAATGTTGACTGTGGGCTGTGGTGATGTAGATGCATCAGCTGTTACAGCTGTATCTCTGTGGTGAAGGATTTTGATATCAGAGAAGCCATTGCCTGCCACAGAGGCAGGAGGTACACAGGCACCTTTGTTCAGTTTTTATGTGAACCTAAAACTGTCTTTATAGAGTAAAGCCTAGGGCTTGAGTTGTAGCTCAGTAGATGCTCGCCTAGCATGCTCAACGCCTTGGATCCCATATCTGTCGCTACAAATACAGACTGTAGTGTCACATGCCTATAATCCTAGCATTGGGGAAGTAGAGGAAGGAAAAACAGAATGGCGTCTTTAACTAAGTAAGTATAAGGCTAGCATGAAATCTGGAAGATCCTTTTTCAACAGAACAGAATAAAATAAAATAAAATAAAAATAGTGTATGTTTGTGTGTGTATGTTTAAGGCATCAGATACTTTATTAGTTGAGACCAGTGTGAAAGGTCTTATATACTCACAGGCAAGAAAAGGAAAAAACAAACCAGCTCTCCAGAGTAACTCTGGGTGAACAAGAACTCAAGGAACAGCTTTCTGCATTCACTATCCCTGCCCTTTTAATGCATGCTGTCAGCCTCCAGGATATAGCTCTGGAGGTAGTCTTCACAAAGATATGACAATTAGACTAACACTTCATTAGCAAAACCAGAAGTTATAGGACAGCCTAACCATGCAATGGCATTCTTAACTAAGCCCAAATTAAATCTTTCCTATATAAATTCCTTGAAAACTAAGGCTGAAATGAAGGCCTGCTCAGGCATCAGATGAAAACAAGGGGGTGTGTTTACTCAGTGATTCAATGGCTACTAAAGGATACATGTAAGAAAGAGGGAAACCATATGTGAATGGAAAAGAGATTCGAGAAGAGAAAGGAGACAAAGACACTGATAGTATGTTGGTGATTCTAAGTGAGCACTGATTCTTAGGGGATTCCTTAGAAGTGATATGAGAGCATCATACTCCATGATCACGTGCAGAGAAAAGGGATCATGGACGCATGGTGCCCGTCACTAATTCACTTATAGTCCCACTGCATAGTGGTAGTGTTCACTGATTCTGTATACTGAGATCAGCACAGAGGATGTCCTCACACCATCTTGGGCGTCTCATCAGTTACTGGATGCTGCCTTGTGATGTCATCGAAAAACTTGGGAGCAGGGTGTGGTGGTACCTGCCCGTGATCTCAGCCATGGGAATTGGAGGCAGGAGACTGGCAAATTCAAGGCCAGCTTATAGAGTGACTCTGTTTCAGAAAACGAAACTAGGGACTGGAGAGACGGGTCAGCAATGAAGATCACATATCACACTTGCTGCTCGTTGAGAGGATCTGGATTCAGTTCTTAGCACCCACTGGGTAGGTGGCTGTCTGGAACTCCTGTTCCAGGGACTCTGACATTTAATTCTGGCCTCCTCAGGACTGCATGCTTATGAAGCACAAATAGGCATGCAGGCAAAACATCCATACACATATAAAAATACATACATAAATAAATAAATAAAGGTTTTTAAGCTGAAAAAAAATCCAGGAGACTGTTTTCATAAAGCAAAACAATACAAAAATGTGTGTGTGTGTGTGTGTGTGTGTGTGTGTGTGTGTGTGTTTTAAGGCATCCGATACTTCATTTGTTGAGACAGGTTCAAAAGCTCTGATACCTTCAAACAGTCCCATGTCACCAAATAACCAGGCTCAACACTGGCTAATGTACAGGGTTTTCTTGAGGCCTTTTCCATCCCTCAGGTATATCTGGGGCCCATTTTAATTATCTGTTCCACAGGATGAAAGCCAGTTTTCCCTTACAAGCTGATAATAATACTATCAGCCTAGTCCTGTTCACATACAAGCAGCTGTGGTTTCCTCTTATCACAAGTACCCAGTAGTAAAATCCAACAGGAATGTGTGCACCACAAGTAATCTAACTGGACACAAGGCTGATGGAATTCTTTTCAGTGTGTTAAGTTAGCCAGCATTTCATGGGGAGATGACTGGACTTCGGCTTGTTAACAGATGCAGGGGGTTTTGTTTTGTTTGTTTGTTTTAATTCCCTCATCTTTGAAAACCCAGATAGCAATGGGACACCAACATTAATAAAACAAGATGGTATTTGGATACTTAGAGCTGAGCAAGAGCAACTGGACCCTGGAGTGCATTACTTATTCATGGCATCTCTTTGTCAAGTTATCTACCCTCTGAGGAGGCCTGAGATGCTCTCTGCGCTGGGGGTGGGGCGAGGATACTGATGGTTTATGGGGGTTGAGGGGAATCCTTTTGGTCCGAAGCTTTCTTACCAGGGAGTATTAGCTATTCTGTTTTCTCGAAGGCATTTTGGAATCCAGTTAATGGTGAGTAAGAGATCCAGGCTCAGAAATTTCATAAAGTGATAGAGCCAGGAGGTGCTAATAAAATCCAATCAGAACGAAACAGAGAACTTAGGGCTTTAACTGACTCAGAAAGAGAGACCCAAGGTGCTGACTGAGGACGACCTGCTGCCTTGTGTGTGTAAGGAGTGATCCAAGAAAGGTATTTGAGAACCAAATTTGGGACAGAACCTCCCTGCCAGGGAACCTAAGGACCAGGATGACCTAAATGGCTTCGTTCGTCTTCTGTTTCCACTTTGTCCCCAACTACCATGGCCATTCTCATGTTACTTTGATTCACGTCATTTAATGAAGAGTAGCTCCAGTCAGTGAAAGGGGGGTTATTGGGCTAGCAGTCTGAAGGCACAGGTAGTTCATCAAAGCAGGGGAGGCATGGAAGCAGCAATGGGTCACACTGTAGCCTTCCCTCCCCACATGGAAGCAGAGAGGGATGGTGCTGGTGGACCGCTGGCTATCTCCTGTGTATTTAGCCAAGGACCCCAATCCATAGAATGGTGCTGCCCTTGTCGTTTCTAAATCTCTATGAAAAGACCCTCTCTGGCATTTCCTAGGTCATTCTAAACCCTGTTAAGTTGACAAGGTTAATTATGCTGGCCAAACCAAACCAAAACCCCAAACCAAACCAAAACAGGGGTTGGGGTCACCATTCAGGTGGTAGAGTGCTCTCTGAGAGTGCAGGAAGGCCTTGGCCCAATCCCCAGAGCTACCTAAGAACAAAACAATAGATGTGTTTGTTGTGGTTGCTTGTCATTCCAACGTTCTTGGGGTAGAGACATAAAGATCAGGAATTTAAAGTCATCCTTGTCTACATAGGAAGTTGGAGGCCAGACTAGGCTATATTAAACCCCATTAAAAAAGAAGAAGATAGACAAACATCCTCTCCTTTCCCTGATCTGGTCCAGTCTCCATGTTGGTAGTATCAAATGCCACTCCTGGTTGGATCCTCCTTGACTCTCCACACTATCTCAGGCACATTTGCAAGACTATAGCTCTTTCTCTTCCCTGTGATGTTACCCTACTGGCCAGTCAGTCCATCACTGAGAACCAGCACAAGTTTCCATTGTCTTCCATTCATGTGCCTCAAGATGGAATATGCTACTCAAAGTGTAGAGACTAGCCAAAGGCAAAACCCAAACCAAAAAGTGGGCCAGACCAGGCTCCATGGTCGTCAGCTTCCTGGCCTCTTCTAGTGTTCTTGTCATTCTCAGTCAACTTTCCTGCTTTCCAAGGAGGCAGAATCATTTCTTGCCTCAGCTCCCAAGTGTATTGGGCTTGCCACTATGGGCAGAAGACGTAGACCCCCACTTAACTGAGAAAAAGGAAAGACCACTATGTGGTGGCAATGGGTCTCTATATTTCCTTTCTCCCTCTCTTCACTCTTCCCTTTCTCCGTTCAGTAAGTTGTATCTCTGTCCCCCCCAAGATTCTTCCCTATATAATTCTCAACTCTAAATTGTCTCTATTGTGTTGGTACTTTAATCTGGGATACAATTTTAATAGTTAGTGCCTTGACCATGGGTGATGTGTAGAGTCATTGGGTGGATGGCCTCAATCAGAGCTCTCCCACTAGTTGAGCCTTTACAACATTATCTATTTTATCTCGGAAAAAAGCTAAGTAATTTCCCTGTTATTTCTTTTTCTCTTTTCCACATCTTTGGTGTCTTTATTTAATTCTTTTTTTCTATCATGCTGAAATTTCTCCCAACTTTTTTAAAAAATATGTCTCTGAACTTCTTTAGTCTGTTGTTATTTCTTTCTGGCTTTCCTACTTTTTTCCAACTCCCCTACATTTCCTCCCTTGACCTTCATGATTCTTAGCTCAGCGAGGGCTGACTTCAACTCCACCAGAGCAATGGAAGCACTGCCCATGGTTATAACAGAATGAATTTGATACTCTTCTTGCTCTGTTGATTTGGGAGGGGAAGAGCTACATTCTGATAGACAGACTGTATGATTGACAGGTTGTATTAGATATCATGGTTAGGATCAAGAGCTCCCTTCCAGGACTGAGGCCCTTCCTCCCTACTGTGTGAGAGTTATTTGCTGAGGATGTGCACAGAGTTATTTCCCAATCTTTGCTGGAAGCAGAAGGGAGCTGTCTCACCCAGGGCTCATTCCTTTCCAGAGTCACGCTACATCTGCTCTTTTGCTGCTGTGGAGGCCAAAACCTCTTGCCATCTTTGAAGTATCGTCCAAGCTTCAAAATGTTCCATGAGATTCACTGTTCCAAGCTCATTGCACATTCTTTGACCAAGTCTACCTTTCTTCTCTTTTCCCCAATATGTGTTTCTTTGAGCACTTTACAAAAACCTTCCAGGAAGCAAATATTCATGTCTGTGGGGAATTAGAAGCTAAGTGTTTCCCCAGAGAAACTACTCCAGAGTGAATAGACTTAGTCTCCAAATCTCAAATCCAAAATACTACCAATGAGCACAAACATGACACCACAGGCTTGTTGACTGTTCAGTGTAAGCAGACTTTTAAATACTGTCTGAAATCACCATCAATGACTGTGTGCTAAGATTTGGTTCCCATTGCTAGTATGCATGTGAAAATATTCCCCGGATATCAGTCTGAAACCTGGAATGCTGATGGTCCCGAGCCTTTCGAGGAACAATAGTCAGTCAACCTGTAATAGAATTTGTACATCCTTATGCTTCATCCTACTTATGTCTCCGGGGTTCCTCCCTGGCATATATTCAGATCCAGGAGGGTTTCTTTAGACCCGACCCCAAACACAAAGTTGGCTGTTTGCAGAGCAACAGACGAAGTCCAATCCCAATTTCTAGCCATTTTTGTGAATAATTTTTACTTGTGGCATATGGGATCAGACCTTCATTTGACCCTCAGCTGAAGCTCTATGAAATCAGTTTTGTTTTATTTTTTAATATTTTTTAAAGATTTATTTATTTTATGTATGTGAGTACATTGTCATTCTCTTCAGACTCACCAGAAGAGGGCATCAGATCCTATTACAGATGGTTGTGAGCCACCATGTGGTTGCTGGGAGTTGAACTCAGGACCTCTGGAAGAATAGCCAGTACTCCTAACTGCTGAGCCATCTCTCCAGCCCATGAAGTCAGTTTTGAATCTTGCTTCTCTCTCTTTTAAGAAGGCTACACTTGTCATCCTTTGTGTTTCTCCTATAGTTTGGGCTCCTGTGCTCATAAGTTTTCAAAGACTTCCTCCACAATGAAAGTTGTAATTTGTTCCAAGTCACCACGATCCCATTTCTGAGTGTCACAGAATAAAATGGAGTTCTTTGTTCTCTCTATTTAGATCTGAACTTTCAATATTGATGTGTGCAATAGTGAATAAAAATGTATTTATTAATCAGTAGAAAACATGCTTTTTTGCTGGATTTAAATTATTTAAATACATTCAACTACATATGCATGAGAACAGATAACTGTTGTGACAGTCATTTCCTAATTCCAATATATCCCAGTCTAAGCATTCTCTCTATCTCTTTTCTATCCTTGTTTAATATAGAGTAACAAACTCTACAAGCCTGAAATGATCGATGATTCTGTGTTTACCTATCCTTGGTTTGCCTAGACTTTTCTGCGCATCTGGGCTGAACTTGCTTGGTCTTGGATGAATTCTCTCAATCAGTTTCCCTCAACTTGAAAGTTGGCCAGGGGCTGGCTAGTGTAGGATAGCCTGAGCTCTGTTGTAGTCTTTCTTCCTCCTGCAAGCAGCTAGCTTGGGCCCATTCTTAAGCACAACGGGGACAATGAGAGAACACATGACTAATTCTACAGGAGCAAGCCCTGATTCACAGGTCCTTTGCAAACCTCTTACATGGAGTTGTTCAAAGTGCAGAGTCAGAATGAAATGGAACCATAAATTATAGGCCAACAGGCTTAGCTACTGGAAGACCTTTAATTGATGCCATTTGGACGAGAACTCTGCACACCAACCTCGGTCAAGTTACTATTATCTTCTGACACGACGATTCCATTAGCCCTCATTATAACTGCTTCCCCTGCTTCTACTCTTGACCTCTGTAGTAAATCGCTTCATTCCCAGAATCTTATCTGTTGAAAATGTCAATCAGACAATGTCAACTTTCCACCTTTCCCCAGAATCCTTCTGTGGTTCCCCATTGTATTCAGATCTAACCCAAAATTTCTTACCTTGCCTTCCATGACACAAATACAATGGTTCCTGCCCATCTCTGGTTCCCATCCCTCAGCCACTCTCTGCACTGCGCCTCCAATGGACCATTCTGTTCTTTTTTGTTTTTTTAGCATCCCGAGGTCTCATCTTTGGTGCTCTTTCTGGAGGTCATGCTCTTTGCTACAGATGTTTGGATAGCAGACTCCTCATCTTTCAAGTCTGACACCTATCATCTCTTAAATTCTTGATTTTGTAGTTTTGTAGCAATTTTGTATGGGAAATAATAATAATAACAATAATTATTATTATTGTTATTATTGTTATTATTATTATTTCCCCCTTTTCTGACTAAAATATGAGCTCCGTGGAAATAGGAACCTTGTATATCAGTCAACTTTGCATCACCATAACAATATACCTGTGATAACAATTTCCAAAGAAAATTGGATTGCATTGGGACACAGTTTTGAGCCATAGTCAGTTGACTTGCATACTTTCAGGCTTGTGGCAAGTCTGGGCAAAATAGTGAAGACATGATGCTGGACTGAAATGCTCACTTTATAGTCAATAAGTGAAAGGAATAGTACGGCAAGATTGAGGTCTGATGGTTTTCTTCAAGGGCACACCTCAAGGACTTGAAGACCTTCTACCAAGCCATTTCTTCTTAAAGTTTCACCACTTCCAATGCCACTACCATGGAGACCCTGCCTTTAGCACATGGACTTATTTGAAACTCACAAGATTCAAAGAATAATACAGTCTTTGTGGTTGCTTCCTCTCTCACCAATAGTAACACCAACAGTCACACTGAAAGTTGTAATTATTTACTCAATAATAAGTGATGTAAAATCCAAGCTTATGGATAAACATATAACATATAAAACACATACATCCTACTTCACTAACTTATGCCACAAACATGGCCGCACCTCCCTCAATACTCAAAATACCAAGACCCTAGATGCCTGCTGCCCTGCCTTTGTCATTACAAGCCCTTTCTAACAGGATGTGCTAACCAGTCATTTCCCTTTTCAGTAGGCCCAGTTCTTAGTTATTTCTCCTTTGTCCATTGTGACTAGACTCTCCATAGCTAACCTGTTTTCCCTTCAGTCTCCCCAAGAGACCATGTAGTCATCTGTCACCTTCCGGTACTTTAGATGGTAACTGGGAGGCCTCGGTGACTGTGGGTACTATGAGGACAAGATATCTCATCTCTGGCATCTGTCACGTTGTCTTGACTGAGGACAAGCCATGGTGTCAATGTGCAGTTCCAATAGAAGCAGTGTGCTGGAGAACTGCTAATCATAATTTTCCCTTTATTTTGAGGTCCGAAGATTATTTTCTAATGAGATATGATTTTAACCGAGCAGTCTGTCTGTAGCTTAGAACCATAGATCATGCTAGAGAACATGGTCTCAGAAGACAGAGTTCCTTTTTGGTTCCCTAAGCTCCTTATGCCCCATGGAGTTCTCCTTCTTGGTGAACTGTGGACAGTTTCCTTGGCTCACTGCAAACACCCAAAGCTTGGTAAGCATCATTCAGACTCATGCTTTGAAATGCTTTCCTTTCCTCTCTCATCTGCAGATGTCCACCTTATTTTCTCCTCTGTCTGGTCTTCAATGTCCTCTAGGACTAGATTCTCCAACTCGAATTGACTAGGACTCTGTACATATTCCAAGAGCTTTCCCAGGGTTCCTTGATCACATTCTTCCTCCTGTGTGGAATAAAGTCTTCTTGCCTCAAAGCAGTAAGAACTGAAGGAGTTTGTGTAAGTCACTGAAGTTTGTTCTCCTAGTCTCTTAATTACATTTTTTTTTAACCAGGGCCCTGGGAAGGACTCCAGCAATCTGTTCCCAAGGTCTTTGCAAAATTACCAAAAGCAAGATGTTTTCCTATTAGTTAGGTGGCGGTTGGATGTCCAGCCTGGAGGAAGTTATGGTAGGAAGCATTCAGTTTTGATTTCAGGAACTTGGATTTATATGGTGTCAGTCACTTCCCATATGTGTTGAGAGACCAGGGAAATTCTGGATAGGAATGGGCTTTTGGAGAGCTTACCACCAGACACAGGTGAAAGGATATTCTGCTAAAGAAAGCGTGTGAAAAGACATGTGATGTAGGATTCTTTCTAATGACACACATGGAGTGGACTGCTTTACATTGCGTAGTTTAGCTCCTTTTGTCAGGGTGCCATAGAGAGAAACAACCAAAAAACTTCTGGCGATGTGCTGCAGTTTGTTGCTGCTTCCAAGGACTTGGGCTGATTGGAGACACATGCTGAGACAAGAGCCGTGCTGAAGCAAGACACTTGGAGGACACGTGATGTTGGGAGGGTATAAATAGGACTCCATGGAGTGATGGAGACAGAGCTTGGCTTCCTGGTACAGCTAGCTGTGCAATGCTTGTGGGTCTTGAGTCTTCTCAGATCTTTGTTCCCCTGAAAGAGGCACAGCTGAGAACTTCTCCTGGTGTTCCTGTTGGTCCCCTCCTGCTGACTCAAGTTGAGGCTGAGGCCTGGCTGTCTCAGCAAGCTTGTGTCACCACTATTGCTAACCCAACTCTATTAAACTGAACTGCTGATGTATCTGTGAGGTGCTTGCGAATGGATCAAGCTGCCGCTGCCTGCTAACCTGTAAACTGAACTGCTGATTTCTAGACAGATGGGAGTTGCAACAAAGAACCTTTCTAAACAGGTCCACTTCACTCCCTTCCGGCCAATCCCGTATTCTTTCTTTTCCATTACCTCTGGTGGGTGGTAGGCTAGAAGGGAGGTTAAAGCATATAAGTACCATAATCAAAAGAAGACTTTGAAAAAACTCAAAGTTACAGTCAGGGGTCAATTAAAGCATGTGTGTCTTTGACCTAGAACTTGAGTTACAAGGGTGAGGACAAGGGACAAATGTAGAAACATTTTTCACTCCCTCCATATAGAAATATGGAGGTCCTCCATGTGGACCAACTATTTGATTCTTACACATGCCTAGCTCAAACCACAGCTTTCTCTGAAATATTCCTGCTGATGCAATAGGTCAGAGTATTCATTCACCGTGATTTCCCCCTATTTTAAGGCAACTACTTAAGTTAGAACTTATCAGACTCCCCATGTCCATAAGTCATAAACCCAGGAGAAGTCCTATAAATGGTATGTATATCTCTGTGTGAGGTCACATGGCTTATACATCCCAGTATCAATCTAGGAGATCAGATTTCATGGGACTCTCCTAGAGTGACTAATGATCTTTCTATTTGCTTGACAGTGTTCCACAGTCAATGTCATGTGAGAGACAGTCAAGGTGCACACAATCAGAACTTGGAAGAAGAAATAACTTCTGTAGTAGTTAGTAGTGCTAGGCAATGGCATAATAAAGACACAGGCTTTTGTCTTAGAAATTTTGTAAGCCTAAGTTTTGAATTTGTAGAAGATATCTATGCCTGGTTGTATATTAGTACATTTTTATTATGTCTTTAAAAGTAGAGCCAAAAATTGCATAA
Source organism: Tokudaia tokunoshimensis (assembly GCA_036184795.1). Classification (NCBI taxonomy): domain Eukaryota; kingdom Metazoa; phylum Chordata; class Mammalia; order Rodentia; family Muridae; genus Tokudaia; species Tokudaia tokunoshimensis. The sequence goes on from BTHU01000022.1 coordinate 17,993,557, forward strand.
TCTTCATCTCTTTCATAAAGTCAGGGATTTTTTTTCTTGGCAAGAACAAGATATAATTTATTATTTCAAAAACCCATTCTTATACACACACAGGATAATTCCTGTATTCGCCTGACGTTGTTCTAGGCATTTTGTATAATTCTCGTCTTGATTCCTTAAAACAACTCTTTGACACGACATGGTTTTCATCTCAAAAGAGAGGAGAGAAAGAAGGAAGAAGGAGGGGTGGGAGGAAGGAGGAAGGCATGGGAGGAGATGGGGAGGGAGCAAAGGAGATAGAGGGAAAGAGGAGGAAGAAGGTGGGGAGTGAGAGAAGGAAGCAAGGAACCGAATAAAGGAATTATTTCTTTGAGATCACAGACTTCCATCTCTTTATCAGCCTTTGCTCTACCCAGCATGCTTTGCCTCTACCACCCTCTATGTAGAATTTCACATTCACCTATATGGTTTCCTGTGATTCATATCAGAACAAGTATCTGTTGCTTTATACTTCTGCTCCTACACTTCGGCTACAATTCAATTTCCTTGTCAGTGAAGAATAGAACCCTAACTTTTGCCCCATCACCTTACAGGTCACGTGGCAGAACTCAACTGGTGGCAGGAATCTCTTTAGTTTTGACAATGAAAACTGATTAGAAGTCATCAGGAAAATACCCCCAAGAGAGGCCCAAGAATCACCTTAGGAATCAGTTATGTTTCTGCCCCAGTATGGTGCAATCACTGGGAGCTGGTGGGGGAAAGAACACCGCGATTCGGTTGAAAAACAAAAAAGGGTGAATATGTAGCCAGCAGCTACAGGTAGGCTTTGGAGTTCTGTTCTGTTGGCCAATACATGTGTGAGATGCTAGTTACCATAGCAACGAGCACAGCAAGTGCTCTCTCTCTCTCTCTCTCTCTCTCTCTCTCTCTCTCTCTCTCTCTCTCTCTCTCGGGTTTATGAATCCAAATCAATAAATGTTTATAAATAACTCTCCAATTGGCCCAAAGAAGTAAAAGCATAAGCCAGAACAGCCCTTCTGTCCTGTGAATGTGAGTCATGGTTATGTTGGCCACATTCTGGGGACAGAAAAAGGCTATCCACAGAATAAACAATTGGCCACATCATTTTCTTTGCGAGAGCGCTTGGGGGAAAGCAACTGAGTGAAAAATCCATTGCTCATGCTTGGTGACAACAAAGAGGCACGCACGCGCACAAGCAAGGAGTCTAGAGACGAAGCTACCCAGACCACGTGCTTCTGTGGAGACAGAGGCTGGGCCCAAAGACCGCAGGGAGGCTGCGGGACCTAGGCGGTTATGCTAAAGTCCAGTGGAATAGGTACTGACCTTCTTACCTCAACTGTGCATTGGCTCACAACGCCCTACAGCATGCAAGTCGGAATTCATACAAATGTGGAACTTCGACTCAAGAGTCCCAACAAAAAAATCAAATCAGGCCACCAGCAGCCAGGAAAACGCGTTCTTTCTATAGCATTGCGAACAGATGGCTGAACAGCCTCTCTCAGAAGATTTTTTGGTGAAAGGGAAAGTTGTTTTCCTCCCCTCTCTATCTAGTAGCTGTTACATTCATTTCCTGAGCCAACATTTTCTCCAGCTCCCTTCCTTAACTTCTGCCTGTCTGACTTTGTTCTTGGCTCCAGGAAGATCTCACCTAGGAGGTGCTTCTTCATGGCGGCATTTCAAGCCCCTGAAAGCCACTACCTTCTCTGGTTTTCTACTGCTGCTGCTAGGCTGTTCTCTCTCTCTCTCTCTCTCTCTCTCTCTCTCTCTCCTCGGAATTCTCTTGACTTGTCAGATCTCTTCTCAAAATGTGAACACTCTCAGAGCAATCTGTACAAATACCCAGATGGGGGTTACGATTTCAGAGCCCAGAAAAACTGTCTCCTGAACCTTCTTTGTCTGTGGCTATAGCTTCTTTCTTGCTTTTTCTTCTTTCTCTTCTTCCCTTCCTCCCTTCCTTCTTTCTTTCCACACTGAGCTCTTAGCACCAAGTGGATTGAGTCACACAGGGATCCCATCTTATTGCAGAGAAAATTAACGTAAATTATTATATATTTTACCCCAGCAAGAACTCAACTAGGGCAGGGACTCCCTAGCAAGCTACTAGTCGGAGTAACAAACAGGAATAACTGTTTTCATCATTGGGACAAAGGTTGTTGCTGGCCGGCATCAGGTGGAGAAGGAATGATTGCCCAAAGATTGGGGGATGGTAGAGAACAGCCTTTCATCCCTAGTGTCTCTCGCCTTCATCTGGACTCCACAGAGGTTGGACTTCACCATGGAAAGGCTTCTCTGTCTGTTACTTTTCCCCTGAAAGGTCATAAGTCACCCACAATTCAGTGTAAATGAGTCGATCTTTTACTTAGTGTAAAAGAGCACATTCTTAGGGTGGTAAGAAAACACTGACTTCCTAGATTGGGTGGCGGGGGGACATGTGAAGGTAGTGGGTTGACGTCAAAGCTCTGCTGTGGTTTTGGTTATCTCTACTGCACTGTTCTCTATGGCTAGGGGAGACAGAAGAGGCAAATAGTCCCAGAAAGCAGAGAGAGGAGATGTATCCAAATAGCCATATTAGGGAAAAGAACAAAGGGGTCCAAGGACCCCCAAGTCCACCTACAAGGTTTAGGTCTAAATAGAGGGACAGGCACAATTAGTAAGCAGTCCTGGTCAAGGTGTGGTTCAGCCCACCCCCTGTTGACTGCCCCCATGCTCCAATCTCTCCTGCGAGGTGGTCTTACAAGTTGTCAGAGCTGTGTGAAATGGCTCTCTAAGAGACACACTTCTCTGGTTGGTCCCAGGACTCCAGCCTTTCATTCCCCCAGCAAGAGGGGTCACTTTCTCAGGAGTCACTGCTTCTGTTGTCTCTGGGAGCTGAGGAGCAGGGCACAGGTCTCTTTAGAATCACTGTATTCCTGGCCGGATGCTTATACCATCTCTGTCTGACCCTTTCCTAATATCTCCAGGAAAGAATACATGCCCTGAGTTGTTGTACAGTTTAGATTTCCAAATATCTGGAGGTCTGCGGGAAACCCTAAGTCCAGAGTGATTGACAGAGGCAATGAGCTGCCTCTGTCCCTAGTTCTTTGCCTGATATTAGGTTAGGGTTTACACCCGCAGGGCCTCTCCAGCAGAGACTGGGGAAATAAACAAGATGGAAGTCGCTCCCTTACTAATCCTTAGAGCTTTGCCCAGAGAATGTGGTGTGTGTGGGCCTGGAGTCTGGGAGAAACATGGATGATGAGGGCCCACAGACATGAGCAGTCCCAGGGCGCTAAGGTTATCTGCCCGGACTAGCAGAGGAGATTAAAAAAGAAAAGAAAAGAAAAGAAAAGAAAAGAAAAAAAATAGATTGGAAACACATGCTATTTCACTTTGTGTGTGCGGGATTGTATGCACAGGTGTGGTGTGTGTGTGTGTGTGTGTGTGTGTGTGTGTGCGTGCACATGGGTGTATGCATGCATTTGTGTGCATGTGCATATGTATGTGTGCACTGGTGTGTATGCATGTATGAGTCTTTGCATATGCTATGGAAGCATGTCTGAGAAGGTTCTAGACTCTGAGATTTCATCTGGGGCATCTAGAGCACAGAGTGAGAAAAGACAATGTACCTTTCTTTTGCTTGAAGTAGGATAGGAGGGCAGGGAAAGGGGAGTAAAGCATTATAAGGAAAGGAGCCCCTCACTAAGGAATTTGGTTGAAGCCTTTGCCAGCAGCAGAGCGAGAACTACCAGCACACTTAACAACCATGAGAGGTCTTTCTCCTTCCCAGCTGCAAGCCTGCTGCATTCTAGGAATCTCAAGAGAAACTCCATTCCCAGGGAAAGGACGATTGCTTAAAGCCCTTGCACGATCTCACTGGATCTTGCTTTTACCCAATCATGTTACAATTCCACCTGAGGCCTCTTCAGAATCACCTCACATCATCTCTTATCAAAAGGGAGAAAAGAAGAAAGGTTTCCTAGCAACCTTAGAGATGTAGCTTGAGAGGCACCAACAACTTCTGTGTTAACTGCTGAGATAATTAGCTGTCCCTCCTGCCCTTCAGGAGCCCTTCCTTACACTTGGATAAGTCTCCTTTTCTCTTAGCCACCCCCCCCCCGCCCCCACACTTAAACCTGTATAAAATCGCTGACTGCATCATAAACTGGCTATCTTACAAGTCTTTCCTGCGTCAAAGCCACAAAAATCTCCTTTGCGGTGAATCAGGTCCCTGAAAGTCTAGGGGAGCTCCTCAGGCTTCAGAGGACGGCTGTACAGATGAAGAGGTGTCTGCATTTCCTTTCTACTGGGAAGCTCATTCAGTAAAACAATTATTCATGTATGCGAACACATACGTGTCAATTTCCTTTCTCTTATATTTTGAACATTTCTGACTCCTTACTCTTTGTTGGTTAACATATAAAGAAATGGGTTTCGTTGTGACAGTTCACACACACATATAGATCAGTGTGGTCCACCATGTCCTGCTTCATCTCATGTCCCTGTTGTCCACCCCTTCCTCTCCTCAAATAGTCTCCCCTTCAGCTCTTGTGACCCATGTGCTCTTACCCTCTCTTGCTCCCTTTAGGCCGCTTCCTATCACACGTATATACACAACACACACACACACACCATGTCTTATTTGTCTTCTAAATCTTGTTTATTTCACTTAACTTAATAATCTCCAATTTGATCCATTTTCCTATGGATGTTATAGTTTTCTTCTTTTGAGCTGAATAAAATTCCATCGTGTCCCAGGTGGTGGTGGTTCACACCTTTAACTCTAACACTCAGGAGACAGAGGCAAGTAGATTTCTTTGCATTTGAGGAAGGTCTAGTCTATTAAGGATCCGGGACAGCCAAGGCCACACAGAGAAACTCTGTCTCAAAAAAAAAAAAAAAAAAACAAACAAACAAATAAACAAAACAAAAACAAAAAATCCATTGTGTGCATAGACTGCATTGATTTTTACCCATTTATCCATAGATGATGACTTAGACTTTCAAACCTTCTTTATAAAGTTAAAAGATCTTAGAGAAAATGTCATATTGGTATCTGGCGTTTTCTTTCTGCCACCAGCATATTCAATTCTATGGATAATGGATAAGGACAGTTCCTTGGTGAAGGATATTCTCACTGGTTCTTTTTTTTTTTTTTTTTTTTTTTGCCATTATAAATAACACTTCAAGAAATTTCCTTGTTCTCATGTAACTTTGCATTATATGACTATATCATGAAATGCTGCAATAAAGTGGAAATGTTGACAACAACAGCAAAGGTGACTTTGCTAAACTGCCCTCCGGAGAGATAATATGAACACATGTACCCGCATATGCAAGCATGCTGCAGTGAGTGTCTATGGGCTGGCTGTAGAAGCAGAGAGCTTGTTAGTAATGTATGTTCTCAGGCCTCCATGGCAGTATCATCCCTGGGGGGAGAGGGGGACTGGAAGTGTTAAGCAGGTAAGGTTGAGGAGCTCTGTCTGTACCCTCTTTACAACAGCAAGCTGCCCGAGCTCTGTTACTTTGTAATTCCTTTCATTTTGACATCAGGGAATATGACATTTATTGGGCGTCTCTGGGGAACGCCCAAATTCTTGAGTCCTGGAACAAGGAAACAGACAGAGACAATGTGAATGAATAGTAGCAAAAGCAGGAATAGTTTAGTAGAAAAAGATACACTTCCAAGAAACCTGCTGGAGCTCAAACAGCTCAAACAATACCCCTCACAAAGGAAGAGCCTGGGACAGGGTCATTTCCAGAGCAAGGGCTTTTGGGTCATTTGTAAAGTACAGGCTTTCTCATGCATGCTCATTTTCTTGCATAGTCATTTGTCTCTGGAGTACCTTCACTCTCCACCCAGGGGTGTTTGTTTGGTGTTACAAGGGGCACAGATTGTATTCAGACACTCCAGAGCGTCTCTGCACTGGGTCAGTGGCTCTAGACTGTTCTAGTCCTGGCAGGAGGTTGCGAATGGGGTGATGAATGGGAGAGAAAAGAACATTCACAGCCTTTCTCTTGATCAGCTAATTTTGCAGCCTTTGTGTAATACTTTCCTCACTTCCCTTTCTGCCCAACTCTCCAACCTCAGCTTGAGTGAAGCTGAGTCCTCTTTCATATGTTTAAGAATCTTTTGTAAGTCTTCATGTATAACACCTCTCACCAGCTAAGTGTACTTGTCTGTGCTTACAAAGGCAGGCAGATCTCTGAATTCATTTGCAATGTTAAAAAAAAATGTGCTTTTTTTTTTTTAAGGATCAGGGGGCTGGGGTCATGAATGCTGATTTGTGGAGTTGGTCTTGAACAAATCAAGAAGAATAAACTTTGGGGGCTATGCTTGAAGCATGGGAACTGGGAAAAAGAGAAGATGGTCTGTGAAGCCCCTCATATAATTCATATCACATTCTTATATTTTGCATAGTTGAGAAATTGTATATTTTCGAACTCATGTTTTTAGAGTTCTTTCCCACAGCCTTAAGGGCTATTCTGAAGGTCACAGCATTTACCATTTTTGCTGACATGAGGCATACCAAGGCCTCCCTGAGTTGTGCTGTCTCTGATTATCATGGAATCATTAACCTTGGCAGAGAGGACATTCCCCAATAACTTTGACAGGTGGACTATTTCTTAAAGGAAGAACATGAACACATGAACACATACAAACACACACACATACACATGAGCCACCACACGTGGCTTAGAAATTCTAGAAGAGATTGAATTTTTGGAATATGATATTCCATTATTTTATGCCACTGAAGCAGCTGCTCATAGGCCTTTTCAGTATGCTCTAAATTTGGAAATTAGACTTAATGTTCATTTCTCCTCCCACCCTTCCTCCTCCTCCTCCCCCTGCCTTTCTTGAGATTTTTACCAGTGTTCACTGGTCTCCAATCATTGCTCCTTATCTTGTAAGTCCATATTATCTTAACAGGCTCATCCATTTCCTTTGCTCTTTTTAAATCCAAACTGAAAGTATGTAAAAAAGGTTTCTTGAAATAGCCTTGTTAGCATTTTTTCTCTTTAAGAATGTCATAAAGCTTGGAACTCAGAAAACACCCTTTAACACAGAACTATCAGCATCTATTAGATGTCATGATGTTCATTGTTCATTCATTATTTTTGGATATTTATTATTATTTAGTTTTGTACCTTTCAGATATGATCTTGACATGACTTCTAGACTGACCTGGAACTCACTATGTAGTCAATAAAGATGGTCTCAAACTGGCAATCCCCCTGCTTTTTTCTTCTAGAATGCTGGGACTGCAGGTGTGGGTACCACCATACCAAGCTTCTTAATAGTAAATGGGGGCTTAACAGCCAGCACAAGGCTAGCTCTTTGTGGTTCTGAAGATATTTCTTCAAACATATTTGTATGGATGCTTGTAGGAGGCTTTGTATGAAGCCCTGGCAGCTTTCCACTGAGGAATTAAATACAAGGAATTAATGTGAGGATTAAGGTCATCAAAACATTGTAGTAGTATTCCAATATGGAAGGATCGAGTCCAACAAACTGAATACGAGGGATGGGCTAAGTTGCCTCTTCCCTAATCATGGTAATTTTCCTCTTATCCATTCTGGAACAATCTGACACGTTGTCCACCTTTTGTTGGCCTCCCTTGGATTCTGCCAGCCTGCAATTTGTGGACACTCGATTGTTTCAAAGCACATAATAGCCAGACATTCAGGGTGTTGGAAGTCAGTTTTTCTCTTTGGGGATCTGTGCAGTAACATTGTTAATGGGCCTTAACTAAGGGCTGTGGAGCATTTAGACCATACTGCTCTCAAAGCTACCCCTAATATTTCTGCCTGAGAAATTGGGAATGGAGCTCATAGAAGAGACAGGAAAAGGCCCCGAGGACAACTAGACAAGGAAGGTCAGAAAATTACTCTGTTGTGAACCACTGAACTGCCTCCTTTTTTCCACTGAGCATCTAGTCCATTGCAAACTGTAAGGAATAAATGTAAGTAATATAAAAGAAATTACAAATGTAACCCAGCCCAGAGTGTGTGAGTGTGAAATGTGATAAGGAAACACCCTGACTAGGTGAACTCATAAGTTTTAATTGACTAAGAAGATACCATGAAGACCAAGTCTGGAGAGTGTGTGTGGAGATTGATAAGGCTAATGTTAGATAAGGTGGTGTTGCAGGCCTGAGCTGAAAGAGACTTAAAAACCCTGGTCTGACAGCTAAGGTTGGGGCCCATTCTTGAGAGCTCCAATGGAGACTCTTCCTGTTGAGACTGACTCATTCCCAGAACCAACCCACCAATTCCAGACACCCTAACTCTGGACCAAGGCTCCAGCAGGGATCCAAAGCACAGTGAGGAAATGCTGTGGGCCTTGCCTATGCTTCTATCAGAACTAGGCTACAGCACTTACCAGACCAGAGGTGAGAGTATGTATGTGAATGAATGTGATCCCTTTTTGCTTTATATTTGTTCATTGTTGCTTATGAATAAATACTAGTACAACTTGATCTACTGAGTCAAAGGCACTTTCTTTCACTCACTCTTGGCTCCATCCCTAAACCTGACTCAAGGCACAAACCCTTTAAAAAAAATCCTCCTAGAGTATTCTTAAATATTACCTATAACAAAAGGAAGAACGTTTGCTCTCTGGTTCTGATTCTTTCGGCAAGGATCACCTTCCAATGATGTGACCTCCTGCTGAACTAATCCTCGGGCCTTGGACATAGCAAAGTCGCTGGCTGGCTCCCCTGAGGACTGAGTGAACAGTGATGGAGGATATAAGAGAAGTGGATAAGAGAAAAGACTCTGGACTACACTTGGGAGCAGCTACAGGTGCTGAGAGGGCTTGGCTGTACATCAAAGATGCTGTACTCACATACACACCAGGAAACTTAACCTCAAGGGTTACTCTCTACCCCAGCACTTAACATACAGATTGGTGAAGAACCGATGATTTTAGGTCGTCATGGCAAAATGGTGAGTTCCAGTCTACACACTCTCTTTGTGTCTACCCCTTTCAGGAAGCTGGGGGCTCTCTATACATGGGAAGCTGTGTACAGTAAGCTGGCCTCTCAAGTTCAGAATCCAAGAAACACTTGCAGATTGGACAACCAGGCCACAGTTGTTCTTGGGCTTATGGAATCCCACTCGCCGTTTCTATTTAGCCATTCTTGCTAGTAAGGACAACACCGCAGGGCAGGCAATTCTGTTCTGATGTCTTCTGACTAACAATGTAGTGGGCATTTTTGCTAGAGCAGCGTACATGTCCTGAAGGTGTTTTCAGGCATGAGGTATTAGCTCAGCCTTGAGCAGATAGCCCCACTTCACACATACTTTCTCCAGTGAGCTCAAGTCACTGCCTCATATAGACAGGTGTGTGCATATATAAATATGCATCTGGCGAGAGCCATCGTGTTATAGTTAAGGATAGTGATGGGTGTTTGAGAAGGCCCTCTGAGAAGGTCCTCTTTGTTTTCTCCAAGGACAAGGAAAGTCTGAAGAGGGAATAAGAAGCTCTATGGTCTCCCAGAAAGAGGCATCTGTCTACTTTTCAGGGATGGCTGGGAGCAGGACTCATCCTCGTCCTGGTCATTAGAGAACATCAAGTGTGGGAGCGCATATCTGCTCAGGAGTGTGGGATACAGGGATGTGCCTGGCTTGACTGGACATCTCACCCAGCTCAGGCTTCCTTTCCCTCTCTGTTCTGTTCCAAGACAACCTCACCCCCTAGTATTTTTTGCAACATATGTAACAAATGGGAACATTTGTGACATGCCAATGTCCACCCAAGAAATTCACAAACATTCAGTTCTCATAAAAGCAGCACAAAGCACTCAGGATACTGCAAAGATGAGAAACTGAGGCTTGAGCGGTTCCTGAAGTCCCTCAAGGCCCTGGAACAAAAGACTCAAGGGGAGATGAAGCCTGGGTTCTAACCTCTAGGCTTTTGCCAGTGCTTGTCAGCCACTGAGGACTGATTTGCTATTCGTTCCCTGGCTCACGTTCCATGCTGTACATTGTAGTTTTTCATAAGACCCCAGGTTGTTAGTCAGGGCTCAGCAACTGCCTTTAAGATTTTAGCCACCTTGGGGTCTTATGCTACACATGCACCAAGTAGAACTTGGGCATGGAAGAAATAAAAGTTCAACAGCAAGGGATTATGGGGGAAGCAGAGAGACCTGGACCTTGACTGGCAGGGAGGGAGGGTTCTGTATATACTCACCCATTTTACTCTTCTTCTCCCCCTCTCCCTCCTCCCTTCCTCCCTCTCTTCCTCCCTCTCCTCCTCCCTCTCCTCCCTCTCCTCCTCCCTCTCCTCTTCCCTCTCCTCCTCCCTCTCCTCTTCCCTCTCCTCCTCCCTCTCCTCCTCTCTCTTCTCCCCCCTCTCTCTCTCCTCCCCTCCTCTCTCTCCTCTCTCTTCCTCCTCCCTCTCCCCTTCCCTCTCCTCCCCTCTTGTCCTCCTTCTCTTCCTCCATCTCTTCCTCTCTTCCTTCCTCTCCTCCCCCTCTCCTTCCCCTCTCCTCCTCCCTTCTCTTTGTCTTCCTTTCTTCTCTAAAAGCAGAAATTTTAATAATGTGAGGCAATTGTAGATTCCTATGCAGAGTCTGTGCAAATTGCTACATCATGAATGTAGGTCACAAGTCATGAACCATCAAGAAAATGATGTTTGGTGTTCAAAGGAAGACAGGTGTTCAAGATGTCTTATGTTTCTGCTCCTTAAAAAATGGTTCAGAGAAAAATAACATTTGCAAGTTTGATATGAGATCTACAGCTATCTGGGCATCTTAAGGATGTTGGACAGTTCACAGTTTGGTTCTGTTGGATAAACTGAATATGAGCTTTTCTTGTGAGTGCCCAGGGTAATGCATAACCCCATCATGGGCCCATTTTTCTCGTTAAAGAATCTCTTAAATGGTACTTTCTGTTGTGTTGGCATAAAGATTAATAGAATCTAGGCTGGGTTGTATTTTCTATATTAATTTTTATGACTATTATCATTCACATAGATGAATACAACAAAATAGAATAATATTATGATTTAGTGTTATTATATTCATTTTTCTTCTGATTTTAAAATAAATTAATATTAAAACATTTTTTTCTGAGCCCTTCTAATGGATAAATTGGATCTGTCCCACCTTTCAAAGGGCTTAGCACATCATAACTTTATCTTAATAACAGCCATTAAAAATAAATGTGCCTGGTAGCAATTTATTATACACAGAAATTAATTTTTAAGACAAAGACAAATGCCACATGTATCTTCCCCCCTCTTCCTCCTCCCCCTTTCACCCCTCTTTGTCCCCCATCCTTTCTTTTCTAAAGGCTGAGCTTTTAATAATGGAAAGTATCTGTAGATTCTAATGAGGGGTCCTGGGTCCATTTATGTGTTTGTTTTCACTTTGAGGTGTTTCTCACTGTCCGATGGTACGCCACATCTAAGTTTGTATCAAAACACAATGAGCAACATCTTCTAAAATGCTAATGCACGTCTCTGCTTGTATTTAAACTACACATCGAATGATTGTCATTTTTAAACACTGGTGTCTTTTGTTCCTAAGTGTTTTTAAAAGGTTGCATAATATTTTAAGTCATGCTTTACCATAAATTCCATACTATGCATCGTAACTATTATGTTCTAACGTTCAAACACGTTGGCACTATCCTCTGAATGTTTTAAACAATGCCTTGAAATGTATTGCTCTTGAATGTCTTAACACACACACACACACACACACACACACACACACACACACACAGCTCTTAAGCACACACCAGACCACTTGAGACTTTTAAGGAAAAAAAATACAATGATGTGCATCTTTATTAAGGATTTAAGGAGATCCATTGCCTTGGGTGACTTCAGAGGACAGAAACAAAGGGACTAGGAAGTGACCTGCCTCTTAGAGAAAGAGGAGAGGCAGTATTTACTAAGGAGGCAGAAGGCAGTTCTCCCATGCTGAGAAGCCAGGAGGGGAGAAGGCACTCCTTGTGGCCAGACACTAAGTGTGTTATCCCTAATCTTCTCCACAGCCACTTGAGATGGGTATTATTATTCCTAACTCTAGGATAAAGAAATAGCCACTGACTCGATCAGAGAGACATTAAGTTGCTAGGCCAGCAGCCCAGTCAATCCACATCTGGTCAGATCCGAATCCTCTTCCTTGTAGCTGTTCGGTGTAACAGAAAGTGAGTGCCTAACTGGCAAACTGGAGAGAACCGAAACGACCCAGGGAAAGACTGTGGAGAGGCTCCGTGCCAGGAAAAATGCCGAAAGGAACTCGTAAGAGCTGCTCTTCCAAGCTCGCGGAAACTGAGATCCCGTGACGGATACTAACACTAACCGTTGCTTTTCCTGCCTTAAACTTTTTGCAGGGAAATGAGAAAAGAGGCAGATGTGGAGCACTCATTAGGAGGAGCTGTGTGGGGAGGAACAGCTTTTATGTGTCTACATTGCAGAGCGCTGACTGCTCTGCAGGAAGCCCTAAGCCAGGCTGGAGAACACCAGCCAACCCCAGTCAGCCAGTGCCCAGTTGGCAGAAGTTGGCAGAGGCTCAAAAGAGAAGAGCCAAGGGAAGCCTTGGCTGGAAAACCACAGTCACCAGAAGCAAACACGCATGATTGTTCTCAATCTTTCTGCCGTCCCTGCTGGTTCACTTAAGCCCAACTGCCAGGTACACCCGCAAAAGTTGAGTACGGTAGGCACGGAGAAGCAGACAGCGAGAAGCAGACTGCGCTGCCTTGTCAGCAAACACACAGACCGATTCCTCTGATCCCAAGTTCTTTAGAAGAGAAAATCCAACCAGAAGAAAATAAGTAGCCATTGATGCACTCAGGGTAAATCTTGTCTAACTGGCAAGGCACACAATGCCTCCCAGGCAGAGGATGCTTGGACCATATTCCTCCTTTCAAAGGCCCCCGGGCCAGCTGGAGGCTACACAAGGGTCCCCACTCAGGCTGGCCAGCAGGGAATTGAAGTAATCTAATTTTAATTGTGTGACAAGAGCACGAAGAATCATTTAAAAGTCTGTCAGAGGGAAAGATGGCTCCAGTCTGCCAGGAGTCCTTAGATGGAAATAAAGAAACCCACAGACTCAATGCTAAGTTTGGGTGCTTAAAAAAAAAAAGTAAGACACTCACATAATAAACAGATTGTCTGTGATTGATGTCGAGATAGGCTGAGAGGAACACCCCAGCCCTGTTACTCAGGGGTGAAGGCCCCAAGAGACTGTCCACTTGGAAACAAGTCTGAACGTTCAGTTGAGTCCAACAGCCTTGTAAAGATAAGAATATTGTTTTCTATTTTTCCTGAAATGAAAAGGGAGAGATTTGTAGATTCTACCCCTAAACAAATAGTTTGTAAAATACTTCCCCCCTGTGTTATCCAGTGATAACTTCACAGGGCTTCACAAATAAGACTTTAAGAAAAGCTCTTCGTTTTAGGTAAACAAGTATGGATTTCTGATATTCCTGTTTAATTTGCTGGTTTATTTTGCAGCTGTTGTTACTTGTGTAAACATAAAAATAAATATCTTTTTGTTTGAAAGAAAGAAGTACTTTAAAATTATTTATTTATTTCTAGTGCTGGGATTCAAACTTAGGGTCACACATATGTGAGCCACTTGCCCTACTATGGAGTTATATTACCAGGTTCCAAGCAGCAGTATTTTAAAATTCTGGAAGTTTCCAGCCAAGAGACTAGAGTCCTGTTAAATCAGTCAGCCTTGACCACAGGTTCGTTGGGAACTGGGACTGTTGGGTAGGCAAAGTCTATAGAGAGTGGTCAGCATCAACTGAATGAATAAGACAGCATCAAATGTAGTAGGTTTTCAAAAACAGTGCTATCTTTCTAAAAGTCTGGATGGTATTTGGTCTAGAGCTCTAGTTTAGGCCAAAGTAGCAAAATTGACTGAAAACTTTGTCACAGAAGTTCTGAATCCAGATATTACCCACCTAGCAGGAGGAAAGCTATTCTAAGAGAAACTTGTGTGCCCTTTGGCTGTAAGACTATATCTTCAAAAAAATGGAAAATTTCCAGGTAAAAACATGTTGGGAGAAGGAAAAATTCTGGTGCTTGCCAGAGGAGGAGCTGTCTCCAGGATAGAGATTTCACACGGTTCTGATAACTTGTTAGAACACCTTGCTGGACACTGGGGAGCACAGAGAATGTGGTTGTGGCTCAGTGATAGACAGGACCACACCTTAACCAGGACCGCTGAGTTCTGCATACCCTTGGACCTCTACTGAACCTAAACCTCAAACAGATCTTCAAGATAGTCTTGGGAGGGAGAGGGGATAGCTTGTGTTTTTCCCCCATCCCAATGTGGCCACATAGAATTAATCTCCCCTTTCTGGTTTTCTTTCCCTCTTATTTATTTATTTGGCTTATTAAGGGAAGATGGTTGAACCTGCCTTATTGTGGCCATCAGTACCCAAACTCGGACCCTGAACTCTGATAACAAGATCAGTGTAGACAACTTTGCAAACAGATGCAAAATCTGGCTTCTATATTATGGTTCATCTAACCTTGCAGCTCTCATCGGATGGGACAGGGACCTCTGTCAGTTGATATGAGAACCCACACACTTCCCTTTCTGGTAGTTTATCCATCAGGAAGGATAGCAGGACTCCCTTCCCCCTTCCATTCATTCACCCCTGAACCCTGAGCTAGAAGGGTTAAGCCGTTAAGATTCAGCAACAAATGAGCCTCATCTGCTTAGTGGCTTAACAGGACAAAAGTGGGGTTCATTCCCGTGCCTGTTCTTGGGGGTTGTCATCTAAACAGTGATTTTTGGAGTCTAGGCTGGTCTTGATGTCCTAAGATGCTGGATGCAGTCTGTATCTCAGGGCATGCCAGGCAACATACAAGAGAGGAAGGAATCTAGGAGAGAGCTCCAACTTCTAAGTGAGCTTGGGACATGTGGGAGGGTCTCACCAGTGTCAGGGCAACACTAACAGACTCTGATTCTGAGCAGGTTGATGCACTGTCCTCTCTCATTCTGTCTCTGATTATTTTGACCAGTGGCTCTCAACCTTCCTAACATTGCGACCCTTTAATACAGTTCCTCATGTGGTGGGGACCCCCAACCATAAAATCATTTTCATTGCTTAATTATAACTGCAATTTTGCTGCTGTTACAAATCATAATGTAAACATTTGTGTCTTTCCATGGTCTTAGGAGACCCCTGTGAAAGGGTTGTTTGACCCACAAGGGGGTTGTGACCCACAGGTTGAGAACCACTGATTTTTGAGGCACACAGAGTTAATTTTTCTCATAAGAGATTGAGTCAGTGAGAGATAGATTTGGCCTAGTTAAATTTTTTTTTCTCTTATGGTACCGAAAAAAATTGACTAGTCAAATATATATAGTAATTCTAGGCAGCTTATGAATAGACATTTACATGAATGTGTGGTATTTTGGCCCAAGAGCTCTGCATCTAATTTACAAGTGAAACAGAAAGTCCCTGAGGCGGGCCTGGAACTTCCAAATCTCATGTTCTTGGAGCCGGTATCAATATCGATTTGGGGAACAAGCCAAAGTACTTAAAAGGCAGCATCATCCTCTTGGATATTTCAGAGAATCTCAGGAGAGATTCCCTTCACTATTGATAGTGACACTTGGCCACACCCTCTTTCTCACCTCTTGAATCCTCCCCCACACCACAGGGAGTCAGCACAGTTTTCTGGTGTCTTCTCTCTCTTCCTAGTTCAGCATCTAGATGGTCTTCAAGGCTGGGAGCATGGAGGAAGAGAGTGGACACCAAACAGACAAATACAAAATGATCCAGCGTCATGGGGTAGGAGAGAAGGCTCTGAGTACCATGCATTCACAATGTGTGACCCATCCCACTCGCTGACCTGGCAACCCCCGGGAGCCCCGGCACCCTCCTGACAGTTAGTAACTCTCCCTTAGCACTTCTTTATTGACACACCATATCCCTTGGCATGAAGTTACAGCAAGGCAGAGACAGAGGTCATTTTAAAAAAGAAATGAGAGACTTGCCTCAGCAGAAAGCAAGACTTATTTCTTATGCAACCAGGAAGGAAAACACAAGTTGACATTCAGATTCTGTGGGTGAAAGAGAAATGACCCCCATAGGCTCATGGACGTGAACATTTGACCCCCAGTTGGCAGTGCTGTTTGGGAAGGTTATGGACCTTTTAGGAACAATGCGGGAGGAAGTATGTTACTGGGGCAGGCTTTGAGGGCTTATGGCCTGGCTCACTCTTCCTGTTCTCAGTCCCTGCTTCCCATGTGCAGACGAAACCTGATCCCTCTGCTTCCTGCCTAGCAGACTGGTGTCAAGCCTCTGAAGTCACAGCTTCCCTCCCTACCGGGATGGAGTTCATCCCACTTGAACCCTAAGCCAAAATAAATTTCTTCTTTTCTGTCTTGCTTTTTGTTAGAGTATTTTAATCATGGTAACAGGAAACTAAGGGATGCAGATATCCTTAGTTCCCATTTGCTCGTGATTATAGATGTGGAGTACCTTTTGATGTTTTTTTTTCCATTTTCTACCTCTGTGAACTCTGTCATTGTCACACAGTGACAAAACATCCCTCCACCCCCAATTGCTCGTTTGAGTTTTGCATCCTCTTCTCTTGCATGGGCTTCCATGTCTAAAGTCCTCTTTCCACATACATGTCCTCAATGCACTCCTTTACATATTAAACTAGCATCCCCCCCCCCATCTTTACCCTCTTATTCAGCAGTCTTCAAATGTGTGCAGCATTTGCGAATCATTCAAAGAGCTTTAAAAATTCCCAAGGTTCAGATCTACCTCAAAGTGTTAAATCTGTAATTCTGGAGGGCGGGATCCATACCCCGATGTTGTGTGTAATTCCTTGGCTGAGTCTAAATTGAAGCAAGTGTTGAGAACCCGCTCATTCCTCAGAATTTAAGGGGTGTCAGAAGTTCGTGACAGTGCCTGTGAAAAATACAGATTCTCCTGCTTTTCTGGAAGATTCTGACTCACCCAGATCTGTAATCTATCATGCAAGCACCCCAGGGAATTCTGATGAGTCGACTTCCCAAATCACCCTTTGGGGGGAAAAAAAAACAAAACAAAAAAAACCCTTGTTCAGATATTCAGGCAAGCCAGAGTGTTGGGCATCAGAACCCAGCCAAAAATCCTTCTAAGAAATTCACCAGTACATAAAAAGGGATCATAGCATAATGAGTGCTCTGGTCATTTTTTACCATGTGACAAATCATCCTTGTACTGGCTAGTTTTTACGTCAACTCCACACAGGTTAGAGTTCTTCGGGAAGGTGGAACCTTAATTGAGGAACTGTCCCTACTAGACTGTGCTGTGGGCAAGCCTGTGGGGGCATTTTCCTGATTGATGAGGGTAGGGTGGTTCCACAGGGGCATGGTTGGTTCTGGATGGTGTAAAAACTCAGGCTGAGCAAGTCAGGAAGAGCAAGCCAGTAAACCGAGTCTCTCCACAGCCTCTGTGTCAGCTTCTCCTACAGGTTCCTGTCTGACTTCCCTGGGTGGTAGGGTGTGACCTGGAAGATGAAGTAAACCCTTTCCTCCCCAAGTTGCTTTGGATGGTAGTGTTTTATCACAGCAATAGAAAAGCAATGAACACAACCCCCTGATTTATTTATTTAAAAACAGAAGCACCATCTTGTTCTGCTCCATCCCTCATCAGTTGAACTGAAGAAGCCACGTCTAGGATGGAGAGGGATGGCTAGACAGATATCTCGTTCTCTTGCGTGTAGATCTCTGTATGACTGCTTGGGCTTTCTTGCAGTGTGACAGCTAGTTCCAAAAAAGAAAGTGTGTCAAGAGGCAAGGGGGTAGAAGCTGGTAGTTGCTGAAGGCCTTGGGCCGAGACCCCAGCCTTATATTTCTTTGCTTTATCTACTGCTAATCAAATAGATTTAAACAAGAGAATACACTCAGATTCAAGATATAAAAAGGAATACACTCAGATTCAAGGCTGAAGGCCGTGGCTTAGTAGAGGGCATGCCGGATTTGTGGCCATCCTTATCCTACCACAGTAGACTACCGAGCACTCAGGGCCGACCTCATCAACTTCACTTATGTCTACTTCTGAAGAGTGCCACTAACCCGCTACTGGGGACACAGGTCTACCTTGAGCCTGAGCTTCGGAAATTCAGGGCTCCCGAGTTCCCCGCTGCCCAGGGCACACCATCTGAGCAGTCACATTTCCCTCTCTGCTGGCTCCTATAACTTCTTGTTTTCCAGAGTTGGGTTTATTCTCCCGACACCCTTTCTCAGCTACCAATAGATGATACACAGCTGTACTTTAGGTTCTAATCCCTCCAGCAAGCCTGATGTCACATTAATTAGATGGAACACTGGGCCATTCTAAGATTCCCATGCACCTATCTCCCCTTTCTTCTACCTTCCTTCATTGAAATTACAGGGTCTTTAGAATTTTAGGATCTTGGAGCAGGGATGTGGGTAGTTGCACATGCCTGTAATTCTAACACTCAGAAACCAGAGGCAGGAGGATCGTGAGTTTGAAGCCAGCCTGAGCTACATATAGTGAGTTCCAAGCTAGCTTGGGCTATATAGTGAGACTTTATCTCAAAACACAAACAAACACACCAACACTCAACCAACGAACTCAACTCACAAGTGAACAAACAAAAAACCAAACCAACAAAACCATCACAATTCTGGTGTTAGAAGGAACTATCTAGAACACCACCTTAGGCTTTATAGACAAGCCCATTGATTTTCCTTCCCTGTATTTCCTCCCTGATGCCTTTGAATTCTGAAAACAGATTTCACTTCATATTGGGAAAATGACTTTCCTTTCCCCCCCTCACTCAGAACACACTTCTTCTGAGAAAGAAGTCATAAGAGGAAGGAAAACTAACTTCATATCACGGTAAATGGCTGCTAGGTAAAATTGGGTGGGGAGTAATAGAAAGAAAGAAGTCCCCATGTTCTTCCAAGATGAGAAGAAAAACAAACTTATTTCCAAATTATCTGCGCACATTCACAGTGCCTGCGCTCTTTGTGTTTGCTGCCGAGCAGTGCCGACAGCTTAATAGCTGCAAAACAACATTGCCTCGTCCCCTCCGCCTCGAGAAAGCCAGCTTCAGAGACAAGGATAATGAATGTGTGGGATGGTGTCTTCCAGGGCCAAATCCAGCAGTCAGAGCAAGCCGCACAATGCTTGCTTGGGAGGTGCATCATGGGTAAACTGGTAGAAAGCTAAGCAAACAAGACAGTCTGTCCTTGGGCAGGTGGAGTCTTTCTGACCTTGACCTTCAGCTATGTGGTCCTGAGCAGAGTTCAGTGGTCAGAGAGGGTCCTTTGTTTATGGAGAAGAGAATGAACTTAGTCTGATTTTCATCTCTGTGTGTGTGTGTGTGTGTGTGTGTGTGTGTGTGCACATGTGCACATGTGTGCAGTGGTTAATGACAACCCTCCTCACCTCCCCACCCCAACACTTCTACCTTATGCTTTGAGGCAAAGTTTCTCACTGAAGCTGGAGTTAACCGGTTTGGCAAGAATAGACAACCAGCAAACCCCAACAATCCTCCTGTCTCTGCTTCCCCAGTCCTGAGATTACAGGTCTGCTACTCTGCCTGGCTTTTATATGGATTCTGGGACTCTAGATTCAGGTTATCATGATAGTGAAACAAGCACTTTACCCACTGAGCTTTCTTTCCAGTCCCTGAATCTGATGGTTAAAAATTCAGGCTTAGAATAGTTTTACCCTGTAGATTTCAGTGCCTTGCCAGCCAGCACAGCCTACTTTAGACCTGTAGTGTTATGTCCTGTATAGTCCAAATCCCTTGAACAGTCCGAATAAGAAGTGGCTACACCACTCATATGCACAGTTCCTTATAAAACTGATAGTATATGGAACACAAATGGTCACTATTGAGATTGTCCGTTAGTGGACAATGGTGCATGGATTGACTAACTCTTGCACGTAAGGCACTGTGTTAGATTGGTCCTGGAGATACAAGGCCAAACAGATATATTTCTGGGTTGGCAGGCCATTGATAAATAAGGCCATAATTAATTTACGTGCATTAAGTAGAATGGCCCGTGCTTTTAAAAGTGTACTGTGTCATATCTTAAACTGTATCATCACTAAACATGTTTACTGGTAACATTATCATAGCGTGTATAGTTGTGCGCATGTTGTATTCATGTGTGCAAATGCTTGTAAGTGTGTGGGTGTATATGGAGACCAGAGGGAATGCCTTGAGTATTGTTCTTTGGGAGCAATTCACTTCGTTTTTAATATATTTTTTTAGACGTCTCTCCCTTGTCTGGAGCTTACCAGTAAACCCCAGGGATCCACCCATCTGGACCTCCCCATTTCTTGGACTATAAGCACATGCCATCACACCTGGAGTTTTGTGTCTTTGTTGGTAGGTTGGTTTTGTTTTTGACAGGGTTTGACGTTGACTGAATTCAGGTCCTTGTGTTTGTAAGGAAGTCCTTCATTGACTCAGATGTCTCCCCGGCCCTAGACTATTTTTCCCCCTTAAACATTTTATTCTGTCTATGGACATATGATCCTGAGCGCATTCTATCTTGTCTTGTGGTAGAAGCCAAGAAGGGCCTGGGCCCAGTTAATAGTTAGATGAGAAGAATTTCATTCTATTTCAGCCTTGAGCCTTGGCTCTTGTCTTATGGCAGAAGCCAAGAAGGCTTGGGTTCAGTTAATACTTAGATGGTTGGAAGGATTTCATTCTATTTCAGACTTGGGCCTTGGGGATCAAAACTCTCTAGAAGAACCTCCTCAGCATGTCCCATGCCGGCTCTTCTGCTATTTTTATGCTATAGACTTGGGAGCGAAGCCCTCCCATGCCGGGAAGGCATGCTGGATGCATATCACATCCCTTTCCTCATCTGCCTTTGAAGCCTGTGTCATGTTACTGTCCACTCTGTTATATATAATGTGCAGCTGTTCCGGTCCTGAAAGTGAGGAAGGTCACTCATATAAATAGGATCACACAGCAAAGAGGAACACACTGCCAGGGTGGTTGGAAGCAACAGGTCTCTTCCACAAATGGCAGTCCTCACCACAGACAAGGAGTCTTAGTGTTTTTCACTTCTCACCCATTCTAAGTAGGAAGCATGAAAGGGGTTGTGGAAACAGACTGAGGTGGAGAAAAATCTGGAAAGGCAATTCCTTTGCTGGGCTATGACCTAAGCCTGGTTTGATGTTTCCATGGTTCAAGTCCTTAGACATGACCAGAAAACAACAGCTCTTAATGAGCATGTGTGTCACCTAAGCGGGTCTTCTAGTGTGATGAACTTGCTTTAGTAGCGCAGAGAAACACAACCCAAGGTATTAATTTCATTTAAGAGTTTGGTTTTTTTTTTTGTTGTTGTTTGTTTGTTTGTTGGGTTTTTGTTTTTCGAGACAGGGTTTCTCTGTGTAGTCCTGACTGTCCTGGAACTCACTATGTAGACCAGGCTGGCCTCAAACTCAGAATCTGCTTGCCTCTGCCTCCTAAGTGCTGGCACTAAAGGCGTGCTCCACCACTGCCCAGCTCATTTAAAAGATCTTAAGTCAGTGTTTCTTGAGGCACCTGCATATAATTATCAGCAGACGGGTTAAGTAAAGTTAAGATTCACATTAATTTCTTCTGCGTTCCTACTTTGTATATTTTAGAAATATTGATATACCTTTCCTACTAGATAGTATATCTTACATTTAATTTCTGAATGATGGTGGTAACTTCCTTAACTTTGGAGTCCTGAAGTAGGGATGTGGAAAAGACCAGCGTATTTTACTATGTGATGATCTAATGTTACCCGAGTCCTCCGTCCTTCCTGGTGATCCCCTTGGGGGCAGTGGGTGAAAAGGCATGGAACCAATGGCTCAGACTCTGGGAGCAGGTGAGAATGTGTCAGCAAGCTCATTTATTAATTCTCCGGGAGAGACCTTTATACCATCCACCCGCGTCCCATTGGTCCCAAGCCAGTGTGTCTTCCAAATGGCAGTTACCGATTGGCTGTCATTGTCTGTGTCTCCGGTCTCTAGGCTCTTAAGCAGGCTTCAGTTTGGCCCTCATTCAGAAGTTGGCTCTGTGACTGTGCAGAGGGGATGGGGAGCACACTCACTGTCTACATTTATGCAGAAGCAGCCACCGCCCTGGCAGCGGGTCCTACAATCTAGAAGGTTCATCTCTCCAAAACCACTGAATGAACTGTTGCTCTACCACCAGCTTGGGACTCAATACTCGGGTCTCAGATGTTCTCCGTTGCTCCATTTCCATATGTTAAGAAATAAGATAACAAAACCGAAAGTATTGTGGGGGAAAGAGAATGAAATTCCCAAGGCTCATACATTTACCAAATCAAATCGCCTAGGCTATGGTTCACAGTATGAACACCACAGGTATCAGTAAATTTTCTGGTGCTGTGAAAAAAAAAAACCACCATGACCAAAAGCAACTTATAAGAGAACAGCTTTGTTTTGTCCTGTGCTTCCAGAGGAGCAGAGTCCACCATGGTAGAGAAGACAGGGCAATAGTCATGGGAAGAGTGTCAGCAGCCAGGCAAGATGGCAGGAGCAGGAAGCTGACAGCTCACATGTTCGCCTCGCCCCCCAGCCCCGCACAGGAAGCAAACACAGGAAGTGGGTCAAGGCTATAAAACCTCAAAGCCCACTCCCAGCGACACACTTTCCCCGCCAAGGCTTTGTCTTCTAAAGGTTTTACAACCTCCTCCAAGCATTATCACTAACCAGGGACCAAGTGTTCAAATACTCGAACCTCTTAGGGCAAATTCCTCATAGGAACTACTGCACCGTGAGAGGCTAAAAGATGCAAAAAACCTGGGAGAGCTGGAGAGACAATAGAAAGCAAAATCCAAACAGAAATTGAGAACCACAGGCATCCCATGGGAATGGTGCATGTAAATCCCCTGTGCCTAGTGGGTACTGAGCCTAGCACAAGTAAACCAATGTAAATCTTCTCTATGTCCTTATAGAGAAGATGTAGACAGTGACTTTGGGGGCACAGCTGCCCAGAAGCATGCTTATCAGAATAGGTATCAGGGGATAGCCATCTGCAGGGTGACACAGAAGTCAGAGGATCCACTCTGCCAGCCTCCCAAACTAGAAGAAATAGGTTTCTGGTTTTTAAGTCATTTAGTCCATGGCATTTTTTTATGGCAGCTGTAGCAGACTAATGCACCCTTCCCAGAAGTGTGGGGCTAATGAAGCAGGAGGAAACAAAACCGGTTTCTGAGATATTCTCCCATGGCTGGCCCTTCTGAGGATTTGCAAATCAATGTGATGTTACCCAAATGATTGAGACAAAACTAAAACAGTTAATGTTAAGTGGCCCCTCATTGGCACAATACCAGTAGGTGGCCAGGAAAAGCAGAGATCTTGTCAGGAGGAACACCAGAAAATCCCCGTGATGTATGGTACAGCATGAAGAGATCTTGAAGTGAGGTGATCAGACACACTAAGCCAAACTCAGTATGATTCCCCTTAGATGAGAGACTTAGACAGGAAAATGTATTAAGGCAGAAAACAGAATGAACCTCCCAGGAGCTAGGAGAGAAAGCAAAGGAGAGATACAATTATTTAATGGTCAATGGAAGCCAATTTTGATTGCCAACTTGATTGGCTTAAGACATACCCATGATATGTTCTGGGGAGTGGTCAGAGAAACGTCCTGATGCCAAGTTGTAACCTCCACAGGTGCCTGAGTCTACACACACTTCCACACACAAGCATCCAATACACACCAGAAAAAAAGAAAGAAAGATGGGAGAAAGAAAAGAAAAGGAAAAGAAATATGAAGACAGTGTTGGGAAAAAAGGAAAAAGAAAAGAAAAGAAAGCATTCAAAAGGTAGACTTCAAGTTCAGATGGGTCAACGGTGGCACATGTCTGTCCTCTCACTACTCAAGGGGCTGAGGCAGGAGGTTCACCGTGAGTTTGAGGCCAGTCTGAGCTATGTAATGAGATTCTGTATCATGAAATCGAAGAAAGAAAGAAAGAAAGAAAGAAAGAAAGAAAGAAAGAAAGAAAGAAAGAAAGAAAGAAAGAAAGGAAGGAAGGAAGAAAGGAAGGAAGGAAAGAAGGAAGGAAGAAAAAAGAAAGAGGAAGAAAGAAAGAAAGAAAGAAAAGAGAGAAAGAAAGAAAGAAAGAAAGAAAGAGAGAGAGAGAGAGAGAGAGAGAGAGAGAGAGAGAGAGAGAGAGAGAGAGTCAGTCAGGTTAGTTTTTGAACTGCCAGGTAGAAGAAATTATAGAGTGAGCACAGAGGCAATGGCAGAAGCTGAAGAGATGAAGAGAGAAGGCACAGAGGGGAGATTCAGGTCCTGCTCCGGCTAAAAGATGGTGAAGAGCAGAGTGAATGGAGACAGCTTCACCAGCAGTGGTCAGGAGACAAACTTAATCAAAGGAGAATCAGCCAGCCATTGTGATAAAAACACGCAACACCCAAAACAAGTCTTTAGCCAGAGGAAAAAAAGAAACGGAAAGGCTCCTTTGTTTTAACTATCCGTTGTTACACAACAACTCTAAAAATACTTACCTGAAATAGCAGTGGTCTATTGTCTTTAAACACTTTTCTATTGGTTGGTTGGGCATGCTCCAGATGGCGTGAGAGGCCCAAGCATAGTCTGGCTACATCAGGCGCACCAAGCTACTGCTAGGGAGAGTCTCCAAAGCTGATTTTCCTGACTCACATGGATTCAGCCTCCTGGGCTTAGTAAATAAACTTCCGACCACACCCTGATATAGATGTAAGCTTTATCTTCAGATGGTTACTGGGGGAACATTTTTGCTGGCTGGAGAGACTAAGCATGTAAGGCAGCCTTCCCTCACTGCAATAGAATACATGAGCTAAGTAAGTCATACAGGAAAGACTTATTTTGGCTCGTGGTTTTGCAAGTGAGGCTGTGATTCAGTAGGCTCATTGCCTTAAGGTGCCTCTTGAGCCCATGGCAAATCGAAACAACTCACCTCCTGACCAAGGAGTAAAAGGGAGGGTTCTGGGTTTCACAGTTCCCTTTGGGAGTGTACTCTCAATGACCTAAGAGTCTCCCAATTACACCTTCTTGGGACCAGAGCCTTCAGTCTATGGGCCTTAGTGAACACTTATCTAGAACAGAGCACCGAGAACAAGAAATGATTTAATTGTATGACTAAGTAGGTTGTAACCACATTAACTGGCATTAGAGTGTACTGAGCATCTCCTGCTCACACCACCAGCTGGGTATCTCACCATATTCTGAGAATGATGACTAAGTGACCCATTCACTATTAAGGATGGGTGTCTTTCTAGTCACAGCTACAGGCGTCCCTAAATGGAGTACCTTTTTCCTTCTTATCTCGGAAGTTACTACAAACAACCATTATTATCAATTCATTATTGCCTAATTAATTTTGTCCCCCACCTCCAAGTTCATGTACCAGAATCCCAGTCCACAGTGGGATGGTTTCAGGAGGTGGTGACCTTTGGGAAATGATCAGGTCCTGAGAGTGAAGCTCTTATGAATGAAATCAATGCCTTTCTGGAAGAGAAGATACCCGACCCCCACTCACCCTACCTACTGTGAGAAGGTAGCTAGGAAAAGCAAGCAGCTCTCATCTAACAAGGATGCTACGAGCACCAAGAAAGACCTTGCTCTTCTCAGCTTCTAGAACATGAGAAATAAATCTCTTTCATTTATATGCTATCTAGTTAGTGATATTTTGTTATATTGGACCTCAAAAACTAAGGAAATTATTTCAATCTGTAAACACACGGACTAGACATTTAATAGTTTCCAACAAAAAGTTTCTCCTTGTACCCATTGCTCTTGCAGGGGATCTGGGGTTCAGTTCCCAGCCCCTGTATGGTAGTTCACAACCACCTGTAACTCTAGTTCCAGAGGATTCAACACTCTCTTCTAAGCCTTCTAGACACAAGGCATTTGCTTGGTGCATGTGTGGTCAAAACTCTCATATGCATAAAATAATACAGATCCTTTAAAAATTAAAAAAGAAAGGCTATGAATAACAAAATCAAATGAAAATTGGTTTCTAGTGTGGATACTGGGGGGACCCTATAGAATGTACCAGAGACCTGGGAGATGAGAGACTCTCAGGACTTAGATGAAATGTCCTACAGTGGGGAGAGGGAACTTGTAGAGTCTGCCTCCAGTAGAAAGCTGTAACCTCCCTCCTGGGGAGTTACACTCGATTGGGTCATCCGTTGTCTGGATGGAGAGCTGGGGAGATAAAACGGGATGACGAGAAAAAAAAAACATATGAATCAAGACAACATAGCTGTTCAAAGTCAGTCTTTTACTTGGGGAAAATGACAATTTAAGCTTTGGGGGCGAAACCCTTCTCCCAGAGTTGCGAGTCTGCTCAGCGGGGCTTCGGCTCCACTGTTCCGGTCCACAGTTCTGCTGCTCTGTGGGAGGTGCAGGTGACTGGGCTGGTCACCTGCTTAATTCAGGAATTCGTAGACCTGGAGGAACAAAGAACTTCACTCCACCCCAGGTGGAGCAGGATTATGGCCAGGACAGGAATTTCAGCTCACAGGCTGGGAGAGCAAGTTTCTGCCAGGCGACAAGACACCCCAATATGGCTCTCTACAGAAAGCCAGGGCATCAAGTGGAGGGATGAGGTTGCCATCCCATAGTCAAAAACTCTGACCCAGAATTGTTCCTTTCTGAAAGAACTGCAGGGACAAAAATGGAGACAAGCCTGAGGGAAAGGAGGTCCAGTCACAGGCCCAAATTGGGATCCAGCTCTAGGGGAGCTCCCAAGACCTGACACTATTACTGATGCTATGGTGTGCTTATAGACAGGAGCTTAGCATGGCTGCCCTGCAAGAGGCCCAACAGGCAGCTGGAAGAGTCAAATGCAGATATTTACACCCAACCAATGGGCAGAAGACGGGGACCCCTGTTGTTGAATTAGGGAAAAGCTGGAAGAAGGTGAGGAGGAGGGCGACCCCATAGGAAGACAGTTTCAACTAACCTGAACCCTGAGATCTCTCTCAGACACTGAGCCACCAACCAGGCAGCATATACCAGCTGATATGAGGCTCCCTGACACATATACAGCAGAAGACTGCGGGGTCTGGACTCAGCCAGAGAAGACACACCTAACCCTTGAGAGACTTGAGGCCTCAGAGAGTGGGGAGGTTTGGTGGGGTGGGAGTGGTGGGGGTGGGGATATGATCTTGGAGATGGGATGAGGAACAGTCAGAGGGTGGACCAGGAGGGGGATAACGACTGGACTGTAAAAACAGATTAAATAATAATAACAACAACAACAACAACAATAATAGTAATAATAAAAAGTAATGAAAGTTTGTTCTAAAACATTCGGGACTCCTGATTCTAATAGTTGATGGGAAAAAGATATTGCCCATGTTGGCAATGTTTGATTCCCTGCCCATCCCAGTCTGCCAGAAGCCAGCACATAGCCTCTCTGGTTCATGAGCATAGTGAGTCTACCATGGAGGGCAGAGCTCTAAGCTGAAGGGTCTGGGGTCTGCTTCAGGGTTGCCCCTCAGACCTTGGCTGTGCACTGTGCTCCCTGAATTAACCACTTGGTTCATCACATTGAAATACTGAACTTGATTTATTCTCTTGCCATTACAGATGCTGGGAGTCCAGTCCTGAGGCTTCGGCAGATTTCATTTTTGTTTGGGACTCTCTGTCTTTTAGAGAGCTACCTTCTCACATATGTGGTATTCCCATTATAAAGCTACTTCCCTTAAGTACTACCCCTAAGGATAAGTACCGTCATACATATGCCCCCATTTAACCTTTGTTTTGTCCTAAAAGCCCCATCTCCAAATGCAATCACCTTGGGGCTTGAACCTCCAATATATGCATGGGGGAGGGGGCTCCTGAATCCAGGCATCCACCCCTGTCCCCTTCCCCCTCCCCCACCCCCCAGGACTCCTCCTCAGTGCTGGGTCCCAGCCAGATCTCTGTTGATAGCTGGTACCTGAGAGGACCCAGCTACATGAATAGTCACTGGGCTTCATGACAGCCCATATGGCTTCACACTGTCTTGCCAGAACTGGGCTGAATTCGTTAGATGGAATCAAAGGAGGGAGAACATAGCATCTTGCCTCCTGCTAGTCTGGCCCCACAGCAAAACCAAACTGTGACTGTCACAATGCAGGCACCTGACAGTGGTGGGAAGGCTGTTTTCTGTGGGTATCTTTTAGTTTTGTGGAAGCTTTTACTCTGAAGGCAGAAACATTTAATGAATTTATTTTTAGAAATAAATGTGTGTGTGTGTGTGTCTGTGTGTGTCTGTGTGTGTCTGTGTGTGTGTCTATGTGTGTGTATGTGCGTGCGCGTGCATTCAAATCTTTTTATCCTAGCACTCTGAAGGCAGAGACAGACAGACTGATAATGGACAATCTGTCTACATTCTAACAGACATTGTGATTTTAACGAAGGACGTGTATACCTCAAAGAGAATTAAAAACTCAAAGTGTCAAGCACCATGCATTCAGAAATATCAGTTACTATATCTATGGGAGGAGGGGAAGGGAGGAGTCTTTGAGGTTTGTCCTGATGCAGAGAACTGTATGATAACAGAATGCCTATAGCATCTGGGCCTTTCTTTCCTTATGTACAAAGTGGGGGTTTTGAGGGAGGTAGTCTCCAAAATCTTTTTGACTCTCATACCTGTAGGGGGTTGGAGTGAAGGGACAGGTGATAGAAAAAAAAAGAAGAAGAAATATAAAGGAAGAACTGCCTCTAGGCGAGGTGGAGGAGGAGGTTTATTGTAGATAAAAGAGAGAGCATAGTCAGAGGCAGACATGTCCAGAGTGAACATGACCAGGAGGCGGGCCATGTGAGGAGAACCGGGAAAGGAGAGAGAAGAGCCAGGAGAGTAAAGGGTAGACAAAAAAGGGGCAAGGTGACTAAAATGGCTGGATAATATAGGGAGGGGCAGCCCTGGAATGGAAAAGTTTAGGGTAGGTTGTGGGGTATGCCAGTCATATACTGTAACAGGTAGGGACTGAGGGATGCTGGGAGAACCTGGTGGCCAGGCCAGGTCCAATTTGATATGTTAAATAGATACCTCAGTTAGCCACTTGTCCTAGCTTTGAGACCTAACAGTTGGAAGGCTGGAAAAGAATCCTTGACTTGATCCAGATCAGTGGGAGTCAACTGCATGGGTTCCTGCTTTGAGTGTTCATCCCTAGGCACCTGAATCTTGAACCTTGAGACTTCAGAGCTGAATAGGTCATGTCTATCATTCAGCATTTTCTTCATATATGAAATGCTAATGATTTGTTTTTAAGGATTGTGTGTGTGTGTGTGTGTGTGTGTGTGTGTGTCTGTGTTGGGGGATATCCATGTCAGTGCAAATACTTGAGGAAACAGAAAAGGTAGTGGATCCCCTGATGCTTGGAACTGAATCTGTGCCCTCTGCAGAAGGTAAATTCTCTTTATCACTGATCAATCTCTCCATAAACATTTGCTCTTAAACATCTTTAAAACTGGTAAAATGGGCATGGTGGCTTACATGTGTAATCCCAACACTCAGGAGGATTATAAGACAGGAGGATTATAGTGAGTTTAGATCCACCATGGGCACACAAAACAAACAACACCAAATCTGGTAACATTTTGGCAAAGAATGGTACCATCTTTCTTGAACTGGTATAATTGAGCTACTGGTCTCTAAAGTTTTAGTAGACATAGACCACATTTAGGAAAGGAAGCTTTGGTGTGGGAATGACGAAGTGGATGGCAGAGATGAGAAGGAGAGGGTGAGGAGGGAGGAATGTGGACAGGAGAGAGGAGGTCTATGGGATGCCTGGAGAACCCCAGACTGTGTTCTAGTGTCTGGCAAGTGCCAAATGTGGTTGCCTGATGGGCATCATCGCAACAAACCCAGAAGAACGTGGGACTCTTAACAACCAGTCAGGCCTCGTGCCTCTGTGTACTGTACCAAATGCTTTCCTTTTATGTGAATGTCTGGTCTACACAGGGTTATCCTCTGAGGGCTTTCATCTTGCTCAGATCTTGCAGGGGCCATTTAAGGTAGTGATCACTTGGCAGCTCCATCAAAGATGTTTGACCCCCCCCTCGATATCAAAAGCACGGATTCTGACACAGCTCTGAAATTCCTTGAAACAAATGGTTCATATTTTTTGGTTCAATGGTACATTAATCATGGTTGGATTTCCCCCTGCTTTGAACATGATAAAAGATTAACTCAAATTAGTTTACACACATAAAGGGATTTAATGGGACCTCAGTTTCTTATATAAGAGAATCTTGAATGGACAGACAAACAGCAAACAGGACAAGGAGATAGGTCTCCTCCAGGAAAAGCTGCTAGGAGAGGCTCTACTGTCCTGAAGAAAAGTATTGTCTCTGATTTTTTTCTTTTTATACCCTGCTACTCCTATAGACAACCCCCAAAGTTACCTCCTTGTTTGGTACATCCAGAACAGACCCAGCCTGCTTTCTCTTTCATTGCAAAGTCTTATGGCTTAAATGGAAATGTCTTCCACAGGCTCAGGTGTTTGAGCCCTTGGTCTCCAGCAGGTGGTGCTGTTTAGGGACGTTATGGAACCTTTAGGTGGTGGATCTGTACTGAGGGAGGAAGTACTCACTGGGGCATGCTTTTGCTTTGGGGTTTTATAGCCTGGTTCCATTTGCAGGGCTCTGAGTGTGCATGCAGTGTGTTCAGCCAGTTTCCTGCTCCTCCTACCATACTTTCCACACCATGATGTGGTGACTATTCCTCTTGAATTTTAAGCCAAGATAAGCCCTTTCTGCTTTAGACTGTTTTGGTGAGAGGGTTTTTTTTGTTTGGTTGGTTTTGGTTTTTTTTGTTTTGTTTTAATCCTAGAAAAAGAATGGAAAATAATATACAAGATAAAATGAAACACTTGGAACTGGCTATACTGTGTTCATCTTGGCTGTGCATTGGGGGTTGTCCCTCTTGGACAAGAACCATCATGCACTGTTATCTAGAGGTACAGCCTTGAATAGCTCTTCAAAGTGTGTTAAAATCTTTGATGTTAAAATAAAGTCATCCCTTCATTAAGGCCAGGCAAATCTTGGTGATTTTTGTCATGCACATGTCTCTTTTTGAAGAAATCAATTCTCTGAGTATACTGTTTACTTCCTTTGACAGAAAGTTAGCTGAAACGTACATCACTGCATGAAGGCTTCCAGTCTAAATTTATTAAGGTAGATCAGATATACTGCTGCTTAATAGCTTGTGTTGCTAGTATGTAAACTATATTTGGCATTAGAGAGAGTCTATTAACTCAATAAATATTATTTAAATATATTATGTCTACTGTGAAATAAGTCAAGTGTACCTGTTGGTTAGTTTCCTTGTTGCTGTCATCAAACACCCAAAAGAAGCAACTTGAGAAAGGAAGCATTTACTTTGGCTCACAACTGGAGGATACAGTCCACCAGGGTGGAGCACGGAGGACAGTAGGATCAACCTGAGGCTGAGGGCATATGGCTGATACTTCTCACTGCCTCGCCTTCCTGGAACAGGAAGCAGACACAGGAAGTGGAATCAATGGGATATTCCTTACATTGATTCTAAATTCCACCAAGTGATGATTAGGACCAAATGTGGGACTGGTGTACAGTGTCAAGATGGAGACCTGGAGGGCAAGCAGGCCTGGAGTCCAAGGTGTGTTGCTGAGTATAGGAGTCGATGTTTCATGAGGTTTTGATTTACTTACTTGGAACATTGGGATGGTTGCATCACACAGAGTGAGGTTTGTAAAGTTCTTGGCACTCCTCCAGTCTTTCAGTGTAAGGAGGAACTCACACCTCACTCTACCCCATTAGCTACTGCTCCCCCTGCTCCCTACTATGAAAGCTTCATGAATGTAGGCTAGTGCTGTAGCCTCCAGCTTCTCTTGTGTTCTGTTGTTGGGCTGTGAATCTGAGGTCCCTTTAGTTGGCTGGGATGTATGCTCTTATGGCCTGGAGGACTACCTGTCTCCTATGTCCAAAGGTGAGAACTTTTTGCCTCGAGCAGAATGCTGCTCTCCTTTGGTTTTCTCCTTCCATATTTAATCATGCAGCCAATAGAAGAACCCCATGGTTTTGGAGGGTGGTTCTTAGAAAAGGTACTCAATTATGTACTGCACATAGCTGGAGGGCCAGTATCTTCTTGAAGAAGGATGGTTTATCCTTTCCCTGGCTGGATTGGGCCCTAGAGGATAACAGAAAAGAGAAGCAGTGGGCAATCAGAAAGAGTGTCACAGAAACACTCAGACACTGATATTATCATAGAAGAATCTGGTGTGAATGTCAAGTGCCTTAGTCTTGCTGACGCAAGATGAGAGACCAATCAGACGCTAGGCCACACCAATGGGAGGATGAACCATTACTGTCATTTCTCCTCATTCATTACCATTTAGTTTTTCAGAAATAGTATTTCTTCCTTCAAGGATTATAGTGACAATTTTGTACTTTTGGTTCCTTTGAAAAACCCAGAAATATTATAAGAATATGTTTTTGTTTTAATCCCAAGTGTGGGATATGGGGCTGCTTCAAATTGTCCACATCAGCTGACTATGATTTGCCTCACGCTCTAGTCGGAGGATAATTTTGCCAGCTGCTGATAGTTTCTGTGATTTTGCCAGCTGCAGATAGTTTCTGTAATTGTGTGACATTTGGAATTCTGGGGATGTTACAGAGGGTATATGCTGGGTCCCTGAGAGGTGTGTGTGTGGGGTTGTTGGTGGGTTGGTGATTGGTGTTTGGTTGATGTTAGTCACAGTTTATTAAGTAGTCAAATGCAAAGAAGAAGAAGGAGGAGGAGGAAAAGAAGAGGAAGAGGAAGAAGAGGAAGAAGAAAAGAAGAGGAAGAAGACAAAATAGAAGAAGGAGAAAGAGAAGTAATAGTAATAGTTATATCAGGAGGAAATAGTCTAACAATAATGTCACCCCTTTCTTTTCTATCCTGTTTCTCTCTCCTATCTATTGTTAGGGTGTTGAATGGGTGAATGAAAAGGGATGGAGAAAGATGGAAGAAAAAAGAACCCATAAAAGTAGCCAGCCAAAGTCCAGCTACACAGGAGGAGAGGGAAAGTCAAACAAACCACCAACTCAAACCCCAACCACAACTCTTTGACCTTCTCTAGCTCTTGATAGCAAGCTTGCTACTGCAACAGCAGAGCTCAAGGCCATTTTAGTTGTCTGCTTTTCACACCACTTCTAACAGAAGGAAGGGCACACAAGGCAGGGATGGTGAACACTGGGCACTGCCCAGTGACTCTTGGATGGTCAAGCTTTCCAGGGGAGCAAAGAATGACCGTTCCCAGATGCCTCTGTAATTCTGATCTTACTTCCTGGCAATTCCCACAAGTGCTATGGATAGCAATTCCTCCCTAAGAGACACTTCTGGGCTTCACATCTTCCACAATACTGCATATTGTGCTATCTGGGAGTATACCAACAGGTCCAGGGTGAGGTGTGACCTTATTTCTATTGTAAGAGTCAGGATTCTTACTAGTTAAACTTGTCACACATAAGACTCACATCCCTTAATCTATAAAAATACATTGAAAATAAAATTAAAAAAATAAAAATAAAACTTGAGTTTCACTGTGCATCTGGATGTTTATATGTGGATGGTGTGAGTCATATTTAATTGTTGGCTTTAATTGGATAAACAGGAACTAAGTGTCCATAAGGTAAAGCCTTTGAAGTCCTCTTAAAACCTTCAGTTGCTCTGACAACTGGGAGAAAACATAGTCAAATCCAGCAAAACAGTAGAGTAGATTTTTGTCTAATGACAAAATATGGAATAATAGTTATAAATAGTGCTTAAGTGGCCCTGACTTTACTTCACCACTAGACAAATGCTTCTCTTATCTTCTTTTTATTCTTTCTCCCTCTTTTCTTTTGCAAAACAATTTTCTAAAGGAAAGAAGAAGAAAGGTAAAGAAAGCATTCCAAGTTGATTCTTACACAGATCATGAAAGAATTTCCATTTCTGTCACAGAAGTGGGGCTTGAGTCTATCTAAAGAGGCAGCGCAGGGCCATGTACATGGGAAAGCCAATGGTTTATGAATCTGTGTGGATATTAACAGGTAAACATAGTTGCAGATGCCTCAGGAGAGGGTAGGGCAAAGAATTGTGTTTCTTGTGGTGTAAGTGAATCAGCTACTTTTCTGTTGATGCGATCAAACACCATAACCAACACTGACTCAAAAAGATAGAGTTTATCTTGACTTAGGGTCCCACAGGGAGTTTCCGTAATGCTGGGGAGACATGGCAGCAGGTGGCAGGAACAGAAAGCTGAGAGATCACATCGTCATCCTCTAATATGAAGCAGAGACAGTGAACTGGAAATGGGGCAAGGTCTACCTACAGTGATGTCCTTCTGTGTCTTGGCTCTGCCAGAACCTGACAAATACAGAAGTGGATGCTCACAGCCAACCAATGGACTGAGCACAGGGTCCCCAATGGAGGAGCTAGAGAAAGGACCCAAGAAGCTGAAGGGGTTTGTAACCCCATAGGAGGAACAACAATATCCATCAACTAGTACCCCCAGAGCTCCCAAGGACTAAAACACCAACCAAAGAGTACACATGGAGGGACCCATGGCTCCAGCCACACATGTAGCAGAAGATGGCCTTGTCAGACATCAATGAGAGGAGAGGCCCTTGGTCCTGGGAAGGCTCGATGCCCCAGTGTAGGGGAATAACCAGGACAGGGAAGTGGGAGTGGGTGGGTTGGAGAGCAGGGGAGGGGGAATGGGATAAAGAGTTTTCAGAGGGGAAACGAGGAAAGGGGATAACATTTGAAATGTAAATAAAGAAAATATATAATAATAATAATAATCTTCCATAGCCTTCCCATACTGCACCAGAAACTTGAGAAGAATATTGAAATACCTGAGACTAGGTTGGGGGCATTTATTTTGAGATCACCACAAGGAGATAAGAGACACCCTTCAATCTCTAGTTTTTGAATGTTATTTTTTTTTTTTTAGTCTGTGAATAGAATAGGGTAAACATAAGTAACCATTCCTTTGGCGAGTCAGAATCTGCCTTTGAAAGTCAACATCGAGCCGGGTGGTGGTGGCGCACGCCTTTAATCCTAGCACTTGGGAGGCAGAGGCAGGCGGATTTCTGAGTTCGAGGCCAGCCTGGTCTACAGAGCGAGTTCCAGGACAGCCAGGGCTATACAGAGAAACCCTGTCTCGAAAAACCAAAAAAAAAAAAAAAAAAAAAAGAAAGTCAACATCGCTTTTCTGGATGCTGTTGCTAAGAAACTACTTAAGGGAGGAAGAAAGGATTTATTCTGGCTTACAGTTAGTAGGGAAACAGTTCACCACAGCTGCTTGGTTACATCTTAGTGGATCAGAGAAGCAGAGTTTGGGGCTAGAAATAGACTGGGCTGGGCCCCTTCTAGGAGCCCACATCTACTAGCAAGGCCTTACCCCTTAAAGGTCCCAGAACTTTCCCAAGGAGCATTACCAGAAGTCAACCCAGTGTGAAACACATGAGTCTCCTGGAGATATTTCACATCCAGAGTATAATGTCTCCTTTTTGAAAATTAGTTCTCTAGGTAGAGAACCTACATTATAGGCTAGTAGTAGCTAAAGGCTTAGAGATCTTCACAAATGCAGCTTTATGTTGTTGTTGTTGTTGTGTGTGTGTGTGTGTGTGTGTGTGTGTGTATGTGTTGATGTTATTTTATGGGGAGTTTCTGCCACATTCTTTCCAATTTGGCCCCCAAATAAAAGACACAGAAACCTGGTATGTTATTCATAAGCTGCTGCCACTGTGCTGGGAAGGTTCTAAGCTATTCTAACCTGGCTAGGTAATTAATAACCAGATAAATGCCCTATTACCTGACAACTGAGTCTTGCTCTGTTTCATGTGTGTCTTGGTGTGAGCTTTCTTTGGCCACATGCTCACGGTCCATCCTCATGGTCCCTTCTACTTCATGGTGATCTCCTTCTTCCCCCATCTCTCTCTTTTTTTCTGGTCCCTACCTGAACCTCCTACGCAATCCCCAGTCCCACTTTCCTCTCTCTTTTGCCCAGACACAGCCTTTAATTAAACAGTCAGGGACTATTGGGGAGCATTCTTTACAGAACATTGGTTAATACAGTGCACCAAGATCAGAGTGCAGCCTGAACAGGGGCACAGAACTCAGCTTCTGAAAACACAGAGCACAAGACTAACCCCAGCATCGCCCCCATTTTAGTCCAATAAAAGGCTCTTTCTCTTACAATAGTAAACTATATGCAATAAGAACAATTATAGAACAGCTATGAAAACTATCGCTTAAAAGTTTCATTCACAATGTCCAATCCATTTGTATTTGGCAGTTTAGGAGAAAGTACTGTACTATCTATTTTTATCTTAGTGAATTTAGAATTCTCTCTATAAATCAAACTCTTTCATAACTTGCATTATCAATATAAACCATCTTGTTAGACTTTAGAACATTTTCTTAAACCCTAAACAATATAAATTTTTATGTGAGACTGTACTCTCTAGTTTCCCACCCCATCAGAGACTTGAGAAGGGATAAATGTTATCTGAGTATATAGGAAGTGCATAATGAGAAGCTTCCAACAGTATAGAAATGACAGAGAAAGCTGGCTGCCTGAACAGTTACTCCCAAATCCTCTATAACATTGGAACATCAATCTTCAGCCTTCTTGCCCAGAACATCTGACAGACTTTTCTGTGAAGCAGAAATTATGAACGGCTTACCTTGCTTTGTCCTTGCAAAGCTCAGAAGTTGGTTTTCCTGTGACCAGGTTTGTCCATTTTGGACAGCTTCTGTCTGTGGTTGAAGGATGGGCAGATTTTTTGCCCAGTGGCAGCTTGCCACATTTGAAGCAAATTCCCATAAGGAGATTCTTTGTTGTGCATCATCTTCTTTGAAGTGAAATGGGGGTGCTCCCAGGAGTTGACATGTTTCATTGTCAAAAAATCCTTTTAATAATGAAACACCTTACAGTGCCATACTTTGTAGGTCTCTGAGGTTTTTGAAGACCATTTATCTATCTAGCATATCTGAATTGGCAAATGTTGCTTGTTACTATCTGTTTAACCTAGGAAGCATATTTCTGTAATAAAATACGTTAGTATCTAACATGACCATGAATTTGATTGTCTGACTGCTAACTTGTATTTCTTAATTATCCTAAGCAGCTTGTAATAGTAGCTTTTAAAAGGATTGGGACTTGTGATAGTTTGTATATGCTTGGCCCAGGGAGTGGCACTATTTGGAGGTGTGGCCTTGTTGGAGTAGGTGTGGCCTTGTTGGAGTAGGTATGTCACTGTGGGCAGGGGCTTTAAGACCCTATTCCTAGCTGCCTGGAAGTAAGTCTTCCACTAGAAGCCTTCATATGAAGATGTAGAACTCTCAACTCCTCCTGCACCATGACTGCCTGGATGCTGCCATTTTCCTGTCTTGATGATAATGAACTGAATCTCTGAACATGTAAGCCAGACCCAATTAAATGTTGTCCTTATAAGAGTTGCCATGGTCATGGTGTCTGTTCACAGCAGTAAAACCCTAACTAAGACAGAGATTAATATTACATTTTAATGAATCATCTAGACTCAAAACCTCAAATGAAAGTTGAAAACATATATACATAGTATAATGTAGGAAAACATAACCTCAATTTTGTATTACTATACAAAGACCTATACCAATGTAAGATTTTTGGCTTATTAATGCTTTCTAGGTTAAAAGTAGATTCAATAATCTACCTTTTTATTCCTAGTATCCTTATATCATTCCTATATCCCCCTTCTTATTTATCCTTTCTCCACCTACATAAGAAAGAAAGGATAGAGAAAATGAAAAGAAAGAAAAAGAAATCCCTGAGTCTAACCTCCTATATCTTGTTTTTTCCCTAATCAACACCATTTAACAACTTGCAACCAGACCCCTTTTAATGGCAACCATCTATCAACTGTAGAATGACCCAAAACCATCTACTGCTTTTTGGAAAATGGGGCATCATTCTCTTAAAAATACTTCATGCTGTTCTGGGGGCAAGATTTCTTTTAGCACTCCCCCTCATCTAATATTAGGATATTGGTCAATCTTAAGAAAGCTAGCTGTAGCATTTGCTGTTCAGTCTTTGCATGCTAAGAGACTAGAGGGTTTAACTGAAGTCCTGACTGGAATAGTCTGTGATGTTGGACTAATTGGGGTCAGACACTGTCTTGGAAGCTTTCCTTGAAGCAGGTTTTGATGAAACAGCTATTAAGGCAGCCAGCCTGAGGTTGGATCACCGAGGTTACTTCTCTTGTCTTCTGTGATGTCTAGTCCTTATATTCTGCGAACATCTAAACTTTCAAAGGTAATATATATTTCTGCAGTAACATATGCATGGAAAGTGCAGAAGGCACAACCCAGTCAAAAATGATTCTCTCCTGTTTGAGCAGGGAAGGCATCTGTCTTTCTTTATAAGTTAGTTTGGATTGTATAACTAACTGTGATATTAATTTCCATCTATGTCATTTGAAAGGACAAGTAATAGTAAGTCATGTGAACTATGTCGCTGACAAGACTTACTGGCTATGCATAGCTGAAGTCATGTCTGGAGACATCTTCATGTCTCAGCCAGTCTCAACGCTATTCTCATGTGGAGGGATTGGCAATATTTACGTGGTTTGTCCTTTTTCTTGATTTTCTTCTTCTCGTCTGTAGCCAAGATCTTCAGGATGTCTCCCCCTGTCATATCTGATTTTTATCAAGTTGGAAGGAATCCATAGCTTCTTTTTTCCTGCAAAAACATATACAAAGCCTCCTCCCCAAAGTAACATCTTTTCCTTTCTTCCATTCCAAAATTAAATTTTCTATAGGCTGATCAAATTCAGAAGTCCTTTTTAAAACCCAGAGTTTTTCCTTCCTTCCTTCCTTCCTTTCCATCTTTCCTTCCTTCCTTCCTTCCATCTATCTATCTTTCTGTCTTAACAACTGTGCTACCTGTCTCACTGACATTTAAAAATTTTGGCAAAGCATTATTTAATCTATCTCTGGAGATATTCATCCCCTCTGTTTTATAAGCATTTCTTTTAAAATCCTGTCAGATCTCTCCACAATTGCTTCCCCTGTATGATTGCAATATATATGTGCAAAATGTCTTAAAAATGTGTTGTATTATAATGGTTACAAATGTTGAAGGACTATCACCCTCAGTATGTGCAAAGACATTTCTAAGACCGACATCATCTCTAATAAATGCATAATCTCAGAATCATCTTTTTCAGGATTCAAGGCAGAAGCTGTTGGAATTCTGAATATGCATCAATAATATGAGGCATCAACATATGTACATATCTTAATTCTCCAAACTCTACAAAATGAACCACATAACCTATTATATGACATTGCTCTAAGGCAGCATCATAAGTAGAATCTGGATCCTTAACTGAATATATTGTGTTTCTGTGGGTCGTCATTTTAATTCTGAATAATTCTGTGGATTTTGCTCCTCTGGAACTATCCTCTCTGATGTTATTGTAGGTTCCAGTTTCTCTAATCTCTGTTCTAAATTAGCATTCCATCTTTCAGTCCTGTCATGATCTAAGTCTGTTTTATTTTGATCTCTCTTAAAAAGAATATATAAAATTGCAATTATTATTGAAAAAAAAATAATTGGGGTCCAGATGCATTGTGGTATTGAAATTGTCTCCATTTTTTAACATAGAAAATATTTTACTTTTTAACCTCTCCTCCTTTCAGAGACTTTACCCTTTTATTTTTTCAGTAAATATTTCTTTTTATGATTTTTTTAAAATATTTTTAATATTTAATATTTTGTTCTTTTATTGCTTTCAAACTTAATACCTTACCAGTTCAGAAGTCTGGAGCTTTACGTCCTTACTGCACCTTCCTTTGGTAGGCAGCTTTTGCTGTTCTGCTAGCCTTTGTGTACAGCATGGACTCGGCAGACTTCCCTGCTTGTCTCAGAGATTGTGTTGTTAGTTAGTAAGTAGCGTTTATTTCCTGCTTTGCCCACCATTTTTGACTATTTTGTCTGGCTGACTGATTCATCTCAGGCCCTATGTTGTTGTTGTTGTTGTTGTTTTGTTTTTGTGGGGTTTTTTGCCCCATGTTGGGTGCTAAATATTGATGTTATTTTTATGGGGCATTTCTGCCCCACTCTTTCCCATTTAGCTCCCTAATAAAAGACACAGAACCCTGGTATTTTATTCACAGGCTGCTGGCACTGTGTTGAGCAGGTTCTGAGCTATTCTAACCTGGCCGGGAAATTAATAACCAGATAAATGCCCCATTACTTGACAACTGAGTTTTGTTCTGTTTCATGGGTATCCTCAATGCAAGCTTCTTTTGACCATGTGATCATGGTCCATCCTGTCTCATGGTGACCTCCTTCTTCTTCCTCCTCTCTCCTTCCTCTTGGTCCATACCTGAGACTCCCTAATCAATCTCCAGTCCCTCTTTCCTCTCTCCTGCCCAGTCATAGGCTCTAGCCCTTTATTAACCAATCAGGGACTATTAGGGAACATTCTTTACAGAACATTGGTTAATTCAGTGCACCAAGATCAGTCTGGGGTGTGTGTGTGTGTGTGTGTGTGTGTGTGTGTGTGTGTAGGGGAGGCTGGAGACACAGTTCAATGGTTAAGAGCATGTACTGCACTTGTAGTTCAGTTCCCAGCACGCACATGAGATGTCTGATGACCTCAAGCTCCCATGGATCTTGCCTCTGGCTTCCACAGAAGCAAACACTCGGGTACACATACCTATACACACATAAAAACATACATAGTTGAAAATAAAATAAGCAATTTAAAAGATTTGCTTGTAGAGATTTCCTTTACATGTGTGCATGCTTACCCACTCTTTTTAAGTCAGTCAGAATGTGTTTTATTGGGCACACCTCATTTCCCCACCATCTGCTATGAGCTGCCTGAGGTCAGGAGTCATGTGTGTGGGACACAGAACCCTGGCTGTCCCTTGTAATCGTCAGGTGAGTTTACAAAGGTGTTGCTGCCCCACTGCACCTCTGGAGACTAATGTAATTGGTAGGTAGAACATTCTGAGTTTGGGGAATTATTAAGATTCCCCAGATGATTCTAATTTGCAGTCAAAATTAGGAACTACTGATTTTAGGAATTGATTCTACAAGCACAGGGAAGTTGGTGACACAGAGGCTCTGTGGGACTTGCTGGTAACCCTGGGACAGCCATGAATGGCATGGGGTGACCAAAACCTGCTAACCACGAGGAGTTGATATATGTCAAAGAAGCATATGAGATCATTAGCAAGTTCTAGTTATATACAGAGGTCATAATCCATTCTTCTGCTAAGGAACACAACTATCATTGTTAGTCACACACGAAACCACAACACAGCCAACCAAACAGCCAGTCAACACTTGCTGAGATAAATGCAGATTACATTGTAGCAGAACACTTGTAGTTTACTATTAGCTTATTATTAGAAATGATCAAAAGTTGGGGCTAGAGAGATGACTCAGTGGTTAAGAGCACTTGATGCTTTTGCAGAGCACCTGGGATCAGTTCCCAGCACACACATGGCTGCTTACAACCTCTTAACTTTAGTTCTAGGGCATTTGACTCCCTCTTCTGGACTCTGCAGGCACTGCATGCATATTTGCTACACATAAATAAAAGCAATACATAATTTTAAGTTATTAAGCTATAATTTTAAAAGTTAGTTAGTCCAAGTCCTCTTCTATACTGTAGACTGAAATTAGAATGAAAGCAGAGCTGGCTTCTTTAGGATTTCTTTCCATGAGGGAGAATGGAAATGGCTTTCCACATATGAATGCTGCCCCTCAGAGTGCAGCAACCGGACTGTGGACCTTATGATGATTTTATCTTCATGTATGTATGTGTATATATTATGTCTCTGATTGATAAAGAAAACATAAAATGTATCAGCTTCACTTGTTACATATGGATTCGCTGTGTAACATGTATAGCAGTTGATACTATATTGCAGGACTCCAAAATGAGCCTGTGATTCCTGGGACACATCGAGTTCTTCTTCTTCTTCCTCTTCCTCTTCTTCTCTTCCTCTTCCTCTTGTTCTTCTTCTTGTTCTTGTTCTTCTTCTTCTTCTTGTTCTTCTTCTTCTTCTTCTTCTTCTTCTTCTTCTTCTTCTTCTTCTTCCTCTTCTCCTCCTCCTCCTCTTCCTTCTTCTTTTTAATTTATTTGTAACCGATAAGATAAGCACTTGTTATTTCTTTCAGCACTTGTACTTTTCACAGAATTGGATTTATCCCATTTGCTGCTGGGGAGAGCCCTGGAGCTGCCTTTGTTGTGCATCTGTGCCAGAAAGGACAACCATGTCACTCTCTCCACCTCTCCAGCACTTTTTACACGGTTGACTCTGCCCCTTGAGGGACCTGACTTACATGAGAAGCATTTCTTCCAAGGCCCCGGAGCTTCTTCTTCCGACCTTATTAAAATCCAGTTTATAGCTCTCCATGCTGCTTGTATACTAGAATTGCTGGGGGAACATTTTAGAAATACTCCACTCCCAGGGATTCTAATTCACTTACCCTGTAGGTGAGCCTAAACATCTACATTTGTTTTTTTTTTCCTTCCTAAATGATTTAATGAGTGGCCAGGATGAAGAGCTGTCTACCCTGGATAGTCATAGCTTCTGCTGGCTTGACTGCTGTAGGAGGAAGACAGCTTCTATGAAGATGTGGGAAGGTACCAGAAACTCCTGGAAGAGCAAAGAGTTGAACTGCTTTGCAAGGGAAAAAGTTTCCATGCATAGAAAACTCAAACTCTGAGGAAGATGCATGAACTACGGGGGAAGAGAAGGCCATAAGACATTCCCTATATGGGAAGCCGGGGTTAGAGGGAAGAAGATGGGTTTCACTTGGACAGTTTGGTACTCACCCGAGACTTTAGCCACAGTCAGGTACATACCTCTCTGTCTCTCCGCAATCCATCCTGGCTTGCATGAGCATAGATCCAGCTTGCTATCCCCAGTTCTGAGACATTTGGAGATGTCTGCAGAGATTCTGTTGGCCTTAAACCCACACCCTCTGGTACCAACTGCAGCGATTCTCAGTCTAGGGTGAGCACCGGTGTCCTTCACAGACGTCGTTCCCACATCCAGCGCATGGAATCTTCCGCCCTGAAGACTAGAAGGGTCTGAGGATCCACATTACTGTCAGATTCCCAGATGCCCTGCTGCTGCTCCAGGACGACACTCAGAGGAGCCCTGTGACTTCCCTCAAATACAAGCACCGTCATCGCTGCCCACAAACCGTGACTGCTTTAGAGGATAAAGCCCGACCACTGAGCCCAGTTCTCAGCCATCTCAGCACTTCTGCCACACCTCGTCCCTGCTCTGGTCCCACAAACACATCCCTATTCTTTCTGTGTCCTTCACATCTCCAGCCTTTGTGCACACAATCCTCTCCTGGGGTTTTTGTTGCTGTTGTTGCTTGGTTTTTCTCCGGTTTCTATCTCGGGTAGACTCCTGTCAGCCACGGTTCTGCTTAAATGTCACCCTCTCCATGGAACCTTCCCAGAGCCCTCACTGGAGCGCAGTTTCTCCCTCTTCTCCCTAGGCTCCGATTCTGGGT
The DNA here is from genome assembly GCA_036184795.1 of Tokudaia tokunoshimensis. Taxonomy (NCBI): domain Eukaryota; kingdom Metazoa; phylum Chordata; class Mammalia; order Rodentia; family Muridae; genus Tokudaia; species Tokudaia tokunoshimensis. The sequence goes on from BTHU01000022.1 coordinate 18,037,036, forward strand.
GCCTTTCACTTCCTGTTTGCCTTGCTCTCTCCTCTTTGAATGGATGCTGGAAACCTACAAATTAAGTCAAGTTTAATTGTTTTCGTCTCTGTCTTCCCTTCATCTCCAAGACTCCCCACAGTGGCCAGCACTCAGTACTTGCTAAATAAACATTTATTCCATGGAAGGCTAGATAGTCAAGAGCAAGCTGTGTAAAGAAGGGGTGACTGCCTTTTTCTTTTTCTTTTTTTTTTTAAAAAAAAGCCAGATCCATTCCTTAATCAATTTAGCTGAACCTGGAGGTCACTTTTAAGGCTGGGTACTATAAAAAGGATAACTATGTCCCAAAGCAATTTCCTTAAGCTGCCATATCTCTATGTAGGAATGAATGTAATTTTCCTGTTTCCTATACTGTCCTTCCCAAATGCTAAGCATTTTAAATGTATTTGCCACAAGGGACAATATGGTATTCCTATGAAGCAAATAAACTGACATGTTATTTCACCTGACAAATAGCAGAGTAATGACTTGATAAAACTCTTCAGTTCTGAAACATAAGACACACTGTAATTTGGAGGATGGAAAACGCAAGGCATCTCCTTTTTATTAAGATGGATGCAAGTATCTTAGGGCACAGTCATAGAAGAGATCCAGCATGATTAAACATATAAATTACTGCCATCCATTTCCAAGTGTCTAAAACCAGGATCAGGCTGAGGAGAACTTAAATTCACAGATGATTCTGAGCATGCAAAGTCTTGCTCCGTCTCTGGGTGACATCTTATAAAACACATCTTTCATTTTCAGTGTTGAAGAATTTAAGGCATTAGGAGTTGTACATTCAGATAGAAATTGGCTGGAAGGAAGGAACTTGTTGGCAGTGCGTATGTTCATAAATGATTTACAGAAGCACACGCGTTGGTTTATTCTGAGTTTTAATCTTCTCTTTCAATAAAACATTGACCAAGGACTTGGAGATCTGCCTGTGTTGTTCTTTGGAAAGGCAAGGCTCTGCGTGTCGTGACAGGAGTGATGGGTGATGTTGCATGTGCTGAGAAGACTCCTGGGATCCAACAGCTGATTCAATGTAATCATTCATTAATTCATTCGCTTAACAGGTTTGCATGAGGGTTGGTGTCGTGTGGGTGCTCTTGTTGGCCTAGGCATGCAGCTATGAACAAAACAGACACCAGTCACTGCATGGATCCGGTTCTCTAGTGGGAGAGAGATGGGTAATGGGGCAGTGCTGATCACTATGAAGAAATGTGAATTCAGCTAGCAGAATCATGGTAGAAGTGAGCTGGTGGGCAGTGGAGTGGTTTTGAGGATGATGGCAGCGGTGAGATCATGGCTTTAAACCGGATGGTCTGAGAAGAGCACCTTGCTTCTCCTCTGGAAGATGGCCTGTGAAGCCATTTGGGTAGAGTGAACCCTGGTGTGAGGAAGGAACAGCAAGGGAAATAATGACTGGAGGGAGTGAGTGTATGAATGGACATGAAATCAATCCAAGCAAAGCCCAAGAACAGTGGCAGGTCATGCATGATCCCAGAGCACACTGGGACCATTCTGGCTTGACCTGGAAAATTCTGGTGTTCCAGACATTTATATTTTAATAAGGTGATGGTGGTTGCCATATTCAGAGTAGATGGAAGGAAACAAGGCAGGGTTGGCAGATGAGGCAGGAGACCCTCGTGATTGGCCAGGAGAGAAAGGGTGATGATGACTCAAGGACCAGAGGATGGAGGTGGCTAGACAAACTCATTATGTGCAAATAATTTTTGAAAAAGAGCTCTTCAAGATTTACTAAAGCTAGATAGTGTGCAAGAAAAAGGGTGGGGCTGATAGCTCAGTCGGTAAAGGGCTTTGTCCTGAGTTCCATCCCTCGGAATCCACATTCTAAAGAAAAAAAAATCAATAAGTCTGGAGTGGTGACAAGGGCTTCTAATCCCAGCAGGAGAGAAGCAGAAACAGATCCCTGGGCATATGGGTAACGCAGCCTAGCCCACTCTGTCAAAAAAAAATAAAAAATTAGGTGGATGGCAATGGTATCTGAAAATTTCCTTCACACATACATACCCTCACACCCAGGAGAAGGCCTTTAGGAGAAGCGGAGAGCTATCCTACAGACATATTCTCTTGAGATGCTGATGAAGAAGCCTAGAGGAACCTGGGCAGGATGTGATAAACAGCAAGGAGCCACTGTGGTGTGGACAGTATCTCCCATCACACTGCACAAGCTTGTCAAGGATAAACTCATAGACAGAGATGAGAAGCCACCCAGTGGGCAATGCTTTGAGTGTGATGCCCACCCAAGGCAGGGCACAGAACAGCCAGCGAGGGCATGGGAAGGAAGTGCTTTGAGAAACAGGGCATGATAAGGCATCAAGCACAAGGCAGATTTAGAACTGTCTCATTGGTTCACCAAGCAAGAATAGATTCGATAGAATCGTGGAGGTGAAGTGGACAGGAGGCATCTGAAGGAGAACAATTAGCAGACAAGAACTTCGTGTGTGCCAGGTCCATTCAGCTTTTAGTACATTCAGCTATAAAGTGAAGACCTGGGGTGGGGCCTGGATGGGCAATGTGAATAAGAAGGAAAATGGAATTCAGAGAAGTTCAGGAGAAGGTTTGTGGAGCTGATGACCTGGGACCAGTGAGAGGAGGTGGGCTTTCTCTGGGGGCATGGGCAGGGAGGAGGGAGCCGAACGAGGTCACAAATACAGGCAGGTGGGTGGATGTGGAGGTGTGAGTGCTGTCTTTTCTATGAACTTCTGTTTTCTCTATGAAGTCTGAAGAAAGGCCGCCATGAGCTCCAGGTCTAGTTGGGTCTCTATAGAGTGAGACAGCAGCAGTAACAACAACAGCAGCCTTGGAGTCTGCACCATCCAGCAAGTCACCTGGATGGAACTGAAAAAGTGAACCAAGGAAAGGACACGCGAGCCTTTAGCAATAATCAATTAATGTGGTATCAGTCTGTCCAGGCACGTCTTGAAGAGTTGTCTGGAGGAGAGAATGTCAGGGAAGTCAAACAGAGAACTTGGGACAGGTTACTTAAGAACTGGGACAAGAGAAATATTGGTGACTGTTAGCAGTGGTCCAGGAGCTGAAGTAATCTAAGGATGGACTATCCCACATTTTGATTAGTACTTAACTAAGTGAAAAGACTTAAAATGCTCTGCTGGGGGAATGGCTCGGTGGGTAAAGAACTTGATGTGCAGGTAAGCAGACCTGAATTGAGATTCCCAGAACAGATGTAAAACAGAGAGGTAGGACTGTAACAACAGTGCTTCTATGAGACGGGAGGCAGGAACAGGGGACTCCCCTAAGCTCTTGGGCCAGCTAGCATGAGGTATGCTGCTGCAGTGAGGAAGAGAACCTGCCTCAAGCAAGATGGAAGGGGAAAGACATCTGAAATTGTCCTCAGATCATCACACTGCTAACATGCACACACACATGCACACACACATGTACACACACATGCACACACACACACATGCACACACAAGCAAGAAACAAAAAAGAAAGAAAAAATGCAAAATGCCACAAAAGCCAATTAATTTTTAAATGTATTTATTGTCAAGCCACAAAACTCACTTCAATTAACTATCCTTTGGCACCACCTGGTGGAGACCAGCTGACTGCAAGGAACATTTCTAAGTGCTGTGTCACTGATAACTTGCACAGCAAATGGGGAGTGGGGGGTGGAAAGAGAGTAAAGTTCTCTGTGGGTTGGGATTCAACAGAAGAGTCTCTTGTGAATTTCGCTATACATGATCCTTTCCACAAAGCTTGGTTTTTCAATGGTCTATGGAAAATAGAAGAAAACAGAAATTCATAGAAAGGGAGAAATGGAGTTATAGGTTTCTTTCAGGAATGGTAGTGGTGTTCTGTCCCTCCAAGGATGCTGGTAACATTTATTCCATCAATAGGCCAGGGGAGAGTGGGAGTAGTAAGAGATGAACATGGCAGCATACTCCTGTAATTCCAGTGCTTGGGGGCTGGATTCCAGATTCCAAAAGAGAATCTGGAAGTTTAAGACCAGTCTGGGGCCTCTAGAAAGATCTTGTCTCAGATATAAAAAGAAAAGAAGGGAGAAAAAGAAGAAAGAAAAGGAGGATGGAAGAAGGAACAATATGTAATATAAGTACACTGATAAATACTGAAGATGCATTTGGGAAAACTTAAATGCATATGCTGTCATTAAACATCAAATAGAAGAATGCTTCTAAGCCATCAGGGACAGTTTTAGCATTTGTCCATTGAAATATAGCTGTTTCTATCCCGGTCTTGGCTAGAGTTTCATTGTTCTGAACAGACACCATGACCAAGCAACTCTTATAAAGGAAGACATTTAGTCGGGGCTGGCTTACAGATTCAGAGGTTCAGTCCATTATCATTACGGTGAAAAGCATGGCAGCATCCAGTCAGTCATGGCACTGGAGGAGCTGAGAGTTCTACTGCTTGTTCAAAAGGCCAACAGGAGGAGACTGACTTCCAGGCAGCTAGGATGAGGATCTTAAAGCCTACACCCACAGTGACATGCTTCCTCCAAGAAGGCTACACCTCCTAATAGTGCCACTCCTGGGCCAAGCATATTCAAACCAACACAATCCCCAAATATACCTACCCCATATCTTCTGAGCATACAATATTTGTGTTCTACAGGAATGTGGATAAAAGCAAAGTCGTAGGGTTACCTAGACCCCAGGAGAGAGACCAGGGCAGCCTGCTCTTCTAGAAGCTGGGTGATGATAGCATAGAAGCTAACATAGGATCAGAAGCTAACAGTGATGAACATCACAGTGATGGGCATCTCAGAAAAAGAAGCACCATGGACTTCCAAGAAGGCAGGAAGAAGCTGAAAAGTCTAGCTAAGTGTATTGTACTGCATGTGGGGTTGTTGAGGAGGAGAGAGAGCAGTGTCAGGGCACCTTTCTCCCTGTACACCAGAGAGAGACTGGCAGACTGACTTCTCCATGTTAACTGCTTCAAAGGGAGCCTCATTTGCCTCTTCTCTCTCACAACTGCCTTTTAGGGCATTTAAATGACCTTACCTGGTTCTCCAATCAAACATCCAACAACAAAATTACACTATATGGAAGATTCGTCCATCAAAGGGGAAACATCGTTGCAAATGGAATTATATGTCCTGAAAAATATGGAGCTTCTAGAAGAAATAACAGTTTAGTAGGAAGAAAGATCAAATATAAGGAGTCTTTACCATGTGGAGAATTTTAAAATATAATGCAACTCCAAGAGCCAGGATCTATGGCACAAGCCTACAATTCCAACACTTAGAAGGCAGAGCCAAGAGTATTAGGTGTTCATAACAAGTTTAGGGAAAACCTGCGGGGTGGGGGAAGCAGAAAAAAGAGATTCAAGAGTTGAAAATGAGATTAAAGACAACAACTTCAGGATTAGAGATACAGCACTGCAATTAGAGCATTTGTTACTCTTATATGGGACTGTGGTTCAGTTCCTAACACCCACACACATTCCTAATTCCAGAGGATATGAAGCCTGTGGCACCAGGCACTTTCATGATGCATGTACATACATAAAAGCAAAACTCTCATATACATAAAATGAAACAAGTAAAATTAAAAAAAATCACAACAATTAGAGGAAAAGACAGCATATCAACATATAAAGACAAATTTCTGTGTATTTGGAGAACATGCTGAAAATCAAATCCAATAATCAAGCTTTAGGAAATCAGAAACAATACCTAAAAATAGTGCAAATTAAGTTTAAATTTAAGTTGCCTGTAGGCTGAAAGGCTGTACTGATTTCCATACAATGTTGGTGAGAAAAGAGCTGGGCAAATCCCACTATAATTCTTGAATGTGAATAAAAAACGTCATAAAAAAGAAATTACCTCTTAAAGAATAAGACAGAGATTGGCATGGAAATTCACATATCTGACAATAGGAGCTTGGAGAAATGGAGCTGTATACTTCTGAGAGAAAAGAACTACAGTTTTATACCCAGCCAAGTTATCCTAGCTCACGTGCAAAGAAAGTAATGTGAGAGAATACTACAATTCATGGATGGTACTAAAAGAGAGATTTGTTAAAGGATATATTATAACCAAACTACAAACTCTCACAGACATTCAACAAGATAAACCTGAGCATGGTGGCCTGTACGTTTAACTGCAGAAATCAGTCAGCAGAGAGAAGGAATCTCAGTGAGTCTTAGGCCAGCCAGTGTTACATAGTAAGACTCTGTCTTGAAGAGAGAGAGAGAGAGAGACAGAGACAGAGAGAGGGAGGAAATGGGGAGAGGATAAGGTAAGAGAAAAATGAGAACAACAAAATGATTATATTCTATGTGCAATTATAAAGGTAGATTGTTGGGTCATCTCAAATATAGTTTCTAACTGGCCTCAAGTTATAAAATAGAATACTCTGTGGGTACTTTAACAGCATGAATGGGAATAAGAGGGTGGTATTATAGTTTCATATATGTTGCTGTGATTAAAAAATACCCTGACAAAAAGCAACTTAGAGAAGACAGGAATTTATTTCAGCTTATAGTTTTGGGTCCATCACTGATGCAAAATCAAAGGAGTAGGAACTTAAAACAGCTTTTCTTTAAAACAGAGAGAAATAAATGCATGTATCTTTACCTGCTTATAGTTGGCTCAATTCATCCCCTCTTACACAGTCCAGGATCTCTTGCCTAGGGAATGGTGCCGCTCATAGTGGGCTGGAATTTTCCATATCAATTAGCTTAATTTAAAACATGCCCACAGACCAACCCTATATAGACAATCCTCATTGAGACTCTTCCTAAGTGATTCTAGATTTCTTCAAATTGACAAAGCTAACCATCACAGGTGGTAGATGGAATAATTCTGAAATTTTCAACTAAAACAGAGGCAAAGAACAGTTAATTAGTAGTCACTTGTGTGAGAACTCATACTGGCTTGTTGCTGGAAGGCTCTCTAGGGGTGCATTCAGGATCCTCATATCCCTCAATAAAAGCCTAAGATTTCTTCCTCTTCTGGTTATCTCCATCTCAGGAGTGGACAGCTTATATGGGACTTGAAATGCTCTTGGATAATGTAAACCAGCAGACAGTGATTAAGGTGAGCAAGATGCTATTGCCAATATAGCATTTTAATTAAAGTGGTCCAAGGATATTACTTTTCTCATTTGCCATGCAATGTGTTTTGATGGGGATGGGCATCTTCCCAGTGATGGTGCAGGCTAGAAATTGCTTCCCTTAGCCCAGAGACTGTATCAGAAATTATTTCAGTTGTAACTAGTGATGGTCCCTTACATTGTTCTTCTTCTTTGTGTGTTTTCAAGGACCTTGCTGCAGACAAGTGAATAAGGACAAAGGTACAAATATCAATTTCTTGGAGAACTGAAAGGATAATAACCCTGTATTCTTAAATTCACTTTTTCCTACCTGCATCCAAGTACACAATAAGAAATAACTAACCTAAATGAAGAAGGCTTTATTCTGTTGCATAATTTGGAAGTATAATCTACCTTGGCAGCTGTGTGGCTCACGTCTGAGAAGATTAGGAAGCAGATTGTGTGGAATGCTGGTACTCAGCTGTTTCCCCACATATGGCAAGGTGCTGCTTGCAATTAGTGGTTTCCTCACCTCTCAGTTAATCCCTTCTGGAAACATCACCCACCCACCCACCACAAGATGTGTATCATCAATGCTTTGGATGTTTCTTAATCCACTCAAACTAGCAATCAAAATTAACAAGGACAGGTTCCATGTCATCTGGATTAATTGGGCAGTTACACACACTGCCAGAACATTGTTGTGAGGATGAAAATTCTCTAGCAATGCTAGACATAAGAGTCCAAATTAAATCTTCCATTTTATTTACCTCATAGGGTCCAAAAGTGTGTCCAAAGGTCTGGGTCTTCAATTTGTTTCCACTTATCATCTGTTTTGTGTGTGTGCGTGTATGTGTGTGTGAATACCATGACATTTTTACTATGATAGCTCAATAGTATAGCTTGAAGAGGGATGATGAGACCTTCCATAGTTCTTTTATTATTTAGGATTTTTTTTTTAGCTATGCTGAATTTATTTGCTTGTTTGTTTGTTGAGAGAGAGAGAGAGAGAGAGAGAGAGAGAGAGAGAGAGAGAGAGAGAGAGAGAGTATGAAGCTGAAAATTGTCCTTTCAAGATCTGTGAAGAATTGTGTTGGAATTTTGATGGTATTACATTGAATCTATAGATCGCTTTTGGTAAGATGGCCATTTTTATTCTGTTGATCCTACTGATAGATGAGCATGAAAGATCTTGCCATCTTCTGACATCTCCTTTGATTTCTTTCTTCAGTATCTTAAAATTTTTGTCATATAAATCTTTAGCTTGCTTGGTTAGAGTTACCCTAAGATAATTTCTATTATTTGAAGCTATTGTGAAAGGTGTTGTTTCCCTTATTTTTTTTCTCCAACCATTTGTCATTTGTATATAGGAGGGCTAGTGACTTTTGTGAGTACATTTTGTATCCAGCTACTTTGCTGAAAGTATCTATCAGGTGTAGGAGTTTCCTGGTGAAACTTTTAGGGTCACTTATGTATGCTATGATATCATTTGAAAATAAAGATACTTTGACTTCATCCTTTTTAATTTGTATCCCCCAATCTTCTTCATATGTGTTGTTAATTTACTAGTATGAGATTTCTCCTTTTTTTTTAAATGTAGACATTTAGTGCAATAACTTGCTTCTTAGAAGCACTTTCATTGTGTTCTATAAGACTGAATTCATTGTGTATTCATTTTCATTCAATTCTAGGAAGTCTTTAAATTCTTAATTTCTGTCTTGACTCATTTTTCATTATTGAGTTGTCAGTTTCCATGGATTTGTAAGTTTTCTGTTGTTGATATTCAGTTTTAAATCATGGTCGTCAGATAGAATGCAGGGTACTATTTCAGTTTTCTTGTATCAGTTGAGACTTGCTTTGTGTCCAGGTATGTAGTTAATTTTGGAGAAAGTTCAATGAGGCAGTAAGAAGAAAGCATATTCTTTTTTGTTTGAGTGAAATGTTCTGTAAATATGTTAGGTACACGTGGTTTCTATCATCTGTTCCAGCATTTCTCTGCTAAGTTTTTGTCTGACTGGCCTGTCTTCTGGTGAAAGCTGGACTTAAAATCACCTACTATCAGTGTATGAAGGTCAATATATGATTAAAACTGTGTTGGTGTTTCTTTTATGAACTTGGGTGTGCTTGTGTTTGATGAATAGATGCTTCTAATTATAATAACCTCTTGGTGGATTTTTCCCTTGATGAGTGTATAGTGTCCCTCCCTATCTCTTCTGATTAGTTCTGGATTAAAATCTATTTTGTCAGATATTAAAATGGCTACCCCAGCTTGCCTCTTAGGTCCATATACTAGAAATGTCTTTTCTCTATTTTTTTTTTAACCTCGAGGGGATGTCCATCCTTGATGTTAAGGTATATTTCTTGGATGCAACAGAGGGATGGATCCTGTTCTCACATCTATTCTGTTAGTCTTTATGTTTTTGGTTGGGAGTTGAGACTATTGCTATTGAGAGATATCAGTGACCAGTATTTGTTGAATCCTGTTACTTTGTTTTTGTGGTGTGTGTTTTTTCTCTTTTGATTTGCTGATCTGGGATTATTTTTTCCTTGTGTTTTCTTGGGTGTGGTTAACATCTTTAGTTTGAAGTTTTCCTTTTAGCACCTTTTGTAGGGCTGGATTTGGAGATAGATATTGCTTAAATTTGGTTTTATCATGGAGTATCTTTCTCTCTAAATCTATTGTGATTGTAAGTTTGGTTGGCTACAGTATCTGGACTATATCTGTAGTCTCTTAGATTCAGTAGAACATCTGTCCAGGCTCTTCTGGCTTTTAGAGTCTCCATTGAGAAGTTGGGTATAATTATATTAGGTCTGCCTTTATATTTTACTTTATCGTTTACCCTTGCAGCTTATAATATTCTCTCTGTTCTGTATGTTTAGTATTTTATTATGTGTGGAAGAGACTTTCTTTTCTGGTTCAGTCTATTTGGTATTCTATATGCTTCTTGTACCTTGATAAACATCTCTTTAGGTTAGGAAAATTTTCTTCTATGATTTTGTTGAAAATATTTTCTGTGTCTTGTGTTTCTTCTCCTGCCTCTATTTATACAATTTTTAGATTTTTTATTAGTGTCCAAGATTTCCTGGATTTTTTGTGCCAGGTCTTTTTTAGACTAACATTTTCTTTGACCAAGGTAGCCATTTCTTCTATCATGTCTTCAATGCCTGAAAGTTTCTCTTACATCTCTTGTATTCTACTGGTGATGTTAGCCTCTGAGGTTCCTGTGTTGCAATACTCAGGGAATGTTGAGGTAAGGTTGCTGGGCTCTGGTGGAGAAATATTGTCCTGGCTGCTGTTGATTTTGTTTTTATGCTGGAGTCTAGGCATCTGCATTTGGGAAGACTGTAATTCTGGGTACTGATATCTGGTCTTGCCTTTGTGAGTGGTATTTTGTTCCTTAGTCTCTGTTGCTCTCTGTGGTTCTTAGGAGAGCATGGTGACTGTGTGTTGTATGGTAGGAAATTCTTCTGGGATTGGTATGGCCACTGGGGGGTCCCAGGTAAAATGTGTTTCTAGATTAAGAGCTGACAGGTAAAAATGGGTATGAGCTAGGAGTGGGTTACTGAGGGGCTCTACAGGAAGGAGGAGAGCAGGGGGTTCCACCATGATCTGCTTAGTCCCCTGGGAAGGAGGTCAGAGAGTGAGGAGAGGCCAAATGTAGTAGATGGTGTGCTACAGATCTGGAGATGAGGCTGGGGAATTAGACTTGGAGGAGCTGAGGGAGAGGTGAAGATTTGTAGTTATGCTACCTGCTTCAGTGGCTGGAGGGGCTTGTAGGTTCCAGATAGTGGCTGCTGGGGTTGGGGCTGGGATAAAGCAATGAGCAGAGGGAGGGGAATTTGGAGGGAAGATCTGTGTGATAGACTGCAGATGGAAACAGACAGGAAGGGGAAGTCCCAGCAGGTAGTCTTTTCCAGAGCTAAGGATGAGACTGGGGGTTTGATTGTATTTGGAGGAGCTGAGGGAGAAGTGAAGGTCTATAGTCAGTCTAGCTGCTTTTCTGGCTGGAATTTCAAGAGTCACTTATTTAAACGCAAACTTTAATGAGCAGATAAGAATAAGGAAATTAAAGAAAAAATGTTTATTTTCTGTCTAATAATGGTCAACTTGAGAGTCTTAAGATTGGTGTATCTATACCTTAAATGATGTTTACTGAAAACATTTACAGATAATTTCGCTATTGGATGTTCCAGTCAACTCTCTTCCCATCTTGCAGATGTGAATGGTACCATTAAGAACATAAGCAGTTGTTATTCAAGAGTCTTTATGGAGACACAAAGTTCACATGCCTTGCCAAGTTCCCACTAAGAAGTGTACTGATCATAAAGGTTTTGCTTCTTCTACTGTTTTGCTTGTTCAACTTTATGTTAAGTAGAGTGATCTTCAAGATGGAGTGACAATGACAATGTTCACCTCTATATGACATTGTCATCCTTCTGCATGCAAGGGGGTGCTGGATCCAGAGTCACCCATGGGTCTTGAAATCTAAGAATGCTTTCTCCTTCGTTTAAGATGCTGTATGACTGCATACATCTCCCGGCATTCTTTACATCCTCTCCAGATTACTTACTGTGACTAAGTCTATGTAGATGCCCTATAATCATCTATCATACTGTATAGCTTAGGGAATGAGGGCAAGAAAAATGACTGTATGTGCTCCGCACAGATGCTATATGTTTTCTGAATATTTTTTCCCTACAGTTAGTTGAATCCTCAGATGAAAAATCCACAGGCATAGAGGAATCGCTGTCAAATTTCAATCCAACAGACATGTCATTAGAGCCTCTTAAAGGATTGCAAACCAGAGCACAAGAGTTCGGGAAAGACTATTATTTCAACATTTATGGAGTTTGCAAATTTAATTTGTGGGTACAACATCCTTGGCTAGATATAGTATGTGTGATTTAAACATTATGCATAGACATGAGAGTGGTACTCAGTTTGTCCTGTCTCCTTGTGCATCTCTTTCAGCCACTCTACTGTTTTGTGAGATTGGCAGCTGTCACTATGGGAACACACTCTCTCAGAAGAGTCCCAGGATGGATAATAAAACATTGTGTTGTCCTTGTGTGGCTTTATTGAAATAATACTCTATAAATATTGGGGCATATCCTACTTTACAGTGTATTGTCAAATACATGATTTCATTTGATGCATCTCTCTAACGGAGATTATCTGCAACGAGCAGACAAGGCAGAGACACAAAATCTATATAGCTTCCAAGGTCATACCGGAGTCGCTGTTAACTTAGCTGGTATTGATTGTATAATGACTTCTTTGCCTGCTATCTCAGTGGCCTGAGGATATCTAAGTTCTTGAACAAAGAGAAACCCAAAGTTCTCTTCTGCAAAATTCCAAAGGGAAGGCAGATGGGAGATGCTAAGAAGTCCCAAGGCCAAATCAAGACTGTTCTTACCTGCTGGCTCCCAGTGGGAAAGGCCACTCCTAATTCTAGAAGATATATTTGTCACTAAATAATGTTTACACCTCACTCACTTTGTACCAGAAACTCTCCAAGATACAATGATAGACGTATTGTCACAGAACAACCACTGCTCTGCCCTGCAGGAACTGAAAGTGATCTACTGTCAAAGATAGACATCTGTCAGTCATCCCTACGTAGAATGATAAGTGTGAAAGTGAGAGACACAGAGAGAAGGTCAAGAACTGAGCCCAGGTTGGGGAAGTGACGTCTTGAGATGACACAAGAAAAACAAGAAGACATTCGCCAATAGTCATAAAGGGAAGAGGAACATAGGGTATGGCATATACAAATACCAATTTGCTAGTGGTGTGTGTGTGTGTGTGTGTGTGTGTGTGTGTATGTGTGTGTTGGCTCAAAGGAACTACGAGAAGTCCAATTTGGGTGAACCGTAAAATCTAAGTCCCTTACCAGCAATTCAGAGCCTGTTTTGTTTGTTTGACAGTCTCACATAGCCCAGGCTGGCCTTGAATTTATTAGGTAGCTGAAGTTGACCACGAACTTCTGATCCTCTTGTTTCCACTGTCCAAATACTCAGATTATGGTTATGTATTACCATACCTGGTTTATGGAGTGCTGGGGATGTAACCCTGGATTTGCTCATAGCAGACAAGCACTCTTCGAACTAAGCTACAACCCCAGCCCGAGAGTAGAAACAAACCATTGATATTCTGGTTAGCAATGAGCCTTGCTATCCAAACGAGTCCCAGACATGGGGCAATGTGTATTTTTATTTTAACAGTTTAGGTGTAGGGGTCAGAAATGGTGGAGCAGAGGTCTTAAAACAGACCTCAGTTGTGTAGAGGCTGGGAAACTATTGGATGATGATGGATAAGGTATGGATAGGAGAAACGTGTGGGGAAAAAAATGGATGGATGAGATCTTCAGAATGTAAACTTGGAAGACCCGGCTCTTGACTGGATGTAGGTGGTTAAGGGAGGGCAGACCCAAGAAATAATGATTCCAGTAAGATGAGTGTAGCAGGCTCCTGAGCTCAGAGAGCCTATAAGGAAGAGGGGAAGTACAGGGTTGACCCTCATCCCTCTTCACTCCTCCTATTCTTCCCCTAATCAGAGTTTTCCTCCTTCAACATGAAGAATGAAATGATACTTTAAACAATTCTGTTACTTTGTTTTCCATGGAAAGGGTGACCTAGGTCAACTCCCAGGAGGGATAGTGCTCTCCCATAGGGTGCCATCCCCATCCCTCATACTTGACATTACTTTGACTAGATACAGATTACTTAACTGGCATAGATAAAACTATAATTAAACCAACTTCAAGGCACTGCTTTATTTTTTAACAACAGAGAATTAAAACATTAGAAACACATAGAATATTAAAATATGTAATATACATATATGCAGTTTGCCATAAAGGACTCATCCACAGGTACAGCTAAGGTCAGAAATGAAAAGAGAATTTCTTTTGGCACAAACATAATTCAGGTGTGCTAGCAGGGACTTCTGAATCTAAGATCTCTAACTAGTGCTGGAAGCCATTCTGAAGCTTCCCCCTTTTGGGTTAGTACAGTCTTTAATTTACTCAACTAAAATCCATCCCCTGATGCTCACAGAACCATCTCGAAACCCAGGGCAGAAGTCTTTACAAGTAGAGACACAGTTATTTTTAAAGACCGTGAGACACACTAAGACTGTCACTACTGGAGAGCGTGGACAATTTTGTGAAATGTATTTTTAAAATGGCGTATCAGAATATGTTGTCCTCTTGGTTGTAATACATGTCTGACTCCACAAGCTCCAAACCTGTACAGGAGTAGTTCCGGTTCATCTGGGACACATCACTTTCACTCTTCTTCCTCTTCAGTGGCTCTCCTTCCCGCATATAAGACTTCTCCAAAGCCGGGGCGCTCACAGCTGGAAGACCTTTTGTAAATGGAACCTCCATCCCGCCCCGTGGTTCCACTTCATCTGAAGGGCTAGCTGTGGGCAGAAGCCGGTCACTCCGTAGCCTTTTTCTTATTTCCTCCTTTTTTGTCTGAAAAGTAATATTAAAGAATGAAAAGAACCCTGGTGACTTTCTTCTGTATATGTTCTTTTCATATTGCTTGTCACGGTCACTTTTTCTACACAGTCTTGGAACAGACGGTGGCTGGGGAACCCATGTTGAAAGAGACAAACATAGGGCTTACCCTCATAGACATTGTAGTCTAGTCCTTGTTCCTAGGGCTGCCTAGTAGGGAGGCAGATGCGAAGGACACCGGACTAAAGCTATGTTCTTGAGGAATGGTGGACTTCCGGTTGTGGGTTCAGGTGCTCAGAACTGCAGGAGCTGATCTGATGGTCTTCAGAACCCACTCTTAGCTCAATACCCACCCTTGTTCTGGTTGTCTTCCTTCCTCTACCCGCAATGGGAAATTCCCCCAATATATAGATGGGGGAACAACGTATAGTTGGAACAACAATTTTCAACTGAGTTCATGGTGCTGCTTCGTTCCCACATTACTCAAAAGGAATTTTTGGGGTGGGGGGGTGGGGGGAAGCAAAGTGTCCAGTGAAGGAAGCACACCGGTCATTGTAATGCAGAGTATCCGCGCATGCGTTCTGTCTCGGGCAGCTGATAGACAAGTTTCTGGCGCATGCTCATTCCGGCAGTCGGCGCCTCAGAATCAGCACCCACCGCTCATACCTTTCGGCGCTCCTCTGCCGCCTGCATCTTTTCTTCTATGTCTTGGATTGAGAAGTCCTTCACCTCCTTTTTCACCTCAAGCTTTTTCAGTCTGGCTGGTGGCTTTCTCAGTGGCTTTTCAGTAGTGTCCACCTGGAGGAAGACATTTCGTTTTTTAAAGAAGTGATTTACTACCTTGGCCCGGGAGTGGAACAGGTGTGAGAAACAGTTTGAAATGCATATTTCAAAATATAAACTTTCAGCTGGCAGACAAATGCAATAAAAACTTGAAATCTGTTAAGATGAGAATTATTTTATTATTACTATTACTAATGTGCGCACGTGTCTGTCTCTGTGTGTGTGTGTCTGTGTGTGTTTGTGTACAAGGGGATGGATATATCATTGCATGTGGGTGGAGGTCAGAGGACAACTTTGTGAGGTCATTTTCCCTTTCCGCCACCTTAGGCATCTGCAATTTTACCTGCTGAGACACCTCTTGGTGACCCAACCACAGAAGTGTCAACGGTAAAATATATTTCATGCCTTCAAAACACCAGGCTATGAGGACAAAGGCCGAGAATGTGCGCCACGAAGCCAGATAGCAGAGGGCTCATGAGAGAGATCTCAAGGCTGAAAACTAAACAACAACCACAAAAATATGGAGGTGGGGCGTGTGAAAGTCTAGCTCAGTGTAAGAAATTCAGATCGTTTGATTGATTAATCTATAGTCTTCAGTAACAGCAATTGATTTCATAAGATTCCATGTGTTACAAATTATTTTCACTTGGCTAGAGATTAGCTTTTATTACTTTTTCATCTTATGATGGAGAGGGATCATTAGCTGTTATTGATCAACGCTTTGCTAGGCTTTGTTATTGGTATTTGACAACAGTAAAAAAAAATTCCCATTTTATATGAATGACTACTCTTTCAGCAGTGATAGCGACTTTTTAGTTACTTATCTAGTTATGAAAAGTAAAATTACAATAAAATTATAATAAAGAGCCGCAATGTTTTTTAACTTGCATCATTCTCCAAAAACACGGCAAATATAGCATGCATCTACAATGGGAAATTAAAATAATACACGAACACCCTCCTAATCCTCTTCTCAATCACCCCAATCCAACCCTTCAGTAGGAACCTAGTTTTTAAATTTCTCTCCTTCCCTCCATTCCCCCCACCGTGTGTGCATTTGTGCCTGTGTGTGTGTGCATGTGGTGTGTGTGGTGTGTGTGGTATGTGTGGTGTGTGGTGTATGTGTGTGGTGTGTGTGTGTGTATGGTGTGTGTGGTATGTGTGTATGTGGTGTGTGTGTGTGTGTGTGTGGTATTTGTGGTGTGTGTGGTGTGTGTGTGTGTGAGTGTGTGTGGTATGTGTGTGTGTGGTGTGTGTGGTATGTGTGATGTGTGTGTGTGTATGGTGTGGTGTGTGTGTGTGTGTGTGTGCAGGTATGCACATCCTACGGTACATAGAGGAAGGTCTGAGGTTACCCTCAGATGACTGGTCTTGCCCTCCACTGTGCTTCAGAGAAGAACACTTAGTTACTCCTGCGTATACAGGATTGCTGGCCCCGGAGAGCCATGGGATCCACCTGTCTCCATTTTCCGTTTAGCTGTTGGAGAGCTGGGATTATATAGACATGAATGGCCACACCCAACTTTATGTAGGTTCCGGGGAGCCAAATTCAGGTCCTCAGGGATTGTTTTCCTTGCTAAGCCATCTCCACAGCTCCTCCTTTTAAAGACTGTGTTGTGTCTTTCTGGATGTTCTCTGTAATCTTCTTTGCAGAGGCTAGAGAGATAGTCCAGTCAGTAATGTACTTGCTTCACAATTATGAGGACCAAAGTTTGACCCCACCCCCCACAACCCAAATAAAAAAGCAAGACAGGATGGCATGCATTTATAATGCAATGAGGATATGGTAAAAGGTATATATATGTATATGTGTATACGTATATGTATATACATATATATATGCAGGCATATATGTGCATGGCATCTGCAATACTAAATAAGATCTAAATATGATTGTACCATACACACTGCCCATGTTTGCTTTGTTCATTTAATACGGGCATCCGCGAATGGTTAATCCACTCTGTGAGCTTGATGCCCTCATCAGCAACACAGACTAACAACCTTTCACAGAGAGGAGAAAGCCTATAATTTCCACTTAGTAAAGGCAACTACACCTCAGTGAGGCCAATGCCTGCTTTCAGTGGCAACATGTAGCATTGGAATTAATGGCAGAATTATCAGAATGATGTGTGCAGACATGAAGGGCTCCAGGAGCAGAGGACAAAGCAGAACAGGAAGTGCTGAAGCAGACACGGTGTGTATGAGGTGAGCACACCTTCTCCTGGGATACAGTTCTGTTATTTATATAATCATGTCAGGACAGAGGATTGCTATGCTTCCATTTTTAAGATCTAGGATCCTTAGGAAGTCTTTAAAGTCTTTTTCATTCTATTATGGATGTTTTACCTGCATGTATGTACCACGCCCATGGAGTGCCCAAAGAGACTAGAAGAGGGCTCTTGGTCTCTGGGAATTAAGAGTTATAAATATCTATGAACCACTGTGCTGAGAATTGAACCCAGGACCTCTGGACAAGCAGCCAGTGTTCTCAACCCACAAGCCAACGTTCTAGCCCCATCTCAGAAAGTCTTTAAGAAGGAAAATTCTCACCAAACTTGTGGCTCTTTATAGCTATTGGGATGATTTTATGTGATATGAGGTTTTTCACTCCATGAAAACTGAGATACTCGGTAAAGCAAGTTCCCGCTGGCCCTCGTTTTATGTTATTTTTTTTCTTATGACATCTGGTTGTTAAGCTTCCTGCTGGCAAACGCCACTTACTGGAAAGAGGGACATACTTGCTATGAAGGCTCAAACTAGAGCTATTTTAAAATTTATATGAAACCCTTACTTGGGATGTTTGCTCACAGAAAGCTAAAAGAAAATGCTACCCATGAGCCAATGAGGGAATGGCAAGCCAGACATCTCAAAGCAGTCTGAATCTTGACAGAAACTGCTAGCCAATCAAAGTTCTGAGAACAGTTTGGGTTTTCTGATTGGAGAAGAGGCTTCCTGTTCACATCCCAAAACAATGCCTATGGTTTTACCCTCTGCCTCTTTGAGACGTGGACTGTACCTCTGAGGTCCTTGTTCTTTCTTGAGTGTGATATGTTATGCTAGAATCACTACTGTAGCAATCTGGCTGTAGGGGTAGCTCACTTTGTAGAATGCTTGCCTATTGTGAATGAAGATCTTGGTTTAAATCTCTAGTACTGTATAAATTAGGGGTGTCGGTGCATGGCTGTGGTCCCAACTCTCCGAAGGTGGAAGCAGTGAGATCATCCTTGGCTAATTCGTGAGTTCAAGGCTAGCCTAGGTGACACAAAACCTTGCTTCAAGATAGACAAAGAAAACAGAATAAAAAGATCCCTATAAACAGATTTGCATTCTTTATAAATGAAGTTCAGGTAGGCAGAATCTTTGAAACCTTGGCACTTACAGGTGTTAATGACATTCACATTATGCACAGAGATGACTAGACTCGAAATCTCAGATACCTTGAAGTCTAGAGAAGCTATCAGTTCAATTGTGTTCACTAGTCTCAGAAGACTGACAACCCTGAGTACAACAGTAGGTGCTAAGAGATGAATCACATTTTTGGCCATGATACCTGTGCAGGTCTGTCTTACATCCACTACGTGCTCCTTAGGGCTTTCCTAATTAGCTCTTGACCCACAAATGAACCCATCTTGGTTATGCTTCCTAAGGGAGTCTCCTGCACAGAAGAGGCCAAAACTTCCTGCAGCAGACATGATCATTCCTGTTCTTTGACCTCCAATCCCTCCGTGAGGGAGGTCACTGTGATCACTGGCATATTATTTGAGTCCTACCTCAACCAGCTTCCTCCATACCTCTCCATGAGGTTCAGCACATAATATTAGAGACTCTGCTGCAATGTGAATTCATTAACCATCTCGAAGGTGACACAGTCCAGAAACAGAGATGACAATAAACTTTGACCAGACAGGAGGAAATAGTAAATAATTCACAGAGTTTGTGAAAAGCGGCCAGAGGATGCTAAGAGATCCAGGGGCGTGAGTTTGAGATCAAAGTCACCTGAAGGCAATAACATCTGTGAATACATGAAAGCCAGTCATGTACTGATGCAAAGGTTGATCTCTACCACTGCGCACATATTGACCCAGTCACATACAACCTATGCACATTTAGGTTGTACCTTAGTATGGTCACTTCAAGTCTCGTTATAATGCTTTAAAATACATGGGAGATACTCATTTTCAGAGCTGATATTCAGCTTCTTACTGGTTCCCTCTCCACATGTGTATGTGTTTGTGTGTGTGCTCACGTTTGTATACATACATATATATATATGTGCACATGTGGAGGCCAGAGGTGGATGCTGAGTGTCTTCCTCTATTGCTTTCAATTTTATTTATTGAGACAGAAGATGTTAGTTAGGGCTATTATTGCTGAGATGAAACACCACAACCACAGGCTACTGGGGAGGAAAGGGTTTATTTTCACTACACTTTCACAGCATTGTTCATTACTGAAGGAGATCAGGACAGCAACTCAGCAGGGCAGGAACCTGGAGGTTCCTGAAGCAGAGGACAGGGAGAAGGGCTATTTTTTGGCTTGCCCCTCATGTCTTGTTCAGTTGGCTTTCTTATAGAACCCAGGATCACCACCCCAGAACACCACCATGAACAATAAATTGGGCCTTCCTCCATCAATCACTAATTGAGAAAATGCCCGACTGGATTGCTGATATCTTTGTATTTTCTTAATTGAAGTTCCCTCCCCTCAGATGACTTTAGCTTGTGTTAACCTGGCATAGAACTAGCTGGTACACAGGGTCTGTCACTGAACCTGGAGCTCACCAATTCTTCAAAACTAGATCCTCAACGGAAATGTGTGTGACCTTCTTGCGGGACTTCAGTTCAAAGTACAAACATGCTTGAAAACTGTTTATCCAGAGAGAACCTCATGAGTGATAAGATAGGGGGAAATAGGTAAAGGGGTGGTGGTGCTGTGGCTGTGGTGTGCATAGGTATTCCATGGACAAATGGGGAGAGACTGGCTTCCTAAGATGCTCCCAGATTAGAGTAATGAAGGCATCTCACTTCCAGCATCCTTTACTCTTTTATACTTCAAGGCAAAATGTGGTAAAGGATGAGAAGAGGGCTAGGGGAGGACAGACCTATGCCCAGAGTTCCCCCATGTTTGTGAATGCCAGTGCCCCACACTGTAAGTCTTATTTTTCAAGCACTCTCACACTTATCCTAGCTGCCTGTAACATGTGTTCATTTTCTCCCAGCTAGGCATGGTAGCACACATCTGTCATCCTAGAGCTTGGTCAGCTGACCCAGGAGGATGATAAGTTTGAGAGAGGTTAGGCTATACAGCAGGATTCTGCCTCAGAAAACAAAAACCAACAAAACCGAAAGTCCCCCCCTCAACCCCCCAGCAGGGAGAAAGCACCATTTGAGCGTTCGACTGGATTCACCGAAGGGTGATAACCACTGGCATTTGTGACCATTTTAAAATTATTTCCTCTCTATTTCCCTTGGTTCCTTGGTTTGATTTTTTTTAGTCAATTATGAGGCTTTCTAAAAATACCCTCTACCTTAAAGTATGAACAGTGCAACTTCTCAGACTTGAAAATGACTCTGTGCATCATTCTATTTTAACTGTGATCTTTTTATTTTAGTCCCCAACTTTCCACCAACTATCTGAGGTATGCGCTGTGTTATGTACTCAAGTTTATTTGAGCTGGATGATGTTGCGTGAAATACTAAAAAAGTAGGACTGTCACGTTCCCGCGCTTGTGCCTCTGCCCCGGCAGCCTTGCTGGCCATGCACTGGCGGGCAATGGCTGACCTGTTTTTATCTTGTGGAGATTCTGACTCTGAACTCCACAACGCCTCTACCACTGGCGAGTCACTACCATGCCAATCCCGTGTTTCAAATCCCTCATGGCCTTTGTGGAGCACCTCAGGCAAACCCACTCTTGACCGCTGTACCCATCTCTTGAACCCAGATAAGCCACCTCTTGAAGGAAAAAGCAACACAAACTTAGTTCAGAAGCAATGGTAACTCAATCTCTGGGCCCAACAACTAAAACCTAATCTTGTAAGCCTTATCAAAATCTGATTCCTCTGGTGGCAAATACTTGCGGATCCGCCATGATATCGGGAAAACTCTAGCAGCTACATCTTACCCCTGGGCTGTCCCAGCTCCAAAAGGACTAACTCTCTCCTGCTTCCTCTCTCCTTTCATCCAACCCGGAAGTCCTGCCTACTCGCCCAGTGATTGGCTCCTTTATTCATTAGAGGATTGGTTCACAAGAACAGCACCAGGCCCATCCACAACAGGATGAGGCTTCTTCTCTGGCCACAGCACTCACATCTCCTCCTCCTCACTTCTGAGATTTTTCTGGGGGACAATCTCAGTGTCTTTTCTTTCTTGAAAATGTATTTTTCAGAAATCTTTTAGAATTCTCTTTTACAATAAAGGGTTGTGGTCTACAATTACAAATGCTCTAGCCATTTCCACCTGCTGACATGCAGGCTTATGGCCAGAGTGGTGGTTCTCAGGCTAGGCTGCCCATGGAGTCCTATAGAAGATTCTGAAAGCCTGAAAGCCATGCCCTGTGCTCAGGCACTGGTCCAAGGTGGAATCTGGGTCCCCAGGTTTTAAAATCTTTCTAAGTGACTTACTCTGATGTCAGATTAAAAACAAGGACATTGGGTTATAAAACAAACAGGCTGTGTGCATGTTGCTGCTCTGGCCTGTTGTAAGCCTTGCTTATTCTGGAACATGCGGGTGTAATAACATAGAGGAAAAAATTGTGGTAAACTGTAACAGAAAGTACTTTTGAGAGCATACTATTCTTGCTTCCTATTCTATTCTACCCTACCCTATCCTGTCCTATATTACAACAGAATTTACTTTTAGTTCATTTAATGATATCAAAAGTCAAGCCCATCATTGTCCTAAATAGATGGATTTCTTCCTAACCAACCCGTGCATGCATTCTCTTGTTAGATAGAAGTCAGAACTCATTCACCTCTGGTGACTGACTCACTAGCATAAGTTGTGATTGTATTCCCACCAGTGTTAGCATCAAGGAGTTACTGCATTTCCCTTAAGGAGGCATTGCTTAACAACGGAGTGTTTCCACATGTCTTCCTCCACTGGAATTGCTCTCCCATCTTTTGACATGTTTTTTTTTTCCCCAGAGACTTACCCATAGTTGGAAAAATAGCCTCTCCCCTTCATTACAGACTTGTTTTTCTAGTTAGATTCAAATACAACCAGCTATTTGTCGTCCTCCAAACTGTACTGAATTGTGGCAATATTATAGAAATGTCAAATGACATTCTACTTTTTCCTTGCTGTGATAAAACACCCTGATGAAAGAAACTTCAGGAAGGACATTTGTCTTGGCTCATGGTTCCAGGTACAGACTATCACGCCACAAAGTCTCTGAAGGGACTCTGGCCAGCTCAAGCATGGTGAACACGGTTCTGGCCGGCTTTGCCCTTTACCCCAGTCCCTCTGCCTTGCTAAATACCATTAGATTACATTCCTAAAGCTAGTCACCAAGGTCTGTTCCCTTATTTGGCTTCTTCCTCCTTCTGAGGCTGACTACCAAGTCAGGCTACCAAAGTATTGAAGTCCAGCAATCAAAACCCCCTTTGGTTCACTTAATTAACACACCCAATCAGAACATACCACCACATCCTAGCCCCTTCTAAGACATCTTTCTTAGGTTGTTGGAGATGGGAAGAACTGTGGGTGGCACCATTCCCTGGTCTGGAATCCTAGACTCTAAGAAAAAGAGGAGATGAGCTGAACGTGAGCATTTAGCATGTTTTGCTTTTTGATTGTTGATGCAATGTAACCATCTGCCTCATATTCCTGCAGCTGAGACTGAAGAGGACCCCTAACCCACAGCAGGGGGTGTCCCTCCTCCCTCATTAGGCATAAACCACATCCAAATATGTGTTTTCTCAGAGAGATCCTTACTTAAGTGGGGAAGAAAAGTTAAAGTGGCTGCTTTCTGACTCAGGCAGAAAAACAGCAGCCAATGACCTTGCAGGTATAATTTTTAAGAGGAAAAACAAAAGGGAGATCTGTGTTAGACTGCAGCATTAGGAGGGTTGAGAAGCACTGTTCTAACCTCTCTTTTGGCCGAGTCACCAAGTGATAGCTGGGAGCCTTGGCTTAAAAACAAAAGAACAAACAAACAAACAAAATATTTACTTCTCATCAAAGTTTTAAATAGAACCTACTAAAAATTTCAGGGCTGTGGACATGGCTCGGGCTATGTGACCAGGAAGAAACAAAGTTCTAGAAATTGTTACTTTTCTTTGTTCATCCATCTCATTTTATTCATCATTTTTAGCCCCGTTGTCTTTTTGATCCTCTAAATCCCTGTAAAAAGCATGTGTGTGCTATGTCCTCAGACAGGGTGGGACACACCTGTAATTCCAGTGATGAGATGGGGAAGCAGGTGGAGCCCTGGAAATAGGTGGGCCAGCCTATGTGGCAAAGGTCCAGGCTAAAGAGAGACCTTATCTCAAATAATAGGTGGAAACCATCCCAGGACTGGCATTGGTTCCCCGATCTCCAAATATATTTGATACACACATACACATACACACACACAGACACACACACACAGAGACACACACTGCATCCCCCACATGAATGAATACATACACACACACAGACACATACACACAGACATACACACACTGCATCCCCCACATGAATGAATACACACGCGCACACACACACACACACACACAGACACACACAGACACACACACACTGCATTCCCCACATGAATGAATACACACACACACACATACACACACTGCATCCCTCACATGAATGAATACACACACACACACACACACACACACGCACACACACACATACGCACATACACATGCACATGCACATACACACACACACATCCTTAAGTAAAGACTTAGAGCTGGTGATGTTCATCAGTTAAAATTAGAGGAAAAGTATTTTTCACATTAACGTCAAGGACAAAATGAGATGAATCAGCAAAGAGAAGAAACAGCGTGACAATTTCTGGAATCTTTTTGTTTCCTCATGGTCACACCTGTTCCCATGTAGCATGCCTGCTGGAGCTTCAGTGTTTTGTTTCATTTTTTTTTGTTTGTTTTTTTCTTTTGGACAAACTGCAGTTTAGTTTTATATTCTACAAGGCAATGCTTAACAAAAATTGCTGATAGTATGAAAGCTTGTTATTTACTGGGACTTATTACGTCCATATTTAGTAAAGCCTGAAGAATGTCTTATTGGCCTCATTAATCATGAATGATCAGGGAGATTCTGAATCCACTGAGAATCGCAGTGTGCAGAGACATAACAGAGTTTATGGAGGACAAATCTGGCTTAGATAAATGCTATCATTTGTACCGTAGGTCCTATCTACTGGAAATAATGAGTTGTGATTAATCACATTTTGCTGCTAATTTTAAGTATAAGCAAACATTAATTACAAAATCACTTGCCATGACATCATATGACTCTCCATTTCTAAATACTTTGCTTCGGCTTTGTATGATTCCTTGGACAATTAGCTCCTCCAGGATGTCTGATGACTTCGGTCGCTCCCAGCTCTCCAGGAGTTGGGGTTTGTTGGTCAATCCATTGGCCACTGGGTCTTCCAAAAGGAAAAAACATAAAGAGAGAGAAATGTAAGAATGAAGAGCTTATCACTTAAATGCTAAATGAGGGGGTGGTGGTGGAGGGAGAGCTCTGTGGGTAAGAGGGCTTGTTGCAAAATCATGAGGACCCAAGTTCAAATCCTCAGCACCCATGTAAAACGTCTGTCATAGTCATCATACCTACAACTCCAGCACTTTGCAGGGAAACAGGGGATTGGGACAAGAGGATCCCTGGGGCTTGCTGGCCATCAGCTTAGCTCCAGATCCATCAAGAGACCCTGTCTCCAGGGAACAAGGTGAGATGTGATAGATCAGGACACTTGGACATCCTTTTCTAGCCTCTGTTCTCATAGGCATATGCACCCACACACATTCTAGCATACAAAGCACACACATGCACCATCCTCATACACATGCATACACACACACACACAAATATGCATGCACACAAAATAAAGAATTTAAAAATGCTAAGTGCATGCCTTATACAAGTTGCTGAGTAAAATATTGTCTCAACAGTTTCTTTAAAGATCTGGGTTCTTTTTAAACACTTTTACCATCTACTTATCTATCTGTCTATCTAACTATCTATCATCTATCTATTTATCTATCCATCTATCAATAAATCATCTATTTGTCTGACTATTTATCTAACATCTATTTATCACCCATTCATCTATCTATCTATCTATCTATCTATCTATCTATCTATCTATCTATCTAGTGTGTTTGAGTGTGTGTGTGTGTGCCTGTGTGTGAGTGTGTGTGTATGTGTGAGTGCATATGTGTGTATGTGTATGAATGTGTATGTGTGAGTGCATGTGTTCGTGTGCGTGTGTGTGTGTGTGTGTGTGTGTGTGTGTGTGTGTGTGTGTTGAGGGAGTTTGTCTTCTCCTTCTACCATGGGCATTCAAAGGATTGAACTCAAGTTGGCAGTAGCCATCTCCAGCCCTAGTATCTGGTTTTCATTATAAAGTTCTGTGATTTTTTTTTTGAAGTTCAGAGTTTCTGCTGTCTTTATAGAGGAAACAAACCAGCATAATCTATTCTTTATGGAGCGAGTCTCACATGAACACAATCAAGTCTTGTCTCAGGGCTGCTATGTACAGCCTTTTTGTTGGAACAACATTCATATATTCCGGTCGGATGTCACTGATTTGCTCCACTAATTACAAGGCTCAACTCCAGTTAAGGCTTGAGACATTCTTCTGGTGACTCTTAGGAGCTGTCGTTTGGTTTCTATGCTTTGTATACAAAAGGTAAACAGCATGAGGTTTCCAAGGGCTGTCTGGCTCTGCAGCCCTGGTATACAGTTTCACCATCTGCTAAGTCTACAGAGAGAAAGCATGCCTTTTCAGAAAGAGTCCTTCAATCAGACCAGAATTGGAGCTAGATCTGTGCTATCAGCTCAGATCTTATTAATGATTTTAAAGATGAGCCCTAGAGCCAGTCACAGGAGAGGATTTATGAACTGACCTCTTGAGAGAGGCCTCTTCATTGCAAATCATCCATGCGAAGAAACAGCCACCTCCACACCACCACATCATAAAATAAAGGGTGCCTGCTTGTTGTCCCAGAGATGGCCCTGCTTCTCAAGTCAAAAATGACACTGTGCAGAGCTGTCTGCAGTAAGCTTTCTTCAAAAAGCCCATTGTCAATGGATGGAGGCATTTGCAGCTGTTCCTAACCTCCGTGGCTACAAAGACAACTTTCATGAGTTCTTGTGGTTTGAAAACATATGCAGAGATGGCTACACGAGCTGACCGGCTGTTTCTCATTTCAGACCATTAACCTGTCACGAGAGAGGGCTCTGACTGACCATCACATGGCACCAGTAAAGGGCCAGTCAGCTCAATATTTTCCAGTTCTGGTTCTTCAGCCTCATAGGAATGTGAAATAGAGCCCATTCTTACTGCAAAGTGCTTGCATGGTCTTATAGAAAGCACTCAGACATATAAGCAGACCAGGAACTTGGTAATATAGAGGGCAATTCAATGTAAAGGTCATAAGTAAATACCTCCATGGATTCAGAATGATTTTATTGTTATTATTGTTAAAAGGTGGGTTTTCAAAGAGTGGGCCACACGCCTACAACCCTAGAACTTGGGAGGTAGGGGCAGGAAAACCAGGTGTTCCATGTCATCCCTATTTGAGACTCCAGATCAAAACCAAAACCAAACAAATAAAAAAGGTGAACCTACCAGGAAGGGTTAACATAACAATGACTACTGTTTACTGAGTGTTTATTCACAGTGCTAATTGCTTTATAATCTGCCTAGCACCCAGTTCAAGAACCAAATCTGTGAGAGAAGAGCTATAATCCCTATTTTACCAATAAGTATACTGATATAATAGAAGTTAGTTGCTCAAGGGGATGAGACTAGTCAGAGTGGCAACTAGGACTGAATTCAATTTGAACACCAAGTTCTCAACCTCACTTGTCTCTTTCCTAAATATGATATAGGACTAGTTGAACCACAGGTATTCCATCTCTCCTAGATGTTTCCAAAAGGTATCACTGATGTAAAGAAATGGATGTAACCATTTCGACCCGATGTTTTGTGAGTCTACTAAAGTATTTGTCTTAACAAGTAGAGTAACAATCCTAGACCGAGATTCTTAGAAAATGCCAATTATTTCAATTCATTCTTCTGCTTTTTGGAATATTGGAGCATATTAGGTAGGGTGGGGATTAAAAATAACCCTGTGCTTCTATTTTATTATGAAGTATTTTTATGAGTTCTCTCACTGCTGTGACCAAATAACTGATAAAAAGCAACCTAAGGGAGGAAGGAAGGTTTTATTGTGGCTCACAGTTGGGAGAAGTACAGTCTTCATGGAGTTGAAGGCATGACACTGGGCGTAACTTGGTCTGTGACACTGATCAAGAAGCAAAGACTGTGCTCTCATGGTTTCCTCCCTTTTTCCTTTTTAATCCAATCTAGGACGCCAGCTCATGGGGTGAGGCCGTCCACATCCACTGTGGGTCTTCTTTCCTCGCTTCATCCACTCTGGAATCATCCTCATAGACACGGCTGAGATGTGTCTGTCTCAGGCTTGTTTTATGGTTTTCTTAATCTAATTAAGTTGACAATTGAGACTTAATAAAAAAAACACCCAAATGAAGGAACAGCGTAAGAAACAAAAGGCCTGACTATGTCAAGGTCTTAAAAGATAGAAAAGGGCCTTGGCAAGAGAAGCACTTGCATACATAAGGGCTGGAGTTTGTATCCCAAGAATCCGAAGAAAAGCTGGGTATAAGTGAGATTCTACCTGGAATCCTAGCATGCAGGGAGCAGAGACAGGGAATCCCCAGAGCTAGCTGGCTAGTTAAAACAGTAAGTGCTGACTTTCTCAAGATACTCTGACTCTATATCACGCAGATACCTGATGTCAACCTTAGGCCTCTATACACACACATGCACCTCTACCCGGGTATGTACCCCATATAAGGCAAACATTATTTTATCATAGATCTCCTAGAACTGGAGTTGCAAGTGGTTGTGAGCTACCTGACATGGGTGCTGGGAACCAAACCCAGGTCCTATGTACCAGAAATAAATGCTAGTAACTACTAAGCCATCACTCTGGCTCCAATCCTGGCTATTTTCTGATCCTAACGTGTAATCAGTGAAGAAACAATGGGGACATGGAATAAATGTTTTCCCTCTAAACTAAAACAATGTTCATTCCCTCCAGATCTGTGCTGTTCATTTTGTTCCAACAGCTGACCAACTATAAATAAGATGTCAACACTCAAGAGCAAGCAAGAGCTCAAAGGAGGGGAAACCATGGCATTGCCTCAGAAGGGCCACAAATAGCTTTTAAATAGCACACTAGATCATAATTACTTCTTTTATGTTTTTACTGTGTATTCTCTGATGTTGTGGATGGGAAAGGTGGGGGGGGACTGTTTAATGAAGGTTTTATTTATTTTTACAAATGTAAACCTTTCCCTTAAGATGACAACACTACAGGGTTTACATTCCCTTAAGCCCCGTGATTTCTACTCCTAAAATGTGTTTTCAATTCTCAACAAGGGTTCTTGGTTTTTTGTTTTGTTTTGTTTTGTTTTGCTTTTTTAAAAGATGGCTTTAATTACTTCATCCACAAGATTAATGACTAGCAATATTTATGCACATGATAAAGGCCTAAGACTAAATTCTAGTGTCTTGGACTTGAGAACCTTGCCGTATAAAGTACACTATGACCCAAAAAAAAGAAGTGATCAATGGGCCGTCAGATACTTGCATTATATATTTAGAGGTCTACCAGATGTCTGGGGGATAGCAACAAGAACAGAGGCAGAGGTTACCTGAATTTATTCTCCTGTTTGTTTTACTAGGAGTTGGAGAACTTTCTGGAATAGTCCCAGGCAAACTTCCCATCTGGGCTTGTTGGTCCAGACTTTTGGCGTTGTCTACGGTGTCCTGGGGCCATGCAGCTTCAGTTTGGGGACTGCAATTCTCTTTGGGAGAAGTTACTCTGACATCAGCCTATGAAAGGAGAACAGCTTGATGAGAGTCAAGATTGCATAGGAAAAGAACAATATAGGACCGCTTTGTGAGCATTTACCAGTTAGCGTCTGCAGTACTCTCATTAGTAATCACAGTCTGTGGATGTTATGGTATACAGAAAAGTGAACTAGCAGATGTGATTAAGTAACATTCCCAAGATGGTAAGGCTATTGGAATTTTTCACGGGAACCCCAGATGCAATCACAAGTGTTCTTATAAGAGAGAGGGGGTTATGGTTTGAATATAAAATGCCCTTAAAGGTTCATGTATTGAAGGCTTGGTTCCCAGCTGGTAGCCCTGTTGAGAGGTGACTGAATCACAAGCATGATAATCTGCTCGGTGGAATGACTCCTTGATGAATCATAGCTGAATAGGCTTAGGGTGTGGTACATAGTTAAAAAAAAATAAGACATTCTTGTCTTCAGACGCTTGTTCTTGGTTCTCTCTACTTCCAATTTGCAATAAGATGAGCAACTTCACTTGATCAAGCTCTTTGCTGTTATGCTTTGGTTCACAGCAATGGGGCCAAGTACCCATGGATGGAGACCTCTGAAACTTCTAGCCAAAATAATTTCCACTAACGTTGTTCATCTCAAACATTTGTCATAGCAACAGAAAACTATTATTGATACTAAGAAGTAAGCCTGTTCGTGTATGACTCAGAACCTTACGGACATGGATTATGGGAGAAATTTAGGAAAGTTTAGAACTACAGGCTAGAGAAACCCCAGAATAATGTAAACAGAGTTCAGTGGGAAATCATGAATAGACCACAGAAGTCAAGATTATCAATAGGAATGCTGATAGGAAAAATGTTCTTGTGAGGTTTCAAATGGAAATAAGAACTCTAGTGGGGATCGGACAAGGGGCCATAAATTTAAATTCTGGCAAAGGACTCTACATTTTCCCCATGCCCTGAGAATATTGTGTAAGGCCAAATTTCAAGCTGACAGACTAATTTGCAAGAGAACAGTCTCAGGAATAATATATTTACATCGTCACATGGA
This sequence comes from Tokudaia tokunoshimensis, assembly GCA_036184795.1. NCBI lineage: Eukaryota > Metazoa > Chordata > Mammalia > Rodentia > Muridae > Tokudaia > Tokudaia tokunoshimensis. The sequence goes on from BTHU01000022.1 coordinate 18,067,493, forward strand.
TACGGCTGGCTTCTTTTAGCCTAATTTACAGTGAAACCTTGTAGCAAAAATCAGAGCAAAAGGAATAGAAAAAAAAAACCCTAGCCATATAGACAGAAAATGACTATGCTTATAGTTGATAAGGAAATTATCACCAACTTGGCTTTGAGATAATAGGAAAAGTAGCTAGAAGAAACATCAGAGGTTGGCCTCATGGCATCCATCAATGGCTCATTGTAACTCATTTGAAAGACTTTGCTTTGAGATGAGAGCTCTAGAGAATCTGCCTATACAGGGCTACCTGGAAGGCAGTTTTCTGTGTTTAGTCATCCATGTACATAGAGGCATCAGAGGATATATCCCCTTAGGAACAGACCTTGACATCATTCATATGATACTAGTTTTTAAGGCATCTAGAATGCAAAAGTTCTGGAATGATGGAGGCTTCCACCAAGCTTACTAAGGAAAGGCTAAGGAACCAGAAAATTGCATGGCAGGGTTAATGTGCTTAGAGGTGGGCCCTTGAAAGGGTGTAACAAGAAGTTGCAAGGGTGAAACCTAAGTTGCAGGGGAGATCTTATGATGTTATGGAAACAGGGACAAGAAACATACATCTACTGAGGAAATTTCTGCCAGTGACCATAGCCAGCTGAGGAGAGGAGTATGGGCTTTGGCCAGCAAGGCTGTGGGCCTGGGGTTCACCAAGCCCTTGAGGTCCACATTTTGCCACCTGTTGTGTCTGATGCCCAAGTAAAGAAGATAATTTACTGTTTGTCCTGCTGAGTTCCAGTCTGGTTTAGTCTTCTTTCCCACTCCTCTTTTTGGAATAGAAATGTTTGATCTGCATGACTGCACTTTAGAAGTATATAACTTTATAATTTTCTCTTTTTTAATCATTGCTAGAGATCAAATTTGAAGCTGTGTATGTTGGCTATAGGCAAATGTACTACCCTTGAGCTATACTACCAGCTTTTGTAATTTTTATGTGGACTCACAGCTAAGGGTTTGATGCAAGTCTTAGTCTAACCCATATGAAGGGGTTGCACAGTAGGGCTCAAAGCCACCATTTTGAGCCCTACTGTAGACACCAAGATGAACAAGTTCATGATTACCAAATCAGGTATGAAATGAGAGATACCACTGTATAAAAAAATGAATATTTTTAAAATGCAGGTTTTGTAGTTTAACATGTAATAAAGCCCATTAAAATAACCAAGTAATGTAGAATGTATAGAATATAGATCATGGTATTCAAGTCTTTATCAACTGACATAGGCTATAGAGTCCAGTTTTCCAGTCAAACTGTAATCTAAGCATTGTGGAGAAGGAACTTTGTAGATATAATTGCACCTACCATTGACTTAAAGTAGAAGAAATTCTTTAGACTGTCTGGGTGGGTCTCTTCTAAACAGTTGGAAGGCTTCTGGAATATACCTGAGGTCTACTGGAGGGTGGAGAAAGTATGCCTATGGGCTGCAGTTTCACCTCTAGCTCACCCATTTCTGTCCCATCCTGTAGAGTTTGGGTGTGGCTATGGCTGACCAGTCTCCTGTAAGCATTCCTTTGTTATACATTTGTCTTTCCACCCATCAACCCACTCATCTACTCATTCATTTGTTCATCCTTCTGGGTCTGTTTCTCTCATAGAATCTTGACTGCTACAGAGACTCAGTAGAAAATGGTAAATACCAACCCCTGAAGCATTATCAACATGTTGGTATTATTATCTCCAAAGCATATGTGCTCATAGAAGATTTTAAAAAGATAAATTAGAACTGATTGAAAAGCCAATGAAAAGAAGTTCAGAATCATTCAGTTTTGAGGGAACTACAAAATAAAAATTAAAAGTTCCTGCAGAAAGTTAATTATGGAGTAGCTGTGAGGCATGGAAACTCCACTCCCTAGTTTATGCCCTAGCAAAATGAAAATAGTGTTTAGATAAAAATTCATGCATAGTGCCTATAATTACTATTCATAATGTTCAAAAAGTGGAAACAACTCAACTCAAATGTCTATCAACTGATGGTTAGGGAAAGGAAATGTATCATAATCATGCAAAAATATTATTTAACAATAACAGGAGATGAAATACTGACATATGTCATAACATAGACCTTGAAAAACTTTCTTAAATGAGAGGATCTAGTCACAAAGACTGTTCATGCTCAGGCCAGGTTGTCTCAGTCACACTAGGTAGGTTCAGAGACTGTGTGGGGCAAAGGGATTTGGGGGAAGGGGTCAGTGAGGGGAAGAGGATCAGCTGCCCATAGGCAGTCATTTCTTTGGGGAAGGATGTGCTGAAAATGAATGACACAAATGGCTGACACCTGCATATTTTAAGGATGAATGATAGAGTGCATGAATTATACTACAATTAAACTGTTATTAAAAATAAAATAGATTAGATTCTTTGTGAAGTCATATATTTGTGTGATACATATTTTCCCACACTGACAATGTATTAGAGATATTTAGCTGGTTTGACTTCATTCTATTTAATGGCAGAGAATAGTTATTTATGGACAATGGTGTTAGTTATTATATAGTTGACCATGTAACTGCACCATAATTTAGCCAATTCCTGGAACTTCTAATTTTCCAGGATTATAAAGCAGGCTAGTTTATACACATATTTGTTACCTGATTTTGTTACAGTTCCAAGATATATACATTCTAGCTTTCAGTACTCTATATATTTCTAGAAGATTCTCCATAATCACTGCACTAATTCATAAGTCCCTGCTCCATTGCTTGTATAGTCTGCAAGCCATTAATACAAGACACCGGTCCCTGTGAAACTTTCCATAGTCTCATAGCAAAGGAGTAAAAATGTGATGTGTTTTTCTTCCACCTGTTCACTGTCATAGGCATCATCACCAATAATGAGAAATCAGACTCCTGAGAAGCACCGTCTTACTTGGGGTTACTATTGCTGTGATGAAACACCATGATCAAACAACTCTGGGAGGAAAGGGTTTATTTGGCTTACACTCCTGTATCCCTCACTGTTCATCATCAAAAAAAGTCAGGACAGGAACTCACAGGAGTCAGGAGCTGATGCAGTGGCCATGGAGGAATGCTGCTTACTGGCTTGCTCCTCATGGCTTACTTAGCCTGCTTTCTTATAGAACACAGGACTACCAGCCTAGGGATGGTCTGACCTACAATAGGCTGGGATAGCCTCCATAAATCACTAATTAAGAAAATGCTCTACAGGCTTGCCTATAACCCAGTCTCACAGAGGCATTTCTTAACTGGGGCTCCCTCTTTTCAGTTGACTATAGCTTGTGTCAAGTTGACATAAAATTAGCCAGCATGAAAGTCTATACAAAAAACATATACCACACACAATATATAACATTCATACATATGTATATTATTTGATATGTCTAGCAAAAAAAAAATGAGATTGCTCTAGTTTCTTTCTTGTTGGGACAAAACCTCCCTGAACCAAAAAAAAAAAAAAACAAAAAACAAAAAAAAAAAACAACTTAGGTGAAGAAAGGATCTTATTTCTACTTCCAAGCTGTAGTCCATCACTGGAGGAAGTCAGAGCAGGAACTCAAGACAGGAACTTAAAGCAGAAACTATAGAGTAATGTTGCCCATGATTCGCCTTCTGGCTTGCTGGAAGGCACATGTTTAGCTAGCTTTTCAATATAGTGTAGGACCACTTGCCTAGGGATGATAACCCACAGTAGCATGGATCCTCCTATGTCTATATCAATTAAGAATCAAGACAATCCCTCCACAGACATGCCCAGAGGCCAATCTGATCTGGGCAATCCTTCAATGAAGGGATGGCTTAGAGCCTTCAGGTGGCTCTACGATGGGTCCGGCTGACAGAGCTGACCAAGACATTCTGTGATGCTTTCCTCTCCAGGGATCATGGTTCCTATTGAGCTTAAAGATGCATAATCCCTATTGTGGATTCTTTCCATATTTTTCAGATGGTTAAAGCCAGCAACAGTAAGAGGGATATTTTCACAAGTTCATTGCATTTTACAGCTCATTTTTTTTTAAACCATCAATGTACAATGGGACCCATAAGGAATGATTTTGTCATTTAGCATTTCTAAGTAGAGATATTGAAAACTATAAGAGGCTTAAATGACAGCCACGCTAAAATAATGACAAAACACCACTTAGGAACTGAGTGAAAATTTGAGTGTTGATAAACCGGAAGAGCTGGCTTTCTTCTCCACATTCTGCTTGGGATCGATTCAAATGACCTTACAATGGCTTCCTTATCACTGGACCTGCTCAGTTTGGGATGGGAGCTCCAGCAAGGATCTCTACCCATTTGTGTTTGCAGACAGGAGCTTTTGAGTCCTGGCAGTGGATAAAATTTAATGTGCAACAGACAGAACATGGTCTTTTAGCATCCCCTAACATGTACCAGCCTTCAGTTCCTACAAAAAGATGAAAGGTTTTTCTCTTTGGAAAACTAAGAACATCTTTCAAATGTCATGTCAATTTGTGGCATGTTTTAGGAACGTTGGCCCCATTTCATGATCTGGATTGAGGTAGCTGTAAGTCAGAGACATCAGCATTACTGACAAATAATTGATTCTCATTGGGGCTGTGGCCAGCAGTGCTCAGATCTGCCTATGTGTGCAAAGTTTATATTTTCACACTAGTATGTGTATTACATATTGTATTGATCTATCTGTATTACATAAAAAAGGGTACTGGGCGTCATTACAGGAGGAGGATGGAAGATTTCGTTTCTTAAGATGAAGTTGTCAAGGTATATGGTCAATGTGTTTTTATATTTTGTATATTTCAATGCCATGGAGATACCACTTTTATCAAATTTAGCATTAAAAACAGCTTGTCCCAAGCTGACAGCTGTGAGAAAGACTCACCAGTATTCTGAAATAAAACATCAGTTAAAAAAAGATACCGGCTTCACTATAGACAGGTGTCTGTTGTTTGCTTTTTATGGTGTGTGTGTGTGTGTGTGTGTGTGTGTGTGTTTAAGTAGTGTAAAGTACTGTATGTAATTCTGTAGCTTCTTTTGGGAAACATATTTTCCAAACAGCCTGGCAGGAATTACTTGTTGATACCCCCTGAGCTGAAATCTTCAATCACTTCACAAGCAGAAGCATGTATAAGTACATTTGCCTGTGGACCTATGGGAAGACTTTGTTCTTCAGAACTAGAATTTTTGCTAATTTACTTTTAGTAATTTAATTACAAATAGCAACCCCTCAAAAACCACTCAGGAATGACTATTTAACAAGATTTAAGAGGGCCGAGAAATGGCTCAGCTGGTGAAGCTCTTGGTTTACAAACATGAAGATATGAGTCTGTCTCTCCAGCAGTGTGGTGTATGTCTGTATTCCCAGTGCTGGAAGACAGAGACAGGGAGACTCTAGGGACTTGTTGGTTAGCCAGTCTAGCCAATGAATGAGCACCAGCATCAGTAAAAGGCGCTTTCTTAAAAATTAAGGCCCAGGTCAATGAGATGGCTCAGTGGGAAAAGCACTTGCTACCAAGCCCACGGACCAGAGTTCGATCCCTGGGACCCACATGATGAGAGGAAAGAACTGACTTCCACAGGTTGTTCAGTGACTTCTGCTGGTGTGTATATAAAATGCAATACAAATATTGTAGTGAGCAACAGAGGAAGGTACCCAACATTGACCTCTGACTTCCACAAATGCATGGGTACATGCACCCCACGCACACACATGTGTACCCACACAGACATGCTTGCACATACATACATGTACATGCCATTTTAAGACATAACTTAGTCCTTTTTTATGGTCAAAAAGCAAGGCTTTTATCAGATGTTAGAGAAAACCTATGACAGGTCCTCCATGATCACTCATTAAGTTCTAAGCTCTTAGAACAGGAATGTTGAGTTACTCATATAGAAAAAGAACATGACTCCTACCAAGAAAAGCTGCCCATGCTATTTCTGTTCTGATGCATCATTTTTTTTGCAATGCCTTCACACCTATTTAGACTAAGATAAAAGTGAGCTGGAAGTCCATAGACAACTCCCAAGGGTTTTAATTTAGAATATATTTTAACATAGAAAATGCTAAGAAATGTAAATGCTTCATATAAGCAAACACGCTCATCTCAGTGTTTTATTTATTAACGTATTTATTCGACATCTCTGAACTCCTAAACTCGAGAGAAAGTCACGGAGGTCTTGCTTATAGTAATGGTCACTGAGTGTTTAATTAATAATAATCATACCCTTCCCAGTTCAGATTTGCAAAGTCAAGAGCATGGGAAGAGAAGATGTATTTGGGAGTCAAGTGAGTCTGTTTTCCAGTGATTTTAATGTTGAGCTTTCTCCTAGCCACCACCTTTACTCTCATTATGCTGCTGGAAGACAAGAACATGGTGGGGAATCTGGGGAGTGGGGGAGGGGAAAGCACAGGATCACAAGGTATTCTTTTGTGGTTGGTTTGTCTGAGTCAGTGTGCTACAGGTAAAACGACAAAGACCGTTTCTGTCTATAAAGACAGCTCACGGTGGGAGGATACAATAAATGAACAATGTAAGCTCTCTCCTCAGTCCAACAGGAGAAGGTAGACCAACCTCTCCAGCATGGTGGCCAGGAGCAGGTGGCCAGAAGCAGCAAAGAGAGGGATGACTAGGAATTGTCTAAGAGATGGGATATGTGACCTGTACAGGAAGAAGAGAAAACCCAACAGGGGAGAATGGTGGGTACGGTGATTCCTTGGGGTAGAAAAGGACGTACCTGCTGAATATCAGGAAGGTTTGCTTAAAACACTGATGCAGGAAGGAGAAAGCTGGAGAAGGTGTCAGGGTCAGCTCAAGGGTAAACATGGATGACTAAGCTAAGAATGCTAAGGATTTTATGTCAGGATAATAAAAATATTGCCCTAACTTATTTTCTGCTGCTATTCTATGTGAATTATGGGTGTGAGCACTTCATGTGAACTAAATTCACCCAGTTCCCATAAGAACTCGACAAAGATAAATATTACCATTTCTGTTATTTTATAGACAAGGAAATGGATGCTGTAGAGGTTAAAGGATTGACTTATAAGCATGTCTGTGGGACACTGTCTTGACTGTCAATTGATGTAGGAAGTCCCAGTCTACAGTGGGCAGTGCCATCCCCTAGGCAGATGATCCTGGGCTGTATAAAAAAGTTAGGTAAGCATGAACCTACGAATGAGGCAGCAAGCAGCCTTATCCATGGTTTCTGCTTTAAGATCCTCCTTAAGTCTCTGTAATCTGGAAGTGTAAGCCAAATAAATCCCCCTCCCAAGTTACTTTTGGTTGTGTTATTTGTCACAACAACAGAGAGAAAACTGGACACACATCCAAGACCCCTTGTAGACTCTCTGGTGGCTTGGCAAATACACTAATCCTTCTGACTTGTGTATTTGACACTTGAAGGACTTGACTTGTGGCCCTGACACTTGGTCTAGATAATAAAACCATATTGGTTAATAATTATATGGTGGAGCAAATGAAAGTAGCTATAAAAGAAATATGAATAGTGAAAGATTTCCTATGTATCATCCTACCTGAGAAATTAATTAAAGAGATAAGGAGTCTTAGCATAGTAATCTAAATTTCATAAATGTATTTTTTTGGGGGGAAAAGAGAGGGGAAATGTGGACTTGAAGCAACAGTAACTGAGGTGCTCAGAGAGCTGCATTGGAGCTCATCAGTCTGTGGAATTGAAGGGCCTTCAAAGCAGAGGGTAATGCCAGGCCACCAGCTGGGGGTGGAGCTCTGCGCTGAGGGATGGATTGGACGCTCATCAGTCCGGCTGAGGAGCAGGTCTAGGAATGAGCTTCCATAGAGCCAGGGAACAACATGGGAGAGGCAGGGAGGTATGGGCAGGCCCAGAAGCAAGCACCGTAGGTCATTTGGCCTGGAAGAGCAAGGTCTATAAAGAGGAAGGGTAGTACAGAGAACAGGACATGAGCAGGTGTGGATAGAGGGTTAGCACACAATGGGGAGGACTTTCTTGAGAAGACAGGAGGCAGAGTGCTGGTGGAGCGGTTAGGTTGTGGCAAGAAGAGCTAAAGACCCTGAGCCCAAAGTGACCCTTGGCTATAAGAAAATCCTGACACACACACACACACACAGAGAGAGAGAGAGAGAGAGAGAGAGAGAGAGAGAGAGAGAGAGAGAGAGAGAGGGAGAGAGAGAGAGAAAGTATTGATAACTTAATTAAACTCAGACAGTCACTGGCACAGGCTTCTCTCAAAAGTATGAGGGACTGAGCCATGGAGCCCTATAGTACATCCCAATTGTCTGTCTGTCTGTCTGTCTACCTACCTATGTATCTATCTATCTATCCATCTATCTAAAGATAGGGTCTCCTATGTCCCAGGTTTGCCTTGAGGATGACCTTGAATTCAGGATCCCCCAGTTTCCTGGGCTCTGGGATCACAGGCATGCCCCAGCGCACCTGACTTCTGCATTGCTGGGATGAAACCCAGGGCTTTGTGTGTGCTAGGCCAGCACTCCACCCACTGAGCCACCAGCCCCATCCTTCCAGCTTGCTTTTTTTACATCCACTCCAGGAGTTCAGATGGGCCATATCTGTGTGTGTGTGTGTGTGGGGGGGGTGCTATCACTGGCCCCTGAGCATGCTCACACCATAAGAAGATGGTGTATGCCTTTCACACAGCAGCCCAAAGAATGCCTTGTGGAAATGGCAGCCCTGAGTAGCTGTGAGCTGCTTCCCCCAGCCTGAGAAAGGGAGTTATAGGCTCTCCCTCACTCTTCGAAAGTGCAATTTTGATGGAGTGTGTGGTGGACCTCTCCGTGGGTCACCCCAGTGAGTTGAGGTCTTGATACCAATGAGATGCCCATTCTATTGGCGAAACTATACCTTTCCTGATAGAAGAGAGAACTCTGAAGCCACTCTTGTGCCCTTCCCTGTAGCTATTTGACTAGTGGGACATCAGTTCCGCAGAAGTTGGAATTTCTCCCCGAGTCTCAGGCTAGGAGAGAGAACAGCTGAGCTGGTGTCAGAGGCAGGCTTTGGTTCTTCCACACAGGTCTGACAGAGTCAGGAGTTGAGACCATGGTGGAGTCGGTGATGGGCAAGACCACACCGGGATCAGGACTGATTAATTATTGGTGCTTCTTGCCCTAAAAATATTTAATTACATTTGTATGTGAGTGTGTGCACATGCGTGGAGCTCAGAAAACAGTTTTCAGGAGTCAGGTCTTTCCTTCCACTGTGTGGCACCAGGGCATTGAAGTTAGGTCTTCAGTCTTGGCAAAAATAACCCTTACCCACTAAGCCAGCTCTTCCTCAGTTTAGACCTACACTTCACATCAGGACCCCAAAGATAGATTTGGGGAGTCTCTGAACCTCTGTTTCTGTTCTTCTTCCAATGTGGCCACATTGAAAAAAACTTAAAAATTTCCCTGCTTTTCACTATGTTTTTTTTTTTAAGGCTGATGGAGTTTAAATGGCCAGGCCTAACTTATTAGGTCTATTGGAACCTAACCATTATTATAGAGTCAGGGAAGGATGATAAGCAGCCCAGCCTCTGGCTCCCACTGCCCTGTGGGAACTTTCCCCAGTTTCCCCAGGTAAATGATACAAGCTAGAGGCACAGTGGATTGGCAGGGGAATCTTAAAAACCAGGTTCCCTCTATCTTTGTCCCCAAAAAGCTGAACAACCCAGATGATATAGTTGGATGGTTGACAGAGCCCCGTGTGCTGAAAAGAAATACAGAGGACAGCATTCCAGGACCAACATTAGCTAGCCCGCTCAGGAACTCCCACCTTCCTATGAGACATTGGGCTGATGGCAGAAACCACTCTCCCTCCTGTTAACCTGCACTGTGACCTCTTGCACGTGTCTGCAGACACAGATACACAGAGGCATGTACACTTTCTTGATTTAGAGACACCAGCCAGCAGTGGCAGAGTAAACTCGCTGCCTTTTTGATTCACACCCTCAGTCACATACCTACTAAGAGGGCAGTAAACTGCCCACTGGCTCCAGACCACTTCAGAGCTCCTCCTCCCCCTCGCTCCCCTCCCCCTCCCCTCCCTCTCTGGTTTTTCCTCGCGTGTCCCCCCTTCTGCTCTCTCTGACAATATCTTGCTATGCAGCTCCAGTGTTCACTATGTAGTCCAGGCGTGCGCTCCCACAAGGTCTGTGATTGTCTGTTACCTTGGATCCCTCCTCCCAGCCCTTCCTGGGAGAGGGTATGCGGCTCTGACTCTGTTCCTCCGTTTCCTGGGAAGGTCCACAGCCCATCGCTCCTCCTCTCTAGGCTGTGCACCCCAGAGCTTCTATCTTGTCTTGGAGTCCTTGTTCTCCAGTCAGGGCCCAGCACTCCCTCCTCCCATACCTCCAAGCTCAGCACCTGGGCAGTTGTTGGAAACTGTTGCCATAATAAACGGGTGTCACAGTCACACAGACCTGGGACCTGAGTGAGCGAGGATGTGACTTTTGCAAGGGAAAACCAGAAGATCTGAGAAGCTATCCAAATCTCTACTAGGAGGGAGGGGAGGGAAAGGCTGAGTCTAAGCAACCTGCTGGACGCTCCGTTTTTTTCTTTGCCAGGACCGCGGGACACGCCCCCATGCTCCTTATCTGGTCTAGGCATCAGCAGCAGCCAGGCAACATTGCAGACAGCCAACAGCAGACAATGCCACAGAAAGGATGCGACCTCAGAAAGGATGAACACACAAGAAATAACCCCCACTTCATGATGAAAATCTCCCAGGAGTCCACTTTAGGAGTGGTCGCACGGGGTGGGGGGGGGCGGGGTATGGTATACATACAGGGTATCATCGTCCCCCCAACCCCGATGCTCCATCAAGAGAGGAGGGGCAGGGAACTGTAGGTTGCTCACATGAGCAGCAAGTTTCAGAACTTTCATCCTATTTTCTTTTTTGACTCTGTTTTCTTTTTTGAGGCCTAAGAAGGTGGGGTCCAAAAGATGCTCGTCACACACGTCTCAACCCTTTGTTTTCAAGGCTGTAAATTTAGGCTTGGGGAAGCCACGTGACTTTCCCAAGCTCTCCAGGGAGCTAGTTACTGAAGGAGTTGCGACCAGGACCCAGGGGGCAGGCTCTGTCCCTCCACTTCTCCAAACAACTGGAAAATGCGACCCAGGCTTCCTGGAAATGCAAAACTCCCAGGATCTTCCCAACGAACCCTCCCCCCCCCCAAGGCCAGCTCTGCTCTAAATAGCTAGATTATACAGCTGTTTTATAACGTGCATTTGTTTACTGCAGTCCAGGCTAGCCTCAGTTTACTATATAGCTCGGGGTTGACCTTGAACTCCAGATCTTCCTGACTCTGCCTCACAGGTGTTGCGATTACAATGTATGAAATTACTTTTAAGTTTTTATTTTTGGCCTTTTTGAGACAGGATCTTCCTAAGTAGCCTGGCCCTCTGTACAGAACTTAGGCCTGTCTCTGACTCACAGAAATGCCCCTGCCTCAGACTCTCAAGTACTGGGATTATAAATGTGAATCGCCATTCTGAGGTTTATTTTACAGTCACTCTGTTGCTCTCTTGCTGCTCAAATAACAGTGTTTGTCAAGTTTTACTAACATGGAGAAAGATGCATCAAACCCCAGTCCAAGTCTTATAACCAGAAAACAACAAACATTGAAGATTTGTTCATGAAGTCTACCTCTGGAAACAGGCTCATGGCTGAACTAAGTTACTTTAGAGAAATCTCACCTAGGATTATCCAACCCAGAAGGCATTTAACAAAATGTTCCCGGGAAGGTTCAACCTGTGTTTACTTTGAGGTAGTCTGTAGACAGACGTTTTCAGGGAAGGAATGGGGTGGCAAAATGTGTTATGTTGGTGTTTTCAGCAGCATCCTAAGACTGTGGTCCAAAACTATGAAAACCCTTTTCCTAGGAGTGTGCTGGTGCAGGAAGAGCCCCTCCCTAGCACTGTTGGGTTCCAATTGCTAAACACAGCTGCTGTCAAAATTAAATCTTGTAACCTTAGGGTGAATTATGTTGAAAACAATGGTTAAAAAAATGGAGACTAGGAGTAGCAATGATGTAAAGAGAGCATCCCTTATTACTTCAAAATGCAGAAGGAGAAGAGAGGGGGGAGAAGGAAAATGGTGGTGGTGGGGCGTGGTAATTGTTAGGGTTCTGTCTAAGCTCCACCCCACAGTTACCTGGCAACAGCCAGGTATGCCCCTCCCTATAGTTACCTGGCAATAGCCAGGTAGGCCTGGCCTACTATAAAGGGGGCTGCTCACCCCCTCCTCTCTTATCTCTCACTTTCCTCTCTCACTCTCAACTTCTCTCTTGCCCCTCTTGGGCTCTCCTCCCCTCCCTCCTCTCTCCATGTGGTCATGGCCCGCCTCTGCTTATCTACTCTCTCCCTCTCTCTGCCTCCACTACCCCCCTTAACTCCCATCCCATGCCCTGGCTAAACTATTCTATACTATTCGGTGTGTGTCTGGTCCCTCGGGGGAAGGGATGCCTCGGCATGGGCCTGCTGGGGTACCCCCTTCCCCCACACTACCATATACCATATTCTCTAAACCTCTTTCTCTTTTTATGATCACAACATTATCACATCTATTAAAGGAAGGGAAACACTGGCCTCAGTTTAGAAATCTCTACACCAAAATCACAAGTAGGATCTGTGATGGTTCTCTACCTTCTTGTCCCTCCGTTCTGGTGGAAACAAGGGTCCATTATCAATTGACATGGAAAAGACAGAATTCTCTCTCTCTCTCTCTCTCTCCCCTCTGTCACTCACCTCTTCTCCCCCTTTCTCCATTTCTCTCTTTGTCCTTGTCTCTCTCTGTGTGTGTGTGTTTCTCTTTCCCTCTGCCTGCCTCTCTCTCTCTCTCTCTCTCTCTCTCTCTCTCTCTCTCTCTCTCTCTCCCCCCCCCCTTCTCTGGCTGGCCTTTCCCTCACTTTATGGCCAATGCTTTCCTCAATCTCTTCTCAGTCCTTCTCAGGCTCCAAGGAATGCTAGGATTATAGGTCTGTGAATAATCACACTCCATTAGGAAGTTTACCTGCCTGGGAAGGGCAGCAAGACATTCCAGCAAAACAGGACACTTCTAGTTTATTCACAGGGGAGCACATGGAGTGAGACATGTCACACTCCACTTTGAAAGCCTTCCAATTTAAGGTCCAAGTCTAGGCATTGGGCAAAAAGTGGGGGGTCAACCCCAGCTCACTGTTTTTAAGCATTCTTTCAATGCATAGAAAGATCCTACCCTGACTTTCATCTCCAAACCCTCGAGACTGCTTCATGGTCACAGTAATGGCTAATACCTCAAGTGCTTGCCAAGGATGAGGTCAATAAATGAAGTTGATGATTCTTATTTCTAGTTCATCAATCTACTACTGATTCAGTAAGGGTTCCTCAACCAGGACCCAAAACCAGTTTTGTCCCACAGCCCTGCCTTTACGTGACCCATGTGTTAAGGATAGATTCTCTTGTTTTTAAAGGGTTGAAAGAGACCAAGAGACGGCCATTATTTAGCAAATTAAAAATTATGCAAAATTCAAAACCCAGCGTCTATAATAAAATCTTACCAAAATATGGCCCATCTGGCCTGTTTACGTACCATCCATGGCGCGTTTGTGTTACTGTCCCCTTCCCCAGCAGAGCTAAGTAGCTGCTGCATTGAACATATGGCCTGCGAAGCTTAAGAGAGTCATTATTTAGGTTTTGTAGAAAATATTCAAGGCTCTTGATTTTATTTGTCTGTTGTTTATATTTTGGTTGTCTGAAACAGGGTCTTTCGGTGTAACTCATCATTCTTCTGCCTCAAACCTCCTCTGTGCCATGATAATAGGGGTATACCACAGCGCTGGCCTGGATTGTGATTTTGTCTTTACTTTTACACTTAAAAGGGTGTGCAGGCATGTGCATGTGCAAACGTTTGTGCATGTGTGTGTGCGTGTGCATGCTTGTGTATTTGAGTGAGTGTGTGTGTGTGTGTGTGTGTGTGTTGGGTGTAGGGGTAGGAGTAGGGAGATGGGTAGGACCTAGTAAATAGCTGAGCTTCCAGCCTGTAAGACACTGAACATGGGTGGCTCCATTCAGCTGAGCTTCCCCTCTCTCCCCTTTGCTGGAGTGCTCTGTTCACAGGAGGGCTGTACAGTACCGAAGAAAACCTTGCTTGGTTGATTTGCTGGTTGTCGTCAGAGCTAGGGTGGGGGCATTGCCATTTCTTGAAACAGGAAAGGAATGTAGCAGACTGTCAGACAGGGGTAGCAGTTCAAGTGACACCTTAACTTCAAAGATCTCATTCTATCTATTAATCTATCTATTAATCTATCTATCCATCTATCTATCCATCTATCTATCCATCTATCTATCCATCTATCTATCCATCTATCTATCCATCTATCTATCCATCTATCTATGTGGATGCGCAGGTGTTTTGCCTACATATATGTCTGTGCACCATGTGTATGCCTAGAGCCTGTGGAGGCCTGAAGAGGGCATTGGATTCCCTAAAACTGGAGTTATGGGTGACTGTGAGCCATCATGTGGGTGCTGGGAATCGAACCTGGGTCCTCTGCAAGAGCCACAGGTGCTCCAACCATTGAGCCATCTCTCCAGCCCCCCAAAGATCTCATTTTAAAGTTGCACATTCCAGGTCTTCACATCCCTCTTGTGATCATTTCAACCTGATAACTGCCGTTCTGAGAAATAACCCTTGTGACATCCATTCGTGTTACTCTTCGTGAGCTCTTTGTCTCTTAACCCACTCCACCAGAGTCCATTCCCGAGGCGGCCCACAAAGCATTTTGTGATGAAGGGAAGTATTATCACCAAGAAAAACTCCCATCCATGCGCCTCACACAAAATGACAACACAAAGCCCAGGCCAGCCCTCACAGTAATACCAGCCAAAGATTTAAATAGAGTTGTCCCCTATGCAGAATGCAGGCACGTTTGCTTTGTCCCCTTAAGGGACTTGGTGTGACAAGCACAGAGCAACCAGAAACAAACAAGCCCATAAACAGGGGAACAATTGTTTGCCGAGCCTCAAGCCTGGCCTCCTTGGCATTAGGCCAACAATCTTGATGTTTGCTCGTTCAATACAAACTGGGTAAACACAGAGAGAAAACACCAATCTTGAGACACCAATCAGAAAAGGGCAACTTAGTAGGAAATGTTGCTGAAATAGTCCCATGGAATTATAAGACTTTCATTGACATCCGCCCTTGTGACTCTGGCAAACCCTGCTTAGACATTTAAGTATGCAGAGAGCTTGGTGCGGGTGGGGGTGCAGATGAAGAGGTGAGGTCTTTTGCTAACTGGCATCCCGGAAGTTGAGCTTGCCTTTCAGAAACCTGCAACAACTCCTTCAGGTTCCGCATGGCAATTTCACACACTGATACCCTCACAATGAAAGGAAAGTAATATTTAAGTGATTCTTTTTTCCTTCTAATTTTGGCAGTACGTGGGCACAGAACGCTGAGACTTTTTGAATTACTGGTGTGATTTTTCCATGCTGGCCTTCAACATATTGTTTGACGCTCCAGGGGTGTTTGGCTGCTTAAGGAACGGGGAGGGGAGGGGAATTGAAAGAAGAAAGTTCTCTAAGAGACTTGATTTTTTTTTTTTAATTCTTGTACTTGGAATGTGCCTGAAAGAACGCTGGGCCAGCCGGTGAGATTCTGTTCCTGCTCTCGACTGTAGACGACTAGCTTCGTGGGAGTCTTCTAGGGACGGAGGAAGTACGAGCTCTTCCCTCTTCAGATGAGAGGACTGTCCCAGAGAGACTGGGGAGCAACCAGCTCTTGGAACTCTGGTTTTCAAAGAAGTCCATAAACAGACCTATCACAACTCTTCTGGAATCATCTCTGATGCTCGCCATGGTGCAGATTCTCAGTAACACGAACAGAAAGATTAAATCTGGGTTTGTAATTCCTTTGTGCTGGCAAATAAACCCAATGCCTGGCACATCTCAGAGAGAAAATAACTCAGCCTTCAGAAAGTGACATCTACTTTGACTTTGGGAAATTAATTCATTTTTCCATTTTAGTTATTCTGTAAGGTAGGAGATAGTAGGCTGGTAAAGTAATCACTATGTGATCATGAGGACTCTAGTTAGAATTCCCAGAACTCATGTAAAAGCTGGGTATGGCTGTGTGCATCTATAACTCCAGTGCTTGGGGGTGGCCAGACACGCAGTTCCCTCCAGCTCACTGGCTAGCCACTCATAGCCAATCAGTGAGCTCCAGGTTCAGTGAATCATCTTGTCTATAAAAAAAAAATCAAGGTAGAGAGCCATTGAGAAAGGCATACAACGTTGACACTGTCATGGTTTGTATATGCTTGGTCCAGGGCGTGGCACTATTAGAAGGTGTGGCCCTGTTGGAGTAGGTGTGTCACTGTGGGCATGGGCTTTAAGACCCTCATACTGCTGCCTGGAGATCAATATTCTGCTAGCAGCCTTCAGATGAAGATGTAGAACTCTTAGCTCCTCCTGAACCTTGCCTGCCTGGATGCTGCCATGCTCCCTCCTTGATGATGATGGACTGAACCTCTGAACCTGTAAGCCAGCCCCAATTAAATGTTGTTCTTATAAGAGTTGCCTTGGTCATGGTGTCTGTTCACAGGAGCAAAACCCTAAGACAGACACATATGCACATGCACTCTCCTTCACACAAATGCACAATACGCACAACACACACATACAATTAAATACACACACAGACACAGACACACACACACACACACACACACACACACACACACACACAAATACATCAGCAGTAGCTGCTTCCTAGTGTTGTTGATTCACTAAGTTAAGGCGGAGGGATGCCTGCAAAGTCCCTTCTCGCACTGTTTTTATGCAAAGTAGGGCACTGAGGTGACTTAAACCATACTTGGCTACTTAAGGGGTTTTGTTTTTAAATGGGAAAACCCAATAAAATTGTAAATTCTGGCTGAATGCCCATAAATGGTCAAGTTTACTTCCTTGCAAGCAAGCTAAACTAGGTTTGTAAAGAGTTAGAGTTTCTTTTAAACCCAGGAGCTTAGTTCCATCTGATTTTAGAATACAGTCCTTGGTAATTTCATAGATGAAGGAATTATACTTAGATCATATCCAACCCCTTCTTCCCTCAACCCCTCCCAGACCCCACCCTTATCTCATTATACGGAGGACACAGTCCAGCTATCCTCTGGCCTGATGAGTCAGCTAAAAGCTTTAAGAAGATCAAACCATGGAGCCAGTGTTGTCTCCTCTCACCTCACCCGACTCCAGCCCTGCCTGTCTTCCATCTGGGGAGCTCTGCTCTGAGTAGGGATGGCTTTGTACATCTTTACAATCCTCTGCTGCTCTTTACAGCGCTTGCCTTCCCATCTTCTCTTTCCCCTGCCTCCATAGTTACAGCAGCAACAGGGAGCTGCCTCTTTTCTGTTCTTTATCTGTTCAAAACAGCTGCAGCAAAGGCCTGAGAGCCAAAATGACCTGGAGGGAATTAGGGGTCTTCAAGAAAGCCAGCTGAGCCTCACATGGGGCGCCTACTGAATTCTCTCTCACTGAGGACTGGGAAACTCAGGGATGAATGTGGGTTGATGTGAAGGAGAGAGGAGGGAAGTGGGAGACATGCATTAGGAGAGGGTTGCATGCACACACACATGTACACACACAGATCATAGATGGAGACAAAATTAGACAGATGACTATAGGAGATAGGAAAATATATGGATAAATAGTTGTATGGATAGATAGAAGGACAAACAGGCAGATAATAAATAGATGGCAAATAGGTGGTTAGATAGATATGATAGAATACATATTGAATAGGTAGATAAATGGTAGATATAGAAGGAGACAGAGGTGAGGGAGAGAGGGAGGGAGAGGGAGAGAGGGAGATAGATAGATAGATAGATAGATAGATAGATAGATAGATAGATAGAGTTAGATATTGAGGCAGTTTATGAGGGTGAATGTTGAGACACTTTCCCTAAACAGACAAGGGTACATAGGTGTGATGGTTTGTATATGCTTGGGCTAGGGAGTGGCACTATTAGGAGGTGTGACCTTGTTGGAGTAGGTGTGTTACTGCAGGCGAGGGGCTTTAATACCCTAGTTCTAGCGGCATGGAAGTGAATCTTAGAGACCTGTAGATGAAGATGTAGACCTCTCAGCTCCTCCTGCACCATGCCATGCTCCTGCCTTGATGATACTGGACTGAAATCTCTGAACCTATAAGTCAGCCCCAATTAAACGTCCTTAGAAGAGTTGCCTTGGTCATGGTGTCTGTTCACAGCAGCAAAACCCTAACTAAGGCAGAAGTTGGTACCAGGAGTGGTTCTAGAGGAGCAGAAGGATAAGAATGAATCTTTTAAGAATCTGTAATTGGCTTAATAATTTGCCAGTACCTTCAACTACTGAAACCTCTCCAGATACTCTCCTGGGAGCTCGGATTATACTGAAAGTCCATGGTGGAAACTACATCTCAAACTTAAAGAAGTTAATGCCTTTGATTATCTTGATCCATCTATTATAACTGGCGATGAATCAGGTGACCCAGTATACAGAACAACTTTTTTTTTTTGTACAACTTTGGGGGTAAAATCAGAAAATGATTTTGCTGGCTTATTGTTCTTAGTATCTCTGGACAAGTTGATGAAGGGAAAAAATGAGCTGTACAATAAACTTGAATGGGTCCAGATGCAAATAAACAATCTAAAGGTTTCTAAGTATGCCCTTGAAGAGACTCTGCTCTCTAGCAGCCATACAATTTGAGTTACAGAAAATCAAACTGAAGCCCTCATTATAAGGTTGGCTGAATTATAGCAAAAATTCAAGTCTTAACCTCAGAGGATATCAGCAGTTAAAGTAAGGGCATTAATTGGCAAAGAATGGGATCCTATAACTTGGGATGGGGGATGTGTGGGAGGACCCTCTTGAAGCTGAGAACTTTGAATCTTCAGATTCTCAAGGGTTTGCCCCACTTGAGGAAGTAGTACCCTCAGCCCCACCCTTTGAAATAATGCCTCTTTCACATGAGGAAATTAATCCTTTAGAGTCTGGTAAACCAGCATTGACTTTCTCCGAAGAAAATAACAGGCAGGACAATACTGACGTTCCTCAGGGCCCACCAATAGTTTCTTCTAGAACTGTAACCAGACTCAAGGCAAAGCAGGCCCCTCGAGGAGAGGTAGAAAGTGTAGTCTATGAGGAAATGTGCTATACTACTAAGGATCTTAATGAGTTTGCTAATTCATTCAAACAGAAGTCTGGGGAATATGTGTGGGAATGGATTTTAAGGGATAATGGTGGAAGAAACATAAAACTAGATCAGGCTGAGTTTATTGGCATGGGCCCTTTGAGTGGAGATTCTAGGTTTAATTTGGAAGCTCGTTCAGTTAAAAAAAGGCATTGGAAGTTTGTTTGAATGGTTGGCTGAAGCGTTTATCAAAAGGTGGCCTACTGGAAAGGAGTTGGAGATGCCTGATAGCCCTTGGCTTAGTGTTGATGAAGGAATTTTAAGGCTCAGGAAAACTGCAACTATAGAGTGAATACGTTGTGTAAAACCCAGAAGATATGCCCTTCGCGAATCCTATAAGATACAAACTGGTGAGAGGGGCACCAGCACATTTGAAGACTTTTGTTCTTGCCCTTTTCCTTGTGCCTGACCTTAGGGTTGGAGATGCTGCTGCTCAATTGGATGTGTTTAATTGGGCCTCCAGGTAACAAGGGCCAGGTAGCAGCATTGACTCACCAGAGACAAGGTGATGGTAGTTATTATAATGGACAGCATAGACAAAACATTTATAATGACATAGCCTGTAATGTTCAGCACAGGAGAGGTGAAATTTATAATGCCATGATTATATGGAGCTTTGGTATTGGCTAATAAATCATGGTGTTTCCAGGCATGAAATAGGTAAGAAGCCTACTGCATATCTGTTTTTTTTTATAAGCAGAAAAAAAATCTCAAAAAAGATGAAAGAAAGGCTACATTGGATGGTGGCAAAAGGCAATCTCGGCCAGTGAATCGATTTCCAAATTTAAGCCAGTTTGCTGACCCAGAACTCCTTGAATGAAGGGGTGGCCAGGTTCCCCTGAGGAAGGATTTTGATAAGACACCTAACAGTTTTATTGTTAGCTTTTCTCCAGTTCTCCCCAAGAGGGACCTATGGCCTTTTACAAGGGTAACTGTACACTGTGGGAAAGGAAATAATCAGACTTTTTGAGGTCTATTGAATACTGGTTCTGAATTGATGCTGACCCCAGGAAATCCTAGGAGATTCCAGGAGAAGGCATTTGCTAAATTAATAGCTGCAAATCCTGTACCAGGAGATGTATTAATAAGAAACATTGTGGCCCTCCAGTTAAAGTAGGGGCTTATGGAGGCCAGGTGATTAATGGAGTTTTGGCTGATGTCTGACTCACAGTAGGTTCAGGAGGTCCCCAAACACATCCTGTGGCCATTTCCCCAGTCCCAGAATGTGTAATTGGGATAGATATACTTAGAAGTTGGAAGAATTCTCACATTGGTTCCCTGACCTGTGGAGTAAAGGCTATTATGGTTGAAAAGGCTAAATGGAAGCCTTATAGAGTTGCCTCTGCCAAAGAAAATAGCAAATCAAAACCAGTATGGTATTCCTGGAGGAATTGCAGAAATTACTACTGCCATCAAGGACTTGTTTGATGCAGGGGTGGTGGTTCCCTCCACATCTCCTTTAAACTCTATCTGGCCAGTGCAGGAGACAGATGGATCATGGAGAATGACAGTTGACTATTGAAAACTTAATCAGGTAGTAACTCCTATTGCAGCTGCTGTACCAGACGTAGTTACTTGAGCAAATTAACACATCTCCTGGTACCTGGTATGCAGCTATTGATCTGGCAAATGCCTTCTCAGTACCTGTCCATAAGGACCACCGGAAGCAATTTGCTTTCAGTTGGCAAGGCCAGCAGTATACCTTTACAGTTTTGCCTCAAGGATATATTAACTCTTCTGCCCTGTGTCATAACTTAGAAGGGATTTTGATAGTCTGTCTCTTCTACAAAATATCTCATTGGTACACTATATTGATGACATGCTGATTGGACCAAGTGAGCAGGAGGAAGCAACTACTTTGGACTCCTTGGTAACACATATGCGTATCAGAGGATTGGAATTAAATCCAATCAAAATTCAAGAACTGTCTACTTCAGTGAAATTCTTAGTAGTACAGTGGTGTGGCGCATGCGGAGATATTCCTTCTAAGGTGAAAGATAAGTTATTGCACCTGGTTCCTCCCACCACCAAGAAAGAAGCATAACGTTTAGTGGGTCTATTTAGATTTTGGACACAGCACATTCCTCACTTGGGTGTGTAACTCAGGCCCATTTACTAAGTGACTTTGAAAGCTGTGGGTTTTGTGGGGGGGCCTGCAACAGGAGAAGTCTCCTCATCAGGTCCAGACTGCTGTGCAGGAAAATTCACATGGATTGCTTTTGTTTACTTGTCAGCACATCTGTTGGAACCTTCTTCTACAGAAGACCAGCTTAACCAACTAGCCTCGTGGGACTGAGCAACTACTAGGTTCTTGGACTTCCCATCCAGAGCTGCCCTTTGTTGGGTTAGTTGGACTACAGACTGTAAGTCATCACAATAAATTCCCTCAATATAGAGAGACGTTCCTTGAGTTCTGTGACTCTAGAGAGCCCTGACTAATGCAATAGATACTATAGGTATGCCCTGAACCAGCTTCCATTGGAAAAAAAGAATTCAGTTCTTTCTCCTTCTGGGGCTCACCTGGCCATATCCATACATCTGTTGACAAGACCATCATTGCTTACAGAAATGGCTCTCCTAGATTTTATTCTTCAAATAATTACTGAGCATCTATTTAATAGTTTTCTGGACCACATTTCAGTCCAAGCCACTTAGGATCAACTTTTCAGCTGTGCAGCAGCAGCAGCAGCAGATGGGGAAGTTGCTATTATAGTATTATCTGTGATGCTAGGGATGGAATCTAATACATGCTAAACAAGTACCTCCACTCACCCACCCAGATGAGCTACAGCTCTGCTCACCAGGCAGAATCCAAATAATGACAACCATTAACAGAGTAATGGGAACTTGCAGACTCTGGGGTACCAAGAATGGAAAATTATCAAACATTCCTTGTTCAAAAACAAAACCAGAATTCAGTACTAGTTTGGAAGGGGATATGCCAGTCCAAGGCTCCAGGTTGGTTTTGTCCACGACACAAGTGGCTGCAGGCCGTGTGTTAGCATTAAGTAAATAAAGGTCCAAGGAAGGCTGTGCTGCAGGTCTGAGCTGTGATTGCTCCCAATGATCCTAATTCTACTTCATCTGTGTGAATTACGGAATTCAGATCTCTTAGCACTCAATAGAGGAGAATTCACAATACACACAGGTGCTGCTGCTGCAGCAAAGGGGTTGTCTTAGTCAGGTTTTCTATTCCTGCACAAACATCATGACCAGGAAGCAAGTTGGGAAGGAAAGGGCTTATTCAGCTTACACTTCCACGCTGCTGTTCATCACTAAAGGAAGTCAGGACTGGAACTCAAGCAGGTCAGGAAGCAGAAGCTGATGCAAAGGCCATGGAGGGATGTTATTTACTGGTTTGCTTCCCCTGACTTGCTCAGCCTGCTGTCTTATAGAACTCAAGAATATCAGCCCAGAGATGATACCACTCACAAGGGGCCCTCCCCCCTTGATCACTAATTGAGAAAATGCCCCACAACTGCATCTCATGGAGGCACTTCCCCAGCAGAAGCTCCTTTCTCTGTGATAACTCCAGCCTGTGCCAAGTTGACATACAAAACCAGTCAGTACAATTGACCCCTTGTCAACTTGACACACAAACACATCACTATTAAGCCTGAATCCTTACTTTCTTATTCATCCCCAAGATCTAAATAACTTTAAAAGTCCCACAGTCTTTACATATTAAAAGTTCAATCCCTTTAAAATGTCCAATATCTTTTAAAATTCAAAGTCTTTTAAAAATTCAAAGTCTCTTAATTGTGGGCTTCACTAAAATACTTTCTTCCTTCAAGAGGGAAAAATATCAGGGCACAATCACAATCAAAAGCAAAAATCAGACTCCAGTGGTCCAATGTCTGGGATCTAACTCATGATCTTCTGGGCTTCTCTAAGGGCTTGGGTCACTTCTCCAGCTCTGCCCTTTGTAGCACACATCTTGTCTTCTAGGTTCCAGCTGCTTGTACTCCACTGCTGCTGCTGTTCTTGGTGGTCATCTCATGGTACTGGCATTTCCAAAACACTGCTGTTTTCTGCTAAAACTAGGCTTCACCATACCCTCTCATAGGCTCTCTTCATGGTGCCAAGCCTCAACTCCTTTGCATGACCCCTTCAGTTCTAGGTCATCAATTACAACTAAGGCTGCACCTTCACCAATGACCTTCCATGGCCTCTCACAGTGCCGAGCCTCAGCTGTTCTTCATGACCCCTTCATGCCTTCAAAACCAGTACCACCTGGGTGACTCTTACACAGTACCAGGTCCAGCCACAGTACAAGGTACAACCTTGACTATCTCTGGAACACAGCCTCTGTGCTCTCAGAAAACACTTCCCAGAAGATTTCATCTCAGTGATGCTGGTCTCAATCACCTCTAATTTCTTAGCTCCAACTAACCAGTATCAATAGTCCCAGTAACACATAAGTTTGCTTTAGTAGTTCTGGTATCTTGTTAATCACAGCTGATACTTCAGCTCCAGCTAACCAAAACCACAGAATCTTCACAATCAAAACAGCAACAGCCCTGATAAGAGTCTTAAACTTTCCCTCTGAAATCTCACAAGTCAGGCCTCCATTTTCTGCACTGTTCTCAACATTATCTTCCAAGCTCCTACACAACATCCCACGGAATTCTTAACACCAGATGGATAGTCTAGCCCAAAATTCCAAAGTCCTTCCACAGTCCTCCCCAAAACATGGTCAGGTTGTCACAGGAATACCCCACTCCTGGTACCAATTTGTCTTAGTCAGGATTTCTATTCCTGCACAAACATCATGACCAGGAAGCAAGTTGGGGAGGAAAGGGCTTATTCAGCTTACACTTCCACACTGCTGTTCATCACTAAAGGAAGTCAGAACTGGAACTCAAGTAGGTCAGGAAGCAGGAGCTGATGCAAAGGCCATGGAGGGATGTTACTTACTGGCTTGCTTCCCCTGACTTCCTCAGCTTGCTCTCTTTTAGAACCCAAGAATACCAGCCCAGATGGTATCACCCACAAGGGGCCCTCCCCCCTTGATCACTAATTGAGAAAATGCCCCACAGCTAGATCTCATGGAGGCACTTTCCCAACTGAAGCTCCTTTCTCTGTGATAACTCCAGCCTGTGTCAGGTTGACACACAAAACCAGCCAGTACAGGGGATTATATGCAGATGCAGATATTTCCCAGAAAGCATTGTGGTGGGGACTATCCCTCTCCCTGGCAGGTTTTGTAGGTGGCAGCCCCCACTGGTGCTCAGCCTCACAGAACCTCCAAAGACTTGAAAGGAGTAACTGAAGAACTATCTGGAGTAGGCTGGCCTAAGTTGAGTTTATTTCTGTCCGTGTCCCCTCTTAGAGTTAATTCCGGTGGACTTGCAATTAGACCTAGCGAGAGGTGACAGATAAGTGCTGAAGAGGTAAGAGTGACAGTTATCCGCTGTGAAATTAGCAAAGATGGTCACCTAGCAGGGAGGATCTTAATTGCAAAGGGCTCAGAACAATGTGATAATACTGTGCTTTCAATTGTTCTGAACAGATAGATGGATAGATAGCTCCTCCAATGGCAACAGGGAAGCGTTCAGATTACTAGTCCCTTATACTTTTAGCTCTGGTTGAATGAAATTCAGCAAAGATTTAAAGATATTTTTATTTCTCACTTCGTTTTCCCCCCTTCCCCTCCATCTGTTTTACAAAACATAGCATGCGAAATCTAGTATGGTTGACCCAGGTCTGTAATCCCAGCACTTGGAAGGCTGAGTCAGGAAAATTGTCATGATCTTTGAGGTCAGCCTGGGCTACATAGCATAGGGACAGTAGCTACAAAAACCAAACAAACCACAAACAACACTCTGGGAATGGTGTCCATGTCTGTAACCTTAGCACTTGGTGGAGGTGGAGATCGAAGAATCGGTAACTCAAGGCCAGCCTGGGCTACGTAATGAGTTGGAGATCAGTCCAGGTTAAGTGAAACCCTGTCTCAAATAAAAGAATAAGTACATAAATGCATACATACCACATACACAAAACAGAGCAACCAACAGAATGAGGAAAAAACAAGGTTAAGAGTAAAATTATTCCAACTGTACAATTAATTACCGTATATGAAGATACCATGATAACTTCCTATAGTCTTTTCTCCAGATGCATCATAGTCCAGAGAGTTCAACCTCCCATCATTGTAGAGTCACGGAGAGCGGTGTTTTCTGTCCTTGAAAAGAAGTGACCATATACGCAACCTGGCTATCAGCTCCTTGGACCTTGGACACTAGACATCATGGGACAGGGAGTCCTTGTGAAATGGACATAGACTGGGTGAGCCTCTACCGAAGTGTCTGCCCAAAGAAAGTCTCAAGGCTATAAATAGTGCATGGGGAGCACACCTAAGTGGAGTCTAGGAATGGGTAAGGGACTCAGCTGAGAAGAGAGGCCAGGCAGGTCAGGGATTAGAAAGAGACCCAGGAGCTCAGGTTAGCCAGAGGGAGGATTGTGGAGAATTGCAGAGGCTAGGAGTAAGGAAGACTCATTTACATTAGCACAGAAGGAAGTTACCCAAAGCAGAGAGGGAAATTACTCAAAAGAAGCAGAGAGGAGGGCACCCAGTCACAGTAGTCAGACTAAAAGACAGGCTTAGTAGTGGGGGAAAGGTAGCCTTTCACTCTTTACTGTTTGATCTTACCTAACATACTGTAAAAGGAGGGCCCAGCATTGGCATGCTGTGTAGCTTTATGTGCATGCATGAGAAATGCACTGAGTTCCATACCTAACACCAAATAAGACAGAAAGAAAGAAGATGAGAAACCGAACCCAAGCAATGAAATTGCACACCATAGCCCAGTTCAGAAACACTGTACCCCAACAACCCTGTGACCCCCAAAGTGCAAACTGATTAAATCTGACATCTACCTGACATCTTGCCAGGCAGAGAAGCAGGAAGGCATGGAACCACAATTCGAGGCAAGACCTTATCCATGAATGGCATGGGTGTTTGATTTCTAAACAAAGACACTAATGTGTTGTTCTACTTTCCTTTCCGTTGCTGTGACAAACACCACAACCACAGCAACTTAGAAAGGATTTTTTCTGGCACTTCCTCATTGTCATAGCCTATCATTGAGAGAAGTCGTGGCAGGAACTCAAGCATGACCTCAAAGCAGAAGTTATGGACAAACACTGATGACTGGCTTGTGCTAAGACACATGGTTCACCTGTCCAGGGACTGTCGCTTCCCATGTAGGCTGGGCCCTTCTCTATCAATTAATAATTATAAATAATCAGTCTCCTTGACCCCAGACATGTCTACCAGCCAATCAGATCTGGCTATTCTCAAAATCAAGACATCCTTCTCAGGTGACTCTAGGCTGTGTCAAATTGACAGTTAAATGTCACTAGGACACATGTTTTATTATTGTGTCACATACACTCATAGACTCATAGAATCAGAGAGGATGAATAAGAAACATTAAAAAGATCTGAATGGGTCTTTCTTTCTTTCCTTTTTTCTTTCTTTCTTTTTCTTTTCTTGTTTATTTGTTTTTGTTTTTTAAAAGACAGGGTTTCTCTGTATAGCCTTGCCTGCCCAGGAACTCACTGTGTAGACCAGGCTGGCTTCAAACTCACAGAGACCCACCAGCCTCTGTCTCACAAGTGCTGGGATCAAAGGCGTATGTCACTACTGCCAAGTTCAAATGAACTTTTCAATCTGAAACTTTCATGTATGAGTTTACAAAAGTGTATTGAGTGGGATTAATAAACTATTAGATATTACTGAAGAAAATATGAGAGACCTAGTAGACATAGCAATATCCCAAATAAAACCTATGAGAGATAAGATCAAAACCCCAAAGGGCCAGTATCATGAACTGAAGGACAACTTCACACACCCCAAATATATATAACTGGAAAATACAGTATATGTCATGAAATCATTGCACAAGACTAGGAGGGGAGAAATGGAAGCATGCTTGAAGTAAAGAAAAAAAACTGGTAATATCTTTAGATAAGTTTCCAAAGATTTAAAAACCACTCCAAACAAACAAACAAACAATGGCCCCAAAACACTCTTCCAAGTAGTTGACAGGTTAGTTGTATGTGGTAGCTAGCTCATGCCTGCAGTCTCAGCTCTTGGAAACTGAGGCAGGAGAATAGATGTGAGTTTGAGCTAGCCTGGGGCACATAATGAGTTCTAAGCCAGCCTGGACTACTTAATGAGACTTGTCATAGAAACATGAAGCCATTTGAACAATGACACTTCCTAAAGACATGCAGCAATGGTTGCCCGTGACTTCGTGTCTCATAGTTGGCAGTAGTTCTATGATCTTGTAGATAATTTTCCCTGTCTGAATGTCTAAGCATGAACCTACAAGCTCCTGTCATGTTCTTTTTAAAGACCAAAAGACTTCTCAGCTATGCCAATTGTTTATTGAGACAGTACCAGAGAAGGGACAATAATGTCTTCAGGTCTCCTTTAAGGAAAGGGTGCTGGTTGGGGCGATGCTCCTAGAGAGACTTGCTTTCTAGCTTTACTCTGAGAGAAGTGAAGATGGGGACTTTCTCCCAGCCTGCTATGGAAGCTGGAGGCCTTCTGTACTAACAATGGCTTTTGAGATGCTGACGCTGGGGATGAAGTCATTAAGAGCCACTGGGGGGCGATATCACTGCACCAATACTAAGTGCTACTCTTACTGTGTCCAAGGCTTGGAATAAACTTAGGTGGATGATCTGGTGCTACTGTCTACGCTACAATTAAGTACTAATCCGCTAATTATGTCTCCTCTCAAAGTAACAGTGATAATCAGTGGAAGCAGCCCATACAGCCCGGGCAGACTTCTGAGTTGGGAGTGTTTACTCCCTTTTATAGGAGAATTTTCGGAAGAAAGTGGGAAATGACTGGGCAGCAGGTGGAGAGGCCTAAGAGGCAAGTTTATCAACAAACATGAGACCAGCCACAAGGTGATCTTTCCAGCATCTTTCTCAAAGAAGCATGACTGGAGTGGGACGTTTGGAGTCCTATCTCTTAAGAGCTCTGATTATCCTTCAGCTCCTCCATGAACCTGCTACATTTAATATAGGCTTCTTAAGTTCCTAATACAGGCTTAGGCACTGTGTCCTGCAGAGATAGCAGTAAGGATACAATGTAAGCAGTAAGGATACACTGTAAGCAGTAAGGATACAGTGTAGTCCCTGACCCAGGGTACCAGAATCTGATGGGGATGAAGACAATGGATTAATTATCAAACCTCTTTTCACAAATCCCACAGATGATATGAAGAAGAGTCTAAGTGCTTGTGAGATGGTCTAACATGGGAGGAGATGGCCAGAAACTGATATCTAAGGGATGGATGAAGGAGTGACACAGGAACAGTGCTCTAGGTTGACCCCAAGGAAACCTGGATTAACCAGAGAGATGTGATGTCCTTTAATGACAGTTTACTCTCTAGATAATGTTAAGAGTTTGAAATTTTTTTTTTAATTTGGAAAATTAAATGTTGAGCGATCCATTAATGTTTTTTATAAGGTCAGTCTGGCTTCTGTTTGGAAGACAGGGAGACAGTTTTGTCTCACTTCACAAAGAAGAGAGGACAAAAGAGATCCCAGACCCACAGTGAGCAAAGCAGGGGAGGCAGGAGCAAGGTGTCAATGGTGACCCTTTAGCATCTAACATGGGATGTGGTGGAAGGAGGTGACATGTACTAAATCAGGGAAGGTGGGATGATGAACAGAAGATCAAGTGTTAAACATGATCATTTTGGATGCCTGGAGGCATTCAAGTGGGGGGAGATAAGGAGCTGAGGGAGATGATATAAGGTAGAGACTCAGTTTTAGGAATCACCAGTGCAAAGCCCCAGAAATAGATGAGATTACCTTTAGGGACAGTACAGCAAATGTGCTAGGAACCCAGGAGGACCAGCTAAGGACCAGACTAAGAACCAACACTTGCAGAGAGTGGGGACCCATGAAATGGAGGGAAGATCTTTTCAGATGGAGTCACCTGGGTCCAAAGAACTTACACGGTACACTGTAAAGCCCCTCAGTGACTCAAAAACACTATCAGTCAATCCAAAGGATGCAGAATACAGCTTAGAGTTTGAAAAGGAAATGGCACATGATAGTCAGACGTTATCCATAGATGTTATATTGGATTTCCACAGCTGTAACTGAATGCAGGTCATATACAACCAAAAGTCGAAGGGTTGATTTGGGCTTACTGTCTTAAAGAATTTTTTTTCTGTGGTCATTTGACTTCATGGGTTTGGACAGAAGCATGGGGCACTGGAATTTCTTCATTACATTGCTAACTGGAAGTACAGGGAAGCAGATAGGAAGAGGTCAGGGAAAACGTACCTTAAAGGCTGGGGTCTGGTGACCTACTTCCTGTAGCCAGGCCCAACCTCCTAAGGTTTTTTAGAAATTCCTCAAATAGTGCTACCAGCTGTGTGTTCACTCATGAACCCGTTCAGGGAACATTTCATATTGAACCATAACAGATGGACTATGAATTTAGACTTGAGAGGTAAAAATTTAAGACTAGGAAGGACGCTTTCAGGATTTTAGAACACTAAACATATTTTTAAACACACAAGTAGAGAACAACTGTACAGGATAAGAATGATAAATACAACTTTAAGTGTTTAAAGCTAAGAGCTGTTTCATGGGGACTTGGGTTCGGAGTTCTGCCTTGCGGCAGGGGTGTGTGAAAGCTGCTAGGCAGGCGAAGGGGAGATGCTAGGCTACATACCATCCTTGCCGCCATTAGGGTGCAGGGATCTCAGAATGGAGCCTAAGATGGGGGCCCCTGCCTGGGTGAGAAATGACTCAGGCTGGGGACGAAGCTGGGGTTCCTTAACTCCTAGGCACCCAGGTGTCACTGGGAATCTTGGGGAGTCAAGACAGCAGGCAGGAGGAGGGGAGAATCAGGCTTAGCTCAGGGTGAGTGTCTGCAGTGCTAAGGTCCTTCTGCAGAAGACTTAGGTAGTGAGACTCTGTATGATGAAGGCTTCCCCCCACCACACCCTCATGGCGGTTCTTGATGAGAGAGACAGTCCTTGTCCAAACTGGTACCAAATTGGTAGTAGAAAATAGACACATAGGAGATACTCAGGGTAGACCAGAGATTAAATACCTTTTATAGAAAGGAATGTCTGGGAAGGGAAGCTTGTTGACCAACCCGCTCCCCCCCCCCCAGGGCCTATCTAGATACCTCATTAACATAGAGAACTCTGTCCTGTACTGTGTCACTGGTTGAAAGGATCCTCATGCAGGGTGTCCTGGTCCTGTGAGCCTGGTCAGGAACCAGGTCAGGAATAGATAAAATGCCTACCATTCTCAGATACGAAAATTACTGGGGTTTCTAAATCCGCTCAACCTTCCCAGTTTTTGTCTAGTGACAAGGTTCCCCTTGCCCCACAGGGGCTGGAGCAATAGCTGAGTGGTTAAGAGCCCATACTGTTCTTGAGGAGGACCAGAGTTAGATTTCCAGAACCCATGTCAGGAGGTTCAAGACTGCCTGCAACTTCAACTCAAGGGGACCCAGCATATTCTTCTGGCCTCTGTGGCACCCACGCGAGACACACACACACACACACACACACACACACACACACACACACACACACACATCCACACACAGACACACACAGTCACAAAACCAAAACGAGTTGACTATCTCCACCAGGGATACTCCAGTGCCCCATCTAGGGATGTGGAGAAACACTTGCCTGTCTGCCCAGACCTTGGGGAGGGGTCACAGTATCTGTGTTTATAACAGAGAGAACCTGGAGCTAGCTCAGATAGCTGTCTCAGGATAACTGATAAAGAAACCACGACGTATTTACTGAAAGCCAACACTACCCAACACCACCTGTATTGGGAAGGGATAAGCCGTACCACTGTCTGATACATTTTAATGGGCAGAAAACTGCGTGCCTTGTGTCTAGTCACAGAAAGTTCGAGAACACTGTTTAGAAACATGAGTGTGACTCTCTAGTGAAATAGCCAAAATCAATCAAGAGTGTTCGTCCACAGTCAGCAGACTGGGGCTCAGAGAGCAGCGAGGGGGGCACGAAGCTTGCAGAGAGCATACGCTGGTGCTTTAGCCAGGACAGCAGGAAGCAAACTATATATGTCTCCTTTTCTATGTAGGAAGAATCTTAAGTGGGCTGGAGAGATGACTCAGTATGTAAAGCTCTGGTCTTGCAAGCATGAGGAGTTAACTTAGATCCCTAGCCAGAGTCCTTGCGTTGAAAAGGCTAGCCCTTTTGGCATGCACTTGCAATCTCTGAACTATGGAGGTAAAGATGAGCAGACCCCCGGAGCTACCTCACTGGTCAGTCAGTCTGGCGTCTTTGGTAAGGTCTAAGGCCAGCGAGAGATCTTATCCCTACCCCAACCCCTCAAGAAAGGTAGGTAGCTGGGGTTCCCTAACTCCTGGGCACCCTGGTACTGCTGGGAACCTCAGGGAGTCAGGACAGTAAGCAGGAGGAGGGGAGATCATGGGTTAGCCCAGGGTGAATGTCTGGAGCCTAGACATGCACGCGTATGTGCACACACACACACACACACACACACACACACACACACACACGCATGCATGAATGCACACGCATATGAACATGTGCACACACAAAGTGGAGATTACCTGAAGGACAGCAGTTAGTGGTTTTCATTCTGGTGGAAAATGTCGAAAGGTTAGTGGGCTGAAAAGAGCCACGGGTCTCAGGAGGGATATTTATTTTCTGTTTTCTTTTTCCTTTTAAGGTGGAAAGTTCTAAAATACATTTTGTTTCAATTTCCTCATCTGTGTAATTACTCAGACCAGAGCTTTTAAAATTAGGACACAGTTGCCTCACACTCCAGGATGGGACCACATCTCAGTAAACTCACCCACTGTAGGTTGAAAATTCTATAGACAGAACTTACGTTTAGTCCACCTGCACACCGATAGCCTAGCGTGCCAACGTGGGGCTGTGTTCACTAGCCTGTGCTCCCTCTGGGATCACGTGGTTGCGGGGGAGCTGGAGTTCACTGCTGCTGCCCAGCACGTCAGAAGAGTTTCT
Organism: Tokudaia tokunoshimensis; assembly: GCA_036184795.1. Taxonomy (NCBI): domain Eukaryota; kingdom Metazoa; phylum Chordata; class Mammalia; order Rodentia; family Muridae; genus Tokudaia; species Tokudaia tokunoshimensis. The sequence continues at coordinate 18,099,688 of BTHU01000022.1, forward strand.
CAAAGCACATATCTCTAGCTCGAGGAGGGGGGAGGGAATCAAAATTCACAATTTTGCAGGGCCATTTTTTTTTTTTACCAAGTATCATGTTATGTATGTGTAGAGTGTGTGCATGCAGGTTTGTGCATAAGCCGGTGTGTGTGTGTGTGTGTGTGTGTGTGTGTGTGTGTGTGTGTGTGTAGGCCGGAGGACAACCTGGAATGTCGTTCCTCAGGAATTGTCCACCTTAGTTTTTGAAACAGTCACTCACTGGGAGACTGGGGTTCTTCAGTTAGCCTGGATTGGCTGAGCGCCAGGGATCCACCAGTCCATCACTGACTCACCAGCGCTAGGATTATACATGGTTGCCACCAGGCCTAGACCTTTCAGTGGGCTCTGGAGATTGATCCCAGGCTCTCGTGCTTGCAGGGCAAGCGCGACGCAGATTAAGCCAGCCGCCCCACCCCCATGTGTTACTTTTGTACAGCTTTAAAACCAAAATATCCCCGAGTTAAACCATCACCATGTAGAGTTCACACATTCCTACTCCCCCACTTCCACAACCTGGAGATCCAGAGAGTGTTTTAACAGCAACTCAAAGCCTCAGAATATGATGAACACGGGTTCTAGAGGACAAACTGTATTTAAAAAAATGGCTCAAAACCACTTTCATTTCAAGATGAGAAGAAACACATGAAGCAGACCCAAACTCAGAGTTCTATTTGTTTGTTTGTTTGTTTTCAATCAGAGCATTTTAAAGGAGATGCTATAATTGCAAGATGTAGCTCCAGGATGTCCCTCAAATGCTTGGGCATGGAACTCCTTGCTTCTCTTTGCAGACAGGGAGACTGTGTGAAAAGTTTGAGAGGTAATGACTGAGGCTTCAGTGGGCGTGAGAGTCACACAGAAAGTCGAGCAGAGAATAGGAACCATAGTTTGGGACTTGGAAGCATGCAAACTTTCTACCTTCCCACATGGCATTTAACTCTTAAAAGACTGTTCACTTAGATGCTAGGATGCTCTACTCCACTGTGCTTTGAGCAGCGCGTGCAATAAGAATGTATCTATTTGATCCGACAGACCTTGCAAATGGCTTGCGAATATAAACAGGACTACGTGAAAACTAGTGGCAGCGTCCGCCTGCTGCTGGCCTGGTGGACTGCTCCATTCCGTTAGGCCATTCTCTTGGTGAAATTCGGAGCTGTACAACTGGACTCAAGATTGCATTAATTCTGGCCTTGCCGGGGAAGACATATTCCCATCTACTCCTGCTCTCCATTTGACGGATGAGTAAAAGGGCGTTGTGGAGGTGTTGCTTGCTTCCAGAGCCTAAACTCACAAGTGGAGTCTTCTTGCTTCCTATTCCGTCAGAGTAAATGGTGCTACTATTTTTGGTTCAGTGTTCTTTTCCATTTCTGGTTATCATGATCAGAGAGAGGGGCGGGGAGGAGGGGAAGGAGAAAAGACATTCTACTCTGTTCCTAAGATACTCTCTGATCTGTCAGGCAACTTGCTGGTTATTATCCCAGGGTCTCTCACACGCTAAGTCCCTTGGCTGATGATGGCATGTGTGTGTGTGTGTGTGTGTGTGTGTGTGTGTGTGTGTGCGTGTGTGTTGTTACCTGGTAAAGCCCTGAGTAATAAAACAAATATAAAGTCTGACCCCAAAGTCTAGGTTGGGAAATACCTTGAGATCTGCGAACTTAACACTTCTTTTTTTTTTTTTTAAGATTTATTTATTTAAAGTATATGAGTACACTGTAGCTGTCTTCAGACACACCAGAAGAGGGCACCAGATCCCATTACAGATGGTTGTGAGCCACCATGTGGTTGCTGGGAATTGAACTCAGGACCTCTGGAAGAGCAGTCAGTGCTCTCAACCACTGAGCCATCTCTCCAGTCCCTTAACACTTCTTCAATAGTTTGTCAAAATCTCCTCCTTAATGCTATGACCTTTAAAAGGGACCAAAGGGGCCCAATCTCATCAGGTTATAGTAAGAGTTATTGAAAAAGGTATGCAAATGTGATCAATAGGACAATGATTATTTTAACTCTTTAGAATAAATCTCCTGAACAACCGTATCAGTATGCTAAAAAAAAAAAAAGTAATATATAAAAATGTCTATAGAGCTGGCCCTGGTTGCTGGGGTTACTGGTGAGCCAGCTCCAAGGGTGTAAAAGCATGAGACCCCATAGGCTGACCAACTCAGATTCCTTCCAGGCCCAGATCCAGGGCTTTGAATTGGCCCACCCCACCATCTACCTCATCTACAGTTTATTCTCCCTGATTCTAGCTTCCTGGGGTTCTTTGGTTAATAACACCCTGCTGCCCACCTCATGGATTGTAGCCATATTGCTATTGGTTAATTGATTCCTCCAGGAAACCCACCAAGATTTGTCAGAGGAGGCAGCCTCAGGACCCTCGTATCTTAGTCTGCAAATATTTGATAGATGGATAATTGCAGTAGTTACTTTGTTGTTGCTAGGACAAAATGTCTGGAAAAAAAAGCAAATAGTCAAATGAAGCATTATTAATCCAGTGGATTGGGGAGATGCTGTTCACAGTGTTGAAGAGGGAGACCCTGCCACAGTGGCGAAGAAGGTACAGCAGCGGGGAACACAGTCAACATCTGAGTCCAGGAGCAAAGAGAGACGAACGATGGTGCTCTGTTCAATGTATCATCTTCCCGCTTTCATTTGGTTTGGTATTACAACCCATAGAATGGTGCTGTCTATGTTCAGGGTGGGTCTCTCTTCCTCAGTTAACATTCTCAAGCAATGTTCCACAGTCATGTCTAGAAGCATCTCCCAGGTGATTCCTGACAATAAAGATGATCCCAGTGCTTGTATTAAACTATCCAATATCCAATATCCAAAGGCTCGTGAGCTGAAGGCTTGGTCCTCAGCTGCCAGCATTAAGGGGACCGACTGTATCATAAGGGTGTTATGATCTCACCAGGGGATTAATTAATGATGCAGAAGGCACTACTGGGAGTCAAGGCCTTGCTGGAGGAAGTAGGTCACTGGCGACATGCCTTCGAAAGGACATTCCATGTCCGCCAGACCCTTCCTATCTCTACTCTCAAACCACCATGAAGGTGTCTCTTTGACATATTAAACAGTTTTCGTCATGAGTTTCAGTCTCTTCCCAGACCCAAAGTGATGAGACAAAGCAACTGCGGACTGAGAATGCGATCCAAAACAAATCATTCTCAGGTCTTGTTCGAACACTTGATCTCTATCCTGTGGCATTGTTTGGGGGAGGCTGTGGAACCTTTAAGAGATGGAGCCTTGCCAGAGAAAGTGACCCTTGAGGCTTTATAGCCTGGTCCCTCTTCTTCATGGCACCCTGCTTCCTCATGGCAGATGTGATGAGCCAGCCTCCTGCCTCAGTAACCGTGCCTTCCCCTCTGTGGTGGGATGATCTCCTCGAACCGTGAGCCAGAAGGAGCCCTTCTTCCTTTCAGTGATTTTCCCGGCAGGTGTTTGGTTGTAGCAATGAGGAAGGCAATGGGGCTTCAACCAGGTTTGCCCTAGTTAGGCAAACCATTTGTTTTTTTAGACAATTAACAAAAGCTGGAGAGGATGAGGCAAGGGAAATCCCTGCGTGCTGCTTCTGGGAGTGTGAACTGGAGCAGCCGCTATGGAAACTTGCTGGTGTGGTAGCTGTGGCTCTTTTGCTTTTGTCTGTGTTTTAATAGTTGTCTTAGAGTTTGTACCTTGCACCTTTAAATAGCACCATATCGTATTTACACACTATTGTCCTATGTTGTAACTATGAAGAAAGCCTTAGAACAGCTATTTCCTCCACCTCTGTTTATTGCTGTCATTATTTACAGGGCATTTAAAGTTTACTTTAAATAATTACTTTAAATATACTAAGCACAAGAAAAAAATCCCATTTAGGTATGAAGCTGCCATTCCTGGAGGTCTGTCTGCCTTTGTGTAGACCTAGTGATTCCCTGGTTTTTCTTTCTTTGTGACATCATTCCCCAAGGACTCTTTGCAGTAAAGGTCGGTTGCATCGGTGATAGATTATTTTGGCTTTCCAGCTCTACAAACTTGGGCTCAGTGGGCACGATGGTCCTGATACTGAAGAGAAGAGTCTTTCCTCCAGAGAACAGAGTGATATTTTCAATAGAGGAAAGCTGACACTCCCTAAATGGTCATTTAGGGCTCCGCATGCCACTGGAGCGATTAGAAGAAGCTCACTGGCCTTTCTTGAGTCATCAATATTGATTCCTAAAGGGACATTAAGTTACTGCTATGTAACCTGAGTAAGGAAGCTTGTGCCTAGAACCCAGCAGGCTCATTGGCATGCCTTTCTAACACCCCACATCTGTTAGTCCTGAACAACGGAATATTGGAGTAACCTCGTGAAGACGGGACCACGGAAGATTCAGATCCTACAGGCATAAGGCTTAAGTCACTCTACCTGTATCTTGCTGCAAGCAGTGAGGGAATTGTTGCACGAGTCAAAGATGCCATGAATGCCTCATGAACCTTATGAATACCTGCTGAAACTGAGACTGTAGCAACTACATTCTATGTGATACGTACTTTTTTTTCTGTTTTGCACTGAGGCCTTTTCGGAGGATTACTAATGCGAACTGATTTTTACACATCTTACACTGACAGAGTTATTAATACAATATTTGTGTGTCTGCACCATTGGGAATAAGGACTTTTCCCCTGAGAAGGTCAGGTGTGAGGTCTGATGGCAGAGGAGGCGGAGCCTGGTGGACATTGTTGCTAACTCCTGCAGACCCAGTGCCGCTCTGAACCTCACTCTACTTGCTGAGTCATGCTTGGCCCAAATGGACTTCCAGTGGTTCCTTGGCAGTCTTTGGTTCAGCTTGGTTCATCAGAGGCGTCAGGAAGATGCACGAGGATGGGATTGGATTACATATTATCTCAATCTGTTCCATGCTGCCTTGCTACAGATTGACCACATCTGTCACCACAGGCAGCTGCCCCTGTCAGGTAGCTCTTCTGATACCACTTTACTCTTGGGTTCCACTAACTCACTTTTCTTCTTACACTTCAGGTCAAGGGGTACCAGAGGCTTTTAGCCTTTCCCAGCCCAAGGGTACTGTGTTAAATGTACTGGTTTCTTAATATATATAATATGTATTTCACTCGACTCTTTTCTGTATCCCAGTGTGTGAAAATGTGCTCTCTCTCTCTCTCTCTCTCTCTCTCTCTCTCTCTCTCTCTCTCTCCCTCTTCCCTCTCCTCCCCTCCCCTCCCTTCCCCCCACCTCTCTCTCTGATTGACATAGTAATCTTCAGATCCATTCCCTTAACTTTCCATCCCTTCCCAATCAATCAGCTTGGCCAGGAGACATGAGATTAATATCATAAACACAACTGAAAAATTGATCATGCATTGACTGTTAAAACACTTATTTATGGAGGGTGCTGGCTGAATATGGACCCCCCCAACTCCACCAAATCTGGCAAAATGCAGATGCAATCAGTTTAGACATTCCTTCCCTTTTCTTTTCCAAAAGACTCAAAACATCTTTTAGTGCTTCGTGGTGACTAACATGTCACTGGTCCAAGGGAAACAGTGTGACATTAGGACATCTCAGGTTCACTTCTTTGGGACATAAAATAATGAAAGATGAAAAGACAGAATTATTGTCCCACGAACTTGGTAAGCTTTCAGGTACTCGAGGACCCAGCTGGATCAGACAAAGGATGGCAGACCCTCTGAGGGGTCTTTTAAGTTCATTTTGATTAGCTTCTCAGAGACGAAGGATGGTTCTATATCAGACATTTGAACAACTGGGAACATTTGCATTCTAGAACAAGAGCCTCTTGAGGCAAGGGGAGGGGGGAGGGGCTGAGAGCTGCCTCATGCAAACATAGACTGTGAAGTTTGAACTGTTTCTGCTCATTCCTTCAATCGAAGCTTCAGTGAGGGGCCTAGGCACAGGAGGGTCACACCTGCACAAATGCTTTGCCACCAGGAAATCTTGCTTCTTTATTTATGTGCACACATGCATGTATATAGAGTGCTAACCTCCAGGACCATCATGCACCTTCTTTGAGCTATCTCATGTACTAGGCTAGTTGACCATCAAACCTCAGAGACAGGTCTCTCTCCACATCCCCAGGACCAGAATTACAAGTATGTGGCACTATCAGCCCTTATCACACATGCTGTCTCCCCAGCCTACTCTGTCTGAAAATTATTATTACGGTTTGAGAACCTTTCCCCATCTCTTCCCGCTAGATGTCATTTGAAACTCCCTGTCAGTACAGTTTCCCCAGACTGGACATTCCTTTATTAATGACGGAGTTCAAATGATGACTTATTGGTGAACCGAGGCTAACAGTGCTTCAGGTCTCCCTGTAGTTTTCTGAGCATCACACAACACGCAGGTTGTGCCTATCAGCATTTTATGTCACTGGCATTTTTCCCTGTTGCCCTCATGGTTAATATCTCTTCTCTTTCAGACATCCACTTCTCTTCAGCAGAGCACAGACTAGAGTAGAAATCATTTCTGTAAACATTATTATGCAACTATAAATACTTCCACACAGCCCACTTGGAGATGTACCTGAATACTAGATGAATATGAATTACCAACATGTGTAGAGACAAGTATCTTCTCTGCTAGGGTAATCCCTTTGTGTTTCCGAGTGTTTTCCAATAAATCCTTTTTGTTCCAGAGACTAAATTTATTTTTTCATAAGAAGCCATCTGGAACAGGCAGGGAAGTGATGCCCTCTCTTAGACACTTTGCCACGAAGCTCTGAGATGCTATTTAACCAAAGTATCAAGTCTTAAATTCACTTTTTTGGTAGCTTCTAGCTTGGGTGTCAAAAATGTTATTATATTTACCACTGGGGTGTATACATTTGCAGTAATAAACTGGAAGCCTGAGGGGAATGGTGGAGAGAGAGAGAGAGAGAGAGAGAGAGAGAGAGAGAGAGAGAGAGATCTTCCCCATTGCTTATGACCATTCTACCTGTTTATAATCACTTCCAAACCTCCTTAATCCTTTTTCCCATGCCTTATCTCCTCTAAATGAGTGAATCTTCGGTGATGGGGAATCATAGCAGCAGATCAGATTAGCATCCCTCAGTCTTGAAACTGTTCTTTAGATTGAAATTAGCTAATGTGTGCAACAGGCTAAAACATTCTGACTCATGATTAATATAAGTGGCACAGATGATGGTTTGTCACTGTCGCCATGGTCACTGTGGACAATATTCTCATTTGACTTGGTGTCCTAAAGTGGCTGGTACCTGTTTTAGGAAATGAACTGTAGAACTTGGCCCCTGGGTGAAAATATTGCCTCGCTATTGTGGAGATCTTTGATCAACCACTGTAATTACCTGCAAATCCTACTTATGAAGGGCAAATCCAGCCTGTGCCCATGACATTTACAACCAGCCTATCTACATGATAATTAACATTCCCATGACATGCATGTGCACAGTCATCAATTTAGGACATACCGAGACAGGGAAGAGTGTGTTTGAAACTTCTCTCCTTTCCTCTTCTCTTCTCTTTCCTCTCTCCATCTGTTTTTCTCTTCCTTCCTTGCTTTCTTCCTTTCTTCTTTCCTTCCTTTGTTTTCTAAGCCAGAGTCTCACTATGTAGCTCTAGCTGGCCTAGGTTTTGCTGTGTAGACCAGGCTGGACTCACATGTATGGTAATTCTCCTGCCTTTGCCTCCCAAGTGCCAAGATCACAGGTATGCACCACCATACCTGGTCCTTTTAGAGGCTTCAAATATTCTCTCTGCTCCTAATTGCTGGCACACTTATAATGCTAATTATTTTATTACCATACTTTGTTATAGAGAACACAAGATTCCTTTCATTTCTTTCTACTCTTGAGGTATCATTCTTCACTGGAAAAATAGTCATTTTACTTATGTCTTATTTTTGTCATCACATTAGGAAAAAAAATCCACGTGGGACTAAAGGATCTGTTTCTAATGAAGCTGTGGAAAGTTTGAACAGAACACATTGTGAGAACCACACTCTTTCCCTTCACGCATCAGGAACACAGGCTTTGCCTGAGAGAAGGCAGAGTCTCATTAATATTTAACAGACAAGACTCTCTGTCTCAATTTGCATATTTGAGAGATTAAGAATACCAGATAGTCTATACTAGGAAAAGCAGAATGAAGGTTTTGATTTACTACAGAAAAAGGCTTTCAGTGATTTGAGGGTGATCTTCATGGTGATGGACCCAAGTTGTCTTGTACGTGTAAAATTATTACATACCGTTACTTTTGCTATTATTGTCACCAAAAAACACCTAATACAAAGCAATTTAAGAAGTTTATTCTGACTCACAATTTGAAGGGCCACAGTCCAATATGGAGAAGAAAGCATGGCAGTGGGAAGTTTCATGTGGTAGGAGCGTGTGGCTTGGTATCTCCACCTCCTCACAATTTGGTGGGAAAAGAGCGGAAAGGAAGCTGGGCTGGCCTATAACATCTGAAGGCCAGCTTCCAGTGACTCACTTCCTCCAAAGAGGTTCTATTTCCAGATGGAGCCACAATCTTCCAAAAACAGCGCCACCTACTGGGAACCAATTATTGAAACACATGAGCTTATGGGGGGACATTGCACATCCAAATCAGCACATTGGTTAGCTTAAGGGGTGTAACTTGGCAGATGGCCCAAGTAAGCAAAACAGTATGCTGCCCTGTTTGCTTTGGAGTTGAACGTAGACATGTGGTATGGTGTAAGCAATGGGGGGCAAGTAGAAGCCACTAAGCAGATTCTAGGTGCTTCTTTGCACTGGACTGGAAGATAAACCCTGTCGTGAGATAGGGGTCTCTTGTGACCACTGAACAATCATCTCAAAACTACAACGTTGTTGAAATAGTGAGAAGACAGGAATATGCTCCTCTGGTGTCATTGTGAATCTCTCTGTTGTACAAGTTGTATCCTCTCAGCACCTCTGAAACATATTATGTATGAGAATAGAGCATACTATCTGATTAAGCCTCAGTGAGCTGGTTTTCTTCTTTTTAGGTGTGGGCAAAATAGGTATCTGTCGATAAAGAATTACTTAAAAGCAATAGAAATGCTTTAAGTCAGGGAGGAAGGTCCCTGAGGATGATGTGCTGGGGGCTGCCACTTGCTGTGCCTGCCCAACATCTCAGACGAGTATGACCCCATGCATCTCTAGTTTAGGAAGAGATCAAAACTTGAAACATAGTTCTGACCAAATCATGCTCACCTCTCTGTCTTTGCTTTTTCAATACTGGGAGTTGAATCTTGGGGTGTATGAAGACTCAGAAAGTGCTCTACCATTGAACTGTATCCATGGTTCTCTGAATCATATCTAACAAGAAGTTCCTGGACAGGTATGGTGAACTCAATGGCTGAACTGCATCTGAAGACCCAGATTCTGCTTCCCTGTCAGATCTGTCCTTGGCTGAGTCCTTACTGTCATAAAGAATGTGCATTTATAGGTATCACAGCTAGATACTGCTACCAAAATGGGTACCAGAAGAGGTACCATATCTAATAGGTCAGCTTTGCCCTATTTAAGAAAATACTGATCTGTGGGTGATGACGCATAGCTCTAACCCTGGTATGCAGGAAGCTGAGGCCACAAGTTTGAGGCTACCTTGGGTTACCTAACGATGACTAGACTAGCTAGGGCTACATATTGAGATCCTATGTAAAGAAACAAATAAATATTTTTTTTCTAGAACTACTTGCCATCCACAGAGTTCTCCCAAAGTCTCGTTCAGTCTGAATGGAGAAACATGTACACCTGAAACAATCACTCTCAAGTAGAACAAGATGACTGTGATTGTCTGAAGCTAATGAAGATCCACTCTGGAGTCAAGAAGAAGATGACGAACAAATCCCCAGAGGTATAGGCCTGCTGATAGAAGAGAGGGCTAGGGAGTGAACCATAGGGTCTGCAAACATCCACGGGGATTTTCCCTCTGACGTGAAGGACATTCTCCCTAACCAGGAAGTATGGGTTCAGAACCAGAGCACAGAATAAGCAGTTGTTATGTTGATCTGAGTCTATGTCCTAGAATACAAATACTCTGCTCTCCAGCTTTGTCTGTAGGAGTGTTAAAGAACGTAAGGATGCTCCCATCAAGAGTCCCCTTGGCCCTAGTTGGGATTCGTGGGCAAGTCTCTTCGACTCAGGACTTTGTCCCACTCTCCTTCTCTCTCTTGTTTGTCACTATGGCTTGACGACCTGGTAAAACTTGACTAAAGCAGTTACACCCGCATGCTGATATTCTTCTTTCCACGGCCATCACTGAGCTCTCCAGACGCAGCTCTTGTTGCACTGGTGTGATGGGAAATGTCCACTGTCAATTTGGCTAGATTTGCACTCACCTCTGGTGTGTCTGTAAGGATGTTTCTAGTAAGGTTTAACCGAGGAAGGGTGATCTTTCCTGAATGTGGGTGGCATCACACCATAGGTCCAGGTCCTGGGCAGAATTAAAAAGGAGAAAATCAGATGAGAAGCAGTATTCACCTCTGTACGCCTCCTGACTCAGGATACTATAGAACCATCTGTCTCATGTTCCTTCTGCCTGTCCTGCTTCATCGTGATGGGCTGTACCCCTAAAGCATCAGTCAAGACAAACTGTTCCTTTCTTGTGTTGTTTTGTCATAGCAATGAGAAAAGTAACCAATCCCTAAAGGACAGACAAAGGTATGGATTCACTGCAGAAGCTAAGCATTGAACTGGCTCTTGTAGACTGGTGGGATCTGAATTTTCGTGGAGTTGGAATGAATTTCAATGTAAAAACAAACAAAGAAGCATACAAACCAACCAAAAAAACCCCAACCCTCTTCAATCCCTGGACTCACATGGTGAAAGGAGAGAGCCAACTTTCACAAGTTGTTCTCTGACCAACACACACACACACACACACACACACACACTCACTCACACACACATACACTCTCACACACACTCACACACATACACTCACACACACACACACACACTCTAAATAAATTAATTAACAACTCCAATAATAATTTTAAAAACTTCTGCTTAGTCAGGGGTGGGGGTGGAGTGGACTCTGGCATGCAGCACCGTTGGAGCGTTGGATCATCTGCCCAGATCTTTTCTCAGCCAAACCCTCCCACATCAGCCTCTTCAGTCCTAACTAATAACTGCCAATTCAGCTAATGAGTACCAATGGCAGGGAGACTACTCATCAACCGTGTTGTCCATGATGCTATCTGCAATCTCATCATTTTACCTGGGAGGTTTGAAAAGAAACGGACCATTCACACAGAAACCAAGGCAGCTGCACTTACCCCAGGCTTATCTTCAGACGGGGACTTAGCTGGGCCTTGGCTTGAGTGAAAGCTACGTAGCTTCTTTGACCATCTTTGAAACAGATGAAGACATCATGGCACCTGGTGTGTGTGACCACCTCACCTGATGGGGGTAGGGGAGTGACCCTCATCGTGGTGAAGGCAGAAGCCCAGAGACCTGCTGAACCCTGGGCATGAACCTTGAAATAATAAAGTCAGTTTATACTCGGTTCCTCATTTCCCTAGTCTCAACTTTGTCTCCTGAAAGTTAGAGTTAATAATTGTATTATAGATAAAGGCCAAGCACACTGCTTTCTTCTTCCCCCTCCTGTGAAACTGCCCAGGGGACAGAAATCCACCATTATAACACTGTTCTGCTTATTGACTCACATAAGGTCTTTCTATGTTGCCTTGCATTATTTGTGGTTGCAGAAAGATCGCTAGTCCTTTATATAAAAACAATAGCATCTATATTTTTAAAAAGATCATCTCTCATGAGTTAGCAGATTAGAAGTGATAGAATGAGGTTTGAAAGATGCCTCTGTGTGCAGATTTGTGCATATGGAGTTCAGAGGACAATCTCTGATATCGGTCCTCAGGTGCCGCCCACCTTATTTACATGGAGTCTCTCATTGGCTTAGAGTTTTCCAGTTGGGCTGGCCCAGCTGACTAGTAAACTCCAGGGATCCATCCATCTTTACCTCCCCAGTACTGGGATTAGAAACATGAAACACCGCTTCTTGAGGTTCTGGGACTCAAATTCTGGTCCTCATGGTCTCGCAGCAAGCACTTTGCCAACTGAGCCATCTTCTTATCCCTTGAGAGATGCTTTAAAGGTACACTAAGAAAACTTCAGAATGCTCGCATCATCCCCAGCCTTCGAGTGAAAGGATTGTTATTAATAATTCACTGGGTACCATGTTAACTAAACAGCGAGAGTCAGCTGTCCACAGTCCTTTGGGAAACAGGGCAGATATAAATGAAGCAACCAGTGAAAACAGATGCGGGAGCTTTCACCATGGCAACGTGGCTTTCTGTAAAAAACTCATATCTACCGGTTCAATACTTCAAAGCTTGTCCTTTGTGCACGAAGGACATTGTTGTGTTGGTCTACGTCCACATGAGCCTCCTAAAAGAAAAGAAATTTTATAGCCTTCTATTTAACATGAAGATGAAGCACCAGTTAATGTCCTTTATTTAGGGACCTGGAGGATTTTAGTGTGATTTGACCTCTTTCTATTTAAGTGGGATGGAGGTCACGATGGAGGACATCGGAGAGGTTATAGCTATATTTTACTGGCTGTTTTTGTGTGTCAACTTGACACATGTTGGAGTTATCATAGAGAAAGGGGCCTCCCTTGAGAAAATGCTTCCATGAGATCCAGTTGTAAGGCATTTTCTCAATTAGTGATCAAGGTGGGAGTGCCCTGCCCATTGTGGGTGGTGCCATTCCTGGGCTGGTGGTCCTGGGTTCCATAACAAAGCAAGCTGAGCAAGCCAGGGGAAGCAAGTCAGTAAGCAACATCCCTCCATGGCCTCTGCATCAGCTCCTGCCTCCAAGTTCCTACCCTGTGTGAGTTCCTGTCCTGAGTTTCTTTGGTGATGAACAGCAATGTGGAAGTGTAAGCTGAATAAACTTTCCTCCCCAACTTGCTTTTCTTGGTGAGGATGTTTTGTGAAGGAAGACAAACCCTGACTAAAATAAACTGGTACTGAGAGTAAGGTATTCCTGTGAGAGTGTGACCATGTTTTGGGGAGAAAGGACTGTGGAAGGACTTTGGAACTTTGAGCTAGAAGAGCCATTGGAACATTAAGAGCTCTGTGGGATGTTCTGTAGGAGCTTGGAAGATAATGTTGAGATCATGGAGGCCTTGGAAGATAATGTTGAGAAGATGGAGGCCTGGCTTGTGAACTTTCAGAGGGAAGATTAAAGACTCTTATCAAGGCTGTTGCTGTTTTGATTGTGAAGATTCTGTGGTTTTGGTTAGCTGGGGCTGAAGAATCAGCTGTGATTAACAAGATACCAGAACTACTAAAGCAAACCTTTGTGTTACTGGGACTATTGATGCTGGTTAGCTGGAGCTAAGAAATTAGCAGTGATTAAGAAGAGACCAGCATCACTGAGGTGAAATCCTCTGGGAAGTGTTTCCTGAGAGCACAGAGAAGCTGTGTTTCAGAGGCAGTCATTGTACCTTGTGTTGGCAGCCAGACTTGATGTTGTGTAAGAGTAACCCAGGTGGTACTGGTTTTGAAACAGGAAGTGGTAGCAGCTAATGCTTGGCACTGAGAGAGGCCAGGAGAGGTCATAGGTGAAGGTGCAGCCTCAGTGTCAATTGAAGACCCAGGACTGAAGGGGTCATGCAGAGAAGTTGAGGCTTAGCAACATGAAAATAGCCTATGAGAGGCTATTTGTGACAGTGTAGTCCACTTGTGGCAGAAGATAGTGGTGTTTTTAGAGATGCCAGTACCATGAGATGACCACCAAGAACAGCAGCAGCAGTGGAGTAAAGGCAGCTGGAGCCTAGAAGACAAGGTGTGTGCTACAAAGGGCAGAGATGGAGAAGTGACCCAAGTCCTTAGAGGATCCCAGAAGATCGTGAGTGGATCCCAGACATTGGATGGTTACTTTGATTTTGTTTTTGATTGTGACTGTGCCCTGATATGTTTCCCTCTTGAAGTAAGAAAGTATTTTAGTGGAGCCCATAGTTAAGAGACTTAGAATTGTAAAAGGACTTTGAATTGCAAAAGAGATTGGATATTTTAAAGGGATTAAAATTTTAATATATAAGAATTTGTAAAGACTATGGGACTTTTAAAGTTATTTAGATCTTGGGGATGAATAAGAAAGTAAGGGTTGAGGCTTAATAGTGGTATGTTTGTGTGTCAAATTGACAAGGGGTCAGTTGTACTGGCTGTTTTTGTGTGTCAACTTGACACAAGCTGGAGTTATCACAGAAAAAGGAGCCTCCCTTGAGGAAACGCCTCCATGAGATCCAGCTGGAAGGCATTTTCTCAATTAGTGATCAAGGGGGAAGGGCCCAGTCCATTGTGGGTGGTTCCATCCCTGGGCTGGTGGTTCTGGGTTCTATAAGAAAGCAAGCTGAGCAAGCCAGGGGAAGCAAGCCAGTAAGCACCCTCCATGGCCTCTGCATCAGCTCCTGCCTCCAAGTTCCAGACCTGCTTGAGTTCCTGTCCTGACTTGCTTTGGTGATGAAAAGCAATGTGGAAGTGTAAGTTGGATAAACCCTTTCCTCCCTAACTTGCTCTTCTTGGTCAGGATGGTTTGTGCAGGGATACAAACCCTGACTAAGGCATGTACTAACACCTTATGCATTTAGATCTTCAGGGTTCACTCGGCAGAGGTGAGAATCCCAGTTATAGTTCATAACTATCAGAGTGTTTTTCTTGTGGCTTAATTTACTTCCTGTTTCCCTGATAAACACTATGACCAAAAGCACCTCGTGGAGGAAAGCATTTATTTCATCAGATAGACCACTGGGATGAGAAGCCATTGCAGGAACCCAAGGCAGGGACTTGGGGGCAGGAACTGAAACAGAGGCCACTGAAGAATTCTACTACTGGCTTGCTCTCCATGCCTCGTTCAGCCTGTTTTGTTATATAGTCCAGATCAACCTGCCCATGGGTGGCGACACCTACCATGGACCTTCTCATAGCAACTGTTATTTAAGGAAACACCCCTAATATTTGCCTACAGCCTCATCTTATGGAGGCATTTTCTCTGCTGAGGTTTCCCCTTTCCAGGTGACCCAAATTTGTGACAAGCCGACAAAAACAACTAAGAAGCACACCTTCTTATTCTCCAATTGCTCAATGAGTATAAAGTACTGTCTCCATTTTAATGTCATTAGATAGCCTCATGCAAGCAACAAGTAGACGTATTATTAGCATCTCATGAGATAATTGTAGTTCAAAGTGACATGAGTCACTTAGTAGTAAATATAGAATGAAGGGGTTCATATATGAGGAAAATGGTGCCCATTGAATCCAGTGTGAACATAGTTTCCAAACCTATATTTAGGTGCCATAGTTTTTTTTTTTCCTCAAAGAAAGCTTGCCAAGGTCCATCTTTAAAGACTGTTTTAAACATCATGTATCTGGATTACAGGCTTGCTCATACAGCAACGGGACTGCAATGCTTTCTTTTTTGCGGGCATGCTAATCTCTTTCAGTAACATTTATTTTATTTTGAGCAGAGACTGGAAGGGCTGGGATGATGACTCCTCCGGAGAGAAGCACGTGATAGCACAAAAGGGAGGAGGGTCTAGCAGGTGCTCAGGTAATGTGACTGCCTGGTCTCTACGAATGGAATTAGTACAGGAAATCGTTTCTAAATGGACTTGGGAATCTTCAGATTCTGAGTCAGGTCCATTCTTCAGTTTCCGGTGAAAGCTGTACACAAAATGGAGAGCAAGCAGAGACTGTGTTTTCATGCCTGCCTCCAATTATCTGCACATAATGGAAACAGGAAAATGACCTGTAGCTACTTCTTTAAATGTTATGACATGGGGACCCTGTCTGAGTCTAAGCTATTTCCTGTGCATCTGTTCATGTCCTCATCACTGTTCTCAAGGGATTTCCTAGCTGGCCTAGCTCTGAGGTAGGCAGAAGGTAAGGTATCTCATTAGTGCAAAGTGTAGAGTGGTTTTGAAGCCATGCGTCTGAGTTCACAGCTTGGGGGGGGGAGGGGAGGCATTTGCCAGCTATTCGCTGTCTGAGTTTCAGTAGTGTGTTCCCTTCTGAAAAACAGCAACTAAGACCTTAACCTTTTAAGGGAGTTGGGGCACTCAAGCAGGACTGTTGATGGAAAGCATCTAGGAGTAAGAATAGCTGTTGATGTTATGATGTCATTAGTTACTTTTTCTATTGCTGTCATAAAATTCCCTGAGAGAGGCAACTTAAGGGGGCAAGTTCCCATTTGTGGGAAAATCCCCGTGGCTGCTGATTCCATTGTATCCACAGTCAGAGAGAGTGGTGAATGCTGGTGCAGCAAACTTTATTCTCATCTCACAAGCCTAGGGAATGGGGCCGCCGTTTTTTTTGGGGTGAGTCAATTAACCTGATCAAGGAAACCTCTCATAGGCATGGTGACAGGATAGGGCTAACCTACTCTATGTAATCCCTCTAAGATATGCCTAGACAAGGAGGCTTGTCTCCTAGATGATCCAAATCCTGTGCAGTGGACAATCAACAGCCACTATCATGGGTAGTTACTCGCAATACAGGTATCATACATTTTGCTATTTATGTCATCCTCAAAAAAAGGCTTTTTGGGGAATAAGTGCAGGTACCTCAGAACTTACCCCACCCCATCTGAAACGTGTCACCATCAGCACAGCTGCTGCCACCTACAGTGATTGGGAAAGTGTCACGATGATCCAGCTTGCCACAATTCCACATTCAGAACTGATGCTAAGTCCTCTTTTCCTGTCCCATTCTTCACTCTCTCTGGGGTGATTCTTACTAGAATGAACCATCTGCACCCAGAGGAGTGTGTGGTGGCACAGTGAAACAATGGCCCTAACTCTCAGAGGATGGGGAGGAGGTCCTCAGCTCATGCCTGTCACAGAGATACATGTCTCTTTCTAGGGCCTCCTCCATTCTCAGTTTTCAGGTCTTCTGAGATGACACAGAAACTTGCTGGACCACTGGGCTATCAAGAGGAGGCTACTGGGTGATAGAAGTCAGGTCTGGGCCCTAAGATTCATTTCCAGGATCCACCAGTGTCTGAGGTGAACAGGGATGGAGGAAGGGGCTGGGAAGAGGGAAAAAAAGGGGAATAGAAAGCATATTTTATTTTCACCTCTCTCCCTATTTAAAGTATGTATACACACATCCACACTCACACACATGTGTACGTGCATGCATATTTAATACTGTATTCAATTGAATATATCCATTGAATATATGTAATAGAGTATACATTCAATTAACTGTAGGTAGTTACAGTTTTCTATCTATCTATCTATCTATCTATCTATCTATCTATCTATCTACCTATATCTTTATATATGTATGTATATAAGCATTGTGTCCATAAGTGTGTGAGTTCCATTCCATTCTGAAATCTTTTGTTGTTATTTATTTTAACACTATTTCCTCCCTTTCCCATCTATCTTTCAAACAGACTCAGGAAGTGAGACTTGCTGCTCTGTTCCCTGTTTGCCTCTAACTTGTTTCTCTGTTAACTGTTTTAATACACAAAGTGTTTGGGATATATTTTATATCTTTATTTGGTTTTTGAGGCCTTCCAAGCATTTTGTGCAATGTTCAGTGACTTTTACAGAAAGAGACATCCCCACATTTGTGAGTAAACCCTGACTTTGGGGGGCTGCCAACAAAGTTGCCTGACTGTGGAATGCTGAACAGCCTCCTTCGTACCCATCCACCCTGGCAGGGGAAGTTCAAGGGGGTTCTTTGTACTAGATTGAAACAGCTAGAGAACCAGGCAAACCCTGGCAGGCATCTGTGGGATAGATTCCTCCAGCATTAATATGACTTCAGTTAAGAGGCTGCGTTTTTATCGCAAAGCCAAGCACCCCTGGAATGGACTGTTCATTTTGGCAATGAGGAACCGAAGGTTACATGCTTAGAACAAATGTATGGCTTGTTTCCAAGGCAGGCTGGGGAAACAGGCCCCACCAACATACTGCTGTTCTAGTGTGTATCTAAAACTACGTGATGGCTGCTGGGAGAATGTTGAGAGCTTTGCTATTGGAGCTAACATTCAAGTTCATATGCCAGGATGCATCTGCTCCCTGAGGTCTCCTTGGCAAGGTCAAGGGGACATTTCAGACTTTTGGTCAGTGTTCTAAGAGAGAGATAATGAGGATGATAAAGAGTACAGAGGTTCCTATAGATAGACACAATCTAGTTCCAAGCCCCACATGGAGTAGTAAGGCAATGTTTTACTCACAAAGACTATTTTGGTTGGAGTTCTAAGTATACTCTAGGACAGGGATGAACTTACAGATACATTCTGGCTCCAAAGTTAAAGATCAAAGGCAACATGTCTTTGCAGTTCTTCTTCCTCAAAGAGCATTTTATCTCTGGACAGTAGTAAACACAAGCTTGCCTTTACTGAATTTGTCCATCCATTGACCAATGGGAATTTTAGAAATTTAAGGCTGAAATTTTCTTTATTTCTCCAGGTAGAGGAGAATTTTGATATTTTACTTATACCTAACATTAAGTGGGTGATAATTATATGTCAATGTGTAAACCATTTTATATGTATTATTTGGCTAATTATCCAAAGCCCTATCATTCATTATAACTCATTTGAAGTGTTATAAAAGACTATTTGAAAAGATATATCGAAAAACTACACTATATACTTTAGAATGTCAACCTAGAGTAATCAATATTGAGACAGTCTATCAAAACTGCTAGGTTAAAAAAAGAAAGAAAAAATCCTTTGAACAGATAGTCAAAGGATATTCAATTTATAAAGAGTATGCAATTTATTAAATTTGGTTATTATACTATTGTAGTACTTTTACAATAAATGGCTGTTTTTTTCAAAGAAAGGAAAATATGAGGTATTGATTTTATATCCAGCTAAACTAACTTTTAAACAGTACTAGAAACAAATAGTAACCGTGTAGGAAGTAGGGAAATATTGTTCATATGTTTTTCCTCAGGAGTCAGATTTAGAATGATGGTCAGATAACCAGACAGTTCACCTACAAATTGGCAAGAACAGTTTGTTAACATTAAGTTTCTTGTTTTGTAATTAAAATTAAATAGCATTTAAAGAAGATGATTAGAGGGTAAGAGAACATATATGACCTGAAAGAGTAAGGGGGTTATTAGGAGCAAGAAGAGGACTCATGGGTGGGGGACCAGGGGAAGGGTGAGCAGAGGAGGGTGAACAATATGTGTATCTGAAAATGCCTCAAGGAAACTCATTAGGTTGATAGGTTAATTAAGGAGCTCGTTGGTTAAGAGTGCATGCTGTTCTCGAAGAGGTTGGAGTTTAGTTCCCAGAATTCACAGTGGATAGCTTACAACTTCCTGCAATTTCAGCTCCAGGGAACTCAGCACATTCTTCTGGCCTTCTTAGCACCTGCAATCATGTGCACCACCCCCATCCCACCTTCCCACAGACTCACACATACACATAATTAAAAATCAAACAAATCCTTACAAACTTAACTTAAAAAAAAGAAGGTAATAACAACAACCGAGGGTAAGTGATATTCAAGAGGAAGAGAGGACAGCATATGAAGGATGTGGGCTCAGATGATGTGAGCTTTAGACAACTATCAAGACAAGAGTGAGGCTGGGAATATTTAAAAAATATTTTCAGTAAGTGAAAAATGTTTTCAGTAATTTTAGAGAGGTTTTAAGTAATGTTTTCAGCAAGGTGGTGATAGCTTTATTTAGCCTCCTTTTCTGAGACTGTTATGCATACCATGTGGTTAGAACAAATAATTATGGTTTACTAGTTTATTCTGTCAACTTCACTGTATTTAAGAAACAGGATTCTTGGTGCGGAAGGAAGAAGATAGTGATGTACTCACTGTAGAAAATTTCGTTTGAAACTTAGTAACCTCAAATTTAAATCTGTATTAATTTATTAGGATATTAATTATATTATATTAATATATATATGTTCTACTGATTGAAATGTCCTAAAAACAATACTCAATCTTGTGATCAATACCAGTTTAATGGTTTTAAACTAATACTGAATTCTCCACTGAAGGGTATCAAGGTTTCTTGGAAAAATGACTGATTTTGAGTCTGGAATAGGAGGTACACCAGACGTGTCTGGATCATTCTGTTCTACCCACTATCAGATAGCAAGGCCATTCTCAAAGGCCTACAAGCACTCATGTTTAAAGGATTTAGGAACCAATTTGAAGTGGGTACTTTGGATAAAATATGAAACTATATGAGCTTCAGTGAAAATATTTTGCAAGGGATCAAGAACTTAGCACTTAAAGAGACTCATCTGTAGGAGAAACTATACCACAGAATAACCAAACAGTAGGTGAAGGTGACTGTCATCTTTATGGGATTTGGAATCACTGTAGGTGACAAACTTCCTGGTGCAACTGTGAGGCAGTTCCTACACTAGGGTAGCAGAGATAAGTTCTGTCCTGAAGATGCTGCTATGAGCTGTCTTCCAGACTTAATAAAAACCAGAAGTCCAGATGAGCATAGCATTCATAGCTCTCCACTTCCTGATTGTGCATGGCATTCCTTGCTCTCTGCGACCAATTGTGGACACATTGTAACCAGCTGCCTCCTACTTCCAGTTGTGGACACATTATAACCAGCTGCCTCCTGCTTCCAATTGTGGACACATTGTAACCAGCTGCCTCTTGCATATGACACCATTCCTTCCCTGCCAGGATGGACCTTATCTCTTAGAACTGTAAACCAAAATAAGCCCTTACTTTCTTAAGCTGCTTTTGTCACAGAAATGGAACAAGTCACCAACACACAGGATATGCCTTTTCTAAAAATGTTTCAAAGTGTA
This sequence comes from Tokudaia tokunoshimensis, assembly GCA_036184795.1. Lineage (NCBI taxonomy): Eukaryota > Metazoa > Chordata > Mammalia > Rodentia > Muridae > Tokudaia > Tokudaia tokunoshimensis. The sequence continues at coordinate 18,120,459 of BTHU01000022.1, forward strand.
TAAATAAAGGAGTTATAGAGGCACTAGAGAGATGGCTCAGCAGTTAAGAGTGCTCGTTCAGAAAACCCCAGTTTTCTTCCCATCATTTGCTTCAGACAGCTCCCAACCTGTTAACTTCAGCTCCAGGGGATGCAATGTTTTCTTCTGTTCTCCATCTGCACTCCACACATACGACACACACAAATTTCTTTTAAAAAAAATGTCACAGAACTTACCACTGCCATTTTGAATCTAAGGCTTAGGATAATGGCTGTTCTGGCTAGTCTTATGTCAACCTGACAGAGCTAGAGCCATCTGAGAGGAGGAATCTCAACTGACAAATTGTCTCCACAATACCAGCTGTAGGCAAGACTATAGGGCTCTTTCTTAATTAGCAACTGATGAGGGAGGGCTCGGCCTATTGTGGTAGTCCCAGGTGCTCTAAGAAAGCAGACTGAGCAAGCCATGAGGAAGAAAGCAGTAAGCAGCACCCTCCATGGCCTCTGCATCAACTCCTGCCTCCAGGTTTTTGCCCTGTGTGAGATCCTGTCCTGACTTCCTTCAGTGAGGAGCAGTGGAGGACACCTAACCCAAATAAACCCTTTCCTCCCTGTTACCTGTGTTCCATCACAGCAGTAAGAACCCTAAGACACTGGCCAAGATTATAGGAAAATTTACAACACTATTTGTCACTTGTTGGAAGGACACACTATCACTGACAGTCTTGTAAGGGAATCTAATCTGAGACCTTATGCACAAAGTCTAAACTGTGGGAAATAAGTTACAGGGCAATGGTCAAGATGCTTTAAGAAAGGAAAGAACAGGTGAGGAAAAGGACGGAGCCTAACATAGACTTTATGTTTTGACATCTAAAGCACTTCAAGTTTTAAGCTGTAAAAACAGGCTTTCGGTTTCAGAGAGGGGTAGGTACGTCCTTTCTTGTCTGTGTGTAAAGCAGGCAGATGGTGGAGGGGGTGAGCAGAATGATGACCAGAGTGGGGAATTTTCTATTGCTTCTACCCATAGCTTCCTGGTTAATCTCAGGCAACAACACACACAGGTAGAGGGAGAAAGTCCATTATTCTGGTGGTTCATAGAGGGTGGGGCACTAAAGTTGCAGACCTAGGGCTGTCTGTCTGTCTGTCTGTCTGTCTCTTTCTTTCCCATCTGCACCCACTGAAGCCCTAAGCACTTTGAAACTAGGTCCCACTGTAAAAGAACCAGTCCCAAAGTGCCACAAGACTAAAGAGACAGTTCCAGGGCTGCACAGACCATAGTTACCAGGGGGATCCTCTGGTGGGAGTGTGGTCCAGGGAGCAGCAAAACTACGCAGGTCCTGCCACTGGGTCACAGGAAGGTCACATCTATCAGTCAGGACAAAAATGGCTCCATCCAAGCCATTCTGTGCCTGGTTTATCTTAAGCTAATATCAAAGACTCAGGCACATTCCAGGCACCAGAGTACAGTTCTAAAGCTCCACATGCCACTCTAATGCTCTTGCTTATTTATAGAAAGCTGGGAAAGCATTCATGGCAAATGACCAGGGTCACTCAGGGACAGTCATGGAGGTTATGACTCAAGATGGTGGCAATCACGTTCAGCTGAATTCACATACTAAGGAAGAAAAGAAAAAGGCTTTTTCTCCTCATAAGGGAAGCAGAATAAACTCAGTAGCCTACTGAATAGGATTCAGGGTGTAACTGAGTATCTATTTCTTTTCTTTTGCCTCTTCATCCTAGATATTAGTTATTAGCAGTTAGGATTCTTTGCATCCTAACTGCTCCTGGAAGAATGAGGACAAAATCCCAAATTCTTAGCAAGGGACCAAGAACAGAGGACTCTGGGAGATAGACAACATGGAGACCTAGTGAAGAGCAGGGAGTGAGAAGGTCATACAGTTTCACATGTTGTTCTAAGTCAGCCTCCCCACCCAAGCCCCTCCAATCCCTCCCTGCTGAGGACACACAGACCTTGCCTGACACAGACAACATAAAAGGCAAGGGCTTATTGTGTATTAAACAGCCTCCTGTTGCTATGACAAAATACCTGAGAGAAACAACTGAAAAGAAAGATTTCTTTTGAGTAACGTCTCTAAAGACTCTTCCCTAATCACTTGCTACTACTGTTTTAGGACTGTAGTGAAGAAAATCACCATGGCAGGGAGCCTGTGGTCCAGCCAAGTAGCCAGTGCATGGGCATCTGGGGAGGAGGAGTGGGGCACGGAGAGGAGAGAGACAGGAGACCCAGGGTGCAGGGTAGAGATAAATGACTTTTTCTGTCAAGTTGACATAAGCTATAATCATTCAGGAAGAGGGAACCTCACATGAGGAACCGACTCCATCAGATTGGCCTGTAGGCCAGTTGGTGGGGACATTGTATTGACTAGTGATCAATGTGGGAGGGACGAGGCAATTGGAGGTGATGTCACCTGGAACAGGTGGCCTTGGCTCATATAAAAAAGCTCGCTGAAACAGTGGTGGAGAGCAAGCCAGTAGCAGCGTTCTTCTGCTGTCTTTGCTTCCACTCCTCCTCCAGGTTCCCACTTTTGTTCCTACCCCCACACCTCCCATGTGATAGACTGTGATGTGCTGCTGTAAGTAAGGCACACACCCTGCTCCTCTCTGCTTTTGTTCCTAGTGTTTATCACAGTAGTAGAAGCCAAACTAGGACAGTCACTAAGTCATTATTTATGAGGTGATGCACATACTTGGCTTCTGTGCTTAAGTAATGTAGATAGCAAGTCAGTAAACTTCTATCAACAATTCCAGCGTGAGTACTGACTGACTCAGTGCTTCAGAGGGCTTATTACTCTTGAAGTTTGGTTCCCAAGCACCCACTCCAATGGTTCCCAGATGCCTCGAATTTCAACTTTAAGGGAGCCAACACCCTCTTTTGGCCTTCACAGGGCATCTGCATCCATGTGCACACACCTGTACACAGTAATACATATAATTAAAAAGAAAAAAAGAAACACCCGAAATTTTTGCTGTGATTTTATGTAGAATTTGTTAGGTTAAAAATGAAAATCACTAGTACTGAGGATAGCAGTGGGGGAGTTTCCTCCTTGGGATCAAATATTTCCTTCTTGAGCTAGTGATCGATCAGTGTGGTCTGAATAGGGATGGAGCCAAGGAGAATCACATCTGTGTGACTTGCTCACTACAGTCTCCATGTTTGTTTCAGAAAAATGGATGATTCGATTTGTTGCCCTAGGGAACAAAAAGGATTATTAAAATTTTACAACTTATATTGATGTCCCATTCCAAATTAAAAATTAAGTGTGGAATGCAAAAATTATATATAAGACATAGCTCATATAGGTGATATAATAGTACATAGTGTAAGGGAATGGTATTGTGCCTTCTAGGTGGGATGCCATCTCTTTAGCCTGAATTAACAAATCCTGAAAGACTTTATTAGCATGAAAGACATCTGTTGGCCAAAGCAGATCATAGAACCAGTGGGAAAACACTGCCCTACACAAGGGGAAGATGTCTGTGCAGCTCTGACTAGTGAAGGATCAGCCTCCACAATGCTCGGTACGTGTCAGATGGCATGGCCGTGGCCACCAAAGCTACTATCAAGACATGAAAAGACCACAGTATGAAGTGCTGATGCTGAACCTACAGGTGTCCAGAACTGCTCATCTGCTGCTGAGGGGCATGGAAACTGGCCGCAGCACTTTGAAGAAACAATGCATAGTTCCATTTATCACAAGAAAGTTCCAGGACTGGTTAGAATGAACGTCAGAATGAGGATGGAGATGGTGTTGGAGGTTCTAACGCACTGTAGTATTTGGTTCCTGAAGCTGGATGACAGAAAGTTGAGCGTGCTTGAACTCTACATGCGTTTTATACATTCCTTTGTAGGCATGATCAAGATTATACTGAGACCCAAACCTCTTACTGGACCAGGCCAGCAGCATTTCTTTGCTTTAAAAAAAAATTTTGTTTGAGATGACACTATAGTTACATTACTTTCTTCCTTTTCTTCCTTCCCATGTATCTCTTGATTGCTTTCATTTAAATACACACACACACACACATATACACACACACATACACATACATACACGCATACACACACATACACATACATACACACACACATACACATACATACACACATACACACACATACATACACACACATATACATACACACACACATACATACACACACATACACATACATACACACACACATACACATATACACACACATACACATACATAAACACATGTTTTTTATATGTGTAAATATAACCTACTCCGTTTATATAAAGTTACTTGTATGCATCTTTTCAGTGCTGACCCTTTGGTTTTGGTTGGCATGTTCTTCCCTGGGGAAGAGCATTTCTCCCACTCTCTGTATTCCGTAGTTGCTTCTAGTTCTTTGTCTTGGCTTGAAGCCTCATGATCTTTCCCCTTATCATGTCAGTATGTCTTTGGGTGTTGTCCCCGTGCAGGTCGTGTCTTGGCGGCCATGTCAGTGAGACCTCATGGGTGTAGCTTCTCTGACATATACTAGGAGACACCATCTAGCAAATTCCTGTTTCTCTGCCTCTTACAATCTTTTGCAGCCTCTCTTCTGCCGTGATCCCTGAGCCTTAGGCGTAGGAGTGTGTTGTAGATGTATCTCTTGGAGTGGGGCGTCATAGCTCTGCACCTCGATTGGTTGTGGTTTTCTATTTTCATTTGCCTCTATTGTAGAGAGACATGTCTTTGATGAAGGGTAAAGACCACACTTATCTGTGGATGTAAGGACAAATATTCAGAATGTAGTCAGGGATTATGCTGGCTTAGTAAAGTGCTGGTTGTAGGTTCTTCTCCAAGAACATGGATTCACTAAGTGTGGGTAGTTACCTAGGTTTCTAATACTAGGCATGATTAATCTTCTGTTGAGTGGGCCCTACATCCACTTGGAGAGTTTTTGTTTTTGCACCACTTCTGAACCCTTAAGGTTATTGTCATGGTGGTCATCGTTGAGGTCCACAGATATCATAGCCAGGCAGGACTGTTTCCTTCTCTTGAAGCTTACATGACACTTTTTGGTGTTGTGAAAGCGGTTCTCATGGTAGAGACTTCTGGGTCAGTTCCGGCCTGGGTCCTCTGGGTGCTATCTTCAGCAACAGGGATTTATTCTTACTTTTTGGGGGGAACATAAAGGGGGGCAGCAGCCAAGAGCAATCGCAATAGCCTATAATGTTTTGGAAGCCTCTTGGACATCCTTGACCAAAGACTTTTAAAAAAGGTTTTTTTCATGCCTGGTAAGGTTTTTATTCAATAGTCAATTGCTTTGGCGGGAGGGGTACATTGTCAGCTTAGTTGGAAAAATTTAAACCATGCACGTATATGTATACACAAACTTACCTGTATTATAGATGCATTTTTAGGGAGACAGTTAATAATACGACTCCTGACTTTTTCCAACGTCTTTACTGTGATTGTACCCTCCTCTCGCCTTCTATATTTATCTCCCTCCCTGATTCTTAATTAAGACTCCCTCTGTTTTTTCTCCTTTCTCCCTTCAGATCACGTGGACCCTGCTATTCCCCTGTAGCTCCTCCCCCAAGCATTTCCCTATGTATCAAGCACCTGCCTGTTATTTATTGAGCTTATTGTGTTCCCTACACACTTGCTTCATGCCCTCCATATGTGCAGGAGTTTTTGCTGTGTGCGAGAAAAAGACACAGAATTACTTGAGCTTTTAAATGTCTTTGCCTCATTCTGTTTTGCTGAGGAATGCGTGCTGGACAAGCACACTACCACTGAGCCACCCAGCCCGAATCTGTGAATATCTACATTTAGAAAGTCTCATCTATCATGTATGGAGTGGGTAGAATGCACGATAAGAAAAATACAAAGCTTGTTTCGTCCCTCAAAGAATTAGAATCTTACTCAGGATCTGAGGACACAGAAAGATGGTTCTTGGAGGTCACTAAATAGACCTTTGGGACCTAATGACAAGCACAGTGAGTGTGAGATCCGGAGAGATGGCTAAGCAGGTAAAACATTTGCTATGGAAGCAGGAAGAGTGGTATTTGCATCCCTGACACTCACGCAAATGCTGAATTCAGTGTAACCCCTGTGCACAGGAGGCAGAAGCAGGGGTCTTCAGAACATGCTCGACTTCTGTATTCACCCACATACGTGCAAACCTGCATGTACTCATGAAAAAAAATGCACACTCATATGCCTGCAAAACAGACATGCGAGCAAATGAAATAGGTGTGCAAATGCAGGACTGCCCAGGGAGCACACACTCAATAAGAGCTCGTGCATGGCAAGCTACATCCCAGCGTGCTTCTGTATTCCCTCAGGCACATTTGTGTATAGTGTCATTAGAATTTCAAGTCCTTTTGTTGCCGAAGAATGCATAAACACTCAGCAACGTACTTTCGATTGAAATTCAACAGGCACATAGGCTGTGATGGGAATCTGTTGTATAGACAGCTTTTCATGGTTATATCTGCTTTCAACGGGAAAATACACACACGTCTGTACATGGCTTTCAGAAGTGTTACAGCTCATTATATTTTATTATAGCATATCTTCATTCCAACCCCATAACCTTGGCACGCTGACATTCTTTCAGCCCTTTTTCCTCGTTTTAGAAACAGAATAGCCCAGGATTATTAACTCACTGTTGTGTTGAGAAGAATCTGTGACTGGCATCCAGGAATAGGAGAAGTAACACTCATGGTTTCTGCACTCCCTTCTGGGAGTGGCTGTGGAACCTGAGTGTAACTCTGGAACCAAAGACATGTGACTTCTAACCTGGAACACTTTAAATCCAGGACTGTTTTAGTTGAACAGGGAGGGACACGTCACCCCAGGTCTGACCACACTGAAATTGGCTGACAAGACCTCCCAAGGGTGGCAGGCCCTGAGACCAGGATGAATGAGGAATAGTGGCAGACATGTGGGCATTTATCTGGGTAAAGAGACAGGGGTGAGGTATTGTGACCGCTGGCTGGGTTGCATGCCTTGGAAAGCCCACAGAGCTAGCCAACCTCTGTGGACCTGAGTGTGACACCATGTGGGGGTACCAACTTGTGTTAGTCATTCAAGAGCATGACATGAGTGTGTACTTGTTCTTCAGGTGTGAGTGTGTTGGTGTGTATGTGTGGCTGACAGGGACTCTCAACTAAAGACCCCCTCCTTCCTGCTTGTCTTCTCCAACTGTGCTACCTTTATGGTGACATTGATTTTTCTAGTCAATCCATTGCTCCCCTCAACTGAGTGGGCTTAAAATTGACGATGCTCTCCAGGGTGTTCACGGTGGCCTCTTTAATCCCTTCTCGGTTGAAACAGTTGATGAGGTTGCATGCCTGGGTCCCAAGGACCCACGAGAGCACTGGTTAGAAGCTATGCTTGAGGCACAGGGACAGAGTTAGAGGGAAGGGAGAACTTGGGAAGGGGCTGAGAGAAGAGACATGGTCCATGGGGAAGAGACAGAAAGTCTTCAGGAACTTGGGACTCACTATCAACACATCTCATTATCCCACATCCAGTCCCTGACCCTCTTTCAGCTGTTAACAGTGTATTTGTCGATTTTTCACTGTGTGCCATTCCCGTTGCTGGAGAGAGCAAGGGACAAGGCAGACAGCAAGCACCCAAAAACCGAGATGACATCAGAGAGTGAAGTGTTCCTTGAAGTTCACCTTGGAGGCTTGGTTAGTATGCATGGAACATCCATTCTGCATCAGGTGTCGTCTTTCCTGCTGTGTGTGTACTAGAGCTATTGATCCCTCACCCAGAAATGTATGCCATAAGAGACATTAATATCCCTATCTTACAGTCATGGAAAAGACAAAAAAAGAGAAGTCAAGCCAATTTCTAAGTCACATCAGTAAAGGTAGGGCCAAAATTTAAACACAGACCATGTAATTTTCCTCCTTGCTCCAAAGACAAAATATTACACATGTAGCTTGTCGATTTTCAACCTGTGGGTTATGAATGACCCTTTCACAGAGGGTGTAGTGGCTATTCCTGGTTGTCAACTTGACTAAATCTGGAATGAACTAATCAAGAATTGGAATGCTCACCTATAATCCTGATCTGGAGGCTCAGCAATACAAGTTTCTGACCTGGATCTTGGCATGGAGATCTTGAAGCATAGTGAGTATGAATTCCAGAAGATTAAGATAAGGAGATCTCTGAGTTCAAGGTCATCTGGGATTAAAGGCGCGGTGGCACATGCCTTTTATCTGGGCCATACCCTCTGCCGGAGACCTATATAAGGACCTTGGAAGAAGGAAGATTTACTCTGGCTTTTTCTGGCCTGCCTCGTGGGACTGAACAACTGCTAGATCCTTGGACTTCCATCCACAGCTGCATTGTGGGACTGAGCAACTGCTAGATCCTCAGACTTCCATCCACAAGTACTGCTGACTATGTTGGGGAGTTTGACTACAAGCTGTAAGTCATTGACAAATTCCCTAACTATAGACTACCCATACATTCTAACTCTAGAGAACCCTGACTAATACAGAGGGTGCCTATCACATATCTATATTACTAATCATAACAGCAGCAAAGTTACCATCAGGAAATAGAAATGAAATAATTCTTTGGATGGGGGTCGCCACAACTTGAGACTCTATATTAAAGGGTCACAGCCCTAGGAAGGTTGAGAACCACTGTTGTAGCTCAGGATGGTATCACACTGGCTGTGTACCTCAGGATGACTTTGAACCTCTGATCCTCCTGCTTCTGCCTCTGGAGTGGGTTACAGCCCTGCCCCACTATGCCCTTTTGTGCAGTGCTGGTGATTGAACCCAGAGACTCATAGATGCCAGGGGAGCATGTTACAGACTGGGCACCCTGATTTCATGTTCTTCACCATCATGTCTCTGAAATTCACCTTACTTGAGGGCAATGGGTAAAAAATGCCAGAGGGGTTGAATCTGGCTGGGATTTGAATAGGCTACCCCAGTCAAACCTCGCTAAGGAGGGGGCATCTGGGTCCTAAGTAATTAGAAATACTCAAGGCATGAAGATCTGAAGACAGAATTTCCCAGGGAAGATCAAAGATCGTGAAAGGGGCAGAAAGGAAGCTGATGGTTTGAGTGTAAGTGGAGTGGTTAGGCACATTTGATAAAGGAATCCAAACTTAATCATTTTTATTTATCTCTGTGTGTGTCTCATGTGCATTCAGCTGTGTGAGATTGGGGGAGGGGGTGCCATGGTGTTTACGGAGGGCAGAGGACAGCCTCAGACATGGGTCCTCACCTTCCATCTTGAGATAGGATTCCTCTTCTTTTGTTCCCTTGGGGGATTTTTCTTATATCCACCTCCCGTCACCTCCTAGGAGTGCTGGGATTACAGTTTTGTGCCTCACTTTGCGTATTTCCATGGGTTCTGAGAATTCAAACTCAGATGCGTGTGGCAAGGACATCCTCAGCTGAGAATACAAGCGGGAAACAGGACTCTGGCTTCCTACCTGTCCCCTCTTTATTTCTGAGGTAAGAATAACAGGGCCAAACTTACTATGAAATTCAGAAATCACACAGTGGCAACAAGGCCAACTGTCATTATTAGCAACATGTTCACAGTTGACAGAGCTCAGCTGGCTTCCTTTCTGTGTTCGGCACGCTTGTGTCACTAGGAACGAACATGCCTGTACCATCAGTTAGCACTTAATTGAGCAGGGACCTTAAAGCCAACATAACACACATGTCACTTAGAGACACTGCATCTATCTTACAAGGCGTCAATTAGCTAGGGGAACTGAAGGTCTCAGAGGCTAATAGTATCCCCAAGATCGACGCATCTAATATGACTGAGAAAATGATTCTAACCCAGTTTTTCATTCTGGACCACACTCCCTTACAAGCTGTGCGCCCCGCCCATCCAGGCAGGTAGGGTACAGCGCCTCCTCCTGATGGAGTTTTATCTTTACAAACACACTGGTCTAGTTTCTTGTCAGAGACCATGATAAACACTGTAATGGAAAGCAATTTAGAGAGGAAAGAGATCCATTTGGTTTCTACATCCAGGGCACAGTCAATCCCCAAAGGAAGTCAGGGTAGAGATTCAAGCTGGAGTCTGAGGGAAAAGCCACAGAGGAATGTTGCAGGCTGGTTTGCTCTCTGGCTCATGCTCAGTTAGCTTTCTTTACAGCCTAAGACCTCGGGCTCAGGAACGTTGCTGTCCGCAGCAAGCTGGGTCCTCCGGCACTAATCGATAATCATTAATTCTCCATAGATATGTCCTCATACCCATCTGATCTGGATTAGCCCTGACCTAAAGCCTTTCTGCTCAGGTGAGTCTAGGCTGGGTCAAATTGATAATTAAAGCCAGCTAACAGAGAGCACTGTGTCTATTCTCTCCTAGAAGTACAAGAGAGCAAGCCGGTGGCGAGGCAGTGGGTGGTGGAAGAAAGATGTGGAGAAATCAGAGCACCTTCCTGCCCTCAGGTGTCTAAACGTTGTGGGGAAAAGCACAACTACTTAGGGCTCTGAAGCTGTACAAACTTGGCCTGAGAGAATCAAGAACAAAAACTGATTGCAAACTTGGTGCATAACCGAGAAAATAAAGACATCATTTCCTGACTGATTTGGACTAAGAAAAGATGTATTTACTTGCAGTTTATTATGCGGAGTGTGACAGGCACACATTTGTGCTTTTTATTGAATGATGACTTACTCCATACAGGAATCGGTGCAATTTGTAATGCAGATTATGTTTTTAAACAGAATTTAAAAAAAAAAAGGGTGCAAATACACTGATGGCTGTCACGTGACCGGCCCGGCACGTCTCAGAAAGTGGCTGGAGCGTGGGCGGTGACGACAAATATATACCCTCGATGCACAAATGTGATTTCTAAAGAATAAGATTCTGGGCGGCTTCCAATTCAGTCAGGCGGATTTAGAAGAAGAAATCCATGGCTAAGAAAAGCTAAGGAGCCGAAAATAGCAGGAATTGGAGCAGATCACTCCCATTAACTGCCGAGGCACCTCTAGACGCAGCAAGAAGCAGCCTGGCTAAAAGCGGGGTGCGCCATGCAGGAGTCCGTGATGAGTCTCTGCCAGACTCCTGAAGTCACACACTCAGGCATTACTTAGTGCTTTTAATCAGCAGAGGTGGGGCGGTGGGAAGGGGTGGGGCAGCACCACTCTGCGGCGGGGAAGCCAATCAGAGGAGCACCTGGCTCCAGGCTTATTTTCTCAGTAATGAGTTTTGTGACCTCAACAGCATCCAGGCACCCAGACAGATCTCATCCTGTGATTCATTTGTGCAGTTCCTTCAGGGGGCAGACTTGGGTTTTCCACTCCAAGTGGATTTGTGAATTTACGAGCAGGTAGGATTCAGTTGTGGGTTTTTTTTTTTTGGTTCTTTCTTTCTTTTTCTTCCTTCCTTCCTTCCTTCCTTCCTTCCTTCCTTCCTTCCTTCCTTCCTTTTCTTTCAGGATCTTCAACTACCGGATTCATTTCCCCTAATACATGCATGCATAAAACAGCCGTGTTTCTTTTAGAGGAAGGCGAGTTGTGCCGGCTGCTTCCCCCCCCCCCCCCCCCACGGTTTGGACGTCGGAGCTGAGTTCATCCTGAGATACAGCCACGAAGGGGTGCTCATTCATGCTAACTTGACTTCAGCGGCTTGTGAGTCATATTAGCAGCAATGTGTGGCTAAAGAGGCAGCCATGTGGAGACCGGAAAATATGTGGAAACACTTCTTGTTTCAAGAATTTATTTGCCGTGGTGGAGGGCAAGGCTGGTCACGGCATGATTTTCATATCACGTTCCAGTTTCCACATCACTTAAAATTGGGCCCTGATTAGTTGGCTTCCCAGAAATCCTGTGTGTGTCTGGGGTACTACAGAAGCGACGGTATACCCTAAGATTCGACCTATGGGGAATCTTTAGCATCCATCTGCTACGAAGGCAGGTCCGGGTCTCATGAGCAAGCAAGCAAGCACCATGCCCTGTCTACGCTCTAAAGAAAGTTCAGCTTGCCAGCTGTGTCTAAACTTGCCACAGATCTTGGAAGGCCTGGCTACAGTGTTGAGGGACGGGGCAGATTGGGTCCTACGCTGCAAACCTATGCGTGAGTAATTTGTGTAATAGACTCAAAGCAACCGAGAAGATTAATAACACTTGTCAAGTCGAGGGGTTCTACAGTCACCTAGGAAACAAGCATCTGGGTGTGCCTGTGTGCCATGATCTGGGTTGGGTTAGCTGAAGCAGAAAGACTCACTCTAAATATGGACTATGGTCCCGGACTGTACAAAGAAAGTGAGAAAGGTGAGTACAAGTCTCTCTCTCTCTCCTCTCATTCTTGACTCTGGTCTAGGGCACAACTACAGGGTGTATGTGTCTTGATAATTAACATAGGCAGCACCATCCCTAAGCAAAGGATGCTGTATAGGTTACCATGAGCTAAGCGTGAGTCAGACAGTAAGTCGTATCTGTGACTAACTATCCCTGGAACATCCCTGCCATGTTGGGCTATATCCCCTGGACCTGTGCACTGAAATACATACTTCCTCCTTAGCTTGTTTCCGTGGGTGTTTTATGAGGGCAACAAGGAAAATAACAGGTACAGCAGCCAACCTGCGAGGCGCTCTAGGGCAGCCATGATGATGGGTTTTCTTCATTGTCAGCATGGCTGGATTTAGAATCACCTAGGAGATTGGTGAGGTCCACTTCCGAGGGTGGCAGTGAGGGTGTTTCCAGAGAGAGTAAACTGAGGCGGGAAGACCCACCCCGAATGTGGGCAGTTCTATCCCTAGGGCTGGCACCTGGACTGAGCGAAAGAAGAAATGGCGGCAGCCAGCGGAGTGGGCTTCTGTCTCTTTTTCCCACCTAGTGACTTGAGGTGATACAGCATGTCCTTCTCATCACAGCACACTGAACTCAATATAGCTGTGGGAAATAAACTCTTCTTTAAGCATTTGATCACAGTGAATGACTAAGTAACCTAAAGATCATGGATTTACTGGGTTTCTCACAGATCTTTTTTTTTTCCATTTCCTAACAAAAAGACTTCCAAGTAAAAACCGATGCTCAAGGGAGGAGGATGGAGGTGCTTCTGTTGTTCCCTGAAGATGTCCTTTGTGGCCTCAGAAGTTTGTATTTTGATGTGGTTATGTCCAACTGTATTAGTTAGGGTTTTACTGCTATAAACAGGCACCATGACCAAGGCAACTCTTACAAGGGACAACATTTAATTGGGGCTGACTTACAGGTTCTGAGGTTCAGTCCATTATCATCTAGGTGGGAGCATGGCAGCATCCAGTCAGGCATGATGCAGGAGGAGCTGAGAGTTTTACATCGTCATCTGAAGACTGCTAGGGGAAGACTGGTTTCAGGCAGCTAGGGTGAGGGTCTTAAAGCCCACACCCACAGTGACACGCCTGCTCCAACAAGGCCACACCTCCTAATACTGCCAATCCCTGGCCCAAGCATATTTAAACCATCACACCAACCAAGGGTTGGTTTTGTTTGGTTTTATATTCCTGATCACATATGCTATGTAACAGACAAGAATCAGGATACAGGAACAGATGTCACTATTTGTCGCTCTGCTCACCATCCTTACTCTGATCTCTCTTTCACCATGCATCCCTGCATCCTCTAGGAGCAGTTTTGAAAGCTGGCTAGCAGAAAGAAGGTGGAAGAAAGGAATAGAAAGGACAGGCTCCTGCTTGACCTCATGGGAAAGGAAGCTGACGCAAGGCTCCTTACCAGGCTCCTTTAGAACCAAAGACAGCTTGGGGAAATTCTTCTGGAACTGCCGTTCTTGTCGGCCAGGCCTCTGTATCCATGTATCCACAGGATATATTCTGTATCCACATTCTGTATACAGAATGTATTCTGTATCCACAGGCAAAGAAGTTTCAACAGTAAGAGTATATGCTTATCATTCTGAGCACCTAGACTGTCATCCAAGGATAGGAGGAGATTAATACCTTAGCTTGAGGAGAAAGGGTCTTATCTGCTTCCTTCTGATGGTCATGTTGGATGGTTGGGTTCTCTGCCTGGCTCCCAACTCCTAATGCTTGCTGGGAGTTTTTGGAGTTCCTTGACTTACAGAGAATAACCTTGAACTCTGTCTTTTCCAACATGGTGCTCTCTTCATGCACATGAGTCTATGTCCACATTTTTTCATTTTCACAAAGATACTAACAGTGTTGAATTAGGTCTCACACTAATGCCATTCTCACTTGATGCCATCAGCAAAGAGCCACGCTTATTTCTCACCAAGCAAGGTCACATCATGAGCTATTGGAGATTTGGACTGGAACCCAGTTTTCTAGGGTTCAGTCCATACCAGCACTCATGTTCAATGCCTTCTACAGTTCTTGTATGTGTGTGTGTGCAACTGTGTCTCATGGCTCATGTGATTTCCAAATCTCCCTCTGCTGTTCCTAGCCCTGGAATGAGATTGTGGCTACATTTGTGCATTTTTTCAGATAGATAACACAAGAAGAACATTCCCTGTACCTGGCATTTCCTTCTCCATTCCTTTCTCCTAGTAACAAAGCCAGATCTGAGGCTATTATTTTGCACAAGTCTTGTGGTCCACAGTCCTTATGGAAAAGGTGGTATTATTCAGATAATACTTACTCCAAAGACCTGCAGTAGTTGGCAGGCCTTGAAGGCACAATCTCTCTCCCTCTCCCCACCTCCCTAACTTCCCCACTCCTTCAGGCAGAATGTGGTCATATAGCCCAGTCTATCATCAGAATTACACTAGTGTGCCACCACATCAGAGAAATAGGAACTCTCTAATCCTGCAAAACCAGAAAGGAGGCTTAACGGTAGCATCTCCTCCTTCCCCAGATGTGGCACACACATGGATTCTCCCTCTTGCTGCCTGCGTCTGTGTGTTGCCCAGATCAGAACTCACTTTCTTCATTTTAAGTTTGCAGGTGGTACTGCTTTTTTTCCTTTAACCTGTGACATTAAGGGCTTATGTCTGGGTCAGCTGATTTCTGTGCCGGGTCTCATGACTACCTGGATAAGAAAGATCCACATGTTCTCCTGAGCACCTCCACTCCTTCCTGTCTATAGTCTCAGTCAGGTTCACTTGGCATGTACGCTTTGGATCTTGTCCTTTTCTGTATTGAGCACTGTGAAGTTCCCTCCCAAAGCCATTCTCTTTCTCGAAGAGGCAACAGGGCAGGAATATGGGAAGGAACGATGGTTGTCTTGCCTTCCCCACAGGATCATCGATTGGGGCGAATGCTTGCTGTGTTGACTGTCCATCCAGTGTTTCACAATGTGGGGTGTTCCTACAGTCGGGTAGCACTGGTGATAGCATGTGTGAGGCAGACACAATAATGTCTTCCTGCCAGGGTGAAGACCTCGTGATAACCCAGATAATTCATTGGAAGGGTGGATAGGTAGATAATAGATAGATAGGTTGTAACAATGATTGGCAAATGAAATTATGGGAGTGTAACAGTAGAACTGCTGAATGTAATAAGGAGAACTGGACAATATTGGTAGGATAATTGAGTTCCAAGGCCAGAGATCAGAGGGAACTGGGGAGATGATTTCCAGTCTGGAGGCTCAAGGACCTAGACTCCGTCATCCAAGTCTAGAAGGAGAGATGGTGGGAAGGAGGAATTCACTCTTCCTTTACCCATTTGTTCTGGTAATTTTAAAGAACTGGCTGGTGAAATCTCCATTAGGGGTTGAGATAATCTTTCCTCAGTCTATTGAAACCCCCTCTCATTTCTCCTAGAAGCCCCATTTTACCAGATATATTGTGATAGTTTGTATATGCTTGGTCCAGGGAGTGTCACTATTAGGAGGTGTGGCCTTGTTGAAGTAGGTGTGTCACTGTGGGTGTGAGCTTTAAGACCCTCCTCCTAGCTGCCTGCAACCTGTCTTCTCCTATTGGTTTTCAGATAAAGATGTAGAACTCTCAGCTCCTCCCAAGATGTAGAACTTTCAGCTCCTCCTGCACTGTGCCTGGATACTACCATGTTCCTGCACAATGTGGGGTGTTCATTGGTGATAATGGACTCAACCTCTGAACCTGTAAGCCAGTCCCAATTAAATGTTGTCCTTATAAGAGTTGCCTTGGTCATGGTGTCTGATCACAGCAGTAAAACCCTAACTAAGGCACATACCAAACACAACACTTTACCAGCTAGCTACCCAGGTACCCCATAGCTCAACCAAACTGAACACAAAATTAGGCATCATATATAATCAACAACTGGTCAGTCCCATGTCTTATATGAAAGTACAAAGAGACCTTTAAGCGAGTGGATAGAGTTGATGATAGAAATGATGCAGATGAGATCCAAAGCTATGGGTTTAGGATTCTGAAGACACTGTTCAATCCAGTGTTCCAGTGGCTAGGGTCATAAAATATGCCACTCAGTTCTGCTGTAATATACGTAGCCAATTGATGGTGTCCATACTGCTGCACTGCAGATTTATCCCTGTGGCTACCCCCCGCCACACTCCCCAGGGATGCTCAGACAACAGGTTAGTGTAGGCTTATGTTTTTCAAAACCTACTTTAATATAGGTTCTCAAATGCTTTGATGCCACCCCCTTCTAGCCCACTGTCCAAAGGTAGGAGAGAAAAAATGGCAAATAGGACAAGGGGATGTGGACCTGTTTAGCACTAGCTGTTGACAGCAATTCTAATCTTCATTTACCAGGATACCAGCAGCACAGTCCAATAGTGTCAGGAGACCAAACGCGAATCATCAGTGGTAGTACGATCCAGCAGAAACACCTAGGCCTCTGTCAAATCAGCATGAGTCAGCGGTAGCGACCAGGACCAGCCAGGTTGCCAGGAGAAGTTCTCTTCCATGCCTCTCTCAACAAAGTGAAGATCAGTGACAAGAGGTCAACAAAACATTGCAAAGGCAGCTACTTGAGCGCACTGTCACTGTCTGTGGAGTCTTATTTATACTCTCTCCAAACATCACGTGTCCTCCTACAGGTCTTGCCTCAACAAAACATGCCATGAGTCTGCATCACATGACATATCCAGAAACTTCCACGTCAGATTAGCTCGGCAGACCTGATTCTATATTTTTCTGTGAAAATAACCCTCCCCCCACTTTCTGGAAACTTTTGTTTGAAGTTCAATGGTTCTCAATCTTCCTAATGTTGTGACCCCACAATAACGGTTCCTCAAGTTGTGGTGACCCCACCCCCCACCCCTAAAAATATTGTTGTTGCAACTTCTTAACTGTAATTTTGCTACTGTCATGAGTTGTAATGTAAATATCTGACATGCAAGATATCCGATGTCTCAAAAGGGTCATGATCCACAGACTGAGAACCAACGGAGACATGTCACCAGCAGAGACATACATATAGCATCTCCCCACTCCCTCCCCATTCCCCATCTCTCTCTTTCACAAAGATCATCTCTGAATTGTGCTTCTCTGGAGAGAAATAGTGCCCCCATTTCCAACAAGACAGCATTTTTCATCAAAATGCTGATCCAACTAAATCTTTCGTGTCTCTTTCTTTCTCATTATCTGCTTCCCAAAAGAGCAAAACAGAGGCACCAGGCATCCTTACTCTGCTCATGAAATGGTGAGTTTTGATGTCAGTTCTTTAGTAACAGTTTCACAGGCTCAGCTTAGGCATATGTGATGGTCTGAATGAGAAACGTTCCTCATAAACTCAGGAGTGTACACACTTGGCCACCTGCTGTGGTGGTGTCTGGGTAGGTTTAGAAAGTGCACCTTTCTTGGATGAAGTATGCCCCTGTGGGTGGCTTAGAGAATTATGACCATTTCTCTCTCTCTCTCTCTCTCTCTCTCTCTCTCTCTCTCTCTCTCTCTCTCTCTCATGTTTTCCTTTGAGTTCTGACCTTTCAACTGGGGTGGGGCCATACCCTCTCTACCCTTATGGCCTTTCTTCCTGAAACTGTGAGCTAAAACGCTTTCATCCTTTGATGAAAGCTAAGTTGCTTTGGAGTCGTGGTATTTTGTTACAGGAGCAGCAAGTCCCTTGTACTATAGTGACAAGAAGGGTAAGATGGGCATAAAAAGACAGAGTAAAAGAAAATCATACAAAAGTTAGATGCCATTGTCTTTGTCTCCAAGCAAAACTACTGTATAGGCCATGTAAGGAAGGTGTCATTTATCTGTGCAATCAAAGACCAACCTGAACATGAGGGTAGCAGGAATTAAAGGAACTATATGTTAGTAGACCTTGAGGTTTTGAGAAAGATGATGATGACGACGACGATGACGATGAAGACATCATCATCGAAACAGGATATTAGAAGTTGGGCTTTGAATGATGAAAGTGGTGACTGCAAAGTTGATGGATTGGTAGTTCAGGTGAGAATGCCACACTGCAAGAAGAACAGGAATCCCCCTTTCTATCGGCATTGCTCCATTAGGCTGATGTAACAATCACCAGACAACATAGAGGATGCAGAGTAGCAGGACCCAGGCCAGGGAATGGGAATCACTGAGTCTCTGGAGAGTAACTGTCTCATGGAGCTGTGGGGGAGATTTTTCTCATGCTGACATGGGGTGGAATTGGAGAGGGGAGCCCTAAATTAGAAAAGAACTACACCTCAACAAATACACACTTTCTCCTTGGTGTAGACATATATGTTTAAAGGAATGAGGAAGGGAGAGAGATTAAATGGGATTCCAAACTGTTAAATATCAATTATTGAAGGATGTTTCTAAATTAATTAAGGAAAGGCAGTAGATGATGGCTTCACTTTTTTTCTGGAACCAAACTGAAACCATCTGAAATGATATGGAAGATGAAGATTTGGAGACATTGGGAGATATCAGGTTCCAGATTCTGGATGCCCTGGCAATGTTACTGGGTATTTTAGAGTTAGAGGTCAGTCTCTGGTAGCTGCAATGAGCCAGGCTTGGCCACACATCCTCAGTCCTCAGTAGGCCAATTAGACAAGTCACAGTGAGAGTAGAGAAAGGTTTATTCAGTGTGGCCACACTGGGGACAGGAACAGATAAAGGGTGCCATGACACCCCCTCTCCATGGATGTTTTCATGTTACTAGAATGAGGTTTAAGGTTTAAAAGAGAGCAAGAAGTACATATATGTAAGCAATCCTGTTCAAGGTGAGGTCTTATCCACTAGTGACTCATTTTCTCAATTCTAGAGATGAGTCCTTTCTCTGACTCGCACCAGGACTTCATTCCTCCATTTTTGTCTCCTCCTCCTCCTTCCTCCTCTGCCTCTTCTATTACTTGTTCTTCTCCTCCTTCTCCTCCTCCTCTTCCTTCTCCCTCTTCTCTCTCCATCCTGTGTGTGTCTTCTTTCCATCTCTGCTTCTCTATCTTTTTCTGTCTCTGTCTGTCTGTCTGTCTGTCTGTCTCTCTCTCTCTCTCTCTCTCTCTCTCTCTCTCTCTCTCTCTCTCTCTCTCTCTCTCTCTCACACACACACACACACACACACACCACTGAATAACTAGAAGCTTGGCATTATCAATTCAAAGATTTACTAAAAGATACAGTAATCAATACTTTATGGTATTAGTAAATGAATTGATAAATAGATGATTGTAACTGAGTATATATCTCAGAAATAGAGCCACGAAATGAAAGCTAGTGATCTTTGAAAAGGAACAAAGATAATATAATGGAGGGAAGAGTCTTTTAAGGAGTTGGTGCTCAACAGCCAGATAGTCCCCCACAAAATGTGATTAGAGAATCAGTTTTATGTCCTTTATAAATTTTAATGAAAGTGGGCCACAGACTAAACATAAGGCATGAAACTAGGAAACTAGAAGATAAAATAGGGAAAATTCAGATGATTTCAGGTTTAGTGATAACAGCTACAATATTGAAAGCGTAACCCACAACCCAGTTGTTGGCACTAAAATCCTGCTCCATGAAAGACTCTGTGAAGAGAATTAAAAGACAAATCGTAAAGATAAAATATTTTCAAATGACATATTGAGGAGGATTGTTGTCCCAGATATAAGAGAACACTTAAAACAAGAAAATGAAGAGTCTACTTGTAAAATGACCCAAAAACCTTAATGAGCTCCTCATCAAAGAAATATATACATGTATATGTATGTGTATGTGTATATGTATATGTATGTATATGAATATATATACATACATACTGATATACACACAGAGGGAGAGAGAGAACACAAAAATATGTTCTACATCATATGTCACTAATGAAGTAAAAACATCAAAGAGATACTACTACACACACCAATCAGAATGGCCAAAGAAATTTCAGAATACCGACACCAATAAATGTTGGCAAGAATATAGTGCAGAAGAGCTCATCTGCGTGGCTGGTGGTGATACCAAGTGGCACAGGCACTTCAGAAGACAGTTGGTTGGTTTCTCACAAAACTAAACACATCCTCATCCCACAAAGCAGCAAATACAATACGTGATGTCATTCACTGAGTTGAAATTTTATATCCACACAATAACTTGAAGAGAGCTATACAGCAGATTTACTCATAATTGCCCCAAACTGGATGAAACTGAGGTGTTCTTCACTAGCACATTAGACAAACTCTAGTGTGTCAAGTCTAGAATGTTATTCAGCACTTCAAAGAATTGAGGCGTCGAGGCATTAAAAGACTCCACTGACTTTCAGCTCCACATTCCTATGGGGAAGAAGCTGATTTGAAAAGGTTGTGAATTCCATGGCATTCTGGGAAGGGGAGACTGTGAACACTGTATGATCCCTGACTTACAGGAGTTAAGGGAAGGGGACAACGATCAGGAAGAGTGGGGAAGACTTTCAGGATCATGTAACAGTTAATGTTGACTGACAACTTGACGGGGCCTAGCGTGACCAAAGAGACAAGCTTCTGGGCGTGTTTGCAAGATATTTTTCAGATTAGGCTAACGGAGGCAGGGAGAGCCTCCCTGGCTATAGAAAGCCCCATTCCATAGGCCAGAATCCCAGATTGAATTAAGGAGTGAATGAGCTGACCATCTGCATTCATATCTCTCTGCTTCCTGACCGTGGATGCAGTGTGACCCGTTCCAGCTTCAAGTTTCTGCCTCCGAGACTTCCTCTTCATGAATGACTGTAACTTTACACTGTGAGCTAGCACAAACCCTTCTCCCTCCAGAGGCTTCTGCCAAGGGTCTTGTTGCAGCAAGGAGAAAAGCAGTTGATGCTGATGGTGGAAATACTTTTAAACACAGTCGCAGTGGCTCTGAAGCATGCCTTCACACATTTGGGCAGACTCCCAGAAAACAGAGCATCAAGTAAAACCGCCAATGTAAAGGATGGACTTGTAGAGATAACCATGTATCAATATAGGCTGGTTGGTGTTAACTCTGACCAGGACGTTAGTAATAGGAAAGCTATGCATATGTGGGAATGGAGGGCCATATGGGAGATCTCCATAACTTCTCAGTGTTGCTCTGAGCTAACAACTGCTCTCAAAAAAAAAAAATCTTTTAAAGTATGCCATCCTTATTTATTTTTTTTAAAATTCTGTTTCTAAAGCAGGGTTATAAGTAGAAGATCTGCAGGAGGGAAGCTGCTTAATTCATTCCTATCCAGCCACACCACAGCCTGGGGAGGTTCTTACATTAGCTCGCCATCATCTGGGAGAAGCAGAAAACACTTCAAACGTACCAACTAACCTGGTTTCCTGCCCTATGTCATAGTTCACTTTCGAGCCAGAAGGGTTTAGCTTTTTTTTTTTTTTTAAGTGTGTGTGTTTGTTCCTGTACAGGTGTGGCTACACATATGTATCCATGTGCATTTGCACACCTGTGCATGTAGAAACCAGAGGATAGCCTGGAGCCTCATTTCTTGCTGCCCTGCAGGCTTGATGAGTAAGGAAGACTGGCTGGCCGGTGAGTGCTAAGGTCTTTTTGACTTTGCCTTCTTAGTGCTGGGCTCACAAATCAAGTCTGGCTCTTTTACAAGGGATCTGGGCACCAAGCTTAAGTCCTTATATTTGTACACTGAGCACTTCACCCACTGAGCCATACCCCACATTTTAAGCTGATAGCAACATTACTAAGTATATATGTATGATTTATTTGTGTGTGTATGTGTGTGTGTGTGATATGTGCACGTGTACCTTTAGAGAGTCAGAAGAACTATATTTTCCACTACAGTGCCAGACACACAGACCCAAACCTGAAACTCTTAGTCGTAGTGAATGCCATTTCCTTGATGCTGTTATTACATTCTGGTTTATTCAGTGTGAAGAGCACCAGTTACATGACCTAAAGTGAATCTGTGGCTATTGGGTGAGCCTTGAAGCTTTCAAAAAAGAGGCTCATGTGTTGTGGTCGCCAGCTTCAGGCTTAACCCTTGTAAGGCAACGGGGGGTGGGTGGGTTGGGGGGGAATGTGTTACCTGGGTGACCCCCACCTTCATCCTTTGTGACACCCTAGCTCTTACTGTTTTCCTATACTTCAGTTCCAACCCAGAGCTGCTCTTTGAAGCCCAGCAAACTCTCTTTACCTGGCTGACTTTGCAGCTCACTTTCTGATGTCGCAGCTTTCTGTCGAGCCCTACGAAACTTCTCTTGAGACTCTCCATTCCGGCTACAATGCAACTCGAGTTAAGCCAATCCTAGTTTTGCCAACAGAACGAGAGAACTAGGGTTGGGTTTGAAGTCCCTCAGAAGAGGGAAATCCAGAGGGAGAGGTCCTGACCAGAGAAGGCAGGGCATCTGAGATGGAAGGTCAGACGTCAATGAAAGAAGAGGGTGGAATGAGGGAAAAGCTTTGTGGGAGACCTGAAGGCAGTATAGTTATAGTGAGTCCTCCAGACCCTGACTCAGTCCCAACTCTAACTCTCCCTCTCAATCTCTCACTTCCTAAACCTGCAAAACTGAGATTTTTATTAGCACTTCCTAAATGGGTATAGATAAAAGTGGGATAATGCCCCCAATGTGTCTAGCAATTATTTTGAAGTTATTTTGAGTTTGGCAATACCATAATTTGCAGAGTTCTTGGACAGTGACTATGGCCAGTGTGACGAAAATCCTAGTGTTTCCTTTCCTCTCCCTTCTCACCCCCTGTTGCCCTAAAACAGAAACTGAATTAATGGTCAGCTGTGGCAGTTGGTGATGTGAAGTTGGCCATCTAGCTAGCCTGTGAATGTTGCCATTTTAAGAGCAAATGGAGATTCGTGTAGTTTGAACATTCATAGTTTCAATAGTTGGTTCTCATCTTGTTGCACTATTTTAAGTCTGTGAACCCTTCTGAGTGTAGGTCCTGACTAGTGGAGATCTGTCACATGGGGAAGGCTTTTGAAGGTTACCCCAACGTAGTTCTGTCTTCTACTTTCTGCTTTCTGCTCTGCCATGCAAAGAGCCTCCAACCACATATTGCTGCTGCTACAAACTCAGTAACGCCTTTCCAACCAGATGGACTGACAGCTCTCTGAGACCATGCTCTGAAGTAATCCCCCCCACTTTTTTTGGCATTGTTTCTATTGTACAGTCTGCCCATAGTGACACAGAAATAATGATACAAAGAATAGACGTTCTTTATGGAACAAAGTTTTGCCACTGAACACTTTGCCACTGAACTTCCGGTCATTCTGATGGGGCAAAAGCATCATTGTGACAGGAGAGTCTCCTCTAAGGTACCTCTAAGGTACTGTAATTGGAGTGGGATTTAGGCTTAGAAGCTAGCACCAGAGCCAAGGCATCTCTTAATATCCTTGGCTCTGAAACTAGGGATGATTAAGCAGAAGGAGAATCCACAAAGATTCCAGAATTTCCCATGGTCTTAGAGAAAATTAATAGTCAACAGTTGCCTCACGATGAAACACTGGTCTGTTTTTGTATCATTGCCTTCAGCCCTGTCTGATTATGGATTCGGTCACCTCCCAAGAACTCTATGCGCTCTCAGATCCCCCACCCCCAAAACAAACTACAAGAACACTTCATTTTTTCAAGTAAAACAAAATGTTATATGTGGTAAACCTGCATAAAGAGAGTGCCATTTTAAAATGGGTTAGGCACTCCTGTATCCTATATCACACTCTTCTGTTTACACCTCTCAGGATGATGTATATGCATATATTTGTAAGAGGTATGTGTGTGTGTGTGTATGTGTGTGTATGTGTGTGGGCGTATATATATAGATATGTTTATAATAGCCAAACATATGCTTATAAATATTCATGAGATAATCATGCATAAACGAATACATTAACTTCTTTAGCCTCACTGGATCTGTTTATAGCATTCCTTTTCTGTCCCAGTTAGCATGCCCTGGGAGGTTCTTCTCATCATTTTCCCTTAGTGAAATTCCGAAAAATAAGTGAATGGACTGACCATGACTGAAAAGGGCTACAAGAAAACACTCATTTTTCCAGGCTTTAGACAACACAGGTGTGTTATCTCACAATTCTGAAGGTTAAACGTGTGAAAAACCCACATACATTTTGGAATTTCTTTCCACTTCTGTGAAAAAATAACACTTAAATTTTAGGTAGGAATGACACTGACTCTGTAGAATGAAGTAATTTGAAAAGTGTGTGTGTGTGTGAAAATTGTGTGTGTGTGTGTGTGCAGGAATAAGCATGCCACTGTTTGTAGGTGAAGGTTCTCACTGCTTTATGTTGTTTGAGACAAGGTCTTTTCCCTGCCACACCAACCAGGCTAGCAGATTCCAGGGCTTCTGGAGAGCTTCCTGTCTCTGCTCTGTGCTCCCTTGGGTGTCAGCCTTTCCCAGGAAGTACTTCTATCCAGTTAGCCATCTCCACAGCCCTAGAACAAACTTTCTGATAATAAAAATTCTTTCAGCCCTTGAATATGGTATACTTTCCCACTTGTCGGTGTCTGCTTCAATTCCTTTCATCAGTGTCTTGTAGTTTTTTGGTGTCCAGGCATTTACCTCCGAGGTGGCTGGTTTCCATGTCAGCTTCTCAGAAGTAGGGAACCTTGGCTGTGGAACCATCCTATTGCTTTAACTGCTGTGGGAAGGTCATCCTGAATGTGGGTGACACCTTCAGGTAGTGGCCCAGACAATCTAGTGAAAACTTGACCTTAAAATGAGCAAAAGGAAAAAAAAAAGTGTAACATACTTTTCTTTAAATCAGATTTTTCTTTGCAGATGAAAGGGATGGAATCTGCTCATGGGAACATCCATAGTGTACACTAGATATATATGATACCCCAGATGGTGAATCAGAAGAATGCAAACAGGTTCCAAGGTGGGAGGTCTTAACAGCAGAATAGGAAGCCCTAAAATTACTTTTAAAAAAGGATTTGTTTATATCCTAATTTTGTCAACTTGATTAGGCTGAGAGATGCTTAAGAGATTAATAAAAACCCCACAGGTTCTGTTCACAAGGATGTTTCTAGAGAACTAACTAAGGGTGAGGGACTGTGAGTGGCAACACCCAATAAGTTCTTTCAAAATTATTTCACTCAGATATTGTCAAAACAATGAAAAACCGATTAGCACAGATAGGATAAAAACGGATCGTCAAAGATCAAATGACCATAGGAGTGTGGATTCATTTCTGGGTCTTTAATTCTGTTCCATTGATCTACTTGCCTGTCACTGTACCAATACCATGCAGTTTTTTAACACTATTGTTCTGCAGTACAGCTTGAGGTCCGGGATATTGATTCCCCCAGAAGTTCTTTTACTGTTGAGAATAGTTTTAGCTATCCTGGGTTTTCTGTTATTCCAGATGAATTTGAGAATTGCTTTTGGCAATATACAGATTCAATGCAATCCCCATCAAAATCCCAACTCAATTCTTTGACAAAGGAGCTAAAACCATCCAGTGGAAAAAAGATAGCCTTTTCAACAAATGGTGCTGGTTCAACTGGAGGTCAGCATGCAGAAGAGTGCAAATCGATCCATTTTTATCTCCTTGTACTAAGCTCAACTCCAAGTGGATCAAGGACCTCCACATAAAACCAGACACACTGAAACTAATAGAAAAGAAACTAGGGAAGAACCATGAACACATGGGCGCAGGGGAAAATTTCCTGAACAGAACACCAATAGCTTATGCTCTAAGATCAAGAATTAACAAATGGGACCTCATAAAATTACAAAGTTTCTGTAAGGCAATGGACACTATCAAAAGGACAAAGTGGCTGCCAACACATTGGGAAAAGATCTTTACCAACCTTACATCTGACAGAGGGCTAATATCCAATATATACAAAGAACTCAAGAAATTAGACTCCAGAGAGTCAAATAATCCTATTAAAAAATGGGGTACAGAGTTAAACAAAGAATTTTCTTTTTCTTTTTCTTTTTTTTTTTTGCTCTTTTTTTCAAGTTTTTTTATTATTATTTTCTAAGTTTTTTTTATTTACATTCCAAATGATTTCCCCTTTCCCGTTTCCTCCCTAAACAAAGAATTTTCACCTGAAGAATATCGAATGGCTGAGAAGCACCTAAAGAAATGTTTAACATCCTTAGTCATTAGGGAAATGCAAATCAAAACAACCCTGAGATTCCACCTCACACCAGTCAGAATGGCTAAGATCAAAAACACAGGAGACAGCAGGTGTTGGCGAGGATGTGGAGAAAGAGGAACACTCCTCCACTGCTGGTGGGATTGCAAGCTGGTACAACAACTCTGGAAAGCAGTCTGGTGGTTCCTCAGAAAACTGGCCATGATACTCCCAGAGGATCCTGTTATACCACTCCTGCGCATATACCCAGAGGCCTCCCCGGCATGCAATAAGGACACAGGCTCCTCTATGTTCATAGCAGCCTTATTTAAAATAGCCAGAAGCTAGAAACAACCCAGATGTCCTTCAACGGAAGAATGGATACAGAAGATGTGGTATATCTACACAATGGAATATTACTCTGCAATTAAAAACAATGAATTCATGAAATTCTTAGGCAAATGGTCAGAACTGGAAAATATCATCCTTAGTGAGGTAACCCAATCTCAAAAGAACACACATGGTATGCAGTCACTGATAAGGGGATATTAACACAGAAGCTTGGAATACCCAAGACACAATTCACATATCAATTGATTTCCAAGAAGAAGGGAGAGATCCCTGGTCCTGGAAAGACTGGATGTAGCAGTGTAGGGGAATACCAGGACAGAGAAGCAGGAGGGGGTTGAATGGGGAACAGGGGGAGGGAAGAGGGCTTATGGGACTTTTGGAGAGGGAGAAACCAGGAAAGGGGAAATCATTGGGAATATAAACTAAAAATATAGAAAAAAAAACAGGATTGTCATCTTGATCTTTTCTTAGTTTCGTAAAGGGACCACTGAGACCAATGTCTTTAGATCATTCACTCTTGATTAAGTCACCAACGAATACCTAGGAAACATTTACAAAGTTCCAGGGACTAAATTAGGATTTGGGTATAATTTTGACCAAGAGCAATATAGTACTTAGCTTTGGAAACAAAGTTACCACATAATACACTGTATAGTGTGTAATAAGAATTTTTTTTTTCCAGGCTGGAGAGCTGGCTCAGTGGTTAAGAGCACTGACTGCTCTTCCAAAGGTCCTGAATTCAAATCCCAGCAACCACATGGTGGCTCACAACCATTTGTAACGAGATCTCACGCCCTTTTCTGGTGTGTCTGAAAACAGTTACAGTGTATTTACATGTAATAATAAATAAATCTAAAAAAAAAAGAATTTTTTTTTCACCATGGCCCAGTTACATTCAAATCTTAGTTCTGGGACCCTCCCTTCCTTCCCACCATCTCCTGTCTGAAACTCAGGCCATGTCACAAGCCATGAAGGAAACACTAAGGCAAGCGAGTGTTCTGGAGATGGCTCACTGTTTTGCATGGCTGGGATAGGTATGCTCTGAGATGCATGGGCACGAAAGACTTTGTCCCAGGATTGCTTCTTGCTGCTGATAGGCCTTTCATGATTTCTGGGCACCAGCACATCCTACTGGGTAAACTTACTACAAACCAATATAAAGATATACTTTCATATAATAATGCTGTTTAAGTGAATTAATGACTAAAGAATTCCTGATTTGATTCAAATAATTTTAGGAAGAATGCTTAAACAGGTAGCTTTAGTCATTTTGCCAGAAAGATGTAATAAAGTTAGAATCAAGAATAGAATGTGCCCCCCCCATAGAACAGTAAGTAAAGATTGCATAATAAGAACAATGAGCTTTCATAAATTGTAGTAAAAGGAAAATAGGCTTGGGACAGATTTGTGATAAAAACAAACAAACAAACAAATAAATAAACAAAAACAAAACCCATTCATTTTAAGGCCGGTCCAAGGATGAGGCCACAGGCATGAACTATAATAAAGCAAAGCTATGTGAAACTGTTGCTTTGACGCCGGGCAGTGGTGACGCACGCCTTTAATCCCAGCACTTGGGAGGCAGAGGCAGGTGGATTTCTGAGTTCGAGGCCAGCCTGGTCTACACAGTGAGTTTCAGGACAGCCAGGGCTACACAGAGAAACCCTGTCTCAAAAAACCAAAAAAAAAAAAAAAAGAAAAAAAAGAAACTGTTGCTTTGAACTTATAATGAGCTTATAGAATGAAACACTGCTTAGAACTTACTATAGGTATCCTTCTGTAACTCCCCTTTGTGTAACATTTTATCTATGATGTAATTTTGTAAAGAACTTTTATTTAAGAAGGTGTAAAGAGACCAGGTGAAAAAAAAAAATGAAGTGTAGCTGTTGGGGCTCTGCTCCATCCACCAAATGTGTGTGTGTGTGTGTGTGTGTGTGTGTATGTCTGTACATATGTAGGTATATGTGTATGTATATAAGTATGAATGTATATTTGTGAAACTGATGAAACCTATGGTTGAACCTGGCCAAGAGTGTATGTGTTTTCTTGACTTTCTCTTTATCCTTTTTCCTTTTCTTTGGCTCATGAAGAGTTAATAAGCGTCTTGCCTGGCCAGCAAGAGGACCCTGAGTTAAAGAATAAGAGCTCAAGTAATTAAGTTTCTTTTCCTAATCCCCTACTGCTATCAGTAAGTTTCCAGAAGCCATCAACTTCAGGGCTCCAAAACAGTAAGAGAAAGCTATGGGCCAGAGGTCATCAACCTCTGGCCCGCCTACTCTGCTTCCCACCTCAGTACCTGAATGTTGGGTTGGGACCCTGACAAGGCCCCATCATCCTTTACTGGGAGAAGACATTCTGAATATTATAAGAGTTTGACAAGTAGTGGACATCAGAGAGGGACAGTGACTTCCCACATATTTCAGGGAAAAAGGCGAAAAGTTGAATGACTATAATAAAAGTTTACAAGACTGGTAATCCTTTTTATTTTACTATTTTTATTACATTAATTAATTAATTGTGTGTGTGTGTGTGTGTGTGTGCATGCGTGTGTGTGTGTGTGTGTGTGTGTGTGTGTACGTGTGCACAAACACACAGGGTCCCTTAGAGGTCAAAAGAGGATCTAGGATTCCATGAAAGTTCAAATTACGTATGGTTGTGAGTCAGCAGATAGGTGATGGAAATAGAACTCCGGTTCTCTGGATAAGTAGCGACTTCTCTTGGCTGTTGGCCTCTTAGGCCCCAGAACTGGTTTTTTAAGGACACATTGTGACAGTGGCCACCATCATTAATTTTTTTGATTATAGTGTTTCTCAGGGATTAGCTTCAGTGGAGATGAAGTTGCATTAGGCTTGGTTTTCTGTCTATATTTCACCTATATTTCCTTGGAAAACATCTGTTTAAAGTTTTGGTCAGAATTGTGAAGATTCATTTAATCAAACCAATAATTTGGAAATCCCCAATATAAGCCCAAATAAAGTGGTGGTCATTATTTTCTGGTGCAAAGGAGAGTGGTCTTCTGTATCCTCCTCTTTGCATTTGAGAGGCCAAGTTTTCCATGGATTCCTTCCTACAGGTGACATTCCACCATCTGTTATGTGGGTTCAATATGGGCAGTCTTCATAAATCTCTTAAGTATTATCAAAGCACTATGTTGGAACATGGGACTTGTGCCCAAACACAAATGCGCACGCGCGCGTGCACACACACACACACACACACACACAGAAATGAATTAATACACAGAAATCTATAACAGAGAAGAATATCTTTGTGACCCTTACAAAATGCCTTAAAACACCCAAACTTTAGAAAAAAAAGTTAGACAGCATATGAAAATTTTAAGTCTACTGCTAAGAGAATGATTCAGAATGGCAGAAACTAGGAGCAAGAATTTCCAGCATTCATGTTTGATAAATATGCATACCTATAAGATAGAAGCCACAGATAGTATAATTAGACATGTAGACTCTACAAATGAATATTATACTTTGACAAAAATGGGTACCTATGGTCACATGAAGGTACTTCACTCCAGGGCCTCAGAAAGAAATGTCTTAATAAGGGATAAGTTTTCCAGGAATCAAAGCATGACTGTGACACTCTCCTAGTTCCATTTCACCACCAAAATATGGTTAGTAAAATCCTCTCCGAGAACTTCTGCAAGCCAACTTGGAAATCTGTGTTATTATGCAATATTAGTTCAGCTTAACCTTCTGATTTGGCAACTATGGAAAACACTGGAAGACATGAAGAGTACGTCTAAGAATTAGATAATCCTGAGTGTGGGCGTGTTATCAGGACTCTGGTTATTTTTACTCAACAGAGGATAATTATAGAATGTCTTGGGAATCAGAGTCTTGGGATCTGAGAAGGCAGTGTTCATTCAGTTTCTTTTCTAGGGTAACTATACTTATTGCTTACAGGGGTTCTCTCTCTCTCTCTCTCTCTCTCTCTCTCTCTCTCTCTCTCTCTCTCTCTCTCTCTCTCTTTGTGTGTGTGTGTGTGTGTGTGTGCTTGCTTGAATTTCTCCCTTTAAGCTTATAGTTCTCTGGGGATGAAAAGATGCTGAGGTGAGTTAAGCCAAGAAAGATAATTTTAATTCTATGAATGAAGTTTTTTGAGCAGGTAGATGGGTTGAAATTCTAAGATCTCCATCAGAGCAGGGGGGAAGCCATACTTCTCAGATTGCAGCTTTGAAACAAAACAAAACTTTTCCCCAGATCATGTTCTGAGAAAGACTTTGTAATCCTTTAAAACTGACTTTTTTTTAAATTGCACGTATATGTATGTGTGTGTGGCTGTGTTACAGATGTGTGCACATGAGCGCAGGTACCCTAGGAGTCTAGAAGATGGTTTGTGTTCTCTGAGCTAGAGTTACATGCAGTTGTGGGCTACCCAACGTGGATGCTGAGAAACAAATTTGGGTCCTCTGAAGGAGTGATATGCACTCTAACCACTGAGCCATCTCACCAGCACCTTTCTTTGTTTCTTTTAAAAAAGTAATTTTATTTACATAAACATGTTGACAATTTCCTACATGATTATAATGTATTTTTATTTTTTCCAGTCATAATTCTCCTCTTTTCTCCATCCCACTTCCTTCTAAGACCTCTACTTCTTCCTATGACCTCTCCTTCCTACTTTAAAGTCTTCTTTTCAAAACATCCCACAGAACTAATGAGACCTACTTCTAATGGGTTGCAAAGGGTAATGAATGTGGGGTTATTTTACTGGATTATGAGCAAATTGTTAACGGCTACATGTTGAAGAAAAATGACCTTTCCCCAATAGCCATTAACTGCTGCTCAGCTAGGGGTAGACGTTCATGCACCCCTTCCCCATCTATGCTTTGATGCCCACCGGTTAGATCTGTAAGGTCTCGCACTGGTAGCCCCTGCTGCTGTCGGCTCAGGAATGTAATGACTATGCGTGTCCAGCTTTCTCTGCCAATCACTCACTACAAAGAAGGAATGAATCCTACCTACCTTCGTATTGGTTCACTCGCAGTACAACAGTCCAGGCCATACTCATCATTTGCTTTTGCTTCTCTGAGTACTTGTACATACACATTTTTCTGTATTTAGAATTCCCCACACACTGTTTCTTTCTTAGTAATTCCTAATCGTGAATATTAATCCATTTTTTTCTGCTTTGCGTGATAATGAATAAGCCCTCGGAGAACATCTCTGCATTAATATTTTATCCATTTCAGAATATATTTTTAGAATCTTACCCAGACGTTATATTACTGTGTCACTGGATATAAGTATTTCCAAAGGTCCCAGAATTCCGCTAGACAAGCTTCACAGCCATGCATAATTACCAACCTCTGAGCGTCCCAATCCCATGTTTCCACTGACTCTGACAACACTGGACACTCGGGGCTAAGAAGTGTGCACCTAAATAGGCAAAAGTAAGTCTCTCCTAGGGGCTATTCTTTACTATTATTTTGGTGAGCCATTTCCCAACTGGAGATATATTTATTTTGAGCTAAGTAAATGCATGAAAAGGAAAGATTTCCCACAGTCACCATTGTTCTCTCTCTCTTCATTATGGAGATCGTTTCTTGTTATGTCTTAGCAGTTCTCCACTGTTGCCTCACAACAACCAAGGCTGGTTCTCCATTGCATTAAGAAGTCTCCCAAGACATTGATGCAGCTGTTGCATAGGACTAAAGGGATTGGTGAGAGTCCGTATGCTGGCTTTAATTATTTTCACTGGAAACTTATAGATACCTAGCTCAAAATCTTTCAATAGCAAGGCTTAGATATCGCTAACATTCTAAAGTCATCAGAATTGCCTTTGACTGGGTCCTGATAACTGTGGCCTGGGCTCTACCTCCCCATCATGCCTCATGATGTCACCAGTTTGATGATGATTGTGACTTGGTTCTCACTGTTTCCAGAAGCATTCATCTACTCTCTGAAACTTTGGGTATCAGGCTATACCATTCTTGGAACTACAAAAGCATCAGTTTACTCCCTGAAATCCTTAGTTTGGGGTTTTCAGAGTTTGTGAAAAATAATCTGGAGAGGGAGTGGAACACACTGATTGCCACCCAATTAATGGCAACTACTTTCATTCCAGAACCGAAAAGCTGTCCTAGTGCGAATGGTCTCTCAGAGGTTCCTGATGGTAGATGCCCAGCAGTCTGGCTCCTTGTCCCCTTGTCCCCTTCAGGCAGATGGCCGCTTCTGGATGACAGATGGGAGACCTGCAACTATCGAGCTGATGGTTCCTCAGTTAGATCATTCTAGAATATGTAATTGGCAAGACAGAATTCAAACTGAGGGAGCAAAATCAATAGACGAGATAAAAAAGACAGTATTTACGTTCTTCAGCTAATGAGAAAGCCTTGGGGAGTCTAGTGAAACAATGAATAATCAGCAACAGGGAGTGGTATCTGTCAGGAAAGGGCCTGTTTGGGAAGTGTTTGCGGGCTGTTCGTTCCTACATCTCCATAAGGACCTCCACAGAGGAGGTCCCACTTGTCAGCGACTTCACATCTGAAGATGTGACACACGCTGCAAAGGAGTCCATGGAAAGCAATCACTGCAGACATTGATGCTGAGTTTGTGAGCTGCTGCTTCTGGAAGAGAGACAGACAGCACATGCTGTGAGAGGCTCATGGCCTGTTCTCCAGGAAACATCTGGAAACGGTTACATTAGTTCTGCCTAGAGAGAGCAAGCTCATCTGCGGTGATGTCATCAGCCTCTTGGCATTAGACAATCTCTATTGATTCTGTTTAGGAATCTGGATAAGAGGCCACAGCCCGCAGAAGGAAGGCAGAGGTCCAATGATCACCCTACATCCTCCAACTTCCTGATAATTCTTACAGAAATAGACCGTGTAAAGGGCAAGGAGTGCAGTTCAGTGTTACAGCACACGCATAGCACATGAAAGGCCCTGAGTTCACTTCTCAAAGTTAATAAGCAATCTTAAAAAGAAATAGAGGGATTGACAAGGTGGCTCAGTAGGTCAAGTGCTTGCTGTGCAAATGTAAGGACTTCAGTTCAGGTCCTTGGCACCCAGCTGTGCATATCTGTAATTCCAGAGCTAGAGAGGGAGGACATAGGACAAACTCAAGGCTTGCAGGACAGGCAGACTAGCTCTAGGTTTAGTGAGAGATCCTGTCTCCAAAAATAAATCAAAGAGCAATAGAGGAAGATATTCAGTGTCAACCTCTGGCCACCCCCCCCCACACACAAAGACACAGACACAGACACACACATACACATCACACATACATTCACACACCACACACACACTTACACACACAAACACTTACACACATACATGCAGCACGCACACACACACACACACACACACGTGACTGTACTAGATGACAGCATAAGCTTGCACAGCGCAATGGAGCTAATCCGGCCCCTGAGAGTGTTGATCTGCTCCAGCTCTTTGGCTCACATGAGGATGATTGTACAGCTTCTTCCTTGTCCTCACAGACCATAGCCGATCTCTGCATTGCCCTTGAGATCCCTTGGCTCTCAGGTGTGCTGCTGACCTGTGCCTCGTTAAGCAGGTAGAACTCTGTAACTATTCAGGAAAAGACACACAGAGGACTGAATTTTGTTCTTTTTGCTTTGAAAGAGATCAGACCTTGGGAGATTTGACCACCTTGAAGTATGGTGACAGAACTGCTCTTGTGTCTTCTGAGAAGGAAGTGATGCTCAGGAATTAGATAGGTAGATGATTCAGAAAGTATGAGTGTACGATTCTCTTGCAGAGGACCTGGGTTCAGTTCCCAGCATCCAGGGTGTGCAATTCACAGCACCTGTAATTTCAGCTCCTGGAGATCTGACACTCTCTTCTGGCCTGCACAGGCATCTTCACTTAGAAGCACATGCACACATAGATACATATATGATCAAAAACTTAAAATACCTTTTTTTAAGAGAAGGAAACAATTTTTGCTGCCTTGCTTCCGCTAGAGTACAACCATACAAAGAGTTCGTGGTAAGCACTTTCCCTTTTACTATATGACTGGTACTCTTTGCAATTATTCCAAGTCAATTAAATTCGATTTTGGGTGTTGGATTTATTAATGTTATTAGCACACTTGGCTCTAGTAATGATTACAATTTGCCAAGTGAGCAGTGGGGAGTTCACTGTTTAACTTAGAACTGTATGATCACTTCTCTCCATTTGTCCCTGAGGTCCCAAGGTTCTAAGCTTCATTAAATTGCTAGAGCATATTTGTTCACTCATGTTTGCTTTCTCAAAGCAATTAAAAACATTATGGTCTCTTTAAAAAGTAATCTTACCCAGAAATATGGCATATTTTAGTTTCAACTCTGCTAAAAAGTTTCTGCTTAGATAAAATGCAAATAACATGTGTTAAGAAAGTAGATATTAATATTATCTTTCTCTTTATACCCACTTTCACACTTTTTATCTTTTTATTTTATTGTTATGTGTATGCGTGTGTATGTCTGCATGAGTTCATGTATACTACATGTGTACAGGAGCCAACAGAGTTCAGAAGAATGTATTAGATTCTCTGAAACTAGAGTTACAGACAGTTGTGGGCTAGCATGTGTGTGCTGGGAACAAAATTTGGACTTCTGGATGAGCAGTCAGTGCTCTTATTGACTGAGCTATCCTCCAGCACCCTACTTCTATATTTAATGGTGGAAATTCTTTAAGAAATAGCTGCGGTGTACAAGAGTTCAGAATGTAAATGCTATTCAAATAATAAAATTAAGTATAGTTGATATTAGTGAATGAATGGAAGGTAGATGGATAGATTGATGAATGGATGGATGAATGGGAGAAAGGGGGATGAGAAAGGTAGCTGAATGGATGGGTGGATGGATGGTTGGATGGGTAGATGGATGGATGGGTGGGTGGGTGGGTGGATGGATGGATGGATGGGTGGATGGATGGGTAGATGGGTGGGTGGATGGATGGATGGATGGATGGGTGGATGGATGGGTGGGTGGGTGGGTGGGTGGATGGATGGATGGATCAATGGATGGATGGATGGATGATAGGTGAATAGATAGATGGGTGGATGGATGGTTGGACTGACGGGTGATGATGGATGGATGATAGATAGATGGATTGATAGATGGCTTAACATTTTGATGATCTTTGCTGAAATGGTTCCAAAGTTCAGGACTATCACTGAAACACATTGAGGAGTATTCAATGACTATAATTATTTTATGGAGTTTGCCAGGAAAGCTAGGGAAAATAAATGTTTAATTTCCATCTGTAATATCTAAGATGCTAGAACATAATTTAAAAAGTTTTCACACATATAAGATCAGAAATGGTAGAAAATGTAATAATGCTTTTTTCAGCACAGCAGGCATAAAAAAGACAATTTTAGAACCAAAATACATTGATTTTGATGAATTTGGGATGTGCCTGCAGAATATTGACCAAGAGTTGGGTAAGATAAACTGTGTATTTGTTCAACTTGACAAACACTGATTGGAAACTTGTCATATGCCAGGAATTATACTCAGCAAAAGTGAATATAGACCTGTGCTGGCTAGTTTTATGTCAACTTAACACAAGCTATAGTCATTGGTGAAGAGGGACTCTCAATTAGGAAAATGTTTCTGTAAGATCAGGTTATACGAAAGCTTGTAGAACAGTTTCTTAATCAATGGTTGCTGGGAAGGACCCAGGCCATTGTGGGTGGTGGTCCTGGCTAGTGGTCCTGGCTTCTATAAGAAAGCAGGCTGAGCAAGCAAGCCATGAGAAACAAGCCAGCAAGCAGCACCCTTCCATGGCCTCTGCATCAGTTCCTGCTTCTAGGTTCCTATCCTGTTTGAGTTCCTGTCCTGATGTCTTTTGATGATGAGCAATGATGTGGAAGTATAAACAAAACAAACAAACCAACAAGCAAACAAACCCCCTTTCCTCCCGAAGATGCTTTCATCACGGTGTTTCATTACAGTAAGAGTGACCCTAACTGGAAAAAAAAACCCCTGAGAGATGACTCAGTGTATAAAGGAACTTGCTGCAAAACCTGATGACTTGAGTTTGGTCCCTGTGACTATGTCATAGAAACCGGGAACCAATTTCCAGAAGTTGTCCTCTGACCTCTACATATATGTGTGTCATGGCAGATCCTTCCCCCTGATTCATAAATACATACGATAAATCTAAAACATCAAAAAGTTAATATATTCATTTCTGCTTTCAGTGATCATGTAATCTCATTCAGAAGATGCCATATAGACAGATAATTTTGATAAATTATACTGAAGTGATGTATAGTTACATTTAGTATCATGGAAGACTGTATTATAATGTTCTTGAAAACAGTGACAGCCTTATTCATCTTTTCTCCTCAGTGCCTAGCTAAGTTTGTGGGATGCTGCAGGTGTTCACAAATTATTATTAAGCTGATAACCCTTGATAGTGAAATGCTATTTTTTTGGAGAGGTTGATGGTTAGAAAATTAGCAATAATGATATTAATGGTAAAAACCTAACACTCATTAAAAGATTATTGTGGTTTGTGTTGAGAATACTAATTTATGCCATTTCTCAATAACCCTTTGAGACACATGAGTGAGAGAGAGAGACTTGCTATTTTACGGACCACAAAGTAGCTGAACATTTAACCAACGTGGAAAACTCAAACTCAACACCCTTTCAAAGTAGAAGGGGGTACCTAGGTACCAGGAATATTGAGAGCAAAGGAAAAATAATGAGAAATAAACATTTATAGATATATACTAAAGAACTTTGGGTTTGTGCTATTGGAAGTTACTGAATTGTGTAGTTACAGAAGTGACATTAAAATATTTCTGCTTTTATTTAGGTCATTTCATGTTCTTAGTGGAAAGTGGGTAGAAGCCATGAGGTTGACATGGATGTACACAGAAGATTGTAGAAGTGATGTAATAGCAAAAGGGATAATGATAAATGATGTTAAAGAGGGAACTGGGAGCCAGACTGAGGAACATGAAAGTTATTCTAATACATATGTATATATGTATATATATTCCTATATAAAATATAGTTATTCTAATATATTAGAATATATTCTAATATATATGTATATATGCAAGATCATTGGGAAATTATGAACCACAAGAATGTAATGACTAAACATATGGGTTAGAAATGTCAATCTATTAGGAGAAAAGAAGAATGTTGAGGGGATGGTGGTCGGGAAGCTATGTTTGGAATCCCTCATCACATTGAGGCAAGAGATGAAGGCAGTATGATTATAGGACAGGACCCCAGTTTCAGGCAGTACACAGAACAGGACAGCTTCCAAACACAGTGACTGAATGATCATCAGTGAAAACAAAGAGAGATGTTCAGAATGTAACAGAAGCCACTGCAGGTATTGACCATATGCATTCCTGTTGACCCTGCTGAGGATACTAGTTTGTAAACTAACTTTTGCGGTTA
Source organism: Tokudaia tokunoshimensis (assembly GCA_036184795.1). Lineage (NCBI taxonomy): Eukaryota > Metazoa > Chordata > Mammalia > Rodentia > Muridae > Tokudaia > Tokudaia tokunoshimensis. The sequence goes on from BTHU01000022.1 coordinate 18,158,497, forward strand.
CCCTACTTAGGTTGTTGCCAGTGTAAATTAATGGGGTTTCATGATTTCCAAGCCTGGAGAGAGCATCTTAGGCAACCAAATTTCAAGATAACTTTGTAATTTTCTAGAATGTTTTTAGGGAGGAGTAGAAGAACCCTAGTGACCAACCAGTTCCTTTGATCGAGATACTGGACAGACAAGAAGGCAGATATGAGGTAACCAAGAAAACAGCTGCATCTGGGCAGCCGTGTCTCCTGATAGTCAGATGATTCCTATAGTTAAACTCCTTGAAGCTACAGTTAGGGGTCCATTCGATCAGAAGCTAAGGCACTGAGGATCTTTTGTAATTGCTATGTATGTGTATTAGCCAAGGATCTGAATCCTCAAAAGACTCTGATTGGTTACAATAACAATATCACTTAGACTGATGTCTGGGTGCCTCCCTTTGCCCTGCTGCCCTTGTGCGATTTTCTAGAGGACTGCTGGAAGAACTATTCTAAAGATATGAACCATCTTGACTTAGGAAGGAAAAGGAGCCATCCAATCCCAGGAATAAGCTGCTCATCTCATAATATACATTACAAATTTTAATAAAACAGTAGCATGTGGAATTGGGACATAGCTCTAAAAGCTCTGGGGATCACAGACCAGTCCATTTACCATACTCAGCAAGGAGTCCAAGTGAGTGACCATCTGAAAACCCAACATGGTAGGTGCTGAAGGCTCAGCACCTAAGGTTGACCTCTGGCCTCTGAATGCATCTTCAAACACACTTACCCTCCACAAGCCCCTCATCTGCATATGCACACACCCACACACTAAAAAAATAACCACTCACAAATATATAAAATTAAATCAATGGCACAGGACCCCCGCTATGCTGCTACCCTCTGTGGGGACAGGCCTTTCCCATCTCTCCCTTTAGAGTTTGTGCTTTGACAAACCTCTACTTAAATTGTGTCTGTTGATCGAATTCTTTCCTTCAAGAAGATATGAACAGAAAGACCCTGATAGTGCCGCATCACAGCTCTGCACAGCTCTGTGTCCGCACTTGCTTCGTGTCGCCAACGAATAGAGTTGGCGACACAAAGTGAAAGCTTCAGGCACGTGCTGGCTCTGGCCATGGCATACTTGACAATGCTTTGACTTTGTGGACAAGAACAGTTTCCTCACTGATTATGGCAGTCTTTGGAGATGTTGAAATTGGTCATTTTTCCTCTTCTTAGGTCCCTCGGCTATAGTAGCAACATGCTCGGTGCTAGGCGACAAAAGATTTAAGCTGTAGATCTGATAGGACTCTGCTCTCCTATCCAGTTGGCCTACTCGCTCTCCTCCTTCATCTGCACATTAATAACCCCCTTTTGGTGCTTCCTCCTCCATCCTCCCCCACCCCTGCAGCTCCTCTTTTGCAATCCTGTGCATTCTTTCAGGTACTGCTTCTAGCCTACTGCTTCAGTGCAGCCTTCTCTGACAGGCGCCACACCCCCTTGTCAGCCGTCTTTGGTTCTCCTGACCTTATAGAGCCACCTCTCCTCCGCTTGAACGCCCTGATTTTCTGGATGACAAAATAAAAACTGGTAGGTAAGGGACTGGCATGACCCAGAGGCTGAGCACCTTGCGTTTTACCACATAACAATATCTCTCAGGTAGCTGTCTCTCTGCTGTCTGGGCAAAGAGGACACAGATCAACAATCCAAGTGCACAAGCACAGAGCTTGTGCGGAGGCAAACCTGTTCTCTGCATGTCCGCTTGGTTGGCAGCGGGATTGTGCATCAAAGCTCACTGTTCAACCTTACAGCTGTCTTCACTCTGTGTTCTGCTTTTGTGATGGTGGTGGGCAAGTTTCTGTCTAAGCAGTTAGGTCAGCGTCTTCCTCACAGCTATTGCTGATTCCGGCTAAGCTTCCAAGCACAGACACACCAAGAAGAATATTTTCCTGTTAGCATATTTTCTGTGCCGGTAAAACCCAAAGGGTTCAAACCCTCTAGCATCTTTCTATGGCATAACTATTCATTTTGATCCTAAGCTAAGAGGAGTTATCATTGACTCATTTCAAAGTAGATCAGCACTCCCTGAACAAAGAGAAAACAGCCTGTATTCAAAGCAAGGTGTATGCATTTCTGTTTCAGCTATGCTGGTAGAAGACTTGAAATGTGAAAGCCTTCGGCCTAAATGCAATTTAGATCTCAGACATAGCTACTACACCGAGATAGCTCTGAGAGCGGCTCCTCCCTTCCTTTAAAGCTGCGATAGAGGAAGAACCCATGGGGACCACTGAAGCAACATGGGCTTGCAATTTTGCATCTTTGTATTTATTGTTTTGTTGTATGCTCGCAATATGAAATTGGCTAGCAAAATAAATGGAGAATGGAGAGAGGGAGGGACAAGAGAGTACATAGTTGATCTATTTCGTGGATACCTCTTGTGTGCTTTATGCTGGATATGGTATCAGGCATTGGAAATAAAGGATTCATTTCCACTCTTGAAAGGTTCACCGGGACCCAACTATTCATAACCCAAACAAGAAGTGCTGATGATACAGAATTCAGAGTCCCACGTGGAAAGGTACCAGCAATGTGCCACTTAGGCCGACAGAGGAGGATTCCTTTGCACTGAGGTTTAAAAGGAGAACATTTTGCCTAGGGAATGGAGCAGTGTAAACAGAAGAAAGAACATGAGAAGACAGAGATGAAAAAGGAAAAGAATGTTCTAGAATGAAGAAGTGATTATAGGCAAAAGGGGTTGTTAGGAAAATAAGGGGACTTTGCAGAAAGATATGAGAAAGTGTAGTGACTTGAGATTTATTTTTCTAAGCACAGAGAGTTATTGACAATACACAACAGTCAAGAAGGCTGTCATTACCTAGAAAGGATGTGAGTGTATTTGCCTCAGAGAGACTCATATGGTCACTCACCCACTCAGTCACTGTTATCAGTATCACGTCACTGTTTTTGAAAGAGACCACTTGGGTATCATGCAGAGACCATGGATAAGTTAGGAGACTATTAAGAGTTGGCCATTTCTACCCTTGGGCTCCACAAACTTAGATTTAATCAACTTTGCTTGGAGAATTTACCAGAACAAGAAAACACTGAAGATGCACAGACATTTTATGCCCTTGTTATTATTCCCTAAGCTATAATAACTATTTACACAAAATTGCAATGTATTGGGCATGCCTGGAATGCGGAGATGTGTGAATGCTCATGGGAGGGGTGTGTAATTGATAGGTAAATAGTATGCAGTTTCAGAGAAGGAACTTGAGTGTATGTGGATTTTTGGTATCTTCAGGAATTCTGGAAGGAATCCTTCACGGATCCCAAGGAATGACTCTAAAGGGCAGTTGGAGGCAGTGGGAAACAAAAGAGGTTCAGCTGGCCTGAGGAAGGAGAGGAGAAACTGACTGAACGCAGCTGGGAAGATGGTGCAGGTATCACAGACGACTCTCCTTTCCAGTGGGATGACTGTGAACTGTTAGTGACGGTAAACTGATTGCTTGCATGCAAGCAGGGAAATCTAAGTTCGGATCTCCAGGACCCATAGAAGCAAGACATGTTGGCTCATGTGTGTAAATCCCAGTGCTTGGGAGCAGGTGCCTGTCTCCCTCTTTTACTTTATCTTGAGTTTACTGACATCATCCATTGTAGGACCGTGACCTTGGTTCTGCTCATAAAACACCCAAGAGCCCCTCTTAGGGCCTTTGCATATGCTGTTGTTGCTCATCTGTTACATCTTTCCATTTGTTGTTTCTTTGGGTTGCCATGATCTCAACTTAACAACCATCACCCCGGAGAGCTTCTCTTTCTCTTCCACACGCAAAGGAACTTGTTCTCCTGGACAGTGACACAATCCATTTCATTATCACCACAGACATTTTATCATCAAAATTATGTTGTTTGTGATTCAAGGTGCCTTTAGAGTTCCAAATATCTTCCCATGGACTCTCCATGAAGCCCAGGGTCCTGTCTAGTATTGTGCCTCTGGTGTCTAAGATAATGGATGGACCTAAGTTTCTGCTTAAATCTGTGCTTGCACGATGTAGTATTTGAATTAGGGAGGAGGGAAGGATAAAATGAAGGAGCAAGGGAGGATGGGAGACAGAAAGAAAGAAAAGGAAGGAGGAAGAGATGGGAGATGGAGAAGAAGTACTGAAGGACCCAGAGCTTTGGCCTCACTCAGACCACAGGAACCAGAGAAGTCTTCAAAGGGAACTGAGAACTAGCTGAGTCCTGAAAACCAGGAAATTCCAAGTTCCTCTGAAAAACATTGGCTTAGGTGATCAGAGATGAGTCTGAGTAACATCCAAGGACCCAAAATACAGAGCCACCCACAGGAGAGTGAAACAGGCACTCCTGGGTCTTTATTCTGGGATATGTAATCCCTGGCTCCCGCTTCAGCAAACCATTTTAAACTTAAACTAAATTCTCATCATTGTTACTGTGTGTGTCTGAGTGCAGACAACGCGTGTGCCGTGGCTTGTGTACGAATATGAAAGGAATTATTTCAGGAGTTGGTTTTCCCTCCTACCCTGTTTTGAGGCAGGGCTTCTCTTGTTTCTGCCTCACTGTCTGCTCCAGGTTAACTGGCCTGGGAGTTCCCAGGAAACTTTCTTGTCACCATCTCCCATCTCCTGGTAGGAGTGCTGGGCTTACACATGGGTTCACCACATCCTGCCTCTTTATGTAGATTGCAGGAACCAAACTCAGGTGGACAGACTTGTGTGGCAAGCACTTTTGACTCCTGAGCCCTCTCACTGGCCCTTTAAGAATGAACAAGAAATACCTCAGCAACACCTTTTCCCTTCTCTTTCTCCTTCTGGATTCTTCTGCTAAATCCCTATCAACTACAAGCCTGCAATTAGAAAGGGTGATTTCAGTCAAGAGGTAAAAAGAAGAAGTTAAAAAAAAATATTCTACTGTTAGGTTTGTCAGTGCCGTAGGGATTCTTGTCTCCGCTAAGAGACCTCGGGTCTCAGTGCTTTGTGGTCATCTGTTGTTCAGCTGAACCACTGCTGTGCGCTGTTTGTGAAAGATGCTGGCAAGATGGGTGCCAAGTGGCTGCTGTTTCTCCACATGCCTCCGGAAAATGCAGTGCCTGTCTCCCCAGGCCATTCACGAGAGAGCCAAGTTCTCAATAGAAGAGAGCTGAGTCTACCTGCCTGCTGCCGGGTCTCCTGCATTCAAAACCCTTCTCCAAGTTCAGTAATTATCTTTTAGGACTTGTTTATGAAGCCTTCCCTACTTGCTTCCTTGATTCCCCTATCATCCTCTCTTTCTTTTCTTCTTCAACACTGGATGGCAAACTTATAATCATTTGTCCTGAGACAAATGGAAGACTATGACTGAGCATGGCTCTCATTGTGTTTCCTGCAAATGTTAGTTATTCATCTATCAGCATGTTGGCCTCTTGTATGTCTTGCTTGTCATGTGACATTAACATCGCTGTTTTCTTCTCTGAAGGCATTCATTCTTTTCTTTAGTTGTCTGTGTATTCAAAATCCAAGGGGGGAAAAAATCTCAGATATTGTTCCTTAGGAGTCATCCACATGATATGTCTTTATTTGTTTGTTTGTCTTGGTTATTTATTTATTTTGAGATACTATCTCTCACTGAACCCAAAGGTGACTACCTAGGTTAGGCTGGGTAGCCAGCAAATCCCAGGGACCCATGTCCCCAGGTCTGGTATCACAAGTGTGTGTCACCACAATCAGATTTCTTTGTGACATGGATTCTAGGGATCAAACTCAGGTCCCTCGGATGGCAAGGCCAGAACCTTACTATATAACTCATGTCAGAACCCTGTCTTTTAAATTTTCTGAACAGATGTCAAGCATCTGAAATCATGACAAAGCTGCTTTGCTTTGTAATTATCCAAAAGCCAAATAAAATAACAAATTATTAAAATTAAAAATACTCATCCTTTATTTTTATTTTTGAAAAAAAAAAGGAGGGTCTCATGTAACTCTGGCTGGTCTCGAACTTGCTATTTAGATGAAGACGACTTCAAACTTCTGATCTTCCAATTTAACTCCCGAGTGGCTGAGTGTCCCTGGTTGCAAGTATGTGCCAGCATGCCAGGCTCTCTAATGTCTGTCCTTTAGAACTACATTTATTTTATGAAGTTTCCAGAAGAGGCATTAGCCCAAGGCTAAAACCCAACTAATTAATATCTACAAAGGCTGACCTCTTTGTTCCTCAGGATATGAACTGGGCCACCTGCATTTGTGTGGCTACTCCAGGCACATTTGTTCCCTGTTCATTGTGATCTAATTTTGCTGAAATTTATAGAGTGTTTTCTTAGGTTGATTGATTTAACTAAGATTATTAATATTCCTAATCATGCTTTTCTAATCAGGGAGGTGAGAGTCGAGAGAGGAATGGTAATTATGCAAAGTCAACGCCAGCCATGGGTGCCCTTATGTCTGAAAGAAGAACATTCTCTTTCAGGTTTTTCGACTCTGTCCCTCTAACAGCATCACCACTGTGCCCAATGAACGTTTCCTAGCCTCTACCACATCCTAGCTTTCATCTGTAACCTTCCTAGTTTTCCCTTGTGGCCTTAACAGTACAAATCACCCATGGAGTGTGTAGCCGCACATGGGCTCAGAAGGTACCTTTGCGTGTTGCCTGCAGCCTTTGATCTTGCACTGGGAGGCAGTGAGATGTTCTGTACTGATGAACCCTCCGATAATTAAAGCTCATCCTCTAAACATTCCCAAATATTGTTTTCAAGATCTCAACCATTTTAATAGAAATCTTTCTAAATATATCACACACCTGACTGCCTCCTTCTAAAAAACTAAAATGTAATTCCTCCCAGAGAGACGGCAGTGTGTGGAGGGAGGAAGGAGCATCCTCCTGCCTTTGTTTGTACTTTGGGTTTTCTCTCAGACTCCCCCAGAAGTGACACCACATGTTAATTAGGCTGATGTTTGTCCTCCGACTCCCTGTCTTCAGGAAGCTCACAATTTTATGGAGTAAGAGAACATGTAAATATGTCAGAGACATAATTAGAGATAAACACAGAGGGAGCCAGAGAACAGTGCAAGCATAAGTCACCACCTTATTTGGTCAGATGGGATGCATAAGAGAGAGATAAATTCAGAACTGAGTCTCTGAGGATGAACGCAAGTTTGCCTTACGGATCAGAAGGTGCGCGCAGTTCACGGGAAGGCACGGGACACCAAAGGCACCTACACTTAAAAGAATGTGGTATGTCTGCTTGACAGACCTGTAACTAAATATCAGCAAATGGGGAAATTGATGAGAACGAGGCTGGGGTGTGTGTGTGTGTGTGTGTGTGTGTGTGTGTGTGTAGACGTGCACGTATGCATCTTTGTGTGAGAGAATGTGGAGGCCAGAGAACAACCTCAGTTGATGCTCGTTAGGGACCATCTGCCTTGTTTGTTGGTTTTTTAAAACATATATGTGGGGTTGGGAGGGCACATGTGTTGGGATCACAAAACAACTTAAAAGAGTTAGTTCTCTTCTTCCATTGTGTGAGCTCCAGAGATCAAACCCTGGTTCTCAAGCTTGGCAGCAAGTGCCTTTACTTGCTGGGCTGTCTCAGCAGCCCATCATGCTTTTGGAGACACTAGCTTAGAACTCACCAAGTAGACTTGTGGCTCTTTTCCCAGCAAGCTCTAGAGACTCTCTTCTCTCTGCCCCCTCAAGGACCAGTGCTTGCCGCCATGCCAGCTTTTGAAAAACATGGGTTCCAGGGAGCGAACTCGGTTCTTTGGGTTTCCAAGGCAAGCGCTTTACTGGCTCATCCACCCGCCCTGCTCCCTCTCCTTTGATTGATTGGGTGGAGGACGCTGGAGAATCATAAACAGTGAAAGAATGTGATTGGATCTGGGGTTTAGTGAAACAATTATGCCTCTGGAGCATTCTTGGATCCAATAGTCAGAGATCAAGCTCCCAGGAAGTGCAGAGATGCCGACTCCTCGGGAGTCAGACACGAACAGAGTAGACGCCTCCTTGTTCTTCCACTGCCATTAGAACTGGCGATGTATACTGGGAGTTAGGCTGAACAGTAGGGATACAATGCGAGAGATGTTTGCATATATATGATGTAGACAGGACTCTAGACAGATGGAGAAGGCGGCTCTAGGGAAAATCCCAGGCTCCCTGTGGGGTGGTGACCCGGTGATTGGGGTTGACTTGAGCAGTCCAGCCGTGATTTGAGAGAAAAAATGATCTTATCTACTCATGGGAGCCTTTCCTGGCTGACCAATCTCACATTTCCTTTGGACAATCACTTTCTCTCCCATCCTGCCTCAGTATCCCTCCCGGAGACCTCTAGTGTTCCCTCGATTGTTAAAGGAAGGCATGGATTTACTGATTTCCATCCTCAGTTGTACTCTGAAGTCTCATTTATCATTGCGAACTTGGGATGGAGCGAGCACCTAGACACTTGATGTTTCAAGAAACCTCAGTTAAATTATCAGCAAAGCAGGAAAGAAGCTGGGGGTGGGGAAGAAAGAGATGGGAAAGAGCTGACTTGTCAGTTTTACTCAGTGTTCCAGGCAGAAGAGCTGATAGTTTATATTGGAACTTGTTAAATTAGGAGTCTCTGTGGGAGGTGAATACAAGGAGAAAGACCAGAGATTTAGACGTCTGTCTGGGACAGCACACATTATGTGTTCTTGATGCAATTTAGACAGTGCTCCCAATGTCAGTTAAGTCAAGGAAGACTAGAGTTTCAAAGGAAGAGATGGCACCAGAAATCATAATATGGTTGAACAAAATAAGGAGCAGAAATTCCATCGCATGTGGAAGCCATCTTGGCAAAGATGGCGTCGGTATAATGGTAGAATTAAAAGCCAGGCTACAGACATTGGGAGATCCACTGAATGTGTGTAGGGTGTTCCTTCCAGAACCTTCTAGAAATAAATGCACAGGATAGGGTGCCCACTGAAGGTAATAGGGACCATTAGATGAGACAAAAGGATATGTCATGGTCCCAGGGAAGAGTAAAAGATACAATACAAGTGGCATGTGTATAGGACACCAGGACAGGGGAGAAAGACTTAGATGTCATGGGTCCTTTTAGAAAATGGGAAGAAGACTCAGTAGAATGAAGTGCTTGATGCACAGGGATAAGGAGCTGAGATCTGATTCCCAGCAGCCTTGGAAAAAGGCAGGTGCAGTTGTGTCCACATGTAATCCCAGTGCCAGGTGGACAGAGGCAGGAGGATTCCCCAGAGCTTGATGGCCAGAAGTCTAGTCTCATGGGTGAAGTTGAAGCTCAATGAGGGACTATGTCTCAAAATCAATCAATCAATCAATCAATCAATCAAATCTCATAGGTGTTAGGTGAGAAACTATGCCTTAGAACAAGCAAATAAGAAAACAAGCAAATGAGGTGGAGAGCTACTGAGAATGACCTTTAACATAAATCTCTGGCCTCTATGCACACATGCAAACATACACGTATACAAAGCTCTTCCTCCTACACACACACACATATACACACACCACACACATATACACACATACCACACACATTACACACATACTACACACACTACATACACCACACACACAACACACACACCAAACACACTATACACACACATAGACACACATACACACCACACACATGCACATACCACACACACACCACACACACATACACAAACACATACACACACACACACCACACACACATACACAAACACATACACACACATGCACACACACCACACATACTACACACACACATATACACACATACACACATACACATACACATGCACACACATGCACACACCCTACACACATTATACACACACCACATACACACCACACACACCACATACACACCACACACACCACACACATTACATACACACCACACACACTACACACACACATATACACACATACACACACACATGCACACACCCCACACACATATACACATACCACACACACACATACACACACACTACACATACACATACACACACCACACATACACACACCATACATACACACATCACACATACACATACACACACACCACACATACACACACCACACACACATACACACACACCACACATACACATACCACACACACATATGCCACACACATACACATACCACACACACACATACATACTACACACACCACCCACACCCACACCACACACACATACACACCCCACACACATACACATGCACATACACATACACACATACCACCCTCCCATCACATACACCCCCCACACATACACACCCCACACACCCCACACACATACACCGCCCCCCACACACACACGAAAGGGAGATATGGAGGACATTGAGTGAAATCAACACAGAGGGCCTCAGTCTTCTTGATGAAGTGAAGCACCAGGATACATGAAGCCAAGGACCAAGAGGATGAAAGGAGGAGTCTGACCTCCTCACACCAGGGCAAGAAGAGCCAGAGCGTTGTGTCGTGAAGGAAGCAGGGATGGTCAGGAGCACGCGGAGAGGGCGCACGTAGAGTGCCTAGAACCCGCTGCCTGCCCATCTCTCCAGCCTGACTATGAGGTTTATTTTTAATTGCCTTAATTTCCAGTCTGATTCCAGCAACCATTCTGTCTCTTTGATCTCTCTTCACAACCTGCCACAAGGAGTCATTTATAGCCCCCACTGCTTAGGGTAGAGTGGAAGTGCTTCAGCAGAGTGCTCCTGGAACCTGTCCCTGGGACACCGAAGACGCTCGCATTTCTGCCCCTGTCCACTGCTTCCTTCCCAGGATCTGGCCAAGAAGCATCAAAATGCAGCCCTCGTGCACATCAAAATTGTCCAGCAACTCACTTAAAAAATATTTTTATGGGGCCGAAGAGACAGATGGGTGGTTAAGGGTACATGCTGTTCTTTCTGGTGACCTGAGTTTAGTTCTAAGCACTCGTGTTGGGTGGCTCACAACTCCCTGTGACTCCAGCTCCAGACAACCCAATACCCTTTCCTGGCCTCCACAAGCACCTGCACTCCTATGCACATCTGGCACAAACACACACATACATATGTATGTATTTAAGATTTTTCATTGCATTTATTCTTTGCAAGTTTCATACACTTATACAACATGGTTTGATCCTATCCACCCCTCCCTCCCTCCAACTTCTCCTGTCTCCTGTCCTGCCTCCCTCCTAAGTTTATGTCTTCTTGCTGTTGTTATTAAGAAAACTTCTGAGTCTAATTAGTTCTAAATGTGTGAGTGCACCTGTGTGCCCACATCCCCAAAGGAGAGTGATTCTGAGTTCGGCAGCCATCAGCAGCCACCAACTGGTGAAAGTGCCTCTGCCAATGGTAGCATCTCCAGGCACTTGCTCCCATTCATGCTGGAACCTTGACTGACTTTGTCTTGTGCAGATAGCCACAGCTATGGTGAACCCGTATGTGCAATAGTCATACCATGTCTAGAAGCCAGCTTCTCACAGCTCCCCTCCTCCCCTCCAGCTCTTAAATTCTTTCTGGCCCGTCTTCTGCGGTGTTCCCTGAGCCTTGGATGGGGAGGGTTGATAGAGTTGGTTCATCCACAGCTGAGCACTCTCGGGTCCTTACGCTCCGCCTTTTGATCAGTTCAAGTCTATGGGTATGGAGCTCAATATGCAGAAGGGAGTTTGACAGCGACAGCAGGGTCCACTCTTGGGCCTATGATCTCCCGAACCATGAGCTTTTATTCTGGTCTAGAGGCATTAAATTCCTCCTGTGGAGCAGGCCTCTTATCCAATCAGAAATCACTTGGATTAAAGTCCTCTTACTTTCCCTGCTAACCTCAACAGTGTGTGGGCTACCCTGGGTTGGTTGATGGAGGCTAAGGCATCCTGGGAAGCTATGCTTTCAAGGTTCTTGTCCTGATTTTTGAAGGCACTCTGTTCTGCACACTACTTCTCAGTAGTCAGAGAATCTGTCAACAGCCCTCGTATGTGACACAGTTCTATATGATTGGCTAAAAGCAACAGTCTCTCTCTGTTCTAGAAATCCATGTTTTTGACTTCAAGCTCCCAGCAGGGCCACACTCACCTTAAGGTTCCATGGTAGACCTCTTCCTTGCCTCTGCTAGCTGCTGGTGATCCCCAATATTCCTTAGAACCCTTTGGCTTGTAGCTATGTCTTCTGACCTTTGCTCTGTCTCTATGTGATCTTCCTTGCTGTGGCCGTCCATCTCCTTGTCTTCGCTCGGCCTTTATGTAAGAATACCAGGCACAGTACTTAGGGCCAACTTTCAGGCAGCATGGCCTCATTTTAACTAATTATGTGTAAAGCAATCCCATTTTGACCTAAGATTACATTCTGGGGTTCTGGAAGTATTCATGTCAGGGAAGACATCATTGAAGTCTGCATTCCCGTCACTGAGGCCCTGAGAACCAGAGATGGTCTTTTCTTCATCAGAATCCAAGAGTCACCTTACTTTCTTTAGTCTTCACACTGGTTCAGGACTTGGCTTCCACTCTGGGATCTTAGGCATCAGATTTCTGGATACCTACCTCCATCATGAAAGCAAAGATGAGGAAATTGTAACCAGTTAGGGCACCTTCCTCTACGCATGGCTCTTGCAAAGACTCATAGGAGTCCCTACATCCAGTAGTTCCTATCCTGGCCTCTAGATGGAGAACTAGAGACTTAGTAACTATAAATCCTAAAAATAATTTTCCAGAGTCCTTGTAACAAAGGATTAAGAGCTACGGGCAATTGACAGCTGTTGAAAGACTCTGCCTCCTCCAGGGACCAGCCCCCTGACAGGTTATCTAATCCCAAATGGTCAGTGGTTAGACCTAAACACACACAGACACACACACACACACACACACACACACACACACACACACACACGAACTCAATGGACTTAGCAGGTTGCGTTTACATATACATATGTATATATGCGCATGTGTGTGTAATAGTGACACCTAAGTAAGAAGAGGTCATGAATCTGAGGGAGGATGGGGAGGATATAGGAAGAGTTGGAATTTTGGAGATGGAGGGCTGGAAACAATATGAGCACAGTACTCAGGCATGAAATTCTCAAAAGAGAAGACAAATGAACAAACAAATAAAATCCTCCCTGGGGAGAGAAGAAGAAGAAGAAGAAGAAGAAGAAGAAGAAGAAGAAGAAGAAGAAGAAGAAGAAGAAGAAGAAGAAGAAGAAGAAGAAGAAGAAGAGATATCCAGCAAATTTAGATCCCTAGATTCCTGAATTTCATTAAAATGAAACCTTACAATTATTGCTATTGGTGGGAGTCGCAAGGCCTGTGTGTTGCTGGTGAAAGTATTTGATTTCTGTGAACCAGAAGACAGTTTATAATTAGTCCCCTCTTTTGCTATGCTACCTAGAGCCATTCACCAGCGTGTTTACCCTGGGCTGTAATTTTTCTGTTTCCAAATTCTCATTTTTAGTTTTCAGGCTTACTTGCCTTACTGACTGGGAAGTCAGGTCTTAATGCTGGTGGTTGCTCATGCCTTTTCTCCTTGTGTACAGTCACACGAGGAGGCCCGGCCTTCAGCTTGCTAGCTCAAAAGGAGTGTCTGAGGGCTCAGCAAGACAAACAAACCCACTTGTCCTTCCACAGTGTGTGGATCCAATGATCCTGGATGTCCTCCTAAAGCTTGTGTTGAAACCTTAATCCCCAAGCCAGGGCACTATTGAGAGTTGGGTCTAGTTGCTCTACACGTGTTCCCTTGAATCGGATATTGGGATCCTGGTTCTTTCTCCTCTATCTTTTCATCTTCCTGCCATCAGGAGGCAAACAGATCTCCTCTCCATGCTTCTGCCATAATGTACCATGTGAGCATGAACTGGAGACCCTGAAACTAAGAGCCCAAGCAAACCTTCCCGTCTTTTAAGCTGATTGTCTCCGGTATTTTGTTAGAGCAACAAACAGCTGACTGATAGGATCAGTAGCCCAGAGTTGTGTGTAAGAACTTAGTCACTGACAGCTTCAGAATCCCCACTCTTGTTTCTTGTTCCCACGAGGAGGGCACGGAAACAGGAAAGGTAGCCACTACTTACATCTTCAGTGACTTTCTGAAGTGGGTCTCCTTACCCCTCCATCTTACCATCTTAAGACAAAACTGTATCCTACTTCCAGCCAAGAGCACACATAAGAAAACATGAGGCATATCCAGAGAACCGAGGTGGACATCATGCACACAAGCACATCGAGGACTATTTACAGACTGACAGGCCCTGGGAGGGAAGTGTAAACAGAGCTGTTGGTTCAGCAAAGGAATTGTCTTCCCGAATTTCTATTTTCATTTGTCAACGCTCAAAAGAGCATTTTGTCAGTCCTGGTTTTCCTATCCTCCCACGAATTTGTGTTCCGTGATGCCTCTGTTTCTCTAACCATTGATTTCCCTTTCTAATCTGCCTTGGCTCTCTCTCCCTCTGCTGGGATATTTATGACCGAGTTGCTCCTAAGCTGTTGGCCATGCATCAATTTACCTTTGAACACTTTCTATTTCCTCCGCAGCTCTCTCCTCAATAGCTTTATCCTGCTTCACTTCCCCAGCATTTGCTCCGTTCTTCCAAAATTAGCTCCACTAAAATGTAATGTCTCTAATTTCCCCTTCTGCTGTGGCTTCAATTCTCCCTGGTATAAACATAACTATTAATAGCCAATCTCTTCGCTGTGGCTAAGTCTGTGGCTAGACGCCACTACTTCCTCTAGCTATGCCCTTGGTCCGAAACCCTGGCAAGTACAGCAGATCTTGCTTGCCTCTTGCTAATGGTTGGCGTGAATAGCTGGCCTGTTTGATCGGCATAGCTGTTGTATAAGTTTTCACTGCTTGCGGAATGTCCTGGTTTGTCACAGAGGACAGGGCATCCAGCTAACCCTTCCTCCTTTTCCTAGTACTCTCCGCTCTGCTGAAGCTGCTATGACAGCACATCTTGCAGTTAAAACACAAATTCCCTTTGGACCAGTAAAACGAAGGCACGGAGGAAGTTCACGGGCTGGTGTTTATTTTGCGTCTTTTTTTAATGTGCTGCGTTTTTCTGATGACTACAGCATTCACGTGGACCTTGCACGCGCCTCCTTTCAGCCCTTTCAAGATGCTCGCCTTGCAGATGCTCACCCTGCTCTCTGTCTCCACTGTCCGGCATTGAATTGAGAGCATGATTTGATGGACAGGATTGAAAGACTGATGCAAAAAAAAAAGTGTTGCTGTTTCTACTTCCAACCTTCTGGAAGAGTGGAAAAACACTCACCTTCCTCAACATTCGCTGTGCTACAGCTGCCAAATTACCTAAGAGGACCGAACAGCCAGTTGGCTTCTAATGTGACAGCATGCTATTTATTTTATTTTTTTTTAAAGAAATTATGCATTGTACTGTCTGTTTCTGTCTAGAGCAAGTTCCTTGTAATAAGAATGATGATAATTTGTTTCTCCTTAGCCCCTCTTCATTCAAGAACTTTGAAGTGTTTTCGACTTCCATTGCCTCTGTAGAAATACATAGCCAGGCAAGGACGGATCAGGTTAGAACATTTGTGTGGCCAGTTCTAGGTAGCCTGAGTCTCAACAAACAGGAAGGCTGGCCTTCTCCTGGCCAGAGCCTTCATCTTTTCCCATCGCCTCCCTCTGCACACTTGTTACCTCTGCCACACCCCAGCTTTCCTGGTGAACTGTGAGGAGCTGCCTCATCCTCTCCAATCTACTCCTCAGCTCTCCATGTTTCCCCAACCTGGCCCAGATTCTAAGAAAGACTTTGTCGGAATCCTTTGAAGTCCCCAAGGCACCAGACAGAGGCATCAGAAGCCCCACTGTTTCCCTGGCCCTATCCTGTCCTTACTTATGGTTTTGAGTAGGGGTAGTCAGGCAACTGTCAAGATAAAATGAAGAGGAAAGGCAACAGCTGTTCCATGGGCCTTTCTTTTCTTATACATCAGTGCTGTAGATGAATAGTGCCACCTAATATTTATACCTCTTAATAAGAACAATAGACAGGACAAACTGAGAAATACATTGATTCATTCCTTCCCACAGACTTCAATTTGTGTGGGGCACAAATGTACACTTTGTACAGTTGGGTCATGGATAAGATGGAGATATGTTGCCTGCCCTTGTAGAACTCATTTATGTCTAGCAGGGAGATGGGGCTGAAGTAACCCATCGTGGACCTTGTAGAGAAAAGTACCAAGTACTGTGTAAAGAGAGAACAATTATGACTAAGATAAGAGAAACAAGAAGAAGAAGAAGGAAGAAGAAGAAGAAGAAGAAGAAGAAGAAGAAGAAGAAGAAGAAGAAGAAGAAGAAGAAGAAGAAGAAGAAGAAGAAGAAAGAATTGTAAAGGAAACATTGGGCCCACCCAAGAGCAGAGTGGAAGCAGAAGGCATTTAAGATGGAAATGATCAAGGGATCCGGTGACATTTCCTACCATCAGGTCTCAGTCATGGATGAAAAGTTCTACATTGGTCAAAATATGAAGAATGGCCGTTGAGCAGGAAGGGGCATCCACTAATAGGACAGATGGCAGGTGTCTTCCTCCATTACTCTGTACCTTCTGTATTTGAGGCAAGGTCTCTAACTGGTCTAGAGCTAACCAGTTCTACCAGGCTGCCTGGCCAGTTAGCTCCATGTATCCTCCTACCTCCACCTCCTCAGCACTGAGGTTGCGGGCACCTACCACCACACCTGGCTTTGTACATAGATACTGGGCGTCAGGACTCAGGTCCCTTTGCTTACACAGAAAACACTTTACTGAGCCCCCAAAACTCAAGAAAGGCATTTTAAAGACCTTAATTCAAACACATGAGATTTTTAATTAGACTATCAAAACAAATCCATGAAATCTAACCGTAATCTTTGGCAGCCAAAGAAAGCTTAACTTTGAATAGCTCAGACATTGGTCCTAACCTGATAAATATCTTCTGGCCTCTGTTAGCACAGCTCTCTGGGAAGCCAGACTATCACAGGGTGGTTGTTCAACATAGGATCCAAACTAGGTTAGAACTTTCAATGGCATAGGGTCTGATACCTCATCATTATATCTCTTGCTAGGAGGGCATGTGGCATATTTCCCTTGAGCCCTGAGAACATCGTCATCTGGACTCAGTGTTTACATAAGTCCTACCTATTTTTTTTTAAATGTGCCTTTTCTTTTTACACCAGTCTTTATTTCTTCACATCCTGTCATTGATTTCTCAACTTTTTGTGCACACAGATGAAGGTCCACTGCCACCATTTGCTATTTCTTTATAGCAATAGCCTCCCTCCAAGTTTAGTAGAAATACAGATCCTGACACTTTTTGTAGCACAAGAGCCAAGCTCAAGTACCCTTCAGCCTCCATTATATCACGGATTGTTATTTAGAAGTTAACCAGCTGAAAATGCGTTGCAGAAGCAGCCTCTGATGAATGAACATGATCATTTTATTTCTCTATCACAAATGTATCCTGTTCCAAAGGTGAGTAATTTCAATTTTCATGCAGTGCTTGCGGGCAGAACGGCATCCAGTGCAGGGTAAACAAGAGGGCCAAATCAAGGAATGGTAGCAGTCCTTTCTCTCCCTGCCTTGTTCTCTCCTCTTTTATTTCTTCCCCAGATTTCACTCTACTTGATTCCAGGGCTATGTGACAATTCCTACCAAAAGAGCAAATCAAAGCCCAGTCTGAACAGGAAGCAGCAAACGGGCAGAAAGATGGATGGGACGAGATTCTTCCCCCATGTCTTCTATACTTCATTACTGTCCTGATTTTCTTCCTGTGGCTGTGACAAAAAGCAATTTAGGGAGGAAAGGCTTTACTTTGGCTCATAGGCCCTGAGAGATGAGAGTTCCATCAGGGTAGGGAAGACAACAATAGCCAGAGAATTGCACGATGGCAGGAGCAGGAAGAGGACTGATTGTATGCCACCCCAACAGGAAGTGGAGAAAGAGAACAGGAAGTGGGGCCAGGCTATAAAACCTCAAAGCCTTTCCTCTAAGGCTCTGCTTCCTAAAGGTTCCATAATGCCCCGAACAGTGCCACCGGCTTGGGAACAAGCGTTGAAACATACAAGCTTATGGGCACATTTAATATTCAAACCATGGCGGTCCACAGCCGACCTCCATCTGTTGTCATTGTTCCTCATTCCGTCTTTCTTGCATCCTCTACTTCCAGTAGCTTCTCAGTTTCCCTTTGCTTCCTTCTTGACTCTTTCTCCCCTCAGTTTTTCTTCTCTTTTCTTTCTTTCCTATCTAGAGATGAGGGCAGCAATGCACGCATGTACGCGGTGTGCACATGGGTATGCGGGTGAACAAATTGAGCCAGAATAGACTTGCATGTACTGAAAGCCAGGGAGAAAGCCATCTGCCCATTACCCCAGAAGTAGGAGGGAGATGGGACTAATGGGAACCTCACCTAGAATTCCATTCTTCTTTCTGTGTAATTATCTTTTTTCTAGATAGATCTTCCCACTGTGTCTGATTTTTTTTTCTTTCAGGAAGGAAACCACAGTAGGATGCCATCAGTGTGGGTCTATGCTATCCTCTTCCATGTATTCCAAGATCTAAAGTGACAGAGGCCAGCTCTGGACTTAGGCTAAATTCCCTAAAACACTATATCATCTCACTTCAGCCAAGGACTTTCCCCTGGCATATTTCACAAAGAAAAAAACAGCATTAGGACCCAAGTCCTCTTCTGTCGCTGTAGGGATGGATAATGGAGAGAAGATTCCACAGAAGCCCTTGAGTGACTGACTCTGGTTTCATGTAACTTTGGTAACAAAATCATTTTTATTTGAACAAGTAAATAGATAGACACTTATTAAACAAAGATAGCCAAGCTTCTTAAGGTAAATACTTAATAAATAAAACAGCCAGTCATAGCAACATTGTATGCCTCATGTTGTGCTTCTAGTTATATAAACGATCTCCAAATTGTCTGTGTGATTAAGGGCCCAGGCTTCCCCCGCCTCCTTTCTAGCACATGGTCCCAGTGCATTATTACAGTACCCCAGTGTTCAGACATAAATGCTAAAAGCAGGAAGAAAAGGACATTTCTAGTTTAAAATAAGAACAGGTTGGCAGTTTGAGTGTTGGGGTAAGAGGGCCAGGAAGAATTACCTGCTTCCGAGACACCCTTCCTGTCATGGTGTGTTCATTGAGAATGCGGGGCTGAGATGGTATATCCATTACCACGCCAACTTGCTCTCCGCTTCCCCTGTCCTCCATCACTGCTCTGCTCCCTTCCCAGATGTCCTCAGGGTCCTGTTTTCACTGCTTGACAATAGTCCAAAGGTATCACCTGCAGCCTGAGGCACATCCTCACAACCTTCAAGCCTGTCTCACAGTCTGCATAAGTTCACTCTCCACCCAGCTTCCATTGCTAAGGGTCTTCTCTGCAGCTGCGCAGACTAAATGATCATGGTTGAAGATACATTTTGTTGTAGCAATCCTGCCCATTTAAAACAGTGAGATCAAGTATTTTGGTAGTGTTGTGCTAAGGCAAAGTGTGTAAATATAGGCAAAATGTACTAGCTGGGTCTATTTATCACAATAGAATAGATAGATAATAGATAGGTGGATAGATAGGTAGGAAGGTAGATAGGTAGGTAGGTAAATAGATAGCAAATAGTTGATTGATATAGATGATAGATGACAGACAGACAAATAGAATAGTTATTCAGACAGACAGATTAGATTGATGATAGATACATGGATAGATAGAGACAAATGTATGCATGCATGCATGCATACATACATACAGACAGACAGACATATTCAGAAAGATGGTTGATGTTGGTTCATACTTAGCCTAGGCTCATTTATTTATCATATCAATGGCCAATTTAATTTTAATATTAGCAAAACGGTAAAATGTTCTGCTGAAGGGCCTGTATGACTATATTTTTAGTCCATTCCTCTTCTTGAGATGTACAGAGACTCCACATTTGAAACACAGGGAGACTGCAAAGTCACACTGCTGAAACTATCAGTGAGGGAGTTTCTAATCTACTTCCTACCTGAAAGATATCTTTCATGGTCATCCAGTTTTAAGTCCATTTTGCCAAGGCACAGTGGGGCTCCAGTGGGTAAGGATGGCGGGGTATGAAGGCAGGGTGCAGAAGGTAGTGAGCTGACCAGGTTGTGGAGCCAATGAACAGCTCAGGATACGTGAGGTTGGAGAGGCATTTCCCAACCAACAGCTCTTTGAATGATTCTAGACCATAGTGTTCCCCTTCCCTGAGCTGACCATGTATGGGTTTGACTTGCCAGAATAAAAAAGGTTGTCTGCTATTCTACATCTTCCTTTCCTAAAGGATAAACAAGTCACCTTTAACCAGATCTTACAGGGAGAAAGCCCTTGCTTTCAAGTCAAGATGTCACCAGAGTGTATAAGAAAGAAGACTGGGTAGAAAGCTTAACAGTAAACCACTTGCTGCACAAGCGTGAGGACATATAAAGCCAGACATGGCAGTGTGCACTTGAAATCTCAGATCTGGGGATGGAGACAGAGACAGAAGGATCCCTGGAGTTTACTGATTAGCCAGCCTCATCTAATGTGTGAGCCCCATAAACTCCGCCCAAGCAAACAAGGGCAGGTGGCTCCCGAGAAAGGACACCTAAAGCTTTCATTCATCCATGCATGTGTGAGCACACATACACACACTCACTCATACACACGGGCACAAAACAAAGACAGACAGACAGGAAGAAAGAAAGAAATGATGATAGAAAGAGAGAGGGGGGGGAGAAGGAAGGAAGAAAGAAAAAGAAAGAGAGAGAGAAAAAAGAAAGAAAAGAAAATAAAGAAAGAAAGGAAGGAAGGAAGGAAGGAAGAAAGAAAGAAAGAAAGAAAGAAAGAAAGAAAGAAAGAAAGAAAGAAAGAAAGAAAGAAAGAAAGAAAGAAAGAAGCAAGCCACATGGCTTTGATCACTCACCCCATTCTGGTTCATAATTCTAGTCTCCATTTTCTTGGACATTGAAAAAGAAAGAACAAAGCAGGCTAGATTCTTTTTTCATAGCTGTGTCTGTTTTCATACAATCTGATGCATGTTATTAGACCAAACATCAGAAGTGTTTTAAGAGGAAATATTTGTTTACACCTTAAGTTGCAGAAAAAGCAATATTACTTCAGTCTTGTTAAATCAATTACTCTCTGGGCTTTCTGAAGTTGGCAAAGAATTCTACATGCCCTCAGAAAGAGCTGAGGTTGCAGAATCATTATTTAAAACCTATATGATTCACACTTCTCCCTCCTCACAAATAAAAACCAAATACAATCGCTTCTAAAATCCAGTTTGGGCTATTGCAATAGCAAACACATTCCTTTATTATTTCTGGCACTTTCTTCCTGTTCAGGACTTCTGGGCCATTCAGGCAAACCCAGCCTCCACAATGAAATTTATCCCTGGAATAAAAGAAATAAACAGACCCAGTACCTCAGGCTAACAGGATTTTCTGAATTCTGGAAGGCGGCTGCCTCCTCCCCTCTCCCCAGCCTGATAAGTTTCCAAGGCGAAATGATTTATTTCTGTCCAGTTCTTCTTAGGATATTCTCTGGGCAGAAAGTGGATTAAGGAAGAAGTAGAGAATGGTCTGAAATAGAAGGGAGTCTGTCGTCAGGGCAAACTGAAGAAGACGATGGACTAACCCGGTTACTGTATATCTTCCAAAGATGGCAGAAATCAAATTACTTCGGAGAAAAAGAAAGTGAAAAGAGAAGGAAATTGCAATATTTTGGTCGAAGGGAGATTGCATTGTAGGGTTAATAGAATTTAGATGGCAACATCATTTTTAAAACTAAATCGACTCATGCCCATAATTCCTGAATACACTCTCTGCTAGGAAGGTGTGTGTGTACTCCTCTGACATGACACAAGGGGAGGGGGGGAAGCATTCGCAAATGATAATTGCTTAGTGTCAACAACACACAATTCTCTTTCAAAAGAGACCAGGGCAAGAACTGTTGCCAAGGCGAGCCCTGAGACTGGGAGGACCCAAAGCTCTTCATTATCTGAAGTCCCTCCCACCCTTTGTCACTTCTCTCCTGAGCAGACACTCAGCTTTGTCCCAAGCCTGGCTGACAGGCAGTGCCCAGCTAGCACCCAGCTCCTCCGCCAAAAACTTCCCATTCACTAAGGCTGGGTGAGCGCAGCTATTCAGGGTTATCCCGGGGAACGTGTCACTGAGGTTCTCAGTCTCAAGATACAAGACCTAAATAGGGATGCCAGTGACTTGGAAAATCCAAGCAAGAGAAAGGATAACTGCCTAAGGAGCATGCAGCTCCACTGTGCTTGGCTTTGGAGCCCCAGGACCCCCATACCCTCTCATGATGGGTGGGAAGAAAGGAGTGGAGTTAGGCCTGTTACTGCTGACTAGCGCAGAGCTGAGGGGCCTCACTACGAGAACAGCGGATAGTGTTCACCTGATACTGCAAATAAACCAAGTCCTGGGTAAGATACTTCACACAACTTCTAATAATGCTATGGACTAGTGCAATGAGGGTGGCAAAGACCACCTATCTCAGAGTAGGTGTAGACCTACAGAGTAGGTGTAGACCTAGAGGTGGTTATCCATTTGTGACATGTGCTCCTGCCTGGTCCAAACATTATGGCCAGGTGACAGGTGAAGACATACAAGCTGGAGACCTGAGTTCAGACCCCAAGTCCCCACCTCTAGGACCTATGTAAAACCTTGTGTCTGGCATTCTCATCTTTCTATGGCTGGATGCCTAGTGAGATAAGAGAATCCTCGAATGCTTAGGGCCAATTAGCCTGACTTACATGGGGATTAGCTACAAAGAAAGTAGCAAAGCGAGGTGCGCCACAGCATACTTGTGTATATGCATGGACCACACACACACACACACACCCTGACACAGACACAGACACACACACATATACAGACACACTATACACACATCACACACACATGTACATACACACACACACACACAGATACACAGGCAAAACACATTACACACACATGTACACACACACACACAGAGACACAGTTTCACACTTCCTTCATCTGTTTATTCACTGATGTGTATCTTGATTATCTTCGGCATTTGTGATGGCTTATATATGCTTGCCCAGAGAGTGTCACTATTAGGAAGTATGGCCTTGTTGGGGTGGGTATGGTCTTGGTGGAGTGGGTGTGTCACTGTGGGCGTGGGCTTTAAGACCCTCACCCTAGCTGCCTTTGGAACAAGAGGTGGAACTCTCAGCTTCTCCAGCCCCACGTGTGCCTAGACTCTGCCAGGCTCTCACCTTGATGATAATGGACTGAAGCTCTGAACCTGTAAGCCAGCCCCAACTAAATGTTGTCCTTTATAAGAGTTGCCTTGGTCATGGTGTCTGTTCACAGCAGTAAAACCCTAAGATGGCATTGAAAATAGTGATCACTCTGCTTTCAAGGCCCGCTCTTTCTTTCTTTCTTTCTTTCCTTTTTTCTTTCTTCTTTCATCTTATTTGCTTTATATCCCACTCACTTCCCCCATCACCCCCTCCCACAATCCTCTCCCCCTCTCCTTTCTCTCTTTCCCTTCTTTTCTGAGCAGGTGGGGGGCCCCTGGGTATTTCACCCACCCTGGCACTTCAAGTCTCTTCGAGGCTAGGCACTACCTCTCCTACTGAAGCCAAACAAGGCAGCCCAACTGGAAGAACATATCCCAATGTAGGCAACAGCTTTTGGGATAGCCCCCCTCCCCTCATTCCAGTTGTTTGGGACCCACTTGAAGATCAAGCTGCATATCTGCCTGTGTATGTTCTTTGGCTGGTGGTTCAGTCTCTGAGAACCCCACGGTTCCAGGTTAGTTGATCTGTTGGTCTTCCAGTGGAGTTCTTATCCCCATGGGACCCACAGTCCTTCCTCCCATTCTTCCATAAGAGTCCCCAAGCTCCGTCCACTGTTTGGCTGTAGGTATCTGCATCTGTCTGAGTCAGCTGCTGGGTGGAGCCTCTCAGAGGACAGTCAAGGCCTTAACTCTCTGTGTGCTTGGAGTCCATTGCTCCTGACCTCTGCTTGCTCCTTATTGCAGCTTGAATGTGAAGTGTCCCTTACATGGTCATGTGTTTGCACACTTGGTCCCTGTCCTGGTGGTGTTATTCGTGGAGGCTATGGAATCTTCCAGACATGGGGC
This sequence comes from Tokudaia tokunoshimensis, assembly GCA_036184795.1. NCBI lineage: Eukaryota > Metazoa > Chordata > Mammalia > Rodentia > Muridae > Tokudaia > Tokudaia tokunoshimensis. Next base: position 18,182,537 of record BTHU01000022.1, read on the forward strand.
CTCACTAATAGCCATAGGGGATTATACTATTACACTGGGGGATTATACATCCAACCTTAGCTCCAGTCAGGCATCTCTGCTTTCTGACTGGCCACTGAGATATGCACTAACCACCTCAAATTCCTATTGTTCAAGTCCATGAGCTAAAATAAAGCTCTCTTCTCCTTGGTTGCTTCTCTCCAGGGTTCTGTCTCAACAGTGAGAAAATGATTAAAATAGTCCCTCATGTCTGTCAGACTCTACCAATCCAATCTCCTAGTTGGGTCTTTACTTACCACCAGCTCCCTGTCCCCACAGTCAATACACTGTCCACCTATGGGTCTTTGCTCCCTGTCCCCACAGTCAATACACTGTCCACCAATGGGTCTTTGGGAGAGGAACCTAGTTGTACCAAGGTGAAGGACTTCTCTTCATCAAAGAGAGACACGGACGGTGTCAATTGGGGACAAGGATGAACCAGCAAGTGTCCAATAGTGAAAATATAAAAGGAGATGTTTCTTATCAATTAAAAAACCCAGGAAAACCTCAAAGAAATCAGGAAGTGGACAGAAGCCTAATTTTTATGAGAATTGAACTGCTCAGAACTCCCTTTTGAATTGAACTTGAGAACTGAACTTCTCAAACCCATGAAGAGATCTTCAGACTCCTTCATTAACTGGAGAAATGCATTTTAGAGCCCTAACGAATAAACACTGCATGTCTCCTTAGAATGGTATCAGACAATACAGAGCGTGGTTATGGACTTGTAGACTCTGAACCCCTCTTGGACTGGGAGCGGGAAATACAGCCGTCCAGGAAGATGACTTAGCAGTGCTCAGTCAAATTAAGTACACATTGTACTCCTGACCTGGAAATTCTACCCTTGCCCCAATACTTTTATAGTCTGGGGTTTTGTTGCTCTTAAAACAAAAGTTTCATCTATCTGGGATTTATTTGCAGAGGATAAAAATTTAAGAATGTTTGTTCTCTCCAAAATGTCTGACCGCTTGTGTCAGACCCCACCTTCCTCTACCCACCGTCCCCTCTGCTCCACTAACATCACAGAGATTCCGGGGTCTGTTTCCAGTGCAACCAGTGACCCATTTGGAGAATGTTTAATCCTTTCTGGGCCCTGAGCTTTTGGGTCAAGAGTCATAAACTAACTGCAGATCTAGAGGGAGAAAACAGTCGTGTAAACTAAGGGTCGCTCTCTCTGGTATTTATAAATTCCTGTAGGGTGGAATTTTGGTATTGGTTCAGGGGCTGTTTGTCTTAATGGGGCCCTTTTCATATTCTTTATCTCCTGCCCTCCTGGTAGCATCTCCTTATTTCTCCTTATTGAACTCAGGGGCCAGATTTAAAAAATATTTTCTCCCTCTCTCCCTCTCCCTCCCTCTCCCCAATCTCTCCCCCTTCTTCTTCTCCTGCCCTCCCTCTCCTCTTTCCTTCCCTTCTCTCCTCCTCCCTCTCTCTTCCCCTCTCCCTTTCCCTCCTTCCCTCTTCCCCTCCCCTCCCTCTCCTTCTCTCCCTTCTCCCCCATCCCTCTCTCTCTCCCCTCCTCCCCCTTTCTCTGCCTCTCCCCCTCCCTCTTCCTACTGTCCCTCCCCCCCTTCCTCTCTCTCCCTCTCCCCCTTTCCCTCCTCGTCCTTCTCTCTTCCCCTCCCTCCCTCCTTCCCTCCCTCCCTCTCTTCCTCTCTCTCTCTCCTCCTCCCTCTCTCCTTTCATTTCTTCCTCTTCTCTTCATTTTCCACCCCTTTCTGCATGTCTCCTTCTCTCGTGTATATTTTTCTCATTGTCTTTCTCTCTCACCAAATACCCCATGGATCCTGTTTCAAAACAAAACAATAAAGTCTTGAACCGAGTGTGGAAATCAGAAGGCACCCTCTGGAGACTCACAAAGTGGATCTTTCACTCAGCCCAAATCCAGAATAAGGGGGAAAAGATCCCTATTTCATAACTGCGGCCTGGGGGCCCAGCTCTGAGTCTCTGCTTCTTGTTCAGGCTCTTTCCAGCAACCAGACACATGACGTCTGCACACAAAGGGTTAAACGCCCGAGGAAAAGCCAGACACCTGAAAGCTTTCACTTTGGGGAGAACATCTGCTGGAAGGGTGTCAGTCACATTGGTTGAGAAGACCCAGACAGCACTTAAAAGCTGTCAGTCATTTCCTACAAAAGTAGAAAAAGAAACTTTTAACTTATGAATTGCCAATATCGCCTACAGTCAATTAAAAAGAATTTCTTTAATGTAAAAAAAGAAAAAAAAAAGATCTCCCAGATCAGGCCACTTCTTTTCCGTAAAACTATTTGGAACAGCGTTACCTGTCAGACTGAAGAAACATTTAAATAGATTGATGAAAGCAGAGAAAAGACCCAGCCCGGTAGCTATTGGATGTGAAGCTCTCCATCCCTTCAGAAGGTGACAAAGTGCTAAAGCGGAAAAGGAACCTCCCGGGTGAAGTTGACACACAACTTGTGCCCGGCAATATGAACTCCAGGAGACACGTGGGTCACTAAAAATCTAACTGCAACTAAATAAAACTTTCATTTTAGTCACAATATCCACACCTCAAGTACTCAGTGGTCACAGGTAATTCAGTGACTTTCATAGTGGACAGCACAGACACCAACTTGTCCCACTGACACCAAAAGTTTAACTTGGCAAAGCATTACTTGGAATATGGTTGTGGACCCACAGTCTAGGCCTGTTCTGGGAATTGGGGTGGGGTGACCCCCATGGTTATATGTTCCACGTGAGGAACAGGGTCTTGTGCTCAGAAGCGCTCCACATTTGGTTTAGTAATTTGTTGTCTTGAAATTATTGATAACTATTTAACAAGGGGGAGGTCCCGGGTTTTCATTTTTGCACTAGACCCGTTATATATCATTATGCATTCATTATTATTTTTTGTTTTATTTTATTGGCATGTGGATGTGTGTGTGTGTGTGTGTGTGTAGGTATACACACGTGTGCATGTGTGTGTAGGCCAGAGGTTGACATTATGTGTCTTCCTCAGTTGATTTCCACCTTGTTATTGAGACAGCGTCTTTCTCCTGAACCCAGAGCTCACTGACTTGGGTGGTTCAGCTTGCTTTGGACTTTCTCCCAAGCAGTAGGACTACAGAGTAACTGCTAAGCCCATCGGCTTCTTGTTGTCATTGTTGGTGGTGGTGGTGGTTCTGGAGGTCCAAACTCTGGTCCTTGGGCTTGCATGGCCAGACCTTTATTCATTAAGCCACCAAGTCAAGCCCACAACCATTTCTGTTTGAAAACTTGCTCCAGATGGAGAAATGGGACTTGCCTGCTGCCCCCATTTATCAGAATCTAAAGTGACAGTGACGTGACTCCCCTCCCAACCCCATCTCACTGTCATTAAAATACTATCTAGAAGAGTGATCTTCTATTACTTTAAATCTATAGATCTCTTTCTTCAAACCTGTTAAGCCTAAAATTTCAGAGTCAAATGTATAACAAAGATTTAAAAGATGTTGCTCATTGAATCTCTCTCTGTGCCTGTCTCTGTCTCTGTCTGTCTCTCTGTGTCTCTCTGATTCTCTCTGCCTCTTTCTCTTACACATACACACACCTGTAATAAGCAGACAGTGATAATACGTTAATATTTTGGATTGAGGTTTATATAAGAGACTTAACACCTGTAACTTAGAACTATAGCTAGAGATTATGTATGAACTCTAATCCTTGACACACACACACACCCCAACCTGTAAACCCAAGTTTTCTTGAAATTAGCCAACAAATGGGAACCATGGCAATCATTATGGATATTTTTTGTATGAAATAGTTGCCAGCCCATGTTAGCACCTACTAAGAAGCGTCCACTTTGTGCTAGTAACTTCACTACATGACCTTAGGTATTTATAGACTGAAGAGTAGGCCCTTGCAATCAATCACATCTTACCCATGAGCGACTGGAGTCTCAACGTGGGTAACTCATGTACCCCAACAGAGAGAGCACTTGAGTTCACTTTCAGGGCTAGAATAAGTAGGATAAGATGAGGCACTTGTCTTGGGTATCAAATTGAAGAAATTAGCCCAAGATCCAGTACTCAAGGTAAAAGATGTAAATTCAATATTGGAGAAAGACAAAATTAAGATAGAAATGTTCATGATGAGTGAATAGGAAATACAAAATATAAAATTATATGAAATAGAGACAGGATATTGTCATGGGCTGGATCTGTAGCTGTGTATTATGGTGTAGCAGGAGTCATCCTGTTCCACGAGCCCATGGTGCCTGATTATCACAGGAATATTAGGTTTCCAGCTAAGCTGATGAGGGCTGGTGACAGTCTTTAGATATATTGGGCAACACAACCTTTTTAGATTGTGCAGGCTTCTGGATTTCTTTGCTTTGTTGGAAATGGGGAGAGATGTTTCATTAGGTCTACGTATGGTGTATGTGTCTCCATTCCCTCGTGTCTTAGCTTGCCACTGCCCCAGTCTCACAAGCCTGTCCCTGCCTACACCAGTGGTTCTCACCACCATCTTAGAACTGTCTGAGCTCATGACCATCTCCTGGATCATCGGAATGAGGCCTGATGGCCTGACGTGACCGTTGTTGCAAAAGTGACCAGTTCGTTCTGCTGTGTGGCTTAGCTTAGTGATGGCACTCCTGTTCTTGCCTTGGAGACTCACCGGCCACTAGCACACAGATAAAGCTCATCAGAGCAGAGGGAGGAGCATAGGCGAGCACGAATCTTCTCACGGGGAAATAAGAATCAGAGAGATTTAGAGCGAGGTGCTACCTTAGGAATTCAAGCATCTGAGTCCAACAGACCTTCGTTAGATTGTGAGTTACGCTGATGAGAATAATAACCTCCCCCCCCCCCATTTATTAAACAGGAACTACAGAGTGGGAGCAAAGGTTCCTGGGCTTTTCCCAGTGTAGCTGTTACACAACACATTCACATAGACCATTCTCACAAAAAAAAAAAGGGCTGAGCTCGCTCAGTAGAAGGAAGCATTGGCTGTACTTCCAAAAGACTCCGGCCTGATTCCCATCCCATGCCCTGCAGTTTACAACCATCTATCCCGTTCTGGCCTCCACCAGCATCACACACACACACATGTGGTGCGCAGATATAAATGCATGCAAGACACCCATGCACATAAAAACAAGCAAGCCAAAGAGATACGAGCAGAAACAAAAGCCAAGAGGCACCCTCACACCACAAGAACTGTCAGAAAGTTTCTTAATCCAAAGCACTCAAGTTAAACTTGGTTAACTTGTATCTCAGTCCATAAAGCGGGGACTTAAGGCCAAATATTTCACTGGAAACACACGCTGTTTTATTCAAAAGATGACTGAACATTCTTTAAACACGGAGAGATTCCACAGGAGATCACACTGCTGGTAAGATGTGCATCTTTTGGCAGTACACTTGTGCTCCTTATTTTTTAAAATAATGTTACATTTATTATATAGTATATTTATTTGTGTGTATGTGGGTGCATGTGCATGCGTGCAATCGTACGTGTGTGTGTGTGTGTGTGTGTGTGTGTGTGTGTGTGTGTGTGTGTGAGGTATACATATGTGGGTGGGCATGCACAACAGCAAAGACAACTTTCTCCACTTGGCTCTCCCCTTCCACCAAGTGGATTCCAGGAACCAAACTCAGATCATCAGCTTTGGCGGCAAGAACCTGTGTGCCCTGAGCCGTCTCGCCAGCCCAGATCTGGGCTCTTGATTATAGCAATTACCCTTCTGACTGCTGGACAGGCATTTTTTACAGAGGGCAAAATGTCTGCATGAGAGAAGCTGGAAAGAGTTAAACAGGCAGCTTACCTCTTCAAAGGAAGCAGATGCTTCGCTGTTCTCCCAGAATGCTGGGAAGAAAGATTGTAGTTTACACCTGGGTGACCCTTTGGTATCTGGTGAGCCAGGCTTTACCCATATCCCCTAGAATTAGAATTCATGTTTTGCTATCCCAGACCCATTTCCCCCTAAATCTTGAGCACTGCTTCCAGGCCATAAAACTCACTCTTATGAGAGATGTCTTTTGTGCTTTACAAAAGCCTAAGTGACTTCTGTGTTCTCTTCAGGTCAGTCGAATCCTGACACCCACAGGTATTGGGCAAAGCTCAGTCGTTCTCCCTACATCCTGAATCTTGGGCCCTGTCTCTGAGTCAACAGTCCCCATCTTTGTGAAAGAAACCAGATGGACTTTGTAAAGGATCTCAATGTAAACATGCCTTAAACTTGTTGTGTCCTTAGGACTGAGTTAGTTGTTATCAGAAACTTTTCCTCCAAAAGCATGTTGTCCTTAAGTAAACCAACTGGAGTCAGACTCTCAAAGTTTGGATGTGGAGTCGCACTGAACTGAGTTTCATTCTTCTTTTATTCTTGGATTATTTCAGGACCTCCCCTGCCTCCACAGGCTTTACTCTTCCTCTTTATTTTATAACCTTTACTCTTTCCCTCTGTATCCATTACTCTAGGCTGGCCAATGTCTCTAAAAGCTGAAAATTAAAATTTGCATCCTTGCAATACCAGAATCCTCCTTGTGGTCTACTTCACTCACTGGTGTTAACTATTCAGCCCAGGTGGGGTTGAGCTCCCAACCCCTGGTGGTGTTGTCATTGGAACAAGATGTGCCACACATACATTTTTGACAAAGTAGTTGCCCAGACTGGATGATAAGATAGTTTTCCACAGGGGAGATCCAAAAAGGGTACATCACCTAGAGCCCAAGGGAGTGAGTGAGGTGGCCATGGGGTCAAGACCCTCGTTACCAAGCCTGATGACCTGAGTTTAATTCCCTGGACTCCCTGCAGGACCAAGAGAACCAACTCCTGCAATTTATCTTCTGATCTTCATAAGCATGCCACTGAGCACGTGCGTGTGTGAATATACAAGCAGGCACACACACAGAGACACACACATAGAGACACACACACACACACATACACAGGCACACACACACACAGACACTTACACACACAGACACACAGACACACATAGAGACACAAACAGACACACAGAAACACAGGCACACACAGAAACACTTAAACACACACACACAGACACACATAGAGACACTCAGATACACAGAAACACAGGCACACACACACAGACACACACACAGAAATACTTAAACACACACACACACACAGACACATATAGAGACACACACAGACACACAGACACAGAGACATACACAGGCACACAGATACACACACACACACGCACGCACTCACGTGCGCAGAGAGAGAGAAAGAGAGACAGAGAGACAGAGAGAGAAAGAGAGAGAGAGAGAGAGAGACAGAGACAGAGACAGAGAGAGACAAAGACAGAGAGAGACAGAGACAGAGGCTGTAAGAACTGTTTTTCCAGCCCAGGCTTACTTTACAGGCAACCCAATATACCTCAGACAACTTGATCCTTTTCACTTGAAATCATGGATTCTTTTTCTCTCCTGCCTGCTTTGGGCTATTCTCCTATCCATTGATGGCCTTCCAATTGTCCTCTAAAGTTCCTTGTCCCACTGGGCTCAGCTTCCTGAGTTACCTACTTTGCCTCCTCCCAAGTTCCTACGCAATCAGCTCAGTAGAGAAGCTGTGTGTTCTTCTGACTTCCTTAGGCTGAAGGATAAGCTCTTTAAGTTTGCATGTTTATATCATCTAAATTCACCCAGTCGAGGATGGACACAAACCTATCTTGCAGCCTTCAAAGCCAGGGAAGCACTTCCCAATTGCAGCCACTAGAGGTCGCTCATCCCCACAGTCTTGCCGGGTCCAGGTTCCCCACTGCATATGGATTACTAGACAAGCTAGAAGTAGGGCAGGCTGTCTTTATTTCTTTTTCTCTCCAACACAGCCTCAGGCCATCAGAGCTTCTGATGTCAAGGTCCCTGCCGTGCAAGCTGCAGAATAGAAAACACTGCAAATCAAGAAGGTCACTGCCTCTGCTCTGCGCGTCCACTGCACACCTGAAATCTGCTTCACCGGCAAGAGCCCAGCTCGGGTTCTGAATACTTATTCCCAGCTCCAGTATTGCAGAAGTAGGAGGGGGAACATGTGACCACTGAGAGTATTGTGTGTGTGCGTGCTTACAGATTATGCCTCGGATCGGTGATGTATGGAAAGATTTCCACGCACATGCCATTCCTCTGATCCTCGGGGAGTTTCCGAGCTAGGCACTGTACTAAAAACAGCACTGGCCTTTGCATAATAAGCCCTGGCAAATGGGCCAAGCTTAAGGTAGAGACAGCGATCGGATCATATTTGAGAGAATTCATGAGCCCAAAGCACCACTACGAAACAGTAAGTTAGGAGATCAGACTAATGGTGTAGATGGGTGGGGAGGGAAGAAATGAAGGCAGCTCTAGCTCTAGCTCAGATAATACGCACCTTGCATGGCCGAGAGCCTAGCATGGTGTCAAGTGGACTTTTCGAGGCAGAATGCTGATGGAAGTTGACAGGGACTGATTCAAGGGGCTGTGTCAGTTATAAACAGCCAGGGAGTGTGCAGATGCGGGGAAGCAAGCTAAGAGCAAAGCTGTGGCATCAAACCCCTAAAAGCAAGCCCAAGTGTGCCACGGGCAGTTTCCAAAGTAGCGTTTAGACCTGCTGGCAAACTTCAAAGGGAAGGCACCACGATCAAAAGGCTATATTCATGAACATGTGCAGTTGGACTCCTCCCTGTGTTCTGGCCTTGATTAGCCATGACTTAAACCCTCTGGACCTCAGTAGAAAATGGGATGGAGAGCCCCCACCTCACTGGTGTGGGTTAGATACAAAGTACTTGGGATAGTGCCTGGTGCGGGTCCAGAGTATAGTCACCTGTTACTGAGTTTGAAATGCAGCATCAGGACATCATTGAGTCAACTTGTGTGCACACGTCTACACAAGCAACACACCAAAAACTATGTTTTCCAAATGGTCTTCTCGATCTGGTGTAGCGAGTCGGTGGGACACCAGGGAGCAGAGTTGGATTGTCTTTGCCCTCTCTCTCTATCCATTCAGGCCACCAATAGTGCGTGTATTGATATATTGGAAGGCCATGCTGGAAGGTCCTTGGGTTCTCACCATACCAGGCCACAAAGGGCCTTGATTTACAGCCCTGTAACAACACTGCTTTTAAAGAAGACTCTCACCTTGCCTTAAAGCCTTGAAGTGGCCACCCACTCTACCTCGCTATGGATGGTACTGCTCTCCAGCCTCCATTTCCAGGACAGAGAGTTATCATCCATACTGAAGATCTGTTCTATAAGTAGCTCCCTCCCACAATCAGCTTCCCCAGAGTATCCAAGAGCCACCAACCCTGGTAAACCCACTGTTCAATTTGATATTTAGCAACAAAATAACACTCCTCAACTAGCTCAAACCACCTGAGACCTCAACATTGTGGATGGGTCTAGTTTCAATGTAGCAAGTGGTCCAGATTGTCTTGTCACTGAGATACAGTGTAGTTCTCTCTGGTCTTCAATCCAGGCCATTGGGGGCTCCTCAAAATCTTACAGAGCCTCATCTAGGTAGTTTTTAGATTTTGGAAATAGGGGTTCAGAGAATGCAGGTTGGCCTTGAATGCCCCACGTTGCCAAGGATGACTCTATACTTCTGATCCTCTTGTCTCTATCTCCCAAGTGCTAGGATTACCACCCCCAGTTTCCAGTCTCCATTGCCTCCCACACATCAGATCCTTAAACAGCTTCGATCTTCTTGTCCACATTTTTCAAGACCATAGCTGTGAACTGGGGCATGCTTGATTAGAGAGCAATAACCATCATCGATTTTCCACCTCCATAGCCCTTAATCACTTTAAATTTCATTTCCAGGTCAATTACTCCGTGTGACCTCTTGCTAGTAACACTAGCAGTAGATTTTTATATTTAGGGTCCAGGATGAACAAGGCACGAGATTAAATCAAGCACCAGAGAATGGTGCTATCAACACACACTGTAAACATAAATACAGGATAAAAGGGTTCACTGGAGAGTCTCACAGCATGTTAACAGTAACCCCCCCCCCCAAATAAAATAAATTGTGCTGTTCAGTTTTAGCTATCTGCTTGAACCTCAGGTCACCTGGGAAGAGAGTCTTAATGAGGAATTATCTAGACCAGGTCGGCCTGTGGCCATGTCTGTGGGGGATGTGTTTTTGATTATTAACAGAGGTGGGAAGGTCCACCCTGAACACAAGTGGGACCATTTCATAGGCTTAGCCCTGAACTAATGAGTAGTGGGGGAAAAAAAAGCTATCTGAGTACAAGTAAGCAGGTAGCATGTGCGGGTGAGATTCAGTCTGTCTTCAGCTGTGGCTTTGATGTGGCTACTATGTGAGTTCCTGTCGCAACTTCCCCGAAATGATGGACATCATCATTGTCAAGTATTGCGTATGTATACAGTTTTTATGGTGTACATTTGCATAACTGCCACATTGGTGGTTTAGTTCACATAAGCATGGTCACAAATACGCATGATATGTTGTACTGTGATATTAATGTTATGAAGTTCTAAGAGTTTCCCAGTTTCATTATAGTCTTAGAGGGCTACCACTGTGTGGCTGAAACAATGCTACGTCTTTTGATGGCATCTGTGCCCTTTCTTACTATTACTGCTATGTTTTGGTTGTATCAGTGTTTTACCCCAGAGAACGCACCACTGATGAGTGATATTCTTTGTGCATCCTTAGGTTACTGGCACATGTTCCAGAGGTGAGAGAAGTAAGAACCATCCTGAGTTTCACAAGAAGATGACTAATTTTCTAAAAGCATATCACAGTTTCCCTACACTGTGATTATAAGATACATAGACCATTTTCCCCCTCAGACTGTTATCTGATTTCCCTGCCATCTTTTTCAAAAGTCGCTTACTCTGTGCAAGAGTAAAATTGTGTCTTGTTTTGGAAGTGTTGGCTGTCAGAATCTTGAAAGAGCTAAATGCATCTTTGGTTGGCCAAAGGCATTTCTACTTGGTGACATAAACCTGACTAAAAAGAGCTCTTAATGAGAGAATTATGTATGTCACATATTTACTGTCCACCATGAAAAAAAAAAGAGCAAATAACTTACAAGGAACTTTTACACAGAGCAACTAAGCTCCAAAGATATATATATATATATATATATAGTCTTCAGATATAAGCCAAAGAGTAATCTTTTTTTTGCAGTACAATAATTGTTTTCTTGCAATATTTAATCCTGAGACAGAACTGATAGCCAGTCTTACCCACCCCTCTCCCTTCATGCACACATCTTAAACCCATGATCAGTTTCTCCGCTAAACTGACTGGTGCTTGATGAAATGGGTGCGTTAGGTTTTACTCATGAGCGATGGCATCTCAGAAAGGATGGAGGTGGGGAGGGGACCCACTTCACAGATGAAAAAGAACCATCCCACTTCTGTTTGCAAGGAGAAACAATGAGATATTAGGAAGTTGAAAAGAAATTCATCTTGTTATATATTGTTAGACTCCCACTATGAAGTCTGGAATCGTTTGCTAAGAAATGAGTGAGTGAGCCTTGGGTGAGGCGGGGCATGGGGTGGATGTGGCAGAGAGTGTAACAGGGTATGCCACCTCATCTGCCTTCCGACCTCGTCCTTCCCAACTCCTTCCTCTACTGAGCTTGTCTTCCTTGTCAGTCTCCTTTGAACTACCTCAATTTCTTTCATAGGATGTCCTCATACACCCATGAAGTTTTCTATTTGGTAATCCAAATTGTAATTTTCTACTTTTTTGTTTTGTTTTGTTTTTAAATTAATTTTTATTTTATGTGCATGGGTGTTTTGCCTGTGTGTATATCTGTACAATACGTGATTGGTGCCCTTAGAAGGCAAAAGAGGACACAGGGTCACCTGACACTGGAGTTACAGATAATTAGGAGCCATCATGTGGGTGCTGGGAATCAAACCCAGTTTCCCTGTATGACCAGTGAGTGTTCTTAGCCACTGAGCCATCCCTACAGCAAGATTTAAAGTGAATCAAATGCCTGTATGGTTCTTCTAGTCTTCTCTATAAATTCCTTCCTCCACCCCTGCTCCTCCTACCCAAGAAATCAAAGGTTGCTTTGACTTACTTCTGACTATCTAGGCTAGATTAGTGATTCCTAATGGGGAAAAAAATAGTAGCCTGCCTAAGAAATACAAATGCAGAAGGTGTAGAGTTTGAGAGATGTGGACTTGATAAAACTCTTTCTGTCATGAATTCACTTCTTTATTCAGTGTCTTATGCTAGAAATTATTAACAATCTCTATTTTGATATTTTTGCCTTTTATTAAACATAGGTTCTTTTCTCATACAATATAATCTGAATATAGTTCCCTTCCTCTCTTCTCCCACTTCCTGCTCCCCTCCCACCAGATCTACTCCCTTTCTGTCTCTCATTAGAGAAGAACAGGCTTCTAGGAGATAACAACAAAAAAATGTCAAAATAAAATATACTAAGAGAAGAAAACCTACCCTATCAAAGCTGGACAAGCCAAGCCAACAGAAAAATAAAAGATCCCGAGAGAAGGCACAAGAATCAGAGACATGCTCATTCGTACAATCAGGAGTTCCATAAAAATACTAAACTAAAAGCTGTACTGTGTAACCAGAGGGCCTGGCACAGACCCTGTAGGCCCTGTGATTGCCGCTTCAGTGTTTCTGAGTTCATATGGACTTTGCTCATTTGTTTTAGAGAACCTTGTTCTCCTGGTGTTCTCCATCCCCTCTGGCTCGCACACACTGTAGCTGTCTTCAGACACAGCAGAAGAGGGTATCACATCCCATTACAGATGGCTGTGAGCCAACATGTGGTTGCTGGGAACTGAACTCAGGACCTCTAAGAAGAACAGTCTGAGCTCTTAACCACTGAGCCATCTCTCCAACCCAGCTCTTACACTCTTTTTGCCTCCTGTCAGGAGGGTTTTTATACTCAGCAGGGTTACCTGAGCTCTGAGGGGAGGGGTTTGATGCAGACCTCTTGTTTAGAGCCGAGTCTCTCTCTCTCTCTCTCTCTCTCTCTCTCTCTCTCTCTCTCCCTCTCTCTGATTCTCTCTTCCCTCCCTTCTTTACCCCTCTCCTCCCACCCCATTTACATCCCTGTCCCTCCTCTAGTCTGAGATGCAACTGTTTTACTCTGACACACATGCTATTATCACAGCGTGTCGCCATCCGGCAATGTGCTACAACTGAGCCCAAGGTCTCTCGTTCTCTGTGTAATGTCTGACTGTGGGTCTCTGTATTTGTTTCGATCTGATGCAGGAAGAAACCTCTCGGATGACGGTTGAGCAAGGCACGGATCTAGGAGTCTGGTAGTATGTCATTAGGAGTCATTTTACGATTACTCCTTTTTTTAGAGCAGTAGTATTTGATTTTTACCCTAGGTCTCTGGGTTGTCTAGACTCTGCTTCTTGGTCACCCAAGCAGAGTCAGGTACAGGTTCCACCTCATGGAGTGGGCCTCAAGTCAAATCAGAATTGGTTGGTTGCTTGCACAATGACTATGCCACTGTTGCCCTAGCTTTTCTGCAGGCAGGATAGATTGTAGCTCAAAGGCTTTGGGGCTGTGTTGGTGTTCATTTTTCTCTTTCGGTAATATATGGAGTACCTTCCCATGTCTTAGACACTAGAGCATGGAAATGAAGGTTCTACAGAGGCATCAGCTCAGCCTCTTTGTGGTCAATGTTGTCTGCAGCAATGGGACCGACCTTGCTGTCGGTTTGTGAAGAACAACCTATTGTCTTGGCAAGAGTAAGTATTTCACTAAGCATAAATGATTTGGGGAAAGGAAAATGAACATCAGGTTAGAGAATATGTCAGACACAAAACGTAGAGCATGCAGAAGTTTCTGGAGCAAGTGCAGTACCCGAGCTATTGACAACAGCAAGCCTGTCATCTTACTTTCCTTTGGCCAGGCCCACACCAAGAGGCTGTTTCAGAAAAGTGGCCTGTGGGAGGGCAGGGAAGGGTGATGATCCCTTCAAAGAACAGCTGGTGTTGTGAATTGTGACTGTCCCTCTAAGGCCCATGAACAAACATACTCCAGATAGTGCTGTTGGGAGGTAGAGAAAACCTTAGAGAGTCCCATCTTATGGGAGGGTCTCAGGTCATTGGGCTTGCCCTTGAAGGTGATTGGATGGTGGGATCTTGTTCTCTCTTTCCTCCCTTCTTGGCCCCTCTCCTCCCACCCTATTTGTGTCCCTGTCCCTCCCCTAGTCTGAGATTCGACCCTTTTACTCTGACACACAAAGCCATGCTAGTGTGTTGCCATCAGGTAGTGCACCACACCTGAGCACACCCAAGCACCACGTGTTTGACCATCAAAACTGTGGATTCAATAAGCCCATCTTCTCTTTATAAATTGTCTCAGGCATTTTGTTGTAGAAACAGAGCTCTGGCTATTTTAGGTGAGCTGGATTTCTATCCTTTATCTTTGTTAGTTTAATTGTTCTTACGTAATACGTAGAACACTTAGTTCAAGTGTTTAACTACACGGAAGGGTGGCATAGGTTTTCAGGGTGAGCATTGCCAGATGCTTAGACCTCGGCCTCAGAGATTTCCATTCAATCTATATGGGGCGGGGGAGGGGGAAGGGGGGAATAACAAGATTTTGTTGTTGGTTTTTCAAGATTTGTATTTGCATATTTGTTATTTAAAATTAAAAAGTCCTGTCATTGAACTGGACAAAATACAACCTGATAGAAGATAAGTCTTCAAATCTAAAATGAAGAACTGAGATCCCAAAGGGATGAGAGCCTCCATCTAACGACTGGACGGAGCATACATAGGGAACTTCATCCTGGCACACAGCTTAGCATTCATTTCTGCAATTTTGCTCCCCTAAATCACAGTCTCTGAGCTCACCAGTGTTGGCAGGCCATAAAGTTCAAACTCCAGATGTCCCAGACACAGGAGGCCACTGTGTGGCCCCTTTACCATTGGAATATATAGACACCAGCAGTTCAAGCCTTTGTGCTAACCAAAATTGCTTCTGGACATTGTCAAACAGATCCTGGGTGACAAACCATCTCTTGTTGAGAACCACTGATCAGAATAGATCCAAACATTCAGGACAGGAGGACCAGAGGCCAGGAGAGACTTGGGTTCTGCCTTCAAGGGGTGGGGGTGGGGGGTGAGGTCTTTTTTTTTGAGGTCTTTATTTAAAATTTTAGACTTATGAATTTGGGTGTGTGATGAGTAAAATGAAGGAAGAGCGGATCCACCATCATGAACCACAGATTCTCACTCAACATAACAGATTCCTCCAAACATGTGACTTAGTCTCCCCTGAGTCACAGTCATTGTGTTGGGGACTTATCCTGCTATGATAACCACACGCCAGAGGGAGTATGAAAAGGGTTCAGTGCCTTTCAATAGATGTTTACCATTATCAACACTTAGTATCATTACTAACAGTTATTGTCATAAACTACTCAGAGCATATGGCTTTCAAAACTTTTTAAAAAGTAGCTTAATAATATTTTTATTCCTTTGTTTACCTTATGAATGCAGAAGTGCATGCATAAGACAGCATGTGTGTAGATCAGAGGACATGTTTTGGGGGTTGCTTCTCTTTCACCATGTGGGGTCAGGGATGGAATCTGGGTGGTAAGGATTAGTGAAATTCCCTTTAGCATGGAGCAGTCTTGAGAGAGTTCAGTGTTGCTAAAATGCTAACCCATGAACTAGGGAAATAAATGACTTAGTCAGCTGAGGGCTCTGTGTGTAAGCATGAGGCTCTGAGTTCGGTCCCCCACCCAGCACCTGTGTAAGAGGCTAGGTGTGGTGACATGTGCCTCAAGTCAGTGCTAGGCAAGTGGGGACAAGGGCATCTCTGGGGCTTGCTGGCTAGCCAGCCTAGAGGAACGGGGTGACTCCAGCTCTTGTAAGAGACTGTATCTTAAAAAGAAAAGTGGAGTGGATTAGGGAGATGGCTCAGTTGGTATAATGCTATGACAGCCCAAGGCCCTGAATTCATATCCCAGTACAAATGCATGCATGCGCGCATACACACACACACACACACACACACACACACACACACACACACACAGAGAGAGAGAGAGAGAGAGAGAGAGAGAGAGAGAGAGAGAGAGAGAGAGAGAGAGAATATGGCAACATGCATCCATAATCCCCATCCCCAAGCCCAGGAGGCAGAGACAGGAACATCTCTGGGGACTTGGTGGTTAGCCAATCTAGCTCAAACTGGCAAGGTGCAGGCTCAGCAAGAGACTCTGGTCTCAAAACCAGAGAGAGAGAGAGAGAGCAATAAAGGAAAACATTGACTTCTGGCTTCAACTTACACATCTATGTGTGTAAACCCAAGAACAGGGTCAAAAGTTAATATTAACTTATAATGGCCGTAATAATCTTTAAGACTTTTGGTGGTGTCTGAAGCTTGAATTTTTTTCCTGTTTCATTTTATTTTAGTTCTTTGAGATAGTACCTCACCATAAAATCCAGGTTGGCCTCACCCTTGAGAGCTGACCCTTCTGCTCAGTCTTCTGCAGGCTATGATAGAACGTGTAACCCGCTGATACCCACTGGGTTTTATCCTCTTCTATAAATGAGGAAGTGTGTTCAGAGAACCATAGCCCTGACTAGCTAGTTAAATGAGAGGCCCAAGACTGCCTCTAGTCAATTCCAACTTTTAATACCTCCTCCATATTATCTGCTAAGAAACTGTAGACTTGGCAGGACAAATACCACAGAGTGGGAAATCCACAGGGGTATGGGTGGGTTCCACGGTGGACATCTGTCTTTTCCTTTCCAGACACAACTCCTCCTAGCCCACCATGCTACGCTTTTAGAACACGAAAATCAAAAACCTAGCTGGCACATTTGATTTTTCTTGCACAACAATCTGGTGCTCACACAAAGCCTAGAATCCTGCCCTAACCTCTTCTGGAAGAGCTTGCCTGATAGAGGTGTTACCTCCCGAGAGCCAACTCCACTTCTTGTGCACTCTACACAGACTTGGGTGCAATTCAAAGCAGAAGATTTTCAGTGCTTCATATGCAACCTTTTCCAAGAAAACCTTTGGCACGCGATAGCTGTGTCACGGATCGTTTCTAAGAACCCCCGTTGTCATCTGGGCGTGAGGCAGAGTAAGAGAGAGCTACTTACTGGGCCACACAGCCAAGAGCTCTTTGTGGCACGACTTTGCCAGACACAGTTGATCGTGAAAGGCCTTTGTCTGCCAGAGCCTTGAGACAGTGTTGTCAGGGGCAGGTGACAGAGAAGCAAAAGCTGCTGACTGCGGGCTGAAAATCAGAAATGACTAAATAAGGAGCCTGTCAGGGCTCCATAAAGATGTGACAGAAGTTACATTTGTTCTGAACGTTAAATCTGAATTCTGGGAAATAATGACATTTACCATCTGAGAACCCAGAGCTACCCTCCTTACCCCTAGATGTGCTGATATTCTTCACTGACCCTCTCAGGGTGACACGGCCTCTCTGCCATCCCCTACACACACAAGCTGGGTGAATACTCACAGCTTATGAAACTTTAACAGTGAGTGTTTAAAAGGAATATTAACTTTATTCTAGAGGGTATACCTATGGCATGAGCAGTGTTACATGATGAAACAAAGACCCCCCAAAGAACTAGGCCTACTAATAAATGGCCAGATGCAGTGTAAGAGGCCAACACCAGAGCTCATTCTCAAAAGCAAAAATATGATAATGGGTTGCCTTTTAGAAGGGGGCCAGGACCTTTTCCATTTAGAAGAGAATCACTGGTTTCTTATTTAAGAATGCTAAGAAGGGAAAAAATAAAATTAAATGTGCATTTTGGGAACCAAATGAGTAAAAATACCATGTGAGTCTTTTAATTTGGGAAGCCCTGGAGAAGATCCTTATTAATTTAAAATTCACTAGATAATAAAGCAGTACACATGAATTAAACTGTTATTCACAATGTATACTCTCCAAGTATCTAGCAGCCATTCATCTGTAAACCTCTGTACATACATATACAACACATTTACCTGTATATACACACACTTATATATATATACATATATTTACATAATATATACACACATATCACATGTGCACATATATACATGTACACACATATATACACATATATTACATAATATATACATGCACATATACACATGTACACACATATACACACATGTTTACATAATGCATACATGCACATATATACACGTACACACTTATTTACATAATATATGCATGCACATATATATGTGTGCACATGTACACATATACACACCTCTGTTCTTAGGCTCAATGAGGCATAAGGGAAATGACAAGACTGGAGTTCTCTATCTCTATCAGGAAGTTAAACCTTTGTATGCATGTACAGAAAGAAGTCACTAGAGGTTTCTAGAACTCCCCATGGTTTCTCTGCCCACCCATTACCAACCAAGGTCTTCTGGAAGAAGATCTGTCTCCATTACAGCCTCATGACCATTTTAGATTAATCAGATTATCTCTTTTTTTGGTAAGATGATGCAATATCAGAATGCTTTATATTTTCAAAGAAGTTTTTGCTCTGTTTATTTTGTGTGTTGGGGTGTGCACAGGACCACAGCACCAGTGTGGCGGTGAGGATAACCTGCCCTTGTCTGCTCAGCTATTCTGCCAACCAGAAGCTTCCCTTTTGCTGAACCTTCTCATATGCTCCTGCACCCCCCACCCCCCCAGCTATCTTCTCACAGTGGGGTGCATTCAAGGGATTGGGTCTTTTTACAAGAAACCACAAAAATGGGATAAAGCAGAATGTTAACTTTTAAGTAACTATAAATTTTTCATTAAAAGAAATGGAGTCCTCGGGAAGTGGTAGGACAATTTTTAAGTACTAAAAGCAAACTTCTATTCTCAGTCCAGAATCCTGCAGTCTGCAAAAGAAATAGAGGGGGTTAGGGGGAGCATGAAACCGAAATAAAGGTATCCAAAGAAGAAGGAATTCAAAGGATTTTTATTTTTCTTTATTTTTTTTATGGAATATATTTTGGTCATTTTTTTTCTCCCCTGCATATCCTCCTAGTAAGGCCCTATTGCTGAAGACACCACATGCTTATATCATTGATCACGGAGAACTCAAGCTGGTTCCCCACTACAAGCTTCTTCCCTCCTGATTAGCACTTACAGTGCTAGAAGGAATCATACTGGAGAAGAAAAATAGCTAAGAGTCTCACCCAGTTATGAATGCTGCAACAACAACCTGCCTGCAAGATATACTGGTGCATTAGTGGTACCAGTGTTATTGGAGTAACCAAACACATCTTCCTTCCTTCCTTCCTTCCTTCCTTCCTTCCTTTCTTTCTTCCTTCCTTCCTTCCTTCCTTCCTTCCTTCCTTCCTTTCTTTCTTTCTTCCTTCCTTTCTTTCTTTCTTTCTTTCTTTCTTTCTTTCTTTCTTTCTTTCTTTCTTTCTTTCTTTCTTTCTTTCTCACTTCCTCCCCTCCCAGCTAAACCTTCTCACAATTCTTTCCCTCATCTCTTCCTCCCCTTTTCCTCTGAAAGGGTAGGGGTCCCCCTGTGTTTCTCTCAACCCTGGCACATCAAGTTTCTGTGGGGATAGGCAATCCTCTCCCATGGAAGTCAGACAAGGTAGTACAGCTAGAAGAACATATCCCACAGACAGGTAACGGCTTCTGGAATAGCTCCTGATCCAGTTATTCGGAACCCTCATGAAGACCAAGCTGCACATCTGTTACATATGTGCAGGGAGGCCTACGTCCAGTTTGTATATGCTCTTTGGTTGGTGGTTCAGTCTCTGAGAGCCCCAAGGGTCCAGGTTATCTGACTCTGTTGGTCTCCCTGTGGAATTCCTATGCCCTTCAGGCCTGCAATCCTTTCCCCTTACTCTTCCTTAAGAGTCCCCAAGCTCCATCCACTGTTTGGCTGTGGGTGTCTGCATCCGTCTAAGTCAGCTGCAGCCAGTTACCTTTTAAAATCAGATTTAAGGCCCACTCCATACATGATACTGTTAATAGGGCCAAGAACCTGAGATTAGATAGGTTGTGAGCTCTGGGGCGAGAGGCGGGGGAGAGGAAAACAACTACTAAAATTATTCTGCCAAGTGAACATAGAAAAAAAATGAATCCTAACACCATATTTCTATACTCATTTGATTAGCACCTTGCTAGTCCTCATCAGATAAGCTTCTTATAGCAGATAAGAGTTTACACAGAGACCTACAAGCGGATAGAGAGGGAAAGACCCTGAAGTACTCAGTCCTAAGTGGGATGCCTGTATCACATCCCTCTCCTCAAAGCTCAGGGATCTATGCAGAAGAGGGGGTGGAAAGACTGTAAGAGTCAGAGCAGTGGATGATTCATAGAAATCTGAAACCACAAACACTATGACAACATACATAAGATCCACTCCAATTCAAACCAGATAAGAACCCCAGCCTGGAAAAGTGGGAGTAAACACAAAGCCTCATCTCTAACCAATAAGCTATTTGCAATTAATAGGTGAGGGGAAAGAGAAAAATCAGAAAATCTTTGATGGAACAACACTGGGGGTTATCAACCTCACCCCAGGGCAGGTCACATGATCAGAGACAGTTGGCCAACACAGAACAGACTCCATGGTTGTTTTGTTTTGTTTTGCTTTGTATTGCTTTGTTGTTGTTGCATGTGTGTGTAGTGTATGTGTGTGTATGTGTTTGTTTTCATTTTGTTTTGTGCTTTTGTTTTAAGACAGAATATGATGTTGGATAGGTAGGTAGGGAAGATCTGAAAAGAGCTGGCATACAAAAAATAATATGAATGAAATCAATGGAATATAGATAAAGAGACAATGCCCCAAGTTAACACCATATGCTATAAAATGAAACCCCCACTACCAGGAATGAGTTGCATTTTTTTGAGTCATCGGCTAAATGGCTCCCCTCAACGGTCACAGACTGCTTCCATAGCCTGATGGTCAGACCACACTGCAAAGGACGTTATTAGCTAATATATCTGCTCTTCTCAGGGAAGGCAAAACAGACAGAGGGAAGTGATAGCAACGTGAAACTGGAGGCATTGGGAGTAAAAGAGGAAGCACAGAAATGCCAGGCGCGTAGGTGAACATGGTGGCTGATGATTGGCTTGCCTTCCTAGAGGAGGAACAGCCTTGGATTGCCGAATTCACAGGCGCTTAATCCAACAATGGAAATCTGCAAGATAGACAGGCAGAAAAACAGGTTTCTAACCAAAAAAAAAAAAAAAAGGAGGCGCTTTGGAAGAACAAAGGAGTCAGATGGCACAATGACAGAACACAGAGAGGTAAAGACACCCGCCAGCTCATGCTTCCTGGTCCCCAGTTTCCCTTTCCCTCTGGAGCATTCAAAGGTGCTATACCCATTCAGGATAGGTGCCACCCCCTCCCCATGCACTACTCTCACATATGACAATACTCTCTGGAAATGCCGCCTGTGGACAAATTATGATTTCAAAATATATGAACATAATAAAACATGTCCTAGTTTCTCCTGTTGCTGTGACAAGCACCCTGATGTAAAGGAGCCTTAGGGGAGGAAGAGATCATCTAGCTCACAGCTCCAGGTTGCAGCCCATTACTGTGGGGAATCCGAGGCAGGACATGAAGCAGCTGTCACATCCATCATACAGGAGCTGAGGGAAAGCACCTATGCTATCTGCACGCTTGAGTTCATGTCCCGCCCACTTTCTTCAGTACGGGTCAGGGTCCAGCTCATAAAATGGTGCCGTTCATATTCCCAATGTATCTTCTTACATCATTCAACAAGCAAGACAACCTCTCACAGTCAAGACCACACACCAACCATACCTGGGTAGCTCCTCAACGGAGCTTATCTTCCCAGAAAATGCTAGGTTCAAGAAAGATAACATTTAAAGTCAATTGTCACCGAACAATACAACATTAATGGGAGATGGTAAAGGATACTATGTAGCGATAAAAAGGCCACATCCCATCAGGAGTGGTAAATGTCGGTCCAGCATTTACTATTAACAGTTTTTATTATTATTCAGAACAACTGCTGAAAATGTAAGTACGCAAAAAAAAGAGACATAATCTAAGATATAATAAAAGAATTTCAATGACATAGAAAACATTCAAATAACTTAAAGGAAAGGGGAAACGGGAGAGAGGAGAGAGATAGAGCAGAAAGAAAAACAAGCAGATTTAAATGCAATATCATCAAACCTGTTCTCAAACATAAATCTACACATAAACCAATTGAAAGACAGAGATCAGTAGATTAAAAAAAGAGGGGGGAGGCAAACTATATGCTGGCTACAAAACTCACTTCAACACAAGCATAGTTCCAACCCGAAAACAAGTTGAAAGTCAAAATATATAATAAGATCTCTGCATTCAAACAGTCATGAAAGGAGCACTGAACCATAAGGAAGCAAAACCTGCCTAAGAGTAGAGACAACTGTGGGCAATTACACGGTAACAGAAAGATAAAGAGACTTTCAAAATATCTGAGAGCAAGAGAACAGCACTTCAGAGGGAAGCAGACACACTATGTGCACAGAGACCTTAGAATATGTCAGTGATTGACTGAACTGGGAGGCAGAATCAACCAGTGTCGGATGAGGATCAGGCCTTGCAGTGATGTGAAAATGAATAAATAAAAGAACAGAAACATTTGGAACATCTGTCCTTGGCTTTTGTTATATATCTGGGTAAAAAACATGAATGTCTGGGTTGGTAGGATATATAGACCAATAGGAAGTTTGCCACCTCATTATGAAAAAAGAAAGGAAAGAAGAGAAGGAAGGAAGAAGAAAAGAGGTTGAGAAAAGGGAAAGGAAGAAAAGAAAGAAGGAAGAAGAGAAAAGCATGGGGAAAGGGGAAGGAAGAGAGAAACGTAGGGAGGAAGTAAGGGAGGAAGGAAGCAAGGAAGGAAGGAGGAATGAAGGGAGGGAGGAAGGGAGGGAGGAAGGAAGGGAGGGAAGGAGGAAGGCAAGAAGGAAGGAAGGAAGGGAGAAAGGAAGGCAAGAAGGAAGGAAGGGAGAAAGGAAGGGAGGAAGGAAGGAAGGAGGAAGGAAGGAGGAAGGAATAAAGACAGGAAGGGAGGGAGGAAGGAAGGAGGAAAGAAGGAGGGAAGAAGGAAGGAAGGAAGGAAGGGAGGGAGGGAGGGAGGGAGGGAGGGAGAGAGGATGGACGAATGCTGGGGCGTGTGACGGGTCTAACGCACTTGCCGTGTAAGCACAGGACTCCCAGGCAGGCATAGTGGGCCCATTTGTAAACAATCCCCAGTGCTCAGAAGGTAGAGGTAGGATTCCTGAGCAAGCTGGCAAGCTAGACAAACCAAATCAGCCAGCTCTGGGTTCAAGTGAGAGACTCCGCCTCAGTATAGAAGGAGGAGACAGACAGAATGGCATCTGATGTCAACCTCTGGCCTCCACACACATGTGCACCTATACACACATGCAAACACACAAACACCCCTCACATGCACAGGGGAATAAATGAGTGGAGGTGATGAAGTCTATTAGAACTCTTACTACAGGAACTTGTGCCCAAGCTAAAGGCATCCTTTCAGTTATTTTATTAAAACCCAACTGGCCTTAAATAAGTCATCTCTCCCTTTGAGTTTCTTTCTCCTTGCCTGTAAAATGGAGGTAAGCCTCCCCTCCCTTCCCCTTCCCACTCTTTCTCCAACAAAAATAGGCTTTACCTATGTTTTCTTCCAACTCTGATTTTCTCAGAGCTTTTTATTTTCTGGCCAATTTTTTTCCCTAGGCAGACATTTTCAAATCATCGTTGGAACCAAATTATCTTCCATCTTTCTATTTAACTTGGGAGGAATTAAAGACAAGACAGGCTGTATGTAACCCCTGCTTCATCTCACTCAGTCAAAAAACAGTTGTCTGGAAATCTCTCAGATACAAATATCTTGAAACAAAGGCCAAAACCAATATGAATTTTTGAGAGAGAGAGAGAGAGAGAGAGAGAGAGAGAGAGAGAGAGAGAGAGAGAGAGAGAGAGGAGAACATGTTCCAACCACACATCTTGCTTTTTTTTTCTGCTGAAATCATTTCTACCCGTTAGGTAGACAGCAGCGTAGACCATATTTAACCAAATACTATTCATGCATAATGAGAAACATGGATACATCGCTTTAGGAAAGTTACATGCTATAAACAAAACCTGACAAACTGTTCAGACTTTGATAGCGTAAGAAGAAACAGAATAAATTAAAAGCTAGCCACATTCTTCTACGCTTTCTGATGGGCTTTGTCCAAACAGTTCAAACAATTGCAAAATATTAGTCAAGCCCTGTTCACGCACTCCGCTATTGTGATTTTAACTTAAGAACGTTTGTTGAATATTTACTTTATTGTTCTAGCTGGAGACCTGGGGAGACACAAGATGGAGGAGAAAGATTCTCTAGTGAATAAGACTTTCTCACTAGATTCGTAGTAAACTCCAGTACAGAAAGTATGAATGTTTGTGTCTTTTGTATGTGAATGGGTGTACCTGTTTGTGTATGCATGTGCATATTGTGTGTGCACATGCATATGGAGGAGAGATAGAGACGTCAAGTGTCTTGGTCCCTCTCCTTTTGACACAGTCTCTCACTGAACCTGGAGCTCATCTCTTTGGCTTAGACTGGCATACCACAAGGCCCCAGCGATCTTCCTGCTTTGGCCTTCCCAGCACTGGGATGAGAAGAGCATGTCCTTTAACCCAGGTTTTATGTGAATGACAGGAATTTGAATTCAGGCCTCTTGTGCTCACTTGCACAGAAAGCACTGCCCTGAACCTAGCTCATGTCTCTTTAACCAGAGCGTGGCACAGAGCTGTGTGCAGGATGTGCCCCATCTTAATTAGCAGGAGACAGAAGAATGAATGGCAAAGCTTGTCTTATTTAACTCATTACTGAAGGAATGGTTTTCTAAATAGAAATGGGCTATATCCAGTCTGCTATTCTCTTATATGTATGTATTTGACAAGAAAGCAAGTATTTCAAGTTTATATGTCTTTCTTATAGACAGACACCTCCCCCCGCACCTCGACAAGGTTGATGAGAAGTTTGAGGCAAACTTCATTGCTAGGAGTACAGTTCCACAGTACTAAGTCTTGCCGTCAATCACACTGGGATCATATGTTTAAACACAAATATTATTACACAATATTTTCACCTATGAAAACACCTTAGGAAAACACATCCCATAGGAATGAATCTGCATCTCTGGAAAACAGCAACAATCTGAGAGCCGCCACTGTATATCCATGGGTTGGAGGGAGGACAACCCTAGCCAAGGGAGGGGTTGGCTGCCTGTTTTGTGAATGAGTCCCACTGTTTGCTCGGTGTATAGAATTGTATTATTTCTTGGAGTCACTGCCCCAAAGTCATAGAATGGTTCCTGACCTCTAAGAAGAGGACTTTGGGGGAAGGCATGCGGCCCAGTGCTCAGGAAATTCCAGAAGACACTGTCTACTGACAGAACCGGCTGGAGGTGGTGAGTGACTTGGGGGCCCAATTCAACTTTGATGCTACCCTGTGCTGAGATTGAATTTCTAGGGGTTGCCTGGACTCTATCTTCTCTAACCCTGTTTGGTGAAATAAACAAACAAATAAACCAACAAACCAAAACTATAAAAACCAAAAAGCAAGCAAGCAAACAAACAAACAAAAAACTTCCATCGCCTATTCTGGTTTGACTGCATTGGAAAGTGCACCTTTTAGAACACTATCCAAGACTCTCAGCTGACTGTTGTTTCCTTCTTCAGACTGGCTCACCAATGTGCTTCTAGGAAAGAGTGGCTGTTCAAAATCCAAATAAAACCTACATTTCCGAGTTTGCCTGGGGTCCTTCAGCCCTACCCCCCCCCCCACCGCGCGCTGCATTGACTAGGGGGTTGTTTAGAAGAGACACTTTTTGAGAGAACCAAGTTTCATAGCAGGGAAAATCTCCTAACTGCCATTCCATGAGAAATCTCTCCAAACTGGAGGGTGGGCCTCGCTGGCTGGCCTCCTAAGGGGAAGGGAGGATGTGCTGTGTGTCTTCAGGAACAGTGGGAAAGCCGCCCTACACTGTGAACTCAAGAGACCACTGGTCTGGAATTATCGCTGAGAGTTATAAGGAAGGAGGTTTTAGAAGTCTCTAGATCCCTGGAGCTCATTCAGGAATGAGGAGGACAAGTTGTTGCTTCTTGCATTTTTTCTTTTCTGAATGAATGAAAACCTTGAGATACATTAGCACTGTTGTCTTCCAGATCTCTCCTCTGGAGAAACGAACTGACATTCTTTTAAGGCAGTTCCTATAGCTCTTCCCTTCCACCCACTCTGTACTTTAGTCCAAAAGAGAGAAGGCCACGGCAAGAAAATCAGCAAGAATCCGCAGAGATTTGTACACAGAAAGAAGAGGCCCAGGAATGAGCACCTGTGACTGAGCTGTAGCTGTGACGTAACGGAGTAGCGTAACTTCTCTGACATTTCTATTTCTGGGATGAGATGATTTCTATTTCTATTTCTGTGTGAGATGATTTCCTTCTTAAAAAGATGCCTTTATTTTTATTACATGTGTATGGTTTTGCCTGTATATATGTATATGCACCACATGTGTACAGTGCTGATGTGTTCCATAGAAGGGCACTGGATACCCGGACCTGGGGTTACAGATGATTATGAGCTGCTATGTGGGTACACAGAATGGAACCAGGGCCTTCTGCAAGAGCAGAAACTGCTCTCAGCCACGGAGCCAAAGCATTTTTGCTTTTTGTTCCATCCATAAATAGAGCTTCTGTAGCTCAGACCTCTTTCAGAATTCCCAACTGCATCCATGATACCCCGACTCAGGAGCTTAAAACTCATTTGTGAGAGGCGTGTCCTATCCTCATCTATCATCAGGATTTGCCCAATGAGGTCTCGACTACCTGGATGATTGACACAAATAGAGTACACCCACCCAGAAGTTGATTCAACACATGGTGTTGATCTTTTTTTTTCTTTTTTTAACAATTGGATATTTTCTTTATTTACATTTCAAACATTTTCTCCTTTCAAGGTCTCCCCTTCGAAACCCCCTTATCCCCTCCAAACCCCCTTATTCCCTCCTTCCTCCTCTTGCCTCTATGAGGATGCCCCCCCCACACTCCACTCCTATCTTCTCGCCCTGGCATTCCCCTACTCTGGGGCATCGAACACCCTCAGGCCCAAGGGCCGCTCCTCCCACTGATGTCCAACAAGGCCATCCTCTGCTACATATACTGCCAGAGCCATGGGTCTCTCCTTGTGTACTCTTTGGTTCGTGGTCCAGTCCCTGGGAGTTCTGGGGGTCTGGCCGGTTGACACTGTTGCTCCCCCCATGGGGCTGCAAACCCCCTTCAGCTCCTTCAGTTTGTGGTTAGAAATCCACTCCCAAGCTTCTTTTCTCCTTTCTTGATTCTTTTTTTTTATTTTATTTTATTTTATTTTTTTAATTTACATTCCAAATCACTTCCCCTTTCCCGTTTCCTCCCTCCCCAAAAGTCCCATAAGCCCCCTTCCCTCCCTCTTTTCCCCATTCAACCCCCTCTCGTTACTCTGTCCTGGCATTCCCCTACATCCAGTCTTTCCAGGACCAGGGGTCTCTCTTTCCATCTTCTTGGAAATCTATTGATATGCAAATTGCTTCTAGGGTATTCCGAGATTCTGGGTTAATATCCCCTTATCAGTGACTGCATACCATGTGTGTTCTTTTGTGATTGGGTTACCTCACTAAGGATGATATTTTCAAGTTCTGACCATTTGCCTAGGAATTTCGTGAATTCATTGTTTTTAATTGCAGAGTAGTATTCCATTGTGTAAATATACCACATCTTCTGAATCCATTCCTCCGTTGAGGGACATCTGGGTTCTTTCCAGCTTCTGGCTATTATAAATAAGGCTGCTATGAACATAGTGGAGCATGTGTCCTTATTGCATGCAGGTAAAGTCTCTGGGTATATGCCCAGGAGTGGTATAGCCGGATCCTCCGGAAGTGTCATTCTTTAGTTCTATCTGAGACCCTCTTTTACATGACAATCCAGGGTGACTTTTTAATCTGTCCCAGACGAGGGGATTCTTCACTGACACATACAGTCCCATCATCTAATGACAAAACGGTGACTATCACAGGGAGTAGACTCTGCTATGTTTTAATGAAAACATTTAATACACACAAACCACACACTGAAAAGGAGTGTGTCCTTTGTATCTTTGTCTGAGGAAGTGTTGGTAAGGTCCCATGGTTAGGACAAGCGAATCTAACACTAAGGCTCTAAATGTCTCTTCTCTATCAGGAGGAGAGGCTGGGAGCCTAGGATTCCAAAAAGCCAAGAGGCAGGGAATTTCATCATTTGATTTCCTAGGATGCTTTGAAGGCATCTAGGTCCAGAGTGCTGAGTGGAATTTCAGGAAATGGGAAGGAGAGAGGACTCTGAACAACAAGAAAGTGATTTTGAGAGAGATAACGGACAGATGCATCAGAACAAAAACAAACCTGCTAGGAGGGTCTTTGATACCCTGGCAGCGCAGAAGAAAAGAGGAGGAGGAGGAGGCCTAATAATAGTAATAATAATAAATAATGATAATCATAGAGAAGAAGAGGAGGAGTGAGAGAAGGAGGAGGGAAAGGAAGCGGAGGAAGAGGAGGAGGGGCGAAAGGAGGAGGAGGGAGAAGAGGAGGAAAATGAGGAGGAGAGAGAGAAGAGGAGGAGGAGGGAAAGGAGGAAGAGGGAGAGTAGGCGAGAAAGAAGGAGGAGGGAGAGGAAAAGAAGAGAGAGGAGGAGAGAGAGGAAGATGGAAAGAAGGAGGGGAAGGAGGAAGGGGAGGAGAGGGAGGAGGGGGAGGGGAGGAGGAAGGACAGCAGGGGGACAGGAGGAGAGAGAGTAGGGGGGGGAGGAGGGAGAGAAGGAGGGGAGGGGAGGGGGAAGAGGAGAAAGAAGAGGAAGAGGAGGAAGAAGAGGAGAAGGAAGAGGAGGAGGAAGAAGAAGAGAAGGAAGAGGAGGAGGAAAAAGAGGAGGAAGAGAAGAAGAAAATGGATGGTGAGGGTCATGGCCTGAGCTTTGCTTCATCCTACACAATGACAGTAAGTTGCATGTGATGTTCTGAGACTTTACTACTCAGAATCCTAAAAGAGCTGGGCGCCATTCCCAGAACACTGCTAACTTTTCTTCTTTCTTCTTTGGTACACATATTATAATCGTTTTTTTTCCCCTCAGAGCCATTTTCAACTCAAAAAATGGAGAGAATATGCAGTCCACATGTTACCCAGGGTTAGACCCAGTTTTCTCGCAACAGTGTCTTGCTGGTAAATGGCTCCTACAGGAACAACAGGGGTGTGCAGGGAAAATAAAGATGACCTGCCTCAGTTCAAGAGGAGTGAATGACAGCCGTGCAGGTGGCCTAGGCTTCCTCTGTGCTCCAGGAGGTTCTGAGCAAACATGGATCCAAGCCCCACACCTCTCTTGCTCTTGCCAAGGAACTGTAGCAGAATATCAGCTGTCAACTAAGTTAACTTTCTTTCTGTGTACCCCAAAAGTTGTGGGAACCATTTTCATCACTACCTCTTTCCCTTCCATCTCTATTCTTCTGTAAGCTGCACCAGCGTTTGCATCCTGGGTACCCAGCGTTTGCATCCTGGGTACCCAGCGTTTGCATCCTGGGTACCCAGCGTTTGCATCCTGGGTACCCAGCGTTTGCATCCTGGGTACCCAGCGTTTACATCTTGGGTACCCAGCGTTTGCATCCTGGGTATCCAGCGTTTGCATGCTGGGTACCCAGCGTTAGCATCCTGGTCACCATCTTTTCTTTCTCTAATTAGCAATACGATTCCCTCAGGCACTTGTCTGGACTGATCTAGGGTTTTGGAATCCTTTCTCATAGTTCGTTCCTTTCTCCTCTGTCTGGCGCACAAATACCAAGCTTATCTGATTCCTTGGAATTGTTTAGCATCCTGTACTGTCGGCACCTTCCCAGCTCCATGCTTGGAGACACCCACAGGGCAAAACCAGGAAGGGAAAAACAGACACCTGGGAAATTTCATTTCTTGCAAGTCACTTCACCAAGTTTCAGTCTCCCTCACAGTCTGCAGGCTTTGACCTAGTTTTCAGATTTCTCTCTAGTGTAGCATCCCTTTATCTCAAATGGGAAACAGGTCTCAGTCATTTAACCTCTCCTCAGGGTCCCTGCTCTAGGCCTTTAAGCAAATAACCCCACCACATCTTTCTAGGAACATCCTTCTCTCTCCCTTGCCTCCTTACTATCTTGTTTTTCTCCTCCCTTTCCTGGCTAAAGCCCTTGAAGATGTACTTTCCACACAAGCTTGGTCTCTGTAGCTTATGCCTGCCCCCTTTCATACTGATTTGGACTCTAAACTCAAGACAGATGCAATAATCAAAGTCACTGGTTCCTTTAAAATCAAGCCAAAGATGTTGAAACTTGGAAAGATGACATATAAGACAATCAATTTTCCAATTGCCTTTGGCTTATCTTCTTATGACTCTACCCTGGGGGAATTGTAAGCATAAGGTCTGCTGTCCAGGCTATGAAAAGCAAGATAATGCCCAATTTTCTGAACTAAAGGGATGGGGAGGAGAGTCTTTATATACTAGCAAATGAGGAGAGGAGAGAGAGCATAAGAAGAGAACCCCACAGTTCTTCTTATGAACCTACTGTGTGCAAGGCCTAACTTACACAGCGAAGGCTATGAAAGTTGAAATGTTTCTAAATAGCCCACCATCTTGCAGTTAATCCTGGCAGCATACATGTGTGAGGCATCCCAAGGGCTTGCAAGGCTGAATGCACTTGAACCACCACCCACAATGGCCAGGAGAGCTTTCTGTGAGACCTTAACTTAGTTTATTACCTCATCAACTAAACGGAACCCCAACACTTCCCAGAGACTTATATAATGATGTTCACAATGTCTAAAGGCAGATTCTTTGCACTGCTTACACGACAGGCAGACCAATGTCTAAGGAAAAGAACAGTTATCTGTGTCATTCAGAGATGACCCACGTGTTAACTTCCTCAGGCAGACGCTTTAAAGCAGCCACTATCTCCATGGCCCATGAGGCACAGTTAAACACCCAGGCGAAGGATGGAAGGAAATGAGATCTCTGCAGAGAGGCAGAAAGCGCAGAAGGGACTCACTGGTAACAACAGAACTGCAATCGTAACTCCTGAGATTTGAAAAACTGCTGGGATATGTCCACGAGAAGACGTGAAATGACAAAGGAAAAAAAAAAAGGAGTACCAGTTTAAAGACAGGTCAACCGAAATGATCAGACTTGAAGGCCAGAGACGAAACAATAAAAGTTAGAGGGAGCCTCTGGGATTGCAGAGAATTATCAAGGGCTCTAACACACACGTCACTGGAATTTCACGAAGGGATGCGAGAACCGGATTGGAGCTGAAAACTTCCACCATTGAAGAAAGAGAACGTATGTAAAGTTAGCTACGTTTTTATTTATGTTATGTGCTTGTGCACATTCATGGGCATGTGATTGTTGCAAAGTGCCCGTGCCGGTGAGAAGACACCTTATGGGAGTGACATCTCTCCTACTATGTGGGTCTTGGGGATTGGACACAAGTCTTCACAGTTGACAGTGGGTATTTGTGCCCACTCAGCCATCTTGTCAACCCTGAAGGAGAGGGGTAAGAATAAAGTAACTTTCTGAATGATAGCAATTCAGTGAATGCCATCAAGGGAAGCACAAAGGAAACCACATTGGATGTATAATAATTAAAGTGCTATAAATCAAAGGTTAAAACAAGATATCTATCTATATTATATCTATCTGTATCAATCATCTATCTATCTATCTATCTATCTATCTATCTATCTATCTATCTACCTATCTATCTTATCATCCATCTATTACTTTACTATATATAGTATATAGTTACATAGACACATAGACACATAGATAGATAGATAGATAGATAGATAGATAGATAGATAGATAGATAGACAGACAGACAGACAGACAGACAGATAGATTACACCAGTGACCTAGAACCTTCTAGGGAAAGATGACACATTGTATACATTACAGATGGGGGAATAATGTGCCAATGAGTTGTGACTGCTTTATCAGAATCCTTGGGAGTCAGGAGATAGTGAATTAATGTCTTTTGTGTTGAAAGCCCAAGAATCTTTTAGAGCTAATATCTAAGAGACAGTTTAGCATGGAGGTGGATTAGAGAAATATGGTTCAGGACCAGGAAGTAAGACAGAAACATGGAGGTCAGAAGTGAGTTCAGAGAGAACAGATACCCTGGTTGCTAACGGAGGGTTTGGCTGTCACTCTGAATGTCTCGCTGACAGATCTGAAAGGGCGAGTATGTCCCCCTCCCACACACACACACACATATGCACACAGAGAGTCTGAGAGACCATCCTGAAATAGCAATAGCATCAGTCAAACAGCCACAGCTGAAGGACAGCAGGCTCCTGGGACTGTCAGACATGACTGGACACAAGCTCTTCCTCAAACGTGTCCACAGGGTCTCACCTTCCTTCACACACTCCCCTGGCCTTTGTCTCCTGCTCTCCTGATTCAATATGATCAATTCCTGCTTAACTCAGTGGCCTGACTCATATGCAGCCTCATTCACTCTATAGAAAAGAATGTATTGGATACTTCCAGTGTACCCAGGAGTTGGCCCTGCCCATCAAGCTTTCCAAGACTTTCCTACTGAAAACCCTGAGAGTTATTTACCCATTAAATCTTTAGATCAACTCATTAAGCTCATTTGATTTGCATTTGTTGGCCAGGTACCTGTGTACTCTGCATTATTGGATGATATGAAGTACTACTCATTTTTGGCTTACAAGCAGGGTCTATTAAAGTCACTTAAAGGCATTCATTTTGGGGCTGGTGGGATAGCTTGTCCAGGAAAGGTACTTATCCCCAAGACTGGTGGCCTGGATTATATCCCTGGGACAGACATGGTAGAAAAAGAAAACTAATTCCCAAGAGTTTTTCTTTGGTCTCCACCTATGTACTGAGGCATGCACATGCCCTAGCCCCTCAATCCCACACTTAAATAAGTATCATAAAAGTTGTAAGGGCACTAGTTGTTTTAGAACAACTAATGCAGAGAGAGAGAGAGAGAGAGAGAGAGAGAGAGAGAGAGAGAGAGAGAGAGAAAGAGAGAGACACTTTGCTCCCTCTAAATGTATTAGAATACTACCAGTCATAAAGAGTAATAAGTAATTTTAAAAAAATCTCTAAAACAATCCTTAACTCTAATTATCAAATGATATAAAATTCCAAAAATAAATGCACTGATATTTTCTAGTTATTTATTTTTTTAATGTATTTATGCTCGTAAGAACCAAAGAATGCTGTTTTAAAAAATCTTTTTATGTCTTTTAACCTGAAGATCCTGTGTGTGTGTGTGTGTGTGTGTGTGTGTGTGTGTATGTGTGTATGCCCTGTAGGTCCTTTGTATATATTATGGCTTCTACTTTTCTTGGACTCTTCCTTCAGCCACAGAATACATGAGAACTCAGGGCTGAGGGCTTGGTTCAATGGTAGAGTGCTGTCTAACACTCATGAAGCCCTTGGTTTGAACCCCAGCATGACAGACACAGAAAGCCTGAGACCTTATTTTACAAAGTAAGACAACGAGAGTTTAAGATCCTCTCTGTAAGACCATACTAATTGAACTCAACTAAAATCCAGACCATGCAGATTGTCTGAGGTCCACACTGCCCTTAACTCGATATTGTGTATGAGGTGCTGGTTGAGGTACGGATGTGTGGGGAGACTGTAAGACCAGAGTCCAACATCGTAAGCCTGGGTGGTGGCCGACATCTCCTCCCAAAAGATTAAGCAGCTCTTCTGAAAGTTGGCTTGTCACTCAGCGAGCTCTTCCTGCATGCCTGTGACTGGGTGCACCAGCCACTCCTCCCTTACCACCCACTTATTCTATTCAGAGTTTATAAACCCATTGCACAAAAGACCAAAGAGTTCAGAGGGAACTGGTTATGAAACAAGAGGAGAAGCAAAGTCGGACTGAAAAGTGCTTGTCTGATCTCAGCTCTATCAAAAACCAAGACAAGAGTAAGGCAAAACTGCCTTAGTCTTCACTCCTAAAATGATGTCGGAAAGTCTAGTCGCTATGGATACAGAGGTAGGATACAAATCAACTGGCTACAAAGTGAAACCTTCTGGGTTCCAGTAGAAACAAAAGTGGGGGGTGGGGGCAGGACGGGGGTATGAAGAGCTTTAAGCATAAAAGGAAAAAAAAACCTAAAAAGACAATCTTTAAGAAGTTGATTTTTTTTCTTAGTCATCCCCAAAGAAAGAGGGCCAAGGTGATACTGTCAGTGCTTAGCTGAGAATAGATGAAAGGTTCAAAGAAGAAGAAGGAGAAGAAGGCACATCTATTGGGGGGAAAAGTCTGGAAATAACCAACCACTGATGTTCAAAAGTCATGAGGTCATCATTCATCTTTATAAAAGAGACAGAGGGACAAAGACAGACAAGGCAAGAGCTCGCTTTTACATAACAGCTGTGCCAGGGAAAGAAATAGCTCTCCTTCCTCAGGCCCGGAGCCTGAGAGCAAAATGTAAAGCTTTGGGCAACTGCCTATGAAATGAATGCAGTTTCTAGTTTCAACAAATGCTTGGAGACATCATGAAAGTCCTTTTGATAGAGATACAAAGTTTCACTCGTCATCTTCTTTCAAATCCTTTATTTAAAAGTTTCCCAAATCCCGCAGTCTAGTCTGTGTGTTGACCTAAGACCAGCCGCCAAGCAAGCAAACCGCCACTTTGAAAGTATATATCTAATTTTACTGCCCTGAACTTCATTTATTTCTGAGACAGCATCTCGTTTTGTACCTCAGGCTAGCTTTGAACTTACAATGATGTTTCTGCCTTGCCCCCGCCCCTTTGCTGAAAATATGTACCTGTGTGTGTGTGTGTGTGTGTGTGTGTGTGTGTGGCTAAAGTCTATGACTTAGTTTAGACTTTAATGTTTATTGAACTCTGTATAAAGCAGCGCATTATTTGAACAAGAGTCAACATTACCAGCACTCCCTTCTCTTCCCTTTGTACTCAATCATGATTCCCTTCATACTGTTCTGTCACACCTGCCCGTGAGTATATATGGATAGATTATTAAGTAAAAAGAAAATTTCTGAGTTCATCTAGAAAGCCCCTGTCATGGAAACACCACTAATCACATCAGTATTGTGTAAGAGACCCAGGTTACAAGGTTATAGGTCTCAAGGTTACGGAATCACCTGTGGCAAGGATAAAATCCCTTCAAAAGCTCTAGATCACCTAAAACTTTATGCAAATTTTAAGTTATACACCATTGCATATGGACATTTAATATTGAAATAGTGTTTCCCCCTCAAAGTTTCCTGATAAAATGAAGTCCCAAGGTTTGAGGGATGGTCAATGGTTAAGAGCACTTGCTACTTTTCCAGAGCACCTGAGTTTGGTTCCCAGCACACACATCATGTAGCTCACAACTACCTTTAACTTCTGCTCCAGGGAACCCAACATTATCTTCTGTTCTCCTCAGGCACCTACACACATGTGGTACACACATGAGTGTGCACGTGTGTGTGAACACACACAAACAAGAGAAATAAATCCCTAAAATGACACTCTCCGGTATAGTTAAACATAGAGAGAAAACCCATAATCATTTCTGTCTACTCTTCCGGCTATTTTAAGACAGAATTATTTGTTGTGTTTTCTCTTTTGAATTATTCAAACTTCCAAGCCAGTTATGCACTTTGCAAAAGCATACTACGACTAAGAAAATGTTATATAATTTTTAATTAACTTGTGGGTTTTTCTGGGGGGCAGGAATACCATTTAACTATTCTTATTCTCAAAGGAAAAACCAGAAGAGGAGACTTTCCTTCCAAGGTTTCAATTGTAGATTATGGTGAGTGGGGAAAACAGTATCTCACTTAGATCGGCATGGTTGTTTAGAAGTGGAAAATAGTTTTAATTATTCTGTCTGTATAACCAAGAATTTCTAGCAAAAAAAAATTCCCAAATTGATTCTTTTCAATAAGTGTGAGATTTATCATCCATTTAGGAAATTTCCCAGCTCATGTCTCCACAGAGGTACTAAAGTCCACTGCAGAAAACTGCTCACTTTAGCACTATGGATAACCCTAAAGAAATGGAAACAAGGGGCTGGAGTGATGGCTCAGTAGTTAAGAGCACTGACTGCTCTCCCAGAGGTCCTGAGTTCAATTCGCAGCACCCACATGGTGGTAGCTCACAACCATCTGTAATGGGATCCAATTTCCTCGGTCTGAAGACAGCTACAGTCTACTCATATAAATAAAATAAATATTCAAGAAATGGAATCAACTTGTCTGCTCCTATGATAAAACACTCTTACCAAAAAAAACTTGAGGAGGAAAGGGTTCATTTGGCTTGTGCTTGTTCCCAGGTTAGAATCCACCACTGAGAGATGTCAAGGACAAGATGAAGCAGAAACCATGAAGGAACAGGCCTCACTGGCTTCCTTCCAGGCTCACGTTCAGCTGGTTTTCTTACTGCAGCCCAGCACTATCTTGTCCCACAGTGGGCTGGGCTCTCCCATGTTCATCAGCAACAACACAGTTCTCTACAGACATGGCTACAGGTTAATCTGTTCTGGGCAGTCCCCCACCCCCACCCCCAATGGAGCTATTACCTCACTTAACACTGGGGTATCTCACATTGACAGCCAAAGCTAACAACAGGGAACTAGGTGAAGACATTTGATATATCGAAATCATGTCGCTTCAAGCATATCAGGTTGATCCCTATAGGAAAATGTCTAAGATATACCGTTTGTTGAAAATATCAAGTTACAGTGTACTCTCGCTTGTGTCAAACTTACAAAGATTCTACAGTATATGTTTGCCCTAGGGTAGATGTTTATGGACGTGAACAACAAGAATAAACAATACTATCAACAATATGCATTCACTGATGGGGTGGTGGGGGAGGGGGAGATGGGAACGTTTACATGCTGTTCTTATTTTCTTATTCCTGGTATTTCTATAGCATCTAAATAAAGAAATAGACATCTTCCTCTAACTCCCTCAATCCTCACAATACCATGCCCCCTTTGAAACCCTATATGTTATGACTCCAAACACCTTGGTCATGATGTGTGAGTTTGCCTGGGCTTGACGTGAGATGTCTGTGGAGAGAGGACAACGCCAAAGACCTTGCCTAGCTATAGCAGTAACAACCGACGGCTGTGGCACATGGACCCATCTCCTGTGTTAGAAAGATGAGTATCCTGGCCCACAGTGGACATAGGCGCTCTTGTGTGTGGTGATGGCACAGTGAAGGTGACACAGCCGGTCAGCTCACTGGGAGGACCAGCATTCTAAAGTGCCCAACTTATTCAATGAACTTGGTCTGTGGTAGACATGACTAGCTCCACCATTACTCTCCTTCTTTCTGATAACACAACTCAGATTTTTGGCCTATAGTGTGTCCAGTGGAAAAACCCTCCTCAGCTGGAGAAATAGCTCAGTAGTTAAGAGTGCTTGCTGTTCTTCCATAGGATCTTAATTCAGTTCCCCCAAACTCATTACATGGCTTACAACTTCCAGATCTATAACTCTAGATCCATCCAGGAGGTTTCATGTCCTTTTCTGAGCTCCATGGGCACTTACACACGAATGTGACCACCACACGTGTACCATACTTACACATTACACATACCTCTTCCTATGCTTTCTTGATCTTGATGTGGCCATGCATTTTATTGTTGACCAATAGATTGAAAGTAAGTCTTTGGGTGATATTTTTCTGATAATCATTTTTTGTAGGGTGGAAGAAGGATTTAAGGACCATCTTTGCTATCTTGCATCTTTAGGCCTTAGACTTCCAGCGGCAAACTGCACACTAACCTGTCAGAATAGGACATTAAGCAGAGTGCAGGTCCTTCGTGATCTCATAGAGTAGTTTTAGAAATGCTGGATGGATTCCCTCCTCTGGAGACTCTCTCATGTGAGACAATGGTCCTTGCTTAGCTGAACTGCCATAATCAGACCTCTATGGTCAGAGACAATCCTCACCAGTTCAGAGTCTTCCAGCCTCAGCTCCAGACAGAGTAAATGGAGAACTTTCAAGGTTTTGGACAAGGGATTGTGAATGGGGGGGGGTGCATCAAATGAGTCATAAGACTTCAGGAGACCCTGGAAGATGACATGGATAAGCTGATGCTGCAAGGAAGCAAGTCTCAGGTGCCTAGGCCATACCTGACAACCTCTGGTCCAAACTGGAAGATTCAGTAAGAAAAAAACAAGTCAGAGTTGCTTCTGGTTGTATATAAAATTGGAAGAATAGTTCTCCCTTTTCCCAGGAGAGGTGACTTTTGGGTCCCCGGTCTGTGAGGTTAATGGTGGTTGTCAGTGCTCTTTGTGGTCATGAGAAATAGGTCATGTATCTACTTTCATCATTATCATCTTCTCTGCTAAGACTCGATCACATTTCATGCTGATTTTCATCCAGCTGCCCACAGTATCAGTTGCTGGATGACTTAACAAAGCTTCTGCATCCAAGAGGGGAGAACCCCACTCCTACCACCATGTTCCTAGAATGACGCAGCCTCTTCTTACTTCTGTCACTTTTATTAATTGTTTCATAAAGATATTCAAAGTTAAGAAAAGGTAAGCTAAAACCTAATTAACTCCTAACAAGAAGTTTCTTTTTATTTTTTTCACACTTGCTTGGAGCGATGTATTATCCGTTAGTAAGTAGTATAAGTAATTACCGTTGGAACCAGTGTATTTTAGGCAACCCCACTGAAATGGCGTAAACAACATTTCCTGTGTCAAAAGCAGAGATCCAAGTCTGTTTTAGAATGGTCCCTCATCTCCATCTCTTATAATTCCTACCAATAACTCGTCTTTTTATATATGCTGGCATCCGTGTGGAAGACAGCATCCCACATTGACCAAGTCTCCA
Organism: Tokudaia tokunoshimensis; assembly: GCA_036184795.1. NCBI lineage: Eukaryota > Metazoa > Chordata > Mammalia > Rodentia > Muridae > Tokudaia > Tokudaia tokunoshimensis. The sequence continues at coordinate 18,221,352 of BTHU01000022.1, forward strand.
TCTGGTGACAGACGGGGAAACAGGAACGTAGACTATCACTTTATGCAGATGGATTTCTATTAATACAAGCAAGTGACCCTGAAAGAGAAATCAGCTATCTCCAGCATAACTTGCAGGAGATAGTTCTGCATTTCCTGAAAACAGGTTATTTCTAAATGCACAGTGCTGCCTTGCAAACACTGTCCAGGCATTTTATCCCTCTAAGAGCTATCTTTTTTTTTTTAATCCCAAATAAGCCTGTGACTCTCTGTCTCTTTATTTGGAAAAGTATGCGAAAGATACAGAAGGAAGGATGGAAACCATGGGATAACAGTGAAAGCGACAGGTGTCTTGTGGGAAAAAAAAATCCCAAGTTTTTCTGGTCCTGCATGGTAGAGGTGGGCTATGGGCATGAGACAGATAAACATGAAGGGAAATGGTTTGATTCACCGTATCTATTTGTCTCCCCTTTCTTCATGAAGACAAGCAACGTGAAATACAATCAAGAACACACATCCGGTAAATAAGTGCTTTTAAAATGTATGTAAATGATCTCTTATTACGGTTTGAGTATGAAATGTCCCCATAGACTCAAGTTTTAAATTCTTGGTTCACCATTTATTTGGGGGAGGTTCTGGGAACTTTAGAAGGAGAGGGTCTGCCTGGGGGAAGTAAGTCACTGAATGTGGGTTCGTAGAGATCTCTTACGGCTGGCTGGCCTCTCCCTGGCTCACCGTGCTTCCTGGTTGGCAACGAAATGAACAGCCTTCCTCTACCACAGCTCTGCCATGATATCCTATCCAAGCACATCGATTGGAACCTCAGAACCTGTGCACTACAATACATCTTTCTTTCATTAAGTCACTTCGCCACAATGGTGTGAAGAGTGGGTGGAACATCCCCTGGTGGTCACTAATAAGGTCTTAAGGGATACCTTAAAGTGATGACTTTGTTAGCTTCAGTGACTGATCATGGCTGATCATAACCAGGAGGATTTCAACCGTGCCATGGAGAGGCTCATCAAAGAAAGATTCTTGAGGACAAACGACCCACTGGTTCATCAATAGAGAGAGAAGTACGGTACAGTCATGCAATAATATATTACCCCATGGGGGCCAGCAGGGTGACTCAGCACATACACAAGGTGCGCATGCACGCACGCCCATGAAGCATGAACACACGCACGCAAATCCCCTCCCCATGCACTCAATGCATACTTTTTGATGTAGTTCTAGAAAATTTCAAATAAATCAAATAGAATTGTTCTGGATAGCTTTTTTGTCAACACAAGCTAGAGTTATTTGGGAAGAGGGACTTTCAACTGAGAAAATGTCTCCATCAGATTGACCTATAGGCAAGTCAATGGTGGTATTGTCTTGATTATTGATTGATATTGGAGTTCGTTGTGGGCAGGTTCTGTGTTGTATAAGAAAGCGTGTTGAGAAATCCAGGAGGAGCAAGCCAGTAAGCTATGTTCCTCCACGGCTTCTGCTTTAGTTCTTGCCTTCAGGTTTCTGTCTTGAATTCCTGACATGACTTCCTTGGATTATGGACTAGAGTGTGGAAGTGAAAGATGATATTAACCCTTTCTGAGCCTCATGATGCTGTATCACAACGACAGAAACTTCACTGAGATAGCACCCATACTATATAACCCAGCTTCTTAATATTCATTTTTATAACACTCAGGACTACTGAACAAGATATTAAGACATACTTGCCAACAGAAATATAATTTATATATTATATACATCATGATAGGATGATTGGATATAGTTTTGCCAACAAAAATATAATTTATATATTATATACATCATGATAGGATGCTTGGATATAGTTTTAAACAGAAAAGGGAAAGAAAAAATTGAGTTTATAGAGTCTCACCTTTTAAGAACTGTCTTTTAGAAAATCAATTTCTACACGCGTCAATGAGATGCTAGTACTCAGAGACTAGTCATACCTAGTTCTCGTTCCTACCCCATGAATAAAGCTTTTATTTACATTTTATTTATTTATTGTGTGTGTATGGGTGTAGGGGAGTTGAGTATGCCACAGTACACACATGGGGGCCAAAGAACAACTTGTGGGGACAGTCCTCTCATTCCACCATGTAGGTCCTAAACAAACTCAGATCACCAACCTTGGCAGCCAGCACTGTTATCTACTAAGGCGCCTCACCAGCCATTGCATTGTCTGTCTGTCTGCTTGCCTGCCTGCCTGCCTGCCTGCCTGCCTACCTGCCTGTCTGTCTGTCTGTCTGTCTGTCTGTCTGCTTGCCTGTCTGTCTGTCTGTGTCTCTCTGTCTCTTTCTCTCTGCATGTGTTATATGTAGATTTGCCTAAAATGGATTTTTTAATGGAAATGGAGTCATATGCAATATTGCCTTTGTGACTGGCTTCCCTTTTTAGCATAGTTTGTGAAGGCTATTTGCCTCTGCATATCAACTTTGCAAAAATCACCATGGCAAGGTCACACAGGCACGCAGCATACGTTTATCATGTTTATCCTGCCTGGTTACTCTTTCTTAACTTCCTTTCTGTTTCAGTTCCCGCCCTCAAGTCTCTGAAGATCTCTCTCTTTTAATTCCATGTCTGTTTCCCTCCTATATTCCAGATATGAGAGAAAACATGAGACACCTCCCCAATATATTGAAATAGAATTCTCATGCCAAAATGTTCAATGTGTTTATCATGAAATTTGGTGGTTTGGGGCTTTTTTATTTTTTTATTTTTTACAGAATTGGGGACTGCTGTGATTTTCATTCCCTACTTGTGTGACCATTATCAAATATTCGCCATTGCTTTGCACACTCACCCTCCACTGCTGAGAAATCGCCAACCTTCTCTCTCTCTCTCTCTCTCTCTCTCTCTCTCTCTCTCTCTCTCTCTCTCTCTGCAAGTCTCTGTCTGTCTCTCTGTCTCTGCATGTGTGTATATGTAGACTTGCATAAAATGGAATTTTTATTGAAAATGGAATCATACAAAATATTGCATTTGTGACTGGCCTCCCCTTTTAGTGTAGTTTGTGAAGGCGATTGCCTCTGTCGCCTGCTTTATAAAGTGCCTCGGACTTCCCGTAGGTCACGGATGGGACATCACATGCTCTGTCTGTGCACCTGTTGCTGCTTACCCTCACCCCTCTACCCTTTGACTACTGTATATAATCTGCTATAAACACAGAAGTACAGTTTTTCCTTGATTTATCTGCACAGGTGCCCTTCCGCTTCAGGCTCTGAGATGGGATCTCATTCTGCAACTCGTGCGGGCTTCCAGCTTGCTATAATGGCCACGGGTGTTCTGGAGTGTGGAAACCTCTTCTTCCTCCGGATTAGGGATTGCAGACATGCACCATCACAGACACCTCTAATTTCTCTGCCTCTTCTCCAAACTTGTTACTTTGGGATAACTTCAGTTCTCCTTATGAGTATGAAATGGCATCTCATTGTGGTTTTAATTTACATTTCCCAGTTAACTAAACAAACTTATTTTCATGGGTTCATCCACCTATATATCTTCCTTGGACAAATTCACATTCAGAATATGTGCCCATTTGTCTTGTCTTGTTATTACTGAGTTATAAGAGCTCTTTAATATATTTTAGACTCACACTCCCTATATCATATACATACACACATACATATATATGATATAAGGAATGTGAGTCATATATATAATGTACATATTGAATTTATTGAATATATATATATTGTGTGAAATTTTTCCCATTCTGTGAATTGTATTTTTTTACTTTCTTGACTGCATGTTTGAAGCACAAAATTCTGTAATTTTTATTAATTCCAAATACACACACATTTGTATTTGAAGCGTCTCATACAACCCACACTGGCTTTGAACTAACTATGTAGCTGAGAGTGAGGATGGCCTTGAATTCTGCTCCTCCTGTCTTCACCTCCTATGTGCTAGGATTACAGGCATGAGCCACTACATCCTATTTTAGGGAGTACTAAGGTTGGAACTTAGGACTTCATTCACACGAAGCAAACATTTTACCAACTGAGCCACACCCCAGTCCTTGTGTTCTTCTTTGGTAGTTTGACTATCAAATCTGACAAACTGACAGCCTCTCTTCAGATCACTACAATGGATGCCTCTGCTTTCTTTAAAAACTTTCATTAGTTCTTTTCATTGTTGTTGGTTGTCCTAAAGTTTATTTGGAATGAAACGAACTCGTGATGCAGGGCCAGCTTCCCTTGTGTGCTAGCCTAGAGAGCGAGCATTGGAGTTAAGAGTGGCTTTGCCCTCTGAAATGACCTTGATGTCCTGTTTGAAAACCAGTTGAGCATAAATGTGAAGGTCGATTCTGGATTCTCAGTCCTGTGTCACTGACTCAAGTCCCCAGCTTCCTGTCAGCACTTCGTACCTTAATTCCCGTCCCTTCATGTGAAGTTTGTACTTCTTTCTTGGGGTGGTTTCCGCTACTGTGGGTCCTTCGAGTTTCTAAATGAATTTTAGGGGCTAAAAAATGGTAGTTGTCACTCCATCAGAGCTTTGCATTATATATGTATAGCCCTTCTCAACCTTCCTGATGCTGCGACCCTTTAATACAGTTCCTCATGTTGTGGTGACCCCACCCATAAAATTATTTTCAATGCTACTCTATAGCTGTAATTTTGTTACTGTTATGAATCATAATGGAAATGTTTATGTTTTCCAGTTATCTTAGGCAACCCCTATGAAAGGGTTGGTTGACCCCCCCAAAGGGGTCAGGACCCACAGGTTGAGAACCACTGCATTTGTAGCTAAGTTGGGGTACATGGCCACCCTGACAGTACTGAGTGTCCAGGAGCAGAGGGCATACTCTTTCAACTGAGTCTCTTTGTTTCATTCAATAATGTTCTCTAGCTTTCAATAAGTTTCCTTTATTACATTTTTGTGTCAGTACTTTTATTATTTTAGATGCTAAGGAAAAACGGATCCAAACTGAGTTTTATCTTTCTCTAAAATTGCAAATATTTTACCACCAAGACATAATGCCCTCATAACTAGAAAACAGGAACAGCAGTCACTTTAGTTTTGTGAAGATCTGTGAGTCCCAGATCTTCATTTTCTGAGGATGGTTTTAAATGTTTGAATCTGATCTCAGTTTGACTCTAATGCTTGCATAGCCTCTAATGAAGTTGAAGAAACTGCCCTCATTCTCAGCCCGCGTTTAGCTCATTTTAAAGTTAGAAAGGACAAATTTTGCTATGCAAAACCTCTCAGGATTTTAAGGATACGGGCTCATTAAAAGCGATGCCTTATTGGAAGTTTGCTCAACTAATTTTTGCCTCATAACCTTGAGCCTACAAAACAGATCAGAAGATACCCCTGTACTCATGGAGTAGGGAGATATGGGAGATGTCTTCAGTGGAAAGGGAAAAACCACACACCTGCTTGTTAACACAGCTGTCCCAAGAAGAAGCATGACTGTGTCAGGGGCCCAGGCATCCATCTCCCCTTAGACAGTAGCTTACCTTTCCTTTCTAGGTTTGAACGTTCTCCATTTTAATTACATCTGTGGACTCAATCATCAAGCAGATTTCCACTGCAGACCTCATCCAAATGCTTACATCAGTCATGGAAACCTGCTCTGTGGAGAACTTTTTGTCTGATTAATGACTGGTTTTAAGTCCAATAGAACTTGCTGATGTTCGTGTCTGGGCCCATTTATTGCTATTAGTGAATTGAGACCTGTTTGGTTCTGGCAGATCCAAATAGACATTTATAAAAGATGGAAAAGAGCCTCCAGCCATAGAACTAGGCTCCCTGGTCTGGCAAAATGGCTCAGCAGTTAAAAGTACTTGTAAGCCAAGCCTGATGATGGGAGTTTGGTCCCTGGTACCCACATGGTGGAAGAAAAGGACTAACTTCCACAAGTTGTCTTCTGACCTCTGCACACACCATTGTCAGCTCCATCAAACTTTCAAATATATGAACACACACACACACACACACACACACAGCAATAAATAAGAACATGTAATTTAAATTTTTAAGAGAAAACGGTAGTCCCCTAGGGAATGCCAATCCTGCTAAAATTAAAAGCTTCTGGAAAGAAAAATTACAGTTCCTCCCCTAGTCCCACAAGGTGAGCAAGAGCTCAGATGAACTCTTGAAAAACTTATTGCTTTTATAACTCAGGCTGATCAGTTCTTACCTAAAGAAGGTACATACAATGGCTCAAAATGTATTATGGGTAGTCTGTAGTGTGAGTGTGTGTGTGTGTGTGTGTGTGTGTGTGTGTGTGTGTGTGTGTGTGTGTGCCTGTGTGTATATGTGTTTGTGTGTGTCTGTGTGTGTGGTATTTGTGTGTGCATCTGTGTGTGTACATGTGTGTATGTGTGTGTGTCTCTCTGTGTGTGGTATATGTATGTGTCTGTTGTGTGTCTTTCTGTGTTTATGTGTGTGTATGTATGTATTTGTATGTGTGTCTTTGTGTGTATGTGTGTTTGTTATTCCTGCCATCATCTTTGATTTCCAGTATGTTCATGTATACATTGAAAAAGAAGCATATGAAAACTCACAACCAAAATATGATATACATCCTATGACTTTTATTGACTTTTATTTTGAGTAGACTATGGTCACAGTCTTAGGGAATCAACATAGTTCACAGTGTTGTCACCACCCATGTAACAAATTCCAGCTTTTAAAACAAAACCCTGGAAAAACAAATCCCTTCTCTCTAAACCTCAACTTTAAAATTCTCACATCATCATAATAACAGCACACCTTGTTGTACTGTTGTGCAAAACAAAAAGAACTTAGCTAGGATGGCAGTAACCCCAGAGCATCTTTAAGTCAGATGAAGACATTACCTGGGTACCACTCTTTGTAAACGATGCAATCTTTCTTTACACAAACAAGAATCTAACTAGCATGCTGAAGCCCTCCAAGGAATGCCAATTTCCCATCCAAGCAAAGCTAAGCTCACCTCCCTTGAATGGAGATTGAGTGGAGGAAGAAGAGGTCCAAGTCTTCTGAGTGCCTTCATGAGAGCAAGCCAAAGGCCACCTCCCACCTTGAAGGCAACCCAAGCAAGATGGTCGAGGCCGTAACCAAGGTTCACAGAGGTGAAGTCTTGAGCAATGATGTTTTCATCAGCAGAAACTCTGAGGCAACTTGTTCATCTGCTCATCTCTCCCTGGAAGCACCAGCACACCCCTTAGCCAATCTCTTTCTCAGCAGTCACTGCAAAAAGCCCAGATCTCCATCTGCTGTGTCTCCTTTGCAAGCCTGCAATTCCTCAAGTGTCCCTGACAGACCCCATGACTTTCTTTGTAAGGGCGTATGTGGGCTGAGTAATTCAGTTCTCATTAGCCACAGATCAACAACTGGCAAGCCATTTGAGGCCAAGATGTGGGGAAGAAATATTACCTTTATTTTATTTCATTTTATTTACCACTATAGAGTACCTAAAGTTGTACCTCACGGTGAGGGTAATAACCCATCTCTCCATAATCCAGGCCAAAGAGAGCACAGAGACAAGCATACTCTTGACTCTCAATGTTTCTCCGACTCTAACATCACCCATTTACTGCAGCCTGGTGCTTCAGCAAATGTTTCTTTTCCAAATACTTGGCTTGTCTTCTTTTCAAACTGCAAGGTAAGGAAATCCCGTTGAAAGCCGGAGCCCTGGCTACATGGAATGTTGCTGTTGTTAGAGGGTCAGCTTGTGGAGTATCAGGTAACATGATACAATTCGTTCTATCAAGAGTCAATACTCTTTGTTTAGTGCATTTGGTGTTTTGGTTGTTATGTGACGGGAGGTATTTCTGTTCTGGTCCAGTTTGTTTGGAGTTCTGTAGGCTTCTTGTACGTTCATGGACATCTCTCTCTTTAGGTTAGGAAAGTTTTCTTCTATAATTTTGTTGAAGATATTTACTGGCCCTTTAAGTTGTAAATCTTCACTCTCTTCTATACCTATAATCCTTAGGTTTGGTCTTCTCATTGTGTCCTGGATTTCCTGGACGTTTTGGGTTACAAGCTTTTTGCATTTTGCATTTTCTTTGACTGTTGAGTCAATGGTTTCTATGGTATCTTCAGCACCTGAGATTCTTTCTTCTATCTCTTGTATTCTATTGTTTATGTTTGCATCTATGACTCCTGATTTCTTTCCAAGGTTTTCTATCTCCAAAGTTGTCTCCCTTTGTGATTTCTTAGTTGTTTCTACTTCTGTTTTTAGATCCTGGATGGTTTTTCTCAGTTCCTTCACTTGTTTGTTTGTGTTTTCCTGTAATTCTTTAAGAGATTTTTATGTTTCCTCTTTCAGGACTTCTGCCTGTTGACCCAAGTTCTCCTGTATTTCTTTAAGTGATTTTTGTGTTTCCTCTTTATGGGCTTCTATCTGTTGGCCCATGTTCTCCTGAATTTCTTTAAGCAATTTTTGTGTTTCCTTTGTAAGGACTTCTACCTGTTGACTCAATGTTCTCCTGTACTTTTTTAAGAGAGTTATTTATGTCCTTCTTGAAATCCTCTAACAGCATCATGAGATGTGACTTTAAATCCAAATCTTGCCTTTCTGGTGTGTTGGAATATCCAGGACTTGTTGTTATGGGAGAATTGGGTTCGGATGGTGCCATATTACCTTGATTTCTGTTAGTAACGTTCCTACATTTGTCTTCTGCCATCTGGTGATCTATGGTGTTAGTTGGTCCTGCTGTCACTGGCTGGTGCTTGAACCTCCTGTTTGCCTGCAAGCCTATCTCAGCACCCCTGGGTGACCAGCTTTCCCCTGGTACAGATGTGGGGCTACCTAGCTCCTGGGTTCAGGTGGGGCCCTGGCAGACCAAGTCCCAAGTGATCTTACTCTTAGGCGATCTCTGCATACCTGACTGCACCTGTCTGCTCAGTCACAGGAGCAAAGATGGCAGTGGCCTCACCTCTAAACTTGGGACTCCCTCTAACTGCGGGACTCCCTGCAGGGCAGATTCCAGACATACTGAAACTAATAGAAAAGAAACTGGGGAAGAGCCTTGAGCACATGGGTGCAGGGGAATAGCTTATGCTCTAAGATCAAGAATTGACAAATGGGACCTCATAAAATTACAAAGTTTCTGTAAGACAGAGGACACTGTCAGTCGGACAAAATGGCAACCAACAAATTGGGAAAAGATCTTTACCAACCCTACATCTGACAGAGGGCTAATATCCAATATATACAAAGAACTCAAGAAGTTAGACTACAGAGAGCCAAATAACCCTATTAAAAATGGGGTAAACAAAGAATTTTCACCTGAGGAATATTGTATGACTGAGAAGCACCTAAAGAAATGTTTAACATCCTTAGTCATTAGGGAAATGCAAATCAAAACAACCCTGAGAGCCGGGCAGTGGTGGCGCACACCTTTAATCCCAGCAACTGGGAGGCAGAGGCAGGTGGATTTCTGAGTTCGAGGCCAGCCTGGTCTACAGAGTGAGTTCCAGTACAGCCAGGGCTACACAGAGAAACCCTGTCTTGAAAAGCCAAAAAAAAAAAAAAACAAAAAAAAAAAAAACAAAAAGCCGAAACCCTGAGATTTCACCTCACTCTAGTCAGAATGGTTAAGATCAAAAAGTGAGGAGAAAGCAGGTGTTGGCGAGGATGTGGAGAAAGAGGAACACTCCTCCACTGCTGATGGGATTGCAAGCTGGTACAACCACTCTGGAAAGCAGTCTGGTGGTTCCTCAGAAAACTGGGCATGATACTACCGGAGGACCTCGTTGTACTACTCCTGGGCATATACCCAGAGGATTCCCCAGCTTGTAATAAGGACACATGCTCCACTATGTTCATAGCAGCCCTATTTATAATAGCCAGAAGCTGGAAAGAACCCAGATGTCTCTCAACAGGGGAATGGATACAGAAAATGTGGTATATTTACACTATGGAATACCACTCAGCTATTAAAAACAATGAATTCATGAAATTCTTAGGCAAATGGATGGAACTGGAAAATATCATCCTAAGTGAGGTAACCCATTCCAAAAGAACACACATGGTATGCATTCACTGATAAGTGGATATTAACCCAGAAGCTCAGAATACCCAAGACACAATTCACATATCAAATGATGCCCAAGAAGAAGGAAGGAGAGGTCCCTGGTCCTGGAAAGGCTCGATGCAGCAGTGTAGGGGAATACCAGGACAGGGAAGCGGGAAGGGGTTGATTGGGGAACAGGGGGAGGGAAGAGGGCTTATGGGACTTTCGGGAAGGGGGGAACCAGGAAAGGGGAAACCATTTGAAATATAAATAAATAATATATCTAATAAAAAAAGGAAACATTAAAAAAAATGTTAACACTCCCTCATTGCTCAGCGTCTTGTCGGGATCTTGCTGGTTTTTGTTACAGAAAGCCTACCTACTGATGGGCACACACTTTCCCTTCATGTGTGGAAACACTTTCGACAGTTTCAGCATATGTTAGCTTACTGAATACTTGTAGGAAAATTGATTGACAGGCTTGGCAATAGCTCTGTTAAAATTTCATCTGCAGAAAATAAGATTAGTGGTGGTTTCTCCTTCTTGGTCATTTTATAATGAGTGTCTGCGCACATTGTTGAGTGCATATCATGATGACTCTATGACGAGATTTTGGGTGACTTTAGTGTCAATTTTACTTAAATCGCTAATCAAGGGCGACATTACTGATTATTGAGAAATCCTCACTATTATTATATTGTAATATTACCGTGTGACCCTGGCCTAGAACTCACTATTTAGACTAGGTTTGCTTCAGATTAACAGAGATCTACCTGATTCTGCCTCCCAAAGGCTAATTAATGGCATGTGTTACCATGGCCAGCCCTTGAAATTAATATTTTAAATTGATTAAGAGATCATTAGTCTCCCCTTAAAATACCCTGATCACAGAAGCACTTGCTTACGTATCACTTTTAAATGTTAATTGAATGAATAAATGAATCACAAAAAAGAAATTATCTTCAAAGCCCAATGAGACGTGAGAATTCAGACTTTAAATTGTAGCTTTTATTTAATCAATTTATAATATATGTGTGCCTGCAAATATCACTTTTACGCTATAAGTATATACAATATAACTGAATGATAAAATTCTAGCTATAATACTGCTACAAATATAGAAAAAGTGAATTGTGTATCGACAGTGTTGTTAAAATACATGGAAATGTTGACTTTGTTGCGCAATCAAATCGAAGGGGCTGCTCCAACAGTTGTATCTAAAGATCAGCTCGACAAAGGACATCTTCAAATTGAATCATCTAATTACACACCGAAGTAGAAGATGTTGAAGACTCTGAGGTAAGGGGAAGAATTGGAGCTCAGTGGTTGGCTGGCACACCAGAGGACATAGGTTAAGTCCTCAGTACTGGCTTTTAAAAGAGATAAAAGGGGGAAAAATCACCAGGTAAGAAAATGGTGTAGCTAGAGATGTTCCAAAGACTGGAAATGGGTTCTGATGAGACCTACTTCAATCAACGTAACCAAAAGAAGTGGAACCTGTCAGGACTGTTCTCTTTGGGTGATTGATCCATCCTGTATATTGTAGACGTTTAACAGCACAAAGTAAGGGAAGACAGACGTGATTCACAATATATGCACCTGGATCATATACACTTCACGCACAAGAACTTTAGCTGTCAGGGCTGAAGAGAAAGAGGGAGAGAAAGCTGTAATCACCTTCGACATGGTTCCCGCCAAAAAGGGAACGGAAGTGTGAATCAATTACAGAAGATAAAAGGAGCTGGTCATAAAAATAATAAACAGATAACTAAATACTGGAAATTTTTTATAAAAATAGATGTGCCAGATTTTCTTGACAATTTATGAATTCCTTCTCTTTATTTTTAAATCTCTCATAATCTTTTAACATTTGTGAATCCCAGTTTTGACTCTGGCAAAAAAATAATCCATCACAAGCATCTGCTCTATCATAGAAAGCTGAGAAAGTTCCAGAAATAAGCCATAACTACTGTAGTCCTATCAGATCTGGGTGGCCCCCAATTTAGTGATCTTGGCAGTTTTGATGAGCACCGTCACAATTTTCTCTGTGTGTCATTTTTTTTTCTGGTCTTTTCTGGGGAAATTTTTTGAGATAATTGTGGGTTCATATACCACTGTAAGAAATGACCTGGACAGAGTCTGCCTTAGACCCATTTCCACAGCTGATAACAAACTGCCTTGGTATGTTATAAAGAAAGTGGTTTATTTGGACTCACACCAACCTCGGGTGGAAAGATCTTATCTGTTGATGGCTTTCTTGCAGAGGCATGAGGCAAATCACAATCTGTAAAGACAACAAGAAGGATAGTATGAGAAACCTCATCAAGCCAGCGCTCTCTCTTCCTTCCTTTCTTTCTTTCTTTCTTCCTTTCTTTCTTCCTTCCTTCCTTCCTTCCTTCCTTCCTTTCTTTCTTTCTTTCTTTCTTTCTTTCTTTCTTTCTTTCTTTCTTTCTTTCTTTCTTTCTTTCTTCTTCTTCTTCTTCTTCTTATTATTATTATTATTATTTAATCTTTTTTTTTTAACTGTCCAGTCATTATCCCACTCCCAGTCTGTCCTCCAACTGTTCCACATCCCACACCTCCCCGTCTCCAAAAGGATGGTCCCCCCCCACCCCCAGCCTACCAGACCTTCCCACCCCCTGGGTTCTCAAGCCTCTCACTGAGACCAGACCAGGCAGTCCTCTGCTGTATATGTGTTGGGGGCCTCATATCAGCTAATGTACGCTGCCTGGTTGGTGACTCAGTGTCAGAGATCTTGGGGATCTAGGTTAGTTGAGACTGCTGACTCAGCTTCTTCCAGCTTTTTCCCTAATTCAATCAAAGGGGTCCCCATCTTCTGTCCATTGGTTGGGTGTAAGTATCTGCATCTGACTCTTTCAGCTGCTTGTTGGACCTCTCAGAGGGCAGCCATGCTAAGCTCCTGTCTGTAAACACACCATAGCATCAGTAATAGTGTCAGGTCACTCTCAGTCTACTAACCCTTTAATCCATGAATCACACAAATGTATTAATCCGTTCATGAGGACAGAATCTGAGTCACTTCTAATAGAAAAAGCTGGTCCTGCCTTGTCATATTGTCTTATTGTGATTGTACATTGTGCTGGTGAGTTGTCACTGTCACTGAAGAGGTCTAGACCTGATGAGCTAAAATAAACAATCCTTCCTTTTTAAGTTGTTTGTTTTGGGTATCTGGAGACAGCGAGGCCAACAGTCATCCTACCTCCTTTCAGGGATCTATATTGGTTTTCTTTTAAACATGAGGAAAGAGAAAGTTCTTTGGACTTTTACCAGCATGGCTCAATTAGACTAATAAGGTCCACTTGTATGCATCTGATTTTTCATGGTTTATTTGTTCACTCAAAAAATGTTTATAGTTACTGATCCCTTAAAGTAGTTTCTTAAGATCCCGGGTATAGTGGAAAAACAAACAAACAAACATCGTCTCTGCTCTCAAGAAACTTACACTCCACTAGACAGCCAATGTCAGCTTACTGCAAAATTGCTGGAATTCAGTAAATGCAATTTACTTTGTCCTTAAGAAGTTCAAAGCAGTTTCCTTGCTTGTCTTTCCAAGTAAATGACCTTAATCTGCCTCTCTGGAGATCTATCTGAAGAATGATTGGAATATATAAAAATATAGTTCAGATAGAAATACTGAGGTCACCCTCCAACGCCAACAGAGGGATTATGTAGCAAGATGTAAGTCAAGCAATCCAAGGTGTTATCTTTAAAGATGCCCCGGACACTCTACCTTGGTCCTTAGTGGTTCTATTTGAAGAAGGACTCTAGTTAGAGTTCTCAGCAAAAGCTCAATGGTAGACAAATACAGCAGGGAGAACCTGTTAGTTGAAGAATGGGAAGTTTATATATTTTCTTTTTTCTGTGTGTGTGTGTGTGTGTATGTGTGTGTGCATATGTATATGTGTATATGATGTGTGTATGCATATGTATGTGTATGTACATGGTTTTGTGTTTGGGTGGCACACATGATGCATGTGGAGATCAGAAGACAGTCTTTGACAGAAGATGAGAAGACTCACCTTCTGCCTTGTTTCAGACATGGACTTTTGTTATTATCCAGTGTGTGCACTAGGCTAGGTGGACCAAGATTTAATGGATTCCCCAATCGTTGCCTCCTATCACCCCAGAACACTGGGATTACAGACCCAGTTTTATGTGGCTACTGGGGATTAGAACTCAGATTCTCAGGCTTGTATGGCCAAGTACTTTACCCAAACGACTGCAGTGATTTATACCATACATCAAAATAAATAATCGGAGTGAAATTTGCTATGAGGCTAGTAAGTATTGATTAATATGAACTATTGTCACTACAGGCAGGCTCTAAGATTCGTAAACTTCTAAAGTCAGACTGACTTATTCTAAAGCTTAGAATATATTTTGCAGCTTATTTATCGGGAACTTGCCTTTTATAATAATCATTCTTCTGCTTAGACTATCCTTAGGTTATTTTGTAGTGGGAAGTGTCAAATTGATCTAAAACTCCACAAACTCAGGGGGCAACTTTTGAATGAGTTTCTTGATAAAAGTATTGAAGTGATTCAAAGTTGGTTCTTTTAAAATCTTTCTCTCTCTCTCTCTCTCTCTCTCTCTCTCTCTCTCTCACACACACACACACACACACACACACACACACACACACTCACTCACTCTCACTCTCTCTTCTTCTCTCTCGCTCTCACACACACACACATACACTCACTCACTCTCACTCTCTCTCTCTTCTCTCTCTCTCTCTCACACACACACACATACACTCACTCACTCTCACTCTCTCTTCTCTCTCTCTCTCTCTCACACACACACACACATACACACATTCACTCACTCTCACTCTCTCTCTTCTCTCTCTCTCTCACACACACACACACTCACTCTCACTCTCTCTCTTCTTCTCTCTCTCTTTCACACACACACACATACACACACTCACTCACTCTCACTCTCTCTCTCTTCTTCTCTCTCTCCTTCCTGTCTTTTTCATTGCTGCTGCCTATTCTTCTTTTTCTCCTTCTTCCTCTTCTTCTTCCTCCTTCCTTCTGTCCTTCTTCTACCTCCTCCTCCTCCTTCCCCTCCCCTCTTCCTCCTTCTCCTCCTCTTCTTCTCCTTCTCCTTCTTCTCCTTCTCCCTTCCCCTTCCTCTTCTTTTTCCTTCTTGTAAAATCTGGCTTTGTATACATACCCACTTATTGACTGCTGTGCACAATTAGAATAGCCCTCTTTGGGCTAGCATACAAGTCAGGATACTAAATTTGTACAACAGAATGTAGGCTGTGCCACCTGTGCGCCTGTTATCGCAAGCATATGGTGCTCTCTTTAATCAACAACACAAAATATAGGCATCTCAGGCACTCCCCGGAGACTACAGGCCTGCCTCCCATCTAGTGCTTGGCAAACGCTAACTTACAACATCTGATATTTGAAGGAGAAATTATAATACAAACTAACTCCTCATTCCTTTAGGTACCTAAGTTAAATGTTTTTCACTTAAATGTAAATATTTCAAAAACAAGGTATCTCTATGAGCCTCTTGCAGAAACTCTTGTGCTGAGATGAACTACAATAGAGGTAAATACGTACTCACCTGTGGGCTGTTTCGACATCTCTTGCAATTAAATATATGATAATTGATCAACTTTAAAATCAGGTGAAAGTAAAGAAAACTAGGAGGGTCTTGAATCATCCAAAAATATTAGGGAGCCACTCAATAGCCTCAACTTTCTTATCTCTGAGCATTTTTAGTGAGAAATAAATTTCTAAATTATTCAAACCCTCTTATTTCAAACAACAGTAATCCTAATAGTTATTGTCTTGTTTACTTTATGAAATAGATAATCTGTATCACCTACTCTATGTTTAACATTGTGCCAAAGACAGAAAAATAATGTGACTATGACTCTTGTTCTCAAAGAACAAGGAATCAATAAAAAATTATGCAAGTCACATATACCAGTTATGATTGTACAGTAACCACAGTTAACAGAAAGCAAAGCCAATAGGTAAGTGGGTTTTACGTATATTTTACTTTATCCACTATATGGAAAATATTAGCTGAGCTATCCAAACTCTTTACTGTATCTTTTCCTTTTACATCTAAAATTTACCTGACGTTGATTTTTGTGCAAACTGTAAAATATGGCTCAATTTTGAATAATTTAGCAGAATTTCAGGACTAGATTTTGAGACAATCTTTCTCATTGCCCCACCCCCAGTCATTTCTAACAACTCGAGTGTCCTTATATTGATTACTTCTAGTTCTTTATTTGATCCATTGGTCTAGCATAGTACCACAGGGCTAATTTAATCATTTCTTACATTAAGATATTTGGTAGGGAAACTCTTCTCCAAAAGACTTGCATTATTCTTGATCTTTGTCATGTCGGTATAAAGTTAGTTGATTTTTTTTCTCTGAAAAAATAAAAGACAGTAGGATAGACAAATAAATAGTCCAAACTTAAAATGATGACAATGGCCATGACGATGATGATGATGATGATGACGACGATGACGATGATGATGATGACGACGACGACGATGACGACGACAATGATGTTAATGATGACAATGACAAAGATGAACATCTGTGGATGTTACTGGTGTCTTACTTAGAGTTACTATTGTTATGCTTTAACACCATGACCAAAAGCAACTAGTAAAGGGGAGAATTTATGTGGTTTTCACTTCCACATCGTAGTCCATCACTGAAGGAAATCAGGACAGGAACTCAAGCAGAGCTGGAACCTGGAGGCAGGAGCTGATGCAGAGGCCAAGGAGAGTGCTGCTTACTGGCTTGCTGCTCAAGGCTTGCTCAACTTGCTTTCTTATAGAACCCAGGACCACCTGCCCAGGGCTAACACACCTGCAATGAAATGTGCCCTCCCCACACCAGTCATTAAGAAAATGCCCAACAGCCTAATCTAATTTTCTCAGTTGAAGTTTTTGTTCCTTTCAGAGGACTCCAACTTGTATCAAGTTGACATAAGGTTAGGCATCACGGTGGTTGTATATGTGTCAGAGTGTTTATGGAATTCAGATGACAACTCTGTACAGTCACTTCTCTCCTTCCATTTTTACTTAGACTCTAGGCATCAAACTCAGGTTATAAGACTTGTGCAGGAATTTCCTGATTGGCCACTTTGCCCACCCAGTCTTCAGATGTTTAGCTGGTGTTGTGTTGCTTTCTAGATCATTATGAAGAAAATTAAAAATTTCTAAGATTTATTTTAGTTTCAATTGCGTGTGCGTGTGTGTGTGTGTGTGTGTGTGTGTGTGTGTGTGCGTGTGTGTATATGCTCACATATCCCCCTGAATCTGGACTTACAGTTAGTAGCAACCTGACATGGTTCTGGAAACTGAACCTTTACAAGAGCAGTACCTATTATTAACCACTGAGCCATCTCTCTAGCCTTGAAAATTGACATTTTATAATATATAACTCTATCATCTCTGTACATTATAAAATTTCACATCTTAAAAGCCTTATTTAAGAATATTTTAAAATTTCCATATTTTTTAAAGATGCATTCCTAAATCTAAACATGACATTGTTCCTGACATCATAACAAGTATCATTTTTTTAAAGTTGCATTATTTGTTCAGAGCCAGTATGCCAAAATACAGTTGCTTTCTTAACTAATATTATTTATAGCTTCAGTAATTATCCATAGATCTTCTGCATAACAACAAAATTAGTTGTGACGTCTGAGAACAAATAACAGTTTCCTTTTTCTAAGCACAACACTTTTTTCTTACTAACAGACCAAGATTTTTTACCACTACCACTGCTGCCATGGCAACCACCTCCACCACCACCATCATCATCATCATCCTTTCTTCCATACCCCCTTTCACTCTGATTTTTAAAATATCTTTATGTATTATGCTTCTTAACAACCTTTTTTCTTTCTATGAAGTTTTAGGCCATTTATGTTTAGTGTTAACACTCAAGGTCTTGAGTTTGGGTTGAAGTTGACTTTTGTATTATGTTTTCCCTATTTGTCTCAACTTTTCAGTGTCTTATTTTCTCTTCCCTTGTTACATTTTGATTGATCATTGCCCCTTTAATATTCCTTTGTACTATATTACTTCTTATGATTTTAATTATTTCCCTAGAAATCACATAAGAACTTATGGTATTCAGCTATCAAATGTTACACAATACCACATTCTCTTGAAGAAACACAAGAATCTTGGCACTGACACTTCAACTTTACTCTCCTCTCCCCAGCGTGTTATTTCACATTACTTTTATGACTGTGTGTGCTCATATGTGAAGCTTCCACAAAGCAAAGCTCATAGAGAATTGTTGTGGATCAGCAATGACCCCAGAGCTAAAGTGTGTTTGCCCTTTAAGCTTACTTCCCCATATCTTTGCCTTTTTGCCTTTTTGTGGTCTTGATTTAAAGTTTTATTTATCTTTGAGTTGATTTTCAATGTCTAGAAGTTTTTCCTAAATAGATGAATAAGACTTTGACATGGTATAATTAATTAACATGACAAGACCTGTAGCTGGAAAGAGGACTCAGTGGTTAAGAGCATTGACTGTTCTTGCAGAGGATTCAGGTTTGGCTCCTGCACTCATGATGGGCAGATCATACCCACCTGGAACTCCACCTTCCAGGAATCCTACATACTCTGGCATCCCTGGGTACCTACACATACATAGTACACATAAACTAATGCAAATGCCCAGAAATACAACTAGATGACAAGATCTTGGACAAAGGCAGTGACAGTGTGACATGACAAGAAAATACACAGAAAACTTAAAGAATCTCTGAATTCATCTGAAAGATGGGAGTTAGGTGGTATGTATTTTATAATAATATAAACATTAAATATCTCTGGGAACTTAATGCCAAGAAAAATTTATCTCCATATCTTAATTTCTGTGATTCTTCTCCGAGTTAAAAATAATAATAATCTGTCCTTCTGTTCATACCTACAGCACAAATCAATGCTCAATTTAGCTTCACATTTACATTTTAATTGGCAATGCTATGTTCCCCCCCAAAACACCTAATATAGTTTATAGGGTTCTGAGTTAATGTTTCATATAACTTTTAATGTTTGATCATTCTGATTTATTTTTAAAAAGAAGTATGAAAAGTAACAAATAATAATTTTTGAGATTTGTCTGTTGATATCATTCAGACATGAGTTTCAAATATCCGTTGTTAGGTGGCCCCTTTTAGTAACTCATTCAAACAAAATATACATTATGTAAAAACAGAAGCATGAACCTGAAGGAGCCAGGTTGTGATTTTGTGTTGGATTTTTCATTTTATCCCAGCTCCTCCTGAGAGTTCTGCCGACCTGGCTAAGGGAGCCCATTCATGTTTCTTGATTTTACCACATGTACTGGCTGGTTTTGTGTGTCAACTTAACACAGGCTGGAGTTATCACAGAGCAAGGACCTTCAGTTGGGGAAGTGCCTCCATGAGATCTAACTGTGGGGCATTTTCTCAATTAGTGATCAAGGGGGAGGGCTCCTTGTGGGTGGTACCATCTCTGGGCTGGTATTCTTGGGTTCTATAAGAGAGCAGGCTGAGCAAGCCAGAGGAAGCAAGCCAGTAAGGAACATCCCTCCATGGCCTCTGCATCAGCTCCTGCTTCCTGACCTGCTTGAGTTCCAGTCCTGACTTCCTTTGGTGATGAACAGCAATGTGGAAGGTGTAAGCTGAATAAACCCTTTCCTCCCCAACTTGCTTCTTGGTCATGATGTTTGTGCAGGAATAGAAACCCTGACTAAGACACCACAGTACTTTTAAAGAATAGTTTCACAAGGCGACACATAATTTTTGTTTAACTATTCTGTTTTTTTTCTGACAATAACAGTTGGCTCTCTTACACCTCTGTGTTAGAGACATGTATGTTCCATGCTTCCTTATCTAGCATCCTCTAGTATTTGTGCTTTGGTATTAAGAAACCAGTTGAAGATTTCAAAAGACGAAGTCATCATCTTAGTCTTTGTAAATAGTTTTGTGGCTATTTATTATCACAAAATCAGGTCCATAGATGAAGCCTGTTTGCCTCTGCCAGACTCTTCACAGTAAGAACATTCTAACTAGAATCAAGCCCTCAACTTTGAACTTCCCACTATGTGGAACTTTGAGGTTAATAGACTTTTATTATGATAAACTTCCCAGTCTCTGATATTTTTCTACAACACTGAAAATAGGAAATATGGGCCCATGATTGCATTAAAATTGCTCAAAATGGAGATACAGAATTCGACGCTTATTCTTTTGAACATTTTTTTTTTGTTTCTGTTAAAGTTTGCAGTTGCCTTGATATACTTTTAAATGTTCTTATTTTTGAGAACTTCACAAAATACATCTCGTGATACTGCCTTGTTCTTTTCGTGAGCTTGTCCAGTACCACATCTTACCCTTTAGCTCTCCTGTATAAAATGTCAAGTAAATGATCCTTGTGCAAACAAACTTGTAGGCCGGACCATCTCTCCTTAGCTACCATCCGACTGTGTTCTAGATTTTCATTTTGCCCTTTAAAGCCCAGCTCCGTGTGAGTGCAGGGCATCACCAGTCTGCGGTGCTCTCCTCTCTCCAGAAGTCTTCATGTCTGCTCTCCAGTCAGGTTCTGAGATTTCCAAGTAATTTGATTTGATGTGTGTTTTCCCCCTCCATCAGTAGGTCACTTTGTTAAGAATGATTTATTTGTTTTATATGAGTACAGTGTAGCTGTCTTCAGACACACTAGAAGAGGGCAACAGATCCCATTACAGATGGTTGTAAGCCACCATGTGGTTGCTGGGGATTTGAACTCAGGACTTCTAGAAGAGCAGTCAGTGCTCTTAACCACTGAGCCATCTCTCCAGCCCTCAGTGGGTCATTTTAACCTGTAAATGCATCTTGTTCGATATTTAATTTTTTTCTTGTACAATTTGATAGGCACTGCATCCAGTTTATTTTTCTTTTTCTCTTTATTACCAGAATGTTTCTACTCTCTTTAAATCTAAGTTTTTCTCTTTATTTACATATTTATGTTCTTTATGCTCCTCTCTGAGAGGCTTACTCAAATTCCCATTCCAAATCTGCTTTTTCCAAATTTATCTTTTATTACATGTTTTAGTTCTATTAGTGAGCAATATCATTTCCAAAAGGCAGCCATTCAATTCCACAAATGTTTATGAAGCATTTATCAAGTGTTAGTTACTGTATGTGGGCTGGTCATACAGTGAGAAACAAAAATACCTGCCAATTCAAGAGCTTATAACCTGCCAACTTATGAAAAAGTGTCTATAAAACAAAACCAATGCCTTCCAAGACAACAAGTTTTTAAAGTAGAGAAGAAAAAACTTTTATCACTATTAGTTTAATTTCTAAACCAGAAATTCATTTAATGACATCAGCAAATTAATTTGAAAATATTGCTAATGATCCTACATTCAAAACCAACAAATTTCCTGTTCATAATGACTCTACTCAAACAAACCTTTGGTTGACATTGGCTAAGTGATTCTAATACATCTCAGATCCCATTGTGGATGGGGCATAAAGTTTTGTTTTGGAGAAAAAAATATTTCATCTCCTTACAATTTTGAGGTAAAATAAAACGGATCTTTAAAAGTACACCGGGTGTTCCACTACTGGCATGGCCTCTGTGAGGAATTCACACACTTCCATTTTAACCTGACTCAAAAAATAATAATCTTCTAACCACGGTCACATAGAAGACTTTTCACATCTTAAATCCAGTTATAGAATGGAAAATGGTTGGGCAAGAACGGATATTTCGTAGCTTTGACTCAAAATGTGTAAGTAACATGTAAAACGGAGCAACATGAAAGAACTGGTTTTTGACACAAACGGCAGGAGCCTGGATCCACTTTTCCTTGCACTGTAGAGTAGCCAACATGGGGTTCTGGAAAAGAAAGTCAGAAGATAGGGCCGTTGTGTTGGTTCTGTAAAGAAATCTCAGTTGATTCAATAGTGGGGTTGATGGTGGGAGAGGCAAGACACCAACATGAAAACCATGAGGAGACCTTGTATTGGCAAGGTCCCTGTTTGCTACAGGTGTGAAACAGGCTTCCACAGAGGGTGTGCAGGCATGTAACATTGTTGAAGAAATTCTAACTGTCTTGTGGTTTGCTCCTTTCTGGATGTGTCTATCTTGACTATTCCTGCCCACTGGCCCTGTACCCAATGGTGCTGAGAATGAGGTATAGCACTCAGGTTCACTGGCTGCCTAACTTCAAAGCCCACATTTTGCTGAGGAGTGTATTTACCTTTCACAAAATGAAGGATAGTTTTTATATAGGTGGGATATAGAAACACAGGATTGATTTAACTGATTCAGACCTTTATAGTCTGTTGGACATGGTGGCACACACCTATAAATCCCAGCACTCAGAATTTAGAGGGGCGGGGGATCAGGAGTTTGAGATCTTTAAGTACATAGTGAGTTTTAGGCTAGCCTGGACTATATGAGGCCATGTCTCTATTCTCATCAGTTGTGTGGTAACTGGGCAGTTGGATACCATAAAACTGAGTAGTTCATGTTTCTTATGTATAATAGATGTTTTTCTTCTTTAAGTCAAATGATAATTTCCATCTTAAGAGTCTCTTAGCCCAGTGTGAAAATGTAGACCTCCACAGACCTTTGTTGAATGACTAAGCTTTTAGTTACATTCTTTACCTATTATGCTAAAAATCTTCTTGTATGATTCCACTTGAACCCTATGAGACATTTCTTGCTTTTCTATATTGAATTTTATCTGTTCCCACTAAATTCAAAGGAAAGAGACCGAAATGAATTCTCCAGAAAATACCTACACAATATCTACCACGCCCACGAACCACTGAACTGTAAGATGATCTTTGCCCTGAAAGAGCCTGCTGGCTCACCAGGAAATTACATATATGTCTTCAGAATGACTGATCTCTAACATGGAATCCGCATGCAACTGACACGCTCCAAATCTGTACAAGGGCTATCAGTGCCTAACGTTGTTTAGTGCTATGACTAAAATGATCTTTCTTACTTATCCTCACTGGTCCAAAGTGACAGATTTCCCCCACGGCTCCACCTGCTAAGTACTTCCAGAAGAGCCAGGGCATTGTCACGATGTGATGCCTTTATTGTCCCTTCCTCAGCATATCTGTCTCTTCTGTTCACCTGTTCCAAGTCCTTCCTAAAGTTAACCCCTTTTTGACCCAATGAGGACACCACTCTGCGTCCATGTCAGTTAAACTTTGGCTGTGTTAGGTCGGGGGATGAGAGTAGAATGCAGAGATAAAGGAGAGTGATTTGTTTTACTCCTCCTCTTCTCCCCTGCTCTGAAGCTGCTCTTGCAGCCACAGACTCTCCATCTCCGCCTTTTAAACACAAGGTCTCCCTCTAGAGCCTGGGCTGGCTGGAACTTACTCTATAGTTCAAGATGCCTTCAAACTCATTGCGATTCTTCCACTTCAGATTCCCAAGTGATATTAGCCACTGTAATTGGCTTGGACTCTACTCTTTTTTTTCCTTTTTCAGGCAGAGTCTCTCTGGGTAGCCCTGTATCCCTGTATCCCAGGCTAGCCTTAGACTTACAGTGATCCCCCTGCCTCTGCCTTGTTAGTGCTAGGATCCTAGAGAGGTGCCACCATGCACAGTTTTTCTCTCTTAACTATAGATTCTTTCCCAAGACCCACCATTCAGGTCCCATGACAGCACTCAGCCTTGGTTACTCTATTCAGGTCTTGCCCTTTGTGACTAATTTTATGTGTCAGTTCTAAAATTCTACAGGTACCTAGGCATTTAGCCAGTCTCACTACTTTGATTCAATTTCAAGCATTCATACAGGGTCCCAGCCTGTGGGATTTTCTTGGTAAAATTTATTTACATTTCAATTAGTAAGAATACAAGAGAATAGTCTTTTACACACACACACACACACACACACACACACACACACACATACGGGGGGAGGGGAGGAAGAGGAGGACTGAGAGATGGAGAGACGGAGGCAGACAAAGAGAAAAAGAGAGACAGAGAGAAACAGAGATTGATTCAGAAATTCATAAACGTAGTGATAGACACTTGAAAAGCGCAGAGAAAAAGACGGGCATGTGTAGAAAGAAAACTGGGCTGGATGCCCCTCCAGCTGTGTGGCTTCCCCACAGGAAAACAGGTTACAGATGAAACCTTCAAAAGGCAAGCAGATAGCCTGGTGAAATGAGACAGGCAATCTTACCCCTGGGGCAACCTTAGAGGTCTCACAAGCTTTAAAACATCTCAAGTTTTGATGAGACAATGATTCCTTCTGTGGGGTTTTGGAGGGGTTCAGCAATCGACAGGCACCCCATTAGTCATACCATATGACTTAGAGGGCAAGGGAGGGCCGGAGACCATCTCTAGAAAGAGCCCATTGTTTGAAAGTTTACTATTCTGGGGCCTGACAAGGGGGAACAATCACAAAACAGGGAACCCAAATTTAACCTGCCACAGCCACCCCCACCCCAGGTACACCCCCCTCCCAGGGTGAGACATAGCACTGGGAGGTCTTGAGGAAAACAGGGGAGGTAGACTGACAAGCAGAGGTGGGGAGTTTCTCTCGGGTAGTGACTGATGTGACATGCAGGGGGAAGGACCAATCCCAAGACAAGCAGAGGGAAGGACCAATCCCATGACATACTGAGGGAAGGACCAATCATGACATTCAGAGGGAAGGACCAATCCCACGCTCAGTTGCCAAGAGCAGATCTCACCAACAGCAGCGTATCCTGGAGCCTGATAGTCATGAGAAGTGAGGGAGGAAGAAATCCGGCTCTGTCTTACCATCCACTTCCTTGGAACCTGTAAACTCAGCACTTCTAATCACCAACTTGACGCCCCTGGCTACATCCATCAGCAGGATGGCCAATACTTAGATCTTGAATATGTGAAGACAGGCTCTCTGCCTGCATACAACTCAGTGCTGTGATTGCTTCCCATATTCCCAGTGCACTTAGAAAACACCCCACCCAGGCTAGAGATTAGCCATTACAGCGGGTACCTTCGGAATACATAAACTACATAGCTAAACTTAACCAGCAGCGGTCCCTGGTATGAAAAGACAGGAAAGGGCTGAAGTGAAGTTCAGATGGGCGTCGCGAGCGCGCGCACACACACACATCCGGCTAAACCTCAGGAAAGATGACGAAAGATGACAAGTTCAAGCACCCCTGGCTACCCTACTCCAGTGCGTGTATTGAAGGTTTGTGCCTTTGAGGTCTAAGAAAGAAGCTACTCCACCATTTCATCTATTTTTGCTTCTTATACTTATGCACCCTTAAATATTTTAGCGAATGTTTAAAATCGTGCTTTTTTAAAAATTCTCCTTATACAGCCTTCTCATTCTGTTTACACATTTCATCATGGAGTAATGTTTGCATTTTTTTCCCTCGTTTGCCTCTGGGTTGTCTCCTCTTGTCCTTTATCTCTTCCATAGGTTTGGTGGTATTTTGACTTCATCTTACCGGAATGGATCTGTTTTTAACTTGTTCACCAAAAAAAAAAATCCATAAAAATTTTCTATTTTTATATTTATTTGATTTTGTTTTTAAAATTCATCGTTATTAGGAAGATCGGAAGATCTCCTTTCTTGTTTTAAAAATACCTTCTGTAATCTCTTGTAATTCCTTCCTCACTAGCACGGGCACTCCACCCCACTACTCTCTTTAACCTTCTTTCTCTCCGCGTCCTTTTCTCTGCCTAGTCTCTCCATTTCATCCATTTACGGTTTTCACGTTGACCCTATATCATTTTTAACGTGTCACGTTCTGCACTAGTTTTTCTGCTGCCTAGTTTATGGCCAATGGTCGATTTAATTGGTACAGTTCCGGGTGTATTCCTACATCTTCTATGCTTTGCAGGCCCCGCTGCCCCAGTATTCGCTCCCTCCTCACTAAGTGGGACTTGGCACCCAAGAAGCCTCAAGAATAGGTTGCTAAATAAAAGATCCCCGAATCAAACCGGAAGAGATATTCAAACTGCAGACATGCGCATTGCATCACGGAAACACAAGAGCTAGGTAAAGGCGAGGCAAGGTGAATCCTCCGAACAATCAAAACCCGTTCACTACTGCATTCCGAGTAAGTAAAACCCCAGAGAGAGATTTCGAAGGTTTCCTAGTGAAAATGATCTGTGAACTTAAGCGGACACAGACGATGTCCGCAATCCAGGAGAAGAAAGTCATCAACATGGAGGAAAATGCGAGTGAGGTGGGAAAAAAGATGTTAGCAAGATAGAAGACAGTTTCGGCAAAGAAATCTGAGTTTGGAGAAACGATAGACATGTTGGAAGGGATATACTCAGCAAACCAAATGAGACGCAAGTATGGAAACATCACCAGTGACATAACAAGGCAAGAGAAATGAATGTCAGGGACAGAAACACTACTCAAATTTCATTAGGTGTGACATATATGCAGACACAGACCCATGTACATGCACACGTGTGCATGTGTTGATACTTCAGCCTTTTAGACCTTAACATGACACTAACTTCCCGCTGTTGTCAGCCTGTGAGCTGATCCCGTGTTGATTCTTGAAACATCATCAATTCGACTGTAACATAATCCATCAATAAAGTTCCTCCAGGCTCCATTTATGTGTGCCATCTACTGTCTGCTGGAAGCCTCAGGGACACAGAGGATCCTAGCCATCTTCACTGAATGAGCTGGGAGGACACTCTGACCTCAAAGGCACCTGAAGACTCACTTCTAGGTGGCTAGGTTCCACACCCCGCCACCCACGGGTGTCCATCCCCTTCACCTAGTGAAGGCTGGTGTTGACTGGATGAAGAATGTGACTAGCTCTCTACAACACAATTAGCTTGTTGTATGATATAAGAGAAACAATGGATGTATTTTCATTTCATGCATGTTCACCTTACTTAAATGTTGAACAGGGTGAACATGGTGATTTAACCCCTGAAATCCCAGAATTTGGGAGGATGAAACAGGAGGATTGCTATGAATTCAAAGCCACCTCGGACTTCAAAGTGAGTAGTAGGTTAGGCTGGGTTAGATAGTAAGGAACCATTTTTAAAAATAAATAGATGAGAGCAATTTAAAAATCAAAATAAATGTAGCCAAAAGACAGATCACTCCTGGACTGACTACCCATATTTTTTTTGTTGTTGTGAACTTCAAAAAGATGGTAAGATGCAAGATAATAAAATATATGTGGAAAAAAGGTCCTCTTTTTCAGTTTTAGTTGCAACATGTATTAGACAGACTTCACATTCCATCCATCTCAACAGTGTTATTCCTAATGTAAAATGTATTAGTTGCAAACAACCGGATTTCACACTTTTAATGCACTTTCTCTTAAGTCACAGCTGTTTATATGTAAAGAGCAGGATACTCAGCTCCATAGGGCGATGCCTTTATCCTATTTATTTTATATCTGGAACTCCAACTTTGCAGGTTCCTAAGACACTAGAAACATTTATTACATGGATGAAAGAGTGAATAAATGGAACGGACCTCAGGACACAGCCATTTACACTGAGAACAGTCAGAGCTAACCAAGGCCCTTTGGGTGGCACAGAAGGAAAAGCCACCTGGTTCCTCTCTCCTCACTGGGAGGCTCTGCCCCTCTCTTCTTTCCAGGCTGTTTCCTGTCAATTATGTGGCAGACTCCTTTTAAATTGGGTATCAGCCTGTGAAATTACTCAGACATGCTGTAGCAGTGTTCATTCCCATTCTCCGCCTGCCAATCTACCTTTGACCTTTTCAAGCGAATGTTTTCTATTATCTATTCTGTAATCATGGGTGGATGGGGAGAACTGAGACAGGAATATCAAGTGGGGAAGGGAAATGAGTTGAGGGAGGGACTAGGAGGAGAGACAATTGAAATTATGGGTCATGTGAGGGGGTAGAATGGAAACCTATCACAGTACTAACTTCCGGAAATATATATTTATATTGAGGTGACCTTAATGAAATCACCAAATACTAGGGGGAGACAGAGTCCCAACTGGCTAACTCTTGCCACCAAATGAAACCTCCAGTCCTGGGATTGGGTTACATCTAAATGAGTTTTAGGCCAAAGGAGTCCTATAGGAATTTTCAAAACTTTCAGGCTGTTTTAAAGATAATAGGTTGCACTCCATGAACTGACAGCAAACCAGGGTCCATTGCTATAGACAACAGCTGCCCAACTCATTGAACACGGAGAAGTGGAGCTGGTACCCACACGGAACCTTCACCGCTATGTCCTAGTGTCTTTGGAATGGCAAGGTACTTACCGTGCTATATAAGGAGGCATTTAAACACCAAGACAGCCATAAATCCTTTGATCCACAGTGGTGTTCTGCCTGCAAGATAACCCAGGACAGCAGTGGCATAAAGTCAGAAGGAGTAACAAACCAATAACTACTTTGACTTAAGGCATACTCCATGACATATATGGTACCTGACACTGCTTGGATGACCAAGAGGCAGAGACTAGACAGCCCAGGGACCTATGGCGAAACCCAACACTACTCTTCTAAAAACCAAACGATAGCAATAAAAATGCCCTGGTAAAATGGCTTCTGATGACATTCTGCTCTACAAGGACATTCAGTTCCTTGTCCAGCCATCCTTAGAGAAGCGTCCTCTTTCAATGGATAGGAACAAACTGAGAGACCCACAATTATACGGTGTGTGGAGAGCCAGAGACTTTGACAACTTAGCCTGTAATGGAATGTCTCCATCAAATTCCTCCTCCAGAGTTCAGGGGTTCTTGTGGAAGAGGAGATGTAAAGAGTGTGAGAGCTGGAGGCAATGAAGGACCCAGGCCCCCACAACGTGACCAGAACTCATACAAACACACAGAGACTGAAGCAGAGTGCCCAAGGCCTGCATGGGGCCGCACCAGGTCCTTTGCATCGATGTACGGTTTCCTCTTCAGTGTTCTACGGAATTCTTGAGTGTGTGAACAAGCGGGTCTCTGACTCCTGTGCCTTCACTTTGGCTCTTTTCCTTCTGTTGGTTTGTCTTATCCAACCTCAATGTGATTGTTTTTGTCTTATCTTATTCTGTTATAGTTTATTATTATATCTTAGAAGCCTGTTCTTTCTAAGGAGAGACAGAAAGGAAATGGATCAGAATGGTAGGGGAGGTGAGGAGGAGCTGGGAGGAGTAGAGGAAGAGGAAAGAAGAGGAAAGGGCAGAGGCCTGCTTTACACTTCTAGCTTGCGTATTCTCAAAGGAGACCCAGCAGGTCCTGAGTCACAGGGAAACATTCATGTCCATCCTTTGCCTCACGCTGGTTATCAGTGCTACAACAAGCAGAAGACTTGGTGAGTGAGAGGTTTGTAGCCCCCAAGAAGTTGTTCTAACTGGTTCTTCTCAACCCTTTCTCTTCAGGTTGCTGACACTGTACTTTTTTTCCTTTTCTTTTTTAAAGTTTATTTTATTTTAATAAAATATAATTACATCATGTCTTCTCCCTTCCCCCTCTCTCCCTCCTCCCCAATTTCCTTCATGATTCCTCTCAAGTTCATGGTTTCTTTTTCTTCACACATACACACACACACATATATGTATATATGTATATGTATGTATATATATGTAAACAGACTCAGCAGATACTAAATCATATATATGTGTGTGTATATATATGTGTGTGTATGTATATATGTGTGTATATATGTATATATGTGCATATATGTACACATGTGTCTATGTGTATATATATATGCATGTCTATATATGTATATTTGTGTTTATGTATATGTGTATGTGTATGCATTGTAGACATATACATGTGCATATATACATATATATATACATTCATACACACATATATATGAGATTTAGTATCTTGCTGAGTCTGTTCAGTATTACTTGTATGATGTGTTTTTAGGGTTGACCATTTAGGCAGCACATCACTGGGGAAGACTGCTTTCTCTGTAGTCATTCATTGCCTGCTACTCTTCATCTAGGGGTGGAGCCCTGCGAGCTTTCCCCATCCACTTTGGCATATCAACCGGTGCTATCATCATTCAGGTCTTTCTTCAACCATATTGTTGGGATCTTATGAGTATAGCATCCTGTCATTTCTAGAAGACACAGTCCTACAGCAGGTGTCCTCTGGCTCTTTCCATCTCTCTCCTATGCTGTTCCCTCCATGATGTAGGGGTATGCTGTAGATGCATCAATGGGGCCTAAGGGCTCCGTAGTCAGTTTTTCTTTGCATTTGGTCAGCTGTGGCCTTCTGGTGTTTGTCTGCTGCAGAAAGAGGCTTCTTCCATGAGGTGTGAGAGGCTCACTTGCCTGTGGGAATAAGGATAAGTATTGAGATCACTGGTGAAAATTACACTGGAAAGTCACAGTAGTAGTTTCTAAGAACCATGAGCTCACTAGTCTGTATCTTCTTGTGTGTGTGTGTGTGTGGGGGGGAATGGAGGACACTTCCTGGTTTTTCGGCATTTCTAAGCAGCAGTATGATAGGAACTGAGACTGGGCAGGTGGAATGTAATATGCCTTTGTTACCCAGTGGATCAAAGTGTTCAGTAGTGCGGGCTACATTTGGAATGTTAGGTGAAAACAGAATTCTATCAATGTTTTGTTGGGATGCAAGTACTAACCTTAGGAACCACGAGCAAGCAAAAGCAACAGTATCTTAACTTAGCAAGAGCTCGTTACTATTAACTGACGAGCCCAATAATGGCTTTTCTTTTTTTATTTATTTTATTTTATTTTTTTTAATATACATTCCAAATCATTTCCCCTTTCCCGTTTCCTCCCTCCCCGAAAGTCCCATAAGCCCCCTTCCCTCCCTCTTTTCTCCATTCAACCCCCTCTCGTTACTCTGTCCTGGCGTTCCCCTACATCCAGTCTTTCCAGGACCAGGGGTCTCTCCTTCCATCTTCTTAGAAATCTATTGATATGTGGATTGTGTCTAGGGTATTCCGAGATTCTGGGTCAATATCCCCTTATCAGTGACTGCATACCATGTGTGTTCTTTTGTGATTGGGTTACCTCACTAAGGATGATATTTTCAAGTTCTGACCATTTGCCTAGGAATTTCGTGAATTCATTGTTTTTAATTGCAGAGTAGTATTCCATTGTGTAAATATACCACATCTTCTGAATCCATTCCTCCGTTGAGGGACATCTGGGTTCTTTCCAGCTTCTGGCTATTATAAATAAGGCTGCTATGAACATAGTGGAGCATGTGTCCTTATTGCATGCAGGTAAAGTCTCTGGGACCTCAGAAGATGGAAAAATCTGCCATGCTCATGGATTGGCAGGATTAATATAGTAAAAATGAGCATCTTACCAAAAGTAATACACAGATTCAATGCAATCCCCATCAAAATCCCAACTCAATTCTTCATAGAGTTAGAAAGAGCAATTCAAAAATTCATCTGGAATAACAGAAAACCCAGAATAGCTAAAACTATTCTCAAGAGTAAAAGAACCTCTGGGGGAATCAGTATCCCGGACCTCAAGCTGTACTACAGAGCAATAGTGTTAAAAACTGCATGGTATTGGTACAGTAACAGACATGTAGATCAATGGAACAGAATTGAAGACCCAGAAATGAATCCACACTCCTATGGTCACTTGAACTTTGACAAAGGAGCTAAAACCATCCTGTGGAAAAAAGCCTTTTCAACAAATGGTGCTGGCTCAGCTGGAGGTCAACATGCAGAAGAATGCAAATTGACCCATTCTTATCTCCTTGCACTAAGCTCAATTCTAAGTGGATCAAAGATCAAAGATCTCCACATAAAACCAGACACACTGAAACTAATAGAAGGGAAACTAGGGAAGAACCTTGAACATATGGGCACAGGGGAGAATTTCCTGAACAGAACTCCAATAGCTTATGCTCTAAGATCAAGAATAGACAAATGGGACCTCATTAAATTACAAAGTTTTTGCAAGGCAAAAGACACTGTCAAAAAGACAAAGCGGCAACCAACTAACTGGGAAATGATCTTTACCAACCTTACATCCGACAGAGGGCTAATATCCAAGATATACAAAGAACTCAAGAAGTTAAACTCCAGAGAGCCAAGTAACCCTATTAATAATGGCTTTTCTAGCAGATGTGAAAATTTTCCACCAAGACAATCCTGGGGACACAGGCTATTTCCATATTGTAGCTCTCTCGTGGCATCAGAGTCCCAGGAGTGCATCCAGCAAACTGGAAGCAAGTGTGCAGGGTGCCACATGAGAGGTTCCAATTGATCTGGCTTCCTCTCATCTTACTGTGTCTCAACTCAA
The DNA here is from genome assembly GCA_036184795.1 of Tokudaia tokunoshimensis. NCBI lineage: Eukaryota > Metazoa > Chordata > Mammalia > Rodentia > Muridae > Tokudaia > Tokudaia tokunoshimensis. The sequence goes on from BTHU01000022.1 coordinate 18,253,525, forward strand.
TACTGGAATCCAAAGAGGCTGGAACTTGTGGGCCCTGGGTGGGTAGACAACTTCCCAATGTAAGTGATAGATGGTGTAAGAAAATAGAGTGTTTCTGAGTTCAGCTAGCTAACTTAGCCACGGGAAGTATTGTCATAGCAGATAGGACCCCAAATAGGTTTCTTCTGTGATGTTGAATGAGAGAAGAGGCAGAAATTAAACTTTGAAATTAAAATGAGAGGTCCTATTAGCTTCTTGTACCCTCAGCTCAGGGGTGATTTCTTGAACTGGTGGTGTTAATACTCATTTTTTTTTTTTTTTGGAGAGACCCAAGAGGTTCTATCTCTCACATTGGAGGCTTATATCCAGGATTGTCAACTAATGATGATTTGACTTAATGATGCCTGGGAACTTAGGGTCACAAAGTCCATATATATTAAGCAGAATTTGTGGCCAAGAAGTTGGATTTGGACCTTTACCTGGGCTAGCAATATGTCCCCCAGTTCATCTTATGCTAAACAGAGGTAGAAGGTCACAGCTTCCAGTCACAGGAGGAAAAGATGAACTCTTTATGGCAGTGATTCTCAACCTTCTTAATGCCACGACCCTTTAATATAGATCCTCATGTTGTAGTGACCCCAACCATAAAATTATTTTGCTGCTATTTCATAACTGCAATTTTGGTACTGTTATGAACCGTAATATAAATATCTGATATGCAGACTATCTGATATGGGACCTCCATAGGAGTCACAACCCACAGGCTGAAAAACACTGCTCTTCAGCATGCTGTATATAGCTAAGCTCTGGTTCTCAGTGAGCTAGATACATTTCGACTTACATATTTTCTTTTTTTTAAAGATTTATTTATTTATTATATATAAGTACACTGTAGCTGTCTTCAGACACACCATAAGAGGGCATCAGATCTCATTACAGATGGTTGTTAGCTATCATGTGGTTGCTGGGATTTGAACTCAGGACCTCTGGAAGAACAGTCAGTGCTCTTAACCGCTGAGCCATCTCTCCAGCCCACATATTTTCAATTTATGATAAATTATTGGGATGTGATCTTACACATAGAGGAGTGCGCCTGCGTAGCATGTGCTTTTGGAAGTCCCCACCTACCCTTCCTTCTCAGAGAGTTCTGCATTCTTACCTAACAAAGCCTGGAGGTGTGGAACTAGCTGAGTCATCACGGGCTCTCCCATCTGTTGCTCACAGTTGAATATTGCCAGAGTGATCGGCATTAGGTAGAAACCGTACATCCATACATCCCAGTTTTGAATTTAGTCTCTTCCGCTGCTAGTTCAGAGCAGTCCCCTCTCAGGACCCAGAGCTTCTATAAGACACAGCTCTAATCAGTATACTGTGGGATCAGATATGATACTCAGAGGGAGTGGGCCAAATACCCTTCAGACCGAATGATTGTTTCAACTTCTAGAAGCATTTATTGTGATAGAAGCACCCTGTAAATCCAGGAGAATCTGTATTCTTTTTCTTCCTTCTCTTCCTTAGAGCTCAATTACATGTATATCAAACTTCTTGATAATTTCTCACAGGCCACTAATTCTTTGTTCACTTTCTTTGGATTTGTAAAAATGCCTATGTTTTCTCTGGAAGACTTTCTCGCTGTTTCCAAACTCGCTGCCATGTTACTCCTACTTACTATGATTTATTACGAGTAGTTTCCCCCATCTCTAGAGAGTTATTATTTTCCTATTTTTAAACTTTCTTCATCATGTATGTAATGTCTTTAAGATGTTTGACCATATTCATAAAATGTAAACATTAATAGTGACTTTAAGTCTCTTCCCAGTAATCCCATCAACTGTCATTTCTGTGTCTATTTTTACTAATGGCATCTTCTTCTTCTTATGAGTCATGCCTCCCTATAACTTTTATTTTTCATCCCAATCACTGCCTCCTCCAAGTCCCCCTCCAAGGTTCCCTCCTCCATCCCCTTCCCCTTCTCCTCTGAGAGTGTGCCCCTCCCAGGTATCCCCCACCCCAGTGCATCACGTCTCTATAGGGTTAGGCACATCCTCTCCCACCAAAGCCAGACAAGCAGCCCTGTTGGGGAATAGATTCCACAGACAGGCTACAGCTTTAGGGACAGTCCCCTCTTCAGTTGTTGGGGGACCCACACAGAGACTGACCTGAACATCTGCTACATATGTGCTAGGGTCCTCAGTCCAGTCTGTGTATGCTCCTTGGTTGATGGTTTAGTCTCTGAAAGCTCCTGAGGGTCCAGGTTAATTGACTCTGTTGGTCTTCCTGTGAAGTTCTTATCCCCTTCAGGGCCTTCAATCCTTCTCCCAACTCTTCCGTAAGAGTCCCTGACCTCTGCCCACTGTTTGACTATGGGTATCTGCATCTGTTTCAGTCAGCTGCTGGGTGGAGCCCCTCTGAGGACAGTTATGCTAAGGTCCTGTCTGCAAGTACAACAGTCAGGGATATTGGTGCTTACCCATGGGACAGGTCTCAAGTTGGACTGGTTATTGGTTGGCCATTCTCTCAGTCTCTGTTCCATCTTTGTTCCTGCATGTCTTTTAGACAGGACAAATTTGAGGTCAAAGGTTTTGTAGGTGGGTTGGTGTCCTTATCTCTCCACTGGGGGTCCTGTTATTGAAGGAGGTCTCTTCAGGTTTGGGAAACACTCCTCCATTGCTTGTGAGATTGCAAACTTGAACAACCACTCTGGAAATCAATCTGGTGATTTCTCAGAAAATTGGAAATAGTTCTACCCAAAGACCCAGCTATACTGCTTCTGGGCATATACACAAAAGATGCTCCACCATACCGAAAGGACATGTGCTCCACTATGTTCATAGCGGCTTTATTCATAATAGCACAAACTGGAAACAACCCAGATGTCCCTCAACTAAAGAATGGATACAGAAAATGTGGCTCATCTACACAATGGAATACTATTTAGCTATTAAAAACAAGGACATCATGAATTTTGCAGGCAAATGGATGGAACTAGAAAATATCAACCTGAATTAGGTAAGCCAAACCCAAAGGACACGCATGGTATCTACTTACTGATAAGTAGATATTAGCCGTAAAGTTCAGAAAACCCATGATACACCCCACAGATGTAAAGAAGCTAAATGAGAAGGAAGACCCAAGTGAGAATGTTTGAATCTCACTTAGAAGGTGATTTGGTATAATCATAGGAGGTGGAAGGGGAGAGGAAACTGGGTGGGAGAGGGGACAGGGAGGGGAATGGGAAGGTCATGGTCAGGTGTGGAGAGAGACAGGAGAGAGGACCACAGGGCCAGGAGAATGAAAGGGAGCCTGCAGCTGCCAGGGGTGGGGGCAGGGATCTCTAGAAGGTCCCAGAGACCTGGGGTAGGGGAGGCTCCCAGGAGTCAATACAGTTGTCCTTAGCTGAGACATAGAACAGTGGGAATATGGAACCTGAAGAGACCATCTCCCAACACGTTGAATTCTTAGTGATATTTTTATAAGGTACTGGGCATTTTGAATGTTACATTCCTGGGTATCGGGTTGAATTCATTTCCTGTGTGCTTTGTTATGACAAGTGGTTAAGGGACTTCAGTTCAGTTTGATCCTTTTAAGATTTCAAAACCTTTCTAGGACAAGAGCAGAAATGTTGTTATTCTCACTACCAGGGCTAACTCCTACTGATTATTAAGCAATGCCCATTCATTCCAGTGTTACTCCTGTCTGAAAGCTGGAGATGTACTCTGTTTCCAGCCTTGTGTAAGCTTTGAAGGTTTTCATCAGTCTTTCTTCCCATTTTATTTTCTGCTGATACATTAGGCAATGGTTCTCAACCAGTGGGTGAGACCCCTTGGAGGGTTGACTGGTCCTTTCACAGGGGCTGCATATCAGATATCCTGTGCATCTGATATTTACAAGTATGCATCATGGTAGTAACAAAATTATAGTTATGAAGTAGCAGCAAAAAATAATTTTGTGGTTGGGAGTCACCACAACATGAGGAACTGTATTGAAGAGTCACGGAATTAGGAAGGTTGAGAATATCTGACTGTATTTCTGTCCTGTCCTGGTTAGTTTTTATAGTCAAGATTATTCAACTTAGAATTGTCTGGGAAGAAGAATCTCAACTGGAGAATTGGCTAGATCAGGTTGGCCTAAGGGCATGTTTGCTGGGCATCTCCATGACTGCTAATTGATGTAACCCACTAGGTATCATCCCTAGGTATGGAGTCCTCCATTGTATGACTGAGCTTAAGCCACGCGCTAGTAAGCAGTATTTCTTCTTCATGGATTTTGCTTCATGGTCCTGTCCCGATTTCCCTCCCTGATGGACTGTGACCTGTGACCAGGAACAGTAAGATGAAATTAACCCTCTCTTCCCCAAGTGGATTTTGGTCAGAATGTTTTATCATAGGTGCAAAAAAACAAACCAGATCACCTTTCTTCCATCGTCTGTCCTACAAACTGTATCTGCCTCATTCTCCCTGGTCTCCAACCTGGGGTTGTGCTGCTGTGCTCTGGCCAGTCAACCTCTCCAGGTTATAAACTTCAGAAGTCATGGGACATATGAATAGCTATGCTCTAGGGAAGCCACACTCTGACACTCCCTGTTGCCTACCCATCTTAGACGTGATTCTCTATTTGTCATGGCAGATAGTGAATTCTGTACACATTCCTCCTCCAGAGGCTGTTCCTATCCTTTATGTCACGTTATTTATTTTCGCTATTGCGGTGATGGATTTCCTTTTGCATGCTCTATCTTATTGCTTCCAGTTGTGTAATGACATTGGTCTGCAATTTGCTCTTCTAGTACTGAAGAGCTGAATGGAACCAGGAAGACCGGCAAGTAAATTTTAGCCCAGTTTGGGTGAATCACTCCAATATATTAGTTTAAATGGTCTCCAAGTATCTCAAGCCAAGTCTGGATGAGAAAATAGCATCCAACCTTTCAGACTTTTTCTACCCATGTGGGGTAAAAGGCTTCTACTGGTTTGTTCATGTGTCTCAGTATGAGCACTAAAATCCCCACATCCTGACCACTCAGCCCCAGGCAAATGGGGATAGTTGGTCACTATAGCCTTCCATAGTGTCCACTCCAAAACAGTGTCTGAATGCCACAGCTTCACAAATGTAAAGGCTGTGAATGTAGGGATCGAATGACTTGTGAATTATCACTGAGGTCACAGCAAGGGAACAACAATCCCAGCGATATCTCCTGGATAATGTGTTATGGTTGAAGCATTGTACCCGTCTGCCCTTGATGGTGGGACTTTAAGTTCCCACTGACCCAAGATGACTGAGTGTTCTGATGAGGACTCCCGTTCTTCCTTCAGGATTGGCCATTTAGCCTCACACTCCTCAAGAGGAGGCCATGGTAGAAAGAAAGGCCCAGATAGGCAGGTTGCTCTACACAATACTCTTAGCTACCAATGGCATCTCTCCATAGGGCATGTTGGAAACTCTCTATCCTGTCCATAACCCATGAACTCCTATGTAGCTAAACTAAGTCCCTCCATTTGTTTACCAACATGATGTGTCTAAATTTAGTTTCATGGGTCTTCCTCAGCTTGCTAGGGAGACACAGTCTCAATCCCTAATCCCTTACCATTCCCACTCCAAATCAGTGTTCAGCCTGGGAATCATGACCCATTTGTACCTCCCATGTCTCCTATATCTACCACCCCTACTTTCTCCCCATTTTGGGAAACCGAAAGAGGTGACCTTTTTGGTCTTTGCAGTTCCTCTGTGTTAAATGCTTCTTCTTTGGGCTCTAAGCACAATGTAAAAATTACCCACCAGCTCTGCCTCTTGCTATGTTTAGGAGAGAGATGGATAAAGGCAGTGTAATGCTTTTCCCTAGCAATTCAACTAAAATTTCTAGATGCAAATATTAGAAATTCAGCATAATTTTTCCCCTTCCGTTTCAACAATGGTCTTTTCATCTCCTTTGAACATCTTCATGCCCAGGCAAAGGCAAAGCCCAAATCAAGAGGCACTGGTATATTCCCAAATAGTAATCCTTTACATGTAATTCCTAAAACATGGGTGTTTTTGTAAAATTTGATATATCGCTCTTGCTGATCCCATCCTTTAGGAATTTAAGTTTTTAGCATCTTTTGTTTTTTTTACTAAGGGAGTCGTGTCATATATTTTGGCTTAACACAATGAGGCTTTCTAATTTTAGATGGTTTTTTGATATTACTCTTTTGCTTTATGAATTTTTATTAGTTGTGATTTGTAAAGTATAGAGTAGATTCTTGAACCTGTTAGGATTGTATTTCCCAAAGTTCCATGGATATGAAGAGTTGCCACTCATGACATAATCTACCATGAAATATGTTTTAGATATTCAAGATGAATAGGGTTAAATGGACTTTTCTCTGAAGTTCTTAAAAGTTTTAGAATGTGGATGAATTTTAGATTCCTAAAGTAGGAAATACACATGGCAAATTGATTTGGCTCGTGACTTCTATATCTTTAGTAAAACGATCACCCTAATTAAGGTATCTGCTGTCAATGCTAAATGTCCTGTGATTACTCCTAAGATCCTGATGGCTCAGAGACTGACCTCTAGGGATTTCAATAGGGCTTCCCCAATCACAGGTTCCCCTTGAATTCAGCCACTGGTAGGCTGTGGCAGACGATGGAGAATGAAGTCCAGTGTAACTACTTCCTACCTCCCTTCCTGAAGGATCTTGGGTGGGCAGTGCCATATTCTTCTCCTAAAGATGGCTCTTAAGGTGATTGCTCTCATGCAGCCATGGTTGCAGCCACAGCTCCCATAGTTACAGCAATCTCTCCTTCCCTGAGACCCTTTAAGGATTCAACCCATGGGTCTTGACCCTTTTGAGAGTAGTCAAATGATCCTTTTGCAGTGATCACATATCAGATATCCTGCATATCAGATATTTACATTATAATTCATATCAGGAGCAAAATCAGAGTCATGGAGTAGCAATGAAAATGTTATGGTTGGGGAGTCACCACGACATTAGGAACTGTATTAAAGAGTCACAGTATTAGGAAGGTTGAGAGCCACTGCTTTAGGGCCTAGGAGTTAGCTGTGGTCACCTGCTATGGCCATGGTTAGCAAGCTTCATCATCTCTTACCAGGTCCCATGTGACTCTAAGCACAGCTTTATCAAACTCTCACCAGTTACAACACTGGAGCAAGCTGTCTCCTTCCTGTCGGTCTCGTGACTCATACCACCTCCCACAAAACACTACGATCAATCTATACTTCTCACTTCTTTCCCCTCAAATCCCCAAATTTGGGTGAGTTAATATGCCATTTTATATTTTGTTCCCTAGTTTTAAAATGGCATTAGTGCCATTTTTTTTTTAGCAAGTACCGAAGACATCTTGCATTCGGTTCCCTCAAAGATTCTTCAGAGCGTTAGAGACTCTCTGGTTTAGATGGTTTAAATGCTCCCTTGTAGCACTTCTGTGCCAGCAAAGTCTGCATTCTTGAGTGTTTTCTTTGGTTAGTCAGTCAGTTACCTAGAGTAGTTGTCAAAAAGAATACATGAGTTGTATATTTTTTTAAGTCATTGCATAGCTTAAAATAGCATTATGTTCCCTTCTCAGAACAATGATCTGGCTTCATATAGAATTCATGAATCACCACCCTCTCTACAGCCTTTGGCTCTTGCTTCCAATATCTCCTGTATTTTAAGACCATGAAGAAGGAGTCTGGGGCCGACCCAGTTTTCCCTCGGGCCCGGTATGGCCAACCTGCTCCCCGGTACTGCCAGCCAACATTTCTATATTCCAGAAAACTCTTCTTCCCACACACGTACACTTTTAAACCAAGAAAATATCCTGCTTTTCGAAGTTTTCCCATGAGATTTAGCATTCAGTGACACTTCTGTCTGCTCCAGTCTTTAACAAAATGCTTACAAAATGATGATATTCTGCTGTTTACCAATTGGTCTTGAAGACTTGGCAATAAGCAAGAATGCTTTCTTCTCCTTGGATTACCTTTCCATTTAGGATCAGTGTGGACACATGGCTATGTAATTTTCCCCCCAAGTGGTTTGTGATCTCTTACTCTGCTTGATTGCTTTAGCATTCAGATTTTCCAAGATCTGAATAAGGCAAGTCCCTCTGCTCTGAGACATGGTCCTTATAATCCTGTTGTCAATTCTGAAGGTGACGAAGGGGCAAAGAATCAAATGACTGTGCTCAACGCAGCAGCCTTGAAATCATGGCACTTTTTCGTGGTACTTCTATATAGATTTGACTGCATTTAGGTATCAGTATACAGATTTCATCACATAAGTCTTCAAACCTTGCTCCAGGACACATGTTTTTGTATGCCGAGCTTTATTAGTATCTGGATTCAGTCATCTGTATATACATATCTATAGGCAAACTTTAGGGAGAGGTCAGGTAATCTTAAAGTAAGGCATGATCTATTTATTGCACATGAGTTCAGTGTTTATGCAAAAATGTATCTAAAATTACAGCACAGCCTAATGATGTGAGCACCTGTATGTGTGTGTGTGTGTGTGTGTCCCTGTGTATATACAGTTACTGAGAAATGTCCAGAAAACAGCCTGTTCCTAATTAAAACCACAGTGAATGTAGCATTGGATGTAGCTGGTTATCCAAATTAGATGAAGACTGAGGCTTGAAAGTGGTTGATTCTGGGATCACTGAGGTCCAGCAGAACACAGGAAAGGGAAGAAAGCTGGAATGAATTCAAGCTGAAACAAAGCCCACAGCAGAGACTTGATGTAGCCTCCAACTCAGCAAGAACCCGAGGTGAGGCAGGAGGAACCCAGGACCCTGGATAGCTCCTAGGCGAGCACCCTCTGCTATCGAACAACCAGGGTTTTCTTTAGAGCATCACTTTGATTCCCTGTTCTGTCTAGATTCTCAGAGTGCTGCCATCTCCTTACCACCTCTCGATGTAATCAAGTAACCTCTCCATCCTCCTCAAAGCTCTTGTGATCACTGTACGAGTGGCTGGGTTCTTAAGGAATATTCTAATCTCTAGAAGGAGCTGTAAAGACCAGAGTGGAGACCTTGGGAGAACGAGAACACCACAAACCAGGAAAAAAAATAATGAATAGTGTTGTCCTGCTTACTTCCATGTGGGTGTTGTTTCTGAGCCTCAGGATACCGCTCTGAAAAATGTAAGCAGCACTTGTGTATAATTCGTACCTATCATAGAGAGCTGTGTGGTAGGACATATAAGCCCATATCCTAGCTCCATCCTGCCACTCAGCTTGTGACACATGGTCGTCAGAGATAGCACCCAGTGTCCCTGGGCTCTGCCTTCCCTGCCAGGCTGCCACATGCCACCAAGAGCTGCCGTTCTCTCTCTCTTCTCTCATTTTGCATAATCAGTTTCTATTCTGTCGTGTTCTCTCACACATGGCGCTCTGAGACTATGCAGGGAAACAGAGGAGATTTTTCAGTTCAGATGAGTAGCATAATTTTACGTTGTGCTCAGCCCGTTTGGTAAATGAAGTCAATTACTCATGGATCTGTCAGAGGAAGAGAAAGACTCGTGGAGGCTTGGCACCTGTTTTTAGCTCCAGAGACCATCTCCTCCTCTCTCCCATCACACAGAGATTCATAACAAGTCAAACCATTGTCCTGGGAGTTAATCCTTTTAGATGTCTTACTTTAAAATCCTCTGCATGGTTTTCTCCAGCTGCTGAAATAAAGGATTCCTTCCTTTGAACAGAGACTGAAGGAAAGGCCAACCAGAGACCACCCCACCTAGGGATCTATCCCATCTACAGACATCAAACCCCCACACTATTACTGATGCCAATAAATGCTTGCTGACAGGAGCCTGGTATGGCTGTTCCTGAGAGGTTCTGCAAGCACCTGACCAATACAGATGCAGATACTCACAGCCAACCATTGGACTGAGCCCAAAGACCCCAATGGAAGAGCTAGGGGGAGGACTGAAGGAGCAATCGCAACCTCATAGGAAGAACAATATCAACTACCTGGTTCACCCAGAGCTTCCAGGGACTAAACTACTAATCAAAGAGTATATATGGAGGGATCCATGACTCCAGATACATAGGTAGCAGAGGATAACCTCATCACTGAGAAGGTAGGTCCTTGGTCCTGTGGAGGCTTGATGCTCCAGCGTAGGGGGATGCTAGAGTGGTGAGGCAGGAATGGGTGAGTGGGTGGAGGAGCACCATCATAGAGGCAAAGGGGAGGAGGGAGAAGGGAGACGAGATGGGGGTTTTGTGGAGGGATATCCGAGAAGGGGGATATCAATTGAAATGTAAATGAATAAAATGATTAATAAAAAAATCTTCAAGCCACTTCTTGATCAGATTTCTCAAACACCACTTCCTTTCCTGTTGCTGTCATAAAATATCACAACAAAAGCATTTTACAAGAGAAAGGAATCATTTTGAACACAGTTCAAAAGTATAGTCCACTTCCACCAAGGTGAGGAAGTACGGATGTCAGGAGTGTGAGGTAGCTGGTCATATGGCATCTACAGTCGGGGAGCAGGGTGGTGAACACCCATGCTAAGCTTCCTTTTTCTGTCATGCAGTCCAGGACACAAGCCCAATTTTAGGATGGCTCTCCCCCTCTTGAATAACTTAATCAAGAAAAATCCCTCAGAGGCATGCCCAGAGACTACACAGCTCCGAATAATCCCTCACCAGTGTGCTAGAAGACCTGTCTCATAGGTGATTCCAAATCCCATCAAATTGGAAATCAGCACTAGCCATCACAATCACTTACTGCTTGGATCAGAGATTCAGTTTTATCCTTGACAATACCCAGTCTAGCAAAAGCATAATATCTCCAAACCGGAGAAATCACAATGGGATCATAATTATATCTCACCTTCCTTGAGAGATTACAGGGAGGAGGAAAGATGGTCTAGGAAAGTGCTTCATGCCCTAAACTCTCAGCAGGGGCCCTTCACTTTCTAAAGTGTTCCTATGGTCCCCCAACTTGCTAAAGTTCACACTCTACCAGGCCCTTGCAATCTATACACATAACACTTCCATTTGTTTCTCCTCAACTTGGACGTTCTCTTTTAGCTGAGTATGGCCACCACTGGTTCTCTCATTGGGTGTGGTCAGCATGGAATGGCAAAATCCAGAAACCTCAGGACAATGAGGAATGACACGGGAGTGCTAGAATGGTGAGCAAAGCTTGCATGTCAATAAATAATTGAGATACAGGGTTTGAGGTTTTTATTTGTTTGTTTGCTTGTTTACTCAACAGAGGGTGGCCAAGTGGACCTATTTATCCCCCTTGTCTTGGAAAGGCTGACTATGGTTGTGTTACATCTGCAATATTTCCAAGATAAGTGACCCTAAGACTCTCGCTTATAAACACAATTTCTTTCCTTTCACTTCAAAACTTTAAAACTGACAAGGTGATTGAGAAGCATTCATGTGGCAGCACGTATTTTTTTTTTTTAAAAAAAATACGTGTCATCGTGGAACACCGCGAGAGGACCTGTGAATTTATGGTACTTAAAAGATCCACTTGCAAAGTAGATCGGATTCTCAAATTCTTGTGTGATCAATAGGTGTTTCCATTAGTACCACAAATACGACTCTTCTTAAACTTCTCAGGCAGCACCATCCTAACAGATGAGAAATAAACAATCCAAAAATAGCTGCTCACTAATTTCCCTGAGTTGAGAGAAGCAGATCTGACCTGTGAAGGGAGACTCCTGTCTACCAAGAGCTATGGGGATTTAAAACCTCTTCCCATCTCCCCACAAGCTGGTGATCATCTGGAAGCCATCTAATCAATTTGGGGCTCTGGTTTTCTTCCTCTTCCTGACCACTACCTCCTCAGTCACCCCACTTCCCATGAACACGCCTCCAGGTGGAGGGACTGGGAGAAGAGACATTGATTAACTTAAGCAGGTCAATAGGAGTACTTTCAGTAACCTACACGGATGCAAGAGTGGGTGGAGTGTGGTCTGTGAGCCCTCTGTGAACCTCACATCTCCGGCCATCTCTTCCCCTTTGGTACAGCCACAAATAACTGGAGTGGACCAGACCAGAGTGCCTCTAGCCTCTAACATAAAGTCCCCTATCTATCTATCTATCTATCTATCTATCTATCTATCTATCTACCTATCTATCTATCTATTTATCTTCTATCTATCTATCCATCCATCCATCCATCCATCCATCTACCTACCTACCTACCTACATATCTATACATCTATCTATCTGTCTGTCTGTCTGTCTATCTACCTCTATCTCTCTATCTCCCTTTCCCCGCCTCCTCTGTGTGTGTGTGTGTGTGTGTATGAGTGTGTGTGTGTGTTTGTAAGTGTGTGTTGGTCCTCAAAGCAGCTTTTATGTACATACTTATTTTTTCTCTCGTGTCTTCCCTTGTTTCTGTGGTTTAGGTTGCCTCTAGTCAACCATGGTCCAAAAAATATATTAAATGGAAAGACTCCAGGAATAAACAATTCTTTGGGTTTAATAATTTTTATCACAGTATGCTGTAACTATTGTCTTATTTTGTTATTAGTTATCACTTTTAGTCTCTTTCTGTGTCTAATATCTAAGTGAAACCACACCAGATTACCATCTCAGGTTTCTCTATTGCAATTTCAGGTTTCTCTTATCCCCTAGAGTTTTAATGTACAAACAACAAGATGCTGTCGTGCATTTGGGACAGGGGCAGCAGCTATAAAGAATGTTTCTACTCAGAAGCTGTTGCCTCTGCAACAGAAGCTGGTGTGACTGGAGGTGAGGGGGGAAACCCTTTGGTTGCATCCTAGTTAAGACAGCACATTCTTCACCTGAATCACGTTCCACAAGGAGACTTGCACTCCCCTGAAAACAAGCTGCTCCAAACATCTGCGGGGAGACAAAGGCAAGCTCAGGGAAGGAACCCAGAGAGGAATATTTCAGCAGAACCGTGGGAAGGAATACGCTGCAACTTGCGAGCAGCCTTCTGTACCACATGCCATAAATTAGCACAATATAAATTTATACATATTTACACCACATAGTCTCTAACTATATAAATCTTCAATACTCAGGCTTGAGGAGTAGGTGTAAGGGAACAGTCCACATGCTTGTTCGTGTCTCATGGAGCTCTAGGGAACTGTGTCATTGCATTCTCCCTCCATGTATAATTGTGTATACATTACATATACCATGTTTGAATAGATAATTTACATATATTGTATGATTACATGTAATCATATATTAATTATACGATTACAAGTGCAATTGTGTAAATAATTGTCATATATACAATTTGAGATGAATAAGTATATAAGTCAAGTTGGTTCTAAATATTTAAATCAGTGCCTAAAGGCAAAACCCTATTTTAGAAAACATTGTCCTGTTGTTTTTTCCCCCTAAGGCCTTCTCAGGTAAAGAAAAATTAGTCTACTTCAATTGAGTGCTAATCTAGATGATTTAAGTATTCTAACACTGTCAACTATGATGTGTCTATCTGGAGATCGTATTGCATAAATGTTTCACAGGAGCAAATGCTTATACAAGCACAGTCTCATGGCCGCATCCGCATGAGAGCAAATGAGGTGCCAACACCAGGCTTCACCCCTGCTGCTCGAGCCTTCTTGGCTGGCGAGAGAGAAACACCTTGTGGGTGCTGGGGAGAAGGGGATGGCAGAACTCAGTTGGAATAGCTGAGTTTTGTGTCTGGCTCTGCCATTTCTGTATTCTCTTAATCTCTCTGAGGAGAGGGAGGATGTGGACTCTCTGAATGTCTAAAATGTGATACCAATGCATGACAGGAAGCGGGGAGGAAAGCCCTTCGCAACCCTGGTGTCTTTATATGTGTTCTCAAGTCACTGTTATGGTTTCTTCTCCAGTTTGCTCAGCAAACAAAATTCGTTCAGTTTCTTTAACACTTACAGCTTTCTTGAAAGCAAGCTACAGCTGGGTTGTTGTTGACACTCTTTGTTTCCGAAGGAAGCCAGCCAGAGGCTGGAGAGATGGCTTAGCATGCCTTGTTCTTACAGATGCCCTTAGTTCAGTTCCTAGCTTCATGCTCACAAGAACCTGGAACACCAGCTCCTGAGAATCTGTTGTCTTCTGGCCTGTGAGTGTGGCACACACACACACACACACACACACACACACACGCATACATATATGTACATGCACGCACACACACACACACATACAGAGACACACAGACACACATATACATAGACTCTGACACTGACACACACATACATATACACACATGCACACACACAAAGGCACACATACATGCACATACACACATGCAGAAACATAGAGAGACACACACATACACAGACTCTGACACACATAGATACATACACATGTACCCACACACACAGAGGCACACACACATGCACATACACACATACAGAGACACATAGAGAGACATACACATATACAGACTCTGACACACACAGACACACACACACAGACACATACAGATATGCACACAGACACAGATACACACACACACACATACATGTGCACACACACACACACACACACACACACACACACACACACTAATGACAGTCTCCAAACAGTTCTGTGCCTCTGTCTCAGCATGACTAATCTTTCCCTCTTTGCTCATGAGAGGGTACAGATAACAGCTTATGTGAGAGTCAGACAGGAAACCCTCCTTCTGCCCACATCCTTACAGGCAGGAAAAGGATTCTACCTCACAGAGATGTCCTTAAACTCCACACCGAGGTCAAGATATAACCTGTGGTCACGGACAAGAACTGAGTGAAGCTAGGTCCTCAGGACACCACCCATTTACACCACCAGCCTCAATGCCACTGTGTCCAGCACAGCAAAGAGAAGAAGTCCAACATAACCCCAAGTCCTGTGCTCAGTAAAGTTAATGGGTAGCTATGGCAGCCTTCTGAGGACTAGTTTTGGCATGTGCTCCTAAAGGGCACAGCGGAGTGCCATCTTAGAGGAGACCTCAGTCAGCCTCCTCCCTGTGCCTGGAGGAGGACTGCAGACAAGGACCATGGCCATCCTCCTGCCCACCGTTTCTTCTTTTATCTCCATCACAAGCTGTTGGGGATAATGCAGGAAGTAGAGAGTGCCCAGTCAAGACTGACATTTCCAGTGCTGAGATCATAGATCACTTTCAATGGCTCATATAATCCATGGCTCCTTTCCCAGAAAAAAAAATGCATATGATACAAAACTGTAAATACTGTTTTAGAAGACTGATTGACAGTTGAGATGGATAGTTTTATGTCAACCTGACACAAGCTAGAGCCACTGGAGAGGAGGGAACCTCAATTTAGAAAATGCCTCCATAAGATCATGCTATAGGGAAGCCAGGAAGGAATCACTTTAATTAGTGATTGATAGGGGAGAGCCCAGCTCACTGTGGGTGGTGCCATCCCTGGTCTGATGGTCCTGGGTTCTGTAAAAAATCAGGATGAGCAAGCTGGGAAAGCAAGCCTGTAAGCAGGACCCTCCGTGGTCTCTGCATCAGCTCCTGCCTTCAGGTTTCTGTTCTGAGTTTCTATCCTAGCTTCCTTCAGTGATGGACCACAATGTGAAAGTGTAAGCTAAATAAACCCTTTCTTCCCCAGATTGCTTTTGGGCATGGTGTTTTATTACAGCATCAGTAACCCTGATTATGACAACAGTCTAGTTCAGTTTAAGAATCTTACTGTGAAGAACAAAGAGAAAGAAATCCAGAAGGCATAACTGAGGGAACATGTCCCTTCTATAAGACCAAAATGAGAAAGTAGGACATATCAGTTTCTCGTTGAAATGTAACAGATTATCACAGATATGGTGCCTTGAAACAACACATATTCATTATTTTATAATTCTGGGTGTCATAGCCTAAATATAGTTCAGAGAGACTGTCTTTGCTCTGGAAACTGAGTGAGTTCATTGAGTACATAGTCAGCAAAAGTTGCAGAATGTGTTGAGAGTAGCAGCTGTAAGCTAAGAGACAGAGAGCATCTTAAACCAGGCATCCACAGCATGCACTAGAGATGGCTGGAGCAGCCCAACTGAGAGAGCAGGCGAAGGTTATCATCAAATCGGGGTGGGGGTACAGCAGAAGTTCACTGAGGAAGCTCCGCTGAGGAGGTCAGCAGAGCTTAGCATTCCCACCCCCACCCCCCGCCCCTGGCCTCCCCCTGTAAGGGGGATGGGCAAAACTAGGAAAAGAGCAAACGGCAGCAGACAGATAACATCGTCAAACCAGGCGCTCACATCATCCAGCAGAAACCCTTGAGCCCCTTGGCTGAGGTTACTGATTAAGTGCCCCCCTCCCCCAACAGCACACACTCATGCACTCACGCACGTGGGAGAGTCCTGTGGCTGAACTTGCAGGTTTCCTCTCTCAGTGCTGGTGTCTTCACATGGAATAAGCAGCCACCATCTAGGTTGGAAAGCGTTCACCTTCTACTTGTTCTCAAATCCACGTAATTGTAACACTTTCAGTAGTATGCTGTTTTCCTTTCTTATTACCGTTAGGAGGCCAGTCTGTCCCCGAGACAGGAACTTTTGGCAGAGACAACAGAGAGCCTCTTTACTCCTCAAATATGCTTTTAACAAGCGTAACATCACATGACAATTTACTGATATAATGTACCTTACAGAGAGATGAGACTTCAAAGGAGAGCAGCTGGCTAAAAATTGGTAGTGACCACTTGATTGACACATCTTCCCAGCTCCTGTGTCTGCAGAAGGTTGTCGAATGTGAGGCGAGTATCAGAGAGAATAAGAAATGGCACCTCTGTGCCTGAGAGAAGAATACTAGTCGTTCAATCCAAAGAGGGACAGTTCAGTGGGGTCCCTCTATCTCCAAAGCAACTGGTAAGACTGAATAATTGATAACTACAAATGATCTAATAGGATTAAAGAGATGATCAAACAAATGGAGGCTGTATGCCAGTAA
Organism: Tokudaia tokunoshimensis; assembly: GCA_036184795.1. Classification (NCBI taxonomy): domain Eukaryota; kingdom Metazoa; phylum Chordata; class Mammalia; order Rodentia; family Muridae; genus Tokudaia; species Tokudaia tokunoshimensis. Next base: position 18,270,352 of record BTHU01000022.1, read on the forward strand.
AAATATATCTGAGGCTGGAAAGGTGGCTCACTGCTTAAGAATGTGTAGTTCTCCTGAAGGGAACCCACATCCAGCTCCCAACACCCATAGTGGGCCCCTTATAACCACCTGTAACTCCACATACAGGGGATCTGATGCCCTCTTCTGGCTTGCATGGGCAACTGCACACACAGGTCCCCATACTTACAGTTTATTTTTTAATTTGCATAATGCTTTCCACAACTTTCTGGATACACAAAAGCCATTTAAAATTCCAAATCATCCAAAAGATCTTCCCATCTACCCCAAAGCTTTGAATGAAAATCTCCATGCAGGTATGTGAATGCTTAGTAAAATAAATGAACTTGGGCCCTCACGTATTAGGACTTTAAGTTTCTTGAAAGTTTTGTAGGTTTCACAGACTGCTAAGAAGCAACATTCTTAACAAAATTCACACTGGGCATGCTGTTTCGATATGAACTCAATGTCTGAGGAAAAGGAAATTAAATCAGTCCTTGAGTTGTTGTTTTCTTTTTTGATCCACACCAGATTGGTGCGTCTGGATCCTATGATCAAGATAGAATGTCATTATCCTGGTTTTTAGTCTGTGACCTGTCAGAGCGGACGCTAGGGTTTGAATGGAATGGCAACACATGCTTCTGAGATGCCTAATTGTGGCAACACAGAAATGTTGAATAAGCTTCACATGGAAAATGTTGTCAGTTCTCTGCCTAAGCCTTCAGTGTTTAAAAAAAAATGGGCAGAAAATAGATAGTCAGGCAAAGGCTGCTGTTTCTCTGATGTGCTCAGAAGGCGGTTCCCTGTTCTTGGCTTTGCCTTGCTGCTGGTTTTGAACTGAAGCTGGCAAGTAGATGGCTACTATATGTCACACACACACACACACACTCATACATGCACATATGCACACAAGCATGCGTACATATACACACATGCATGCATGTACACATACATACACACACGAGCACACACAAGCACACTTATACACACACATACAGACACACATGCACACATGCACTCATACACAAGAATGCACACACATACACGCATGCATGTACACATACACACACGAGCACACACAAGCACACTTACGTGCTCATACACATACAGACACACACATACACACACCACACGAATGCGCGCACATGCATACTCAATGGTAGGCTTCACATCTTGTAGAGGTTTGCTCCGGAGTACTGTGGCTCTGAGCTCTTCTTTCCCCTTTACAAGGAAAGCCCTCCAAGAGAGTTTTGTGTACTATAAACAAGATCTCTGTAGGATCAGAAAATAGGGTCTGCGAGGATGCAATACAAAGTAGACAGGGAGCAGGAAGCAGGCACGCTAATGCTGATGAGAAATTATTCAACAGAGACTTGAATTTGCAGAGGCTCATAATATTAAAATGCCACTCTCAACTGCCATTTCCTCCAAAGATTTAAACCAAAACTGACTTAATTCTCAAGACACAATGTCTAGACACAGAACTTAATGTCTCTCCCACAGATACTCATCTGTAATATCTGTACACTTTAACTGAACATGTTTGAATGGAACAGTGAGGTGAAGAATGAGGATATGATTAAGGCTTGTTTTATTTTGGTAATCAAGGAAGTCCTTGCTTGAAAAGGCATCTTCTTCAAAAGGAAAAATAGAGTGGAGGAGATATCTTAGGATAAGGACTTGAGATCAGGCCCCAGACCCCACATAAATAAAACAAATGTGGCAACACACGTTTCTAGTATTTGCACTAGGGTGGCAGAAACAGGAGAAGACGGACTTGCTGAGCACCCAGCCAAGCTGATCAGACATTCCAGGCCACTGAAAGACTTGGTCTCATAACAAGATAATAGTGAAGGACCCTAGCCAGTCCTGGCATGCTAAACACCACTCTAGCAGCCCTTGTATTTCTCTCCATTTCCCCCTGCCTTGCTAAAAACAGTTAGTTTGAATCCCTAAAGCCAGCCACCAAAGTCTATTCCCTTATTTGGCTACTTCCTCCTCCTGAGGATAACTACCGAAGTTCAACTGTTAAAGTATTGAAGTCCAGCAATCAAAAGCCCCCTTTGGCTCACCTAATTAACGTGCCCAATTAAAATTAAACACCTCATCCTTCTTTTACTTTTATAAACTGCCATTTGCCTATGGGCCATGTCTGTCTCCTCTCTATCCAGAGACAGTCCTTTGTGTCCCCTCCTCCCCTGGGACAAAAGGACTTTCCTCCTCTCCCTTGTTCCTTTTCCTTTCCCCCTGTTCTCTATCTCCTATCTTTTTCTCTTATTCTCTACCCTTTGTACCTCTGGGGCAAATACATCTTCTTTATGCTGAGAACTTGGTCTTGGGATATCTTGAGTTATACTAGTCCATTCAGATAAGAAAAGCCAAGGTTGACCTCTGAACTCTATGTCCACTTCCCTACCCATGTGTACCTTCACACACATGAACATGAATGCATACAAATTAAAAAGAGGATTGGAACATGCCTAGATAGCCCAACATGATACCCATAGGAAGAAGCTGTTTTCTGTGTAGACTGAGACTGTTGAATCATGAAAATACATACATGTCAACAATGATAATTCTCTTTGTTCTTTCCTGTGTTAATCAGAGTTCCCGGGGGTGGGGAGGGGGGAGAATGGAGAGACAGAGATTCAAAGACAGAAAAGACAAATGGAGAGAGGGAGCATCAGCAAAACTCTATAATCAGGAAGTTCTCATTCCAAAATGAAATGAGAAGCAAAGAAATTCTGAAATGAAAGAAACATGGAAATATCTTCCAGGGGCCAGACTAGTAAAAGTAGCTTAGCTTAGCTTAGCTTCGTACAAGAGGAAAAAATGCTAAAGAAATTGCTTCAGGTTGAAAACAGGTGACACCAGAAAATAACTTGAGTTATTTTCTAATAATAAACGAAGATCCTCAGTAAAGGTAATGGCCTAATTACAAAGGCAAACACAAAAATTCCAAAGTTCTCCTTCACTATCTCCGCTGATGCAAAAGCAATTTCATAGAAGAGTGTATAATGCATTGTTGAGCCTTCAGCATGCTGGGATGTATTAGCTTTGCCAATAAGAGCAAAAAAAGATGTGGGTAGGAACAAAGCTACATTGAGCTAAGAAATTATGCCAGATGGCAACTCGAAACCACAGGAACAAATTATAAATAAGAGGTTTAATATTGAAGAGGCCACAACTATGTAATTGTTATCTTTGATTTTCTTAACTTCTTTGGAAGTTACAAAATAATATAAGGCAATCATTGTAACAATGTGCGTCTGACCTGCAGCATTATAGGCATAATATGTACAAGAGTGATACATAAAATGTGAGAAGACAGAAAATTATATAGGAACCATGTCTTTATAGCCCAGTGGAATTAAGTTAACATAAATCTCAAGCTGATTTTTGGTAAGTTTAGACCCAAATAGTAAACCTTGAGGTGACCAGAAGAAAACCATTCAAAGAGTGAAAGGTGTCCAGTGGAATCAAAATGTTACAAAATACTTACTTAGCATATAAGGTACCAGAGAGAGAGAGTAGATATGAGAACTATGAATGATGTAAAGGGGCTATGAGGACATTGACTTAATAAGAATGCATTAAATTATCTTATGAAAAATAGAGTCTGTTACAGAGGAAGAAAACTACCAACTTTAACAACAGAGTTTACAAAAGTTATAACTTAGATTTAAAGATAAATCAGTTATAACTGAAGTATGGAATAGGAACCAAAAGACATCTGGGTAAAATATAATTGCACGAGACAACATGAAATCTAAATAAGACACTCTTAGAATACACAAAGAAAAACCTTGGTAAAAAAAAGAAATCTTGGAGGCAGTTTATTAGCAAGATGGTGAACCCATGTGTACTTTACAACAGAATCATTCAAATTAGGGAAAGCATTAAGAGGAATTATCCTAGTTTCCCATTTGTTGCTGTGATAAAATATTCTAACAGCAGCAATTTTAGTGATCTGATGCCCTCTTCTGTCCTCCACAGGCACCCACCCACCTACACATGGTGCACAGACTTACAAGTTGGAAAAACATCAATACGCATAAAGTAAAAATAAATATGTTTTAGAAGATTAAGTAGGATGACATCACATAGATTAACAGAGAAGGCTTGTGTGACAGACTTCATGCAGAGGTCCATGACATCCTCTGATGTCCATTCCTTTGTTTCCCCCAAGCATACAGATAGCCTACATTCCCCCACATCTTTCCTTCTCAGCACATGTCCGTTCAGAATGTGAGCAAACTTGTGGGTTAGGATTTTGAAGACAAGGCATGCTTCAGCCAGATAAGGGCAGTGATGAACCCTAAGGAGACGGCAAGGCTGAGAAGTGGGTCCTTGAATCTTTGCATCAAGAGAGCTGCTTGCCAACTACGATGGTCACCATGAGATGGCACATGATGGTACCCTGGATTGCCATGAGAGACAGTGTTATAGAGATCAGAAAATGCTTCTCAGGGGAAAACAGTCCTGATGAGGAGGAAAAAAAAAGACAGAAGTTAATCAAGCCATAGACTACATATCCCTGGGATCAAGGACTGTAAGAGTTGGGAGCCAGGAAAGGGTACAGTGTGTCAGAAAATAAGAAAAGAAAAGAATCTGCTGGAACCAGAGCACACTAACAGAGGCAAGAGCGAAATGAGGTAGGTAGAAGAGGATGTCAGATGCCAGTTCATTCTTAGCCACTACAGCCCCTGAGGACCCACCCTCTCAGTCCTTACTTTGTAAACCACACCAAGTCCAGGCTGGTGATCATTATTGAATCACACAAGCCTGTTGCTTACATCTCTCATGTCATCATTAGCTGTGTAGGTTATAGGTGGGACCTGCTGTCGTGGCTCGAATGTGGAGTGTCCTCCTTAGACTCATGAGTTTGAACACTTGGTCCCTGACTGAGAAGGCTGTAGAAGTTTCAGGAGGAGGAAGCTTGCTGGAGGAGATGAGCCCATAGAGGTGGATCTCTCAGGGTCTTAAGACTGGCCTTAGTTTTCATCTGCTGTCTCTTCTTCCGTCGAGACAGAAGGTGACGGGTCAGCTGCATGCTCCTGACAGCCCTTAGAGCCACTTCCTGTCACCCCTTGCCTTCCCTAATGGACTGTATGCCTCAAGAATGAATCCCACCTCACTTTTGTCACTTGGTTACAAGAGAAAAGTCACTCACACAGGTGGCCCCTGCGTAATAGGTTTCTGGTTTTAAAAATATTTCAGTGTGCACTCAAATTTGTAGATGTTTCTAGTGTCAACTGAGACATTGTCAGTCTCTATGTCACAGTGGCTGGGACTGGCATGATGACCATTGGGTTAGGGAGCAAAGAAGGATTCTTGGAGACAAGTCATCAATCAAACAACTTTGATTGTTACCACTGTAAAGCGACCTCCTTTCCGGGAGTCCTTCATTCCCTGCATCCACTTTTCCCCAGGTTCTTTCTAAGGATGACCCATTTCTAACTAAGATTTCTTCCAGATATCAGGTTGTGGGGAGCCTTCATTAAGGAGAGAAGTTTCTCCTTCAATGGAAATGACTAGAAACTGTGAAAAGACACAGTTTGAAGCTAAGGCCCCCTGCCAGTACGATGACCCAGTTAAGAACCAAAACAAAGAACAGATAAACCAGAGGAATACACATGGGTCCCCACAACCCCCTCATTCCAGCTCCTCCAGGTTACAGAGGCTCCTATGAAGTTTTTAAACATGGTAAGCTAATTTCACTTCCCAGAATTGGAAGATATCAGACTCTACCACAAGGGTCTCCCCAAAGAAGTCAAGGTGTGATCTTATCGGCACTAATGATGTGGGTTTTTTATTCCTAGCTAGTAAAGGCAGACGTCCCCCACTGTGCTACACACCTCTACACCATCCATGGTAGGAAATAAGCAATGCCTGCTGCTGTCATCAAAACAGCTCAGCAATGACTCTCCACCTACTAATTTGGGGATGAGGTAGGTGTTGCAACTACAAGAAAGATGGATGTGGTATCAAGAGGAAAAGTGCTTTCAGGGGAGTGGTTTTTGGTTTTGTTTTAAATATCTTTTGATTTATCCCCTAAAAAATCATGAGAATGAAAGAAGAACTCTGTTAACTTTTTGTTACCATAACAAAGCACCTGAAATAACTAGCTTAAAAGAACAAAGATTTATTCTGGCTCATGTTTTCGGGCCATTATTGTTTGTTCCCTGTTACTTTGAGCCCTGGGTAGCACGGTACTTTTGACTGGAGTATGTGGCAGAGATGATACATTCCCTTAAGACAGTCAAGCTGCAGAGAAACAAGACGAGTCATCATCCCTTTCAAACCATGTACCCAAGGACCCAACTTCCTTCCAAGGACCTCACTCCTTAAAATGGTCCGCCTTCCTTAAACCACCAAATTAGTGACTAAATCTTCAATATGTGGCCCCTAGGAGGAACATTTCAGACCCAAACTATAGAAAACACCTCTTGAATTTTGAAATCAGAGCTTAAAGCAAGCAGAAACAAGCATGAACTTTTTTAAAGTTTCTTATTTCATCTTTTAAATTCTTGCAAATTTTTTATCATGCTGAGGGTTCTATATTTGCATTAGAACAAAAACACTCTGCCTTCCAACTGTCTGAGCAACACTCTCAAGACAAACAATATCATGTTTATCTTGGGCCTTCGAAGAAAATAATTCTGACCCCCTAAAGAGCATCGGCGACCCTGTTGTAGAAGCATGTTTGTCTACAAAAATCATGACAATCGCTTGTGTGAAGGCCACTCTCCACCAGTATGGGTGACAGAAGAGTAGATTGGCACCTGAGTGCCAGCCTTAGTTGATCCTACAAGGCTTTCAGAAATGCTAGAGAAGGGCAGACAAAGGATTTAACATGGTACCCTGGGCTGTGGCCATTGGCGGTTAAGCCAAAATTCATAGATGTATCATAGCTTGTGATGGATGGTAAGAGTCAACGGCAGCATATTAGAAGAGGGATCTTTACTCAATGGGCCCCAGTTTCCTATGAGCCACATTCATTTCCTTTAGCTTCCTTCTTGTCCTCTGCACTCTAGAGGAGAGATGACCAACTCTCTCCTGGAATTCCTGGATATGAGAAACCACAAAATAATTGTAGCCTTGGGATTTCTCTCTCCCCCACTAAAATATGAATTGTTGTTGTTGGCCTAGCAAATTGTCATTTTGTTGCAAAAAGTTATGAGTCACCCAATATTCTTACTTTCTTGCTGATGCAGTTAATGAATGCTAACACTATGGCTATGTGGTAGGGCTGCACACAATAGAAATCAATCTGAGGCCAGGGAGAAAAGGAGAGGGAAAGGGAGGAACCAAAGGGGGGAAAAAGAGAAGACATGTGAAGTAAGAAGACCCATTCCCTACTGGGAAATAAACAGTGGCCTAAGGGTCATTGTGGTTCCCCTCCAGGTGGGTCAGCCAGCTCAGAGTCCTATAAAGATGCTTCTCGTTCCCCCTAATCTCACACATTTGCACTTTTGCTAGTTTCTGCCCATTACTGGGCACTTTTTTAAAAAAAAATGTTTCCTTAAGTGCTTGTGATTATAGTATATTTAACTACTGATATGTCTTTCCATAGATAAACTCAAATGTTTTTAATTCTACCTCCTGGAGAATTGTCATTAGCTTAAGGTGTCACCTGATTTTATTCTTACAGCAAATTGTAGATGTCAAATAGGTAAAAATATAGCACTCAGGGGGCTGGAGAGATGGTTCACTGGTTAAGAACACTGTCTGTTCTTTCAGAGGTCCTGAGCTCAATTCCCAGCAACCACATGGTAGCTCATAACCATCTACATTGGGTGGGATCTAATGCCCTCTTCATATACATTAAATAAATACATCTTTTCAAAAAATAAATGTAGCACTCTTGATTTTTCAATGTGAAGATAGCTCAAGTAGAATCTCCACTCAACTTGTAGCGCAGTGGGTAGAACTAACAAGTCCAGGGATATTTTGTAATGTATTTTTATTTCTTCTTTGAGAATGTCAAAAGTGTAGACGACATATTTTGACCATATCTACCACCTGCTCCCTCCCACAACTCCACCCAAGCCCCTTCTACTAACACCCCTGCCCCCACTGCCACCAACATCTTGTCCTTGTTTGTTTGGGTTTTTCAAACCCATGGAGTCCAATTAGCACTACTTGTATGTGAACAAGTGTGGGACCATGCACTGGAACACAGACACCCTACCAGGAGTCAATCCCTAAAGAAAACTACATTCCCTCCCTCGGCAGCCATCAGTTGCCAATAGCGACACCGCTAATGGCAGGATAAACTCAGTGCTTCACCATTTCCATTTCTCCTTCAATTTGCTTTGCTTCCAATATTTTTATCTTAAAACCTGACAGCCTGTCAACTCATCGTCCCATGTTTCAGGCTATTTCTTCTCCAGAATGCACCATGAAGGGCTTTCTCTCTATAGTCACAGGTTCTGCAGATAATGTGTCTGCCTGTGAAATATGATCCTTTTGTAGTATAAAATAATGGCAAAGGTGCTTTTCATCTCTCAGTGGGATCACATCCGTCCCCACCTGACCCTGAGTCCTAACACTCAACGCCTCACTATTTTGTCCGGACTTTAAATATGGAAAATCAGAAGTGCCTGCAGGTTATAGCATTGTAGTGAGCGGTGCAAAGCCATTACCAGTCGAAAATGTTATTCACTAGAAAGATGTCCAAAAAAGCCTGACAGAATACCAATGTTCCAGGAAAGCCTGCTTCGTTTCAAACACCATTTGCTTTGTAATTCCTTAACAATAGTATCCATTTCTGTGGTTTTTGTAGCAGAAGATAGGTAGTATAATACACTGGGTCATGTAATATAATCCGGACAAATGCTAGAATAAAATCAATACATGAAAACATTAGCTTTGCCATATTGGTGCAGAATGCTATTCGTGCGATTTCTGACTTAATTTGTACATTAAGAGAATATTTTATACTCATATTTTATCCTGCCTTTCCTTGAATGCAACTTTGACATTATCTTCATATTCCCTGTGTAATTATAACCTAAGTCAAGATGGCTTTCCATTAAATTCCACTTTGGGAGAAAGAAATAGGTCTTAAGATACGGCTTTTATAAGTCCTACTGACTCCTTTCGGGGAAAGGTATTATGGAAAAAAGGTGAAGATGAAGGGTGAGGAAGAGGAGGAGGAAGAAGTGGAGGATGGAGAGAAAGTGGATGAAGAGGAGGAGGTGAAGGAACAGGAGGAAGCAGCAGACAAAGGAAGGGAAGGAGCATCATAAGTTGACAGCCAGGATTAATTTCTAAATAACAGTTTTCAGAATTCATTTCTTCAACTTTTTAGAAGGTCAGTTTCTCACAGGAACACATCAGAGGCTTTCTCTCAGCAATATGGCATCCAGTGACTAAGTCTGGGCTCAAATGACCAGGTGTAAAAGGGATTAAGGGAAGGGAGAAGGGAGACAGGATTTCTTGAGCATTTTCTTTATTTTGGGTATAACTTCCACCTATTTTACGTATACTATGTAGTCATCCCTTGGATTCTAGGAGGGATTGATTCTAGAGCTTCTCCAACAAATGCCAAACCCTAGTCTGTCCAAGTCCTTTTGGCAAATTGCAGACTGCTTGCTTATCACCTTCCCACGTCATCCTGTTTATTCTAAACCATCTCTAGAAGACTTGCCACATCCACTACAGTGTAAATGCCTGTGAATAGCTGCCACCTATGTTTTCAGGGCACAGTGATGAAAACAAGAAGAAAATCTATATGTACTCCATATAGAAGCAGTATTCTCAGTTATTTTCAGTCTATGAGTGTTTGAATTCATGGGTGCAAATCCCAATGACGTAGACCTAGGACCGTTGGCATATAAATTGAAGTCCCAAGGCTGAAAGGAATTGGCCGAAATCACATAATGCATAAGGAATTCAAGCTAAGTGTGTTCCGTGGTTTGCATTATTTCTATCACATCTGGGTTCTTCTCACAGGAAACCTTTGATGTGGCGAGCAAGGGCCAGAAAGAGCTCAAGAGAAAATGATGCAAGCTGCCCATACAGAGCCACCAAGTCAAACCAGAATACTCAGTGCGGGGCACTCCTGTGGGCTAAGATAGGAGACCGTCATTCACCCTGAGAGCCCCTCCAAGAGCCATGGATGTTCTTAGCACATAGAGCTCCCATCGCTCTGCACTGATTAGGGATAGGGAAAGGAGTTATTAGCCATAGTCTACACGGTGTCTGGCTATCTTAGGCAGAGGGAATACAAAGAAGAAAGGTGGAGAATCACTCCTTATGGTGGAGGCTGAAGCAAGAAAATTTAAGTTTGAGAAGGATCTGGGCTATCCAGTAAGTTCTAGGCAAACCTGGGCTACATAGAAAGACTGTTTCAAAAGTGAGTGCTAGTAATTTGATAAGTGAAAACTGATGTATGACTACATACATCAGGAGACATGATCAAATGTATGATCTTTCTAGAGAAGATACAGATGACAGATCAAAGAAATTATTCTACCGGAGTCCAATGCGATGAATTAATGATTTATTCATGCCTTATTTTGAGTGTTAAGACTTGGGGATGGGGGTGAGGGAGATCTACACCTGTTTGTGTTTCTCCAGGTAAACCATCTTCTCATTTCTCCCACTCAAACCAAGAAACACCAATAATTTCAATCAGACCTCATTCACACAGCATCAGGACCAGCCCTTATACTCAGTTCCCAGACTCATATATTGGACAGTTTAGTTGCTCTGGAAGGAGTAGCCCCAAGGCATCAGGAACTGCAACTTAATGTTCCATCACTGGTGACTAGGACAATGCCTGGCAAGTAAGTGCTGTCTCTGTCTCTAGTCCTGTTGAATTTCATTTGATTTTTAAAAGCAGCATGGAATTGGAAAGAAGCCAAGTAGATTTCCCACTGATAGGTGGATAATGAGTAGCAGAGACAGTGCTGGAAACCAAGTGTCTCAAAATGGAAGCGGGCTCCACATTATTGTGAATTGTCTCTGATCAACCGTGACGTGTGTTCTGGCTTGCTAGTGACTAAATCATGACATTAATGGAGCATACCCCTGGGGATGTCTGTGGCAGTATTTCCAGAGACAGTAAGAATGTGAGGACTCTGATATAATGAATGGCTTACTTGCTCATCATCATTATGGGAGGGGGTGTTGAAAAGCTGGAAGTTGACAGAAGTAGGTCATTAGAGGCATGTCCTTGTGGATATGGTTTCCCTCTCCTCTTTTTATGTCTCTTTTTCCTGTACATTCTGACTTCCGTGATATGAACTCCTCTGACCCCTATCCATGATGGATTAAACCCTGTGAAACTGTATGCCAAAATAAAACGTTCTCCCTTTTAAGTGTCCAGTCAGCTATTTGGTCATAACTACACACAGGTAACTAATACAGACCCCTGGAATTACACTTTGCAAGAATGAAGGAATTGTACAGATAAGATGCTTTTAATTGCAAATGATAGAGAACTTCAGCCAAGTGGCTTGAATAAGGAGTTGCATTAGCTCACATAAATGGAAGTCTAGATGTACTATTCTTATGGTGCAGTGAGTATTCATATGATGACAAGCACAAAAGCAGAGAACAGGTCTGAGGCCAAGTCCATAGATCTCTCACTAGTGAACTACTTCTACCAGTCAGAACCCAGCTTATAAAGGTTTCAAATCTCCCACAGTGTGTACGATCTGTGGAACAAGTGCTCAAATTATGAATCTATGGATGACCTTCTAGACCAAAGCAAAAATCAGGTAAGGTGCTCCACATGACATGTCTGCCTTAGTTAATTCTCTTATGGTGTCTTAGTTATGATTGCCATTGCTGTGAAGAGACACCGTGACCAAGGCAACCCTTACAAAGGAAAACATTTAATTGGGGCTGACTCACAGTTTCAGAGCTCTAGACCATTCTCATGTGGCAAGAAGCAAGGCAGTGTGAAGACCTACATGGTGCTGGAGGAGTCAAGGGTTCTACATTTTGATCTGAAGGCAGCCAGGAGGAGACTGCCTTCCTCAAGCAACCAGAAGGTGGCTCTGGGTCACACTGGCCAGATTTGAGCATATATATGAGACCTCAAAGCCCCACCTCCACAGTGATACAATTCCTCTAATAAAGCCTTCTATACCTCCTCCAATAAGGTCGCACCTCTTATTAGCGCCACTTCCCATGAGCCAAGCATATTCTAACCACCACACATGGTTATGATAAAATACCCTAAGAAAAGCAACTTCTGAGAGAAAAAGCTCATTCTGGCTCACAGATCAAAGGTTCAGTTCCTCACGGAGGGGAAGTCGAGGCAGCAAGCAGCTGCTCACATTGCATTCATGGCTGGAAAACCAAGAACAATAAATGCATGCTTCTACTTAGCCACCTTTCCTGTGTTGTGCAGTCCAGGACCAAACCCAGGGCATGGTACGAGTCATGGTGGACAAATCTACCCACTTAAATTAATGTAAGCAAGATAACCTCTTACAGACATACCCATTTCCTAGGTGAGTCTAGTTCTCAAGTTGACAAGTGTGATGAACTATTGCAAGTCTCTGGTCTTTCTTATATGAGTCCATGGCTCCATCCTCTTTCCTGTTCTTTATCCTTAACAGTGAAAATTGACAGCGTTGCTGAGCATCCCATCTGCACTCTAAAAGGTCCAAAGCAAGAGGAGATTATCTCCTGCCATTCTCTGCTGAGGACAAGGACACACCTAAAGCAATCAACATTCCCTTTGATATCGTGGGCTTACCTGGGTCATGAACCCCCTTCCTATCCAATGTCCCAATCCTATTGAATGCTGTGCATGAATGGAATTACAAAGATTGTCTCAGACCCTTTGGGGTGTATACCTGGGGGTGAGAATCAGGAAGCCTGATAGTCTAACTATCACACACACACACACACACACACACACACACACACACACACGAGGGTATGTATTAGTTCTATGTATACGCTATGCCATTTTTTATAATGGACTCAAGCAACCTTAAAGTTTCATAGCCACGGGCATCCTAAAGACAATCAGCCATGTATACTAAGGCATGACTGAACTTTTTAACTGAAGGACCACCAAGATAAAAACACAACGAAGTCACTTTGTTACGTTACTATGCAAGTTTCCAATTTCCCTAAACTCTTCTGACTTGTAGCTAAATGTCTTGATTTCTGCTTCAAGTCAAAAGAAAATGCTGCCGGTTTTGTTGACAGCAAAGAAAATGTGGTTAACTACTTTGCAGGCAGTTCATGTGTTCAACTCTCAGTGTCTATTATGAATGCATCATGAGTCAAGCTATACTTGGCGTATCTGTGAAAGAGTGTGTGAAGCTTTCATGCAGAACAAAAAAACAATAACACCCATATTCGTGGATGGTGATATTCTGGGATAACCATATGTGACTAGTGTATCTTCAAAATATTTTATTCTGTTGATATGTGTAAGGCTTGACAATGCTGTTTTCTCGGCCTCTGGTGTTCAAGGAGGCTACAGAGTTGGCAGCCTAGATTATTCTTATTTTCATATTCACAGGCAAAAAGTTACATCAGAGATAGTCTTCCAACATAACATGGTAACCGTGCCTTTAAGAGCAACAATACACGCCCTGAGAAAGAAATTGTTTTTGTTTTATGTGTTTTGCCTGCATGTGTGCCTTGTACCGTGTGCATTGTCTAGTAACCATGGAAGCCAGAGAGGGCATCAGATCCCCTGGAACTGGAGTTATAGATGGTTGTGAACCTCATGTGGTTGCTGGGAACCAAACCCTGTCCTTGGCAAGAACAATGATTATTTTTAACTGCTTATCCATCTTTCTAGCTCCAGAGTCTTGGTTCTTAGGGTTGCAAAAAGCTTTGGTCTTTAAAAGGAGTACCTAATGAATTATAAGGCAGAGCCCAACTTGTACGTAGCTAGTGAATTGTTTTAATAGCACAAGTGTATTATGGTATAAATGTTTTAACAGAACCAAATAGGATTCATTGGCATTCTAGTCTGGTATATCGAATTGAGGGTGGTGTCCAGAGATCTGACGTGTAGTTTGTGTTTTATTTATTAATTGGTAACCCGTCTAGTAATTTAAAAGAGTTAGGGTAGCTTAGATAGAGACTTGGTGTATAAGGAAAAAAATCCTTAAATACGTGAGAAAGCTTAAAGCTAAGGAAAATGAGGAAAAGTATCTCAAGTTTCTCCAGAATTCAAGATGCAAGCTAAGTTGTAAGCCAGCCCTAGGATTTTTCCTCTATGAAATATGCATGTGTATATCATATTTTATAGAACCAAACATACACAAATCTGGACTTTGAAGGCAGAGAGATTATGAAGCTGACATTTACATTTCAAATGTATTTTTCAGTTTACAAAACAATTCATCATTATATTCCTTTAAGTGGTGGGCCTCTTGCATTTAGAATACACTCATGCTGTCATAGATAAACTCCAGATTCTGATTTTTTATATAGGGCACTTTCAATCCTTTTGACTATGGGAGGAACATAAAATAATAATTTCTGTTGTGTAATATATGAGTGTGCAATTCCCATGTCAGGATATGACATCAACCACTCTACTGCAGAGAGCCTGTCAGAGACTAGAGGGTCTCGGGGGTTCAGAGTGCTTGTCTCAAAAGCACAGGGGTCTGAGTTAGATCCCCAGAACCCATATGAGAAGTTGGCCGGGATGGTGAGGACTTGTAATTCAAGCAGTGGAAAGGGAGAGACAAGTAAAGATACTCAGGGCATAGGAACCAGCTAGTCTAGTGTACTTGGTGGATAGTGCCTGGAGAATGATGCCCAAGGTTGTTCTCCAGCCTCTGCATGTGAGTACACACATGTGGGCAAGCACATACATAACATGAGAAAGGATTTAGATCCAATTGGAGAAGAGTGTCAGAATATTCTCCAATCAGGCCAGGATTCAACTCTTTCCAAACATACAGGTTGGTTTGATGGATTATAAAGCTGGTCCACGACTCTGAAAACCCTGACTGGAGCTCATTCTGGCCCTCATTCGTCTTGTGCTGTCTACTAGGTGGTCCCGGCCTCAAAGGAAGACAAGATCTCACCTGATAGTGCCTTGCTCGCACCAGGAGCCTAGCAGGCACGAAAAGCACAACCTGAATCTTGCCCACAGGAAGGAATGAAGAAATTCCTTATTGAGTTTGAATCCATAGGCGTTTAAGGAACACTGTAGCCTCAGGGCCCATTCAGAAGCTGTGGGTTGGTGTCCTGAGCAGTATAGAAGTAAAGAGTCAAACCAAGAGGACAGATAGGGCAAGAGGAAGAGACAAGTTACCGGGTAACAGGGAGGGGACACAGCTGGTCCTGAAATAAATTACATGGGGTTCAGACGAGCGCAGTAAACTATAGTTACACAGTGGCCTGGAATGGTCTCTAGACCATTCCATTGACCTTTGACCTTTCCATATTTATCTCCCAAGCATCAATACTCTTCTGAAAGTTTATTCCCCTTCCATGACTGTCCTTGAATATAGCTTTAATCACTAGGATTACAAAAATGAATAGCCTGCCCCTTGCCGAAAGATCCCAGGGCATCTCAGATACAGAAACTTCCCATGGAGATCCTGTCTTACTCTGTCTTCTTGCTATTTTTCTCAACAATTTGGCAGTTAATCCTGAGTGTGTGTTGGTGTGTGTGTTGTGTGTGTGTGTATGTGCGGTGTGTGTTGGTGTGTGTATATGGTGTTTGTGTATGTTAGTGTATGTGTGTGGGTGTATATGTGTGTGTATGTGTGGTGTGTGTGTGTTGGTGCATGTGTGTGTGTGCTGTTGTGTGGTGTGTGTGCTGGTTTGTGTGTGGTGTATGCATGTGTGTGTTTGTAGTGTTTGTGTGTGTGTGTTGGTGTGTATGGGGTGAAACACTGAGTTTTACTAAAAGCAAGCTTCAATTAATTATCTTTACAAAATTAAAATAAACTCTAAAGTTTAGAGTCATAACTTTCGATTCTCTGGGTTACCCTTCAGAGGTCATTCTTCTATCAAGCATAATGTAGTTGTGGAAGCAGGACAGAAACAGTAGGATCTCAAGACCTTGCAGGCCACTTGACCTATCAGAAACAGAGACCTTTTAAGTCAAGACAAGAAGAGGGTTAGTGATAGAGGGAGACATCAGAAGTCCTGCGCTGGACTCCTCCTGCTTATACAGACATGTGCACAACCACACACACACACACACACACACACACACACACACACACGGAAATCAATGTTTTTAAACATTAAATTTTGCTTTTGAAATAATCAGCAAGGTATAGGTTTACTTCTTTTCTTATAAAATTTTCCAACAGCTAAATCCAAAGAAAACTGTGCCTTTAAATTTTTGTTTTCTGTTGAAAAATTCAAAAGGGCTTTTTTTGTTAATTTATTTTTGCATTTATTGTTGGATAATGATGCAGTACAGAAACATATAAAACACAAGCTGTCTCTTATTTTGCTGGGTGACAAGTTGCTCAATTAAAAACAGGTTATGTTACGTGCCCTTGGCCCCCTCCGAGCTGATACTGTATTGTTCACAATAGTGCAGGTCACCCTAACTTATTTCCAATGCATCTGTTACATTAGTAGGTGCTAATTAAACATGCATTTGTGGAGTGACTTTACATGAGACCATTTTGCAGTTTCCTGGATTATTTATGCAACACTTAGGGATCTGTGTGGGTCACCAATCCTACTTCCTAAAATTATTAATGGAAAGGGAGGCTCCTCTAACAGAACTTTTACAAATGTGCTCAGAAAAATATCCAAGTCCAAATGCTAAAGCAAACAAAAATGTATCATCCACACGCACCGTGTCCTGTATTTCCCAGAAATTTGATAAGTCAACAGAAATGCTCATTATTAGAGATGGTGCATTAATTGAAGTCCCTCAAATCCTCCCTTTGGAAAACTAACCTGTCAGCGGGAGCATCATTAACAAGGAAGATGGCACTCCTGGGCATATACCCAGAGCCTTTACCTGCATGCAAGAAGGACACATGCTCCACTATGTTCATAGCAGCCTTATTTATAATAGCCAGAAGCTGGAAAGAACCCAGATGTCCCTCAACGGAGGAATGGATTCAGAAGATGTGGTATATTTACACAATGGAATACTACTCTGCAATTAAAAACAATGAATTCACGAAATTCCTAGGCAAATGGTCAGAGCTTGAAAATATCATCCTTAGTGAAGTAATCCAATCACAAAAGAACACACATGGTATGCAGTCACTGATAAAGGGATATTGACCCAGAATCTCGGAATACCCTAGACACAATCCACATATCAATAGATTTCTAAAAAGATGGAAGGAGAGACCCCTGGTCCTGGAAAGACTGGATGTAGGGGAACGCCAGGACAGAGTAACGAGAGGGAGTTGAATGGGGAAAAGAGGGAGGGAAGGGGGCTTATGGGACTTTCGGGGAGGGAGGAAACGGGAAAGGGGAAATGATTTTGAATGTAAATTTAAAAAAACTTAGAAAAAAAAAAACCAAGGAAGATGGCAGATGCCAAGATTCCCTGGTAGCTGGGGGCTCAGTATGGCCTGGTTGATTCTACCTTCTGATCCAGTACGGTCATAGTCCTTCCTGATGTTCCCATGCCTGAGTGTCAAATGCACCTAAAACCTTCAAATATGGGGCTAGAGCCTTAGCTTAGTTTGTAGACTGCTCACCGACCATGCACAAAACATTAAGCTCGAGCTTATGTTTTGAGCACATAAAAACTTTGACATGGTGTGACTCGCCTGTAATCCCAGCCTTCAGCAGGCTGATGGATCGTAAGGTCACAGTCAACCTTGGTTCCTTAGCAAATCTGAGACCAAACTGGGATACCTGTGACCTTGTCTAAAAAACAAGAGCAAAACCCAAACAAATGAACAAAACCATAACCCCAAATCTGAGAATTAATTGATTGAGGAACTCCCAACACTTCTCAGATTTTTCAAATGGTGCTGTAGCATTGACTACCCTCACTGCGAAACGATTTCTTACTTAACTGAAATAGTTTCCTGACCTTAATTCCTTTCATGACTCTGGCTCTTCCTCTCTTCCTTCTCAGAATGTCTTTGAAATGAGAAAAAGGTCTTGGGGAAATAAGCCCATGGCCTTGATTCTTAATCCAAAGTGGGGTATGCATGTCTCTGCAAAGTTCTAGGGTACAGACAATTTGTCTTTGCTTGATTTACTGTCTTCCCTTCATATGATCTCAGAAACTTTCTGCTGGTGATAGACTGGCATCTCACAGAACTATTGGGGAAACATTTTGAGAGTGTTACAGTATACCATCTTTAAAAGACTGTTCTAACTCAAATGACCATGACAGTCCCCTCTACTGGGTCTCCCCGTCCTCCTACAAAGGCTCTCTGAACTTTCAGATCTCACAGCAGTTTGCCTTGATGACTTCATATAATCAATAATTAAATAAAAATATACTCGAGGGGCTGAAGAGACGGCTTTGTTCCAGTTTGATGCTCTTGCAGAGGAACCAAGGTTCAGTCCCCAGAACCCACACGGCAGCTCACAACCATCTGTAACTCAGATTCCAGGAGAGTTGACTCCCTCTCCTGGTTTCTATGAGAATAAGACACATGTGCAGTACACAGACATACATGCAGGCAAAACACTCGTACATATAAGATAAAACAATTCGTTAAATGTCACTCGTGCTTGGGTGATATCTGTGCCTACCAGTGACAGAGTTCATGGCATTTAACACACAGCCCGGAGTACAGTAAGCTAAAGAAAGCTGTAAGGGCTGACTAATGCTCTCAGTGATAGGACAGACGCTTGGGGTTTCAGCCAAATCTTGTAAATTTAGCAAAGAATATCAGAGCAACTCCTTCTGTTACCCTAAATGTCAGGGGCTCTTGCATTTTCATGAAGAACACACAGGTCTTGGATTTTTAAAGGTCTTATATGAGTATATCCATGGAAAATCACAAGCTTGTTTGCACTGAAGAAGCTCTATGCTACAATTAGAGACACGAGGAAAGTTGACCTGGAAATCCCAGTAGGTCTTCATGCTCGCCTTATTAATTAGATCAGAGCCTACCATTCTAAGGGCTCTCCAGATGACCTGTCTCAAGATTGTGATGACCATGTCCTCTCCACTTGAGCCAAGTTTTGACTAAATATGTTATATGTTTTCTTTATTGTTCTACCAGCTGAAATTGTACTAGGCAAACTGTGTTCTATTTAAAACCCATAAAATCATGTTCAAAGAGTACACTTGGTTTATTTCTTTTCAAAGGTAGTGTGTGTGCGTGCGTGTGTGTGTGTGTGTGTGTGTGTGTGTAAAGGGGGGTTGTCTGTCTGTCTGTGTGATGATGCATGTATGTGTATATCCAGGTCTGCATGTGTGTCAGTGTAAGTACTGCATACCACAGTGAATGTGTAGACAAGTTAGAAGACAACTTCAGATGTCTGTCCTACGAGATAAGGTCTAGTGCTATGTGTTAGGCTACCAGCCTGAGAGCTTTGGAGACTTCCCTGTCTTGTTGTAGGAGAACTGGGATTACAGATGAATGGCACAGCACAACACTCAGTTTTATGGGAGATTTGAACTCAGGGCCTCACCTTCAAGGTGAGTGTTGAGTACACTGAGCCACTTTCCCAACCACCAACTGCAAGCATTTCTTTTTTCTTATGTGTATTTATCTTTCTGTTACACACATGAGTGCTTGCCTGCACATGTGCATGCTATGCCACATGCATGCAGTGCTCTTTCAGAATAGGTCATTGGATCCCCTGGAAGTGGAATTTCAGACTGTTGTGAGCCACCAGGTGGATGTTATGACCCAAACCCAGAATCTTTACAAAAGCAGGAAGTGTTCTTTACAGCCGAGACACTGCCCCTGTGGCACACCCATGGATTTCACCACAATCCTGTTAAAGCTGCCCTGGAATCCTGAGGAATGTAAGGTCCTCACATGAAATGGTTTAGAATTTTCACATGGCCTATCCTCCCTTGATCCCTTATCATGTAAATTCTATATAAATAATCATTTCACTATACTATTTAGAAAATAACAAGAAAAGAAATCCATAGTTTGGATATGTTCAGAGCAGACATATTTTTTCCAAATATTTTAAGTTGGTTTTGTTTATAATGCAATATATATACATATATGCATGTATATATATATATATATATATATATATATAATTCATACTTAAATGTGCATACTTGTATGAGGTTTTGTGTGTACAGGAGCCCACAGAGGTCACAAGAGGACAACGAATCCCTGAAATTAGAGTTACAAATGGTTGTGAGGTTTTCACATGAGTGCTGGGAACCAAGCCAAGATGATCTCCTGCAGCAGTACACACTGCTAACCATGGAGACATTTCTCCAAACCCCCAAATATTTTTGGCTGCATCTTATTGAACCCATGGATGCAAGAGCCACAGCTATGGGGCCCAATTCTGCTTCCTCCCTTGAGTGACTTGTAGGTATCTATTTTATCCCTTGGGTGGTTCAGTTCTTCCCAGGCTCTGGTCCAGCATAAAGTCCACATGTGATCTGTGGAAGACTAACTGTACTAGGCTGTCTGGATGGCCAGGATCTCATATTTACAAGATGGCAAATTCTCAACGCTAACCAGTTCCTATTTACTTGTTGAGTTTCTTGCTCTCACTTTTGATTCCTGACTTAGAGGTATGCCTAACAACTTCAACTATTTTCAGACAAACTAACTCCATGCTAACTTTCTCATCACTGTTTCTACTTTGCTTTGATTCACCTAGCCTTGACTTCCCACTGGAAGCCACCTACAATTATAGCCGACTCTCATTTATACAAAATGGGTACGTTTCAGCTTAGTGGGCCACAGAGGAGTAACAAAGAACATTGAATACACACAGTAAACAAAGCAGATGGCTGCTGGCCTGTGCCGTTTTGCAACTAAATGGCTGTATTTTGAGGTTGTTGAGTTCACAAGCCACTCAGGTATACTTTCCTTGAACTCGTCTTTTCTATGACCTCTTCTAGTGACTCGATCCGATTCATATCTTGAAGATGGCTTCCTTAACTGTGTGGACCCAAATAGTCTGCTGAATTTATATAGCACTCTAAAGGCTTCCATTTAGCCTTTCCAACCATAATAGTCCTCACTCCACAGGTCAGGGAACCAATGTGGGAATTCTGCCAATTTCTGAGTATATCTATCCCAATTATACATTCTGGAACTGGGAAAATGGCCACAGGATGTGTTCGGGGACCTACTGGACCTTCTGTGAGTTGGACATCAGTCAAAACTCCATTTATCACCTGTCCTCCATAAGCCCCTACTCTATCTAACTGGAAGGTCACAATGTTTCTTGGGATCTCCTGGGATCAGTGTCAATTCAGAACCAGTATCCAATGGACAGTAAGCAGCACTCCTCCATGGCCTCTGCAACAACTCCTGCTTCCTGACCTGCTTGAGTTCCAGTCCTGACTTCCCTTGGTGATCAACAGCAAAGTGGAAGTGTAAGCTGAATAAACCCTTTCCTCCCCAACTCACTTCTTGGTCATGACGTTTGTGCAGGAATAGAAACCCTGACTAAGACAAGCTCCTACTGTTTGCATTCTGTTCTAGGCATTTACCACAGCCTGATAGCACATGGACAAAGGAATGTAGAATTCTCCTCATGAGGTTCTTTGCCTCTTTGGCAGACAGACCATGATAATACTCTGGAGCATCTAGTATGGTTTTGAGATAAAATCAAAGAAAAAGAAAAGGATTAGCATTGTGGTGAACTCTCTCAAATTCATAGCTAGGAGGCACACAGGTTAGTCAAAGTGAAAACATATCCGGCTCAAGGTTACCTACAGCTCAAGGATTATGGGAATCAGGGCAATGGGAAGAGTGTACAGAGTTCAGAGTTTGCCAATGCCATGTACAACGTGTATATCTCTATGACAACTATTTATCCCTCTGTGTTTTTCTATCTACCATGGCCTGCGAAGGTCACCGGGAGACTGAAGGCCTACAGGATGTTCATGTGGCTGTGCCCGAAGCCTGCTTTGCGAATTTGGGAACAGTGGGACACCTCTCTGGGATGCAAGCTCCTCTTCTGAAAGATGGAGGCGTAAGTTAGTGCTCTCAAAATTTTCTCAGATGACAGGCCTCTGTCCACTCCTCCGTTGCTTGGGCTGAATGTCAACTAAGATCAGCTCTCGACTTTGCGTCTGATAAGATTCTGGCTGTCCCTCCACTTGCTCTTTCCACAAGCTCTTTTCCAGATAATTTTAGAAACCCTCATGAGCTTTTAAAATCAAAAAATATAGTTATCTACGTCCCTTTTAGGTCCCTCCCCAGAGCCCCAGAGCACGTTCATTCACAGCGTGCCCAGTCCTCCTCCCAGCGTGCCTGCCTCCAAGCTTGAGACAGAGCCTCAGTTTCAAAGTGTGGGAAGGATTCAAGACAAGAATGGGAAGATTACATAGACTGTAAAATTCTCTTCTGTTGTGAAGCAGATTCCACAGAAGTCATATTAGCCGATTACCCTTCTGGTGCTTATGTTAGGCAGCAATGGGGGACTCAGTCCGCCTTCCAAGGAGCTCATTGCACCTTTGGATCCCACTGACAGTCCTGGGAGCTAAATCCCTCTCACTTCTCCTCCTTAACCCAAACGCTGCCCGTTGCTTCCAAGTGGAAGTCCACCCCACCTTCCACACAGTGATGGCATGTCTATTTAAAGAAATGGTTTTGAGCAAACTATCTTTTCTATTGGTTCTCATAGAGTGTCAATGTTGGTCCATTTTGGATCACTTTCTCTTTCTCTCTGAATATATTTCTAGGTAGTAATCCTAGTGCCCAGTATCCAGTCTCAGCAAATAATTTACTGTCTTCTCCAAAAGGAGATTAGAGGTAACTTTGCTTTGTTTTTTTTTATTTCAAATTTATTTATTTATGCATATTCATGTTTTGCTTGCATGCATGTGTACTGTGTGTATGCAGTGCCCGTAGAGACAAGAAGGCGGCCCTGAAATCCCTGAAACAGTATGGTTATGAGTCCCTGTGCAGGTGCTGGGAACTGAACCTAGGTCCTCTGCAGGAAAACCAAAATTTCCTAACTGCCAAGTCATCTTTCCAGTCCCCCTTTATGAGATTCTCAATCAAAGCCACAATGTAAAATGGAGGCGCAATGACCCAAATGGGCCCGGTGAGCACAGTAGGGCTGTCAGTTCATTTACTTCCATCCTAACACAGGCAGGTAGCTATGGCTTACCCCATTGGTGGAACCTTGACCTCCCAATCTGATGCAACTAGCTAATTCTCAATTAGTGTGAAGGGGGAGACTGTCTTAGAGTCCAGTCTCAGGAATGACTGACATGCAGGGCTTGGGCAAACAGGCAAGAAACAGTTTCACGAGGTGAGAGAGGTTTATAGAACACTGGTCCTTGGTGGATTAGCCATTGTTGACAAAAATACTGTTCCTCACGGAAATAATCCATCCAAGCATCCGAGTTCATGCCTCTCTGATAATCAGAGTTTGGATCTTCCTTGGTCTATACAGATTCCTCGCTGACTCAGCAATGTCTTCCCCGGAATTTCTCATTTTTCTTCTCTGATAAGGAGTGAACGACTCCAGTCAACCGTGAGGGGCCACATTAAGAGATCAGGAATCTAGCTGAAGTCTCTTGGTGAGAATGCTGCTCTGAAAAACAACATTTGCAGGGGCATTTGCCTGAGTGGAGACAATATTCTGTTTGTTTTTCCCAAAGAGATTCAAGTAAGAGTGTTAAAATAATAACGGATGCTAAAGCCTAAGCTTCTATGGCCTTAATCCTTGCCCAGATGTAAACCTGTGATTTCCTGGGAAAGCTCACAAACAATACTTAGTTTGCAGTCCATGTGCATCTTAATTTCACCTGCCCACCTCTGGTGATGTACTTCCTCCAGGAAGACTGTACCACCAAAACCTCCCCAAATGATACCACTAACTGGCAACCAAGTGTTCAAATGCTGGAGATTAGGGTGGACATTTTCCACTCAAGCGACCACGACAAACGGCTCAAGAAGAACTTCTCCAGCTGCTATAGACGGTAGAGTAATAGTACTGTGCTATGGCCTGCACCTCACTCATGCTGGCCAAACTGAAATCCCTGGGCCTGGTGGTGGCTAATCATGTAATCCCAGTTGCTTGCCAGGCTGAGGCAGAGGTGCTAGTTTGAGGCCAGCTTGGGTAGTCAAGCAGACTTTGTCCCAAAATAAAATAGATAAAACAGTGTGGGGGAGGGTACCTCAGCGGTAGACCCTGGATTCCATCCCCCAGCACCATGACAAACACCTAACTGTGTCAGGTATAGACAGTTTAGAAGGGTGTCGGGGAAGCCGTTTTATAATCCTGAAAACTCAGAATCCACCACCTTGTTCTTTTGGGTCCAAATGGTCAGGTATAGCTGAGGTCCAGAGCCTCAACAGGCAAGAAAACTCCGCCTCAGCCACAGGTAGAGGAATAAACAGAGCCTATCTGAATCCTTCCCAGCATGCATCACGTCGCCCGTAGGAACGAAAGGGAAATATATTTATTTTGTGCACTCTTGGCTGGGCATAAGCAGCAGATCTCTCCTCCGAGAGGGAGGATGATTTCTGCTCATCTGGATTCAAACATATTAACAGGGGAAGCATATGGCCATTTACACAGCGCTTGCTCCCATACCGAGCCAGGGTTAACAAATTAATGAAAAGGAAGAGTGTGGCATAAATGTTGAGCCTTATTAAACACGAGATCATCACTTCCAGCTATCTTTATTAGAGAAGTTCTCCCTCCTCCTGTGTGTGCACACTTAAAATCGTTCTTCTGAGAGCTAATTGTGTTCTCGAGGACAAACGGCCGGTAGTTCACCGTGTGGCTGTGAGGACGGATTCCACTCCAGATGGATTTTATTGAGATGATATGAGAAGAAATAGCGCTATTTATTTAAGGACAGCATTGCATTTTCTTTTGTTCTTTCAACAGGTTACTAATTACAGGAGTAGTAATTAGCCTTGACAGAGAGTACACAAAAAAAAAAAAAAAAAAAAAAAAAAAAAAACGATAAATGGATACTGTGCTCACGGAGGGGCCTCAGCGACGCCAGGCTTTATTATTTTCAGCCGTGCTAATTATCCTTATTATGCCGCGTGACTCTTTTTGCTTGAATTATGAGTGGAAAAAAAAGTGCTGAATAGAATTATTTTTTTCCAAAGTGCCCTGAACTATAGAGGGAAATGAAAATCACGAACAATGAAAAGCTTGTTAAACAATGAGAGTGATCATCTATAGAGGCATCCTGAAGGAACAGCCCTTTTCCTGTGCCATAGAAATGTAAAGTGCCGCTCAGAAAATGAACAGGGTCTATTTATTTATTTATTTTTGCACACGGATCATGGGAAGAGAAGAGCTAGTTCCAGCCCCGCCTCCAGGCAGTGGTAAAAGGCCCAAAGATATTAACATTTCAGCACATCTGGTGCAAAGACAGAAGCATGAAAGACAAGGGGAGGGGGAATTTCAAACCAAATTCCAGGAGAGAGTTCATAAAAGCACACACCACCTGTGGAATTTTGTTCCCAGGCCTCACTGGGAAGAGAAGAGGCCCTGTATCTAGAAAGGTGTGTTAGGGGAAAGGATCAGGTTCTTACTACATTCCAAGCTGAAATCTGTCTTTGCCCAACTCAGTCTGTAGGTGGTGTGTGAGCCAGGAAGGCACTCCATCATCCTTGCTCACTTAGAAGATTCTGTTCACTGAAGCTTTAGTTACATGGACTCAGAAGCACATATTTATTATGCTTAAGAGTTTGGGACCAGGGGAACACAGATTCAGGTTGCCCCAAGTGACATGTTCCCCAGAGGAAGCTGTTACACAAACTTTGCAATCAGAGGACCAAAGGAAGTTATAAATCAAGGCAAATTGGGCAGACAGGTTCCAGCAGAGCAGAGAAATCTCTAATATTGGTTTCAGGTACAAGCTATCGACATTCTGCAATCTGCGTTACTTGAAGCCAACAGTCTCTCTCTCTCTCTCTCTCTCTCTCTCTCTGACAGCAATTGTATTTAATTAATTTTTTTATTATTTTCTATATTTTTTATTTACATTCCAAATGATTTCCCATTTCCTGTTTCCTCCCTTCCTGAAAGTCCCATAAGCCCCCTTCCCTCCCTCTGTTCCCCATTCAACCCCCTCTCGCTTCTCTGTCCTGGCGTTCCCCTACATCCAGTCTTTCCAGGACCAGGGGTCTCTCCTTCCATCTTCTTGGAAATCTATTGATATGTGAATTGCGTCTTGGGTATTCCGAGATTCTGGGTTAATATCTACTTATCAGTGACTGCATACCATGTGTGTTCTTTTGTGATTGGGTTACCTCACTAAGGATGATATTTTTCAAGTTCTGACCATTTGCCTAAGAATTTCATGAATTCATTGTTTTTAATTGCAGAGTAGTATTCCATTGTGTAAATATACCACATCTTCTGAATCCATTCCTCCTCCGTTGAGGGACATCTGGGTTCTTTCCAGCTTCTGGCTATTATAAATAAGGCTGCTATGAACATAGTGGAGCATGTGTCCTTATTGCAGGCAGGGGAACAGTCTCTTAAGATTACACATTCCAGCCAGACAGTGGTGGTGCATACCTTTAATCCCAGCACTTAGGAGGCAGAGGCAGGTGGATTTCTGAGTTTGAGGCCAGCCTGGTCTACAGATGTGAGTTCCAGGACAGCCAGGACTATACAGAGAAACTCTGTCTCAAAAAAACAAAAACAAAAACAAACAAACAAAAAGAGTACACATTCCAAAGGATGTCAGGGCAGATGGTAAATCTATTAAGGAGTCTAAAGATAGCCCACATTAACCTTATCTCTTGATTTGCAACATTCCAACTTTCCCTATTTGCTAAGTTTTAATCAGTCTATGTAATCTCAACATAGGTAATAAGGCTTTTTCAAGGAACATCCCTTAACACTACCACACGATGCTGTGCTGTAGAATTCCTTCCTTCTTCTCTCCAAATAGCTCCTGGGAGCTCCTGGAGGATGGCTATGTAAGTGTCGAATTCACTAAAGTTGCACACAGCTTGTCAGCATCCACAACTGGCTTATATAATAAATTATACTGAGTCTGTACAAAGGCAAGGCTACAGTCTCCAGCACCCTGCATGCTAACTTCACAGCTCAGGCGAATTAATAATTTAAAGTTAGATTTTTTACCTCCTACTAATGTATAGGCTATGGCTGAGTCTGACTTATTCTGTGGCCGTATGACATTAGGGCATTCTAAGAGGAGGTTAAGATTTGGTCATCTGCCAATAGTTGCATGTGTATCAGTCTTTCACCAAAGAGCACCTTTGTGGGTAGGGCTGATGAAGGGCAGAGCTGGGAACAAGACCTTTGACTCTTCACTTGCATAGCAAGCTTGTTCATCCACTTGAGATGGATTGGCTGGAGAATGAGGCTCCGCCCATCGAGCCCAGAAAAGATGCTGTGTAACTTCACAAACAATTAGAAACAGTCCCCCTCTTCTGCTAGGCTAGGCTGTTGCCTAGTTGCTCCATAGAAATTCTAGAACCCAAGGACAATGCACTGACATGCCTGCCTATACCCTGCAAGGTAAGCAGATGGAATGGCTCCCCAGGAAACCTCAACACCTGAAATTCAAATGTCCTGGCTAAGAGATAAAATGTTGTGTTATTTGTTGACAGTTATGAGCCATAATCATGCTTAAATCTCCCTGCAAACTATATCTGTTCTGCCCAAATAACTCTGCCTGGGTTTATAGCCTGCTCTGAGAAGTAACTCCAAAACTATTAGATATTTATACAGGTCAAATGCCATGCTTAGAGATTTATGCCCGTGGAAATTTATAGATTTCATTAAATATATCCTTCGACTATAAAACTGAGAGGGACCGATTTTGTTTACCTGTCTCAGTGTGTTGTTTGTGTGGCTAAAAGTCAGGTTGCTGTCAACTGAGAAGAATGAAGGATGAGTCAATGACTAAGAAAACTTTCAAAGGTTCAGATATAGATAGCTGCATTTAGCTTGCTGAGTGGCTGGTGCCTAGTTAAAGCGACAGATGCACTAATAACTCCCCAGAGTTACACAAATACTGTAAGCAGTGGAAAGCTAACATGAAATGTCCCTAAAGGATTATGGGGGGGAGGGGGCACCTGTGTCTGTGTATGCATGCATTATTACCAGAGGTCAACCTTGGCTGTTATTCCTCAGGAGTCATCTACAATAATAATAATAATAATAATAATAATAATAAATTATTATTATTAATTATAAAAGTAATAGTATATCAATAATGTAGTATTAATTTATTATTAATAACAATTTGACTCCACATTACTCACAAACCTGAGGCTTACAGATTAGCCTAGGCTGGTCAGCAAGAGAGCCCCCAGGAATCATCCTGTCTCTGTCTCCCCAGTATTGGGACATGTGCTACTCCATTGGCTGTTTACTGAACACTGGGCCTTAAGCTCTGGTCCCCAGGCTTTCGAAGTCAGAGCTTGACCAAAGGTTCTGTCTCATCAGCCTTAACAACTCTGGCTCAGTTAGGACCCACCACTGTGAATGCTAAGATCTACTGATAGCTTTTTACTATAATTATTTTTGCTGCTGTGGTTGAGGGAGGGTGGAAATGGAGGGAGCGCTTCCTTTTTATCTCAATATGAGGCATCTGTTCATTTCTCCACGAGGACAGGTTAATTATGTTAGTGTATCAACATAACTGTGCTAAATGTTGGAAATGAAGAAAAATGTACAAGCAGAAAAACATCTTTGCGATTGACACCGTAGGACTCCGCCCGTGAGAGAACAAGGTCCAACGTCTGTGCTTTTTAAAACTCCAACCATGGCAACAGTGAGGTGATATCATGACACCAAGATACTGTTCATCCTTATAAACAAACAGAGGGCACATGTGTACCCCAGAATGCCTCCGTCAGCGGAGACCGAGTCAAAGGGAGTTACTGAGACAGTATTCCCATCCTGGCAGGAGAGATCAGAGAGATTTTTGTAAAGTAGGAGGATACAAAGGTATGAGCTATGAAAGAGAGAGCATCCTTTCTGGTCTCTCACTCATTGCCGAACAGCACAGCCTGTGCTCCAGCCTGGAGCCCCCACACAGAACATGGAGTGTGGATAGATCAGAGGACTGTTGGCATGCCCTTCTCCTTGCTGAGCATTGTAGACAGAGGCAAGTAGGTACCTGCACTCTGGAGACTCCAGCACTCACCTTGATCTCACATAGGTAACTCCAGCTCTCTGGAGGGAGGTACAAAAGTTCAGGCAATTCTCCAGCACAGCAGTGGGTACCATCGACCCTGTATATCCTCCCAGTCCTTTAGGAGGAGACACATAGCTCAATCACTTCTCTGACGTCTTCGCTGTTCGTCCTGTTTGTCTTCCTTGTGACTCAACAGTGGACACCTGCCTGACCAAGTGAGGCAGTAACCAATGGTAAGCTGAGTTCAGCGGTTCCAGAGACACGTGCTGGGCTGTGATTTGATAGTAAGGGCTGGATTTTCCGTGATACCAGGACATAAGAAGCATTTAAGCATGCAAGCATGCAGTTCCTCACTGGCCCACAGTTCTTCCATGACTGAAGAATGTTTAGATCTTAAAAATGAGGTAATCCATGAGATGATTAAAGGCCTCCAAGACTTTAATAATCTTTCCTTCTTCTTTTTTTAAAAAACCACTTTATTAAAGATAAAATAGCTCAGTGATGGATCTAAGTGCTGGATCAAACACATGCTTCTTCGAAGTAAAGCAGAGATACTGTTGACTTGGGCCGTATTCTGAAGAAGCAAGGTTTACGCTGTTGGGGTATTTTTTGTTTTTTGTTTTTTATTTTTTGTTTTGTTAACTAAGCAAAAGCTTTGACATGAAATTCCAGGTTTTCAGGTGCATCTTGACATTAAACAATGTAAGTGCAGTGAGGGTGGGCTTATGATTCTTTTCCTTTGGTCCAATGCAAGCAACAGAAAGTTTATACATATTTATAGATATCTGGTGGTATTCAGTTCGTTGGAGGCTTGTGTCGTGTGGAAATCCATTTAAAGAGAGCTTTGCTTTTGTTTGTCACTCTGGGTCACAGTGAATCTTTTTCAGTGGCAATCGATGGACAGAACAGCTTCAAGTGCCCATAGCTGTTGACCTGTGTGTTGAAAGATACTGGTGGGAAGTTATTGATCTTTACTCTATCTTACTAATAAATAGCTAGAAACATCTTAAAGGTTTATATGTGTGCCTGTGTCTAGGGGTTACCAGCAGTTGTGGTCCACCAGGCATGGACTATGGGTTCCAAACTCTAGTCCTCATGATTAAACACAAGTGTTGTTAACTGCTGATCCATTGCTCCAGCCCCAGTGGGGAAACTATAGTATTTTATTTTATTTAAAGTACATTTTAAACTACAGCATTTCTGAATGTTAAAAGGATTTATGTGTAAAGTATAGATATTATCATAAAAATCAAACTATCTTTACAAAGTATACTTTTTTCTATAATGTGGTCAACTATTGACTATTGTGTGGCAGCAGCAGTTGCAAAAACTGATAAATAAGTACTTACCATAGGAAGAACACAAGTATTTATGCATGTCTTAAGCACTATGGTTCATAATTGTCACAAGAAATCAGTGGAGTCCCTGAGGGGACAGTTATGGTCATTTCTTCCCTACTTGGACATAGCCTAGGGGGCTCTGTAAAGGTCTATAGAAGTAATTAGACGTTTTTACAATGATCTCACCTATGAATTACTTATAAGGGGACTGAACAACTCTAAAGAGGGTTCTGGGGACCCTTTAGTGACTCATCCAGAAATGTTGGCAGCCTTTTTAGTAAATTAAAAAATAAAATTGAAAACCGTTGGGAACGTTAACAACTTTTTCTGAGAAATGAATGGACATTTCAGAAAATTCATTGTGAAAGTTTATTCATAGCCCAGGGAACAGGACAGAGAGCCAAGAGGACTGGGTTTGAATCTTTCTTCCACAGACACTCACTGTGCATGACCTGTGGGCCCAATCTTAGTTCCTGAAGCCTCGTTGCCTTTAACTGGACAGTGAGAGGCCATCTTCTCTCGCTAGCTCTCTATAGAGATAGAGTGAAGGAGCTGACAAGAAGCATTTTAAGTGACAGAACTCATGTCTTACCATAGAAACAATCTAGAATCATAAATGTCAAGGTCATTGAAAAATAAATATTTGGCTGGGTGGTGATGGTACACGCCTTTAATCCCAGCATTTGGGAGGCAGTGGCAGGTGGATCTCTATGAGTTCCAGGCCAACTTTCTCTCTCTGCATAATGAGTTCCAGGACAGCCAAAGATATACAGAAAAAACCTGCCTCAAAAATAAAAAAATAAAAAATTAAAAAGATAAAATTTAGTTGTAACCTCACTAGAAAACCCACTTAGGGGAACACATCCTATTTCTAAGGCAGTTTTCTGGTCTTGTTTCCTTCTAGTTAATTTCCATTCAGATGAACTAAGCAACAGGTGATTATTTTGGAAATTTGAAGAAGAGAAAGTCAGATAGAATATAAGATTAAATAATTCCATCATTTAAAAATTTTATCTAACCAAAGAGTGAAAGACTCATGCCACTGGACCCAGTTCCCAGAGACTATTAGCATTTTCCCTGGGGCAGGCAGATGTGCATCCTGTTCTTCTCCACCCTCATCCAGCTCCTCCAGAAAGCCCCATACATGAATACTCATTACACTCCATTAAAGTCTGAGAGTCAACCTTCCAGGGCACAAAATCCATAGCTTTACACACAGATTTTTCACCTTATAAATGAATGCAGTAAATTAATACAGTGGCTATTTTTCTTTATTCCAGCTAGTTCCCCAGTAATGGCACAGAGAGGCCAAGCTCTATTTGTAACTTAAAAGCACAATAACTAGACATTATACTTCTCTTCTAATCATCTAATCTAATCTGACTACCTCCCCGCCAAAATCTCCCAGATACTTGCATTTTTGTATTGGTCTAGCTCCCTGGGCTTTGGGTGGTGTGTTCCCTCATGATGTCTCTCTGGACCCCTTCCTCGTGGAGAACTCTCACTTCCTCCCTAGCTGGTGGAAGTTCCACCCTATTCTCTCTATTGCCTAGTTATTGCCAGCTTTTATTGACAAGTCAGAGAGTAAGTGGTTAGCATTGTTCACACAAACTTGAGACAGGAGATTCTTAACAGAAGCCTTACAATGCCGTGTCTAGATTGAAAACAGAGCGTCGGATAGAAAGGTCAGCATTTCACTAACAAGGATATACATTACCCAACCCACAATAACATTACACCTATAAACTTGATTTACACCTTTTGTATATTTCAATCAATAGTAAGTAGCCTTAGTGTGTACTTTGGATTAGCTCTACAATCCCTCAGAGCGATTGCAACAGGGAGCCTGCTCCAGCATGTGCAGCCCCAAGAGTCCCTCAGTTGACATTTTGCCCCCTACCTGGATCTTTTCCTGGAAATTCTGATGTAGAGGAAGGAAATAGACAGGGATGGAAGATTTTTAAGAAGTACAAAGCAGAGAGAGAGAGGGAGAGAGAGAGAGAGAGAGAGAGAGAGAGAGAGAGAGAGAGAGAGAGAGAGAGGTGCAGACTACCTTTGCCATGTAGTTAGCACAGCACACTTATGGTTAATGAAGTTGTTGTTCCTGCAGTATTCTCTGAGCCTCTCTGGGCCAATCCTGGTCTAAGTCTGGAGCAGATACTCAGTAGCTAGCTGTTGAAGCAAATAAGATAGATGAACAATCTTAGTACCCAAGGCATGCCATTTCAAAGGCATACATACTTCCTGGTATATTTATGACAATCAGTTGACAACTAGATGACAATTTAACCCTAAATATAACTTCTAAGATGGAGTGTTCTAGTGGATGTTGTAACTCACATTTTCAAAGCAATATACCTTTTATATAGCTGAGACAAAATATATTTTCACATATGGATGTGAAGACGACCCCATTCTCTATGTAGGATACCTTGCAAGTCCCCAGTTGATGCCTGAAATACATGGCAAGTATTAAATCTTGTATCCACTATGTTTTATCCTATAAACACATGCAAACTCCTGATAAAGCTCAATTTATAACTAGAAACAGTAATAAGCTAACAATAGCTAATATGTAGTGAGATACTGAATTTTCTACAGCTGTGCCATCTCATTAAAGTATTCCCAAGAATAAGAACCTAAAACCTAAGACCAGCCATCAATTCCATACAATGTGACCCTGAACTAAAGATTAACTGCCTGACTATTTAACTGCTATCTCAGCTTCTGTAAACAATGCTTGCTCGCTGCAGATGTTCAGACCTTTCTTTTTATGACACAATTGTGGTTTTGCTCTTAAAAACTTGAACTAACTAGAGGTTGAGGCTACTTCCCACCAATCTGCTTGGGACAGTACTGCCAGGGGTTAATAAAGACTCCATTCAACTTATTCGACTTTTGTTAAGTTTTACTCTTCACATACTCCATCACAAGAAATAAAATAACAATGATATGACGTGATTCTCTCCAGCAAAATAATTTATTGTACTATATTCAATGTCTTCTTTATTAAGTGACTTTACCTTTCCCCTACCGGAAGCACATCTAGACAGGCATTCGGGTTGCCATGTTTACTACTGCCAGGTGCACTCTAAAGCCATGTTACATAGTTACCATCATTTAGATACTATGATGCCTTGTCCTGACCACTTGAGAAGACTACTAAGTTACTCAAACTGGCAACATACACAGCATAGATACACAAGACAAAAATGATGACTCCTGTTCCAGGCAGGATACAGTCAGTGATTCATAATTCCATCACGATACTAAGAGTGATTGCAAGTTAAAACATGAATTCTTACTTTCCGAAAATTTCCTGCTAATATTTCGGAGAAAAGATGAAGAGGAGTCCCCAAAGCTATTGAACTGACCTGATTCAACTCATTATTTGCTCTTTAATTTGATTAAATATCAGCCTAAATTGTAATTCTGGCTCTGTGAGACAATAATATAGTAAGGAATTGAAAGGCAGCAAAGTCCAGGAAGTCAAGATCTGTTTGTGCATCTTAGAGACAGGTGACTCTCTCTTACTTTATCTGCCCCTTTCAAAGTAAGTTTCCTGGAGTTTACAAAATGGCAACCAAAATCTAGGAAGACGTTGCCAGACTCAAAGTGATGGATACTTTACCTCCAGTGATAATGCTTACATAATATAAAAGTCCCTTACAATCAAATCATAAGCATTGCTTAAATATATAGATCGATTTTCATTTACCTATTCTGGTAGTCATACCTATAATGTTGTAATTTCACTTCTTGGAGTCTCTCCTAAGGAAATCATGGAGGAGATCTGTGAATATTTGATGACAATTATATTCATTCCAAAATTGTGCATATTAGTAGAAGGCTGAAAACAATTCTGCGTTCCTGTTCTGGGAGACTGGGCAAAGGAACTGTGGCATAGCCCCAGGACAGTACATTATGACACCATTAAAAAGCAGCTCACAGAAGGACTTCACATTATGTAGGGAAAGAATCACAGGGTATCTTACTACATATTGTTTGACAAAAACAAAGGTTTGTAAACGAGTATAGATGTCAATCTTTCCATATCTACAGGAGGTTAAGTCTAATTAGACCCCACAGATACCAAAGTGCACAGATGCTCAAGTTCCTTATATAAATTAACGAGATTTTTTTTTTTTTTTTTTGGTTTTTCGAGACAGGGTTTCTCTGTGTAGCCCTGGCTGTCCTGGAACTCACTTTGTAGACCAGGCTGGCCTCGAACTCAGAAATCCTCCTGCCTCTGCCTCCCAAGTGCTGGGATTAAAGGCGTGCGCCACCACCGCCCGGCGAGATTTTTTTTTTTAATATAACATAACCCACACCCACTGCATTAGTCAATACTCTATTGCTGTGAAGAGACATTATGACCAAGGCAACTCTTTTAAAAGGAAGCATTTAATTGGAGACTTGATTGTTGTTCAATTGGATGTTTCAGAAGCTTGGTCTGTTACCATCATGGCAGGGAGCATAGCAGAAGACAGGAATGATGCTGGAGAAGTAGTTGAGAGCTATAACTTGATCCACAATCAGAAAAAGAACCTGGGCCTGGCATGGGCTTTTAAAACTTCAGCGCACAGTCTTAGTGACGCAGTTCCTCTAACAAAGCCACACCTCCTAATCCTTGTAATTCTTTCAAAGTGGTCCATTCTCTAGTTACCAAACATTCAAATCTATGAGCCAATAGGGGTCATTCAAACCACCATATCCACTCTCCTGTATATGAGTGTATTGTGTGTGTGTGTGTGTGTGTGTGTGTTTGTGTGTGAGTGTGTGTGTGTTTGTGTGTGTGTGCGTCTGTGTGTGT
Organism: Tokudaia tokunoshimensis; assembly: GCA_036184795.1. Classification (NCBI taxonomy): domain Eukaryota; kingdom Metazoa; phylum Chordata; class Mammalia; order Rodentia; family Muridae; genus Tokudaia; species Tokudaia tokunoshimensis. Next base: position 18,305,666 of record BTHU01000022.1, read on the forward strand.
GAGTGTGTGTGTGAGTGTGTGTGTGTGTGTGTGAGTGTGTGTGTGTGTTTGTGTGTGTGTGTGAGTATGTGTGTGTGCGTTTGTGTGTGTGTGTGTGAGTGTGTGTCTGTGTGTGTGAGTGTGTGTGTGTGTGTGTCTGTGTGTCTGTGTGTGTGAGTGTGTGTGTGTGTGTCTGTGTGTCTGTGTGTGTGTGTGTGTGTCTGTGTGTGTGAGTGTGTGTGTGTGTCTGTGTGTCTGTGTGTGTGAGTGTGTGTGTGTGTGTCTGTGTGTCTGTGTGTGTGTGTGTGTGTCTGTGTGTCTGTGTGTGTGAGTGTGTGTGTGAGTGTGTGTGTGTGTGTGTGTGTGAGTGTGTGTCTGTGTGTGTGGTGCTGGGAATCAAACCAAGGGTCTCATGTACGTTAGGTAAGTGCACTGTCCCTGAACTGAGTCTCTAACCCTCCCACATACTTTATCTCTAAGTTCCTTGCAATGGCTAATACAATGCAAATGGTATGCAAACACTTGTCATACTGCATTGTTTAGTGATGACGGGGTGGGAGTGGGCCTGTGCATGTTCAGTGTGCAGACACAATTTCTTTCCCAACATTTCCTTCCAGGGTTGGTGAAATCTGTCGATGCTGAACCTGCAGATTGTGAAGACTGACAATGCAAAGGGATCCTGTTGTTATTCGTGCATGCATGAGGTGCTCCAAAAACCGACTTCAGTGATAAAGATCGATAGGCTGCCTCTGAGGAACCTCAACATTCACTTTTGTGTCAGTCTGTTTTATAGCTATCACAACGAACGTGTTTTTTTTTTTGAAAAAAAATATGTTATTCTAAAACAGCAAACCAAACCAACCCACCAAACAAGCCAGGTCTGCAGTGGGCAGTCTGATCTGGGATGCTAAGGGCTGCCATGCTCTCCGTACCATTTGGCTATACACTTGCTGAACTGCTACTGCCCTGCTGTTCAGACACGGTGTTCTCATGTGTGCATCTTCTGAGCTACCACTTCCCCAGCATGAAAGACAAAAAGTCATGAAGCCACCCCAGGTTTACACAGAGAACAGAAAAATGTCAACATAGACATATCCTGAAATCGATGCTAACCCGAACACCTTCCTCCATCCTCCTACTTGGTGGGGTATATCAAGTAGCCACATTGGTCAAAATATAGTAAACGATAAATTCAACACTGAGGAGACCAAGGCAGGGGGATCAATAGGCTATCCTTGGCTACATAGTGAAACACTTTAAGAATAAACAAGTGCGGGGCTGTGGTGTTGCATGCCTTAAATCCCAGCACTTGGGAGGCAGAGGCAGGTGAATTTCTGAGTTTGAGGCCAGCCTAGTCTACAGAGTGAGTTTCAGGACAGCCAGGGCTACACAGAGAAATCCTGTCTCAAAAAACCAAATAAATAAATTAAATAAACAAGCAAGGAAGCAAGCAAAAAAACCCATAAAACAAAAGTCAAAGTAAATTCATTGTGACCAACCCTCCCTGGAACAGTCTAACGGATATGCCCTTAGCAAATGTTATCTTTCTCACTGTGCAAGCATACTATTTGGGTTTAAATAACTAATTAAACATAGTAATGGCTGTTTCAGCCAAGCTTGGAATATAAGTCCTTTGTTAGGAGAATGTCTTTATCATTACATTTCATCAAAGGGAAAATCAAATAAAATCTTTTCCCAGGAAGTATTCTCAGTGGTAAGTGAAAAGTTACTCTCAGAAAGGGGGAAGCCCACCCATCCATTTTCCCTCCTTCCTCCTTTAGCATCAAGAAGGAGAACTTGGTAGAAATAGCTGACCTCTCACTCTAAGACCTGGATTGGTCTTGCCTGTAAAGACAGCATTGGTACATGCCTTCAGGGTATTTATGTCATCCAATTGGCGTTAAGGTGACCATAGGGCGTTCCCTGGAATGCCTACTGCAGCGTTAGACACCAAAGCTCCTAACACTCCGCAGGTAATTAGGGGACAGTATGAGCTAGTCTAGACTTCAGGATCCTTCTGGTTCCAGCACGCCCAGCCAATCAATAGGCATTAATCATCCCGTGCTTATTGCTAACGTGACTCAGCCTCCGTGACTCATCCGCATCACACACAGGGAAGTCTGTTGTGACTGGAGATGGGCAAGACAATTAGTCGAGAAACGAGCTTCGCCTGAAGGTGCAGAATATTCCAGCAATGAGCGATGAGAGTACCGAGGTGGAGTGGGGACCAAATGCAAGCCCACGAGGAGCCCTGCGCAGCCCGAGGGGCACCTACCTAGCGTTTTCTCCCCAGTTGGTATAGCAGAGTGTGCACTGTTTCGATTTCCAAATATTTTTCATTTATTGGATACGTTATCCTTCCGACTCCCTCATATGCTCCAGAAGGGAAGGGTAGGGGCCACGTGGGTTCCATCTCCGTCTCTGGTGCCTAACTCTGGCTAGAGAGAGGTGGCCTCCTAGGAGTGGTGTCATGTGCTCCTTGTCCCTGCTTGTCTCCTTGGTGATAGTTCTGCTGCCGCTGCTTCCCAAAAAGATCTCTTAGGCTGACCCAATAAAGGTGAAGATTTCACGGGGGTTGTTAAGCTTGGGTGCCCAGTGAAACTTCTTTGGCCTGCTAATCACTGCAAAACAGGCTCTCTCACAGAGAGAGTTCCCCTCCTTCCTGTTCTCAGCTAGAAATACCATGAGAACAGACTGTCTCACAGTGTTTTCAGACTTCCACTCCCAGTCCCTGCCAAAAGCAGGAAGTGCAGAAGTGGGCGATAATTCTTTCTTTTCTTTTTTTCTTTTTCTTTTTTTTTCCTTTTTAGAACACTTTATTAAAGAGTTTTGGTTGTTACTTATTTGTTTGTTTTTTTACCCAACCCCCTGAACCTCATTAGAATTAATTTGAGCAATACTTTCAATTTACATGATGATATTTTTTTTTTCTAACAAGGCATAGAAGGAATTTTATTTATCAATGCCACCTCCCTGTAATGTAAGGTAGACGGTTCGGGACTTCAGAGATTGGGAGCAGCCTGAGGTTTTTCTGCTTTCCCTTTTATCAAGCTGATGAGAAAAACACTATACGAGGTAATTCTTACTCTACACAGGACTCTGGTTCAATGGGTAGGGTGGGGGGATCCCCCCTTCCCCACAGTTGTGTAACACACCACGTGTCTCTTGAACATGACCCCTACCTCCACACAAACACCCCTTCCCAATAGCTTTTTCTGTTCTTTATCCATTAGTCAACCGTTTCAATTTGTGGAAATTGAACGCAGACACTGAGTGCCATTAAAAGGACTTGGGACCACTGTGTTTAAGTATACTGTTGAGGGTGGAGGGAGGGATGAGTGAGAGGGGGAGAGGAGAGGGAAGAAGAGGGAGAGTGGAGAGAAGAGCGGAGGGAGAGGGAGGGAGAAGGGAGTAATCAAACAGAGAAGCCAAGTAAGGCTGAGAAAAGGAAGGAAAGGCTAGGGGGAAAAGCTGAATCAGAGGCCAAGGAAGCCATTTCCCTGTAGTAGTCTTGCATTGTAAACTCACATGAAACCATTTGATCACCGGGCCATTTGCACGTAAACAACACAAGATAGGATCACAGACTTGTCAGGGCCTTGGTCCACAAGGCTGGCGGCTTATCAGAAGAGGGACAGCAAAGTAAGCTTGCCCTTGTTGCACACAGAGAAGAAAGGCCACCTGAGGACACCAGGAGAAATCATCCGTAGGCCTTAGACTTGCAAAGATTCTGGGAAATAATTAAGTGATGTTTAAGTCAGCCAGGCTGTGTGAGATTTAGTTTTCACAGCCCTGGAAGGCTAATGGATAGATTACCACTATCTATTATATTAGATAATATTTATCTATTATTATCTATTAAACCTAGACCTGATGAAACTCAGGTCTAGGTTTTCCCTGTGGCGTGCAAAGCCTTCTGAAGGTCCGCTCCACATTGCCTGGACACACCTTGTGGGAGCTATGGCTTCTTGTGCCGGTCAGTATCTCAAGAAGCAGATCTATGGTGAGCTAGCATAGGGCTTGAAGCAGGCGGGAGACTGAACCTCAGGCTGAAGCTAGTTGAGCTGACAGTAAAGGGCAGGCTAATGTTAGTTAGAAATGACTAATACATGGTGACTTGGGGCCCTGCTTGCTTCCTCAGACAAAGCCGGGTCTGGTCTAAAGCCCCCGAAGATGGGGCTTCAGGATGCCAATTGCCTCTGCTAAGCTCTGTACAGAATTTTGTATTGAATTCTAAGAAAAGCCTAGAGACTCTGTAAAAATTATGCACACCTCCTACCCTCCCTCCAACTCACTTTACACCAATTAAGTATGTATAATATATCTGACCTGTGGTAGTCACTAAGACATTAGGAGAAAAGAAGCCAAAGCATTCAAGACAAATAACCAACTGAGTAAGTAGACTAGAAACAGAATTCAAGCAAAACCAGCCATGGGGGGGAAGGGGTGTGACAGAAGAAAGGGCATCTGTGAATCCTTAGGTGGGGACAGTGACACTCTACCTCCTGAATAATAACTTGAGCGATTTCCAAATGGCGCTCGAACTCCTTGTTGCTTCTCTGCGGGTCCCAATTTCACTTTTGGCAGAGAACAGGCTGTCCATGAATGAGCACAAGGCTGCAGGCAACATCAGCCCTTTGGGCTCTCCGGCTCTTGCCTTTGTGATTCTCTGAAGGGCTTTGAGCTCAGGGAAATTAGGACTTCTCAATGCGAGAGCCATTAGTGATTGAGCCAAGCTTCGGACATGTAATTCTATGAGAACAAGAAAATCATGGGACATTTTTGAAAACCTTGGAACTGAATTTATCTTGCTCGGCTACAAAACCTTCACCCTGCCTAACTCTTATATAATCTCTTTGTGGAGGCTTCCTTCCATGTATATAGGTAGTGTGTGTGTGTGTGTGTGTGTGTGTGTGTGTGTAGTGTGTGTGTGTGTATAAAATATATCATATGGGTAATATATGGGAAATTTCTATCACATATGGGTAATGTATAATATATGATATGTAATATATACACATGCATACATATATGCATATATATATTTATATAGGCATGTCTAGGGAAGCAATGAATGATTACAAACCACCTTCTCCTTTAGCTGTGAGTATAACAAGAACAACTAGCAAGACATGTTGTTTTTCTTCTTTTATCTTCCAAAAAGATCAACCAGAAACCCAATATGAAAAAAGCTAATGTGGTACTAAGTTTGCAAATTTAAACCGAGTCCTGCAGTCAAGGCATGCGACGTTTCCATAGCAACATTAGCTCTCATCTTGAGGATTTTCAGTCCTATTAAAGGCATTGAATTCATCCAGTTATATATACCAGGGTGCATACAGTGTGTGGTTGAACTTAAGGTAGAGGTTTATTTTCCGGATTTTAATTATAAGTAATTCCTCCTATTGTGGGAGGGTAGGCCTGTGCCGCGGGGGTCTGGGAAGAGGGGCCTTGGATCGTCTAAAGCAGCAGTTTGATTTAATTCATTCTTGTTTTTTCTTCCTTTGTTTCCTCAGTTCTCTGGATTCTGAAAGTGAGAAGGATAATGGTGCGGCTGCTACTGACTGCCCTAGGAAGTCACCTTCCCGAGACCCATGGTGCCACCTCCAAGAAAATACAAAGCCGACTTTTCCAGGAGGCAAGGTGGGAAGGACAGGGATAGCCACAGCGTACACAGTTGTGTAGCTGACTCCACACTGGGTTTCTGCATCATTTTTTAAAAAGGTGTGTGTGTGTGTGTGTGTGTGTGTGTGTGTGAGAGAGAGAGAGAGAGAGAGAGAGAGAGAGAGAGAGAGAGAGAGAAAGAGAAAGAGAGAGAAAGAGAGAGAGAGAGAGATGTGTATGGTGTGTTTGTGCACATGTGAACATGTGATGTGTTTGGGGTCATGCATAGTTGCCATAGCATATGTGTAGAGGTCAGAGGTGAACCCTACATAGATACCTTGTTTGAGGCAGGGTCTCTTTTGTTACACACCAGAATAGCCAGAACTCTCTCCTCCTCCTGTCTCCTCATAGGAGCACTGGGATTACAAATTCATATTCCTGCATCTTGCTTTCTTTTTCATCAAGGTTTCTGGGGATTCAAACTCAGGTCCTCACATTTTCACAGCAAGTGCTGTAGACATCGAGCCACCTCCTCAGCCTCTGTATCGCATTTAGACACAGAAACAGGCCTAAGGCACTGGTCTCTCTCTCACACACACACACAGCCAACCCTTGGAGGACAAAGAATCCATTTCTCTTCTCAGTGAAGTCTGAGTGGAAAACTTAATATAACCTCAAGTCAGCTGGAAAGGGTAGGGTAGTTGTGCCCAACTTCTCATGAGTCATCCATGACAAAAGAAAGAAAAGGACATGTGCAATGACCATTTCCTTGGTGGGGGGGAAAAAAAGTGACAGTTGTAACTCCTTGCTAGCAATTGACTGACACAGATGGAGATGGGAAAATGCAGGAAGACTCATAGAGCCTCCCTAGTATACAACAGCGTTGGGCAGTCGTGGAGAGCTGGAGGGCGTGTTGGGGAGGCAGGGAAACAAGCCTTCGGTGGACTTGTCGTCCGAAATAGTACCGGGGTGTCAGAGGCGTACCGAAAGTCTGAATGAAACAGACAAATGGATGTGGCAGAAGTCTCACAGCAGACCAGCCTGTGAGGATGGGGCTATTTTTAGGCACCTAATGAAGAAAGCAGCTGCATTCAGAGAGGCTGCCGCGCAGCTTGTGGGACCAATTTGTTCTGTTCCGGGGTTCCAGCATTGATCAGCAGTCAGTCCCCTCTCAGATGCCCAGGAAGGGGCTCCACATAGTAATTACAGCCGCTTTGGGGTTTTCTTTCAGAGTTTAGAGAAGACTCTTAGTTAATAGACCCATTAGAATCAGGGAATATAAGAGAAACAATGAGCTATTCCCCGGGCCTCCTGGAGCAAGTCTGGCCTCATAGAAACCCATTTCAAAGCCTCAAGGAGCAAAAGACAAAACTCCAGCAGGCCCCGCTCTGTGACCCGAGTAAGCAGGCTCTCTCTCTTTTGTTCTCTTTGACCTAAGCGGCTAAAGCAAGAGTATAGAAGGCAGGCGACATTCCCTGAGACGGGAAGGCGAGCTGGAGAGTGACCCACTTTTGGAAACAAAAGCAAGGAAGAGAGAATGCCTTCAGGTCCCAGGCTGAGCACTGAGGGGCTAGGTATGGAACAGGAGAAAGTTGTTCCCTCAGCTGCCGGGGAGGTTATGCCACACCATGCTAGGTGAGATAATCTCTCCTGTTCTCGTCACACAACACAGTGTTGTTGGTGCCTCCACTCTCTCTGAGCTTCCACAGAAAGCCATATAGTCCGGATGTCCCCTGCATCAAGCCATATAGTCCGGATGTCCCCTGCATCAAGCCATATAGTCCGGATGTCCCCTGCATCAAGCCATATAGTCCGGATGTCCCCTGCATCAAGCCATATAGTCCGGATGTCCCCTGCATCAAGCCATATAGTCTGGATGTCCCCTGCATCAAGTTTCTCTGGAGTTTCAGTGGGGGACGCCTTTGTACTTCTTCTCTCAAAACTTGATTATTTATTGCTATTGGATGTGGAAGAGGGTAGGTATGCACATGTCACAGTGCAAGTGTGGAGGTCAGAGGTCCGCTTTGTAGAGTCGGTCCTCTCCTTCCTCCTCTACATGGGCTCTGGGAATTGAACTCGTGTCATTGGGTTTTGGCATCAAGCATCTATACTGAGCCATCTTGCTGGCCCATTTGTTTTAAATACTTTTTTTTCCTGAGAAACTATGCAATGTGTTGGCAAGAGTTTATGAAAACTCATGAAAATCCAACAGCTCTACAGTTGGAGCCAGAAATCCTGCTCCACGGAACTAACCGGTTCATGGGTACCTCAACAAACGAGAGGAAGGGTCTTGTCTACATTAGGGTTTCCATTGCTGTGAACAGACACCATGATCAAGGCGACTCTTCTAAGGACAACATTTAATTGGGGTTGGCTTACAGGTTCAGAGGTTCAGTCCATTATCATCAAGGCAGGAACATGGCAGCATCCAGGCAGGCATGGTGCAGGAGGAGCTGAGAGTTCTACATCTTCATCTGAAGGCTGCTAGCGGAAACCTGACTTCCAGGCAGCTAGGATGAGGTCTTATAACCCACACCCACAGTGACACATGTTCTCCAACAGGGCCACATCTCCAAATAGTGCCACTCCCTGGGCTGAGCACATTCAACCCGTGCTAGGTCTCCAATGGGGTATCAGACAAGACCACTGACAATGGATACTGTGGATAAGTTAAATGGATACTGTGGTCCAAACTACTATAGGTCTTTCCTCTCTAGCATTCTGCTCTACAGCTTGGGGTATCTTGTTTCTTTTAACTTTCTCTCCTAAACTGTTTTCCAAGACTGGGGACATTGTTCTTCACCAAATCTTTTCCTTGCTGGGGTTTAAAGAACGCCTGAGGTGTCTAGAGCAGTGGTCCTCAACCTTCCTAATGCTGCGATCCTTTAATACTGTTCCTCATGCTATGGTGCACCCCCCCCCACCACAAAATTATTTTTGTCACTACTTTATAACTATAATTTGGTTAAGGTTATGAATTACAAATGTAAATGTTTGATATGCAGGATATTTGATATGCAAACCCCTCAAAGGGGTGCGACCCACAGGTTGAGAACCATGGGGCTGTGTCAAGCCCTTGCTCAACTTAGACCATATAGCTTGGATCTTGGGTGGCCCCCAAAGGTCTATATGAAAGCCCTGGACCCAGGCTTGTGGTGGTGGAAGATAGAGAAGGCTTTAGAAGGTGGGGCTATTAGAAGACCTTTCAGTCATTAGGGGCTCACCCTCCAGGGAGATTGTGGGTTCCTAACCTCCTCCGACACCCACCAGTTTATTCCACCATGCAATCCTTTTGCCTTATTCACAGCTCCAAAAATCTTGAGACTAATCAGTCATTAGGGAATAGAAACTCCAAAACGGTGACCCAAATAATCCTTCCCTTTTATAAGTTCATTGTCTAAGGTTGTTGTCACAGTAACAGAACATGCATATGGTTTCAAATTGCCCAATAGTTATATAGATCAAGCACAAAGCGAGGTGTTAAGCGGGTACCGGAAGTCTCAGACGATATCTCAAACTAAAATCACCCCTAACCCTCTCTGTAGAGCCACTGGAAGTATTATCAGAGGTAGGGTGCTGAAGCTATTAGCTGACCCCATGTCTTTATGTAATGTTTGGGGGTTTTGTTCATTTATGGATTTGTTGTTTCTTTGTTTACTTGGATATATATATATATATATATATTCTTAATCTTATAAACACTCTTATTACTTACATACAGAACATCATGTAAGACATCAGGATTCAGAATGGGAAACTCTTATTAGTTTGGTTGTGGTGTGTAATGTTTGCACAGACCAGGGTTCAAGTGGGAAACTGATCCCCTCGCATGCATGAGGCCTTACTTTGGATCCAACCCGAGCCCTCATCTAGGAAGCGACTGACGATTCCCAAAGCACTCTGACCAGCTGGTCTCACCAATTGCTCAAGGCCCAGGTTCAGGGAGAGAATTTGTTTCAAAAATTAAGGTGAGGAGTGACCAAGGAAGCTTCTAGAAATCAATCTCTGGCTTCCACATGCAGTTGTGCACACATGTGCCTGTGTGCACATATGCCCATGAACATGAATGCAACACACACACACACACACATACTTGATATAATCTCACATACACACACTCACACATATATACACACATACACACTCATACACAGAAACACACATGCACATGCACTCAAACACACAATGCACTCACACACACATATGCCCACACATGCACTAATACATGCATATACATGCACTCACACACACATGAACTCACATATACACACATTCACTCATATATATTCACACACACATACATGCACTCACATACACATGTACTCACATGCACTCACACACATGTACTCACACACATGCACACATGCACTCATACATGTACTCTGACACTCATACATATATGCACTCACACACACTTGCCCTCACATCCACATCCACACATGCACTCACACACATGCACTTATACACAGATGTACTCACACATACATATACTCACACACTCACACATATATACACTCTCACACACATGCACTCACACACAGATGCTCTCTCTTTCTCTCTCTCTCTCTCTCTCTCTCTCTCTCTCTCTCTCTCTCTCTCACACACACACACACACACACACACACACACACACACACAGGTTTATAGGCAAGGAAAGGCATATTGAGAGGAGAAGCTAGAAGGGGAGGGAGGTTGGAACTGGTTAAGGTGCCCACAAATATATGTCCCGGGCAGCTAGAAACTCCCAGGCACCTAGGGTTCTCTCAGGCAGCTGGAGAAAGCTGATCCTCAAGAAAGATTTTGTCTATCAAACAGTTTTGATGAAAGAAAAGTAGTCCTTTTAACAACTGTGTGTTTTTGCCTTTAAATAATAACTCTCCTGGGTGTGTTTTAGAGAGAATTCTATTTACATAAATTTGACTTAATCGCATCCACATTATGGACTGAAGCATCTTGTTTCCCAGAAAGGTTTGAAAATTTTGGGGAGTAACGACAGCACTGCTTTGTTAAGGCCCTCACCCCTAGTCTGCGTGCTTGAAAATTTCAAGTTTTTCAACCTTTCCGTGAGTGCTGAGCTCAGTACTTTATTAGTATCGGTGAACTGTGTGGACGGCCAGTCCTTCCCTCAAACCTGGGCACTGGGCATGATCTTCACCTAGGGCAATACCAAAAGGGGCTGCATTCTGGGTGTTTTGGACATTCCTCTCCTGACCATAGCACATTGAAGTGCTAATACTCTTGCCTGAGGTTGACATGGCCACCCTGAGAGTCATCTTTTCTGTGTGGGGCCAATGCAAGGGTTCCTGGATAGACTCCTTTCTCAATCCATGTGACCCTAGAAAATGAGCAGTCATCTGTCAGACTTTTTGTTGCTGTGACAAAATACCTGAGGCGAACAAGTTAAAAGAAGAAGGTTCTGCTCATTGTCATCTATAACCAGCCATCCCCATTGCTTTGGGGCCCAAGTTGAGACAGGAAGTCTAGGAGCTGCTTGCTCATAGCAGCCAGGAAGCAGAGAGAGTAGGGTGGGGGGCTAGAGGCAAGACAGACCCTTCAAAGTCACACCCTAGGTGGTTGACTTCCTCCAGCTGGATCTCATGTCCTGATAATCCTATCCATCTATAAACTCATCAGCGCATGTGCTGGAGAGGTCAAAGCTTTCTCAGCTGCAGCCAATCACCTGCCACTATCACTTGGCTGGCAACCAAGTCTGGAACACACAGGGCAAAGGATAATTTCACATTTAAACCGTAATGGCAGGATATACATGGTAAGAAAGGAGTCCCTCTGTAAAGTTATGGTGAGTTCAGCCCACAACTTGTGGAAGGTCCTTCACCATCTTGCTCACTCCATTTCTCCCTCTGAAGTCAGTTCTGTTTCTATTGTTCTTAAAATTGAGAATACTCTCTCTATTCCTTCCTTCCTTCTTTCCTTCCTTCCTTCTTTCCTTCCCTTTCCTTTGTTTTTGTTTTTGTTTTCTGTGTAGTCCAGGCTGACCCGGAAGTCACTATGTAGCCCAGGATGGCCTACTAACTCCTAAGTGCTGGAATTTCATGTGTAAGATGCCATACCTGGCTCCCCCTCTCTCATTTCACACTCGAAATCTGATCATTTGTGCACCTGTGTATGTCCGTGTGTGAGTGTGTGAGCATGTGTGCACATGTGTGGTGCGTGTGTATGCATATGTGTGGTGTTGTGGGAAACAGAAGGCCGTAAGGTTTATATTTAGACACATGGATATCTGGTATGCGTTTTGTAAAAATAGAACATAAAATATGGCTAACATTGGATGTGCCGTGGAAACCCAAGGAAAATAGTGGCATATTCTGTTATATAATCAGTTTTGGCAGAATACCATTGCTCTATGGCTCTGTATTAATATGGCCTTGATGTCAGAGGCCTGAGCCTTTGCCTCTCTCTCTCTCTCTCTCTCTCTCTCTCTCTCTCTCTCTCTCTCTCTCTCTCTGTGTGTGTGTGTGTGTGTGTGTGTGGCCTCTGTTTGCCTGGTTCCCTGCTGGTGGCTGTGTGCCTAGCGATCTGTGTGGTAAACTTTGCACATGGCGACTAAACTGTCTTATCAGCTGACAGCTCCTGGCCTCCCCTTCAACCTCTCAGCCTCCTTTCTTGGCATCGATGCATAGACATGTGGTAGGTGTGCATGTGCGCGTATGAAGGCATTTGTTATATTACAGGATGTATAGACACATTTGTAGAGATATGTGAGTCTGTGCATGAGACCCGAGGAGGACATTGGCTTTCCTGCTCTATCACTTTGCCTGCCTTGACACAAAATCTCTCAATGATCCAGACCTGCAACCCAAAAAACCTCAGCTAGCTACCTCTCTCTGCCATAGTGCTAGGATTGCACACACACACACACACACACACACACACACACACACACTCACAAACTATGCCCAGCTGTGTATGTGGGTGCTAGGGATCGAGACCCAGGTCCCCATGTTTGGACAGCAAGCAGCCCTCCCTGCTGAGGCACCTGCCCTGCCCCTCAAATCCCTCATTCTTACTTAAATCTTACATTTCACTGGAACCCTACTCCTGAAGGGGGAACTGCAGTGGCAGAACTCTGCCCTGAGAATATGGCTCTCTGTTCTATTTATTATCGTCCCTAAATGCATCAACCAATGCTGTGTGGTCTGACAGGAATGAGTAGGAGCTGAAGGCCCAAGTTAGAGGAACATGGATGCTTGCCAATCTCAGCCTAGGCATAGGACTTAATCATATCCCCCTGCCTCAATTCCACCTCAGCATGATGGCACATGGTTCTATCTATACATCTGTTGCCCTGAACTAGGACTTAGGTGATGAGCTTGTCTCCCCAATTGCTCCTTGAAAGTAGGGAACAGACTGTATTTACATCCTCTTGGTCTTTAAACCTTGCATAGTTCAAGTGGCCTATTGAGTACATCACTGTTTGGTGACTGAATGGAGTCTGATCATCAGCTCTGCTAAGCGAATGGGTTGAGAGCAAAGATAACCTCAGAGCAACTTCAGAAAGTTGGAGGCTGAGCCGTGAAGAAGTAAGTTATTTCATGGAGAAATCAATTTCTTAGGTTGGTTCTCACAGAAGGCATAGAGACCTGCCTGCTTGGCCTAGGGATACTTTCAACCAGCTTCTCGATACTCTGTACACCACACAGTGGCACACAAAGTGCCCAGAGGAAGGTAAGCAGTGCCTGGCTTTGAGTAAAGAGCACCAGGTCCGGGGAAGGCTTTGTGGGTTGAAGGGATGGCCTTGAATATCTGACAGTCTAGGAAACAAAGGCAGAGCCTGAGAGGAAGACGTTTAGAACTGCGGTCAGGAAGAAAACATGAGGAAAGATGGAGAATCCTGCTAGTCTAATGCTCTCCTTTCCCAGTTTCAGGGAGGGACATGTGGTTCTTCACATTCGTCAGACTTGGGACTGACTGGATAACTTTGAACTGGGTAAGGGTCTCTCCTGGGCTGACCCAACCCCCATGTAGTTATTCCCACCCCCGGTGGTTCTCACAGTGTGCTCCACCAGAGACACAGAGTCGGAACTACCAGGACTTTGTTCAGACTCCCTGGTCTACCAAGACCTGCTTCCTGAGGGGCAGATAGCAATCTGGTTTTATCAGCCCCTCCAGGTGAAGCTGATATGCTCTAAGAAAGGTAAACGTGATGCTCCAAGACTCAGACTGAGATCTAATTGCCCCCCAGGTGACTGTAATCCACAGTAAGTGGTGAGGGCTGATGACATCTACCAGTTTGTATGACTTGGAGCCACTTAACTTCTGAAGAGGAAGTCTTTATTTCCTCTTCAGCAAAACTGGGCTCAAGCCTTCCTCTTTATGTCATTGGTAAAGGTCGATGAGTGATGGCTGCTTATTTGACATGTTTAATGCATTTTTCTGAGTGTACATATGTGCACCGTGTTTGTGCCTTGTGTCCCTGAAGGTCAAAAGAGGGGATCATCCCCCTGAAACCAAAGCTGCAGGTTTGCGTGAGCTGCCACATGGTCGGTCACAGGGAACCAAATCCTGGTCTTTTACAAGAGCAGCAAATGTCCTTACCCACTGAGCCGTCTCCCATTCTAGACAGAAACATTTTGGCTCCAGATGAAATGGCCCCCTGGTTGCTCGATAAAGGAAACAGAGGATATCTAATAAGAGATAAGAAAAGGGAAGAGCCAAGAACAAATGGTAAGATGAAGCCACCAGCTGGCATTCCTGAAGAAGGCGTGGCTTCCAGAAGCATTTGGGGGGGGGGGATGATCAAGACAGTATGGGCATGTGGGTGCTGTTCTTGGTTTTTTTTTTTATCGATTTGGTTTTTTTTTATTATTTATTTTATTTTATTTTTTAATTTACATTCCAAATCATTTCCCCTTTCCCGTTTCCTCCCTCCCCGAAAGTCCCATAAGCCCCCTTCCCTCCCTCTTTTCTCCATTCAACCCCCTCTCGTTACTCTGTCCTGGCGTTCCCCTACATCCAGTCTTTCCAGGACCAGGGGTCTCTCCTTCCATCTTCTTAGAAATCTATTGATATGTGGATTGTGTCTAGGGTATTCCGAGATTCTGGGTTAATATCCCCTTATCAGTGACTGCATACCATGTGTGTTCTTTTGTGATTGGGTTACCTCACTAAGGATGATATTTTCAAGATCTGACCATTTGCCTAGGAATTTCGTGAATTCATTGTTTTTAATTGCAGAGTAGTATTCCATTGTGTAGATATACCACATCTTCTGAATCCATTCCTCCGTTGAGGGACATCTGGGTTCTTTCCAGCTTCTGGCTATTATAAATAAGGCTGCTATGAATATAGTGGAGCATGTGTCCTTATTGCATGCAGGTAAAGTCTCTGGGTATATGCCCAGGAGTGGTATAGCCGAATCCTCTGGGAGTGTCATGCCCAGTTTTCTGAGGAACCGCCAGACTGCTTTCCAGAGTGGTTGTACCAGCCTGCAATTCCACCAGCAGTGGAGGAGTGTTCCTCTTTCTCCACATCCTCGCCAACAACTGCTGTCTCCTGTGTTTTTGATCTTAGCCATCCTGACTGGTGTGAGATGGAATCTCAGGGTTGTTTTGATTTGCATTTCCCTAATGACTAAGGATGATGAACATCTCTTTAGGTGCTTCTCAGCCATTAGATATTCTTCAGGTGAGAACTCTTTGTTTAGCTCTGTACCCCATTTTTTAATAGGGTTACTTGCCTCTCTGGAGTTTAACTTCTTGAGTTCTTTGTATATATTGGATATTAGCCCTCTGTCGGATGTAAGGTTGGTAAAGATCATTTCCCAGTTAGTTGGTTGCCGCTATGTCTTTTTGACAGTGTCTTTTGCCTTGCAAAAACTTTGTAATTTAATGAGGTCCCATTTGTCTATTCTTGATCTTAGAGCATAAGCTATTGGAGTTCTGTTCAGGAAATTCTCCCCTGTGCCCATATGTTCAAGGTTCTTCCCTAGTTTCCCTTCTATTAGTTTCAGTGTGTCTGGTTTTATGTGGAGATCTTTGATCTTTGATCCACTTAGAATTGAGCTTAGTGCAAGGAGATAAGAATGGGTCAATTTGCATTCTTCTGCATGTTGACCTCCAGCTGAGCCAGCACCATTTGTTGAAAAGGCTATGCTGTTCTTGTTGCAGAGACAAAAGACTTGACAAAATCAACTTAAGGAAAGAAATATTGGTTTTGGCTCACGGGTAAAGAAGGCTTACAATCCATCATGGTGGGGAAAGCAAGACTGCCAAAGCTTGAGATGGCCGGTCACGTTATATCTGCACTCAGGAATGAGAAGACTGACCTAAAGCTGGGCTGGGTGAATCACTTCATCTGACAAAGGCCCACCTCCTAAGGATCCCATATCTCCCTAATAGTGCCAAGAGTCCATGGGGAGTATTTCAGATTAAACTTCAGTGGGGCAAATGAGACTAGGCACATCTTTGTTTTTGACTAAGATGGACCATTCTACCCCCACCCAGAGAAGGATGTAAATGGACTTTAAGGTCCATTATATGTAGAACTGTTGATTAAAAAGAAGGCCCTGACACTGTCTCAAGGTCCAAGATGAAATCTGTGGTGAGGCTGAGCCTTATACTGCACAAGGTGGACCAGGACTTCTGAGTCTTTGAGGAGACAACTCTTGATATTTTCTTCTTCCTCTTTACTGTTTTCTACCTTCTTAAGTGGAGGAGAGTTCTAGCATATCTCCCTGTTTCCAGACATATTTGGGACAACATTGAACTAGACAGGGAAGGGATTCTGGGTTCTGTGGGTGAAAGCAACACCAGAAAAAAAAATATGAGTAAGATCCTAGCTTATGGGGCAGAGTCTTGAATGGAAGAAATTGGGCATTTCCAGGAGCAGAGATTCTGTCTTCATAATGGTGCAAACCTACCAGGGCAGTGATCGTTTAGATGCCTTCAGAAATCTGACTGTTCTGGATGTTGATTAAGGGTGGGTTCACTAGGGCCCTATCGAAGGACTGCATATAGCTCACAGCTAGACAGGGAAGGCACAGAGTTTGGGTGAAGTAATATGAAGGTCCAGGTCCATACTCTGAGATTGTGATAAGAGGTGTAAGGTGCTCACACTGGACAACTGCACAGGAGCACAGTATGACAGCTTGAGATCAAGAGATACGACAGGATGGTCTGAATGTTCCTTTGTGAACTGGAACAGTACGTGTGTGTGTGTGTGTGTGTGTGTGTGTGTGTGCCTGCACTTATAAAGGTCAGAGCAGGAAGTCAGTTTCTTCCTTGATATTTATTGCCTTGAGACAGGGACACTCACTGAATGAGAGAGCAGCTTGGCCAACAATTTCCTGGGCTCCAACCTTCTCCATACCCGAGTTCTGGGGTTACAGGCTCAGGCTCACACAGTCATGCATAGCTTTTTGTGTTGGTTTTTGGGGTTCAAACTTGGATTTCCTATTTCCACACCAAGCATTCTTATCCACTAAGCCATTACCTCAGCCCTGCAGTACCTAATGTTAAAGACACTACACAAATGATATTTAATTCATCTTCCAATTCTTTTCCCCCTCCTTTTCTTCTGTCTTATTGTTCCCTGGTGCCTTTATTTCTTTAAAAACAAAACAAAACCTTAATAGGGTTCTAGAGATCTGAAATAGCACTACCCAATAGCCAGGGACATATGAGATTTAATTAGATAGCCCTTTCCAAAGTATGTTAACTTTGAATCAATTTGGCACAAATTCAAAACTAGAAAGCTTGAATCATTTCTATCTGTTAGTTTGCTGATATTGAGCATTAAATATCAAAGAGAAGCCATGCATGATAGTCCTGCCTCTAGTCCCTGTACTCGGGAGGTTGAGGCAAGAGAATCTGGAGTTCAAAGTTAACCTGGGCTACATAGTATTTCTAGGCTGGCCTAGACTACCTGCGTGGGAGACCCTGTCTCAAAAAGGCAGAGAAGGAATCAAAGACATGACAAAGCCATCATGTTTTTGAAAACTCTGAAAATAGATTAGGTATATACAGTCAAGCCCTAAATAAAATTTTTTGGGGATAGTAAATCTCTCTCTCTCTCTCTCTCTCTCTCTCCCTCCCTCCCTCCCTCCACCCTGTGTGCACGTGCATATATGCATGTGTGTGTGTGTGTGTGTGTGTGTGTGTGTGTGTGTGTGTGATGTTGGTATATATATGTGAGTGCTGGTGACCTAGAGAGCAGAAGAGACTATTGTATCCAGTGCAGCTAGAGTTGCCCAAGGTGGGTACTGGGAACAGAACTCTGGTCCTCCGCAAAAGCAATTATGTACTCTTAGCCAATGAACCATCTCTCTCCTTAACTCTGCATTTTTAATGCGCAGATTACTAGTGAGCTGTGGGAGAATGCAGTCATTCCATGAAAGAGAAACTTGAACAAAGGGGTAGCTTGGAATGTATCTTGGCATGAGACAGACACCACATGAAGAAAAAGAAAAAAAAAACTACACCTGGCAATTTCCCTTCTTGGATCGAGCGAAGCTTCATTTTACAGGAGGCATAATTAGCTTCGAAGTTATCCAATCCTGTCTGTCTAGCTAACTCTATAGAGACAGGCTATTTAGGTATTCCACAAATACGATGCTGGTAACACTTGTGGGGGATGCTGCTGGGAGTACAGCATCTATGGGGTGAGTAGCTTGTGTCTCTGACTTTGTCGTGATCCCATACTGTATTCAGGGACTAGGCACATTCGCTTCTTGAGCAAATGTTCTATCAAGGTTACAGCAAGGGCTCAGGATGACCTCTGCAACAAGCAGTATATGAAGGAAAACTCCTCATGCTCACAGACCTGTAGTACAGGGCTTTGGTTACATGGAATGGTGGGTACTAAGCACCATTCAGAGGAAGCTTCAGCAATGCAGACTCCCACAGTTGGGCAGCCTCTACACATGGATCTGAGTTCCCATATCACCCAGCACCGTGTGCCACTTTCCGGCTGACTAGGTACATGGGACATTAAGACAAGAGCCCGTCTTATGGTAAAACACAGGTCCACATTCCTGTGGACTGAACTGATGGTGCTGCGTGGACATCCACAGTGTGAACTGATCTTCCTAGACAGTTGTAAACTAAGGACAAGTCCGTAAGAAAGTTGGTGACGAGGGCTTATGCTTTCATGGGAGGTACAAAGCTTTCTGAGGCTTGTATCCCTTGCTTTTGAGTTGAGTAAGCTACCACTGATGCTGGGACATGAGACTTACTCAGGTACCATATTTTCTACTCCTAACCTTATGTACCAAGAGATGCAAGGGGAAACTGAGGAGATAATTTAGTTTGGTAAAGTGCTTGCCTTGCAGGCATGAGGGCTTCCATTGGATCCCCCAGGAGATATCTATGAAATCTGGGCATGTTGAGCTTGTGATCCCATAACTGAGAAGGAAAAACAAGGTGAGGGTTTGTGTTTGCTTGCAGAATGCAGGGCCAGTGAGAGACCAAGTCCAAAAACAAAAACAAAAGCCAACAAAAAACAAAAGAACCTAAACAACAACAAAAAACAAAAACAAACAAACAAAAGCAAAAAATACAGGTGGACAGTCAGCACCATAGAAATACCTGACATCTGAGACAGATATGTTTGTAGCTACACACAGTCTCAACCGAGGGTCCATGAAAGGCCTTTAGTTTCCTAGAAAGATCTTGTTAGGGAAGAGGAGATACTGTGCTAGATGTGAAATATGGAAGCAGGAGATAGGGTGGGAGTTGGTGCAGATAGAAAGAAATATATACGTTTAGGGTCTTGGAATTCTCCAAGAAACAGTATGGAAATCAACCCCGAGGAGGGTCCCTCTCCATGCCAAGCATGGACAAAGTGGACCCATGCTTTGTGCTTTCTCTTCTCATCCCCACTGAGTTCCAAAGCTTCCCCCATGGCTCAGCACCAGTGGAGACAGTGGATGCATCTGGGTCTCAGAAGCACTTTAATTACAGGGAGACCTAGAGAGCACAGTGACACAGCTCCATGCCTGCATCATCAGATCCAACCTCCAGGATTTTCTTAGTGCTAAAAATAGCCCCAGCAGATGCTAGGCCAGCACTGCCTGGTCACTTCCTCTCTCTCTCTCTCTCTCTCTCTCTCTCTCTCTCTCTCTCTCTCTCTCTCTCTCTCTCTCTCTGTGTGTGTGTGTGTGTGTGTGTCTCCCTCCCTATCCTCTTCTCCCTCCTTTTCCCCCTCTCCCTCTCCTTTCCTCTCCCTCCTTCCCTCTCCCTCCCTCCCTCTCCCCTCCCTCTCCACCTCTCCCTCTCTCCCCCTCTCCCTTCCTCTTCCCCCTCCCTCTCTCCCTCTCCCCCGCTCTCTCTCCCCCACTTCTCCTCTCCCTCCCCCTTCCTCTCCCCCTCTCCCTCTCTCCCTCTCCCTCGCTCTCTCTCCCCCCCACTCCTCCTCTCCCTCCCCCTCCCCCTCTCCCTCACTCTCCCCCTCTCTCCCTCCCTCCCTCTCCCCCCTCTCCCCTCTCCCTCTCTCCCATCTCCCTCCCTCCCACCCCTCCTCTCCCTCCCACTCCCCATCTCCCTATCCCTCCCTCTCACCCTCTCCCTCTCCCTCCCTCCCTCCCCTCTCTCTCATCTGCTTGGGCAAAGCCCTAACACTGCTGCCTCTTCCAGTTGGGGGTGGGGTGAGGGGGGATGTGGGGCCGGGGGGGGGGGTTGCAGAGAAGACCACACACCAGGTTGCCAGGGCTGTGCTACTCAGCTTGATCAACCAATCTTTAGCTGCAAAATGGGGATATCAGGAGTTGGGGGTGTAGCTCACTTGTAGAGCACATGCAAGACCCTGGAATAAACGTTGAGTATCCCAAATCAACAAAACTAAATAAGATTGTAGTACTGTTGGCCACAAGCACAGTTATAGTATAAACTGTGTTAGTGCATGGGCAGTATGTGGACCACTACCTGACAGGTAGCAAACCTTCAGTAAGTGTTAATGGTGACTTTACCCTTATAAATAAGAAACCATCTTGGCTGACCAATATGGGAATAACCACATGTGCTTTCTCTCTTTTAGATAGAGTCTCACATATCTTAGAAGAGCATCGAAATCCCTATGTATCCACAATGGCCTTGAATTCATGATCTTCCTAGTCTTCCAAGGTGCTAGGTTCACAGGCACCATTACTCTCTAGTTGTTCCATGCTAGGGATCAAACCCAGGGTTTTGTGTATGCTAAGCAATCACCCTACCTACTGAGCCACACCTCCAGCCCGGGACTCCAGTTTGACCAATCGTCTGGCCGGGAAATCTTTTTGCACTACCATGATGAGAATTGCAAAGAGGCAAAGGCTGACTGAGTCAGAGTCAGAGGCTCTGGGCTCTCGGGTGCTAAGGTCCCATACATGGCCTGGCGTAATGGACCGGAAGCTTGTGGCTCTGGGTCCTGAACTAGACACTGTGAGGCAGGGAGATTTGCTGCTCCAAGTGCTCTGTCAGGTGCAGATAGTTCCATTCTGGACCTTGACTCTCAGCGGCCCTGTACTCAGTAACTATCGACCATATCACTGTAGCACCCAAAGGTGTCTTGTAAGTAGACTCTTGGCTAAGAGTGAAGACATTACAACCCCTGCATCATGGGTCATTGATCATTGACTCTTGGGTCTCAGCAGCTCCCCAGAACCATATAATGGTTTTGAACATGCAGTTTCTTGTCTTCAGCTCTTCGGAGCCTTCTATGGCTTTGGCTTCCTGCCTCTTCCCAGCTTCTTTCATCGCCTCAGTTCCTTCTTCTCTCTGTTGGTTCTCTGCTCTTCCGCTGCCTCCTCACTGCTACTAACGCTGCGGCTTCATCAAGGTGGTAGCTGTTGTTTCCTCTGCCGACACCATCTTTGTGTTACCACCTCAGGCGGCTCTGCCCCTAATACAAATTTCAAGTAGGCAAGGGAAGACCATTCTGGAAAAGCTTTTTTTTTTTTAACCAGGCTTAATGTTGCGCCTCTGGAGGGTGCCACACGAGTGTTATCTTACAACAGTGAACTGAATAGCTCAATGATGTAAGTGGAGGAGATGTTGGTGACCCTGGTGCAAAATGCAGAGGGAGGATTGCATTTGCATCAGTGACAGCACACCAATCTCAGGTCCTGCAGAGGAACCAATAGTAAGTCCTGTGTTCCACCAATCACTGCCCTTCTGAGTTACCGAGATAGTAACAGAGTGATTGAGAATATCTGGAATTCACCAGGGCTTGTTTTGACTACATAAAGGCCTTCCTGAGGCTGACACAGGCTTCCTGGCATAGCCGTAACCATGGCGAGGCCTCCTGAAGCAAGACTTGCAGCTTCAGGTACAAAATTCCTTGCCCCTGGAGCCTACTAAGTTGTCCGTGGAGAGGCAGCTGGGCTGTGTTTATGACAATGACAGTCTGGTCAGTCAGTTCAAGGCTAGGTGCTCAGATGACAGTCTCCTCTGAGGGCTTCCAGGCAGAAGAGTGATCTGTCAAAGGTCTATTCCAGCAGTTTCGTTCAAAAGAAAAAGTGTAATAAAAACTCAACTGGCGTTCTCAACATTTTACCACTGATCAGAATATTTAATAGTGTTTAACCTCTGTCCCAGTCACTTAGAGAGTCACCGACCTGACTCACAAAGAGAGTGATTGTCAAACTTCTTTTCATAATGGGTCAGATAGTAAACATTTTAGACCTTACAAGCCCGGTGAACTCTGTCAAAGCTACTCAACTCTGTTGCCCGAGGCAATATGCAAATTGATGAATAGGGCTATGTTCCAATCATGGTGTATTTACAGAACAGTTAGAGGTCATTGTTTAGGAGCCCCTGTCCTAGACAGTAAGTTAAGAGAGACAAGGGCCAAACTCAAGCCTCTCTGTGTCTCCGGTTCAGCGTCGTAGCTAGCACCGAGTGTGTGCTCATGTGATAATTGTTTCTAAGCGGATGAATAAAAACTCAAGAGGAAGTGGCTTTTCACTCCTTGAAGTACTGAGCTTTGACAGTCTTTTCAGAGCATGAAATTCGTGATTCTATGTTCTGCCAACAGGCGTGTCAAAAGAGTTCCCAGGAATGATACTGCATGCCCATTTAAGGCTTCAGGCTCTCTGGGAAAGTAAATGTTCCTCCCTAAACAAAACTAAGACTCGAAACTACAAACAGGGACACAAATGCAAACAATGCACAGAGTTGGCATTGGGACAGCTACTGTAAACCCAAACGGCAGGGACAGTAGCTTCGCGGTTAAGTGACAGTTTCTAATATACTATGGACTTGAACATGTCAAGAGCAGTGGGTCTTGCCACTGCCACGGTTACTCCAGAAGGCCTTTGTCGGCCTTGGAAGGCAGCCATCTAGGCAAGATAAGCCCTAGTGAACTCCAGATGAAAGCACAGATATTCTTAATCATTCTGCTACTTCCTTGGTAACTCAGCAAGAAGACAGTGGTTGATGCAACACAGGGCTTGCTGTTGGGCCCTCTGCAGGGCCTGGGATTGGTGGATCTGTCAGCCTGCGTGCTGTCAGCTGAAGCAAATACAACCCTCATTTGCATATCACACCCTTGACACGATCATCTCCTCCAGAACTGCACTGAGAAGTCCAGTCTCTTGCTGCATTACTCCCAGTATCATCGGAGAGGCAGTTCAGAACACTAATGGGGAGCGAGCTCTGGAGTCTGATAGGTGCATAGGCCACGGAGACCGAAGCAAGTGGCTTCCATCTTTCTAATTTCAGTTCTTTCCCTGCAGATTGGAAAGAGTAATAGGACCTCCATGGTTCAGGTGAGGCTGAAAAGAGATGGTACCCAGCACGTTGCCTATTTAACAAGCGCACAAGAATGGGCTTTATCATTTCTGATACCAGCACACAGATCCACTGAAATAATTGCCTGCTACCACATTGGCCTGTGTCTGAGTGGACAGTGAGGCAGATGCCTATGGACAGCACCTGCCATTACTCTGCAGGAACAAAGGCATCAGGCAAGCAATACCTCCTGTTCTGTCCCTCCTACGTTCCACTCCCTCCCCTCTCTTTCTCCCCATCCTGCTTGGAGTTTTCTGTGTCCACAGGAGGGGAAAGTGTTCTGGAAACTGGGGCATCTAGAACCTAAGAAATGTGTTCCCAAATCTTGTGCACAAGAGGAGAGGCAGCAACTGTCTCTGAAGTGTCTGTGAGCCACAGTTCCAACTGGGAAGAGTGCCTGGGCACTTTTTCACATGAGCTACACGGGGCAATTTCCATTCCCACTTTACAACATGTAGCTGCTGAGGTATCATGCCAATCACGGCCCCCACGGTGCCTCTGATTCCTCATTGGATAGCAGAAGGTCACCCCGTGAGGACCAGGGAGGGAGTAATTTCAACGAGGGTCAGAGAACTTGGCAAAAATAAAGCCTGATATATGGAGGGTGGCGTTGCCTAATAGAAATGATGATCAGGATACAGAATAGTGGCATCAGCCACCATTGGGTCTAAAATGATTCTAAGAACAGCTCTGCCCAGAGGCTGAGTGACCTCAAAGCACCTTCCAATGCTCTGATTCTCCATGACTACCGTACAGGCTCATCAATTTCAGAATAATAGGGCAAGAGTTAGTGGCAGAGCCTGTGTGAATTAGGGAAGAGACAGGCTTTAGACTGCAACCAGAGCACCAAAGCCAACCCTGTTAGCTATAAAGAATTTAAATAGCCTTAAGTCTTAAGCTATTTGCTGGAGAACACCATACAGGAGGATGGGACAGCACATATACCCTGCACTCCGGAGACTGGAGCAGAGGGATCAGGAATTCATAACAAGTCTAAAAAGACCTTGTTACCACTCCCACACAGAAACACACATGCCCAAATATAGGAGACGGGAAAAGGGAGAGAGAAAAGAAAGCCAGACGTGAAGCAAAGGAAATCCAGCTAGCTAGGCATGATGACACATGCCTGCAATCCCAGCATTCAGGAGGCAGAGGCAGGAGTACAGCCAGTGAGTGAGTTCTAGACCAGCGTGATCTACATGGTGATTTCCAAGGTATCCAGGATAACATAGGGAGACTGTGCCCTGAAAGCATGAGAAAGATTTTGTGTACAGCTGAGTAGGTGTTGAGAGTCAGGCTCAAGTTCTTGAAAGCCTGTATTCCTTCATCAGTATGCATGTTTTCAGCAGTTTGGGGCTCCCCTAGTTTTGGCTAGATAGACAAAGATAGCATTTCCTATCGTTTGGGGAGAGAATACTATCGTAGAAGATATTTTCAAATGTAAACTTCGGTCCTATCCAAGTTATAGCGATTTGTGCTCCAGTTTCTCCTTTCTGCATTCCTACAAGCTGCAGGTCCTCACTCTATACGCGCTCCAGAAACCCTGAAGCCTCGGGCTTCCAGTCCCTTGAGGAGCCTAGCCTTACCAGTGTACCGTGACCTCATACTACCTTTTCACCCTAACCATGGTGCGGCTGGCTGCTGAGCCTCTAATGCATCCCCATAAGCAAACTGAGCAAGAGGAAAGCAAATGGAGCTAAATGAGCCACTGGCTCTGAGTATGGATCAGGGCTACAGGAACTTTAGCCAAGGTCCAGATCTTTCATTCCTGGTTGCTGAGTTGGCTGCCGGCGAGCTGTGAGTAGAAGCACGTAGCTGGTATGATCAATTGAGGTTGCCCCAAGATGATCCCTGTATTGACTTGGCCTGGTGATTTCAGGTAGCACAGATAAGCGCAAGGAAGGCAGAGGTTCAGGTGCAACCACGTGACTCTCACTGACCCAGCAGAGTGTCCTAGGGAAGGGGCATGAACAGTCTGGGTTCCACCAACAGTTTGCTCACTGATGTTACTCAATCTCAGGACTTGTACTTGGTAAAGCCCTTGATAACACAAGTGAATAAAAAAAAATTAATATTGGTTTGTTGAACAAATAGAAAATTCTAGTCTATGTATTGAGACATCTAGGGCATAGGGTATTTACAAAGGTAAAGTAAAGGAAGTAGAGTGTGTTTGTTGTAGGAGAAGTTTGCCTGGGAGTCCACATGCCATATACTCAGTGTCTACCAATCATCTGAAAGGGAGCCCACTACCTTTCTTCTGTCTTGGATCTCATGGCCCTGTGATGTCTACTTATGTCATGGGTGGGGATGATGGTTTTTCAGTTCTACGACACTCAGGTTTGCTGAAAGCCATCCACATTTTAAGGTCATCTGAGCCTAAGCATCTGGTAGGTGACTCCTCAACAGCTCCTGTATGCCTCTTGGAGCTTGAGAAAGGATTTTAATTCATCCCGACCTCAAAAAGAGAACCATACCAGCACAGGCGGGCATGCGGCTAAGGACCATCAGTATTTGGCTCTAAACATTCAGAGTACCCAGACCCTCCTAATTCCAGAACTAAATCAGGAAAAGAAATTTTTGTGACCTTCTAAAGTGCCTGAAAGCATTCTGCATCTGGAAAAGGCCTGGCAGAAATAAGGTCACGGGTCCTTGCTTAGCTTGAGGAGGTTGGTATGTAGTGACTCCACCCCCCCCCGCCCCCTTCTCTCCTATTAAACACGCCATCTGGAAGCAAGCTTACCATCTGGAAGGACTTCAACTGGGTTCCAGATGGATCTCTCTTTGATCCAATCAATACGGACAGTAGAATCCTAAGAACAAACTCTCTTCCAGATTCTGACTTGGCTGAGGGAGTGTGAATATTTCAGAACATGGGCTCCAACCAAGTAGTGCATAGATGTCTTAGGAGTAGACTCAACCAAGAGAAAGAAAAGGCACCCTGAGAAGGACTGGGCAACATCTTACAGTATCCTGAAGAACTTGGCGCTATTCCAACCCTGAGGGCAACTTCATTGTACTTTGTTTTCACAGAGAGGTCACAGTCTGTGTTCATTGTCTGGCACATTTGAGAAAGTAGAAGGAAAAAGTTAATGATTAGCTTAAATTTTTTTTTTCACTCTGCGGCTACAGGAGCCCCTGTGTGCACCATGCCACCCCACCGAGATGGGAGGAGCAAAAGTCAAGTGAAAAGGATTCCACAGTCACCTTAGCAGCCCGAAGCTGAGCTCTGAGGACTGAGATGGCTCCAAGCACCAAGCACCAAGCAGCCCAAGGAAAGCTGAAGAGAGGCAAGAGGGAAAATCCTACAAAAGAGAGGGTGGGGAATTGGCTCCAAGACACAAATAGATTCCCAAACTCACAGATACTCAACTCTCTTATGCAAATGATACACGTGGTATTTGCGTATTTTCCAGACCCCCTTCCCTCATCTACTTCATGTTTTGTTTTATTTATTTTGTGTATTCAGATGGGTGGGTGAGAGTCTACCTCACTGAATGTTGGGATGTCAGAGGATACGAGGACACCGGACATGGAAGTCAACTTTCTCCTTCAACCAAGTGGGTCCTGGGAATCAAACTCAGGCTCCTTTATCCACTGAACCAACCTGCCAAACCTGCTCTCATATACTTTAAATCATCTGCAGAATATGGGGCTGGAGAGATGTCAAATCCAACGTCATACCCTTTAAATCATCTGTAGGTTATGAAGCTGGAGAGATGGCTCATCGGATACCGAATGCCACTTGCCGCACAAGTACGAGGAACTGGTTTTCAATTCCCTGCACTCATGCAGAAAGTGGGGCACTGCCACACACGCTTCTAACTCCAGCATGGTAAGGAGCAAAGAAACGAGGATTCCGGGGTTCATGGTCACCAGCCTAGCTCCAAGTTCTGTGAAAGACCCTGTCTTTAAGAAATACACTGGAGCAAAGTAGAGCGAGACACCAGATAACATCCTCTTCTGGCTCCCATGGGTGCAGCGAAGACATAGCCCCTGGCTCACCATGAGTGCGCACACACAAACACACACACACATGAACACACATACTCAATCTCCTATGGATTATCTCTAACACAATATAAATGGTGTGTAAATGTATTCTATCATACAGCATTGTTCTGGGAACATTGAGAAGAGACCTGTTCATGTTTCTTACAGATCCAACTTGTTTCCCAAAGGTTTTAATCCATCATCACCCTTGAGTCTGCAAGTGTGGAACCACAGATGTGGAAAACCTATACTGAACAAACTGTGCTGTGAGGACGGAGACCTATGCATAGCCCGGCTCTTTGAGGACGTTCCTAGACTCTTTAGTTGTTTAATTTTTAAAAGGCCTTCTTGTTATGGAATACTAAGCACCTTAGTAGTATTCGTGTGCTTGGGTGCTACAATAAAGATGGCGATAGGAGAGTTTCAGTGGATTATGCAAACTCATATGTCTGAAAAGATGGTTATCTTGAACTTGACAGGGATGTCAGTTGGCTCCAGGAAATCTCTGCTCTGCGTGGACCACTTTATACTTTCTCAGCCTCAATACCATCCCTCCCTTTCTCCTACAATCTACTACAGCTCTGATCTGTGTGCCTAGAATAGAGGTAACATCCTGAGATTCTGATACACGCTGACTTGTTACATTTTCCTGTTGTATGTCCTATGATAAAATGCTCTGACAAGATCAGCTTAAGGAAGAGAAAGTTTATTGTGGCTCACAGTTCAGGGAGTAGGTCATGTTGGGAAAGTGCTGCCCGCAGGAGCTTAGACCAACTGGCCACACTGTGTCCACAGTCAGAAGCTTAAACAATGACCGCTGGTGTTTAGCTGGCTTTTCTCTTTTTAAAAAGTCCAAGACCAAAGCCCAGGAATAATGCCATTGCCCACAGTGGACTTGTGGGCACTGGATTTACCTAACCAATAATCCCCCAAGGGCATGCCCAGAGACTCGTCTCCCTGGGGATTCCAGATGCCATAAAGTTAACAAGAGACTAACCATCACACACACACACACACACACAAAGTATATATATATATATATTTATATTTATATTAAATAATACCTTCAGATTATTTGAAAATAAGGTTATATATGTTCAAATAGAATGTTTCTACTTTTCAACAAACAATTGGAAGTAACAAGAAACAGAACCATAATTTACTGGACTACATATTGTATAAATTACTTAAACAAACACAC
The DNA here is from genome assembly GCA_036184795.1 of Tokudaia tokunoshimensis. Classification (NCBI taxonomy): domain Eukaryota; kingdom Metazoa; phylum Chordata; class Mammalia; order Rodentia; family Muridae; genus Tokudaia; species Tokudaia tokunoshimensis. Next base: position 18,334,163 of record BTHU01000022.1, read on the forward strand.
CTACAAAACAGAGGTCTTTTTTTCATGCTTAGAGATCACTAATCTCAAGTAAGAATGTTCCAGTGTGAAGTTGCAACTTCCTTAAGGTCTCTGGAAATTATCCCCCCGAAAGGCCTTACTTAAGGATGGACAACCTTAACAATTTTGTTAAACTGAACCCTTTGCAAGGGGAAAAAATTTCTGTCACTAAAGTCAAATATGTGTCTAAAAGATGTCCCCCACCCCCACCCCAGGCCGCTTTAGATATTGGCAGAAACCTGCATGCATCAGCCTTAGAGATTTATTGTAAATCATAAAACATTGTGGAATTCTTATAACTTTCCTGTGTCCAGGATTTTATAACTCATTCACTCTACTTTCGCGTGTGTTTGTGTGTGCGTGTGTTTGTGTTTGTGTGTTTGTGTGTGTGTGTGTGTGTGTGTAAGTTTAGCAAGTTGGGGACATCCTGGAGTAGGGCTCTGAGGCAGCTGGTCACCTTGCATCTGCAGTCAGAAGGCAGGGAGGGGTGAATACAGTACTCTCCTCTCTGCCTTTCTCTTCTGTACTCAGCCCAGACCTGAGCCTGTGCCATGGTGCTGTCCACGCAAATGTCTTCCTTCCTTGGCTAACTCTTTCTAGAAATATCCTTATAGACATCCCCAGAGGTGCGTTTCCATGGTGATTGTAAAGTCAGTCAAGTTGACATTGAGGATTGTGTATCCCACCTGGCTATCCCACGGTTCAGGGGCCGCTGCTTCCGCGGTGAGGGCTGCCAGAATCCTTGGATGACAGACAGGTGGTGAGCCTGGATCCTCAGATCCATTGTCACCTGAACTATCGTGGAGCCGTGTATTCTAAGACAACTTGCAAAAGATAACAGAAACAAACGCGGTGGCAGCAATGGCTCCTTAATTCCTCCACCTGAGAAGGAAGACGAATTTAAGTCAACAACAGTCTTAGTCACAACTTTCAAAGCTCTGATTTAATGAGAGGCTCCTGACTGGCATGAGAGCTCTCTCTTTCCTTCATCTTCTCAAACTGAGACCATTCACCTCCAGTCTCAGTCTCCTCATCTGTAGTCTGAAAGTCTCAAGGGGTCCTCTTCCGGGACTCTTGAAGTTCCGCATAGCTCTTGTTTAACGTGTCCAGCTATCCATGGCCCGCAGTGAACGGATTGCCATTTTCAGGCAAGTGAGGGTAGCTGCAGTCGCTCAATGGTCATGTCTGGTAAAACGCCGCCATTGAAACCGCCCAGAAGTATGGGACAATAACAACAGCAAACCATTTCTCTCCCTAATCAGTTACCTTCAGGGATGAATGTAGCATCTCCATCCGGGCTTGAACAAGGGAAGTTCTTGAAATAACAAGTGCTGGCTCCATACTGTTTGCTTGAGTTTGGAGGATGAGGGCAGTCTGGTGTCTGCTCTCGGAGAGCGTGGACTCAACTACAGCTGCTCTGTGGTCAAGTGTGGAGTGAGAACCTCATGACACACACACACACACAGAGGATGGGATAGTTAATTCTGTTAATTTTCAAAAGGAAAGGGAGGGTGGCCTCCCAGAGGCAGAGAGGAAGTGACCTCAAAATCAGGCCTCCGGGAATGAAGAAAAAGATCAGAGTTGGGTGGTCTGGGAAGTTGGGGCTAAGATGGCATGGCCTGATGTGAACAAAATTAAATGGGTTGTGAACGATATTCACAAGCCCTGAAGCAAGTCAGTGTGTGTATGAGCTCACATGTTGGGGAGGGCTTCACACATGTTCATGTCTGAGCCTGTCTAAACTGGACATTGTAAGGTCAACGTTCAGTGTTCTTAATTTTTATTGCCTTGGTTTTTTTTTAATCTTGTGCTAATTCTTTGACAAGAATTGTTAATTCATGGCTGTGTATAGATTACTTGATCATATTGGAACCTAATTCCCCTACTACCCCACCCCCCACTGTCACCTGTCAACATGTCCCCTTCCACCTCTGTGTCCTTTGGTTGCAGGGAGTGGCCTACTGATTCCAAAAAGTGCTGTGTGCACTAAAATGCTGACTCATCCTGCTGGGGTGCTCTTGCTTAGGTCTAGTGAAGGTAACTCCCCGCGGAGGCTGTGATCCAGCGCACAGCAGTTCACATCCATCCTCTGTCTCCCACATTGGCTCTGCACCTCTTCCAATCCAGACAAACACACCTCACCGAGGGCCTTGATGCTACAGTGCCTTTCAACAGTTCATGCCCAGCTTTCACCAAAGAAAGTATAAGGCACACTAAAAAGAAAGTATAAGTATAGTAAAGAAATGGAAACTTTAAGGAAGAATCAAAAAAGCAGAAATATAGAACTCAAAACCGTCAGGACAGATATGACGAAGGCCTTTGATGGGCTTATCAGCAAACTAGACTCAACTGTAGATAGAGCCAATCATCTTGAAGAGACATCCATGAAAACTTGTAAAACTAAAGTGGAAAGAAGAGAACCTGTGGCTATTTTAAACACCATAACCATGGAGTTACCCTGACATCTGTTCCTAAAAGAGAAAGCACAAAGTCCCACCTGTCACAGCTGGGAAGTGTTCAGTCTGCATCTATTTTCTCACACTCTTAATTGGATCTACTGTAACATAAAAACCAAATATACATTAACAAAATGGGAAGACCTGCAGTTAGATTGCCGGAGACAAAGAGCGGGGGGACTCAACCAGCCATTTTAAGTCTTATTTTTTTAGATTTTATTACATTTTTTCATACAAGCTATTTTGTATTTTCCCTCTCCCAATTTCTCCCAGATCCCCAACACCGCCCTACTCACCCAACTTCTTAGTCTCTCTCTTTCAAAAAAACAAAAAGAGGAAAATCAAAACAAACAAAAACCAAAGTCACACATACACATAGCCTAAAAGACATGGGGTGTGGGGGGGATCATACACAAAAACCATGAAGTCCTTTTTCTGTTACTCAGCTACTCCTCAGCACTGGGCCTGCTCTAGAGTGAGATCGATAAGCCTACTAACATGCCATTGGAAAAAACTGATTTTCTCTCTTCCAGCAGATATAATTGAAAATACATTCTTGGGTGAGACTTTGTGTCTACTTCCCCTTCTTAATTCTGAGACTGCATCTGGTACAAACCCCATGTAGGTCTTGTGTGCACTGTCATAGCCTCTGGGACATCAGTCCTGTTGTTGGTACTAGGACCTCTGAAACCTGTGACATCACATAGGTGAGAGTGCAACCCGTATACCTGTTGCCAAGGCAACAGCCACCATATTCCCAGAATCCATTGGGCTCACCTTTACTAGTGACCACATCACCATCCTTATACATAAGAGGAGCAGCCCCCCCCCCCTGTTCCCCTCTTCTCTTTCCGCCGCCACCTTTGCCCTTTCCTCTCTCAATAAACCTCACGTGGAACTGTTTGGCCTGGTGTGGTCTTTCTGGAACCGCCCACCAATCCCAGCACCTGTGATGTCAGTTCATATGTGTATCAGTCCTTTTGCATCTGGAAGACACTGTTTGCTTGGAGCAATCCACCATCTCTGGCTCTTACAGCCGTCTATATTCTTTATACAGAATAGAAAAACAAGTACAAAAAGAAGAATAATTGATTACAGATTTTACAGGTATATTTATAAGTATATTTATATATAAGTATATATAAGCTGTACTTATATTTAAGTATATTAAGTGTAACTTATATATGTATATATACTTATATAAGTTATATATGATATATATAAGTATATATAAAAATCATATACTTATATTTTATATATAAGTATATATAGGTGTATATATAAGTATGAGTATATGTAAGTTATATTTAAATATAAGTATATATAAATATGAGTATATATAAGTATATATAATTATAAAGATATAAGTATATATAAGTATATAAAAGTATAAGTATATTTGTTCTCCTAGAAGAAGAGGAATATGAAGAGGAGCAGGGATACTGAAGAGGGATGCAGGGTGAGATGGATGTCATGGGGTCAGGGATACAGGAAAGGGATGCAGGAGGAGAGAGACACATGGGAGCAGGGGTGTGGATGGAACTGAGATGTTCTTGGACCACTGAGCTTCTTTCTTTGGTTAGGCTTAATTTGGAGTTTGTTTCACAAAAACAAATTGTGCTTTTAAATCACCTGATAATATATAACTTACTTGATAGCAATTGACTCCTCAAATATGCATTTTGTTTTCAGGAAAATATTTAGCCATTGTGATTCTTAGAAATTTAGATGAAAATATTCAAATGAGAATATCCAATTATTTTTATGCCTTTAAACCACTCTTTTTATTTCCTTTCCCTTTTCTTTTTCTTTTGGTTTTGACCTGTCTAAATATATATATATATATATATATATATATATATAATTTTTATATGTATATATATGAATGATATATAGTAATATATAAACATATATATGAATGATATATATAAATGATACATATGTAATTATATATGATATAAACATATATAAATTATATACATTGTATATATATATATAAAATTAGGGTACAACAGAATACAAGTGACAGGAAATTTAGTCTATCTTGAGGACTTGTGGAGGAAAAACAAAGGATGCACAGATTCCTGGGACCCATTACAGTAGAGCCATTCTTTCCCTGCCACCTAGGACAGATGCTATGTAAACAGAGGGAAGTATCTTAAGACGGATATCAGGAGTCCTCTGTGTCATAGAATGGCCCGTGTTAGGTGCAGAGAATAGTATAAGACCCGCTCTCCTTCCTCTACTGGGATTTGACGAACAGATGGGAGACACAGCCCTTGAACAAACAATAACACAAATAAGTATCACAGGCAGGAAAAGCAAAGAATCAGGAGAGATTCCATAGCACGTAGCTGCTGCCCACCAGGAAAAGAGTTCTGGACAAAGTGCTGCTTGGACTGAGGCTACTTGGAGCATGCAGAAAAGTTTCCAACTGCAGGGAAGGCAGGCAGGGAAGACCGTGTGTGAGATGGTAGAAAGAGTTCACAGGAAGACTTTGCTCTGCAAAAGACAGGAAGCATTGGTTGCTTTGGGAGAAGCTGGGGAAGACCTAAGCTAACAGAACAGGAAGGAGAGGGGCGGTCCCAGGGTGGAGAGGGGCGGTCCCAGGGTGGAGAGGGGCGGTCCCAGGGTGGAGAGGGGTGGTCCCATGAAGGAGAGGGGCAGCCCCAGGGTGGAGAGGGGCGGTCCCATGAAGGAGAGGGGCGGTCCCAGGGTGGAGAGGGGCGGTCCCAGGCTGTACTCGCCTTAAGAGATGGCATTTTGGAGCACCGATTGTCACCAGAATCTTACTCTGAACTCCTCTCATCATTTGTCATTGCTGTGGAAAGGACAGATCACACACGGAGCATGAGATAGAAGACAGATGGGTTTACCAAAAAGAGAAATGGAAGACTCTCAGGAGATCAAGAGAGTAGACAATGGCCAGAGAGACCAGTGTGGAGTCCATCTATGTTCCGGCAAGCTTTATGACACTTTTGAATCTTCTCCCTGTCCAGGGACTGGCAAGCACATTTGGACGACTCACACAGGAGAAAATGACACACCCCTATTCTTTACCAGAAAGCTTCCAGCTAGAGAGTCACCGTAATCGAGATTAGAGAGTTATCCATCAGAGGTATCAAGGATAAGAATGCATGTGCCCATCTCATTCTTCTGACCACTAATCCAAGTCCTGAATTTCCGGCTCCTGGTTTTACACGTCATTTATGAGGGGGGGGGGCGAGGTCCTTCACCATTGACTTTCAAACATGCAGACGAATGTCTAACTAGCTACTAATAAGATGGAAGGAACTCATGACAAGGTTTTCATGGGAATGCGAACATCTGCCTGCATTATTCTCAGATATGCTTGTGTGTGTGCGTGTGTGTGTGTGTGTGTGTGTGTGTGTGTGTTCCCATGTGGAGGCCAGAAAGCATTCACAGGCACCATTAGCTCACTGGGTAGGCTAGGCCGGTCAATGAGCTTCAGGGACGGACCTGTTCTTTTTTCCTCAAGTGCTAAGATTAAAGCAAACACCACCATGCTTGGATTTGTGGGGTTATTTTTGTTTGTTTTTTGCTTGTTTGTTTGTTTGTGTAGGTTCTGGGACTTGAACTCAGATCCTCATGCTTGCACACGTAGCAGTTTACCAACCGAGCCATCTCTCCTGCCCATCTCTGGATCTTAAAGATGAAGCCGACTTTTCCGTTTCCCAAGCCTGCGTGGCACACACCCTCAACTAGCGTTTGCCATATTTTGCTGTTCTAGATCCCACGAGACAGGCATTTTAGACGCTGGATTTACTCACAGAAACTGAGGGAGGGGATGCAGAGATAAATTTGGGATGAAGTGATGGTTGCTTTCCCTCCAGAAATCTGTTTTCTCTGATTGCCATCTGCCTGGGCATGTGAAAAAAAAATAAAAATAAAAATAAAAAAGATGCAATTGCTTAGAACAACACAACATCAGCGCCAAGCAAACATTCTTTCTGGCTTGTCCTGGTTCAAAGGATGAGCATCAATCCATATTACTTCTTCCTTCCTAGCTGTGTGTCCTCAGGCAAGTCACTTGGCCTCTCTGTGCCCCACTTCACTATATAAAGGGAGATAATAAGATTTATCTAATTCATGCTTTTGTTATGGTTTGGGAAAATGAGAATTCAGAGAAAGAAAGCCAAAGGCTTCCCAGGCACAGAACTAAACACTCAGCAAATGTCACCTATTTTTTTTAATGGCATACAAATGTCATGGTGCATATAAAAGGGGTTCGCCGCCCCCCCCCAGTTTGAAATGATTTGCTATTTAAAGCAATCTCATTTCTTAATTCATAACAGTGGCTGCTGGTTATGGGCTCATAATAATTATGTAACGCCAACATGACTCTGAAGGAAATGTCTCTTGCATGGGTTCTTGGTTGGGCTTATTACACAGAATAATAAGAACCTGTCTCATTAATATTAAACTGTTTTCTGATACAGTCGGGGTAATGTACTTTTTGAAAGCGTTTAAAGCTAGCAACACAACAGCCCGTCATGTGTAATTGTCTTTGTTTTCCAGGTCGTTAGAAGCATGACTAAACATATGTGAGGTACATCCACGGGCGTTCTTTTTCTTCCTCCCTCTTGCCGCTCTCTGGAAACTCTCAGAGTGTTGCGGCTTCTCCTGGGTTCGTCCCCACTCTCCCGCCTCTTCCCCTGATGGGACCCTGTCCACCATAGGTGTTCAAACATCCGCATGCATTCCTCCCTGAAAGCTCTTGGAGCTTAGAAGACAACCCTTAGCTTGGTAGACAAGGATGTTTGTTCTCTTCCCCCGAGCTGCAAAACAAAAGCCTCCTCAACTAGTTCCATAAATCATTTTCCAAGCAGCCCCTGACAGACACAAATCAAAAGACGAGCTAGCACGGGAACCGATTAAGATCACAAGAGGAGATCGCAGGCCGCATTGTTTCCTCTGTAATGTATCCCCCAAGAGCCTGCATTGCTGTGCACCGCTGATCATTCCCGTCCTTGTTGACGAGATTATTTTTAGAAAGTGATGCTTTCCCATTTATAAAGCTCGGAGAGAGGCGACACGGTGTAGGCGGTTGTTCTCAGCCCTGCTGCTCGGCTTCACCTGTGTGCAGCTTTGAATACTGCAGATGCTGTCTGACCTTACTCTGGACAGATGGTACTGACAGGAATTGCCCATATGGATGGCTGGGGGAAGCTTCTGAAAGGCGGACTGGACTGTCTGTCAAGAAGCTCCGCCCCCGAAACCAACTGTGTCGGAACCTCTGTGAGCAGGGCCAGAGAGAGGTGCAGATTGCTTAATGCCCTGGAAAGGAGACCCTAACACATAGGTAGGCCTGAGGGACACTGAGCTAAGTAGACTGAAGTCACTCACTTGTTTCACAAATACTGGCAACTCTTCTATGCGGGGCCTGATTGACAACAGAGCGGGTAATATACCGTGAACACTTTTTGATACTCTGACCTTAAAACCGGAACCAAAGTCTTCAAGGGTAAAGCCTAGTATTAGAAATGTTTTGTGTTGGCTTGTGTTGCGTGGAGGAGATCTCAGTATGCAGCCCCGGCTGGCCTGGAACTTGATATAGAGAGCAGTCTACCTCAAACTCATTGTGATCCTCCTGCATCTGCCTCTTGAGTGCTGGGATTCCTGACATACACTGACACACCTGACTAGCAATTGTGAGTGTGTGTATGTGTGTGTGTGTATGCACATGTGTGTGCGTGTGTTGTGTTCATATATGTACTTATGTGTGTAGCTATGCATATATGTGTGCGAGTGTGTATGAAGGCATATGGCCAACATCAGGTGTGGCTCCTCTATCATTTCCAGCTTATTTTTTTTAAGACAGGATTTATCGGAACCTGTTGCTTATCGCTTCAGCTAGACTGGTTGGGCGACGCATCTGAAGGATCTCCCTATCTTAACCTTCCAGCGCCGGACTTATAGCCATATCTCCACACCTGGCATTTAAAGTGGGCGCTGGGGATCCAAGTGTGGACCTTTATGCTTTTGTGGCAAGGGGAGTTACCCACTGAGCCACCTCCCCAGCCCCGTCCTGGACACTTTAAAAACTTCACCAGGCAAAGCTGACAATAAAGTAGAGAACCAGGAGCTGGCTGCTTGCTTGGGGCTGAGTTATGTAACAGTTCTAAGCCTCTTTCCTCATCTTTAAGACAGTAGAGAACAAATCTTCCGTCCCAGGAGCTGTTATGAGTTTTAAATTAAAAAAGAAAAAAAAATCAATAGAAAACTGCACAGGAGCTCACATCATACCTACTAGGCATTCTGTGAAGGTGTATTTTCTCCCTTCTCTCTCCTCTTTGTTTCCTCCTACTGTCCTGAAAGCAATATGTTGAGCTAACTGTATGGGATGGATGGTCAAAGGCTTGGGATGGAACCAGTGCTTTCCAAGAGCTAAGTAAAGTACAACACCACCTAGGTAACCACTTCATATGCAAACTACTCCTGGGTGCATTGAGTTGGCTACAATTACAGCTGTGGGATCCCTTCCTGGGACCACGCCTCTCCGGACTGGGACCACCCCCCTCCAGCCTGGGACCGACCCTCTCCAGCCTGGAAACCGCCCCAGGGACCGGGCTCATTCTTGGTTTTAGAGGGAGCCGGATGTGGTTTCCTAAAAAGAAAAAAAATTAAGGGGAGTCTTGAAAGGTGATTAGTTTGTACCAGAAGAGAGAGAGAGGGGAGTTGTAAGAGGCTGGGGACAGAAACAAAGCAGTACAGCAAACGTCACTTTCAGGGGACACTTGTAGGTAGGTTGGGCTTTGCAAGTATTGATTTCAATCATGTCTTTGCATCTCTGTAATCAAGAAAATGGAGTTTCCTTTTCTGACCCACATCTGCATGAATAAGAAAGATTAGCATGAGTTTTATGTCCGAGAGCAGGTAGGAGGTATATCATTTGTTTTATATGCATCTTCCTTCTTTTATTATGTAGGGCAATTTCCGCACGCATCTAGGTATTTCTAATTGCATTCTTCAGGGTGAGGGCAGGGAACCAGCTGCTTCACTAGAAAAACCCTCATTAATGAAATGGGCTCTCTGAACACATAGAGCAAAAAGCTGAATAAAGATGACGTCAGCTTCCTTAGAGTGCATTTTCATTCAAGGTTATCATCCAAGTCCTGCCGGAGGGAGGCTTGTGCAGAGCCATTGATCTCCTGACCAGCTGTGAACGCCTGTAAGACCCGATCTGCTACAACCTGTCGCTTAGGGAGCCCCTCACATCGGCTCCCTCTTTCTGTGTCCTCTTCTCTCATCATTGCAGGGATGGAGCGTCCTCCAGCTCTGTAGGTCCTTACTGACACCCCCCACCCCACCCCCACTTCTCTGCTTGGTGTGACTTCCAATGACCTACTTTACATAATGGTTTGAACTTGGCCAAACGCCAAGACATTGAGGGTGCTTGGGTGCCTGCCTGCTATAGGGTTGCTGGTAGAAGACAGCAGTTATCTGGTGGTGGTTGGGGGGGGGGGTCCTGCAGAGACTGTTAGTACCGCTTTATTTTGATGGTGGTTACATTGTTTCTCTTTCTTTCTCCCACTCACCCCTACCCTTAAGGGCCTTGCCTGTTTCAATTCATCTTCACGTTCTTGGAGTCCAGGCTAATGGTTGGCTGGAGCTGGCCCTTAAGTCAGAGAAAGGCAGCCAATCAGAGCAGGACTCTGCCCTGTCTCCCTGTGGAAACCTCTGAAGTAGTGAGGAATGTGAAGGAGAGGCTGCGGCCAGAGCTCCCAGGGGCAGTCCTAGAGAGTGCTCTTTCCAGGGCCAAGTGGGGAGGACAGACGCAGAGCCAAATTCCAGACCAGCCATCCGTGGCCAAGCCTGTCCCTGGCTCCTACATGCAGCCTTAGCAAAGCCTGGCTTCTGGTCAGCTTATGTACCTCGGAAATACCGAGGAAACGATGTGACCTTGACTCTGTAGGTCACAGAGTTTTCTCCCTAGCTTCAGGACTGCCCACCTTAAAAAGAAGCTGCCTTTGGATCTAGGGAAATTATCTGAACTTGTAAATCCGCTTTTAAGTGAGTCTTCCCTGGAGCAGCTGCTCCGAATTCAGAATAGGTTCAATTCTCAGCATCCACCATCTGATATGGCTCTTCCCAGGGTGAAGGATGTGTCTGTACAAGCTTGAGGAGAAGAAAAGATGGCCTGTCGGGTTTCCCCTTAGGACACTTGCAGTATGAGAGTCCCTGCCTTCTCAATCTGCTCATCCTGGGATGGGAGTAGCTAAGAAGTAGAGTATGTATGTGCCTTAGCATGTGCAAGGCCATCAGCTCAACCCCCAGCCCTGTAATAATAATAGTAACAACGGTAGTGGTTTGGCCTATTATCAAATACGAAGGAAAAGGGCAATTACATTTTAACTCATATTTGAGCCTAAAATGGAACATTCAAGATTTGTCTGAAAGGCTTCATTTGAAAAACAGACACGGAACATCTGACTTACTGCCCGGAGAGCATCCAGTCGTTTGTGTGATCTTTGAGATTTTAATGACATTTTCTTCCTAACTCTCCATTCCAGCTTCCTTTCTGTTGACAAGGAGTCTTGAGAAGCTCATCGCTCATTCCCAGTCTCATGTTTTGGTCCTGTGGCTCCTGCTTTATGGAATACAATCAATCTGAGGGCTATAGAGAGTTGCCTGAGAAAGGGGGAGACCCCCGTGGAAGGTTGACTGTGGCATGGTCACCCTGAAATGCGGTGCGGTTCTTGACTCTTCTCACAGTATGGGCCAATCCATCATCATCACATCATCTTTGGCAAACGAGCCTTTCTTTCTCGGTTTTTTTTTTTTTTTTTTTTTGTCTCTAACCCAGCGTCCTGCAGCTTTCTGGCTAACAGATGTCAGAATGGAGGCAACATGGGAGCCAGCAATTTCCATCAGTGGGATCACTTACACGTGTCTCTCCCTGGCAACAGGCTTTGGTGTAGAAAGCTGAATGAGGGGCTGAGAGGATGCCTCCTTGGGTAAAGTGCTTGCTGAACCAGCCTAAGTAACAGAGTTCAGATCCTCAACACCTGTGAGCAGGGGCAGTTGTGGTAGAGTAGGGTGGGTACATGGAGATACTGACAGCTAATTGGCTAGCCAATCTAGCTGAAATGCCTCTGGGTTGGATGAGAAACTCTGTCTCATAAGGTGGAGAGCAGTAGAAAACATCCAAAGGCAACCCCTGACTTTACATGCACTTGCTAGTAAATAAGCATGCACATACGTGTGCACGCATACACATTAATGCATGTATACACACAAAACAGCTGAGTAAAAGTCCTTATGACCACTAGCAAAAAAACCAAAATGCCTCTAAGGGAGCAACATAAGAGAGGAAAAACCAAGCCTGGGATAGAAATGGTCCTTTGCAAACAGCAAATAAAACCAATTAAGTTTGTTTCTAAACCAGCCGGTTTCGGAAAGAACAAGAACCAGTCATGAATGACAGCCAGCAGGGTAATGTGTCGGCCAGGGTACCAAACTAGGCATTAGTCACTATGACACACAGGGCTCTGTAAGATGCATGACTGGATGGGATGGAAAAGAGACAGTGGCTAAGCAAAATTACCCATGCCATGTCCCACCAGGGTGCCTTCTCTGCCAATCATCTTCTGTTGCTATGGAAAATTAACTGAAAAAAAAATAACTTAAAGGCAGAAAGATGTATTTTGGCTCATGGTTTTAGAGGCTCTGGCCCATGTGGGCAGGACCCATCACGGTAGACTTGTGAAGCACAACGACATAAGAGCAGAAGAGTGTGATGGAGCAGAGCTCCTGGCCAGGAAGCAGACTGAGAGAGAAATGGCTGGAAACAAGATACATTTTTCAGCACTCCCCCAGTGACCTGCTCCAAGCTCTGCTTAACTTCCATCTCCTAGCTTCCATTGCCGCTCAATCATGCCATCAGATTACGTATCATCAATGGATTAATCCATCGGTTAGGTCAGAGCCTAACCTCACAAGCCAACTGCTTACCAGACACCTCTGAACATTGCACTGAGGACCATGGCTTGACCACCTGAGCCTTTTGCAGAGACTCTCCGTATCCAAATCATAACACATGTTGTTTCAATTCTCTAGGCCGATGAGCACATGATGTAGGTTTTGTGTGTTTTACTGATACTAACTTCTGAAACATATGGATACACTCAAAGTGAGTGCACAGCCCTAATGTAATCTACCAAAACCAACAAAGAGGAGAAATCCACCACGCCAGTCACAGCAGAGCCACCTTCTCTTTCTCCTTTCCCCAGGGAAGCCGCGTGCTCATTTCTATTTGGAGGAGCTTGTTTCACTATTGCAGTTATCCAAGAGAATAATTAATACAAAGAAGGAGTGAAGGTCAAAGGAGGGAGAAGATTTGGGGCCCTGCTTGTTACCTCATGAACCCACTCTTTTCCTGAAGAAAAGGCAACCTCTGTCCCACCCCCATTACTGTGGCCACACATTTTTCTGCTTCTTTGTCTGTCTTGGAATTTTCCGAAATGTTGAAGAGAGACAACCAAGCTGTAGGGTCATTACCAATCTGTTTCCATCCCCTGTGGTACCCAGTTACTCCACTTCCCCACCCTCCTCCCTCATCCCTGTTCTTCACATCACCTATTTAAAGAACCACATTCAGGGCTAGAGAAATGGCTCAGTGGGTAAAGTGCTCTTCATGTAAGTGTGAAGATCTGAGTCTGGACCCCTAGCACTCACATTTAAAAAAAGCCAGGGATGTAGGCAGGAGGATGCTCCAGCTCACTGCCAGCCAGTCCAGCAAACTGGTAAGTTCCAAGTTAAGGAAGAGACCCTGCTATACAGTCACCAAACCCTGGCACTAGTGTGGATGCCAAGAAATGCTTGCTGAAAGGAGCCTGATATGGCTGTCTCCCGAGAGGCCCTGACAGAGCCTTGCAAATATAGAGGCGGATTCTTGCAGCCAACCATCGGACTGAGTCTAGGGTCTCCAATGGAGGAGTTAGAGAAAGGACTGAGGAGCTGAAGGGGTTTGCAACCCCAGAGGAAGAACAACAATATCAACCAACCAGATCCCCCAGAGTTCCCAGGGACTAAGCCGTCAACCAAGGAGTACACATGACTCCAGCTGCATATGTAGGAGGGATTGCCTTGTCAGGCATCAATGGGAGGAGAGGTCCTTGGTCCTATGAAGGTTTGATAGATGCCCCAGAGTAGGGGAATTGAGGGCAGGGGGTTGGGAGTCGGGTGGGTGAAGGAACACCCTCATAGAAGCAGGGGGAGGTAGGATGGGATAGGGGGTTTCCAGGAGGCGGGGAACCAGGAAAGGGGATAACACTTGAAATGTAAATAAAAAAAAATCCAATAAAAAAAAAGAAAAGAAAAGAAAAAGAGACCCTGCCTTGGAAAACAAGATGGTGGGCAATAGAGGAAGATACTTGACCTCCGCCAACATGGAACAGTCACTGTTAGCATCAGGATTAAAGTAATTGGATAAGAATGGGTCCCAGAAAAGAGCATCTTGGCAACCCTTGTGGCAGGCTTCTATTCCAATAAAGCCCCATGATGAGCAAGAAAATGATTCTAATTTAAAATCTGCAGCATAAATTTCCTGAAAGCCTTCCAAAGCAACAGGAGAACACACCTGAAATATGTTGGGATTCAATTTCCATTCGAGGTCTTCCACAGAAGGAGGCTCATTAGCATTAGCATAGAGAGCATAATGTCAACTTTTTACAGAGATATACAGCAATAGTACCTCGTGATGCTTACCTCCGAGGACTATGAATCCTCTAAGCCAGGAAGCTGTAGCCAGTGGGTATGGGTGGGGACATGTGTCTGCAACGAGAGGGCTCATTTACAAAAAGAACCAGGAAATGGAGTTCAAATAGCAACTAATGGTTAGTAGAGGTTCATATTCACGGGCCCCAGAGCCCTGGTTTTGCACAGTATCAACTTGTTGGTGGCAAAGATCTATACTGAGTGTATTATTAGGAGGAGGGATGTACATTCCTTAGAGAGAAGAGAGGAGGAGAGTAGCTCACACTTGGCCGCCAGCTACTAGAGCTGCGGACTGCTTTCCTGTAGATCTCTGCTGACTTCCTCCAGCGCCCTGCATTAATATGAAATTAACAATGCGCTACTCGCACTGAACGTCGTCTCTGAAAAAAGCCCACGTTATGCTTTAAGCCTTTTATCCCCAAATAATAGAAGTCATGAGGTTAAAGTTTGTTCACACAGCTTTTCCCCAGAACAGCTGTACAATTTGATGTGAAGGATGAAAGCAGATACTGTGCGGATCTCTGTAGTTAGAAAATGCTCTGAAAGGCCTAGTAGTCAAGCTTCACTCCACATCCCACTCTGTCATGTGTGGATGGTTTCCTACGTGCAAGCTTTGCAGAGTTCCTCTTATTCATTGTTATTACTACTTATAGTGTAACAACAGAGTGACTCACCCTCCTGAAAGGCTCAAGGATAACCAAGGAGAAAGGCAGAGGAGAGAGTTCCGTTTAGTAAATTCCCAATGAACACTTACTCTGTCTGTCATCATAAGACCAGAGTCTCTAAAGAGTGTGCCCTCAGGGAGACAATGTAAAACCGATACACAAATAAATATACATTATGGTGTGCAAGGTAAGTGTCTCACAAAACTTGGTTAGTGTGTGCTGCAGTGGGTGGATCAGGATGTAGAACGATTTATAAAAGTTTCTACTTCTCCGAGAGGGAACGGGACACAGAGGACAGATGTTAGCCACGCTTAGGGAGACTGGCCCAGATCCCAGCTTCAGAAAACAACCAGTAAATCCCTGCTGTGGTTTGACTATATATCCTTCAAAGGTTGTGTGTTGCGAGCTCGGAAATGAGGCAGTACTGAGAGGCAGAAGGACCTTTAAGAGGAAACAGAACCACCATATGGCTCAGCTAAACCACTCTTGAGCACAGCCCCCAGAGGACCGGATGTACTACCACAGAGACACTTGCACACCCATGTCCACAGCTGCTCTATTCTCAGTGTCTAAGAAACGGAATCAACCTAAATGCCCACCTATAGAGGAACACATAAGGGAAAAGTGAGGTACACGCACACACACAATAGAATTTTATTCAGCAATTAAAAAATTAGACCATGGTGTTTGGGAGGAAATGAATGCAACTGGAAATATTTATGTTAAGCAAAATGAGCCACATGGATTCTTTCATTCAAGGAGCCTAGATTTTCATTTTTATATGTATATAAGAGAAAATGTAAGGGAGGTTAAGTTTGGGATGTAGAGACATCTCAGTGGTTAAGAGCTGAGCTGCATTTCTAAGAGCTACATATAACTCTAGCT
Organism: Tokudaia tokunoshimensis; assembly: GCA_036184795.1. NCBI lineage: Eukaryota > Metazoa > Chordata > Mammalia > Rodentia > Muridae > Tokudaia > Tokudaia tokunoshimensis. Next base: position 18,349,926 of record BTHU01000022.1, read on the forward strand.
CCAAAGGATCCAAAGCCTGGAGTGGGCAAGTGTGTGCGAGTGCAGGTTTATGGGCATGTATGTGACCACACACACACACACAAATATTATTTTTTAAAAAATATCACACACACACAGAGGAAATAAGTTTGGTTACCAGGTATCAGAGATTTTCATTCTTTCAATGTGTATACCATGCAGGTCATGTAACTAACTAGAAAGGAGACTGTGAGTGGAGAAAAGGGGTTCTAAGGGAGCCTAGGGAGGGGAAAAAGAACAAAAAGCAAATAATAACATATGATGTAAGAGCAGAAGAGGGGGTGGTGGGGGAAAGAAGGAAATGGGCAAGAGAGGGACAGGGGGATGAGGGAAAGAAGCAAGGACAACACAAAACAAAACAAAGTAGGTATGACAATCCCACGATGAAATATACTACATTTGGTTTTTTTATAAAGCATATAATAAGAATGAAGAGACAGAGTGTAATGCAAGGGAGGTGGCTTGGTCTTTGGTGGCCCTACTCCTGGAATTGATTTTAGTCTCTCTCTCTCTCTCTCTCTCTCTCTTGACATCAAGTTGTCACTTAGCATGTCTGACCCCTTAATAGTTCTTGACTTCCTGTTCAACACAGTGACCTCTCCCTCTCCCAAGGGCTCTCCTGTGATGTCATCAACTGTTAGACCTTCTCCAAAGGCTGATGTTGGACTTTCCACTTATAAAGCTGTGAGTCCAGCCTGCATCTGTGCCTTCATCATAGTAATGAGAGGTGGGTTTATAAGCATCTCCAACCTTCCCAAGAAGAGAAGACGTGGCTTTCACATGGAAGAATGAGTGGATCTCCAGGTGGGGTGCTCAAGGCACTTGTAAAAACAGCAACAGATTATCTTCAATTTTAAGATGCACATATTACTAGTTCATAACCCTATCTCTTCAAGCCCTTTAATAACAAGCGTGCCTCAGAGACCTTGCATCGGTTGATCTTAATGGAAACGAGGACTCTTGGTTTCAGTGAAGGAAGTAAATAAATGGAGAAAGATGCAGGGTGGAAGAGAGGGGATGACAGACAGCAGGGCCAGATAACATGTAGACCATGGTTCTCAACCTTCCTAATGCTGAGACCCCTTCATACAGTTCCTCATGTGGTAACACCCAACCATTAAATTATTTCATTGCTACTTCAGTGTTGCACATCTGTGTGTCATGCTGTACTTGTAGAGGTCAGAAGACAATCTGTAGGAGTTGGTTCTCTCCTTCCAGCATGTGGGTCCCAGGGTTTGACTCTGGTCCTCGGGCTTGGCAGTGGGCCCTTCTCTGATGAACCACCTTGAGAACCCTGGTGCTTCGTGTTCTGCTGTGTTTTCTCACATTGAGGGGATTGTACTGGTGAAGAAGCTGTAATGGGAAGAAGGACAGTTATACGAGTAAATCTTAATTGTCAACTTGCTGGGATTTGGAATCACCCAAGAAAAAAACGTCTCAGCATATCTTTGATGATGTTTCCCTGGACCCGAAGGTGGGTGGCACCATCTGATGCTGGGGATTAGAAAAGGGGGAAGCCAGATGAGTGCCAGAATCCATTGCTCTCTGCTTTTTGACTGTGGACACAATGTGACCAGCCACCCATTCCCGCAGGAAATCTCCTTCACTACCATGATATCCTGTGAAACTGTGGTCCAAATAACCCCCTCCTTCCTTAAGTTGCTTTAATCCAGTATTTTGTCTGGGGATAGTAACTAGTACAGCAGAATGTCACAGCAAACATGATTAGGAATGGCATAGGGCTGGCGAGTACTTATTCACTGAGGTATGCAAAGGAAAGATGGCATCTTTACTCCCTTACACAAGCTTATATGTCAAAGTTTACCTCCCTATCAGTGTGAAGTGACTGGGACTCCACAGACAAACTTGAGTCATGTGGCCAGCACATCAGCACAGAGCAGGAGAGAGAGCAAGCCTCTCCAGGCCATCAAAGTCTTCTTCAGGAACCCAGTAAACCAAGATATCTATGCCTACTAGCAACCACCAAAGCGTAATTGAATTCAATCTTGCTTTTGGGAGGGTGAATAGAGGCCATCCTTGGAGGATATGATGTTGGCCATCATCTGTCCTCAGCCTGGATGTCTCTAGCTCCAGTGCTCTGGTGTCACAATTGGTTAGCAGGCAGTAAGTACTTAGATAGAATCTCTAGCCACAGTGGCCTCTTTGTCTCAGACTTAGGCCATGGGAACCTTAGAGATATGTAGATAATGAAACAATCACAATGGGCCTCAGGGTCAAATGTGAAATTCCTTGGGTCAGAGTGACTGGGTGACTGTAGGTATTTTAGAGAGTATCATCCTTGGGATTGGCAGTCCATCCACAATGGAAGGTAGTGACAACTTGCAGATGGTGACCAAAAGTGTGCCACAGATAAATCCCATGTTCTTCTGGCATCCCAGTACTCAGTATATGTTGGAATAATCTATCAAGCCTCTTTAGTTTTCCTTTGGTTCAATTTTTCTACTTTAACACATTTTTTTGATTTTCATACAGTTACAATGAATAATGCGCTATTTTGCCTATCTCCATGAGTGATGATATTTTGCAAAACAATAGCATATTATCAAAACCACGACTTTCTTTACAATTAAAATAGGGACCCAGGATCCCTCATGTTGGCCTTTCTATATCAGGCCAGCTTCTCTCCCTCCTCCAAACTCTCTGGCAATATTGTCAACCTGAAATGATCTAGAATCAGCTAAGAAACATACCTTTAGGAAGGTCCATGAGTGATTGTGTTGATTTTATTAATTGAAGTTGGAAAACCCACCCTAAATGTAGATGGCACATCACCTGTGCTTGGATCCTGACCTGCATTTGAAAAGGCGAAACCAGCTGAACATTGGTATTCATCTTCCTTTGCTTCTTACTACAGATGTGATGTGACCGTGACCGGTAGCCCATCAAGTTCCTGTTACCAGGACTTCCTTACCATGATAGACTGTGAGCCAAACTAAACCCTTTCTCCCTTAAGTTACTCATGTCAGGGTAATTTTTCACAGTAATGGGAAACATAGCTAAGGCTTAAAATGGGTGCCAGAAATGGAGATTTTTATTGTGATCAACTTGACCATGTAGTTATTAGGTTTTTTGGAAGTATATGTGGCCAAAACGTAGAAGAGTTTGGTACGTTGGACTAGAAAAGCCAGTATGGTGGGAACTGAGATTAATGGGCCTTTCTGGTGGGAGCCGGGAAGACAAATGATGAGAGCTGTAGAGTGGAGGAATGACCCACGAGATCTCAGAGGAGAATAAGGACTCTATCAGGAATGGATTCTGCCCATGTCCTGAAATTTTGAGTAAAGTTGAATTTAAAAATAATGGACTTCTTTGGCTGGGGAAATTTCAAAACAGGGGAGTATTCCAGCTGTGCCATGCCTAATTTTATTGCACTTATCCAGGTCTATGGTGAAAAATAGCAAATAAATAGATAAATCAAGAAGGAAGATATAAAAAATGGGCAGTTTGTTGAGAAAGAAAACTGCTTAGGCAAGTTAGTTTAGAGACTGCAGTTGTGAAAAGGAACCATCCCATTCCACGCTGAAGTAATAGGAGACATATCTCAACAGCAAATCCCTCTCCAATCAAGTCTTCCACTTGTGAAAAATTCAAACTTATTTGATGAGTCAAGAATTCAACTGAAGAGGCTCTCAGTCATTTGTAATTTATTTTATTCTTTATTCTGAACTCTACATTATCTGATGTCTATATATTATTTCTTCTTTCATTTGATTAATGTTCCTATTTTTTACTTTCAGTTTAAAGTGGGTTTCTTATAGATAGCATATAGTTGAGTTATGGTTTTAATCTACTATATCAATTGATATTTTGTCCATTTACATTTAGTGTAGTTACTGATTTGTTAGACCCTTGCTTTATTTTATTTTCTGATTGACTTACATACTAATTTTATTTTTGATCTTTTGTTATGTTACATTTCCTTAGAATTATTATTTTATTCATTTGTAGTATTTTTGGAAATATCTGTCTATGATTTTTGTAGTGATTATTGTATTTTCATAGCTTCTCATAGACTTTAGTACAATTGTTTTGCCAGTTCAATTACAGTGGACTGTGAACAGCTCTATACTGCCTAATTTTAGGTCAACTAAACACAAACTAGAGATATTTTGGGAAGAGGAAACCTCAATTAAGGAAATTGTCCTATTACATTGGATTCTTGCAAAGTCTGTAGTGTATTTTTTTTTTGATTAATAATTGATGTGAAAAGGTCCAGCTCAATGTAGATAGTACCTACCATGAACTTCTAGTCCTGGGTGCTATAAGAAAGAAGGCTGAGACAGCCATGAAGAACAAGTCAGTAAACAGTATTTCTGCCTCTGCCTCTAGGTCCCTAACTTGAGTTCTAGTCCTGACTTCCCTGGATAATAGACTACCAGTTAGTTGTCAGATGAAATATCCCTTTCCTCCTTAAGGTGATTTTAGTGTTTTATCACAGCAATTTAAACCCTGAAACAAAGTCCTTCCCTACCTCCCCATTTCAAATATAATTGTCTTTGTTATTTCAAATATAATTTCCTTTGTTACTCAGAATCACATCAAGCCATGCTATGATTTTTGCTTTCATTGTCAAATATAATTTAGGAAACCCAGACAGAGAGGAGAATCTATTATACTTATTCAAGCTTATATATACCATTTTTTCTTCTTCTAAAGAGTATTTTCCTCAAAAATTTCTGCTTTGTTGGTGACAAACTCTTAGTTTTATTTCATCTATGAATGATATAGATCATTCGTCTATGGATCAAATTCAAATAACTGGGTTTGCAGAGCAAGCACGTTTAGTGGCCCTCATTAAGTATTTTTATTCTAATGGCCCTCATTAATGTGTTTTGCTATACCTTGAAATCTTAGTCAAACACCTTTTTTCTTGACATATGTCAGTTATCTTTTGTCTTCTCTTGATTGATGTCTTTCATTCTGTCTGAGATAGGGTTGTCTACGGGGTTAGTTTTCATTGTCAGTTGAAGACAATCTAGACTCACCTGTGGAGAATATCAGAAATGAGGAATTGCCTAGTTCAGTTGGTTTAGGGGCATGTCTGCCACAGATTATCTTAATTACATTGACGGATGTGGGAAGACCCAGCCCATTATGGGCGGCAGCATTTCCAATTTGAGTCATAAGCTAAAAGTAGGGAAGGTGAGTTGAGGAGTAAACATGGGCTAGTTCATTCGTTCTCTCTGCTCTTGACTATGGATGTGATTAATTGCTTCAAGCTCCCACCCCTGCCATTTCCCTGCCAGGATAGACTATAACTTGGAACTGTGAGCTGAAATGAACTCCCCTCTTCCCTGTGTGGCTTCTCTCACAGTCTTCTGTCATAGCACCTGGAACGGAAACTAGGGCATGACTGAACAGTATCCCTGACTAATCCACCTTGATTCTCATCCAAACCTTAACTCCTCTTTAAGTTTATTCCCTATCTGGTAGACACTACATTTCTACTCCACTTCCACTCTTTATTAGTGTGTGCTTCTATAACAAAGCACCACAGTTAATTAGTTTAAAAACAACTCACTTCCCTGTGCTAGGAACACAAGGTCAAGGACCCAGAACGGTTGGTCTGTGGTGTGGGTTTTCTTTCTAGCTTGTAGCTGGATGACTTGTGGGCATATCCTCATGTGACCAAAAAAAAAAAAAAAAAAGAATGTTTCAATTTTGTTCCTTGTTGCCCAGACAAAAGCAACTTGAGAATTTATCATGTTACAGCCCATCATTGTGGCGAATTATAGGTTCCAGGAACCTAAAACAACTGGTTGCATCACAGCCACAGTTATGAGTAGAGAGCAGTGAGTTAATGGGTCCACAATAGTGCTCATCTCACTTTCTACATAAGTATACAATCCAATATCTTCTTCCTAGGGAATGATGTCTCCCACAGTTCCACAGGCCTCAGGTCTTCCCATCTCAATGGAAGATAATTCCCCACAAACATACCTGTAGGCCCTCCTATTCTAAACAATTCTTCACTGAGACTTTGCCCAGGTGATTCTAGATTGTGCCAAGTTCACAAACTGTCACAGAGTTTGTCTGATGTCTCTTCTTAGAACAATATCGCCATTGTGAGAGGATTCATTCTCATCAAAGTCTAATCATCTCCAAAGGCCTATTGGAAATATATTCATTATTAGGACTTGAATATATGAGTCTGTTGTGTGAAATAATTCAATAGTCTATAATATACTCCTTTGAAATTCTTAGGACCTTTTCATGGCCACAGCCATTTTTCCTTACTTGAATTCAATCCTTTCCTAACTGGACTCTTTGCCTATAGCGTCCCAAGCACAATCATTACCCACACTGTATGTAACGGGACTTATTCTCATTATCTTACAGAATATACTTCAGTATATTCCGTATTCTGACTAACTATATTAAGTCTAGATGCCTGAGCACACCATCAAAACTCTTGCTTGTCCCAGCATCTAGACCTCCAAAGTTCATCCTTTAGACTTTGTTGAACCTAAAATGCTTGCTAAATGTTCCTCATTCTTGAGTTTCAGCTTAGACATCACCTCCTCTAACAAGCCCTCCATCGCCCTTACAGCTGTATCAGGTATCTTTTCTAGAAGTCTCTGACAACCCTTTCCTACCATGTAATGTAATCTTATTGCAGCTTTATGTTTTCCTTTCTATTGCCTGTTACTACACCTGGCCACAGACTCTTTAAGAGCAGTAGCTTGTCCTAACTCTTCTCTTTTCCTAGGTGCAGGGTTTCATTCCTAGCGCAGGAAGATTCTTTGTGATTACTGGGTATAGTCCATTTTGGCAGCTTCTTTACTTACTGATGGGAAAACGAGTAAGGAGAACTTAAGTTGTCACTCAAAGACAACTCAATAAGGAGCTCAGAAAGCAAAATACATCCCCATGGAGAGTCAAGCATTGCTTTCTGGGCCCTACTACTAAAAGAGGTGAAAGTACTCAAATTACTAAGTTCCTTAAGGCTTCCGTGGTGGTTACTACAGTTACCTGGATCTAGAATCACCTAGGAGACAAACCCCTGGGCATACCTGTGAGGGATTTTCTAGGTTGGACTAATTGAGATGGAAAACCTACCCTGACATAGATGATATCTTTCCATGGGATGGTGTTTCGGATAAATAAGAGGGAGAATGTGAATTGAGGACCATCATTCCCTGTTGTCTTTCCTCTGAAGGTGGCCTGCCTCCTCAGCTGCTGCTGTGCCTTCCTACCACAGTAGACAATAGCCATCAAAACCATGAGCCCAAATAAACCTGTCCTTAAGGTAATTTTTGTCAGATATTTTGTTACAGCAGCAATAAGTCTTCCTAGATAAAACTAAGGGGTTGTTCTAAATCACTCCCTCTGTAGGAATGGCTCAGAAATCACAAACATGGGAGATATTTCTTATTTTGGCAGAGAATGATTTGGGTACAGCCAGGTTTATAATGAGTCTATGCAATCTGTATTTCCTTAACTGGTCACTTTTTTGCTGATTAGTTCAAACAGTTATCGGTCCTCTGATGGGCAGCAAGCACCAGATGGGTTTCATTTTAGATATTTTATAAGTGTTGTTACACAGGAAGCGAAGGCACAAAATTCTCTATAATATGACATAATTTTTCAGAGTTCAGACAGAAACAGTGTGTTCATAAAGAAAAAATATATAGAAGGGACAGAGAGCTGCTCCCTCCGATTGCATTCAGAAGTAGTTACATAACTGCTCCATTGAAGAAGCATGAGTCATAGGATGTAATCCATCACAAAGCAACCCATCAGATTTAGTCTACAAACCCAACATTTGCTCAGCTCTTAAAGAAAATTTACCATACATTTCATTCTTCCGGTCACTTCCAGGTAATAAGATGTCGTAAGCATAATGCCAGAGGCTGAGGTGAAAAGCGCTGTGTAACAACACAGCATCAGCTTGGTTTTAAAGAGAATTGGCTTCTCTCTCCTCCCTATCTCTTGATCTTTAACTCTTGGTGGCATGGGGGCTTGATACTCCCTATGGATGGGAAAACTGGGGTAAAGATGTAGAAGAGACAGGACACTTGTAGCTTGCCTGGTATGCCTATGAAGATCTCACACTGCTGTTCTCTGGCCTTGGTTGATATTTAAAAGTACCTCCCTCATTGGTGTCATAGGTGATCATTGGGAGCTCTGGAGGGTGGGACATTTATCATCTGAATTTTCCTATAAGGGAATAAAAAGATCCTCACATGACTGGTCAATTGCTTTTTCCTCGGCTTTCAGGAATCTCTACCACCTTCAACCTGTCTTTTGAGTTTTGTTCCCTCTGCCCAGGTGACCCTTGTCTGATCCCAGTGGTTCCCTCATGTTCTCATTGCCTCTAATGATCTTGAAAAAAGGGAAATTATCCCCCCCCAAATATGTGCTATTTCTAGAAAACAGCCCTCCTCTCTCATCTCTAGTTCCCACATCTTAATGCATGTTCGATTTATGTAAGGGCTGTAAATGCCACGGAATCAAGATTTCTGACAACCTCCTTTGCATTTGCTGGGGCGTGCTGGGGATTAAACCTAGGAACTCGTGCATGTTAAGCACACTCTCTGCCACTAAGCTGCACTTCTAATCCCAGCTTTCTCCTTTGTAAATTTTATAGAGTAAGGGTTCCCTGTGTTACTTTAAAATTGGACAACTAGGACCAGGTAAGATGTCGCATGCTTACTGTCCCAGCACCTGAGATGCCTTAGCCCAAAGGAGCATGAGTCCAGGACAGCCTGGGTTACATAGTGGGACCCCCATCTCAGACTAGGGAGTCAAATCAAAGAGGAGATGATTATTTAGTGAAGCTTTTCTCTTCCTATCTGCCCTCTCAGGGTAGAGAGACCCACTTCTAGCTAGCGTTGGCACACGATTGATGGGTCATTGTAATGAGTAGGCTCTTCCTTCTTGTGTTTTATAGTCTAAGGAAAGGATAAGATCAGGGTTTGGGGTTGTTCTGTTTTGGTTTTTGATGGTGCTGGAAGCTGGATCTAGAATCTTTCATATATTCAGTAAGTGCTCCTCCACTGAGCTGGATACCCAGTGCTCTTTTCACTTTGGAATTAAGACAGGATCCCACTGAGTGACCCAGTCTGTCCTTGTGACCTTACTCTGTAATATAGTCTGGTCTTGAGCTTGTTCTCTTCCTACCTCAGTCTTCCAAAGAGCTCTCATTCACGGCCTGCACCATACACCACCAGCCCCGCTGTATTTACTTTCATGTCCTGATGCTGGATGCTGCACCTGTTTTCAGGACTGGTATACTACACTCTAAACCAGCAAGCTTAAGACAACAGAGATGCATTTTTTTTTTCAAATTCTAGAAACAGGAGTCTGGAATGAGGGCCATGCTTCCTCAGCAGGAACGAAATTAACTCTCATTTTACACTATCCTAGTCTCAGGTAAGGATACTGCCACAGCATCCAATGGACTGGATGGCTTAAACAATAAACGGTTTCTCAAGGTTGTCTGGAAGCTAGAAACTCAAGGTCCAAAGGCTAACCAGCCAGAAATCTGTTGGATGCCTGGTTTGCTACTGGTCACCTCCTTAAGTGAAGAAGATAAAAATAATTTCTTAGGTCACTTCTAACAGGGAGACTGATTTTATTCATGAGATCCACCCTCTCATGATGTAAATCTCTCCCAATGGCTTCACATCCTAATACCATTCCACTGAGAAGGTTAGGATTTTTAACATATGAATTTTAGCGAAACGCTGATATAAGCTATGGACCATCATAACTATCACACATTAAATTGTTTGTGGCTGTTATCAGTCCAATTCTTTTTTTTTTTAGCACTTGCATGTGTGTAAATGTTCACATGTTCATACAAATATATGCACACGTTTGTAGAGGCCAGAGGTTGACATCAGTATTTTCTTCAATTGCTTTCTATCTTATTTTTTTTGAGAGAGGGTCCTTCTTTGAACTCAGAGATCACTGATTTGCCTAGACTAAGAAGCCAGCAAGGTCTAACAGTCCTCCTGTCTTGGCCTCCCAAGAGCCAGGATTACAGACACATGCTACCACATGTATGGCTATCCAATCTCGGGTCTACCTGCTTGCATAGTAAGCCCTTTATCATTCCTTTCTCAGGCATTGTACCATTCCAATTTCTACTTTTTTAAACACATCCATCTTCTCTTGTGTTTCCACAGGGTCCCATTATAAATACATCAGTTACTGCTTTAAATTTCACCCTAATGCAGTATGATATTACCTTGACGGCACCGGTTCAAAGATGCTCTTTACAAATAAGGTCATAGGTGCAGGTTCTTAGTTGAATGAATTTTGGTGGTGTGAGGGAGGAGGGAGATCACCATTTAATCCAGTTTAGGTACATTATAATAATCTGCTATATATAAAGGTTTGATATCTTTACCACTATGAAAATGCACATCATTTTACACAAATAATGCTTTAAGGGTCTCTGTCGCTTTAATTTTGGGAAGGCTTATGGCAAGCACCTATGAGTCTCACTGGAGAACATTGCACATTCATGAATGGATGTCACAAATGGAACACACAGTTTAGTAAACGTGGCTGTGCAGCTTGGGAGGGAATCAGAGCCAGCTAATAATAAATAGCTGCTCTTGAGATGAGCAAGCTGACGTCCCCTCTCCCCCCTCCCCCCCCCCACCCGCCCCAACACACAACTGAATCCTCAGAGAGGTGATGGGCTAATTGTATTATGTGACTTGTGGTGGTGGTTTGAATATGCTTGGCTCGTGGGAAGTGGCACTATTAGGAGGTGTGGCCTTGTTGGAGGAAGTACATTGATGTGGGTGCAGGCCTTGAGGTCTTATGCTCAGACTCTTCAGAATGTGGAATGAGACCCTTCTCCTAATCTACTCCTACTTGCCTTTGGATCAAGATGTAGATCTCTTGGCTCTCCAAGAGTCTCTTCACAGCAATAAAACTCCAACTAACATACTTGTGAAACAAAGGCACCTGCATCATTATTCTATGTATTTTGACTGTCGTAACATGTGTGTGTGTGTGTGTTTAAGAATTATTTAATTAATTTAAGTAGAGCAGTACACTGAGGCTGTCTTCAGACACACCAGAAAAGGGTATTGGATTCCATCACAGATGGTTGTGAGCCACCATGTGGTTGCTGGGAATTGAACTCATGACCACTACAAGAGCAGTCAGTGCTCTTACCCGCCGAGCCATCTCTCCAGTCCCATGTGTGGTTTCATTCCAGGTTATTGTAAATGTTTTAAGCGTCTGTAGCATTTTTGGTAATTCTCCTAGGAGCATCTCATAGTACCCGTCCCTTTTCCTGAAAGCCTGAATAGTCAGATGCAAGCTTGTTCAAGTGATGATGTAGGTGACCACTTAGAACCGAAGAAACTGAAGGGGAGCCTCCATGATCATTCTCCAAGCCAGGATTTTTACACAGACTTCAGATGTAGTTTCTTGCTAATGTATCAGCTACTGATTGTCCTGAATTTAGAGCTGAAAAGAAGCGCGACAAAAATGATCTATGGATAAAGACAAGGTATTGGTTTTCCATCTGGTCTTTCTAGACTGGGACTAATCTTTGTAGGGTTTTTGATTTTGCTCAGTCAAGAGTATATTTTGGAACATTCTATGTATGTCAAACATATGCACCTGCACGCATGTGCATGCACACACACACATATACACACATACATGCATACATATACACAGATGCAAACAACACCTGAATACAAACCCATTCATGCACATGCACATACATGCATGCGTATACAAACATGTGTGCACACGTACACACATTCACACAGATACCCATCTTTGCTAATCTGCTTCAGTGAGGTTGTCCGCAACTTTAGCAACTGAAGTACTATCATTACAAAGAACGTGTATCTCTTGTTCAGAGATTTTTAGACACGGGTAATTTAGTTTGTTACTATACCTTACCTCTGTCTTGACATTTTAATCATTTTTCGGTATCACTGGGGCATTGGTTCTAAGACCTCGTCCACAGCAAAGTCTGCAGGTGTTCAATGTCCCTTATAACATTGTTTAGCACTTGCATGGAATCCTGTACTTCCTCCCAGATATGCTAAGCCATCTCTTGAGTCTTAAACCCCCCACACAATGTAAATGCTACGCAAGCTGTTCCACTATGTTGTTTAAAGAGTAACAAGAAGACAAAAGTCTGAACATGTTCAACACAGGTGCAACTTTAGCTCTGTTTGGTTGAACACAGGAATGGAACCCACAGCTCCCTAGGGCCAACTGACTATACTTCTTTTCCAAATGTCCCAGTGCTGCCCCACGAGTACCTTTGGCTACGCAGACTGAGTGCATGCATACTTACCCATTCTTTCTATGTAAATGATTTATACCAGATTTACATTTCCTTGGGTAATTGTTGTCTTTGTAGCTCATTGTGTTGCGGCATCCTTATTGGAATTTGTGTTGTGCTTTCTTTTGTAAGACATTTGGATTCTGTGAAAAGCGTTATGTATGTAAGTAATGGAAACAACGCCCACACCATTGCTTGGCTACTGGGGTGCTGCCACACTTCTGCTTGCTTTCTCTTCTTTTTTTTTTTTTTCCAAATCACCAGAATAGTTCCTAGGAATGGAAATGATAAAACATTCTTAAAGACACAGTTGATTCAGATTTGGGAGATGGCTCAGTAGGGAAAAATGTTCCTCGTGCAAGCAGAAGGACAGGAGTTTGGTTCTCTAGAACCTGTATCAACACCAGGTCATCATTCTAGCCTCTAATTCTAGCCTTGAAAGGCAGAAGCAGAGGATCCCTGGAGCAAGATGGCCAGATAGAGTAGCCGAATCATCAAGCTCTGAGTTTGATTGAGAGACTCTGCCTCAAAGAGTAAGGTGGGAGAGCCATCAAGGCTCAGAGGAGATGCTTAATATAAATCTCATGCCTCTGCAGGCATTTGCACACAAGTGTACGCATACGCACACATCGGTGATCCCACATACACAGGAACATGCATGCACACATGCCCACATACAATGAAGGGAAGAGAAAAAGAACAACATAGTGGGTTTATTGTTACTCATTAGTAGGCAGTAATAGTCATTTGAAATGAGCCTTCCTTAAAGGCCAGACTCACTGAGCCTTTCATGCCATTTTGTCCTGGCTTAAACTGCAGAGGCAGATGCACGCTGTACTTGGTGTAATTTACGAACTGCTATAAATTGAGCATGGCAGGAGTAAATATCAACAGTCAGAATGAACTGACGGTGTTGCAACCAGAGAAATTATGAAGCTTCTGTGCGAATTGGACCGTTGTTATAAAATACCTCCGACAACAAAGTCCTCAGTGGGGGGGGGGGGAGTTGGACAATACAGCAAAATTGTTGGGCTGGTTTTATACCCTCTGTCCTGGCTGGTTCTGTGTGTCAACTTGACACAGGCTGGAGCTATCACAGAGAAAGGAGCTTCAGTTGGGGAAGCGCCTCCATGAAATTCAGCTGTGGGGCATTTTCTTAGTGATCAAAAGGGGAGGGCCCTTTGTGGGTGGTACCATCTCTGGGCTGGTATTGTTGGGTTCTATAAGAAAGCAGGCTGAGCAAGCCAGGAGAGCAAGCCAGTAAGGAACATCCCCTTCATGGCCTCTGCATCAACTCCTGCTTCCTGACCTGCTTGAGTTCCAGTCCTGACTTCCTTTGGTGATGAACAGCAATGTGGAACCGTAAGCTGAATAAACCCTTTCCTCCCCAACTTGCTTCTTGGTCATGATGTTTGTGCAGGAATAGAAACCCTGACTAAGACACCTTCTTTTATTTTTAAGCTGTTTTTAACTTAAAGAGCAGAAAGGAGCATCCCTGGAGTCATGTGGTCTTGCAGAACTGGTACATGGGACCCTGGAATCACTGACACTAAGATGAGAAGGTGCTGTGACCTGTTTCTATTGGCCTCCCCTGGCCTCTTCTTCTTTTGTAGGGAGTGCTGAGTGCAGGGCCTGCAGGGTCAAAGGTAGCAGCTGTCGATGGGAAGAGGACAAACCTAATATCAAGCAACCAAAAGGGGCACTGGTTGTTCCGGAGTGAATGTGAAGTGTGTCCCACAGGATCGTGTACTCCGTCCGACACTAGGCGCTCAGCTGGCAGTGCTGTCTGGAGAGACTGTAGAACCTTTGGGACCATTGGGCCATTGACTTGTTTCTAGTTCAGTCCTGTGTTCTCTCTGTCTTCTGTTCGCCAATCACTACCTTGTGCTCCAGCCTCTATAAACAACTCCTTCTGCTACCTTGTCTTCTTTACCATGGTGCATTGAAATCTCTGTGAAATAATAATAATAACAATAATAATAAGTCTGAGTAAACCTTTCTTCCCTTTATACTTGTCACCCAGGGATGCTGTGTACAGTATCTGATCATCCCCGGGTACCTGGACAGCCCAGGGTGCAGAACCTGTTAACTCCGGTCAGACCGGGTAAGCTGGCTATTTGGAATTCTATCTGCTAGATAAGCACAGCGTTGAATGAAGCCCCAAAAGAGTCAGAACAAGAAGAGTCTGACAAGAATCAGAATCAGTCACGGCTTCCGGTTACCACTCCAGCCATGGCTGACCTCTTCCCTAAGGAAAGCGGGGGGGGGGGGGGGGGGGGGGGTGTTACATCCGCTTTCTGCCGGAAGTTCAGCAGTTTGGAGAGACGCAAGACCCAAGCCAAGATTGCAGAGGTCCACGGGCTCTCTGTGGAGATCAGAGAACAGAGAAACCTAGACGGATTGGAACTACAGGCTTTGGTCACAGTGCTAAAAGGAATATTGAAAGTGGAAGTCATCCTGAGCAATGAGAACGCCAGGTTCCCTTGGCAGCCAAACCTGTCCCCTCCTTATATATGCCCAAGGCTAGTGGTAGCAATCAGATCTGGAGCAGGCAGAACCAAGTACAGAAATTCCTGGAACTCGTGTTAAAATGCAGACTCTGATTGGGTATCCAACCCGGTACAAGGTTCTGAAGTTCTCTTAGGCTCCCCCACCGATGCCAGTTCCGCTTATTTCCTAAAGCATCAGGGTTCTGAGCTTCACTCCTTACTCTCACCGCTGCAGCCCACACACCTTTGTTCTCTGCCCAGTTCTACCTGTCCAGTTCCATAGGCATCAGGTCTGACCATCACCTTCTGTTCTTTTTCTCCTCTTCCGGTGCCTTTGTATGATAGCCTTTTGGGTTCCTTTCAGACTGAGCACAAAGAAAAAGAGCTTAGATTCAGTGAATAGATGGAGCAAGACAGACGCAAAACACCAAAATGTGCATCTTTGTCAAGTGGCTTGACCTTTTAAGGGCAGAAGGACGCAGCAGGGTGCCATCCGGAGGTCAAGGAAAAGCCACAGAATTACCTTGGTAATTCAATGAATAGCCATTGGTTACTGTTTGTTGTTGTTGTTACATTTCTTTGTTGGGATAAAATACTTGACAAAAGTAACTTAAGGGAGGTGGGGTTTGTATTGGCTCACAGTTTGAGAAGGCGGTTTATCATTCTGGGAAAGTCGGGGCAACGGCAGCCTGAGACAGTTGGCCACACTGTGTCCACAGTTTGATGCTTGAAACGATGATGGCTGGTCCTCCGCTGGCTTTGTCCTTTCTAATCAATCCCTGATGCCAGCCCATGAAGCAGTACTATCCACATTCAGGGAGAATCTCCCCACTTCAGTTAACCCAATCTGGAAACCTCCCTCACAGCCATGAAAAGAAGTCTCTTTCTCCTCTCAAGTTAACGATCAATATTAATCATCACAGGAATTCTTTTTATCCCTAAATCAGTTTAGAAACCTTCTCCATGGTGGGTGCTGGATGTGAAGCGGCCGGGCCTGAGATCAAGGTGGAGTCAACTGGGCAAGTGGGGACATCACTCTGAGCTCTGTCATTGCCTCAACCGCACCCCCCTTTCCGGCCACCACCCTGGCAGCTCCCCTATTCACTTCCTGGTCTTTCCTTCTGAAGCTACAGCACCTGATGAGGTGGAAAGAGCCCCCCCCCTTTTTTATCTTTAAGCAGCTGCATTATTAACGGAGAAGAAAACGTCTCCCATGAGCTGTGGCAAAATCCTACAGATTGGTTTGTGAATCAGTATAGCTTAGGCTAAAGCAACCTAATTTCCTGGAAGCCATTCTATGGCTTTGGGCTTCCAGAGAGGCATAATGCTTGCATGGTATTTACTCTTAGTTAAAATTAAATGGAAATGGTGAAGGGAAAAAAAGAACTCAAAGAGGAAGTCTTTTGGGAGGACATGTCATTAACGAGTAAATAATGAAAGGCTAGGAAGAAATGTGGACTGAATCTACATACTACATTAGAGGAGGCTTGGCAGTATGGATATAGCAATATGTTATGACAACTGTCTCCATGCCATTAGGTTTCACGTGAGTTTTTTTTTTTTTACATATGTTTTTGTTGTGAAATGCGCACAGAAAGTCCAACCTAATAAATTAATAATAATAACAATTAATTAATTATATATACAGGACATTCAGATGATCACACAGTAAGTGAAAGGCGACCCACCCCCATGATTTTCACCTTCCCTATTTTGAAGCTAATCTTCCTGCCTTTTTTTCTTTTTTTGCAATATAGTTTTACTACTCAAGTAGGCATTGGTGAAGAATATATTTTCATATTTTTTAATAAATTATATGTGTATATGTATGTGTGTTTGCCAGTCCTCATATGTGGGAGTCAGAGGGCACCCCCAGCTATCATACCTCACCTTCCACTTGGTCTGAACCGGGGTCTCTCCGATTCCTCCACTGCACTGTGTCTGAGAGCATCTTGGGAGTCTCTTGTCCTCTTGTCCTCCATGCTCCCCCCACCCCCTGTCTTCCTTTTTCCAACAGGAGTGTGATGAAAGTAGACACATATACTAAGCATCTAGGATTTATATGAGTTCTAGGGATTCAAACTCAGGTCCTTATGGCTGAGTGGCAAGTGCTATAACCTACTGAACCAGATCCCCAGCTCCCTCATAAAAAAAAAAAATGTAAACATACGCGAATAGATGAATTCTCTCTCTCTCTCTCTCTCTCTCTCTCTCTCCTTCTTTCTTTCCTTCTTTCTTTTCTTTTTCTTCCATTCATGTACAATGCTGTGTGATATTCCTAAGATGGATAAACAACAATTTATAGTATCGACTGCTGATGGATGTTTTCACTTGTCTCCAATGTTTGGCTGTTATGAATGGGGGCACTAATTCGATGGTGTGTCTGTGCCCTGGGGTACCCATCTCAGGTACTGGATATGGGTATCTTGCCTCTTAGTAGATGATACATTACAGTTCACCAAACACATAGTAGCCATTCCTGTGCCTGAGTAAAGATTCCACTGCCTTATAATGGGGGTTGGTGTCACCTTTTTTCTTGTCTTATTTCTTTAAACCCAAGTTTTCTATTCTCCTCCTTAATAAATATCAATTTATTTAATTAAGAAAACAACTACTCTAACACCTTTTAAGAATTATATTGCCCATTGGGAGATATTCTTTTTAAACCTTTTAATTGAAACAACTCAGTGTTGAGGAAAACGCATCTGAATTGCACATATACGGGCTTCAGAGTTATCACAAAGTGGGCGCCTCTAGATGACAACCCATAGATCAAAATAGAATTTCTGAGCACTGTAAAAAAACCTTCAATCACAAACTACTTTGTAAACAAAGGAAAATGGTTATACTTTATTGTACAGCCATTTCTTTCCAACGGAAACACTCCCCTTCAAAGGAGAAGGACCAGAGGCGCATAATCCCCCTAACACTACAGACACTTACAGAGGCTTGGGGAAACTTCTAAAATGCACACACCCCTCCCAGTGTTCATGAGAGCCCTTTGAGCACAGACAGTGTCACTGGAGGAAGAGACTCTCTTGGATGAACCCAACTGCAAGTCGTACAAGGAGTTCCAGGGGTGCAGGTTTGTGAACTGTCACTGAGGCTGGGGTGGGCTTTGTAAGGTAATGTGGCTGTCTTTGAGTCACCCATGCTTCTGAAAGCAACCCCAAGGAACTTCCCAAGTTCCGCAAGCTAGACTTGAGTACCATTGTCTCTGGTGTGCCTCGCTGCCATCTGGGTGACCAGGTGTTTGCTAGGTCTCCCCAGGAAAAGACACACAGCATACTTTCCCCCAGCATGAGAGTTTTGGATGCTTTTGGACTTATTACCCATGGGAACAACATAGCTTATAGTACCTTACACCCAGTCACTCATCTTCCAACACCGGGTGGGTCATTTGTACACTCCTGTTGAGGTAGTCTGTTTGCTTTCTTGAAGCAAAGCATGGGTGTTGCAGTAATTATTTAATCTCAGGTTTCTACCCTGCCTTTGATCATTCGGTTCCCCCGGTAAAAGATACACAAACTTTCATATTTCTAATAAGCCTTATAAGCATTAGAGCAGGGCAGATATCTACTCTCTAAGCTACTTCCCTATCAACAACCCCAAGTTATAACTTGCCATGTTTCATGTGGGCTGCCCTTAACTCCAATTGACCCAGCCCTCACGGCCATAGTTTCATGATTCACCTACCCCATGTCATTCTCTCTTCTCTTCACCTTCTCCCTCTTCCTAGTTGTCCTCCTCTAACCCCAAGCCTGGGAACTGAAACCCCATCAACCTCTCTTCTGCCCAGCTATAGGCTGTCAGCATCTTCATTCAACCAACAGTTTTAAATTAAGTAGTAATGTCAATTAGCCTCACTTAGTGTACCTGAAGATTTTCTCATCTCTGAGGCAATCAGGGCCAGTATTTAGCATTTCAATATATAGCAACAGACCAAGCCTTAACACATGGGTGTTGGCCTCAGGAAACTCATCAACTCCTTTCTTCAACCCACAGACTGTGTTCCCTGTCTTTTATGTAGAGAGCCTTGTGTGGGACCCCAAAGCAGAGGTTACAAGTCATGACCTGTGTCTGTAATAGTCCCCAAGCCTCTCTGACAGTGAGTTAACTGTGACTCTACTCAAGTTTTCTCTTCCCCTTAGCTACCCAGGATGCTAACCAGTATCAAGTCCTCAGACCATCTGCTTTTATGTAAATCAGGGCTGGTGCAGGATTTCTGCTTCTCTGGGAAGTTGATTTGTTTCTGAGGCTTATGGGAATTCAAGGATATATATATATGGAATCTGGCCACGCGATGAGCCCTTGGCCTACAGTGCAAGACAACTTCAATCCTGTATTGACTCATCATGGAGCCTGCACTGAGAATAAGAATCTTGGCCTCAGATCTTTGTGAGGGAATAATTTTAAAGCAAATTCCCACAAGGAAAGGTGAAGCCAACAGCCTGTGCTTCTTACTCAAATAAGGACAGCCCCACCCTTCTACAAGAGACAATAGTTTATAGCTAGCTTTTATTTTATTTGAAATAGTGTCAACTGAACCAGATCTCAAGATGGAGTCTTAGGATAGGTTTACGTGTCTAAGGTAGCCGGGCTCTCAGACAGAAAGTCTGCAGGGCTGTATGTGAATGAATATACTAAACACAATTTTCTTTTCTTTTTCAAGACCTTGAGTGTAATTATTAAAGCTTCAATTGCCCCCAGTGATATTAGCTAGATAATCAAATTTGAATCACAGGCATGAAATAATTTAAAGTGTGCCTTCATTACTGTTCAACAGAAATAAGAGCTCAGTCAAAATGGTTCTTACGCTCCTCCAGCCTCAGATCTTCCACGTGCTCGTGGTACTAGCCAATAAACTTAGTAGGACTACTCAAAGGGTCACATTGATTTTCTACAGCAAAGAATACCCTATGTAAACAAGACTGGTTAAAAGATTTTACCACAAAAAAAAAACAGAAGAAAGTATTGCTGATATCATATGCAGAAAAAAAAGCAAAATTGGAATTTGGGATAGAATCGCAACATTTAGAAGAACTCCGTTGCTAAATTAGCTATGTGGGATGGTGTTGATTAACTTGCATGGAAACAGAAAAGAACATTTTGAAGCATCATTGATTAAGAAGAGGCATTCCCCAGGAACTATGAGAATATACGTTGTCTGTGTGATAACCTGTTTAGTCTCCGAGAGACTTAAACCATGGGGACCAAGATCTCCTTTGATTGAGTAGGGCTAGGGTGCTCTTGCTATGTTTTCTGTGACTAAGACAGTAAGTACCTTTCATTCCTGCCCCCAACAGGAGCTGGCAGAAGTTCTCTCACCAACCGGGTCCAGCCTGGGAAGCCAGTGTTCAAGAAGTGTTGGATTCTCTTTGCCAATGCCTATAATTCTTATCTACGGAAATTCTCTGATACTTCATGAAAACGGGAGCCCAGCTGTGCCCAATGGTGTAGTAGCTATATAACCCAGGCACAATCCACAGGGGTCTAGGGCAGACATTAACAAACATATTTTAGCTTGAAACCTTACAGATGAAGATTATCAGTCAGTTTCCCCTAAGTAGTCCCAGACTAGTCCCAGACTCCTCCATCCTGATTTACAAGAACTCAGCCACAAGGTGGCTGTGACAAAGATCACTGAGCCTCAGATATAGGGTGTCACAGCCGAACTGACTTTCCTTGAGTGCTGGGGTAGATAAAACACTGGATGGGGAGTCAGAAGTATTCTAGGCTCTACTGATGAATTCATCACTGTCACTAATTGCACACTCTTTCCCAATTTTCTGCATCTCTTTGGCCCAGATTTATGTCTATAAAATGAAAAGAATAATCAGACTAGGTTTTCTAGGGCTACAGTCCTAATGGTATAGTATTGTGTTCTGTCCCTTAGACCAGGATCAAGTTATAAACCATGTTCCATTGTCCAATGGGGCTCATCAACACATTTTCCTTTCCAATGATAAACCCTGAGTGATGATGTTGGGGTTGGGAGTCTAATTCACTCCTGGCAATGGTCTCCCAGCACCTCTTAGAACCAAGTGTCCACAGAAAGTAGGTTAGAATACTACCATCTTAGGTTCCTTGACAGACAACCCATGACCGAATTGCTCCTTTTTCTGGAACTGAAATGTCTACTGTGTTACATGGGAACTTGCTATCTAATTAAAATTTGGAAGAGGATGAGATGAAGAAGTCTGGACTACCATGGGAATTGGTGACACTCTCTTGAGGACTTAGGACTTGTCAATCTATGGCCTTTGGTCCCTGTAAGTTTGGGGGCCATGAAATAAATAGTGCGAGTATGTTATAATTGCAAGCAGAGTCTAGAGAAGAGATCAAGATAGTATGTTTTGAAGCATCACCCATGAAACTTGACATAGGAGAGAATGTTCCTGCACTGAGAAAGACAGCAGGTACCTTGGGGAGGAGCAGGTGACTGGGAGACAAGCCACCATGCTTGGTTAACCCTTCTCATTTGTCAGCTCTCATGGCTTCCTGAGTCTCCGATTTCTGCAGGTCCATGGCGGCTATTTCAGGAGCCTAACACAGCAGGACAAATGTGTACAAGTCCACACAGTATGACAGAAGAATTAAAAATGTATTTACCATCTGCTGGTGGTTTCCTTGTGGGGCTCTTTTCTTTTCCTCTCCTGCAGCTACAAATAGGGTCTTCGCATTTCCTTTCAATTTAAGATTGCTGGGCTCTTGGAAATTGAAGACCTCCTCCCCCTCCTCCTCCCCCCTCTCCTTTCTTCTGTCCAAGACTGTTAAACTCTGGAACAATTCCAGCGCTGATGATCATTCCTCTTAAGTATAAATTGAAGAGTCTACAAAAACTGTATAGTGTTTTATATTTAGGTGACTTCTAGACCCTTTACTTAGGATCTGGTACCTGAGGACTCTGGAAAGCTGGGATAGAGCAAGAAGAAAGGGGTGGAACCATATCTGGATACCTGAGACCTGTCTCAAAATAAAGCAAAACCAAAGGCTAAGAAAATATACAATTATAACTGTAAATGTTTCTGCTGGCCCAGCTCTCGTGTGGGACAGGCTCCACACTGAAGGCTTGGCAGATGTCATGTTAATCTTCCAACAATTCAGTGAGGTTGAGATCATAATCCTTGTTTTCTAGAGTTTAAGAAACCCACTCCAGACTCAATGTTTTCAGGATCAAGTTAGGCATAATTAGAGCTTAGGAAATTTGAACACACCACTACCTGAATGAACTAGGGTAGTCATAATACAGATACTGCGTTTGCCCTATTTCAGCCAAGGCATCATTTCCACTCCTTGTTAGGGCTTGACTATGAATCGTCCCACTTGCAGGCCGAGGATCCCTTTAAATTCCTCATTCTCTTGCCTCCGTGTTTTGAGTATTGTGATTACAGGGAATTTTAACCCCTATCCCTGGCTTCCTGGGTGCTCAGGATAGAAGACAAGGATTTTGAATGCTAGATAAACACTGGGATATATCCCTGCCCAGATCCTGGTTTTAAATTTTGATGTGTGTGTGGGGGGGGTTGTTTTGTTTGGAGACAGGGTTTCTACATATAGCCCTGGCTGTCCTTAAACTCACTCTGTAGACCAGGCTGGCCTCAAACTCACAAAGATCTGCCTGCCTCTGCCTCCCAAGGACTGTGATTAAAGGCATTGGATTTTGACTCTCTTAAATTGTCTTTATAAACTAGATCCCGAGGCTAGACCCATCTCAGTATAACTCAGCTTTAATGGTCATACTTGATACAGTTGAGTCAAAGAGCAAACAAATAGCTTAGACAGAGTAGATTTGTTTTGGGCTTACTTTTTGTTGTTTGGGTGGAACTAGATATTGAGCCCAGGATATCACAGGAAAGAGCTCTACCACTGAGCTATATATCTAGTACTGGATTAGCTTCTAATGATGCAATCATTAGATAGAGCTGGCAATTGCTTGTAGTAGGTTCTGGGAATATTACTTATTGATTCCTGAATTCATTTAAGAACTGGTGAATATTTAGTGTGAGTCTATCATTAGAACGCTCTATTAAGAACAATCCCAGCTGATACTGATAAAGATTCTTCGCTTCTGGACAATATACAAATAATAAATGCACAACAGTGTAGGATATCATGAGATAACATATTCATGCCACTGGCTATGGACTGAATACTGAAAGGATATAGACGCTGTTTCCTGAGATGTAAGAGTGTTGGAAAATATGTCACAGCAATTACAGTACAATAGCTTTACTCAGGATTTGGGGCCCTGAGGGTAAGGTCTCCTGCCTGTTGGTGAGAACCCATGACAGGGAGTTTGCAGTTGAGAGATGTGAATTGATGCTGGAGATGGATTAGTAGTAGATGCCTTTCATACATGAGGTCCTAGGTTCAATCTAATCCAGAAGAAAGAGAAGAAAGCTACTACCCTTGGCCAGGGCTGGAGAGAAGTCCAAGTCCTGGATGTGCTAATTCCTCTTCTCCGATAATGTAGATATCTGCTATTATAAAAGGGTTCCCCCACCCCTGAGGCTGACTGATTGGATGCCTAATTGATTTATTGTTTGTCTACTCTGCACTGTTAGCCATATGATACTTCCATAGAGGAGAGCTGCTATGTGTGCTGGTGTCCAACAGAGGGAGCTGAGGAGCCCTGTGGAGGACCTGGCCACTGGCCTGGCTGGATCATACTTATATTCCTTGAGACCCCTTGTGGTAGCCAGTGTTTCAGGACAGAGCCAACAAATACCTCATCTGGGGAGAAGGGCAGGTGACTCCAGATCTCTCTAGATAATTGTTCTTTCCCCTGTAGTCTTTTGTTTACTGATGTTGTCATGAGCTCCAGATCAATTATACACACGATATAGATTATCAATGTATATCTAAAGAGAAAAGAGATGGGGTATTAACACAAACAACAAGAGAGAAGCATCAGTCCTGAAACCGCAGCTCCAGAAGGATGGATTCCCTGTCTAGACTATCCTAACAAGTAACCAGACCAGGTTTGCTTAAAGTCTAAGAGGTTTTTTTCTCCCTGCTATGGAGGTCAGAAGTCTGGAATTAGGTGCCATGGGGTCAGCCTCAGTCTCAAATGGGTGAGAAAAAAGACTTCCTTCTCCTGCAGCTTCTGGTGTTTGTTGGAAAAGACATGCCACTCTTGTCATGCAATAGTGTCTTTCCCAGCTCTGTCTCCATCTTCTCGGGGTTATTGACCCTGGGCGGCCTCTGAGTTGATATTTTGTGTTCTAATAAAGGTGACATTCACGCTGGATTTAGGGTTCACTCTCATACAGGAAGACCTCCTTCTAACTAAGTAAATATGCAAGCCCTACTCCCAAATCAGGTCACATGCTACTGGGATCCTGACTTCAATATACTTTCAAGCAGACTGAGTTCAACTCCTAACAGAGAGGAACAGGAAATGCCAGGGATAGCGCATATGGGGGAGGGGGGAGTCCCTTAACCAGACCAACAAACAAAGGAGAAACATTCACAGTCTGAACCTAGGGAAGGTTGCACGTGCAACAGGAAGTTTTCTTCTTCTCCTCCTCCTCCTTCTCTTCCTCTTCCTCCTCTTCCTCCTTCTCTTCCTCCTCATTCTTCTGTTAGTGGTTTAAAAAAAATATTGTATAAATAAAAAGAATAAGAAGATACCATTGCTGTAACTCACACATTGGGCAAAGCTGCACCTGCCTAGAGATCACAGGGCCCAGGGTTTCTTCCACTGCATCACTACAGAGGGAAAGAAGGAAGGTCAAACATGGTTCTGGTTTCAATGAATGCACAAATAAGAAACCGATAGCACTAGGAACACATATCAGGAGGAATCAGTTATTGGGTGCATCTGCCAAGCACAAATATGGAAACCCCACTCTCAGCGAGATCTGCAGAAATCAAAGAACTGAATGTGGTAGAAATTCCTCTGCCTTGACTTCAGAAAGAGATCCGCCAACATTTCCCCCCTCTGATATATTTCATTCTGCACAAAGGCCCTAACTGGGTTCTTACAAACCTGATTGTGAACCAAGATGTGAATTCGGAATCATCTTCACAGTTCTAGAAAAATTAGCTCCTTGCTCTCTCTGAAGCAACCTAGCCTATTGCCTCTGAGTCCCGAATCTAGCTCTAACCAGGTTTCTGTCACAGAACAATCCCCCCTCCCCGCCCCCGTGCCCCGCCTTTTTTTTTTTTTTTTTTTTTTGCTTACGGATATACAGGATGCCAGCAAAGTTCACCCAGGGTCATCACAGTCTCTTTAAAGGCTGGGTGGGGGAGAGAGGGTATTGAGGGAAAGGAAGTGCTGAGCAGGAGGGGTGGGGTGGGGTTGGAGTCGCGCAATTATGAAATTGACTGACTTCAGGAAAAGCTAGCCCGGGTAGTGATGGGAATGCTCCTACTATTGATATTTAAGTTCCAGTTTTTAAAGCGGAGAGGGGGTTGGGATGAGAAGCAGATCTCACAACTCGGTTGCCTATTGCAGTAGAAAGGATTCCACGCCCACATTACAACTACAACGTATCAATTTCTCTTAATACCTGAAAAAAGAAAAAAGCAAAGCTCTCCCTATCTGCTATCCCCCACTCCCCCCCCCCGCCCCCGCATAGCTGGCAGAGTAATATTTTGGCTACAGGGGAGTGAGTGAGTAATTTGTCTTCTTCTACTTGATTGGCTGGCATTCCGGGGAACGGGGTCTTCTATTCCGCATGTTCATTCTGTAGTTTAGAAGAGAGTGTTTGTAATTTACAGTTCTAGTCTGAGTGCCTTTATCCCCGCCCGGGGAAGAAGGTACTCGGTGGCAGGAAGGATAAAGCAGAACCAGAATCGCCAGTAGCAACCTCCAGAGATTCTTAGGCTCCTCCCACTCCTGGCCACTACTGCCAGCCGCAATTCCAGCCTTTTGTAAAGGGACCCAAACCACCTGACAATCCCCCTCTGGAACCCTGACGTTGACAGTTTCTTCTATGAACTCTGTTTTTTTATGTAAAAAAAAAAAAGAGAGAGAAAGAAAGAAAAGAAAAAAGAAAAAGAAAAGAAAAGAAAAAAATCTTGCCAGTGCACTTTTCTTCAATGCTTCCTCTTGGAGACAAGCTTGGTAAATTCTTTACAAAGGGATGTTCTTAAACTCTGACCTTCATTCAGATCAGCCTGTCCTGGCCAGTATTTACTCAAGAAAAATAAAGTAGCTAAGAGAGCTTGCGGCCACGTATTCTCATGTCGTGAAGCCAGAAGGACAAAGAACTCTCCTTTAGGAACTGATATTTCTTTCTGCAGCCCGACGAGGTCCCCTGTTCTCTTTGGATGAACCCTATGTTGCACTATGTTGAACCCTAAGTATAATCCATCAAGCTAGCGCCACTGTCTTAAGTTCAAAGGACAGTGCCTCTGGCTTGGATTTTAATTTAGAAAATGGATTTCTTTTGAGGAAAGAAAGGAAAAAAAAAAAGCTAAGTTGTTAATGAAACACTAAAAATAGAGTCATTCATTTTCTCTCTTTCTCACGTGCAGGCAAATCAATGTCAGGTGTTTTCCTTCACTTTCTCTATCATGGAATATTTTTTTTAAAATTGTTGTTGTTGTTGTTGTTGTTGGTGGTGGTGGTGTGTGTGTGTGTGTGTGTGTGTGAGTGAGTGTGTGCTCCAATGTACCATTAGCAAGTGCAGGTGTGGATAAGAAATAAGTCCGTGGTTCTTCCTTTCCACTGTGTAGGTCCCAGGGATTGAACATGTCCTCAGGTTTGGTGGTAGACACCTTTATTAGCTGATCCATCTCTCTGGCCCATAATCTGACTTTTGAGACAGCATCTTTTTACTGAACCCAGAGTTCATGAGTTCAGCTACACCGACTGGCCAGCAAATCTCAGTGATTCTCCTGCCTTCACCTCCCCAACACTGGGATTACTGATATGTACCATCAGACCCAGCTTTTCACTTTGATGCAGGAGATCTCAACTGAAGTCCTCATGTTTTGAAGCAAGTACTCACTAAGTCATAATATAATTTTCATTTTTAATCCCCTAATGCAGGTGTCTGTAGAAGGTATCAATCCCAAACCATTTAACCACAAATAGCTGTACAACCCCAAACCAGCTGTAATGCTAGAATGGTTTTGCTTTCTAGCACACAATGTAGGTTTTTCACCAGGTCTGAGTGTTCTTCACAAAGACGGAGTCACAGATGTGCCTAACAACTTGCTTTACAGGCCCAGAGTAGATCTACCAAGGAGACAATGTATTCAGATGACTCATAGAGAACAGTAGTTAAAGTCTGTGTCACATAGAGAAGGAGGGCACTTGAATGAAGGGAGAGCACCAGCTAATATCTACTGCATTACTGCTGAAAGCCATCCAGGATCTTGAGTTGTTCAATTGTGGGCTGTCTTATACAAATCCCATGTTTTACCAGCCCCATCATCTATGCTATTGGTAGCTGGCTATTGAAAAAAATTCAGTTGTGAGACTGAGGGAGTAGAGAATTTGCCTGGCATGCTGAAACTCTGGGCTCAATTTCTTTACACAGTAAGCAAACAAGAAAAAAAATCTATTTATACACACACACACACACACACACATATATATATAATATATGTGTGTGCTTATATGTATATGATTGCTTGTATATATATATGTATACACACATATATATTTACATGCATCTATATATGTACATTTTTGTATGTTATCAATATGTTTCCTTATCCCAATGCATGGTCAATATACATATTTTCATCTCAACATTTAATCAATACAATAATTATTGAGGTACTGCATATATGTATACATACACACACATATCATACACACAAATATCTAACTAAGCCTTTAAATTTTGAAGTATATTTCATACTTAGAGTACCTCTCAATTTAAACTAGCCAAGTTTCAAGAGTTCAAAGGTTGTACTGGATGGTGTGGCTCTAGATTAAAGCATTCATTTGGTTGTTTATAAAATTGTTGTTTTGTTTAGTGTAGTCAGATATATGTACTGTTGATTGACAAACTGGCAGCAGATACTGAAATGCAATGGCTTTTAACCGAGGGATCCTTTTTCTGTGTCCCTGGGGAACTGAACCCAGGGCCTGGCTGATGTTAAGCAAGGGTGGTACCACTGAACTGTATTCCACACCTTCCTTTCACTTTAATAATAATAATAATAATAATAATAATAATAATAATAATAATAATAATAATAACTTACTTATTCAATTTACACCCAAATTACAGACCCCCTCCTTCCAGTTCGCCTCCTCACAAGCCCCTCTCCTACTCCTCATCTTCACCGAGGTCTCACTCCATTCTTGAATATTGGTGATGTCATTACATCACCAGGAAGCCTGTGCTAGCTACTGCAGTCTAGTAGACCGAGCACGTGGTTCTGAAGCGGATCTGCAAGTGTCTGTAGTAGGCTGAACACAGAGTCTCAGGATTTCAGCTAGGGTGTGGCCCACTGACACCAGAGTCTATTGTACAGGCAGCTTTCACTTTTGTTTCTACTTTGCTTTATTATTCTGTTTTATTTCTCTCCAGGCTTATTTTGAAGTACAATCTTAGCCAAGTGTATTTGTTCCATAACCACTGCAGCCTGCTCAGCTTTTCAAAGGACATATAGGATAACGCCCTTTTTTGTTCACGGTCTGGCGTCAGTATTTCCATTAAAAATTCAATCTTTCCAGGATTATCGAATAGCCATAACAAATTGTTCCAAGCAGAAACTTGGCATGCACTTCCCTACCGTGGGAGGAAAGACTTTTTAACAATTCTAAAGAGAACAAAATGAATAACTGTTTACCACTCCAACTTTGATGGTCTTTGGTAGGTGGGGCACTCGGATGCAGCCTATTTTGTCTTTAGATTTGGTCTGGCTTACAAAGGTGAAAGGGCAATATCGGCTTGCAAGACTAACCTTGCTCAAGAGTTATACAACTGCCCTCTTCTCTCTCAACATCGCAATCAGTGTCGACTTTGACTCTCAGTGTCTTCAGCACTGCATGGTGTGTTTCTGAGAGGCACTGGTGGGTCAGCTGTGAGCATCTGGACCTCACCCTAGCAAAAATTTACATTTTCAAAAGATAAGACTGGTAATACTCTAAACTGGTATGTTTTCCACACTGTGTATTCTCGGGGCCTATGTAATGCATACTAGATGCTAACAGATAGCTGCTGAGGACTGACAAGGACATAAACAGCAGCCTGAGAACTAAGACAGCTTCTAATTAGAAGGTCTCATGTAGCCTCCAACTCACTGTGTAGCTAAGGTTAGCTTTGAACACCAGATCTCTCTGTTGTCACTTCCCAAGTACTGGGACTTTAGGCCCAAGGCTCCAGGCCTGGTGCTCTATTCTTGTTACCAAATCTTGTTACCAAAATGTCCACTTATCAGCTGGAGGTTGGTGATCTATGACTGTCTTTCCATCACTCCCGAGGCTCTGATAGGATTGGAAGTTCTAGGCCAGCCTGGGCTACATAATGAAATCTGCCCTCAACTAATAAATAGATACTCAATATCAACGAGGTCTCACTGTGTAGCTTCTCAATTTCAGTGTTGACTTTTGATATGTGTCTGAGCCCACCCCAGGGAAGTATTTAAGTGTATGTGTATATATATATGCAGTATGACAGACTACATAAGTGTAATCAAGACATAGATGGCTATCATAACAAGCATTAGAAATAGCCTAAAATAAGGCATTTTGAAAGAGAAGAAAAAAATTTCAACTTTTTAACCAATGTGTTTGACTGAAACCAATTTACTGAGTCTAATGTTGATATACCAGCTCCTTTTTTTAGTTATTCATTCGTTTCTCTTTCAGGCAGGGTTGTCTCATTCTGAAGAATTATCTTTATTTCTGACTAGAGAAAACTAACACCTCTCTGCCTTTTTTTAACAAAATTTTATCTGTTCATTTATTTACTCAAGGAGGAACTCTGGAGGTTAGAGGACAACTTGCCAGAGTTGGTCTGTTCCTTACCACATGGATTCTGGAATTGAACTTGCTTCCTCATTCTTGGTAACAAGCTTTTTAACCTCTGAGGTATATCACCAGGCCAGGGAGTCCTTGGCGGGAGTGGGGGGGGAGCTGAAGGGGATTTAACTACTTAAGACAACATCTTGTGTATCTTAGACTGGTCTTGAACTTCTAAGTAGTTCAGAAAAGATGCTTTGGACTTTCCCATCCTCCTGCAGGGATTACAGGTGTGTGCTGCTGACACACCCAGTATGGTGCTGGGCATCAAAATGGTTTTGGTGCATTCCAGACAATAAGGTATCTTTTCCAAGCAGGACTTCTGAAGTCCACTGGAAGAATGCAAGCCTAGAACTCGAGATGAGTGTATCTTTTATTTTATGTAATTTGCAATCTGTTCAATTATTTAGTTGCTGTAATCTGGTAGGCAGTGAATGTTTGTTAGCTTTTTTTGTTTTGTTTGGTTCTGAATGACATAACAGGCTACATCCAATGCAAACATATACTATAATTTAAAATCTGTCACAATTTAGAGGGCCCTGTGTACACTGGGTGCATTAAGCACTCTTGTGCTCCCTCTACTGCCTCAGAAAACACATTCAGAGCCAAGACCCCAGGATACTCAGTCCTCAACAGTTTCCATAATTGGTGAAACAAGGCTCTTCAAGGATGGAGTACTATTTCCTTCATGTGTACATACATATATGGCCACCCCTCAAATATGAGGGTTAGTGTTAGGGTTCCCCTGAGACACCCAAATCTTAGACTGCACAAGTGTAGTATTTGGATACAGTGTACTCACATCCTCTTACATTATAAGTAATTTAAGTTTACAGTATAACTTTAAGTTATCAGTAAGCTTTAGGTTACTCACAACACCTAGTGCAATGGAAATGCTCACCATTACATATCGTGCTTGGAGTAATGACGAGGGAAAAGTCTACAGGTATTCAGATGACTTTTAAATACATATATATATATATATATATATATATATATATATATATATATATATTTCTGCCAGAAGCTGATTAAATTTGAGAACGTAGAGGTCCAAGTGCAATGTGATTTTTTTTCTATTGGTAAAATTAATTAGTATAAAGGTAATTCTTTAGAGAATTAAGTTCTATATGTGGGGTCAAATGCTTAAAGCTG
Organism: Tokudaia tokunoshimensis; assembly: GCA_036184795.1. NCBI lineage: Eukaryota > Metazoa > Chordata > Mammalia > Rodentia > Muridae > Tokudaia > Tokudaia tokunoshimensis. Next base: position 18,380,821 of record BTHU01000022.1, read on the forward strand.
AGCATTCCACAGACCTCCAACCTCAACTTGGAGGTGGAAGAAGGCACAGGAGGAAAAAAGACCAGGTTTGTTGATTTCCAGCCTAGCCTAGAAAATATGAACTGTAAGTTCAAGTAAAGACATTGTCTCAAAGGAATAATCAGAAAGTGATAAGAGGACCCTTCTCTCTCTCTCTCTCTCTCTCTCTCTCTCTCTCTCTCTCTCTCTCTCTCACACACACACACACACACACACACACACTGAGGTTAGTACCTTCTATGTATTTTCTATTTATTTTAAATATATTTCATATTAATACATCTTATATATATAAATATATTTAATATATATCCTTAATATATATCTTTAAAAAATAGAAGGTACTAAAATTTCTTTTCACATTAAATAATCCATAACACGCATTAGGAGAAAGGCTCAGGGGGGCCTCCTTCCTCAATTTTACTTCATTACAAGCTTGGCCGAATCATGTACAAATATAATATCAGATTTGGGGTTAGGGACCGGTGCTGTACAACTGCCACCTTGAAAACCCTGTTCTTTTTCCATTTGAGGCTTTATTTGCATGAGAATTTTTGCTTTTAAAGAACCTCTCTTGTTACTTTGTGGATGGTGCATTTGACATTTTGTCTTCGGGAATCAAAACATCTCAGCACTCAAGTGATGAAATTGCTTCATGAATATTATGCTTGTGTTGGACTTCGAAGGAAGCAATAGTTGTAGGTTGTGTGTGTGTGTATGTGTGTGTGTGTGTGTGACAGTTTATGGCTTTAATCTTAATGGCTAGGAAAGTAAACAACACATTTCTTATTAATTATTATTACTGTGTGGATAATGCACATGTTTAGCTTTCTTCAGGGAACATTTAAATTAATCGGCTAAGTCTAATATGAGTTACGTGTTTTAATATGTTTAAGGTTGTTAAAATAATGCAAATTAACTGCTTGTACCAACGTAATAATTACAATATTAGGGTTTTTTTTCCCTTGAAAATCCTCTAAATGTAAGATGTCTAAAAATAGAGTGGAGGTGGATTGGACAGTTTGCAGATTATGAGCTGGAATGAAAACATCTCAGTCACGCCAAAAACATGGCAACCAATATTTTCTGTTATAAAAATATTTTAGATTAAATTTGAGTTTTTTTTTATGAAAGCTGTCTGCAATTGAAGCGAATAACAAGCTTTGTCGGTTTCACAGATCAGCAGTAACAATACCTGAAGCACAAAGCTTACGCCTTTTCCACATGCAGCCAGCAAGCTCCTGCTCCATTTCAAAGACAGCTTTACCAAGAGGGAGCGAAAGATACCAGTCAGTTAAGCTCTGAACTATTAACCTTCACCTGGATAAAGCTCAGATGGGAAAACAAAACTAGACAGAGCCTCGACAGGAAACTCACGTTAACCGTCCACTAGAGGCTGTAATGAGACCAACAATGTCACTTTAGCATATGAAGTCTAACAATCACGGATCTTCAAGTGAACAACACAGTTATGGGGAGTGGGGGCGGGGGGGCGGGTGAGAGGGAACAGTTGTAGTTCTATTTAAGCAACCGTAGATGTGTGCACGGTATTTCAAAACCTGAGAATAGTTATGTATCCTACACCACACACACACACACACACACACACACACACATCACACGGCATTTTTTTTTAACTTCTGAAGTACCGGCTCCACAATATAGTAGTTTAAACGCACACACATTTCTCTTGGTGATTCTGTACGCCGCTTCAGACAGTGACTAACTGTTAGGTCATAAGTAAACGGAGCCAAAAGGTCTCTCAAATCCAGCTTACAGTCAATAGTAGTGGCTTCCAGGGAGACCAAGGGATCGAGTTTCCAGACTCTTAGTTCTAAGCACCTGAAAGAGGTCAGATGCTGGCCTGACACCTACTGGTCTTCGAGAATTAGCTGCAGCAAAGAGAACGCGGCACTGAGCGACCCTCGTGGGCTCTGCCCTCGGGTGCCACACCTGTTGGCAAGGTGCACTCCTCCGGAGAAGATTCCATCCCACGAAGCTCACACCTAGCTAAGGTGTAGCCAGAGGGGGCGGGTGGGGACTCCACGTCTGCGTTTAGAGCTACCCGGACAAGGCAAGGGGGAAGGGAGGTGGGGGGGGGGGGAGTTCTTTCGCCTTGGATTCCCGAGAACCTCCATCGACTGCTCAGTGCACAGGTTACCTCCCTTGCGATGAAATGAATGATCCACAGTTAGCTGTGGGGAGTGAGCAGGTCGGTTACCAGGGCTTGAGCTGAGACGTTCGATGCTCACAGCAGATTTCGAGACCAGCAGAATTTGAAAGGTGGGCCGAGAGGTCGCCAGCTTGTCCAGGCAGGAAAGGTGAGGGTGCGGGTGCAAGCTGGGGAAGCCTGAGAACTTTCCCGAGTTGCAAGCCAAGAGAGCAGGCGCGGGCCTAGCATCGGGTGGCGCAGGGCTGACGGGCTGGAGGGTTAACGGCGAGGATACAATGAGTCCTCTTAGATGCTCACCCCAGCATCAAGGGCACTTCGCAATTAGAATCAGCCGACTTCCCCGCCCCCTTGGGTATTTTACCAGGTGGGAGCCAAAGCCTGACACCCGTGTTGCTGTGAGTCTCCCAGGTTGCCTGAGTTGCACCCTGCACTCAACCCTGTCCCCCTCCAACTAGGTTTCAGGGAGCCGGGGAGGCGCGCGAGCAGCGATCGGTCACCACTCCAATGACCTCATCGCCCCAACTTCCCCGCCCCTTTCTCAAACCTGGAAGGCACAGTCCCCTCCGGTCGGTGTCCGGGATCCGGAGCCACAGTTGCGGAGGGACACCCGGCCTCCCCTGGAGCGAGCGTTGCTCAAGCCCGGGTGCATAGAAGGGTTAAGGGCGCGGGCCGGCAGCCGCGCCGTGCGCTCGCCGTGCTCTGTGCGGCTCGCCGGGCCGCCTGCCAGAGGGTGCCTCCCCCCCCCCCCCCCCATGAAGTCGGATCCTTGAGCTGCGGCGGCGGCAGCCAACTGCTCCATATTTGGCTTCTATTACACATTTACATACTGGAGCGAGCGAGCGAGCGCGAGAGAGAGCGCGAGGGAGGGAGGGCGGGCGGAGGGAGGAGGGAGGGGAGGGGGAGGAGGAGGAGGAGGAGAGAGCAGAGTATACCGCAGACATCATTTCTACTACAGTGGAGGAGCCGTACAGGACCTGTTTCACTGCAGGGGGATCCAAAACAAGCCCTGTGGAGCCGCAGCTAGAGCTACAGCAGCCGCAGGACACTGTGTCTCTCCCTCTGTCCCCCCTTCCCCACGCAACCCCAGATCCATTTACACTTTACAGTAAGTGGCTATTTTTTTTCCTCCTCTGATTCTTTCTCTCCCCCTCCCCCTCCCCCCCGATTTAGATTAAAATCACCTCCTCCCGCACCCCAATCCGCTCTCTCCGGAGAGGGGCCAAAGAACAACCAGCATACACCCCCCCTCCCCCAGTCTCAATGGGCTGCACGGAAAACAGCTGGAAGAGGAGCGAAGGAAACCGACGCGTCGTGGTGTGTGTGTGTGTGTGTGTGTGTGTGTGTGAGAGAGAGAGAGAGAGAGAGAGTGAGTGTGCAGACGCGCGCGCGAGTATATGTGTGACTGTGTGTACATACACCAGTGCCCGGCACCAGCCTCCCGGCTCGGGACCCCCTCTGGGAGCAGGAGCAGCTAGCAAGGGGAGCAGCAAGGGGCTGGGTGGGCGGCCGCCAGGAGAGGGGGCGCGCCCGGGCGGGGGGCGCGGGTGGGGAGAACGCCGGCGCCCGGCTCCGGCTGCTGCTGGTCCGGCGGCGGCGAGCGCATAGAGCCCCGTCCTCCTCCTTCCGTGTGGCGCAGGGGGAGGCGGCAGCGGCGGAGGGTCGCGCTGCCCTCTTCGCTCCTCTACAGTCGCCCCCCCTCCCGGGTGGGGGCGGTGAGCGCTGCGGGGGCTCGAGGGAGGGCTGGGCTTCCCCGCCTGGGGTCGCCTAGCTTGACAGAGGCAACCCCGAGCTTGGGGTCTCCCCGCCCAAGCCAGCCGCTCGGGGCTAGGAGGGGACCTAGAGGGGACTTTGCGCGAGGCTGGGGGCGCGGAGAGGTGGTGGCTCAAGGGGGCAAGGGCGCGCGGGCCAGCGCAGCGCAGCGGGAGATGACTGGCCCTAGCTGCAGCCGCCACCGCCGCCCTGTTGGTTCGGCCGCTTCCTGATCCAGAGCAGCAGCCGCCGCCGCCGAAGCAGGAGCCGGGAGCCGAGAGCCGGGAGCCAGGAGCCCGCGAGCGCCGCGGCCCGGCCCGGCGTCCCTGCCGGCGCCCGCAGCAGTAGCGGAGGAGCTGCGGGCGCTGCCCTGCGCCGGGACTGCTCTGCTGCGCGGCGGCAGGGAGGGTGAATGAAGACGGGAGGAGGGGAAGGAGGAGGTGGCGGCGGAGGAGGCGCTGCGGGGATTGGGATGTGCCCCGGAGCCCCGCGGCTCCTTCACTCGGGGCCCGAGACGCCGCCACTGCCGGGGCTGCCGCCGCCGCCGCCGCCGCCACCACCGCCACCACCGCCTCCTACGTGGTTGCAGCCGAGCGCGCAGGCCGGTCCCGCAGGGGGCAGGGAAGGGGCCGGACGGGCGGAGCGAGAGGTGAGGCGGGGTCGGAGAGGAGGGAGTAAGTGCGTGTGAGTGTGTAGGTGCGTGTGTGTGCGTGTGTTCGCGCGCCGGGCGGGGGCCAGGACCATCGCGATGGGGAGGGGGGTGTCCACGGTGGTCCCTTGGCTGACTCTGCAGCGCTTCGACCTCTCTTTAGCCACCTCCTTCAACTCTGTGGCTCGTGCGCTTTCATTTTATTTCAGACCACGTAGAGAGCTGACTGCAAGCGGGTGAAACAATTCAGGTTTTCTAGGGAGATTGAGCAAGGACCTTAGTGGTGGGGGGTGGAAGTGGGGTGCTGATCTAGACTCTGCCAGGGGCCCAGGGGCGCGGGGGTGGGGTGGGGGGAGGATCAGGGTTTTAAGACGATGGGGTTTAGTTCGATCCCGTAGCTGTCCTGTTTTGTTTTGCTTTCTTGCTGTATAATCCTACAGATAAGAGGGTAATATAAATACTTGGGAAGGTTGGGAAATTGCTGAAGAGTAGTAAGGGCGGAAAAAAAAGCCAGTCGGAAGCTGGTTATATAATGCGCTATGTGGCTAACAAGAAAGGCAAGCTATTTTTATTTTGTTTACCGTATGTTGTGCAGTAGGAACTCCTCCAAACTGGTTCTGTCCCCGAAGAGATTTCTTAGTTTGTCAGAGAGAGAGAGAGAGAGAGAGAGAGAGAGAGAGAGAGAGAGAGAGAGAGAGAGAGAGCCATAGGATACAATTAGTAAAATTAGGAGACCCCCACACCACTTACAGAATAAAAAGTAATGCTTTAGAGTTCTCACCTCACATCCTGCCTGGCATGCAGGGGGATGTGTGTATGCCCTATGTTTCCCTGTAGCAACCTAGTCCTGTCATCTCCGTGGTGACATTTCTGTTTTATAATGCGAGCTCTTCTTAATATTTAAGCAGCATTGCTATAGATCGTAGGCAGCAAGGTAGTTACATGCTGGGTATTTTTAGGCGCAGCTGGTTACTTTTGCAATAGTGTTTGCTAAACCATTTCTATTTAGCTTTTTGAAGAGCCCCGCCGTTCCTAGAAGCCCTGGTTAAGCCTACCCTCTGGTTTATTGATGGTGGGTGGGTAGCTAAGGCAGTTTGATAGCCGAGGGTTTTATTTTTATTTTATTTTATTTTTGAATGAAGCTTATGCCAGCGGAAGCTAGAGGTAGCCACCAGAGAGAAGAAAAAACATGCGCAAGAACTCTTGGAAAGGGATTGCACCATAACAGCTTAGCTGTGGCATTTAATCTCCTCTGATTGTCCTCTAACGGGCCACGCATCAGTCAATATTTTAGCAGCTTTGCAAATAAATGGGTTTGAATGCCACCTTCCACATAAAGCCGAGGCTGAAAAGCCTCCTGCCTGTCTGCCTCTCATCATAGATACTGCCGGTGGTGTTAGTTTTCTGTACACTTACTCCAGCCCCGATCACTCATGTAATTAGATCAGGTTGCCATGGCAACAGACAGTGTTCCTTGGCCCATTCAGGTGGGTTTGCCTGAACTACTCCAAGTGTTTTATGCACAGTATTTGAGCTGCCGGAACTGGAGAGGAGAGACTTTTCACTGTTTCACTTCCATCTTCTTTCAGTCATCTGAACAGGAGACACTGAATGAGGCTTCTAGCTACTTGGCTTTTCTAAAGGAAACCAACACACTGTTCCTACTGGGGACAATATGTAAATGCATCTCCCCAGACAGAGAAAGCAGCCTGACAATTCTGCTGGTGTTTATTGTGAGCAGATCAACAAGTATTTGATACTTGCTAGAAACCTTTCAGAGCTGACTAAAGCAACATTTCTTTTGCAGTCTAGAGCCTTTGGCCTGGCAGGCGCTTAACCCTTTCAAGTGTGAGAGAACCGCACATCCTTGCTTTATAATCAAAACTGCTGACAGTGCTGGCTGGCTTTCCAGATGGTTTGCAAAAAGGAGATGACTTATTTGGCAAGCCTATGCCCACTGTTACACTTTTAAGCTTTACAGTCTACATTATAAAAAAAAGGATACTGACAGTAGGCAGGCATTCTGAATATTATCTTCCTTAATTTGAATATGTTGCTCCTGATCTTTGATGCTCTTCAGAAGTAATTGAAAATATTTTTGCAGATAAGTTAGCAATGAGACAAGCCACTCTATTGCATGGAGCTTTGCACAGTAAACTGTTTGTATGGTACTTTAGGGTATAATTTAATGAACATCTAGAGAGCTGCAGTCCAGTGGTTATATTTGGCCACCACCTTAAGCCTACTAAGGCCAGAAAGATATATTATAACTGAAAAGATATCAGAAAAGTTACTGGAGCCCAACACTGTTCAGACAGTCCAAATGAGGGGGAATGTTTTAGGAACTTTGAATGTGACATGATTTAGTTGTGACCCTGACAGACAGTTTATAGTTTTAAGGCCAAGTAGCTAAATCGGTTAAAATAGGAAAAAGACATAGAAAGAGACAACCCCCCCCCCATACACACACACACACAAATCTCTCACCTCTCCTGTTCCAAGATGGACAAAATTGCCCAATTTTCCTCCCAGGGGGTTTATGAGTTTCCCCCTGGTTACTGAGTTTATGTTGGTGGGTACATTATTGTGGTCTGGTCCAGTAAAGTATCATTGTGGTTAAAATGAGCTATTATTTCTGAGAAGTGAGTTCATGTGAAACCAGGATCTAAAATAAGAGGACAGAATTTTTAAGTTTTATACACACCTTGGAAGGCCTTAATTCTATTCTGCAACAGACAGAGAAACGGCTTTATTTGCAGTTAAATGTGTGCCCGTATTTTTCAGTGTACAAATGAGCCCTTGCCAACATAAATACGAGAAGCGTCTGTACTTGATGTAGAACTGGAAAGGGCATCATAGTCTCCCCGCACCCCCACCACCCCACCCCATTTCGTTTTAAGAGGGTTTGGCAAGCTTTGGTATTTTGTTAGAAATAGCATAAAGAGACTTCGGGCCTCCCAGTTGCTTTTGAGAGAAAGATTAGAGAAAGACTCTCGAGCCATCAGATTACATATCAAATAGCAGAAGATGGCCAAAAATTTTCAGTGTCCAGAGTCCCAGGAACCAGGAACGGCCAGTGTGGAGAAAACACTAAAGCATTAGTCAACACTCCTATGTATGTCTCCCAGGCCTGGTTGTCCTTAGAGTTCCAGGCTTCACATTCCTTTTGTATAAAGTGACTTTGTTTTCTCTCCCGTGTCGAAATGTCAAGTGGATTTTGCTCCTGCACATACCTTGTAAGACAGCTTCTCCTGCCAAATAGACTGTAGCAGTTCGCTCTGCTTCCTATTAGAAGTCAGTCAACAAATGTACTTTACCAAAACCCTGAGCGCATGTAAGCAGCTGAGTGTAGGAGTGCATGTTAATTTCTCTCAACTGTAGTCATCATCGTTTAAATGCTTGCATATGAAAAGTGGCTTCTCAGGAGACAGTCTGTCATTTTTTAGGGGCTTGGGGTTGACTGACTTAAAGGCTTTGTATTTTTTTTTTTTTCAGAGTGTCACACAAGTCTGAATGATTGGCTTCAGAGAGAGAGAGAGAGAGAGAGAGAGAGAGAGAGAGAGAGGAGAGTTACGTTTGTGCAAATTAATTGCTTCAAAGAACAGATCCTAGTCGCCCTAGTTCCAACCTGAGAAGAGAAGCAGGGGCTTTTCTTGTTTTGTTAAATGATTGTTATAAACAGGAAATTGTAGAAATGGCAGCAGAGGCCACAATCTCTACCTAAGGACTACCATGCAGTTTTTCTTTCGCTTGTTGCTTAAGATTTGAATGTCTGAGTCATCAGTAATACTATTTCAGTTGCATTTAATTTCATTTAGTACAATAAATTCACTCATTCCAGTTCTGTGAGCAGTGACATGATTGTGTGCACATAGGATGCTAGCTTTACATAATTGAAAAAATATTGGCCTTAAGAATTGTAATTGAATTGAGTTTTTTTTTTTAAATAAATACTTAAAATTACGGAAGAAAAGGAATGTCATGGGGCAATTTATCTTTATTTGTAGAAACAACATTTTTATTTTTTTCTTTCCTAATTTTATTTTTATGTATTTTTTACTTTAATCAACATAATGACATATTTTATAGTCCTTATAAACCTTAACCCTTTAGGATAATTTAGTATAAATGTTTATACTTCCTGTTATTACTACTCCCACATGAACTAAAGCATGTTTAGAGCTATAACAGACCAACACAGCTACTCACATCCGCTTTTGTTTGGCGTGTTTGACATTAGCAGCCATGTTTCGTTGATTTTTCTATAACTCTTAATGCATACCATTTATGGGCTAATGAAAACGCAATGATAATCACCATCATGTAAATGAAAATGATGTTCTACTTGAAAAATCCCTTTTCAGAAAATTCGTAGTGTAAGAAGACCTCGGGGCTTAGAGGGTGGGTGTTACCAGGATTGCAGGGTTTCATTTGATCAGAGAAGGTCTCAACCTGCTTCCACAGAAATGCCCTTTAAGTGTGACAGGTTTAGAGCAACTTATTTATCAGGTATTTTTAGTGGCGATTCCAGCTGCCAACCTGTAAGCATGGGTGCTTCTTACAGAAAGAGAAGGCATTTTCTCACCACCGTGTGTGGCAGACTTTCTCTCTTCGTGCCCTCGGCCCTGATCCTGACTCCTGTGTTCCTCCCTGGTTTTTATACACCATCTCAGTATCAGTTATTTGGGCCATCTTGCTTGGTAATCTTTTACTATTCATGATATTGTGTTTCTCTGCTTTGTGCTTTTGAAATATTAAAGATTCCAGTTTTAGTGTGTGTCACTGTATGCAGTGTTTTATAGTTTATTGTCCTGCTTGTCATTTGTGGTTTTTTTTTTACAGTGAGTTCATGTGGCCTTGCCTTTGATTCTCTTTCTGTCTTTCTTTCTTTCTTTCTTTCTTTCTTTCTTTCTTTCTTTCTTTCTTTCTTTCCTTCTTTCTTTCTCTTTTCTTACTTTGATGGGATACAGCAAGCAAATAACTATTACTCTGGCTAGGATAGCAGGACAAACGCTTTTTGAGAGAAGGAGGCATGCCAGTGCTAGAGTAAATTAATATTTTACAGCATTTGCATCACATTTGACTGTTCTGTGTACTTCAGCAGAATGGGAGGAGACTGTAATTTGGACTCTATCAAGCCTTATCTGCCAGGCGATGTGTAAATAGGGCCCTGTGTACACACAAATCCATATACAAGCAAACCCAAGTCCCCAGCACTTGGAGCTTCTGGGGGGAGTGATTATTAAGTATTTTGAAGCTTCCTTTGAAACGTTACTAGATTAAAATCAAAACTTCCTTTGCCCTTAAAATAAATACTATGTTAAGATGAAATAGAATTTTGTGAACTCGTGTTGAACTCGTCCACTATTTGAGAACCAACAGCCTTTTTGGTGGAAAGACGGTGACTTATTTTCTCTCTGCACACAGATTGCACATGGGGAAACCAAAGACTGATAAAAAAAAAAAAAACCTACCACTTTTGCAGAGCAGGCCCAAGCACATACTAGATGCTTAAATAAATTGATGGTGAATGGATTAGTTAGAAGGAAGAATACTTTGGCTACTATTCACTACTTTGCAAAGTGCTGGAAAGAAATGGAAGTTATTTTCCTTTCCAGCTGGGCTGTGCTCTTAAAAATAGCGAGTGTGTATGGTTGAAAATAATTATGACTACTGAGATGAGTTGCCATGTACCCAAGGATAATTGGCTTCCTTACCTGTTTACAGATTATTCAAGTTGGGGATCATATTCGTATTCCAGAATAGTTTCTTTCTGACACCCAATATAATTCTGGACCTCCTCCTTCCTACTGTTACCTGGCGAAAGCTTAGGAAACCCAAACTAAATTTAAAATCAGTCTAAACACATATGCAACTCAACTCCAGTGGATCTGACTGAAAACCAGTTCAGCCTTCACTTAGTTGACTGATTTTTTTTTTTAATCCCAACAGCATGGCTGATTTTTTTTGATGTAATCTGGTTGCTAATTGGGTATCATCAGCACTTAAGTAAATAATTTTAATGACTAAGGATAAGAAAGTATGCTAGCAGATCAGGCCCTCTGCTTCTTCTGTTTCTGTGCGGGCATCTTTAATTCACAAAAATATCTCATAAGCACCAAGAGGTCATTCATTTCTTCCGTCATTTACCCATTCATACATTCATCATATAGTGAGTGACTTAGGTTGACTACTGGGGCAAACTGAAAGTGAAGACAATGCCTGTTCAACAATTAACTTGTTTAAAATTTAGGGCTGGGCACAGACCTCAGTTGGTAAGAGTGCTTGTCTACCATGCACAGAATGTAATGCCCCAGCACTGCATAACCTGGGCGTAGTGGGATATGCCTGTATTACCAGCACTTGAGAGTTGGAGGCAGGAAGATCTGATGTTCAGAGTCATCCTCTGCTACATAGCAAATTTGAGGTCAGCCTGGGCTACAAGAGACCTTTTCTCAGAATTAGACCCTTTTTCCTCCTCCATTTGACTTTCTACTCACCTTTGAGCTAGTACACTAATAGCTACGTTCTGTCATGATTGTCTTTCAAGTTGCATGTGGATTAACAGTATATATTAGATTAAAATTAGGCTTTTGGCCCAATTGTTATTCAGTCCGTTCCCATTTCTACTTGATGCTATTTGTGATGACTGGCTTGTGGTTGCTTATTGAATGCCCGAGGAAAATGACAGTAGCTGTCTCAAACCTGGAGACCAGGGTTTTCATTTGACTGAAGGGATGGCCTAGATTTTATATGTTGGCTCCCCTGAGCCCTACGGAATAAAACCAGACCTGCTCTGCCAAGTGGAATGCTGTCCGTGCAACTCTTCTACAACAAAATTCAAACTGTGACGTTCTTAAGATTTGTATTTCAGTGCCTACATCTTAAGATAGATCTTTGTTTAAAGCAGTTTCTCCTTTTTTTTTTGTTTGTTTCTCTCTTTGTCTTTGGTCTTTCATCTTGGATTTCTTCTGCACTTCCTGGACCACCGTAGAAGCATCCTGCACCGTGCAAAAAGTCACAAGGGCGCTCCCTTCAAGCTGCAGATCTGTCTGTCACCCCTATCCAACAGCCTCTTCCTCCACTCCCTCCACAGGGAAGGGCATCACCTGTCAGGTGAGAGTTTTACAACGTTTTCTGTTTTCCCATCTGAGGATAAAGTCTGACTTGGGATGGTTGGTCACCAGACATGTACTCTGTTAACTGTGGAATATAATTTTCTTTGCAACTATAGTGTATGGAAAATTGCCCAGGGGTGTGTGTGTGTGTGTGTGTGTGTGTGTGTGTGTGTGTGTGTGTGTCCCTCTGTGCTGTTAAACTTGGATGACACTATAGCTGTGGTCTATTTGGTTCGGGAAGAAATCTGCATCGAATTTGTGAGGATCGATGATTGCGCCTGGGGCTGGTCCCCTGTCATTCTAGGTGTCCCTTTTCTGAGAGTTGGTTAAGAACACTAAATTGCCAGCTGCCTTCAGTGTCACTTCTCACGTTTTAGGTTCTTACTATAGTAAGCTACATTTTCAGGGAAACAGAGAACTGTTTGTTGGGTCAGCGGCAACCAAGAGTTGTTGAGTCTTGAGTTTCTTTGTGTCTGTTTGGATTTTACAACTTCCTGATTTCCTCACATACAGTAAATTTTTCTGGCTGAGAGAGAGTCTTGAAACAGTGTGTAAGCAAGGACTGTTGACTCATGGTTCTCTGTTAAAGAGCAGACAGGAGGCCTCTGCCCTTTCTGTGAAATCTGGAGAGAAAGGAATTCATCTAGAACGTGGGGCTGGAAGGTCTTGGGGACACTGGTGTACACAACCAAGGGGGGTTGTGAAATAGAAAACAGGGGACTGATTGCCTCTGCCTTTTGAGCAGTTTTGTTTGAAATGATGAAGCCAGGCAACACCAGAAGTTCCAAAGGCTGGCTGGGCCACAGGCTCACTTAGAGACTTTCAGACAAAATGTGGGACTCCACCCTGGACCTCCTGAATCTGAATGTTCCCTACTGACCTCCTGGAATGAAGGAAGCGTTTCTGGAATGTTCCTTTCTTGGTAAGAAGCAGATGGTCCTCTTACCAAATCACATACCCCAAATCGAGGATTTCAAAATCCACTCATCAAAAGGTAGAAACTGGCGTTATCAAAAGTGTTCATTTAAAAAATCACCCAGTGGAGTAGGGCATGGTGGCTCATGTTGTAATCTTAACACATACTAGGGAGAGCTGAGGAAGAAGAAGGACCTCATGGTTTGAGGCTATCTGAGTTCTAGAGTAGCTTGGGATATAGCCTGAGACCCTGTCTCAAAAAGTCAAACCAAATGAAACTCCCAAGCAAGTTCACCAGATTTCTATGTTGACACCCCCAGAACCAGTTTATTTTAAGCCAAGCACGAACTCCACGGCCTCTGAGATAACAGCCCGAAGCTCTGTCCCTTGTCAGAGTGTCTGGACTTCAAACCTCAGGATGCTACTCCAATCACGCACATGCTTGTAGCCCACTCATGCCTCAGTTTCTTCATACGAGAAGGGGACCACAGAGGGCTACTGTGAGACTGGAATGAAAAAAGAAATGCACATGTGTGTGGCTTGAATGTGCCTGGCATGTGGCTTATGGCCTGTTCATATAAGCTATCATTGTTAGCACATAGCTTATCTCTAGACAGGGTGATTATAATGGTCTTGTTGTCCCATGGCTGTTCCTGGATCATACATGACTAAGAACAAGTAAATATGCCTAGACCTTGACCTTTGGATCAACCCTGTAGGCATTTGTGACTCTCCAAAGCCAATAAGGGTTCTATTTATTTTTCTGAAGTTTAAATCTGAACTTACATTAATTCTCCTTGTGGTAGGATGCATTTTTTTTTTGTATCACAGTAAGATAGACTGATGATGAATAGCATTGCATAAATGGAGTTATTTGCAGTTTGAATATATTTAAAAAGAGGCCTGACTAACAGTTATTTAGAAGCCTTAGAAAGTATAGCTAGACATCTAGCAATATCGCTCAATGGGACGGCACTTGCTTTGCACGTGCGAGGTCCTTAGTTCAATTCCCAGGACAGAAAGAAAGGAAGGAAGTCTCTAAGAAACCCTGTGGGGCAGAGCAGAGAGGGAGTCAGTTGCAAAGCGTCGTATTCTTTTGAATTATGCAAATGAGTTCTTTATATTTTATTGATTGTGTATTTGAGAGGCTCCCTTTAAATCTGTGGTTTTCAACCTTTGGGTCCTGACCCCTTTTAGGTGTCGAATGATCTTTTCACACAAGTGGCCTACAACCATCGGAAAACACAGATATTTACATTACAATTCATAGTCGTAGCAAAACTACAGTTATGAAGTAGGAACAAAAATAATTTTATGGGTAAAGGTCACCACACCATGAGGAACTGTGTTAAAGGGCATCAGGAAGACTGAGAACCACTGTTGTCCATGGAGGCAGAGTGATGTCTAGTTACTGCAAGGTGATCTGCAGGTGTCTGCTAGCAGGCAAGGTGGGGTGTCTTACGGTTGCTCTCCCCCTTCAGGGGAACCCATTTGGCCAGGCAGAAGATCTTCACATTGAAGTCTTAGGAATACAGTTCAGGTGCATATGGGGTGAGGTGTTCTTTTCTTTTTAAAACCTGTGGTATTTGAAGAGAGTCATTATGTATAACAAAGTATCTCAAGAATTTTCTTGCAAACAAGACAGCCAGCCGGGAGTTTCATCTTGGGCAACACGGCCTGCTCATTGAGGTGTAGGGGTTTCTAGCCTCATAAACAAGGCAAATATCATGTATCCACTTAAGGTCCTACTGACAAAATAGTGCAGTGTCACCTGGAACATTAGGCCGTTGATATTTTCTTTGATTGCATTGATTGCATTGAAAAGAAACGTATATGCATGATCTAAACATTTTGCATACATAATGACCTTATTATGGTTCGCACAGTTGATGACTATATGTGGGCAGGGAGAGAGCATCCTGTTGCCTTCTGATAGATTCAAGTTACTCTTTTAAATGAAAGTCTGGATTATTATTTCTGGCTCTTGTTATTTTATGAATATGAGACAGCTAAGCCAGTTATGACCTAACTTATTCACAGCTACTATCTATATAAAGAAATGATTCATTCATATATTCGCTGTGTATTTTCTTTTCAACTACTTCATGGTGCTCTGGACATGTGAGCAAGAGCTACCGGAGATTATCCAGAAAGAAGCAATGTACCCGGAATAGCTAACAAAGCTGAGAGGGTTGGGTTGTGCTTACTAGGGGGTACATTCTGACCCGGAAGGAATTCAGAAAGGTAGTGGGAGTTCAGGAAAGACTGTGAGGAGGAAGATCACGTGATTTGGTCTCTGCAGGCTGGATTGCGCTTCTGTGGGAAGAGATGGAGAGAGGCAGAGGAAAGTCTTGCCAGTGTCTGGGACAACAAGCAAATGCCCGCTTGTATGTAGGATGTAGGCGGGGCGAATGTGGCTGAAAGTGGGCGTGCTCTGAGTTTCTGAAGTCAGGGGAGACTGGGGAGGGTATGGGGCTAGTGGAGAGGTCAGTCCAAAAAGCAGTTTGGAAGCGTCGCTGGCTTAAAAAGGGGGTTGAACTTGGCCTTTGGGGTCTTCTTCCTGGCCGAGGGGTGCTCACACACAGGGCATGACTGAATCTAAGGATGCGGAAGCTGGTGCTGAATGCAGAGGGAGAAGGTAAGAGGCAGTGAGGAGGAGAGCTTGAAGGCTTGCATGCCTCAGCCTCTGTTTGCCAGTTCATCATAAGCTGGGGTGGCAAGGGGTTGATGCAGAGGTGAATCGTGGAGGGGTGTGTGTGTGTGTGTGTGTGTGTGTCTCTTCTGCTAGAGCTCCAGAACCCTAGAAATTCTGTGTTTAACTCTGTGCCATGGAATCTTGTTGAAACAGTTATTCCTTTATAAAATAGGAGCGGGAGCTAATTTTAGCTAGCTCTAATATACGCGTGTATGAAAATGAATGCTACTTTCGACGCTCAGCCCATGCGGCGTCTCTTTTCATGTAAAACAAATACCGCTTGCTTGTGCTTTCCTCTAAGCGGGTTTTCTGAAGACTTTCGAAGGGTGCCCCTGTACCTATTAGCAACAATTCCAGCCTTTCTTTGATCTTTTCCACCGTTGATTGAACCTTCTCGTGCGACAGGCGTGAATCTCATTGTGTCGGCCACTTAACAACTTAGCCATTGTTCATTTGTGGCCATTTGGTAACTGTACATCTGATAAATCATATTAGCATGGGTGTGTTTCATAACTTTTGACCATTTCCTAGAGGCTTTATGTAGGATCCTTTAAATGTGAGAATACACACACACACACACACACACACACACATATTCAGATACACAGTGAGCTTAAGCAAGCTTGGGCTACTTAAGATACTGTTGAAATAAATAAATAAATATCATTGTTAAGCCTTTGTTCTATGGGGGTGGGGGGTGGCAATTAGCCTAAGAGTCCATGACACGCAGTGCAGGGGACCGTTGAAAGTTATCTTTGTGTGAATGAACAGTCTAATGACATGAACTCAGGGAAAGCCTGAAGATTGTTTACTGTCTTTATTTTGTTTTGTTTTCTGAGTTGTTCACACGAACTCTTCGTATTGCCCTCAAGTGGCTAAGAATGAAAATATTAAATACAAAAATAACAATGTTAAAAACAACAAGTTCTGTGCATGTCTCTGTGTGTGTTGTGGCACACATGTGGGGCTCTGTTGTGTGGAGGCTAGATGTCAATGCCAGATGTCTTTCCTCAGACATCATCAACTTGTTCACTGAAACAGGGACTTCCATGGTCAGGGAGTCCCAGGGATCCTACTGTCACTGCCTCCACAGTGTTGGGATTACAGGGGTGTGCCACAACACCCGACTTTTCCACACTGGTTCTGGTGACCCCACGCACTTACACTTGAGTGCTTTACTAACAGAGCTGTCTCCTCAGCCTGTCTGGAAACCTTTAATGAGCACCCAGTGTGCAAGATGAGACCCTAAAGGGAAAACAGTGATAAGTAGTTTACCTTCGCTTTTTTTGAACCTGAAGTCATTTAAGCTTCATTGCACCCTTATCTGGTAGACACTGCGGTTACATCTTTGCTGTGGATGTAGAAACTGTGGCACAAGAGAGGGTAAATAACTTACCCACTTTTGCCTGGAGTTAAGTGACCTCAGCTTGGACAGATCCCCTGTGGCTCTGAATTATGCTCAAGCCCGGAGCTGTATTAAGAAGCTTACAGTTAGATACAGAAGGCAGAGACTGCCACAGATAATAAACGAGCTGTAACTCAGGCACTGGGTGTGCTCAGAAACCAAGATCGGGGGATGGTTCTGAGGCCACAAGCTCCCCATTTCCAAGCCTGCTCCTCTGATCAGAGACTCCCATGAGCTTCTGATTCAAGCTGTCTTCCTTTCCTTCCCTGTGCGGCCCTGAGAGTCCTACGCGCTTTCGATAATTATTAATCGAGGGAAATGATGACGGCGGCACTCTGCTTATCAGCTTCGGGGGATTGGCTTAAGTTGGCTCCAGATGTTGTTCAACACGGAGTTCCAGGGAACTGCTGAACTTTTGACTGCTCGGAGAGCTTCATTGGGTCATTGCTCAGCTTGAACGACTTGGCAGATAGGAGTGATTTATCTCTCCAGGGTGATAGGTGGTAGGGTGTCACTCAGGACACAGTCTAAGAACAAAACATGCAGCCAGAGGCCGTCAGCTGTAGCCAGGTTGGCCACCTGAGTACAGGTCTCATGGCCCCTCATGCTCTTGCCTTTCTGGGTCTAGCCTGTGCTCTCCTTCCCTGGATCAGTCAGGGCATCGTTGCTAGTTTGTGTTCAGGTGATGGGTAGGCATCCTGGTTGTCTTTTGGATGTTGAGTGAAATTTACTGTGAATTGCTTTTATCTCCGGTGGCAGTGCCTCCCCCCTTTACAAACCCACAGAGTCAGAAAGACCTTGAGATCGACTGTCAGTGAGCGCAGCTAGCAGCTCCAGCCTCCGTCACAGCTGCAATCGTGCACCATGCATTTTTATTTACAGATTACTAGGCTCTGAGTCTGACATATGACTAGCCAGGAAGCTCCTCCCTAGAACAGTTGTATGTCATCTGCTTCAGAGGACTAATTGCTTGGCAAATCCCCTTCGGTAATTTCCTCTTTATTTGCTGATGAGTTACTTAACAGTGACGGGCTTGTGGAGTAGACCGTGGAGTTGACTGTGCGCTCCAGAAACAGCACTACCGGAAGGCCCAGGGGATATGGTTTTTGAGTTCTGTTTGGCTTTCCTTGAAGAAACACTGAAACCATTATATGGCCTGTTAATATTTCACTCAATACCAGGTTAAACTCCGGAGCAGTGTAATCAAAACCAGACCCCTTTCTTCAAATATGCTCCTGTGCATTAGAAAATTATTAAAAAGGAATTTAATATTTATAGAATGTTTAATGCTGTTTTAAAAATACGGCTTGGAGTGGAATAGCTTTCTAACACACAGCGAAATGAGGAGGAGGGACTTTGGGAGAATTCTGTTCCACCGATAGCCTGGAGCTCCAGTCTCTTAAGCCTTATTGCTGTATCAGCAGGAAGGCTTACCCTTAAACTTTGCTGGGCCTCAGTTTACCTATCTATGAAAAACTGAAAGAAATGATATAATGGATTTTTTTTCTTTTGCTGACATTGTAGAGTTCTGTGATTGTGTGTGTGTGTGTGTGTGTGTGTGTGTGTGTGTAGGCCAGAGGTCAACACTGAGTGTCTTTCTGTATTGCTTTCCACCTTAATTTGGGAGACAGAGTCTCTCCCCTATTAGCTAGACTGGCTGGCCAACAACCTTTAGGGAATCTCCTGTGTCCCACCTCCTACTCAGCTCTAGAATTACACCACAATGTCCAGTTTTATTTGTTTGTTTGTTTTTTAATGTGGGTGATGGAGACCCAAACTCCAGACCCCACGCCTGCGCATCAGGCGTCTCACTGCCCAAGCCATCTCCCTCCCCAGCCAAGTTCCGAGATTTTATTAGAATTCTTCCCCTCACCTCCCCTAAGACCTTCGCTTCTGTCAAACATCATTTGCTGTTGTTTGACTTTGTTAGGTTTGGTATTTAATTAGAGTTTATATTTTAGCTATTATTATGTCATTATTTAGAGAGTAAGTCAGCAGTGGTACCGACCATCATTTATCACCACATCTATATTAGTTTCATCCTGCAATAGCTTCCTCTGTGTGTGTGTGTGTGTGTGTGTGTGTGTGTGTGTGTGTCTTCTTGCTTCCATGCCCCAAACAAAAGCCAAGAGGTAGATTGTGTTATAATTCAAAAGAATCTTTTAGCTAATTGTGGTATTGCTTCTTATAAGAGGTACACTGGAGCTCAGATCTGAGCATCTGTGTCTGGGGCCATACCCTGCTTTTCATTCGAGAGTAGCCTTTTTTTTGATGTCATTTGGTTTTACCTGAAGGTATAGATGACAGTCCCCGGGTAAGTCTTTTGCTCTTCTGCCTGTGACTCTTGCAATTAGCATGCACAATGCAAACTCACCTATTTAGTTCATTTATAAGCAGCTCGTGCCGACGCCTCGAGATGGATTGCAATTATTAATAGCTTCTTTCGGCAGGTGAATGCAAAAGGAAGAGATAGACATTTGGGAGCTTTTGAATGCCCGCCTCCCTGTGAGTGGAAGCTGAGTCTTTGGATTCTGATTGGAGCTCTGTGGTTTTTGGCCCTGCCCACATCTCTTAAATCTGTGACCTTCAACTTCCTCATCTATTGAACGGAGAAGAAAGCACCTGTCTCAAGGGGTTGTTATCATGATAAGCATGCCGTTTTCCTTAGGGCTTCTATAACTATGATAAAACACTCGGGGGAGGAAAGGGTTTATTTCATTTTTAACTCTTAGGTCACACAGTCTATCACTAAGGGGGGTCAGGGTAAGAATTCAAGACAGGAACCTGGAGGCAGGAAGTCAAATAGAGGCAATGGAGGATTGATGCTTAATGGCCCACTCGCGCTGAGCTGGGTCCTTCCTCACCAATCACCAGCCGAGAAAATGTACCACAGGCTTGCCCACAGGCCAATCTGCTAGTGACATTTTCTAAGTCGAAGAGCCCTGTTCCAAAAGGGCCGTAGCTTGTGTCAAGCAGACAAAAACCAAACCCACCAACCAACCAAACAAAAAAACCCAACCAGTATCCATGCCTTGGCCACATCACCTCACAGGGAGGAATCTCAGAATTATAAAACAAATGGATAAATGAAGGTGAAGTTACTGCAATTTAGAGGCGAGAGAAGTAGGCAAGAGCAAAGACAAGAGTGTTGCAGGCATAAGAGGATGGATGCCCTTTGGGTCTTTGAGGACTAGGTGTGAATCTTAATTGGATCTTTGAAACTTGGGACAACTGGATGAACTTCCTCTGTATGGAGGTGACAGCATCAGCAGGTGGGGCTATACCATGGAGAGTAACTGCCACCATTGAGGGGTGGAAACACAGCTCTTTCGTGGATCCCCCATTTAGGTCCTTAAGTTATGTGCACCTTGTTTATTTATTTAAGGTGGTGGTGGTGGTGGTGTGTGTAGGTCTGAAGACAACTCTCAGGAGAAGGCTCTCTCTTTTCCCCATGTGGGTTCTAGGGACCAAATGCAGATCATAAGGCTTCCCAGCATTCATCTTTACCTGCTGAGTGTCAGATCTACCATCCTTTGTCTTCTAGATTTTGACAAATTAAATTATACCTTCTCCTCCTCCTCCTCCTCCTCCTTCTTCTTCTCCTTCCTCCCCTTCCCCTTCTCCTTCTCCCCCCCTCTTCCTCCTCCTTCTCATTCTCCTCCTCCTCTTCCTCTCCTCATCTTCCTCCTCTTCCCCTTCATCTTGTTAAGTTTGGTTTTTCCCATTTATGGTCAACAGTCTTACTTGCTGCCTAGACTATAACATTGCCATCTCCTGGAATAGGCTACAGTCGATCAAATACAGCTGTGTGAAATCACATATCACGGGGATCTTGCTCTGTTTCTGTATCTTAGGACGAAGCTAGGACAACTATCTTTGCCGGCAGAGGTAGTTTTCACTCAGGGTGCAGATCGGGAGGCTGACTGCTGAGTGAGAAGGGGTTCGTCTGGAATGGCTTCCAAAAAGACCTCCTCTGGTTTATGTTGCTGCTAATGATGGAGAAATGTGTCTTGCTTCAGTCTGATTCAGGGTGAGATACATCTATCTTATTTCTTTGGCGGGCTTACCTGACCCCTGGGTTTTCAGATTTCCATTGCTTTGATCCCACTCCAGACAGCACATCTCTGTGTTCACTTACTAATTGTGCTTCACGCAGTTAGCAGAGAGGCTCTATGTAAGCTAGTCTGGGAAGACAAGTCCTTCCTGTGTTCTCAATAGCACTGTGTCTTGAAAAGTCATATCTACTTTATCTCACACCCCGATTTTTATTTCTGGGGCGATGCCTTTTCATATTTATTTTAAAAAATGATTATGCACACGCATGTGTGTCTGTGTACGAGTGTGGGAGTGTGAGTTCAGGCACCTTCCTGAAGGGAGCTTGGCAGCCTCGGGAGCTGCAGTTACACATAGGTGGTTCTGTCACCTGACCTGGGTGCTGGGAACTGAACTTGGGTTCTTCCTTAGAGCTGTGTACAGTCCTGACCACTGAACCATCCCTCCGGCCCCAACTATACTATTTTGTTGCATGGAAGTTCAAGGTTTTAAAGACAGTGGGTTGTTCATTTCTTCAGTTTCTGTTGTGGACCCACTTGGAAGGAAGACAAGACAGAAGGAGGACCTGGTTCTCTGTACAGGCCAACCAGCAATCTGGCTCTCCCAGGGATGATACTCTCTCCCTCTCTCTCATCCTTTCTCTCATCCTCTCCCTCCCCTCTCCCTCTCTCCCCTCCCTCTTTCTCTCTCATTACTGTTTCTTTTGGGAATGGTTTGTTATTAAAGGTCCAATGCTGTATGTTCCCAAAGCTCCTCCCCCTTACTTCTCCTCACACCTGCTTTTCTGTCTTGCCTCTTCCTCCTGCTAGGCCACCATCCTGGCTGCCACATTTCTTCCATTCCACATTGGGTCTCTCTGCTCTCTGTAGTTGACCTGTGTGTTTCCTGTCTCAGGAATGTGGGTGGAAGTATGTCCAGCCTCCTCCCCTCACTTGGGTCTCAAGGGGCGAGGCTGGAATGTCAAAGTCTAACAGTTGTCCACAATGTTGGTTGATAGGAGACTTGACCTCCCTGGTTGGGTCCAGCTCCCTCCCAGGCTAAAGGATTGACTACTTGGGTTGACTTTCATCCATGTTGAAACTGGAGACATGAAGCTTCTCTGTCCCCACCCTGCAGGGTGTAGCTGTCCCTTATAGATGACTCTCTGGGTGAAAAGGTTGGCAGTGGTGTCCTTGGTATCAAGGTCAAGGGGAAAGTAAGTTTCATGATCTGAATTTGTGCTAATGGCTCAGCCAGGCTGGTATGGCTCTACGTGTAACATACGTGTAACAGTCTACTGGATGGACTTTCTATACACACATTGGACATTTTCCTTTCTGTTGTTCGAGACAAATTCCGGAGCTCGGGTAGATCTTGAATATATCTGTGGATACAGAGGGTCAAAGGTATATATGGAAATAATGCATATCCTACAAACTGTGCTTTTCTCCCCACTTAAGTGGTCGGGTTTTTTTTGTTTTTTGTTTTTTTTTAAACAGGCTCCTTCTGTATATTGGTGACTGCTAACCTTTGGCTTTCAGTGACCTTCCTCTTTAACTTCTCCAATGTGTGTGCCAACATGTCTGACTGCACGGCATGTACTTGAAGTCCTAGAAAACACTTCCTAACAAACGTTCTCCCCGCTCCCTACTCTAGGTTCTCTCAGCTACAGGATGAAGCTCGGCGTCTCTGATCTGGTTCCCTGACTGGAGATGCCCCTTATTCCTCCAGTTGGGTCAGTCCTGTAGGCCTGGCTCAGTCAGTAAGTGCTTCCCTTTGAGTATCGGTTTGTGTACAAATATATTGTACCCCCTTCTTTAGAAGATTATCCCCTGGCTAATTTCTCTTGTTCTTTTCTTTTAAAAGATTTATTTATTTATTATATGTGCGTACATTGTAGCTGTCTTCAGACGCACCAGAAGGGGGCATCAGATCCCGTTACAGATGGTTGTGAGCCACCATGTGCTTGCTGGGATTTGAACTCAGGACCTTCAACCTTCAGAAGAGCAGTCAGTGCTCTTAACCACTGAGCCATCTCTCCAGCCCCTCTTTTGCTCTTAATATATCAGCTTCCTGTCCCTTTCTGAGGGAGCCATTGGGCTGGGCTAGCTGGAGACTACTTGAACTCTCGTGCGCTCCTTCATCTCCTTCTGTAGCTCTTGTTTGTATGAATGCTGTGCCTCTGCCTGGCCTTGAACTCACTTTAGTAGTTTAGTAGAGGAGGCTGGTTTTGAACATTTAGCAATCCTCCTGCCTCAGTCTCACAGACACTCAGATTACAAGTGTGAGCCGCCACACCCAACCCTTTTGTAGCATCTTAAAAACTTCCCCCCACCCCCCAGCTCAGAGATAAGAGGGTTTTTCCTGGCCCCACACTCGACATTTGGCTTATGTACGCCTGCAGTATGTGCAGGTGCTTCCTATGACTTGAATCTTTACGTAATAGATTAGATGTGAGCCCTTCTCGCATGGACCAAGGTAGCAGAACTGTGATTCAGATCCACTTTAGCAGTGATGGAGCCATGGTGGAGATGATGGCATCTGTGACAGTAGCACTGGGTGTCATGACAGTGGGTGACAAAAGAAATAAGAATTTTCCAGAAGACTATGCTGAAGAGAAAGGGTGGCTAAAGAGGGGCTCAGTGGGTGAATATTCTGGAATGAAAGTGCCTTACCATGGAATGCTGGGTTTGCTCAGTTTTGAATCAACTATCTTTGCATTGAAAAGGAATTCCCGTTGCGTTCTGGCTTCATGATGATTGGTGAAGGCACAGCTGTCCTGTCGCAGGAGTGAGCAGACGTCACTGAGTCTGTTAAGGTTCAGGTGTCTTGACATCAGTTCCCTAGTCTTGGTTAGTCTTCTTTACAAACTCTGGGGACTCCATTTGCAACTCGGAAGAACACTGGGGCTTACATTGGTCTGGAAGGGAAGATGTCTGCAGCTCTGGGTCAGCTGGCTCATGGGTGGATGAAGCACAGTGTGAAATTGTGAGCCCCGTGCCAGAGCTGGGGACAATGAAGTGGCGGCTCAGGCACCTCCTCTGTCTCGTGTCCTCTGACTTTGTCTAGGAGATGCACTGCTGCGATCGATAAAGATACCTTTGGCGGGTATATTTTGTCCCTTTCTGGGGTTTGAGGTGAGATGCTGTACACTAGACTTCATGTCAGATGGAAATGGGGTCCTGATACCAGGAACCAAGAACCTAGTACACAAACCCACAAGGAACCTTTAGCTGCCCTTTCTTGTTCTGCTCTGGGAGATTCCAACTGGGACAGAAGGAAATCTGGGTGAATGTTGTTCTGAATTCTCTTCCTGTTTCTCAGGCCTCAGATCCAATCTATCCCCAAAGCCTTCTGGGTTGCTGAACACAGGCATGGAGAAGCATACTTGTATATACTATCGTGTGTGTGTGTGTATGGGTGTGGATGCCTTTCACATAAGGACTTGGAAAGGAATCCTTGCTGCTCTCACTGTATCTTTGGTGCCTGACTGAAGTCTTTTTAGAAGTCAGACAGTGATACATGCCTATAATCCTAGCATGTGGGAGACTGAGGCAGGAGAATTGCTGGAGTTTCAGGCCAGCCTAGGTCCCAGAGTAAGACAGAAGTTTGAGGAATTCAGCTCAGTTTTGTCCTTCCTGCCTCATAAGACAAGCATGTAACTACTGCGTAGACAGATGCAAAGAGGATCCTGTTATTAACTTAGACATCAGCCAGGCACAGTGGTACAGGTTCACAGTTCCAGGACTCGGAAATGTGATGGGGGGGGGGGAAGTGGGGAGATTGTGAGTTTGAGGCCAGCCCTGGGTACATAGGAAGACCCTGTCTTAGAGACAACAACAACAACAATAACAATAACAAACAAACAGAAAACAAAAAAAACCTATTTAGAAAAGTGTTTGGGCCTTCAAGATTAGGGGGAGGTATTTATGAGGCTCTGCCCATCCCTGAGGAGGTAATTATTGATTGCTGGGGGGGGGGTTGAAGTCAAATTCTTCAGTGCTATAGACACTGGTAACATCCCCCTGCTCCAGCTAAGTAACCTCCACTGAGTGGGTCACAAAATAGAAGACATGAAAACAGAGGGGGAGCCGGGCGGTGGTGGCGCACGCCTTTAATCCTAGCACTTGGGAGGCAGAGGCAGGCGGATTTCTTAGTTCGAGGCCAGCCTGGTCTACAGAGCGAGTTCCAGGACAGCCAGGGCTATACAGAGAAACCCTGTCTCGAAAAAAAAAAAAAAAAAAAAACCAAAAAAAAAAAAAAAAAAAAAAAAGAAAACAGAGGGGGGTTGTTAAGAAGAAGAAAGGGGGTCAGCTGGAGTAGGACAGGAAGGGGAGGTGCTACTAGGAGAAAAAGAATTCAAATGTGCTGTCTACATGCATGGAATTGTCAAATGGGTTAACTGAAACATACTTCCTTCCCTGAAACTTTGCTCTGTGTGGGGTCTGAAAGGAACATGGTAATGGCATCTAAGCCCCGCTGTGGTGGTCTAGTTTGGCTGCTCTCGCTCTAAGCCTCCACAGCCCTCTGCCCTGTCCTGTAATCTTCAGAAGGGGCTGGTTGCGTTCTTTTTCCATCTCGGAACCACCCAGATGAACAGTGCTATTCGAACAATCTGAATAAACGTATAAAAGAAGAAAGCCGCTTTTCTCTCTCCTGGTCCACTGTGCATCTATTTCACTTGCCTCACAGATTAACATAGGCAAATGTGAGCTAGGGGCATCATCAACAAGACAAAAAAGATGTTTCTAAACGTGAGCTTGAAACACGGGCCGCCCCAGACCGCAACTTCTCTCGCCTGCTCCAGACCAAACCCTAGGAATAATATAGTTCATATCCTAGGTCAGCCTGAGAGGACGGCTGTCCATCTTTGGAAAAGGGGAATGAGCAGCTATTTGCTGTGCTGCTAAGCAGAGAATATCATGTGACTTGACTGGTCTCAGTTTCTTCTGACTGATGTACTGAATGGTAATTTCTTGCTATAAAGTTTTGAAATGATTTCATTATTATCATCGTCATTGTTGTCAAAATTATTTTTTAAAATTTCCCACTTTAAATATCCAGGGTCTTCAAAGACTTCTGTGGCATAGAAGTCCTATGCTTCCGGCTCCTTTGGTAGAACGAGTCAGAGCTATCCTTATCTCTCCATGGTACTTGGATCAACATTCTGGTTTAGTAGCGCCAACCTTAAAAAAAAAAAATCACAGCTATGGGAACTGGAGAGATGTCTCAGCGGTTAAGAGCAACGACTGCTCTTCCAGAGGTCCTGAGTTCAAATCCTGGCACCCACAGGGTGGCTCACAACCATCTGTAATGGGATCTGATGCCCTCTTCTGGGGTGTCTGAAGACAGCTACAGTGTACGCACATGTAATAAATAAATCTTAAAAAAATTATCACAGCTATGCATGCTATGGTAGCTGGTGTATCATGGGTTTGCCTACCTTGATTATAATATGTCATAAGAATTCAACCAATATGTTATAAGAATTCAACCAAGTATTGTGGGTAAATTGATTTAGTGGACAATCAGGATGACTCCTTGAGTGGAGAGTATAGGCATTATCCAAAAGATCATCATCGTATCATCATCATCACATCATCATAATCATCATCATCAACAACATAATCACTTGATGGATTGAGGGGGTGGGAGAAAGTATCTCCTTTTACAACCACTGTACATCTATGACTGAGCTGTCTCTCCTTTAATGTCAGCAAGGTTAGAAACACCAGGAAGTCAAATTGATCTTGTATTTGGAATCCTGAAGTCTGAGAAGTCCCTTCCTTGGTAGGTGGGAAGATGGAATCAGGAATCAGGTCGACTTCCTGTCTCTATTTTCCTATTGTGTTTCTCTTGGTCATTAGAGGAGAGGTTAGCAGAAGTGTGTCCAGCTGTCCCTGGATCTATCTGGTACTTGCTGAGCAGAAGGGACCCTGTGCAAGACAGGCGACTCTTCAGAAACACAAATTGCTTCTGTGATGATTATGTATTGGCAACATCTTGTGGTTAATCGCTGTCACTATCCATCTCAATAACCCTGGAGCATGTGTCGTATTCATAATGCAATTATTCCTATCTTCTTAGAAGTCATCTGGTGACAGGCTACCGTGCTGCTAGGTGCAGCACCCCAAGAATTTGAATCACTTCTGTTTGCTTCCCACTATCTCTTTGCAGTTTTCTGTCCCCTACAGAAGTCTAGGAGATCTGTCTTGGCAGGGAGCTTCTCTTGGTCACAGAATAGCTAAGAATGTTTCTAACAGGTTCCAGAGCAGAAAATACTGGTGGACATCACTTGTTGCCCCCCACCCCCAAATGTTTGTTGGGAGTCCTCGGGACTTTAATGAACTCTCCAGAGGTATAATGGATCACCATTTTTATTCTGGGCCACCCTAATGGATGACATTCATCTTCAGAGACCTCCTCTTGGACATCATCCTTGTCAGTCAGTGTGTTAACCGTCCCATTGTCTGGGGTTGGCCTCCTACTCATTTTGAGCTAGGCTTAGTCACTAATGGCTAGACAGAGCTGAATGTCATATTGCTTCCCTCTGCCTCCCCTAGGGCTTAAAGTCTCTTGAGCTCCTGGGGACCATTTCTGCCAACACTACCCATTCCTTTGCTAGACACAATGCACACAGCCATTCTTTCTATGGTTGGCATTTGCCCAGCAAGATAACCTGGAGTCGAGGCTAAATTCGTCTTGCACAGACTTGTTCGTGCTGGTTCTGGCCTGTCTCTCACCACAAGTTGAGCTTTCAAAAAACACCAGTGATTGGTTTTACATAGACATGTGTGGACTGTTGGAAGAATTCTCTCCCTGGATTTCTGTTGTTTACATAAGCATATATGTATTTTAAAAAATGCCCCATTGTTGAATTAACCAACAGGGCTTATTTATCTTTAAAGCCATGGATGCTTAAAGGTGGCACAGAATAAAAGCAATAGGGTTTCATTTCTCTTAATGACAAGTTGCAACATATCCAAAAGGTGTCTATTTTTGTCTTGGCAGGAAAGGGTCAAAACTGGAAATCTGCAGCAGTGACAGGCTAGACTGGAGAAGTACAGGCAGAAGCTGAAAACCCCGTGCCCCTTGTTGGGAGTTCAGCCCATGGAATGTTCTGTAGGAAAAAAGGAATGGCGGAGATATTTCAGTTACATTTTGTCCTCGGTCAAAGCCTTCTGAAATATAAATCTTCTGTGTGTTGAGAATGGAGACAGCAGTTCCTAGAACTTGAACGGCTTTCCTTTAACTAGAGGATCCCACAGAAAGAGGAGCTTGTTCCGACAACCATATTTTTGGCTTTCTTTGACTTAAAGAAAATCAAATCCCTGTTTACATATCTGAGAAGATTGTTTTATGAACAAAAGACCCGGGTCAAATCGCATCACAGTGGCTTCTGTGACAGCAAATAGAAACATTTCTAAAGTGAAATACAAATATTTCTAAGCCTCAGTCAGTCGGAGCCCACGGTAATGATACGAGTTGGTGATATGAAACCATTTGCAGTTATAATTCAGTTGTAGATGTGCTTTTTCTTCTGAAGTGTGGAAATCTTTTTTTAAAACAAAATTCTAATCTCTTGCCAGCGCGCATTTTTATTTGTGCTTCACCTATTTGCATAATAGGGGACGAATATGAATATATATTCATATATGTGCACAATCATAGAAGTCATCTTTATTTTGGCTTTTCTGCAGCAGATTACTTTTTTTTTCTCTCTCATAATGGCATCCGGAATTGTTCCCAATAGTGGAAATTTCATAATTACCCACAAATGTGACTTTTCCATGTTGACAGATCCCACAGAGGGCTTGGGGCCAGTGCTTGTGGCCGACGGGGCTGCACTTTAGAAGTAGGGGCGTTCTGAAGTACAAGTTCTGAGCGACCTTCACTCTGCACCCTAGTAGCAGATGGTGGATTGTTCTGTGTTGGATTTTGAAAGCCCAGATCCTTTGGCACTGGCCTAGGACTCAATGCAAATGTAACTGATGCTATTACCCAGCACCCCCTGCCCCCCCGAAAGCTCTCAGCACCCTGAGGCCAGTGGTTCTTGAGACCCAGGCTTCTCACAGAGGTTGAGGACTTAGATAAAGGAGAGCTCAGAACCTTTAGGGCTTTTGACCAAGCTCCTGCGGCAATCACGTCAGCTGGTTTTTTTCTCTGTCTTCTAATTCCTAGGCTCATGGTTGTGCGTTTTACATTTCATTTCCATTCTTTGCTTTGTGTTAGTTTTACTCTTCGGTTTGTGTCTTTTCTCATTTAGAAAATATTTTATTATTATTCTTCCTCCATTACTTTGATGTTGTCTTGAGACTATGGCCTCACATAATCCAGGCTAGCCTAGACCTCACGATCCCCCAGCTATCACTTTAGATGTGAACCGCCACACCCCAGTCTACAGAAACTTTCTAAAACAAAAAGACGCATTTGCCAAGTATGGTGGGCTCGTGCTTATAATCCCAGCACCTGGAGGCTGAGGCAGGAAGCAAGCTCAACCTGGAGTACAGAGTGCTACCCTATCTCATAACAGAGAAGAGCACAAAAATTCCTATCTAGAGCTGGCAAGATGGCTTAGTGGCTAATGCTGCTTCTCCTCAGGCCTGGGGTCCAGTTAGGTTCCCGGGATCCATGTAAAAACAGAAAGACAGAACTAACTCCACAAGTTGTCCTCTGACCTTTACACATACATGGTGGCACATGACCTCATTCCATGTCCACACACATAATAAATATATAAAAAAAATTTTTTTAACTAAGTCCCATGGAAATATAGAGCTTTGGTTTGCTCATTCTTTCTACCGTGGCCATCTTTTCTGTCTTAGCGCCAGACTGTTGTTTCTTTCTAATTCTGAACCAGGATTTCCTCCTGCTCAGAGCGCAAGGGTGTGCATTACCTGTTCATCTTCTCATCGCATCTGAGTCCATTTTGTAGGCGGGAGCTCTAGGCACTCTGTTCCGTGCTCCCGGTCCAAGAGAAAGCTGCACATCGGTCCTTAACGACACCATCTCTTCTTTGTTCCGTTATCTCCATGGAGGAAAATCTACTTGTCATTAATTCGTTCATTTTGCTGTCCCTTCCTCAAGCACTCTTAGAGTTTCTTCCTTCTTCTGAAACACTTCACAGTTTCGAACCGCAACTATGAGCAGCTCTTTAAGAAATCAGTTGTCCCTACACGTGGTTTACAATATGATGCTCGCTACTTAAAAAATGATTAAGCTTCTCTGTGTGTTCTTTGCTGTGGGTCAGGGACTTGAGCTGCTTAGTCAACCAACACAGAAGTTAATCACAAACGGGTCCTTTGAACCAAATAATTAAAGTAGAGTGAAGTTTCTGATCTGGGCAGTTGGCAATACCACATCTGTGCATGGTTAGGGAAATAGTTCATGATATTTAAATTACATCACATTGGCTCTCTGTGGTGTAGGGGTGTCTGTGTATAATTCCTTTCCCTGAATGCTGTTTGACTGTCAGCTAACAGAGTATGAGTGTGTGCGTGTGTGTGTGTGCTCACACACTCTTGAGAGAGTGAAGGGAAGAAAATCAAGCATTTTGAAAGAGAATCTCAACATGTAGTCCAGGCTGGCCTCAAACTGTTGACAAGTTTCCTCCTTCCGCCTCCCAAGGGCTGGGGTTATAGGCATGAGCCAGATACATCTAGCTTCTCCCCTTTTATTCTCTACATTTCTTGGTTTTGTGACAGAGTCTATCACTGGCCCCAAACTCCGCAAGAATAGTAGACTGGCTGGCCTGTGAGCACATTTGTCTCCAGCATGGAGATTACAAGCTCGCACCACAATACCCAACTTCTCTTCTCCTTCTCCCTCTCCCTCTCCCTCTCCCTCCTCCTCCCCCTCCCCTCCCCCTCCCCTCCCCCTCCCCTCTCCCTCCCCCTCCTTCTCTTCTCTTCTCTTCTCTTCTCTTCTCTTCTCTTCTCTTCTCTTCTCTTCTCTTCTCTTCTCTTCTCTTCTCTTCTCTTCTCTTGTCTTTTAACATGGGGTTCTGGAGCCCAAACTCCCGTGCTCACTCTTGCCGGGCCAGCATTTCACTTGATAAGTCATCTCTCCAGCCCTTTCTTTGGAGGGGCAATGGTCTGTCTGTGCTTTTCTCTTT
Source organism: Tokudaia tokunoshimensis (assembly GCA_036184795.1). Taxonomy (NCBI): domain Eukaryota; kingdom Metazoa; phylum Chordata; class Mammalia; order Rodentia; family Muridae; genus Tokudaia; species Tokudaia tokunoshimensis. Next base: position 18,411,689 of record BTHU01000022.1, read on the forward strand.
AACTGAAAGTTTTAGGGACTTTGAAATCTTTATGTCTTTGGATTTTCCACTCACAAGTTACCATCGATAATGGCTTTTTGAGGGTTGTAGTGATTGACATGAGATACTGGTGAGTTCTTTCAATTTAGACGGTGGTAGATCAGGAGTTTCTGGTCTCTGGGAATGGGATTTATGTCCAGGACATATGTCAGACTCAAATGCAGTGTGACCTCAGTGTGGACATGTAAGTAGCTGGTTCGGAGACGTTAATCCTTCAGCTTGGACTTGCCTTTCGGTTTATTTGTATTCAGCATTGTATTAAATATAACCAGTTTTGGCCAGTTCCATAGTTAGAGAATGACTTTAAAATATTTAGTTGGCCATAAGCTTCAAATTAATGTATGATAGACATATTATCACCTTCTGGTCTTTTTGCTGTCATTGTTGGAGTGATTTCTTTGTGTACCTGGAGAAGTCTTGCTTTAAGGTTGATTTCTTTTTCCCAGAACAGTTGTTATATTAAGCTAATAATTAATGCTCAATGAGCAAAAGGAAGGGAGATTAAGATTTATGTGTTTATTTATTTGATGGTGCTGGGGCTCAGGGACACCAGGCAAGTAGTCTACCCCTGGGCTAAGTCTCAAACCTAGAGATTAGAGATTAGGGATTAGTACAGAAAAACAGAAGCCTTATGCTTGTATCTCTGGATTTGAAAAAAAAATAGATATGTATTTTCTCATATTATTGGTATTATGAGTTAGTATTATGAGTTAATAGCCGTGGTTTGAACTTGCTTGTAGTAATTGAAATTAATCACCAAGGAATAACTTGGATTGGTTTTGCTTTGGTCATAGGTCTTGTGTGTTTTTGTTTGTTTGATTGACAGAGCAGTGAAATCTCCAGTCTGAAGTGTCCATGCTAACCGTGATTATTCCCATAGTTTTTCATTCATGATGTTTCAACTCAGAAGAGTTTTTAAGCATCTCTTTGTTCAACTTTATTGGCATTTGACTTTATCCTATAATTCCTTGTAACTCTGCTACCTAAGTCCTAGGTCGTGTGACTTGGGAGTTTCAAACCAATCAATCTTTAGTTTCTTTTTCTGTGTTACTTAAGGGACAGCTTTTTAACAAGAGTGTATTGCTTTTTGGTTTTTTTTTTTCATAGCTGTGATAAAAGCAAAACAAAACAAAAATCAATTAATCAAAAACCAAAACAAAAAAACCCCTAGGACCAAAGCAACTTAAGGAAGAAAAGTTTAATTTAGCTTACAATTCCAAAAGGACGGGATCCACAGTGGTAGCGAGGGTCTGGCACGGTACAGGATACTGGATGGTTGTATTTCCATTCACATGCAAGAAACAGAGGAACCAGGAAGTGGGCTGAGCCTATGAACCCTCAAAGCCCTTCTCCCCAGTGATGCATTTTCTCAGCGAGACTCCGCCTCCTAAAGGTTCCATGTGCTCTCTAGACAGAAGCAGCACTGGTAAGTACCCTAGTGCTCTGTAGGGCACTTCTCTGTCAAACCACCACAAAGAGATAAGTGAAAACTTCAATTTATCAATCTTTGTCCAGTGGATGTTGGTAAACTCTGAAGAGACATGAAAATAGATGGGTTTGTCTGCTTTATTTTGATTTAGTAGTCCTGCCTTAGTCTCCCATGTGCTGGGATTGTAGCTGTGTCCCCACCGTGTCTTATATAGTAATTCTCATCATACGTTATATTAGGCTTATATTACATCCTATGACGTAATTTTGTTCTCTCAGACAAGACCACTGATGTGAATGTTAAGGACACCGCCCCTGACCATGCTGCTGGGAACTGACTCTCTTTCTTCAGCCAATTATTTTGGAGCTATGAGCTTTGTCTTTTCTGGCCATGTGACTTATTCTTAAGATGTGTATCTAGAACTACACTTGAAAGAGCAGAACTTGATTGTTGATATTTTCACTTAAGGAAACATTGTTAATAAATATTTGCTTTATGGATTTGTAACTGAAAGCACAGGGAGAAGTATAGACGTATGCTTACGCCAGGTCCTGGTGCAGAGAGCCTGTATCTTTTTTTTGGTTGGTGGTGGTTTTGGTTTTATTTTTTGGTTTTATTTTTTTGTTGTTTCTAATAATGCCAGCCAGCCAACATGCCAGGGGATTTAGGAGGAGTTAGTCACCCTACTAATCACTTAATCCTCATGGTAAAGCTACACACTCCTCATTATCACCACTTTCAGAGAAGGTCACTAGGTTAGTAGATTGCCCAAGGTCATGGGCTTGGGAAGTAACAAGGAAGAAGGTTCAGCTCACATCATCCCGACCTCAGCCCCAAGGCTGGTAAAGAATGATACTTCTAGCATTGCTGACAGGGAAGCAGTTGTGATTTTTTTTTCTTTAACTAAATACTGCACATACAGAAAGGCCTTTGTACACGCCACGTCACTCCGTAAGCACTCATTCTGACTCTCTAGCCAGATTTTCCAATTACCACAAAGTTGATGCTCTTGTGTGGCACTCTCTGATCTTTCACCTTAAAGCACTATAACAGGCTGGGACTGCTCGGTGGTAGACTCTTTAGCATGCACGGGGCCCTGGGATGAATTTCTAGCACTAGGGGTGGAGTAAGGTGGGGAAATGGCCATTATAGAAATATATTATTTTTCTGTAATATATTGCAAATATAACTTATAACGTATAACACATAACATATAACATAACACATATAACATGTATCATATATTAAACTAAATATATATGTACCCATATATATTTATATTTTATATATAAATATATAAATCAATATATTAAACATTATATATATATACATATAACAAAAGCACAGCTTTACTGGTCATTTTTCTCCCTTCTGTCTTCTCTGCATTCTGCCAGACTCTCTGCACCTTTCTCCTCTCCTGCACAATTATCTAACACAAAAAGCACACTGTTAGCTCTGCTTTAGAAAGTCAAGGAGAACGCCCCAGTGTCTTACTCAGGCCAAGTGCGATGGCCATTGCTGGGGATTCTGGTCCGGGTGACAGATTCTTAGGCTTGTCCGAAGGGCTGTGTCCTCTTCCATGTATGGTGTGCAGCCGAGGGGGCTGAAACAAAAGGGGCCAAGTGAGATGTGTTATTTAAGTCGACCATGCTGACAGCACTCTCACAGGCTTGTCAGGTTATAATTCGCCAACATTAGCTCTATAGATGTGCTTTTTAATAGGGTGACTTAAAATAGCAATGTATTTTTCATAAGCAGTGGAAAGGAGCTGCACAGCACAGTCAAAAACCCTTGAATGGGACATGTTAAGATAACACGGCTTTGTTGTCTCTTAATGTTTCAATGCAGTCATTCAGCAAGTAGCCGTGTGTGTGTGTGTGTGTGTGTGCGCGCATGCACACACACATATGTAAATTGAAATAGATTCTGACCATGGCAAGAATGACAGAGTTCTTCCATTTGCTGTCGAAGGTATTTGAATAATACTCTAAGCTATTCTTGATAGGAGGGTTTTTTTTAAATTTGTTTTTTTAAAACAACTCTGTCTTAATAGCTTTGCATTTAGAATTTAGAACTACATTGCTCTTATATTGCTTACATATAATTATAAAACTATGTAGTAGATTTTATTTTTAATATTGTGTGTGTGTGTGTGTGTGTGTGTGTGTGTGTGTGAGTGGAAGAGGGAGAGGGAGAGGAGGGAGAGGGAGAGGAAGAGGGAGAGACTAGGTCTATGTCCATGCCGCAATACAAGTTTGGAAGTCAGGGGACACTTTCAGGAGTCAGTTTAATCCTTATACCATATAAGTCCTAGGAATCGAACTCAAGCACTCGGGCTTGTGAGAAATGCCTTTGCTTGCTAAGTCATCTCCCTGGCCCCAGAATATGTCATGGATTTGAGAGAATGCTGAAGGATATCCTAGTAGAACATTCAAGTGCTTATAAGGTCTTCTGCATATAAATATGTATGTGTACAAGACATTTTATGTACACATTTACAAATGTATGCTTGGATTGGCTCGTGATTTTTCTGGTGCTGTCTGCATTTCTATGCGTAAATACAGAGCATGTCTTTTATCAGCTGCTGCAGGAGGACACATTTATGAACCAAACATATCATTTTTTTAAAGACAGGCTCTGACAATGTTGCCCTGGCTAGTTTGCTTGGATTTGCTGTGTAGACCAAGGTGGCCTTGAACTCACAGAGTTCTCTGCCTACCTCTGTTCCTGAGTGCTGGGGTTAAGGGAATGTGCCACTATGCTCTGCCACAACTATATGATTTTGATCTTTCTCGCATGCATGTGTTTAGTTGTCATGGTTTTGGTTTGTATTAATATAGTATAATAAGATTTCTCTTCTTTCTTTCTTTCTTTCTTTCTTTCTTTCTTTCTTTCTTTCTTTCTTTCTTTCTTTCTTTCTTTCTTTCTTTCTTTCTTTCTTTCTTTTTCTGAGACAGGGTTTCTCTGTGTAGCCCTGGCTTCCTGGAACTCACTTTCTAGACCAGGCTGTCCTCGAACTCAGAAATCTACCTGCCTCTGCCTCCCAAAATGTGCCACCACTGCCCGACTGCCTGGCTTTTTTTTTTTTTAATATTGAGATTTCAATATGTCTCTTTCCTCTTATTTTCTTGCCTAGAGAAAAAAAATTGTGCTGAGACAATGTGTCTATTAAGCTTTGAATATGAAAAAAAAACTACAGATGATACTTTGTTGCCGCCTGTCCATTGTCTCAAAAGCATGCCATGAAAATATGGAAAGTAGGGAAATCTTGGCAGAGGCAGCATGCAAGTGCCACTGATTTCCAAGCTGTGTGTGCACGAGTATTCCAGGGACTGCTCCCTGAAAGCTCTGACTGTAGGGATTGGCACCGGCGAAGAGAATGTACAGTTTAGTCCTTTAGAGCAAATAATTGCTGGGGATGCTTTAAATAGCTCAGGAAATGTGTCGGGTGTTTACTTGACATTTGCTGTATTGAACACTAATACTGAAACATTCTTTGACCACAGAGAATGCCGGGGTGGGCGGGGTGGGGGCAGGCATGAGCAGAAGAGAGAGCGAAACGGCCGGCCGCCATGACTCACTCGCAGCCAAATGGTAAGTGAAGTTTGTCAGAATACGGAGATGCTAGGGGAATAAATGACCGTTTGTTTGATCAAGTAGCCTTTGAGGGCAGTGGCAGCAGGCAGAGAGCAAGGCCCAAACAACTCCCTCGGTTTAGGTTTCCATGGCTGGAGGCTGTCTTCACCACGACTGTCAGAGCCTTTGAGCCCTTGGCTGCTCCGAGTTTTCAAGGTCTTCGAAGCAGGGTAATTGACCTCCCTATTTATATATTTATTTAAACAGTGCTTGTTATCTGCTTTGTAGAGACATGCTTGTGTTGCGTGGAGGACTCCAAGGTATTTTATGGGTGTTTTGACTGCACCTGTGTTTGTGCTCCACATAATGCAGTACCTGGACAGGCCAGAAGAGGGCATCAGATCCCCTGGGACTGGAGGTACAGGTGGTTGTTAGCTACCATGAGGGTGCTGGGAATCAAACTTGGGTCCTCTAGAAGAGCAGCGACTTATCTGCTATTACCTACTGAGCCATCCCTCCAGCCCCTAATGCCCTTGTTTTATATACAGCTCTGTGAGTCCTATGTTGGTCCCCCACCTCCCTCCACCTTCAGTGTATCTTCCAGTACATGTCCCCTGGCACTGTGTATGTGGGTCCTATCCAAGAATGGGATCAGGGGCAGGAGAGGCAGCTCTGAAATGGAGAGTTTTCTTTTTATCCTGACTTGTGTTTCCATTGCATTTAACAAGGTGTGTGTGTGTGTGTGTGTGTGTGTGTGTGTGTGTGTGTGTAGGGGAATCAGGTCCAATTTAGGCTACTGAACCCCCTTATATAACAGAACAGTTTTGAATCGATTATCCAGTGTCTTCAAGGGAATTTTAAATGTATATGTTAAAAGCTAATTGGGACATGTTAGAGGTCTGGGAATGTGAAATTGTGCAATGTTAATAAAACTTATTTAAAAGCTTCTTACGTATAGCTTGTCAACCCAAACTGCTTTGAAATACCCAAGGGAACGTTGAAACCAACTAGCAAAACTCAAAACTTCTCCCTAGTAGGTTGGCCCAATACTAGAAACCCCAAGCAGAGGGAAGGCTGTATTTATGGCTTTTCCACTGACTTGGGAGTTGACCTTGAATGAGTCATGTTTAGCTTCTCGGAGTTTTGTGAAATTAGCTCTAGGAAGTTATGTGTGGCTGTGTACTGCCTCTGGGGGAAAAGAACCGAGGTTCACAGCAAAAGGAAAACTGTCTTACGAGATTAAAGCTGTAGGCAGGCGTGCAGTCCTCAGTGCAGGGTTCTGCTCTGGGTACGTGCACCCTGCCGACAGAGCTATAGCCCAGTTCTTACTGTGCTTTACAGAATGAAAAAAAATGATTTGTACTTATATTGTCTTATATTTAATATACATTTTGTATTTATTGGCTTATTCTTAACCTCAGAAAACTGTGTGATGACACATCTCTACAAAGGAGTTTTTTTTAAGATTTATTTATTTTTATGTATGTGAGTACACTGTTGCTCTCTTCAGACACACCAGAAGAGGGCATCAGATCCCATTACAGATGGTTGTGAGCCATCATGTGCTTGCTGGAAACTGAACTCAGGACCTCTGGAAGAGCAGTCAGTGTTCTTAACCGCTGAGCCATCTCTCCAGCCTACAAAGGAGTTTTTATTTATGTTATTATCACATAAACTGCAGTTGGGGGAGCTGGAGAGATGGCTCAGCACTTTCTGTTCTTGTCAAAGACTGGAGTTTTCAGTTCCCCGCAACCACATTAGGCAGCTCAAAACTGCCTGTAACCCCAGCTTCTCCAATGCTTCCAGCTTCTCCAATGCTTCCAGCTTCTCCAATGCTTTCCTCTGGCCTTCTTGGGCACCCGGACTCATGTTTTATTTATTATTTATTTATACATAAACAAAACAAATAAATCTTTTTAAATTTCCATCAAACAGTACTGAGTTTCGTCTATTATTCAGGCATTTAATTTTATCGTGCAAAGGAAATTCCAGTCAGTCCTTCAAAAGTTTCTTTTTGATCTGTTGCTACCTTTTCAGGTCACCTGGCTGTTTTGTTTTATTTGGGTTTTGTTGTTGTTGTTGTTTGTTTGTTGGTTTGTTTGTTTTTTCTTTTTCAATTCATTTGAGGAGAAGGGGAAAAAAGTAATCAACATTTGTGGAAAACCTACATTTGTGCTGGGCCTACTGTGTGCTGGGCACATGTCTTGTGTGATTTGCATTTAAAGAGTCTTGTGTGCTGTGTCCCCCTCCCCCTCTCCCTCCCCCTTTCCCTCTCCTCCCCCTCCCCCTTTCCCTCCCCCTTCCCTCTCCTCCCCCTCCCCTCCCCCTCCTCCTTCTCCTCCCCCTCCCCTCCCCCCTCCCCTCCCCCCCCTCCTTCCCCAGCTTCCCTATTGCTTAGCCACAAAGGCCAGAATGCAGAGGATGAAATATGCCTAGTGCTACAGATGGCTGAAAGGAGGAGGGCCTGTAATTTAGCAGCGCTTAAAGTGCTGCCTCATAGCTGTGGCTTTTGAGACCTTCCTAGACCAAGTGCTGGCAGGTCCCCTCAGGCTGGCAGCCTCCCGATGTGGTACTCTGATTGCAAAACACCACTGAACCACCACTCCCTGCTTAAGGCATTTCAGTTATTGCCTCCTTGAGGTTTCAAGGCTGTGGAGAGGACGAAGGTGCTAAGCTACCACGCTCCCAACGTGAGCAAAAGAACGTTGGCTTTACATAGGACGGGGTCCCAGTCCCTTGTACTCAGAAAGCGGACTTGAGAGGCGCAAACATTTCAGAGAAAGTCCATGTGTTAAATGCAGTCTCCTCGATCCACGTCTCTTTGCTCCCTCAGTCCAGTCGTTATTCATTCACTGTTAACCCCACAGGAAGGTTCTACTAGAAGGTCCCTTTGACTGCTCTGAACGTGTCCATTGGGGGAATGAGGGTAAGGAGGAAAAAGACAGAGGGCACAGGGTGAGTTGGTATCCAGGGGAGGCCTCACCCTTCTCAGACAAGAAGGGGAAGGGAAGTGGAGGGAGGGGCTGTAAGAGGGGGACTGGGAGGAGGGAGCTGTGATCCTGATGTAAGGTGAATAAATAAATAAATTAATGGGGGAAAAACAAGGGCCATTACAAACTAACTGAATAAATACAAGCAAGCAAACAAACAAACAAAAACCCCAACCCAAACCAACCAACCAACCAAACAACCAACAGAGGGCACAGTTTTTAAGCCTGCTGCAGCTGATAACAAACTCTTGCGTCCAGGTACTTTGTATAATGGGTGAGTGTTAAAACTCCATCCTCAGTTGTCTGGGTAGTTATCCTTTTGTAGAAGGCTCTGTTCCAGGGTTTCTCAGCACTGTGAGGTGGTGGAATCGATGAGATCCAAGAACCATCCACGGGTGTTGACTCTAACCAGCTTTGGAAGTAAGCCTGGAGGTCTGAGGATCGTTAGCAACGACGGATAGAGAAATGTCACAGGTGCTCCAGCAAAGGGCACATTTATCATGTGCCAATTTAAAATAAGCACCTGTTAGTATTATCATCAACATTGTCATTGTCGTTTTTTTCAGGCAGGGTCTCCTGTAGCCCAGGATGGCTTTGAACTCCCTGTGTATCTAAGGATGACACTGAACTCCTGATGTCTGCTTCTGCCTCCCAAGTGCTGAGATTAGACATATACCGTCATACCCAGCACTGTTGCCATAACAACTATTTTGTTATTATTGTTGTTGTTTTATTATTATTACTATGCCTAGCACTATTGTGCTGTAATAACAACTGTGTGTGTAATAACAACTGTTATTATTATTGTTGTTGTTGTTGTTGTTGAGATAGGGTCACACTGTGTAGCCCAGGCTGTCCTTAAGCTTCCCTGTGCTCCTCCTTGAGCCTTCCATGTGTTAGGACCACAGGTGTGCACCACCACAGACCCGGATATAGTTTTAGAACAGAATCCTTAGCTGTCAGGACTAAGTTTCCAGGAGAACTGAAGTGAACGGAAAGCTGTTGGTAGGAAAGGGTTTCCATGCTGCTCCAAAGCTGGAGTGCATCCTTGTTGTAAGGCGGTGTCTGTGTGTTCATTTGTCCTTGGGCTGTTTCAAGATTATGACATCACTTGTGTCTCTGTGAATGGCCTTGTTCCTCACAGTCATGACCAAGTCATCATTAATGTCTGTGCTTAACTGTCATCCGAGGAGCAGAAATGTTCGCCAATAATTAATAAAATATCATGGGTAAGAAGAGCTCTGTGTGTTACTAACATTTCCTGGCTTTCTGATGTACCTGGGTAGCTTGCAGAGGAAGCTACCATCTGCAGTGCCTCGGAGGGATGAGAGGGAGGCAGAGAGCTATAAAGAGAAGCAGTGTCTGCTTTTTACCCTCCTCAAACTTTGCCTGTAAATACTGTGTTTCCTTCCAATCACAGGACAGGCTGAGGTAACTCCCAGATCCCTCCCTTAAATTTTTTAAAAAGTCTATTAGAGGTATGAGTATCTTGCTTATATGTATGTATGTGCACTATATATGTACAATGCTCACAGAGACCTGAAGAGGGCATCGGATACCCTGGGGACCAGAGTTACAGACAGTTATGAGCCACAATGGGGTGCTGGGGATTGAACCCAGGTCCTCTGGGCAAGTAGCCAGTGCTTTTCACTGCTGAGCCATCACAAATCAATCCCTTTTCCGGTCCATATTCTTTCCGACCATCTGTGCCACCAGGAGCCTCTGCTTCTCTGGGGCACAGAGCCCAGATGAGCCTCCTTCTTACCTTGTCCGCACAGCTCACTTCAGCAGGACATTCTGTGTTCCCTCTGTTTATCACATAGCTCGGGCCCCAGGCAGACACCTTGTGACTCAAGGGCTTTGCTTTCTCTTAGTTCCTGGGTAGCATGTCCAAAAGAGCAAGGAGCAAAAGAAAGTTAATGGCTTCTCCATCTCTCTTGCCTCTTTAATAAAGCCGGGATGCTCCAGGCAGTGGATCTCCGCAAGCCCCAGAGCCTTCTTACTAAAAATGAGAGTCAAGGCCAAGTGAGCAGCACACTGGTTCTCTGCAACTTCCTTATATAATAGTAGATGATATGTAAACATGAGTTTCAGGAATGAAAATGAATGAATGAATGAATGAACGAGAGGATGGATGAATGGATCGATGGATGGTCTCAAGTGGTTCAGGTGTGGTTTCCATTCTTTTTACGTGATAAACTGAGGGAATGGTCTGAGGACGGGCGCACGTTTTACTTTGGCTGGAAAACTTGTTTAACACTTTCATACCATGAATTCTTGTTCTTATCTATATTTATACTAGTCATTGTCTGAAAGTTATGTTAAGTATACGTACACACACACACACACACACACACACACACACGCACACACACACGCACACGCGCACACACACACGCACACACACACGCACACACACACGCACACACACATGCACACACACACGCACACACACACGCACACACACACACATGAAAATGTGCTTTTAAACCCTCTTTGGAGTCTCTTCATGTACCAAATTCTTTATGTTCTAATATAGGAGCATGTAAAATAATTACACAGGTTCTTTCAGTTTATTCGTTCTGTTATTCATTGATCATGTTGAAAGCTTTCCATAAGTGCTTTAAACTATTTTTCTTATTGGGATCTGGAGAGAAGGCTCAGAGGTTAAGAGAGCTTGCTGCTTTCGCAGAGGGCTCTAGTTTGGTTCCTTGCAGTCACACAAAGCTACTCACACCTGCCTGTAAATCCAGTTCCAGAGAAATCTATACCCTCTCTACATAGTCTCTCTCTCTCTCTCTCTCTCTCTCTCTCTCTCACACACACACACACATACATACACACACACACACACACACGGAAAAAATATGGCTCTTAAAACTTCACAATTTGAAGTTGTTTTCTTCTCTGCATTTTTGAACCCTATTTATTGTGCTGAGATTATTACTTTTTATGGTATGGAGCCTTAAAGAAATGGTGACTGATTATTTCAGCATACATCACACCTTGGAATTATTTATGTATTCCCTTTATTACTCTTACAATATAATTATATATAACTATCATTGAACCCTAAGTTAATTGCTCTTTTATCATGATAAATGGAAATTTTAAACAATTATGAAGAATTCTGAACTTACTGAGTATAATTTACTTAATTTTCTGGGGCCTGGGGGGCAGACTCAGCCTATAGCATCTTTGTACATCAGAGCAGCGACTTTGTAATTGAGGAGGAGTTTTAATAATAAGCCATTATGATTTTAATTCTATTCTTGTTTTCTGGAAAGAAAAGGTATTCATAATATTTATCAGTCTGGACCTAGGAGAAAGGAGCTAATTACATTCCACATGGCTTGAACTCCGGGGGAACCCATCCACTGTGGGACTCTGTTAAGAAGTGATTCTGTGCCACACACAATTGAGTTGAAGAGCTCCTATCTGTTTGCTTTTTAAAATGATGACTGAGGGAAATAATGCAGTGTGTGCAGCGCCTGCCATTTAAGCGGAAGGACCAGACTTTGAATTCCCCAGCACCCACTTTCAGTTAAACGTGGAAGCATGCGCCTACAGTCTTAGCACTGGAGAAGAGGAGTCAGGCAACTTTCTGGAAGTCTTTGACTGACCAGCCTAGGGTCAGGTTCAGTGTGAGACCCTGGTTCAGAAATTAAGGGGGAGACGATTGAAGAGGACACCTGAGGGTGGCGGATGGCTTCCACAACTATGTGCACACCAAGTACATGTGCACCCCGACACGTTAGCACACACAAGCACACGTTGGATTCTGCCTCAGCGCCATTAAGAACTTTCAATGTCAGCAGATTTAAATGTAATCCCCCCTACCCCCAACTTTTTAACAGTCAAGAGTAAATGATACTACTTCTTTGGGCTTCATCTAAATACGGAACTCCATCTTGTGACCAGAAGGAAACTGTACGTCTATATATCTGTATTTTAAGGAGGCTGTGCTGGTTAGTCTTTAGCAACATTATAAACTAGTCGCCTGGAAAGAGGGAGCCCCATTTGAGAAATTGCCTCCATAGATTGGCCCACGTGGGTATGTGTGGAGCATTTCCTCAATTGCTAACTGGTGTAGGATGGCTCAGCCCCCTGTGGGCGGGCCTAGGCTGTATAAGAGGTGGAGCTAAACAAGCCAGAGGAAGCAAGGGATAAGCAACATTCCTGTACAGTCTCTGTCTCCAGGTTCCTTCCTTGAGCTCCTGACATGGAAGTGTAAGCCAAACCAACCCTTTCCTCCCCGTTGTTCTGGTCGGTGTTTTATCACAGCAACAGAAACCTAACTCGAGCAGAGGGGACCGTGGAATGGGGCATGTGGGGAGATAGAGCTTGCTTCTTTTGCCAGTCATTCCCACCATGTGCTGTGTTCTCATGTTCTTGGCTCTGAGGAAATTGAAAATATCCATATTCACCGAGTCCTTCCTTATGGAAATGCTTGCGTTTTACTTAAATGCTCTCCTATCGCTTTTTCTGTTAAACTCAGCAGGGAGGAGTTGGAACAGATATAATCAACCTGTGGGGAAGATGCCTTCTCATACCTGGATATAGATGCTGTTGTAGGAGGGACTGAGGCGGTAGATTCTAGCTAAGTGCCTACAAGTGCAAGTCATTACTGATCTCAGCAACCCAAGAAAGGGAGGAAAACTTGAAAACTATCTCTGAGACTATTTCAACCAAGGTAATTGTCGAAATCTGGCTTCCGATGCAAATTAGATTGAGCTTCTTTGGGGCCCCGCTTTCATCTGTACATATTTGCCCCGACTTGAACGGGAAAGTGGTTTCCTGAACCTCCATCTCTTTCGCGGTGAGTCATTTCCCATGTTGTTGAGGCATTTTCTAGTCTTTATCGCCCTGTGTAGTTCAAGCTTTTCTCTGGCTGTTTTGACTCCTTAAGAAGCTCACGGTAACAAATTAACAATCACACTCCTCTGGGATGCAAACGCCGCCGCCCTGTAGTAAGTAGAATAATAAACAGCAGTTGGGAAAGCCTGAGTCAACTGCTCTCAGACTTGGGAAGGCTGTGGAGGAGTCTGAGCCCAATAGATCCAAGTTAAATAAACCAATTGACGGACAGAGAGAAGGGGGTGGGGAGAGAAGGGAGAATCACGTTTTTTTTTTCTCTCTCTCATTGCCATGTTTCAAGTGATCTCGTTGTAAAATGACATCGACAGACGCTTGCTTTCTTGGCTGTCTATCTGATCCACCTGTCCTCAAGTGGACCATAATTTAGGTAGCAAGTATGATGTTAAAATAAGGTGTCTTGTTTCCTTGAGACTCTCACGTTAGTGCGGACTTCTGGATATTTTTGTGTGGGGAACTAACAACTAGGAGAGGCCTTGGTAGGATCTCCAGAGCTCTGTGACTGATTGCTGTCCCTTCAAACCCTGAAGTCCACGGGAGGCTGGCGTCTGAATGGTTGTCTCTGAAGTCTGCAGACGGCTGGGGTCTGGATGGGTGTCCTGTGGAAATCTGTAAGCCAGAAAGTTGAATACAGAGAGGCCCCTGCTTTTCTGCTCTGTTCAAGGGGTTGCTTGTTCTAGTTGAGGGCGTGTCTCTGGGGAATGGATTTGATGAGAGACCACTGTCACACAAAAAAGGTGTCACTCCTTCCTAGCGTGCAGTCTTGGAAGTAAGCCCTTGTCCTGGTGGTTCTACTGATTAAGGACATCTATAGGGCTGGGAAAGTGGCTCAGTTGATGAAGTGCCTGACACACAAGCAGGAGGACCTGAGTGCGACTCCTTAAAGTTCTTGTTTTTTAAAAAAAAAAGTTGGGTAGTGTGCGCCTGCAATTCCACTTCTGAGGAAGCAGAGACAGGAGGATTCCTGGGGGCTCGGGGCCAGCCAGTCTAGCTGAATCAGAACTTCAGGGTCTGTGAGAGCCCCTGTCTTTAAAAAAAGAAAGTGCAAGAGTACAAGCAAGCAATGTAATGGACAATGATCCCTGGTTTCTCTGTGTGCCTGAGGATGTGTGCTTGCACGCGCGCACACACATGCACACTTTCACATGCATTCACACATACACACACACACACTCAAACACACACACCATGCACATACACACATACATTCACCACACATACCACACATGCACACATCACACACACACTTTCTCACTCACATATCACACCACACCACACACATACACACTCACATACCCATATACACACACTCTCACATGCACTCTCTCATACACATGCACGCCACACACATGTACACATACTCACACTCATACTCATATGCCACTCACGTGCACTCACATACACACACCACACACATACACTTTCTCTCAGACACACACACCTCACCACACACATATACACTCACATACATATGTACACACACTCTCACATACACTCTCTCTCTTACACACACACACTCTCTCTCTCTCTCTCTCACATACTCACTCACCCTCTCTCACATAACACACACACACACACACACACACACACACGGGGTGGGGGAATGGATTTCACGATTTTTTTTCTTTCAATTTATACTGAGGAATTGGGTGTAGTCGCCGCCCCATTTCAGCTTCTCATGAAATCTGTCCATATTTAGACAAACTGCCTCACTGCATTTAAGACAGTAGAGCCCTTAGCTCACCTGCCTGGAAGAGCTGAGGGAGCAAAGCTCAGGCTGCGCCTCGTGACTCACAGACTTAAATGTTCTTACCATGAGAAGACTCTTTTGAATATGAAGTCATCGTGTTTGAGGTGCCTTTGAACTGTCCTCGGAGGCTCTTTCATGAGCTGTACTAGAACCAACACGCTTTGGTCTGATGCAGAGAAACACGAGAGTTAGAAAAATATGGTCAGGAACTTGAGTTTGAACCATTGCCAGAAGCTTTCGGATGGTAGAAACGTTATCCTGTGATAAATATTTAGCGACGCTACTTGGCTCATGGGCTTTTTAAAAATGCCTTTTGGGTTCAGGAATTTTAAAAAGTCAGAGAGATTCTTTGTAATTCAAATTTCCTTCTAAGGAAGGCAGTGCACTGTTATTAATATATATATATATATATATACTTAGAAGTTAAAATTGTGTAATTATCTTAATGCTTTGGAGAGATTCTTTTGTGACTAAACATTGGAACTTATTCTGTTGAATGCAGGGAATTTGTCCAGAGAAGCTTAAGGAAATTTAGCCTACACAGTGCGATTTGCTCGACATCTAAGTAAAAGACTCAGCTGCAGGGGTCATAAATAACACAATTCTATTTTATCTATGAAAGATGGTGTTTGCTTTCGGTCTCTTCATTCTTTTCTTTAGGATTAAATAATAATTGCAGCTCACTTCTTGGGTTTGATTTATAGTATTAAGTTATATGCAAGCTGACTGGATGAAATTGAACTCATTTTAACTATACAATGAAGGTTGTTTGAAAAAAAAGATGGTAGCAATCATTTTTTTATAGCGTGTAAATGTCTGGAGATGGAGTACCTAGATTCTTAAAGCAAGAGCCAAGACGATAATACTGTATGTCATTGCCTCTGGAAATAACTCCAGCTCCCACTAATACACACACACACACACACACACACACACCCCTTGCAGGAGCTCAGGGTCTGTAGTAGAAAGACTTTGAAAATCAGGACAAAGGCTTGCTTTCCCTAGTAGAATTCTCCCTTATTTCTAAGAAGTTTGCATAAATGTTGATAACAATGTAGCCTAGAATATTTGAAGTAACATTTGCACACTAACAAATAAAGTGTGTGTGTGTATGTGTGTGTGTGTATGTGTGTGTGTGTGTGTGTATGTGTGTGTGTGTATGTGTGTGTGTGTGTGTGTGTATGTGTGTGTGTGTATGTGTGTGTGTGTGTGTGTGTGTGTACACAAGGAGGCCTGAAGTTCATGTGAGCTGCTTTCCTTGATCTCTCTCCACTTTACATGTTGAGGAGACAGGGTCTTTTACTGAACTCAGAACTCATTATTTCGGATAGTCTGGCTAGCCACCTGCTCTGGGGATTCTTGTCTCCAGACCATCCTAAGATCTTTGGAAACTGTATTTCCCCACTGCCTCTGATGTCCAGGTGATGTTTCTAGGGAGAAAGTAGTCAGATCAATGAGATTTTCCAAGGATTTTCTCTCTCTCAGGCAGCTTGTAAGAACCACTCACTGAGAACCAAGATGCAGAGGTGCCTGGGAAAAACTACTCCAAGAGACGCTGACCTAATTACAGGAAGGAAGCCATCAGTCAGTCACCTTTGTATTCAATTAAAAATGACCATGGCATGACCTTGTTATGAACTACTCAGTTAGGTTGATGTTGCAGACATACCTGGTGCACCATGAAAACATATTGTTTCGAAAGAATGAATGAGATAATTTGGGGGTGCCTATTAGATGCTACACCTGGTAGCAACTACTGGCTTTTATTTGCATCTGAGATTGCTCAGAACAAGACAACCAGGAACCTATAGGGAAACGTGTGGTAGGGAGGCTTGGAGAGGAACCACCATCTTGAGTTAGCTCATCTTCTTTGTGTGAATGAAGAGGTTTGTGGAGCAGGGCTGACTTAGAAATGAAAAGGTGGCTATTCTCCCCAACCCCCAACCTGGTCACCTTCCCACACATCAGCAGAGAATGCTGGTCAGTTGCAGAACAGCTAGAGAAGGCCATGGAATCTGGCTCTGCCTCTGGCGCTGCAAGCAGAGTGTCTGGCCTACAGAAGGTCCTGAGAACTGTTTCGCTGAATGCCTTATCTCAGCTTGTTTTCACAGAAGCTGTCCAGAAAGCAAATTTTCTCATAAACTTCTGTAGCTGTAGGGGTGCAATTATTTACCTAAGGTCACAGGCCAACAGGTGACGGATTTGGGCCTGTCCTCTGGGTACCTTGGTTTCACCCAAATAACGGGAGTAGAAAAGCTAGATTTTTAAGTATTTCTTTGGAAATCAGGAAAAAGAAAATATTGCAGGGGTAGAGAAGAGAGAAGTCAAGGAAACTCCTAGAGACCAGAAAGAAATGAACTCTAAGTCAAGGTAGAGGCTAGAAGGGAGCTAGATGGCTTAAAACAATACATGTTTGTTCTCTCCAAAAGATCTGAAGTCTGAGTGTCGGCAGGAGAGGGCCACAGTCTCCCCAGAAGCTAGGGAGCAGGGACCCTTGTGTCTTCCTGCTTCTTGACTTTTGGCATGTGTCACTCTAGCCTCTGTCTTTGTCTTCATGGTGTTGTCCTGAGCACCCGGACCTTGTCCTTTGAGCTTCTTGTAAGGACGCTGGGCTCTGGGTAAGGACCTGTGATGCTCTTTGTCAAAGTCAACTTGGCCATACTTAGAATCCCCGTGGAGACACATCTGGGTGTCAGTGTTTATACAGAGGTTTAAGTGAAGAGGAAAGGCCCACCCTGACTGTGGGCAACTTAACCCTGTGAGTTCTGGACTGAATAAAAAGGAAAAAAAACCAAGAAAGCCCGCCGAGTACCAGCATCTATCTCTCCCCCTCCCCCTTCCCCTCTCCTTCTCCCCCTCCCCCTTCCCCTCTCCCTCCCCTCCTCCTCCCCCTTCCCTCCCCCTCCTCTCCCTGCTTCCTGGCTGAAGATGCAATAAGAATAGCTGCCTTAAGCTCTTCCCACCTTTCCTCACTATAATGGACCCTGTCCTCTTACACCATGAGTCACAATACACCATCCCTTCCCTAAGTTGCCTCTATCATGGTACCAAATGAGTAACTAATACAGGGTGCACATGGAGAGCCAGGATGAGCTTATCTTTTGATCATTAGTCAACTTTGCCGAGATTCTCTTTTCAATGTATGAGCACATTCATAGCTTAGGAGAAACCACCCTTGGACTTGGAGGAGTGGCGAGAGTTCCGAAGCAGGGCAAACGAGAGCATCTCCTGTGTGTTTGGAAGATGGTGTAGTACATTATGGAAAGAGGTGGATGGAACACAGAGCATCAAGCTGGGAGGTCATTTGGGAGGTTATTGTGTGGTGACTCGGCTGAGATGGGATTCGAAGAGAGATGGAGAGATGGGAAGACTGTAGTTCTCTGTAGGACTGGTTGGGTTAGATATAGCAGGTAAAAAAAAAAACAGGAAGGATGGGGTGTCTGCTGGGTGGGTGACTGCTCTCTGGGAACAAAGGGAAAGCTGGGCAGTAGTGGTGATGTCTATGTGGACATTAGGAAGTAGGGATGTCAGGCTTGGGTTTAGGTGTGTGGATCTGTAGATCAATGGGTACATACACTTGACTGTTGTCATCTCAGAGTTGCTGATGCTAAAACCAGGAGACTGGATCCTTATCTTATGGGGGCAAGGAGAGTGAGGCAAGTAGACAGCTTGGGACCTCGGGTGAGAGTGAGGCAAGTAGACAGCTTGGGACCTCGGGTGAGATGGACTATGACTCTTGTTGCCATTGTCATCTTCCCCTCCCGTCGTCGTCGTCGTCGTCGTCGTTTTCTTCTTCTTCTTCTTCTTCTTCTTCTTCTTCTTCTTCTTCTTCTTCTTCTTCTTCTTCTTCTTCTTCTTCTTCTTCTCCTTCTCCTTCTCCCTCTCCCTCTCCCTCTCCCTCTCCCTCTCCTCCTCCTCCTCCTCCTTTCTCCTCCTCCTCCTCGTCCTCTTCTCCTCCTTACCCCCTCCCTCCTCCTCTTTCCTTCCCTCTTCTCCTGCTTCCTCCTTTTTTTAAATTCTTCTTTCTCCTCCTTTTCTTCTTTTTCTTTTTCTTCTTCATCTTCTTCTTGTGTGTGGCAGTTTTCCTTGTTAACATGGGTGTGTATATACTTGCCTGTGTATTGTCATGAACATGTATGGGTGCATGTAAGGCACACAGGTCAATATTCTTTATTTTTTGAGACAGGTTTTCTGATTAAAGCTGGACTCATAGACTACCCAGTGAACTTCAAGAATTCTCTAGTCTTTCTTTTCTCAAGTGCTTATGTTATGCATGTTATGTTATGTTATGCATGTTATGTTATGTTATGCATGTTATGTTATGTTATGCATGTGCCACCTGCATGTGCCACCAAGACTAGCTCTTCCCATAGATTCTATAGATCGGAACTCCACTTGTTATGTCTGTGTGGCAGTTACTTTACTGACTGAGCCGACTTCCCAACTCCAGTTCCCCATTGCTATGCAGGGCACTGCACTGGCGCCAACTGTTTCAGTCTCATTCCTGGCCCTCAGCTGACATTTATGTCATGACCTGAAAAGGCAAGTGTGTGGGGGACATGGGCCACCAGGAAGACCAGCCTCAGTTGTCGTGTACTATCACAGAAACCCTTGTGGGTTAATTTTTATTTCATTGTTAGCATTGGTTTCCTTCCCAATCTTCTATTCTCAGCCTGACAAGCCAGATAGGCAGATCCATTGTCTGATTCTTGGTTTAGATGGTATGATTTTTCCTCAAAGCCAGCTTCATTTATTAACCTACATTCATTTTTAATTTGAATACACCAATCAATAATTCTTTCACTTGACAGTTTTTGACAGTCTGCTGCTACATTTAGCTGTTCAGCATGAATTCAAAAGGTGATCTATCAATTTGTACGAATGAAGTAAAGTCATTCTTGCCTTACCATCCCGGTTTGAGGTGTCTAGAAAATACACATGCTTATTTTGCCCTGGGAAATTTTTAATGTAAAGGTACTTAACGGTTTTCTCTACAAGGGGATTCAGGACTACAGAACATTGTATTTTTCTTGTTAGATAGGATTGTATTTATGCTATAAATCCACCTGAAAGGTCAGGTTCATTTTTAATTGAGATTAAAATCATGGAGATCAGTCATAGTTAAACGTATGTCCATTGAATCCTCGTATCCACTCCAGTGTGTTGCTATGGGGAAACTGAAGGAGTCAATTGGTTAAAGTAATAAAGCCACCCTCAGTCTGGTGGTTAGAAAAACTAGGAAAGAAATGATAATTTTATCTTGCTATCTAAATGCCATTGAGACACACACACACACACACACACACACACACACACACACACACACACACACACTGACAAAGTACATGATGGTCTTTGCATGCCTTTCTGAGCACATCACAGTCAAGGCTGAACCAGGCTGAAGCCCAAACAGCAGGGAGATACGTCTCTCACTGAAATCACAGCACTTGGATTTTTGGCACTTCAGACGGTCTCCGCTGTAGCTGTTGGTTTACATTTTGATAATTTACCCGAGAGCCTTGAATATTGAATTCCTGGCTCGACTGTGCAACTAACCCGCCGCCATCCCCGTCGAGAAGCAGTATTAATGTGAAAGCCGCCTTTCTCCTCAGGAACCACAGCTCCACTGACACTTGTGTGGACGAGGACTTACTGGGAACAGAGGTGCTTCCCGTCCTGTTCCTCTGCAGTGAGTTTTGTTTTCCTTCCTTAGTTGGGGGGTATTTGCCCTTGTGTATTCTGGCAGAATTTAGGGAAGCAGGCCCTGACTTTCTGGAATATTCTTATTTTACCCCAAACCTATTATTAATAGGCAGCATTCATTTCTCTCTCTCTCTCTCTCTCTCTCTCTCTCTCTGTGTGTGTATAAACGTTTTTTGACTTTTATACTGAGTCTTTGTGCTGGGGCTTAACAGGTCAAAAAATCCGGGGTATTCTGGAAAACTCTGGCCCCTCCCCCTTTTAGTTTTCTAAGGTCCTTCCACTGTTTACTTCGCTTTGTTGTGGTAACTACCGGGCACTACTTGTTGCCCTGGGTATTTGGCTCTAGCGTCTTGCCTTTTTTTTTTTTTTTTTTTTTTTTTGCTTCACTCTGGTGTTTGGGTTGGAGCTGGTGCCAGCTTCCCTCCCTTCGTGTCCACGGAGATCCCTTAAACATTGTCCCCCCAGCATCCCGTCCTCTGCCTATAGAAAAACAATGTCCAAATGAGTCGAAAAGTCCGTAGAGCTCAAACAGGCTGGGGCGAGCCGGCGTGCTGTGGGAACTGTGACGTCAGAGGGTTGATTGAGCCACGCATGCCTGGCACTCTCGTGCCCTGCTTTGGAGCCCAGAGGTAGCTTCAGGTCTGAGTTCGGGGTTTCCCACACTGACTCATTGCTAACGGGGCAGAGGCGCTCACAAGGGTGCTGAGGCGGCAGGGTGGTACATCAGCATGGGAACATTACCAGCAATTTCCTGGGCTACACTGTTTGCATGGTCTCTCCATGCTAAGGGACAGGGCTGAACGGATTTGACGGCTGGAAACCATGCTATTGATTGGCTTTGCGAGACAGCTGCATGTTGGCTGTAGATCTCAGTGATTGTCACAGGGCCCAAGCTCTCTTAGAAGTGTCCCTATGGGGTCACGTGGCTGGCTAAGGATCAGGGGATTGGCATTAGTGAGTTACATGAGCCTGTACTGTTGCAACCTGCTGCTCCGTTTAGGTCAAGAGATGGTTTTTGTAGGCAAAACTAAGAAAGCTTTGGCCATGGGCTGCCACCCAACATGTGGCCTTGTGAGAACCCACCTTCCCCGCTGCCACCTTGACCCTGGCTGCCTCTGTGCTGGGTGGACCAGACTGGGGCAATCTCTGCTTCCTTTCAAAGGCACAGTCTTTTCTTAAATGTGTTAATATAGGTCTGGGGATGCAGCTCAATTAGTATCATGCTTGCTTACCATACATGAAACCTTGGCGTACACCGTGGTAGTCTGTGCCTATACAAGCAGTTAGGAAGTAGAAGCAGAAGGATTGTCCTCAGCTACATTGCACATTCAAGGCCAGCCTGGGCTACATGAGATTCTGTCTCAAAACAAAACAAAACAAACCTGAATGTATTTAATCAGTAGCTGACTGGGGCAGGGGTGTGGTAATTATTTTTTAATCAGTTAGTCTGTGCATTCCTTTTCATAAGCTTTTTGTAATTAATATCACTTCTCAGTTTCCGGTTGAGGGTATATAATTCTCATCTTACTCCTGATTGGTCACTTAGAGGCTTTGGGGTACATGCATCATGGTAGTTCCCCTGCATTGAGCTATGTGGACTTCAGAGCAACATGGAGGAGGAACAACCAACCAAATTCCATTGACCCAGTCCATCCTGTTGCCAGATTATGTAAATAAAGTTTTATTAGAACACAGCCATGTCTTGTATATGCAGCTATTTTCATATCACATTTGGCTGTATTAAATTGGCTCGTTGCAGGATAGGCTGTGATCCAACAAAGCCCAACAGATGTACTAGCCGATCCTTGTAAAGTGACAGTCACTGAAGCAGATGCAGAAGTCTCTTACCTGCTGCCTCCTCGATTGAGTGAGCAAAGGGAGCATCCCAGAAAGAAGGAGACTGCCGAGGTCTCAGGGCTGGTTAGCTGGAAATCAATCGGGAGCTGTGTGCTACTTTCTTTTCTGCTTCTGCTCCTTCTGTTGGCAGAGGGCTATTGTGAGCCTTGTGCTTTACAGATGGCCAGCCATGACATCAGACTAAAATAAGGCTTATTTAAGTGGCAGGAATGGTTTGCAAGCTGACTTTCCCAGGCCAGATCAGCCGCCAGCTTGACATCCATGCTCACAGAATTCATCGTGTGTGTGTGTGTGTGTGTGTGTGTGTGTGTGTGTGTGTGTGATGTGCTCATAGGGGGAGGGTCACGTGTATCATGGCAAGCCTGGGGGGAGATCAGAGGATAACCTCAGATGTTGGTCTTCATCTTTCACCTTGTTTGAGACAGGGTCGCTTGTTGTCAGACTAATTAGGTCCAAGAACTTTTAAGAATTCGCTTGTCTTTCCCTCATGTCTCTCCCTAGGGGTTCTGGAATTACTGAGACTCCTGACACATAAACGGTTTTTACTTGAGTTCTGGGATTCAAACTCTGACTCTTATAATTGCACAGCAGGGCTTTTACTCCAGCCCTCACTTATTTACTTTACGAACATCACCTACCTGGTGCCTTGACTCGGGGCCAGAGCCCTTTAGCTAAGGAAATTTGGAGTAGAGGAGTTGGCAGAGAGCTCGCTGCATGCCATTTTCATTGGACTGTGTTACATGCCATTATGTGGGTCTATCCAGAATGCAGTGATCAAGCTGGGCATGGCGAGGTTTACCTGTAATCTCAGCACTCCGGGAGCTGAGGCAGGAGGATAGCAAGACCCTACTTTAACTCCCTCATCCCTTCCAAAGTAGCAATCATATACAGAAGGCTGGGTTACTGCAGCCCTGGTGTGGGGAGGGAGTCAGAAAGTGTCTCCACAGAGTTAAGAGATAAATGGTGATTCCCAAGGAGGTTGGAGTAGTTCAGGAAGAGAAACTGACAGAAGGGGCTGGGGCCTCCAGCTATGCAGGGTGTCCAGTAATTGGGAAACTCAAGCAGAGGTAGGCCAAAGGGTATGGGGTGGTGAAGACATAACAGGAAACATTGCTGGACAACTGGACCTGAGCCAGGGCATTTGCTGCTAAGAAATACGGACTGAGGTTACAGTCTGGGGGCTCTGAGCTGTGGATTCCAGAAGACAGAACTTATAAGAGCAAGCCCACATTCGCCTGCATGCTAAGTATCCTGTATGGGTGGAGTAGAAAGTATCGCACGTATAGAAGTAGGAGCTTTATTGAACCCAGGGCTTTATGTGTGCCAGATAAATGATCTGTGACCAAGCTGCTCTTTTCAGGGGATTGGATGGTGTAGCCCTGGCAGACTTTGAACTCACTGTGTAGTTTAGACTGTTCTTGAACTTCTGACCCTCCTACCTCTCTGCCTGTGGAGAGCTGGGATTACAGGCATTTGCCATAGATTCATTTTGATTGAATTAAGAGCTTTTTCTCAGGTACACAGCTAAATGATACTATGATTCATCAACCAAAAACCATTTAAAGATGCTAAATTAATGGTATCTCTGTGGGTATTATCTTCTTAATCATCCCATGCTAAAGGTAAAATATTTATTGACCTAAGAAGTCTGCAGCAATTTTTATTCAAATCAAAATCCTTGAAAACTACTGCTATGGATGGGAGACATGCTGTGTTTTGTTTTTTGGTTTGACTTTTTGTTTGTTTGTTTTTAAGAATACAAACGAATAACTTCTGGACTTAAACTGCTCCAAATCTAACCAGCTGTGTGAATTTGAATATGTTATTTTATGTGTCTAAGCCTGAGCACAAAATAATGGCATTTCCTGTTAAGATTGTTGTAAAGATATGCTAATTTATGAAAAGCTTGTAGCTTGCATGGGCCTGGTGCCTGGTTGGGGGCGTGGCTCACGAAGTTAACTTTCCTTTACTTTGGCTGTCACAGATGTACCTTAGGGCTGAAACCCTGAGAAAGATGAGTTCTGATGTAATTATCCAACTTGTTGTTTTCTAGTGAGAAGGGCTCTGCATTTGGGCAGAGAGGAGGAGACCTTTCTCGATGTCAGGCATGCCCTGAGCTGGGAGACAGGTTGAACTTACTGAAACCTGCCTCTGTGATTTGTTTTTTCCTGGCACAGAAGACATGAATACTGGAAAATTACACAGCTCATCATTTTTTGGAGTTAATCTAGATTAGAATGCACTCAGGGTTCATATTGTACATTAATGTCATGAATTGACAATATGAAACACATGAAAACACATGAAACTGGACCAGAGAAATGGCTCGGTGGCTAAGAGCCCTTGTAGAAGATTTGAATTTGGTCCTCAGAACCCACGTGGCAGCTAACAACTGTCTGTAATTCTAGTTCTAGGGCAATCCAGTGCCTCCTCCCGGCCTTCCAGGATACCAAGCATGTACATGGTATACGTGCATGCAGGCAAACACAGATACACGTAAAATTAAAACCCATGAAAACAAGTTACAACATGCCTATGAGGTGTCTTTCCTTTTGAAATTATAGAAACTTACCGTTGAGAATACACTACCGTGGAACTTTATAGAGAAGTACCCATACAGCATTTGACCTGTCTTGGACTTTAAATAAAGTTATGTAATATGCACATTACTAAATATTACTGTATCTGTGCTAAGACAGTAACTGGAAGTTGGGGTATTTTTCTTTTCTTTTTTAGTTATGTATTTTTCAAAATGCACATATACACGTACATATATACATGCATATATTCTGTATATATGTATGTATATATATACATGTATGTATGTATGTATTTGTCTACACGTGTGGTGCTAAAGATTAAACCAGGGCATTAGCACATGATTGGCAAATACTCTACCCCTGAGTCTTATCTGCAGCTCTGGATACATTTTAGAAGACTCAGCACTAAGGAAACTCACAGATACAGGACTGAATTGTCATACTGGATAAAATGTGTCCTCCTCTGGGGGAACTGTGACAGGGAGGCTCTGCCCCTTGAGTGATACTTCAGCCAGTCCCCTGCTCAGACTACTGAGGTAAAGACTGGCTCATGTCACTGGTTGATGAGAAATAGCAGTGTAGTCTTCTGCATGGATGGGGTTGGTGGGTATCGGATGGGTTTTCCTGAATCTTTAACTGTTGGAGCCGGAGGCTGTTCTCTGGTCTGCTACGTGGTTTTGACCAAAGTTGATGTTTCTGATTCCATCACCCCCATCTCTGAATTCGGGATAATCATCAGAGTTCTGCCGACCTCACAGGGTTCCTGTGCAAGTTGCACATGGGTTATGAAGTAGTGTGCACAGAAGGGCTGCTGTTTTAATGTCAGCTACAGTCCTGCTTATGGGACAGGGACAGCTTTCTGGACCACAGGACTAGAGTGAGCCAGCCGGCAGGTGAAGCTTAACTCTTCCTCCCCTCCCCCCACCTCCCCATGTAACTGAGGGATGAGCATTAAAAACTGGGTGAAAGTTAGCATTCTGGTTTCCAGTCTTATAAGGTGTGTGTGTGTGTGTGTGTGTGTGTGTGTGTGTGTGTGTGTGTGTGTGTGTGTGTGTGTGTGTGTTACTGGCTACACTCCTAGAGAAAATGGACCCTTTCTTTCTCATCAGATAATAATTGCCTGTAGTTTCACCACTAGGGGTGATGATGAGCCCAACTCTATCTCCAGTCTGAAATTTGATCTGGCTTGAGTTTGCATGGGTTTAGGGTGTGCTGTAACAACCACTGTGAGTTCCCAGGTTCCTTGTATTCATCCACTACCTCAGGTTATTGATTAAATCATTATACCCCCTGTTCTGATCCCTGAGCCTTGGTATGGTGGTGGTGGTGGTGGTGGTATGTGTGTGTGTGTGTGTGTGTGTGTGTGTGTGTACCCATACATACATATGGAAGCTTCTTAGATGAGGGCTAAGGGATGCATTGATCTATGGGTGTAATGATACATCATTAGGGGTTCGATGTTAAAACCAACTATTTGGCTTCATCAATCTGGGGTGGAGCTTGAGAATCAACCTCAGTATCTCTCTGTCTCTCTCCCTGACTCCCCATCTCTCCCCCACCCCACACCCCACCTTCCCTGTGTGTTCATTCATGTGCACATGGAGGCCAGAGCTTGCTATCGGATATTTTTCAAGGCAGAGTTTTTTCACTGAACCGGGAGCTAGAATTCCTTGCCAGCAAGTCCCAGAGAGCTGCCCGGTGCTGCTTCCGTAGCACAGGAGTGATAGATGCACCGTGGTGCCTGGCTCTTCTGTGGTTTCTAGCCATCCACACTCATGTCCTTCAGCTTGCATGAGAGTCCGCACTAGAGCTGGCCCTGTGGACTGTCACTGGTAACCTGAGACCATATTGGAAGGATGGATTGAAGGTGGGGGAGAAGTCAAAGCAGGGTGAGGACACACCCAGCTACATTTTCTCTTTGTACCTATGCCCCACACTGAAATCACCAGACTGGAACTCACATTCCATCCTTTCTCCTGCCGAGTAGTTTGTCCTCAGACTTTGGCCAATAAAGACAGGCTATTGCCCTCAGATAGATCGAATCCACCTGAGACCATCCACACCAGCAAACCAGTTTACACACGTAGGTGATCAAAGGCTGACAGTGGCTTCTGGCTTTGTTCTCCTTTAAAAAAGATATTCAGTGAGTAAGCTGGTTTTAGAGGAATGCCTCTCAAAGCCGTTCCTGTAAATCCAGTGTTTGTAAATTAAAAATAGAGGAAGCAGAACAGATGAACAGAGCCTTAATCAAAACTTACTCTGGTCTGTGTGAGTTCATAATGTGGACCAGAACTGTACTCTGTCATTTGCTAAGGTTAAACTTACTGTCATGGTCTCTGTTACCCTGCAATGTGAGTATGTGAGAGGGTGTGTGTGTTGGATATGTTTGTAAGCATATATGTGTGATAGTATGTGTATGGGAATTGTGTGTGTGTGTGTGTGTGTGTATGTCTGTTGACTATGGCTTTACATTATTTGACTTGATTTTCTCGGAGGCAGTGACTAAGAGAGGGAAAGAAAGGGAGAGCTGGTGTTGTTTTATCAAGTTCGAGTGAGTCACATCTCCCTTTTGTCTTAACATTCAACTGCAGAGAGAAGTGCTAGTTTCTGAGGGCAGATTGAGCCATGTAGAATAGGAGGCCTGCTCTCCGGGGCTCAGGATTGGGTATGAATGATGTGAACTTTGTGTGCGCGAACGTGTGTGTGTGTGTGTGTGTGTGTGTGTGTGTGTGTGTGTGTGTGAGAAGTATATAACTGGCAAATTATATATAGCCTCCCATCAGATGCATAGTCAGGGTGTTAACCCCAGAAGAGACCAATTACTAAAAATCAGGTGAGGGCTTTTAACCAGTAATAAAGTACCAACTTGCCTAGTATACAGGAGATCCTCAGTTTAGTCCTCCATGTTGAAAATTTTGCTAACCAAAGCTTTGAATGCTAGGCATGGAACACAGGGATGGTATTATTATTATTTTTTTCCCTAGCATACCCAAGGCTCTGGATTCAGTTCTCACCAGTTAAAAATACCTCCTCACTGTATGTTGCTGTCCTGCTTCCAGCTTGATGTACAGGTGTTGAGGGAGGAAAGCAATCTCCACAGAAAAACACCACTGGGGTGCAGCAGCATGAGCCAGGTAGCTTGGACCGTAATGTTGGGTTTCTTGTTTTCCTCTTCTCAGTGTGCGGTTCCCTCACATCTTCCTGTTTGCTGCTGCCTTCCTCCTCTGACTCTCATTGCTGTTTTCTTCTCACACTGTTCTGGGCCGCTGGCCACCGGTCTTCCTCTGCCTGGGACCTTGCTCCCTTGCTTTGTCATGGTGCCCCAGTGTCTTTGCACAGATTAGGGATTGCCCCTCAGTGCCCCTACAGGAGGAAAGCCAGGTTATCACTCAATGAGTTGTCATTTCCCTTCAGGGAGAATTCACGAGGTAAACACATGGAGCTCTTAAGCACACAGCCCAGTTTGTTTTGATGAATACACAAGACTGTACCTGGGATCCTTTATCAAGATTGAAGGCTCTTCAGGACCCTAAAGAGAAGCCTCTTTAGGCTTCTTCTTTCTCTTTAGGCCTCTCTCTGCTTGGCAGTTCCTACCTTTTCTTAGTCAACCACTCCATCAAATTTCTTTCATCCTAAACGAGGCTTATGTGGTCTTGAATTTCACACATTTTTAATATGTAGCATATACCTTTTGTATCTACTTCTTCATTTCAACTTTTCTCCCTTCCTCCTCTACTTTCCTCCCCACCTTGTCTGAAAATATAACCTCTGTGTATTTGTTGGTTTCTCCCAATAATGCTTCCTGGGATTAGAACTCAGGTCCTCAGGCATTCCAGTAAGTGCCTTTCTCCACTGAGCCATCTTGCCAACCCATGCTTTCTATTAAAAAAAAAAGTCTAAATTGTTTGCAATAATATCTGTTAACATCAATAGGATCTATAGTGGTATCTCCTCCCCATGTAATTGTTAAATTGATTTTTAATTGTTAATTATTTAAATATTTAATTTTTAATTGTTAATTATTTGCAATAGTGGGATCGGACCCAGGACCTGGCACAAGCTAGAGAAGTGCTCTACCATTGAGCCGCAATCTTGGTCACGCCCCTCTAGTTGCTAATATTGGTAATTTCATTTCCTTCTCTTCACACTTGATCTTGCTAGGTGTTCGTTATATTAAGCTGTCCAATGAGGCTTGCTTTAAGCCTCATAGGTTCCTTCCCATATCTGGATCATTTCCTTCTTTGTCCTCATGTGTGGGCTCAATCCGAGCTACACAACTTTATACCTTGAAGATGGATGTATCTTTCTACGAGCATGCCCTTTAATTATAACAAGATGGTCCTTTGCTTCTGGTAACTGTATTGATGTCCACTGTAGGGAACCTACATCACCACGCAACTGCTTGCTGTTCAAACTTCACCCAAAGACTTGTAATGACCCCCTTTCTGGCTTTATCCCACCCCCCTAACCACGTGATGTATAGACACACACACACACACACTTGTGTGCAGTTAATGGGCATCTTTGATTGAAGCTACATACATACAACTTGTATGTATTCTTCTTTGGGCAAAGCCAAGGGCTGGCTTGGAGTGATCCTGGTGTCAGAGAGAGCATCCAGTGGTCTACCGCAGCATGCCAGGAGGCGTTAGGGGTCAGGCTAGAACACTGGCCGTCAGAACGGGACAGCAGAAGGAACAGTTAATGATTGGGAATTTGAAAGAGAAGTGAGGTGATTGTGTTGAGCACACATGGCAAATATATCGAATTTCTACCCTTAAAACAAAATTAAACCTTACTCTGTTCTCTTCTAGATCTAATGCATTTTTTCTTTTTAGTCATTGTTTTCCTTCATGATTTTGTTTACAGGGATCCAAAAATGTATGAAATACATAGTTGTATATTACTTCCTTCTGAGTTGAATAGCCTCACTGTCTTAAGAAGTTCATATATGCTTGCTTGCAAAGGTTCACCCCACCTGGGCTCCTTGACTCCTTCAAACCACTCCTAAGTGGGCAGGGAAGGCCACGGGACTCTCACCTGAGCATCTAAATGCTCAGAGTTACCTGTTGTATACAACGCCCGCCCACTTAGTTGCACAAGGTCTCAAGGCTGGGCTAGAGAATATAGGCCAGAGACAACTACATGAGGGTGCTTTATGTATGTTGCTATAGGAAAGCCATTAATCCCGCTGGGTAAAGACTTTCTGGTGCAGGCTTTTGGAGGGGGAGCACACAAACTCCTGTAAGTAACCCCCTAGCTCTTGTAAGGAAGCGCAATATACTCATTGGTTCCCTAGAATAAGCTTTGGTAGAAGGGCAGCTTAGTTTGCTGTTGGAACCTTATGAGGAGGAGCAGGTATTGTTCATGTCTCCCTGCTTGGGGAAGAATTTTAGCGACTACAGTATTCATATACATGTATTTATCCTAGTATGTAATGACAAGTTTTAAAAAAATAGATGTTCAGGTGGCTGGAGGTTGGCACCTAGGAAGAAGAGTGTGTGTGTGTGTGTGTGTATGTGTGTGTGTGTGTGTGTTTATTTCTTGCTTTGAATTTGAGTTGCTAGTGGAATACCTGGGTAATAATGAATATCCCAGACTGGAAGGCAGTAGGTTTAAGAGTTGCTAGTGTTACCATAAGAAATGTTCCCACAGGACTGACAAAGTAGGAGGAGATACTTGGGGACAGATTCATTTAGTTTTAATTTATCAATAAATGTGTTGAGGTGGTCTCCCTACATAGCTTTGGCTGTCCTGGAACTTGCTATGGAGACTAACCTTTGACCCTCTGACCTTAGTTTCCTAAATGCTGGGATCACAGACTTGTATCACCATGTCCCCTGCAGATGGATATGAAGGAAGACATCCAGCAGAGATGGGAAGTCTGAGTCTCACGTCTGTCACTCATCTGTTTATGGAACCTTGAGTAAAGCTTGTCACCATCTTAGGATCATCTCTTCCCCTTGAGAGCTTTCCATTCTTCATGCAGCACAAGCCTTTGAATGCTGTATGTCAGAGTCTACTCTCAGTATTGAGGGGAGATGACTCGTTAAGAGATGGTCATTTCTAGCATCAGGAACTGGCAGCATACTGGACTGTTGCTCTCTATGATGCTGGAGCTGGGTTTTAGGTCCACAGAGAAGGAGGCAGCTCAGACTGGGAGACTAGGGGCAGGCAGGAAGAGAAGACTTTCAGAACACATACCCTTCAAAATGAGCCTTGGGGGATAGGGTATAGTTCAGACTAGTATATGTAAAGTAATCTACACAGCAAAGAACGGCCAAAGAAACATTGCAGAGTGCTTTCTGAATGTCCTGATGGGAACAGCATGATGTGTGGATGGGCTGGTAGGTACCACACAGCTGGATACAATTGGCATGGGGCAGATAACAAGGGATCTATCTGTATGCCAAGCTGAGGGAACTGCCTTATACCCAGCATGCAGTGCAGGCCCATGGGCAGAGTTGTAGCAGGGATGTGAAAGGCCAGGTGTAGGTCTCAGAAATCATTCTCTAGGGCTATGGACAGGGAGACCAGAGAAAAGCAGTTATGGGAACTCAGGTGGAGAAGGAACATCTGTTTAACAGGGACGGAGCACACGTTCCATGCTGATCGTGGGATGTTCCTGACATATGGGTCTAATGGTGGCAAGGGAGTGACAGAGTGGGCAGACTGGAGACAGGTTCCCTCGGAAGTCTCTAGAAGACTTCCTGACTAATTAGACATTGAGGTAAATGAGGGGAACGGTTTCTGATTAAGGCTCAGGGTGGATAAAGGACATACTTCACTATGATGAGGACATCAGGAGCTAAGCAAGCAGACATGCTGGTCTCAGATGCCTCACTGACACCAGCATGAAGGGGTCTAGAGCTCAGGCTTCTATGTCTTCTTTATCCAGTGAAAGAAATGGGCTACCTGGTTTTGTCCTGTTTCAGGATCCACTCTTAAGTCACTTTCTGTTGAGCCACCTGACTGGGGAATCACACTTCAGTGAAGGTCTCTCCCCGGAGGCTCATGTCCGACTGAGCAAACCAGCGGAGATATGACTCATTGTAGGTAGATCTGAAAGAGGTGGCCGCTGGTTTCAGTACCTGCCTGCTGGTATCTGCCTTCTCTCTCTCTCTCTCTCTCTCTCTCTCTCTCTCTCTCTCTCTCTTCCCACCGTGAGCTCACTCCCTATCTTAGCTCTCTGTATTCCTATCACGTGACCACCCAGAATGCTCGCTCCAGTTGGCAAGAAATTTGGGATCATTGGGCCAGAGCTGTACTCAACAAACTGTACTCAACAAACGACAGAAACAGACTGGGAAAGTTGTGTGGCATACTGATTGATGGTCAGTTTGGTCGAGAGCCAATCCGGTCCGGTTGTGGTGTGCCTCCCCCACCCCCACCCTCCCCATCCCCCACTGGCACTCACCCTGCCAACTGGCTCAGCAGTGAGCAGGGCTGAAATGTGTCCATTAGTATAAACGTTTGGAAATGACAGCCCATGTTTGCAACTTGGAGACTTCACACAAAAGTCAAGATTACTGAGAAGAAAGTAAATACCTTCGCTCTGATGCAGGGGCGCTGGGTCTTTGGGTGTCAGCCTTCAGTTGGGCTAGCCCCCTTCTCTTGAAGTATCCTCTGAAGCCTCACTGTCAGGTTTCCATCATTTTGCCCCCGGTGGAGAATCTGCTGCTCTGTGACTTCAAAGACACAGTAGCAAGCATCCACTGAAATAGGCTTGCAGTGTGGGAACTATTTCTCCTGGTAAGAGTTTCAAGTGCTGCAGAGAAATGTGTCCTAAGGACGCACATTCTTTCATCAGTTTGGAGCATCTTGTCTGTGCTCTTTCAAGGTGTTTCAAGGATGCAACACCTCAAATTACAGCAGGTAAACACTTGAGGTTTTGGTATGTACAAATTCTTCAAGAAAGCAGCATGCATAGCAGCTTACAGGACTGGTTTGTAGCACTTACCTGATTTCAAAGTGACATCCACTTTGTATGGGGGGAGGGGAGAGGGATGCAGAGAAGGCTGGGAGATCCCTTTCCAACAGTGCTTCACCTGTTTTCTCTCTGACCTGCACAGAAGAGGAAGTTGTGCTCAGGAGACCCTAGACACAAAGTGAAAGTAGGCATTCAGGGCTGGGGTGGTGACTCTGTAAAGTGCTTGATTTATGGGAACGAGGATCCAAGGGTGCTTGCTTTCCAGAACATATGTAGAATAAGCCAGGTGTGGTGGCATGTATGTGCTGTAATCTTAGTGCCAGGGAGAGAAAGACTGGCTGGTGCCTGGGAGGCTTGATGGCTGACCAGTCTTGCCTGCTTGGTGGGTACCAAGCTATTGGGAGATGCTTGCCTCGGGCTCGAGTGCTCTCCCTCTCTCTCTCTCTCTCTCTCTCTCTCTCTCTCTCTCTCTCTCTCTCTCTCTCTCTCTCACATGCTCGTGCTCTCTCTCTCTCTCTCTCTCACACACACACACACACACACACACAGAGAGAGAGAGAGAGAGAGAGAGAGAGAGAGAGAGAGAGAGAGAGAGAGACTTATAGCAAATGAAAATTAACTCCAGTGTTTATATTTTTAGCCTACTATTTAAGGAATACTCATATGGTTGCCCCTCCTCTCACTGCCTTTATAGATTTGCTATTTTGTGGCAGTCAATCTCTAACACAAGGGTCACTATTATAACCATTTTTATTTTGCTCCTGCATCATACTATCATTAGTATATTAACATTGTCATGTCACTATTTTTTTTTTAACCACCATGTAGATGGGCCTTCTATTATAGGTCATCTTCTAACTGAACAAATAGAGAACCAGTACCTTTGACCCTGCATTCCGGCCTAGCCACCGTGAGCATGAAGTCTCGAGTCTCCAAATGTCTTCTTTTCTGTCTATCACTTTGCTTCCCATCAAGTTGCACCACTGTTCACAGGCTACAGTGAGAATTCTAGAGTTGTAAGAGAGTTTAAACATGGGTCACTGTGTCCAAACCAACAGCCTTTAGAAAGGAGTCATGGCTTGCCTAGGGAACATTGACCCATCTCAGCCCACTTAGGAATTCTATTCCAGAGTCATTCCCCCTCTGCTGGGCAAGTCTGTTCGTGGTTCCAAAATGCATCATAAAAAACCTGATAGTTTATTTTTAGGTTAATCTTTGATTTTTTTTCCTCCTTCTTTGAATGGTTTTTATATATGTTGTTTTTGTTTTGTTTTGTTTTGTTTGTTTAATAGTGTCTTCAAAAGGGAGTATTTTTTTAAAATTTTGTTTTTTTTCTTTATTTAAACAGAAAAGTCTCAGCACCAAAACCATTTCTGGCCTGATTACTCATGGCTTTCACACCGATGTTCCCCAAAGTCCTGCCTCTCTGTTCGATATTCGAATATTCAGTACGCAGCTCTCTCCGCTTATAGAGGGAAGGAAAACCAAAGTTTAAAGGTGATGCCCATTTTCCCCAAGTGAAGGCTCAATCCCTTTCTTTTCCTGTTTCACTTAGAAACAAGCCGAAGGAAGATTCCCATACTCCCAGAAGCAACCGCTTGCAGCCACAAACAGCCTGTGTGTCCTAGCCTCTGCCCTACTCGCTGGCTGGTGTGTGTGTGTGTGTGTGTGTGTGTGTGTGTGTGGTGTGTTCTGCATCTTCCTCTCCTCTGCTCAGCTTGTAGATCCCTGTGAGTTCTCCTGCCAGCTTTGGGAGGTCTGTAGGTGGTGGCTGAGAAGCTGCAGGGGAGGGACCATGGGGGATATTGTTTGGGTTGGCCATGGCAACTGGAACCGCTAAAGGAGCAAGCCTAGTTTTGGCTGCTCTGTAAATGGCCGGGATTCTGCCCTATCTCAGAATTCTTGAGCTGGTAAGTGTGACTCCCCGACCCTTTCTCCTGCATGCATACTGTCTACCAGGGTTAGGAGCTGGTGGGATGGGGGAGTCCAGAGCTCTAGGTGACTCCCCACCCCCACCTCCCAAGCAGAAACAGAAGGTCTACAGAAGCAAAGTAGGCAGCATGCGCTCGTATTCCCAGGGACACACCCCTAGCTGTATTCTTGCCAGTCACCCAGGGCTTGAGCTGGGGTACCTCAGAAAGTCTCCAAAATTGCAAGTCTCACTAGCAGGAAGGAACTGAGGGAGAGGCAAATCCAAGAAGCATTTGGTGTGATGATTGTATTATTTGAAAGGCTCCCCCCACCCCCCCCTCCTTTCTTTCTGCTTTTGAAAAGCAGGAACAACCTACCACATTCGTTTCATAAAATGTCATTGAAAAACGGAGCAAGATGCAGAGCAGAGGCTCTGTAGCTTAATAATAGCTCGTTTTGCCACTTGGAATCGCTTTTCCATTCAGCTTAGGTGCCATTCTCCTTATTTTAAGCTGTTATTTTATCCCTAGCAGATTACAGATTTTATATTCTAGAGTTTCCTTCTAGGGAAGGCACTTTTTTTTTTTTAGTGTTCAAAGTTAAAAATCTCTTTGGTGCAAAGAGTAACCTATTATGGGTACTGAGGTTTGAAAGTTACTCCCTCTAAGGGGCAAAATGATTCTTCCTCAAACTCATCTGAGGCTGACATTTCCTTCTGGGGAAGTCTACGGAAGTTGGTCAGGGTTTCTGTTAATGAAAACAAGTTGCCCTGCTCTTATCACCTGTGGGCATCTGCTCTGTAAGCACATGCTTTGTGGTATGGCTGTGTCTCCCTGGGAGTCACACTGTGCCTCTGAACCCTCTTACTATATGACCCAAAGTGTTCAGCCTTTGCTCTGGTGAATCCGAAGTAAAATCATGAATAAATAAACAGGGCACAACAGACCCGCTTGTCCAACTGCAGCTCAATC
Source organism: Tokudaia tokunoshimensis (assembly GCA_036184795.1). Classification (NCBI taxonomy): domain Eukaryota; kingdom Metazoa; phylum Chordata; class Mammalia; order Rodentia; family Muridae; genus Tokudaia; species Tokudaia tokunoshimensis. The sequence continues at coordinate 18,447,260 of BTHU01000022.1, forward strand.
CCTGTGTGCCTGAAACCCATGTGCAGCCTGGCTGTGAATTCAGCTAATTGTACTGGTTCCTCTTTCAAACCTAGCTCGCTACCATCCTGCTTATCTCTGCTGGTCCTCCATCCCCCACCCCACCCCCCCACCCCACCCGTCCTCCTTCTTTGAATGCTAAGGAGACAGGGAAATTACTCAATTTGTAAAGCCTCCTTGGTGTGGTCACAGATGCTGAGATTAGCCTGAATTTTGTAGCAGTTTATGGCAAGGTTTTACTTGCCTCTTTTGGGGCTGTTTTTTGTTGGTTTTTGGTTGAAGAATGAGTCACAGTCGTTTCTGCTGCAGAGTTTCTGAGTCCTTGAACTGAACAGACCAACGTTCACAGATAGATGGACCTCAGCAGCACATAGTAGGATTTGTTTAGTGTTACACCAAACATGGAGGAACAGAAAACCAAAGTAAAACACCCTGCCTTCCCCTGGAAAAAATACTGTTTATTTCAGGATATGCTATTCGTTATACAAGTGAATCTTTTCTGAATATAAAATGTTTATGTTCCTGACACTGGAGAGTGTCCTTCCCTCCCTCCCTCCTTCCCTCCCTCCCTCTCTCTCCATTCCTCCCTCTCTCCCTTCCTCTCTCTCTCTCTCTGTTCCTCCCTCCCCCTCTCCCTCCCCCTCTCTCTTTGTCTCTTTCTCTCTCTCTTTAGACAAGGTCTTACATTGTAGTCTAGGCTGGCTTTTATTTTCTTTTGCCTAAACCTCCAGAGTTCTGAAATTACAGGTGTGACCCACCATCCCCACCTTGGCTTCTGTCTGTTTGAAAGGTTAGCTAGTTGAAAAAGCTTGCAGTATTACACATAATTTATTTTATGGACTTGGACAGACAGATGACCCTAAACATTGGAATTTTAGAGACTAAGCACATTTAAGATATCCCAAACATTCCAATCTCAAATATAGTATTTAGGGTAATTTTTTAGAGTATTTTATACATACATACTATGTATTTTTATTGGATTCATCTCCCACTTAAACTTCTAACTCAGTAGTTCTCAACCTGTGGGTCATGACCCCTTGCAGTATGCAGGGGTTGAAATGATTCTTTCACAGGGGTCATATATCAGATATCCTGCATATCAAATATTTTCATTATGATTTACAACAATAGCAAAATTACAGTTGTGAAGTAACAGCAAAAATAATTTAATGACTGATGGACACAGCAACAGGAGGAACTATATTAAAGTGTATCAGAATTAGGAAGGTTGCAGAACATTGGTCCAGCTCCTCCCAGATCCATTCCCCACAACCTGACCCCCCTTTCAACTTTCTATCTTTTAATTTTAATTGGTTAATTTTCTTTTTAATAATCTACCTCATCTAATCTGTGCTCCCAATATACTCATGATTGTTGGGCCATCTGTTGGGGCTTGGTTGATTTTCCAGGGGCCACATCTGTTAAAGGCAACTGAATCCTGGTGCTTAGAGATATGACTCCATGATTAAAAGTGTTTACTTCTCTTTCGGGGGACCCATGGTTGGTTCCCAGCACCCACCTCTGGAACACAAAACTATCTATAACTCAGTTCCAGGGGATCTGAGCCTCTTGTCTCCAAGAGCACATGCAGACACACATACCTACACATAGTAAAGATAATAAAAATAAAGAGAAAAACCAACTCTTCTCTCTCAGAAGCCATCAACTGCCAATAGCTCGTAAGTTAGGGGTAGGGGCTCCAAACACCGCTCCCCATCTATGATGAAATGTTGACTGGATTGATCTTGTGTTGGTGTTGGACAGGTAAGCACAGCTGTCGGGAGTTCTCTGTGGCAGCTCTGTGGTATGTCCTGAAGATATTGCCTGACTCCTGTCCAATCTAACCTCCGGCTTTTCCACAATGACCCCTGAGCCTTGTAGGCAGGATTGTGATAAAGACATTCCATTTGTGGCTAAGCACACCAGTCACACTTTACTCTCTGCACTTCGACAAGTCATGAGTTTCTATATTAACTGATAATCTGTTGATGTAATATAATAAGAACTACACAAAGTAACCTCTTTAAGGTCTGAGAACTGCCGGTCTATGATACCGTGGAATGCTCTAATTTTCACGATGAGAAATCTGAGGCATAATAAGTAACAAACCCTACGGCTCACAGGCCCCTGTTGGATGGATGAGGATGAGCCCTAGCTCCCTGGATCCCTAACTGAATGTTTCTTTATTGAACAGATGTTTTTCGTTTTTCTCTCCCAACACAGTATTTCTATTAATTATTTGGGAATTTCATATGATGTGCCCTTATTACACTTGCCACACATTCCTCCCAGGTCCACCCTCCCACCCTGTGCCCCATCACCCCAATCCAAAAAGGAAAAACACACTGAGTCCAATTCGTGTTGTCCAGGTATTCATTGAAGCATGCCCTGGACAGGTCTTTAGCTTTGAAAATAACTGAAATCCTTTAAGAGATTGATGTGCCTTGAAATTTTAGTGTTTCGACTTAAGTTTTCTTATGACTCAGAAAGCACAAAGAATCCCTAAGGCAAACACAGTTGCCGTGTAAAGTACAGTGTGCACCCGTCAGTGCTGAGTAGATAGATATCCATAGCTATTTAGATGTTCTGAGCTACTTCCTAGACAGGTTTATTTGTTGATGGAAATCCTAATGCCAAGTTCAGTATGTGCTGAGAACAACGGAGTATCAGAAGATGGGCACAGGGGGGAGAGTGGGAGGCTCGGAGGGTTTGGAACTTAGACAGCACCAGGACCGTTCCCATCAGTCTCTTCCCATGATGGATGACAGCCAGATGCCGCCCGGTGAAGCCCCTCTTCAGCAGCATCCCTAATGATAGAGTGATGTGTTTGGACTTGAAGGATCTTCAGGTGCTGCTCTTGAAGCAATTGGGGAGCATGATTAATTTGCAGTGCAGGTGAAAAGTTAACCCCTGAGACCCAAGGCTGGTTGCCAAGCTTCGCCCTGCCCAGTACCCTCTTTGTTCTGTCACCTCTTGCTGTGCCTTTGGTAGGGGGTGAGTGGAACAGACACCTACGGGCTCCTGGTTCTTCCAGTGATGGCAAAGCATTGTTGATGAGAGCTGTGTGCAGAATAGCATGCCGGCAGTCTCGGGGGAGGCCCTCAGTCAGCACCCTGGGGTAGAGTTTCCCTTTGTCTATTGGGTGGGTCTGTTCCTTCCGTGGGGAAAAGGGGTGGTATGGCACTAGATTGGTGAGAACAGTCTCTGTCTCCCATTGGTTACTGAAACTTTATTTGTATTTAGACATTGCAAGGAGACTTATTTAATGCTGTGTAATCTATATTTGCCTTTTAGAGAGGTGCTAAGTGTTTGGAAGGCAGATATGTTTGATCCTTTAGGGAAGGCGTGCCATCTATTTAGCTAGAAAGAAGACCAAATAATTAAATGTAAAACATTTGAGCATTAAGCCTAGTGAAAGTATTGTCCCTTTTATGAGACGTTGGGGGGGGGGGAAGAAAATAAACCATGGGCAAATAAACACATCTCAAAGAAGATCTTTAGAAAAGGAAAACTGAAGCAAGCTGTTCCTCTTTTTTTTAAATTTTTTTATTTTTGTATCGAAGAGAACAGTACTGTTAGAGTGGAATCAACTCTACATCCTAACTTATGTATTTATTTAGTTTTCTGCCATACTGAGAATTGAAACTCAGGTCTCACACATACCAGACAAGTGTTCCATCATTAGCCTGTGTCCCCAGCCCCAACACCACAGTCTAAATAGTTTCCCCAAGAAATAGGATTTAGTGGGGAGAGACACTTCTGTAGAAGATATGTGTCTGTAGATAGCAGAGGCTATCTGATGACACACCTCTCCCTTCTGGATTAGTGGCAGCCATGGGTCATATATTCCAAAGGATCTATCTAATAGTCATAGGATATTAAGTTTCACAGAGAAACGGACAATAGATGGCTATTCAAGGGACCAGGATAGCCTGAAACAAGCTGGCTTTGGACTTGCAATAGTCCAGTCTCTTCCACAATTGGAGCAGTTCCAGACATTCAAGCAGCCTTTGTAGAATAGGATGTTGGTACATCTCCATCTTCTCTGGAGAAACTCTAGGTCACACTGTGACCACCGAAGTGTTTCTTCTTTATACAATGGTGTTGGGGTGTAGGGAGGAGGCATGGTGGTCTATAGGTGTAACCAGACTTTTCCAGATCCCCCTTAAACTATTAGAAGTGCCATACTCCCAAAGCATGGGTATTTGAGAGAGGAGCATTTTAAAAGCACAACATAAATCCTGTCCCTAGTTTTTGTTTGATCATTTTGGTTTTTGTTTCTTTGTTATCTTTTCTTTGGAAACAAGAAGGCAATCTGGTCTACTACGCAGAGGAAGAAATTCTCTGTCCACCAGAGCCTTATGGGCAACAGACCCCTGACCAATAAATAGGTCAGAAGGTAATTCCCATTTAAGCCTTCATTCTTGAGGGCTCCTCTATGATGTTTCACTCTCATTCAACTAATAATCCTAGGAAAGTGTTCAGTATTTAATTCTGAATATATTTGGAATTAGCTGCCTTCAGAGGGTATATTTACACTTTGCCCCCAGTACTAGTGATTGGACCTAGGGTCGCATGCAAGGTAGACAAATGCTCCGCCACTCAGTGACATCCCAGGCACAGATGGTTATGCCATTCTTAGAACGCTCAGGCTTATTCTATTGAGGCAAGGTTTCATGACGCCTAGGCTGATCTGGAACCTGATCATCTTCCACATTCTGGGATTGCTCCAGCATACTTCAATTGCTCAGAATAGTTAAACGCAACCAATGCTGATATTATTACAAGGGGAATTAAAAAAGAAATTCTCAACATGTTTGGACAGAAATAGTTGTAAAATGTGGTTTCCCCTTTTCTAAATGAAATAGAGCATAGGAACAGCCACTACTGTCTCTGTAACACCTAGATACTGATGTCTCAGAGCCACCGTGTCTCAGAAATTCAGTCCTTTGGATGCTGTCACACTTTTGATACCCACCCTCTTTGCTTGCAGGGCATGAGGGTCCCTCTGTACCGGCCTAGTATCTGTAGGCATAAAGGAAATCGAGACAGATAAGCAGTTACAAAACCGCGGTGAGGCTACAACCTACACATAAGTTATAATTCCTCATCTTCGTCTCTTCTTCACGTTGTCCGTGGCTTTCATGGCCATGGTCTGAGGAGTAGAGAGTGAGACATTTGAAGAGGAACTTTCCCAAGGTTAATCAGGATGCTAATATAGAAAGTAAGGACTGTCAGTGTATACAACATCTTAAAAACTCACAATAGCCCAGCTAGGCAGTAGAGAAAATAAGACAAATAAATATGCTTTGCTGGTCTGTTTAACCATGCCCAACCAAGAAACCATTTTACGTATGGGACTTTGGTATTTACACGGCAGAGAAGAGAGGAAAGTTGTTAAGGAAGTTGATGTCTCAGAACTTTCTTATTCCCAAGCTGGGCCTGGGAGTGTAGAATTGCCCCTACATGTCTTGTGGGAGGCAGAGCCCTGTGACTCTGAGAAGTCAGTGGCCTTTCTCCTCTGCCCTGCCTATCCCCGGAAGAAGCAGACGTGCTGACGGAGCAGAATGGGTTCTGACCTGCTATTGCTGCACGCTTTAGCCAAGGAGGAAAGCTGTGGAGCTTTTATACATGTTCCAAATGCTTGGCTCAAAAGACTGGGGGGGAGGGGGAACGGAGTGATGAATTATAGCTCGATGTTTATAAAATGTACACACACATATACGGATAAGGGACTTATGAATTGATTCTTTTCAGGAAGACTCTAAGTCTGCCCCTTGAAACTAAGATTATAACTCTCATAGAAATTGCATTTTATAGCTGGGATCTAAAAAGGTCTATCATGTCCTTAGGACCATGCCTGCTTTAGTGTTCGTGAAGCCAGGTCACCCATGAGCCACTTCAGCAGATAGTAGGGGGTCACTATGAAGAGTGGTCATTGTGGTTTGGGGACTAACAGTGAAAAATATGAGTGGAAGTGGATTGCCAGGTAATAAAATGAGAAATACCCACGAAATCCCTGATGGGACATGAAGTCGGTTATAAGATTGGTCTCGGAGGACCCATTTGAGAAGGAAGGAGGTGAGCTAACTATAATTAGGGTAAGATTTCATTTGAAGAAAAATATTCTCTCAATCAGGACTGTCTCAAAACTGAAAAAGCTGATGATCTGTTAATGGAAGCGCTGTCACTCAGGACACAGAGGCAGGGTGGGAAGGAGACTGGTACCAGGGTCTGTAAGCTGCAGAGAACTCTGCAATGATGACAATTCCTGTTTCCCTGAACCCTGGCCTGTCCTGATTTCTATCATTTCACAGTTCTTAACTGGAAGATATAACATAGAGGGCCGAGGGGGGGGGGTTGGTCCATTAAGTAAAACACCCCGTAGAACCCAAAGCCAGACATGGTAGCCTGCACCTATAATCCCAGCACCCTTACAGTAAGTTAGGAGGTGGAGGGAGGAGAATCTCCAGAAGTTGGATGGGCTAGCCTGGTATACAGAGTAGTGAACAAGAGATCCTGTCTCAAATAGGCAGAAGGTAAGAACAGACATCTGAGGTTGTCCTCTGTACTCCTATGGCCCCCTGGGGGATTTAAAAAAAACTAATTAAGATAATTTAACATCTCTCAAATAATTTAAAAAAAGGTAAATAGCCAAACTTTTAGGCCTAATATAGTATGACTTTTTGTATATTGTATTCTTTATCTGTTTGGTTTAAGTAGTAGCCCCAGTGTTGTTTTTCCACTCGAAGGAGCATAAAATTAACATCTGCTTTTAATTCTTTCAAGTATCAGTAAGAAGATACTCAGCAATGTATTTAGGTTATTTCATGTTCAAAATTTCAAATGCATTTATCTGTGCAAGAGATAATTCTTACTTGAAGCATGTTGGAACCTTTGCATGTTGTTTCTGCTTTATCGATTTATGTGAGTTGTACTAAATAATAAATCTCATGACATTTCTATGTATGTATATTACATGCTTTGATCACGATCAGCCTTCCTTCTCCTCTCTAACGCTCCCTCTTCCACTCTCTGATTCATATGTTGTTCACCAGGATACCTCCCCTTTTAAAAATACCATGGTTTTTGTTTTTTAAAGTCATACATGTATATGATATATTTCTGTCACGTTCACGCCCATACCTCCAACCCTGCCTGAGTCCATCCCCCAACTTCCTATCCTATTTTTTCTTTTACATTTGCTTGTTGTCTGTGGTCTATGTGCCTGCACCACATCGAGTCTGTAGAGCTAAGAACTCAACCAGTTCTCTCCTCTGAGCAGCTCTCTCCTCCCACCATGTGAGTTCTGGGGTCCCAACTCAAGACCTTTGACAAGTACTTTAAGCAGTTGAGCAATCTCATAGCACACACACACCCCCTTCTTTAATAACCCATTAGGTCAGGTTATTGCTGCCTGTGTGCACATGAGTGTGGGGCCATCTATCCACGGGGCGAGGTCCACCCACCAGACACTGTGATCCTAATGAAAGCTGGCTACCCCCACCCCCCACTTAGCTGACCACTGTCATTAGTTCTTCAGCTGGGGGGGGGGGGTGGGGACTGGTGAGTCATGCCAATGCTGACCGGTTTGATCTTGTACAGGTCTTGTGTGGGCAATCACAGCTTCAGCGACTTAATGAGCATATTGGTCCTTTTATGTCCCGAGAACACTACTTTCCCCAGGTTCCCCCTGACCTCTTACACTCTTTCCTTCCAATCTTTCAAGATATTTCCTGACCCTTGAAGGTGAAGGAGGCATGATATAGATGTCTCATTAATGGCTGAGTGTCTGTTGTCTGCCCTTTAGTGTTCCTTTCTGTCTCTAGATTCTATATGCAAGATAAGACATACAGTGTTTACCTTTCTGCATCTGGCTTTCTTCTACACACATGTCTCAGCCTTTGACATTTTCATGCCCTCGGTGTTTTTATTACTTCTCCATAAGAGTGGTCTTTAAGGGTTTTGCAGGGCAAACTTCTTGACTCGTGTAAGTAGTTGGTTGGATTCCCATGTCTCCTGCTCTAGGGTTGGCTGTATTTTTCACTTAACTCTGACAAAAGTGACTGGGGGGAGGCCAGTGAGGCGAGACTTCAGATTTCTAGACAGCATGTGACTTCCTCTTTGTGCTTTTCCCTCGGTCATGCATTCTCAAAGAATCTCAGTATAATTAAATACACTTCTTCATAAACTGGGCTGAACATAATTTAATATTTCCCTGAAGGTACTTCAGAGTCTCAGAGTGCTTCGGGGTCACAACGAACATCAATTATCTTCTGGAGGTGGGTGTTGTGCAGGAGGATGGAGTGAGCAGTGTTCTGTTTGATGGAGTCCTGAGTGACTCCACATTTGTTCTATTGTGGCAGGGGGTTCAGCCGGGACTGAGGCTCTGCGTTCAGCTGCCACACAGCAGAGAATGGAATGCAAGAAACTTCTTTGGCTTAACGAGATTGATGATAATTCATGTGTCAGCTGTACCTTCCACGTGGCCCTCTTTCGTCTGAGAAACGCTTTTGCATACAACATTTTCTATTATTTCTTCCTAGGGAGGAAGTGAAGCAGAACACTTGGGTTACTTGCCTAAGTCACATAACATAAATGACAGAGGCTGCTGAACTCCAAATTGGGTGGGGTTTTGTTAGTTTGGTATTGTAAAGTTTATCAACACACGCCGTGTGCTTTGGGCTGTAGACACAGACTCCGCCTCATAGCAGCTCTCTTGAGTGAGTTGCCTTCAGTTTTCATGGCATTGTGTGCAGGGATGGAGACACTGCGGCGAGCCTCATTGAGGGTCAAAGCTCAAATATGAGCTCAGGATGTCAAGACTTCACTCTTGAGAGAGGAGCCCAGGGCTGCTCTGTATACATGCACACCTTAAGCAAATTGAGAAAGATGTGCCTATAGATAGCTTCCTGTCTACAAAGTCTTTCGGTCTGTGATCATTTTGTCTGACTCGTGCCGCTTGGATGTTTCAGTTTGAGATCTTAGGCCCATTACTCATCTCCCTAAGCTCAGTTTCCATATCTCAAATACGACAATATAGAAACATAGAGAAGATAGAGAGACAGACAATTGGGAGACAAGAGTATCTAATGTTTAGGTGAGAACATAGTGAACCCCATGTCAAGTCCTTGATATAGTGTGGTGTCAAAGCCTTTGGTTTTTTTCAGAAGTTGCTATTACTGCTGTTTGTGTTGATAGTATCCATTCATAGTGAGTAATGTTACTAGAAAACATTCCAACCATTAGGCGTTTGTATCCATTTAATGAATGTGTGGGCATTATATATGTCAATCATTCATGGCATCTTCTCATGGGTCCTCACATGGTGAAAGGACATGCTGCTTCAAAATGGCAAAGTCTTATAATTACATTTTTTAACATTATCAATCCTCCCTATACTCACTTGATACAATTCTCATTAAGCAGTTACCAAGTAATTTGTGAACTGAGACCAGTCATCCAAACTGTTAGCTGTAGAGTAGAATATAATTTTTTTTTTATTTTTCATTTTATGTGTATGAGCGTTTTAGCTTTGTGTGTTTGGTACCCAAGGTGGCTAGAAGAGGGTATTGGATCCCCCGAAACTGGAGTTAGTGATGTGAATTGTCATGTGAGTCCCGGGAACTGAACTCAGGTCCTGTATGAGAGCATCAGGAACTCTTAATTGCTCAGCCATTTCTCCAGTACTCACCCCATTAAGTCTTAACTGCTTCTGCGAAAACAGGGGTTTACATTTTAAAAGCACAGAGACTAAGGTTGATTTCCATCAGCTCAACAACCAAGGCAAATTGCATAGAGTCCATAGGTGTTATACTTTCTTGGTTCATTTGGGCTACGGTAACAAGATGCCATAGACTGGACAGCGGCCAGACAGAAATTTACTGCCCTCTGCTCTGAAAGTTGAGGTCCTAGTTCTGTTCCTAGGAGGAAGCAACAGAAGATGCGGTGTCTGGTGAGGACTCAGTCTCCCTTTCATAGACTGCTCTTTCTCTCTGGACTTGCTGGTGCTTCTTGTCAGGGCTCCAACCTAATACTGGAGGGCTCCACCTTAGTATCTGACCAGCCCTGAAAGGTTGCCACCTCGCATGCAGTCACCTTGTGAGTTCAAACCTAAAGGCACGTGTTAGAGGGATACAGATTTTTAGACCACAGTGTACACAATGGCCTCTGGTATTCTGAATCCATAAAGCTTCCATTTATTCTGTCTGTCTCTGTCTCTCTTCCCCCACTCGAGCATCCCCCCCCCGTTTGTGTGTGTGTGTGTGTGTGTGTGTGTGTGTGTGTGTGTGTGTTGGTCTGACTATGTGTATATGGTTACATGTGTGCAGGGGTGTGTGATTATATGTACGGAGGGAGACCAGAGGTCAGCCTTGAGTATCACGTTCTCGGGTCTATTGGCTTCATTTTATGAGACTGTCTGTCTCACTGGGACTTAGGGTGCATCCGTTGGCTTGGTTGGCTGGCTAATGAGACCCAACAACCCACCAGTGTCTGCCTCCCTAGCTCTGCAGTTGTAAGCATGCACACCCAGGCCTGCCTTTTTGCACTGTACTGAGAATGAAACGCAGGTCTTTCTGCATCCGTAACAAGCATCACAGCAATAGAACTCTCTCTTTACTCCTTGTTTTGTCTTTAACCTGATTTCTTCAGGATATCTTCTCAGTGATCCTTTATATCACCCATAAAGATACTTTCTAAACTTCATTCATGCCTTGGGCTATAAATTCTTTAGAAACTAGAAATTCTTAGCTTAGCCAATGGTTCCTACATGGCAGATGACATTGATAATGACTGTTTCGTCGATACTTTACAGCCTTACACAGCTTGCAGTTATCATTTACGATTTGTCCAAATTTTAAATAGGTCATTGTTTTCATTTTTACCTTATAGAAACGTATACTGTATTTGCTTTTCTTTTTGTATTTTAAAAATTACATTTGGGTGTGCAGGCATGTGTAGAGTCAGAGGACCACTTGGTAGATAGTTAATTCTCTCCTATCCTGAGGGTCCTGAAGGCTACACTGCAGGTTGCCACAGATCCATTGAGCCATCCTGACCAGCACGGTATAAACATTTCTAAACTATGCAAATTTCTTCTCATTCCTCACCTTCTGACTGTGCTCCAAGTCATTCCAGGTTTTGAGGACTAAGGGGACAAAGAAGCTGAGGTCCCAGGGAAGGAAACCCTCCTGTGTCATAGGGTGGCATTAATGAGAGGAGTGAATGACTGAGTTGGGACCTTGTTGTAAAGGAGAATTTCTTGATATCTAGAATGAAATTCTAATAGGAAATTCCACACCTGATAGCGCAGGACTCACGGAGGCTGCATCGTGTTCCTTCATGCATTTCAAAGCAATGTGGGTCAGTTGGAGCTCTAACTCCTGGTACGACACTTGGCTGGCATGAGGGGCCCTGGACTCGAGACTGAGTACTATGAAACAAATAAATAAAAATAAGTAGGTGATTGAGTAAGTGGGGCAAAGACCGAGTAGCAATTGCAGACACGGAGGTGTTTGGTGACTCTTCTTATCTCCCATTTTCTTTTATCAACTCCTCCCCTTTCAGAATTCAGCCAGTGTTTCCCAATCCTTTTCTAGAATGATCTAAGGTCAGTGGGGCATAGAATATTTGCCAACACACACACACACACACACACACACACACACACACACACAGTTAGGGTATTTGAAGTACACCATCATGATTTCTGAAGGGGACAGAGGAAAGCATGTGTCTTATTGATGGACAGGTCTCACGTTGGGGACACTGGCTCACTTGCCATCGGTCAGTGAATAGCTATGACTTGGTAGGTCATCCGCAGTCTCTCTCCCTTCATTCTCTTAGTATCAGTCAAAGAATTTGAAGTAGAGAGATTACACAAGGGCGCTGCCAGGGCTAAGGGTCTCTGATTAATATACTCCCGAACACTTGAGTGTGGGCCTTTTCTTTTTGATAAATGGAAGTATATATTGCCAGGAACTCTGGAGATGTGCTCTCCCTGTGGGTTAGAACTCACTATCAGTGTGCTGGGGGCTCTAACATGGCAGCCATTCTCAGCCCTGCAAGAGAGGAATTACCTATGAAGACCAGGAGACCTCTGCGTGACAACTTTAGAGCTTTAATGTTTAGCTCATTTGGCTTGTGAGTACCTTAGCTAGTCTCTAAGTGGAGGAAGGATAATATTTAGACCGGAGAGGGTCAGACTGCTGAGGAGTCACACGTGATGACCCCCAGTCGCTCTCCTGACAATGGTCCTCTCCCAGAGTTCCCCCAGTTAGAGCACAGGCAATACGTAGAAGGAAAAACCAAAAGCAAACTGGAAGTCCCCATCTCCATAAGTCTCCTTGGGACTCCAGAATGATTTTGCTTTGTTTGTTCATGTGTTTGATCTCCCTTTTCTATAGTAGATAAAACACTAAAGGAAAAACTAGATGATATATATATAATATTTTAATATAATACTTATTATATTATAATATATATTTACTATAAATATATATTTATTATAAATATATATTATATATATATTTAAAAAAAACAGAAACAAAAACCAAAGTAAAGTGATTGCTCACATCTTGGTTTGACTGAAGTTTCCAGTAGGAGGAAATAAGTTTTCAAGACCTTTCAAGCTTTTTGATTATTATTGCTTATTAATAATCATATTTATAATAACTTAAATTGCTTTAGTTGCTTTCACTATAAACAACTGGTATGCGAGATAATGGATAAGCTGGCTAGCTTGACACAATTATTTCTCAGTAGAAATATTCATTTCAACTGGCATTTTTATTTGTCAATTAAAAACATTTAAATTAAAAAACCCACTATCCTATGAACTAGGCCCTACCTAGGACCTACACTTACTGGCCTTATGACTCTGGAAAATTCAGACATTGTAGTTCTTATATATGGCCTGACTCATTAGCTTTGACTTGAAGAGTGTTGTCCTGGTCTTGGATCCATCAGATAAAAAAATTCTAGCTGCATATGGGAACGGTAATGTTTCTAAATATGCATGTGTGCACAGGCACACATACAAAGGAAATGTTTTTAAATATGCATAAGCGCATAGGCACCATTACAGAAATACGTGTGCTGTGTTTTGTATTTACAAGAACCTACACACATGCACATGACACATATACACATAACACATGTACATAAAACCTACACAGTGCACATATATATACATGTATATATATAACATGCATGTACTCACCTAACACATCTATGCAATACTCATATACATATATAATACACTAAATGAAAAAAATATGCAGTCTGAGTACACATACACAGTACATATATAGACATAAACATTGTTAGTGAGCAGATCTAGGCAGTTTTGGTGGTTGCTAAGGAACAACGTGCTAAAACATTGTTACTCTTTAGGTTAGGTGGCCCTCTTAATAATGTAAGCAGGAAGAAAGCAGACTGGATGTCACCTAGAATTCCCCGTGGGAAAGGAAGAACTCCCTAGTTCCCTGTCACCTTTATGTCATTTGCAAAGTTGTGTTGTCTATATCTCACCAATAGGAAGCCATAAATTGTGAAAAGCTGTCAAGCCGTGCTGAACTTCTGTGGAGAAGGCCCAAGTCGGTAGTCTTGTGAGCTACTGGGCTGGAGACCCTTGACTAGGAGCCTTGAACCCTGGAGCTGAGTGTAACTCTCTCTCATTTTCCTCCCGTGACCTCAGACTGTCAGAACTATTCCTTATTTCCTGGTAGTTAGTGTGTACCAGTCATAGCAGGAAGTAACAAAAACATCGCATAAGTTCCTCAGTGTCTGTTCAACTAGAAAAGCATTAAGGAAAGCCCTAGAAGGCATTTCTCACTAGTCATACTTCCCAGCGGTTCACCTCTTTACTTGGGTACCCATTGCTTACAGTGTATACAAGTCCCAAAGCGTGAAGATGCCCTAAATAGTCAATGTCTATAGTAACTCCTTGGTTTTAGGTAATTCAGGAATTCAGTGATGCATAAACCCCAGGAGCCCCCTTGAACTATTTCCAGGTGCTAGCTCCAGACCTTGTCCTGGGATAGAAAGAACCATGATGATACTAAAAGTGGCCTTCTGAGAGTACGATTTTTCTGTAGCTTGCGTTATGTTTGATGGGGCTCTCTGCGGCGCACAGGAGCGTGTGTGTGTGTGTGTGTGTGTGTGTGTGTGTGTCTTGGTTGCCAGGGCAACAGTAATGATTTCACAGAGCTTTGAGGAACTTCTGTAAGGAATAGTTAGGTATGCTGACAGATCACAGAAGCCATTTAAGGTTTACATGTAAACACATAGATTAACTCGTATGTATTTTGTCTTCATTCATCATGGAGCCTGTGTGTGTATGTATGAGTATGTTTGCATCTCTGTGTGTATATGATTGGATGCTCTTCTTTCCTTTTATTTCAGGCTGCTTGTAGAAAAATGCTGATTCATAGAGTCATTGTCTTTTGCTTCCCCTTTGCATGGCGTTTCTGAGTTTGTTATCTTATAACCGCTTTGAATTTAGTCTCTCTACATAAATCTTTATGAGTTCCTTTTCTACACATATGTTGCTTTATGTCATGCTAATGAATGTCAGGCTTGTCCTGGAAGCAATGTCAGTAATGCCGTAGACCTCTCAGGTACATTTTCCCTGGTTCTTAATATATTTTAAATTGCAGCGGTAAGTTGTGGACGTGTGTCTGAGGGTGCTAGAAGATGTGTGGGCATTCCAGAGACCATCCGGTTCATCATTGTCATCCCCATGTCACTCAGCGTAGAGCCTTGAGAACATTCCCTTATTATGAAAATAGCTAGTTGAGGGGGTAGGGGACAGATAGCTGAATGGATACAGTGTACTGGTTCTGCAAGCCTGAGGACCAGTGTTCTGACACTCAGACCCACACACCCGATGAGTAAGCCACCTGCTGGGAATTCCAAAGCTTGGATTGCAGGGGAGGGGAGGGTTCTTGGAGCAATCTGACCAGTTAGATCAGAAGTATGGGAGGTTGGGCCTCAACTTCGAGACCCTAGCTCAAAGAATTGGATGGAGAGCCATCTAGGAATTCCACGGATGTCAACATTTAGTCTCCACAGGCATGCGTACCTGCACATACACACTTGACCTGTACACCTTAGAGAGAGAGACAGAGACAGAGATAGAGAGAGACAGAGAGAATGCACATACACACACACACACACACACACACACACACACACGTTCTTTTAAAAACAAAGTAAAAATAAAGTTTAATTTTGGAGGCCCAGGGAAAATGTTGTGCCTCAGTGAACTGAGATGGTCTATTCATTGAATGCTTCTTGTATAGCAGGCAGCTTGTTTTCCTCATTGTAATTCTATGCCAATAGCTTGGTGCCTCTCTTTTCAGGATTCGACTCCATCATGGACCTTCCTAGCAAACTAGGTAGCACACCCTGATTGTTCATGTTAAGCCTGTGTCCCACCCAAGGTTTAGAGTATCAGAGAAAGCCAGATAGAATTACAGCACTGTGGACATTTTGGGAGACTGTATTATTCATTGAAACGCTTTATGATGTTAAATACATTTGTAAGTATAAGGAAAGTTCATGAGACTAAGAAACCTCACCTAGGCCACACAGGAGGTTCTCAGTAACCATTTCTTGTTTATTTGAGTGACTTGAATTATATCTTTTTTTTTTTTTAAAAAAAAAGCTCTGTTTTTAAAAATATCTGTAGTGGTTGTCTTGAACTATTTGAGGACATTTAAAAAAAGAATCTCCCAAACAATACAACCTTTCCTTCCTACCTGGTGGAAAAATTGGCTCCTCAACCAAAAATATGATTTAAACTTTTCTGTTTCTAGCTAAGAGTATAATATGTAGTGGCTCTTAGGTGAAGGAACTCCACATGCTATGTTCTAAGTAATTCCTTGTGTTACTGTATTATTTCAAGATAACCGTGGTAATGTTTGTGCCACGGGCCTTTGAGATAGACCCCTCTGAGATGAATTTGGGAGACTGTATTATTTTAAATACAGGGAAATTTCATAGGAAATGTGATGCAGGGTGATCCAGTAATTTGGGGAGCATTACCAGATTCGAAATGGTCTCTGTTGGGCTCAGAGAAAGCTCAGTTGGTAAAGTTCGTTCCATGCAAGCTTGAGGGCCCGAGTTTGATCTCCAGCACTGATATAGAAAATCCAGGTGTGCTAGTGCACCCTTCAAATCTCGGCCCTTGGGGAGGCAGAGAAAGAAGGATCCCCAGGGCGAGCTATGTGATGAGCTAAAAGTTCAGTGGAAAACCCTGTCTCAAAAAGACAAGAAGGCTGGCTTTTGAGGAGTGACATCCAAGTTTGGTGTCTGGTGTCCACATGCAAATATGAGAACTCACAGAGACACAGACAGAAACTGGCTGCTTTTCTTAGACTCAGTAAGTTTTAGTGTGATTATATATTTTCTGTGGCAAGGTAGTTCTGGAGATGTGGTGCCCTATACAACCGTTCCCTACAAGACTCAATATAGAGAAACAGAGTCAATGTCATTCAAGTGATTATTTGGAATTTTCATGTCTTGTGTGAATTTAAATGCATGTGTGGAGAGGATTGTTTTAAACATGGAAATTTCAGGAATAGGAAGATGGCTCAGTGGTTAAGAGGACTTGTTGCTCTTGCAAAGGACAAGGGTTTGATTCCCAGCACTCAAAGAATGGCTCCCAGCTGCCTATGACGCCAGTTCTAGGGGATCCGATACCTTCTTCTGATCTCTGCACATGCATGTATGTGATACACATACATACATGCTGTTAAAATATTTATACACAGAAACTAAAGTACTCAGGACGAGCTGGGGAAGTGGCGGAGGGAAAGTGATATAATCCTATTTCAGTTAAAACCATGTTAAAAAATAAGTCAAATAAAACAACAACAGCAACAACAACAAATCAAAACCAAAACAAAGGCTAACACAAAATCCTCCCTTAAGGAGTTTATAGTCAAGTAAGGAAGGACTGTCAGTCCTAATTTTCAAACCGATCCAATGTCAACATTGTAACCATGGTTATGGGACACAGAGGACCTCCGTATATGTCTTAATTCTGCCAATCCTGGCTTATATTTCACATGTAATGACTGAGTTTCTATTTCTGTCTTTGAGTTCTAGGAAATTTTATGACTTCTAAGACATTAAATTATCATTCAAACAATTTCCTCTTTCAAAAACTAACTCAAAAATACTTTAAAACACCCCTGATCATTTTAATAAAATAAACTATACATCAGGTTATTTTGGATGGTCTTGTACAAGACTGGCCCTGTCAACAGTCAGCCATGGATTGGGAAACCCTGCTTGAAAGAGTAGCTACCGACTGGACTGGGAGAGAGGGGTATCATTGTCATCAGAATGTGTACCCACTGGTGAGCCCACAGAGTGACAGTGTATTTATTGTCTCATGGATGGCCTTGGTTAAATATGGTATAGTGCAAAACAAGGCAAGTGGACATGAAGAGTAGAAAAAGAATCTGGAGGGGAGACAGAGTAAGATAGAGGTGGGAGGAAGACAACAGAAGACTGTGGGGAGTGAGACTAGTCACAGTGTCTTAAACTCAATTGTACAAGAGAATATTTCATTTGTTAATTTTTTTTAGTGTAGGAAACTACATACATTACTTAGTTTTTTTCTTTATCTTGGTCCTGGGAAATGTTCCTCCTGTTATAGACAGGCGCAGTGGCACAGATCTTTATTCCTAGCACTCAGGAGGCAAAGGCTGGAAGAGCTCAGAGAGTTACAGGCCAGCCTGATTTACACAGTAAATTCTGATATTCAAATCCCAAGCCTGCCCTGGCTGGGTAGTGAGACTATATCAAAACATGAAATAAACAAGAAGTTTATGTGTACAAGAAGGATAATGAGCAAATGTATGGCAAAATAAATAATATTAATTCTTCCTGCTTTAAAAATCTTTGTTGAGAAATTAAATACCACTGTCTTGTGAATCGTACTTTTCCTTGATCTGATGCTTCCATATTTATAGTTTAAAGACTGAAGGGCATCTGTTTTTGCTAAGGTTCTGGACCTTAGAATAGGTGTCAACTTCTTTCTTATGACCTGTAAACATTGAATAGAAGCTCCATCAATTCAGCTTAACAAAGCTATCTCCTCCATATATCAGGAGAAAAAATTAGTAAATAGTGTCTTCTGCTCAGGGGGTATTGCTGGGTTTTACATAAGAAAGATGTTCAGTGTTGCTCTTTTGTGTGTGAGTGTGTATGTAGCGTGGGTGCAGCAGCAATATTGTGCGTTTCTTTCAAAATGCACATGATGCCTCATGGTCTGTGGGTGGGGGAACCACCTAAGGTGCCCTTACAAGTTACTCATTCCCTCATTCCTCCCCAGCAAGGGAAAACCCAGAACGCTGAGGGTGGGATGTGGGGGCTGGGGAGATCAGTGAGTTTTTTAGCAGAAACCTTGATATTAGATCCTCAATGTCATACAGGTACATACTGTATTATCAGTATGCACAGTGAAGCAATGTATAAGTGACAATCATGATCAAAATGGAGGACGAGTCCCAACCCCCAATCCCTCTCTCTCCCCCCCCAAAAAAAAGAATTACAGCATACCCACAAATTTTCCTGGTCTAACAGGGAATGCAAATTACAATCTTACACACATACACACACACACACACACACACACACACACACACACACACACACACACTAAGACCAGAAGTTAAAGTGTTTGGATGTGTGTGGGTGTTCACGTGTGTAGTTTGTAGACACCGTAGACGGCAATTCATTGGTCATTTCTTTTATTTTCTTTTCCTAAGATAAAATGTTATTCATTGATGTTTCTGGTTTATTTTCTGCTATATCTCTGTCACTCTTAGACTCTCAGAGGAATAAATGAAGATATTGAAAAATTCTTTACAAATATACCCACTCATGGTTTAGGGAAAGTAATGCTTCATCTGAGATGTGCAGGTAATATAATCAATTCATAAAGATTTAATTTCAGACTCCTTAAGAAGACATTCTCTCTGTTGTCAGAGATTAAATCACGCCCACTCCCAGCCCCCAATTCTCAGTAGCAAACAGGGGAAGAAGGCTACTGGCTTCCCCATGGGCTGTGCTAAATCACAGGACTACAACCAGGTGGCTTTGGACCAAAGTCTTAAGTTCTCTCCACACCAGGAAAAGAAGGAAGCAAACTTTACCAGCAGGTTCTCATCTGTGGCTTCCGAAACCCCTAGAATGCTCAGTATCTTCCAACAGATCTCCCTGGAATCAGCTTAGGGCTTGAGCAGGGTAGGGGTTGGCCTGTCGAGGTGGAAATCAGTATAAGTGGAGCCTCCCTGAATTCCAAATCCTCAGATGTGATATACAGCCCACTCTGGAACTTTCTGAGCACCAACATGACACAAGTGGAAAATTCCACTGATGAGTGACAGGGGTTTCAGAGCACTGGTACCCTCGAGAGGTTTTACTTGTGACCTTTAGACTGTCTGTGCAGTACATGCATACAAACCAAATGAATTTCACCATCAAACCCGAGTCTTCAACCTGCTTCATCCTACATATGCAAAGTAACTGGAAACTGAAAGATGAAACAAAATTCAAAACACTCCTGGCCCCAAGCGTTTGGGATAAAGGATGCTCGGGTGTTTATTGATAGGAAACTCTTAGGCATGCTTATTCCTGGGACATCATGAAAGGCATGCATGATTGATGTACCTTAAGTTTCTTATAGAAAGTCCTCCTTGGTCAGTAGGTCAGTAGGAAGTGATACAGTAAGGGGAAAGGTCTTGCATATGGAAACCAGTATGGACAACTTTAAAACAGGAAAGGCTCAGTGGGGTGACCCTCCCCATGGGATACTGCTTGTCCCCAGTCAGACAAGTCTGGATTGTACAAAGGAATGAATCTGAAATTTGAAAAAAACAACCTTCCTTCCTTCTCTCCCTTCCTTCCTCTCCTTTCCCTCCCTCCCTTCTTCCTTTCCTTCCTTCTCTTCCTCCTTCCCTCCTCCCATCCCTCCCCTCCCTTCCTCCCTTCCCTCCCTCCCTTCTTCCCTCCCCTCCCTTCCTCTCTTCCCTCCCTCCCTTCTTCCCTTCCTTCCTTCTCTCCCTCCCTCCCTCCCTCCCTCCTTCCCTCCCTCTCTCCCTTCCTCCCCTCCCTCCCTCTTCTCTCATCTCTCCCTCCCTCCCTCCTCCCATCCCTCCCCTCCCTTCCTCCCTTCCCTCCCTCCCTTCTTCCCTCCCCTCCTTTCCTCTCTTCCCTCCCTCCCTTCTTCCCTTCTCTCCTTCTCTCCCTCCCTCCCTCTCCCTCCCTCCCTCCCTCCCTCCCTCCCTCCTTCCCTCCCTTCCTCCTCTCCCTCCCTTTTCTTCCATCTCTCCCTCCCTCCCTCCTCCCATCCCTCCCTCCCTTCTTCCCTCCCTTTCTCCCCTCCCTCCCTCCCTCCCCTCCCCTCTCTCTCTCCCTCCCTCCCTCCCTCCCTGGGAGGAACTAGAAGTCTTTGCTGTACTCAAGGGATGTTTGCCACAGTCCTCACACCTTCAAACTATGCTGGACCCCACTGGCTCTGTGGCTTGCCTCTGAATACCAAACAAATGATGAAAGAAGTGACTTTATTTTTTTGTCACCAGTCAAAGGAGGGGCCTGCAGCATGACCCTTGCCTTTGGCAGAGATGCTGACAGCTCCCTGGCTCCCTGATGCTCAGCCCTTACAGCTCAAGCCCACATAATATCTCAGTGGAAAGGAGAACAGAGCAGAGGATGAAGGGGAAGTGGTGGGAATCCTGAGCTGGTAATACCCGTGGTGACAGCAGAGCCGTGTGCCAAACAGGGAACACTGGTGAACCTTTGGGCACTAATTGCCAAACGTGTTTGTACTAGAATGGGGTTCAAAAATCCAGACAGAGCCCCGCCTGTGTTTAGACTTCATGTGGGAAAGGTTGATTTCTCCCAAGCCTAAATCCAGGCATCTGTGTGTCCCCAAGCCTAAATCCAGGCATCCATGTGTGCCCAAGCCCCTTCACTACACTCTCCAAAATGTGGAGGACAGAGGACCCCCAACCCCAGGACTTAAGCTCTTTCAAGGGGAGTCAGACAGTTTTCTTCTAAGCATCTCTGCCTTGTGAACATGAAGAAGGGCTTTGGGCCAAAAGTTCCTGCGGGGAAGTTAACAGAGGTGGAAAGTTGAAATAACCTGAAAGGCACCAAAGCTGAGAAAGTGCTTTTGCTCCTTGCAGCCACAATCAGTTTTGGGAGGCAGTCAATAGAGAAAGGCTCAAGGCTAGCAACTGTGTGGGATGCTTCTGTGTGTTGGCAGGTGGGAGAGGAAGATCTCTTTTTCACTCTCCCCTCTACCCAACTTTCTCCATTCTCTCCCCTTTCCCGATTCCTTCCCTCCTCTCCTCTCCCTCTACCCAGACCTAATCCAAGGTGAAGAAATGCACATTATTCAGTCAGCCTGACTGGAACAGAGGCAGCTAGATCAGTGTGCTCAGCCTACAGGGAACTGACTGTGTTATAAAGGCAATACTCTTAAGCAGGTAACAACAACAACTACTACTACTGCTACTTCTTCTTCCTCTTCCTCCTCCTCCTCTTCCTCCTCCTCCTCTTTTTCCTTTCTCTTCTTTTTTCCTCCTTCTCCTTCTTCCTCCTTCTCTTCTTTTCTTCTTCCTCCTTCCTCTCTTCCTTTTTCCTCCTTCTCTTCTTCTCCTCCTCCTCTTCCTCCTCCTCTTCTTCCTCCTCTTCCTCCTCCTCTTCCTCCTCCTCTTCCTCTTCCTCTTCTCTTCTCTTCTCCTCTTCCCACTCCTCTGCTTCTCTTATTCTTCTAAGAAAGCAAAAGACGCCCTCTCTTCACATTTTGGAAAGCTGGTCTCATTGGCTTCTTGCTTTTGTTGACCAAGCTCTCTGTGAGCCGAGTTTCCGAGGCTCTTCTGACCCAGGATGGCAACCTCCTAAAAATAAACATCACTTCAAATTCAGCTAAAATATATAACTCAAAAAAATAATAATATAAAGTCTATGAATGAAAGTAGGAAAGAGAGGATCAACAGACCAAGTCGTAGCATTCACACCATGAAAAATACTTTAAAATGCCCCCTAACAGGCTCTTCCCCAGGCTAACACTTTATAGTATAGGAGAAGACTTTGATATATTCCTGGTGGGCCGTTGTTTCCCATTTCCCCTCTGGAGGTTTTGACTAACTGAATCCTTGCAAATTTTCATAAACAAAACACCTTGTGTCTCATAGGCAGTGTATGAGTTAGCTTAAAATTCTGATGAAGAAAATGAAAATAATGTTCTTATGTTCTTTTAAATTTTTTAATTTTAAAAGAGTGTGTGTGTGTGTGTGTGTGTGTGTGTGTGTATGCACATGTCACAGTTTGCTCCTCTGGAGGTCAGACAACACCATTGTGGAGTTGGTTCTATATTTTCCCCCTTTATGTGGACTTCAGGCATTGACCCTGGGTGGTCAGACATGAGTGGCAAATGCTTTTACCCAGCAAGCTGTCTCAATGGCTTCCTCCCCCACCTCCCTTATTAATGTTCTCTATAACCTCAGGTGGGAAACCAACTGTATAATACATGATTTTTTCTGATCTTGGAGCTGAAAAATGAGAGTCATACAAAGGAGAAGAGGGGCATTTTCAGGTTAGACCCACCATGAACTGTGTTTAGATGCAGTTGTCAGCAGACATCGGGATGCTTGGGAGGGAGCAGCTACCACTCCAGAAGGCTTGGGATTTACTCTGCTGCTGTCACCTTGGGTTTCTGCCTTCTCTCAAGGCTCTGGCAGATGCTTCAGTGCAGGGACAGCGGATGTCCACGGCTGGTCAGTAATAGTTACTGGTTGTACAGGAGACCTTTCATTTTTTCATATCTCTGCTCTGGTCAGATCAGACATTCACATTTTTTGTCTGTATAGCCCTGGGTGGCCTGGATTTGATCATGGGTCTCCCCCCCCCGCCCCTCCCAAACTTCTGCATCTCCCCACCACCCATACACGCACAGACATTTCATTTGGTGCTGACAATCTCCCTGCATGTTTTCCTGGCACTGGGGCCTCCCTGTCCGTGTTCTCTGTATGTCCTTGGAAAGTTACATAATGACAGTTCCTTTAGGTGACCACGCAGTCTTTTCAGAGATGAGTGTCCTAATCGGGACTTCAGACTATACAAACAGTTCAAATGAAGGCGATTGAGTCACGGAGCTCCTTCTATCATAACAAGGCTGAGCCAAGGGGAATGAGAGGGAGGTGTGGCAGGAGCAGCTGTGAGCTATTAAAGCAAGAGTGTTCCACATGCCCCATGCCGCCTTGCTCATTGACAGGAGACTTGTCTTCCTATCCATGGAGCAGCAGTGCCCAAGGACTGCCCTACTTAGTTCCTTACTTGGCCTTTCATAATGTCCATGTTATATGCATTAGGACACCTCCCCTTCCCTCTCCCATGTGAATACTGACCGTAACAGTTTTGGAGAAGTGGCTCTCTTCATCACCCCATACTGCACTGCTACGCCATGGCTCTGGTCCTGTGTCCTGGATTCTTGGGATGGAATTCTAGTAGAGATGGGGCAGTAGGGCTGACTGGCTTACTTTGGGGCATTGTTAATGGACAGACATTCCTATGCTTTCATCCGTGGCAGCACTTTTCCTTCCAAACTGTCAGGCTGAGAAGCAAAGAGGAACGCTATGATAAGAGGGAGGGAACATCCAGAAAAGAATCCAGGAGTTCCCCCCCCATCTCCCCTGTCCCAGAGCAGTGCCCAGACAGGAGAGGAAATAACGTTAGCTCCTTTAATGTAATTTGTTAGAAAGCCCCTAAGTCCTGCATCCCTTCCATTCAATGTTTCTCTTCCTCGGTTTCCCATCCTTTGGCTGGATCACTACAATTTCATACATGTTGAAATCATCCATTTTCTAGTAGCTACAACCTCCAATTCCAAACTTTGCTTAAAAAAAAAAATGTGCAGCGGAAGATGGCGCCTTCTGGATTCATGACATGCATCACTCAGTTGTAAAAGAAAAAAAAAAACCAAAACCCTCAAGACACATTTCCTGTCCCACATTCGTGCGACTCTTGAGCTTTCTGAATGGCTGCAAATCACCGTGACTAACACACATCCCTCTCATTTGTTTGGCTGGTTTTAAGTCATTGGGACAGGGGACAGCTGCCAGCTTCCAGTCCTTATTGATGCCTGACCCCCACTGTCATGCCTAACATCTCATTCCCCAAGCCCAAGTCTGGACAGCTCCAGGGCCCTTCTTCCTTGGAAGGAGCTGATCAGTGAAGAGCTTAGAAGCTGTCTTCCAGGAAACCTGCCAGTTTCAGCAGAGGAGGCTGGGCAATGCAATGGGTGGGGATTCATTTTGGAGCCTAGAACATCATGGAAGAGAGAAGGGGGAGAAAGGAAGAAGAGTAGGACATGTTGTGGGAAGGGAGTTCACTCCGGAAGCTGAAGATGTTGAAGTAGTTGTCAAGTCTACAAGCCTTGTGCAGGCAGCCACAGCCGCTATGAATCCCTGAGCATAGCAGTCCTGCTGGGTCTAGAAGACGACTGTTTCACTCTGATCCTTCCCCAGCCTCTGACTTTTAGCATCTCTTTGCTCCATCTTCCACAGTGGTCCCTGAGCCTTTGAGGGTGTGATGTGAATGTGGGGGTACAGCTCATTTATGGCAGAGTACTCCACAATCACCTATCTACTGTAGTTTGGCCAGTCGTGAGTTTCTAAGTTATCTACCATCCACTCTACAAAGAAACTTAGCTATTGAGGTCAGAGGGCTGTGCTGATCTGTGGGTACAGAGAGACAAATTTAGAAGGTTGTTTGATACTATGTCCATTTAATAATACAAGTAAGTTGACCCTCAGGTCCCTGTGAGCTTCCTGGCCAGATTTTCAGTACCAGGCATAATTTTCCTCCCAGGGAGTAGGCCTTAAATCCGATCAGATAATAGTTAGTCGTTGCCATGACATTTGTGCTCTACTGGATCCATTATTGTACCCTGCTACACCAATCGTTATTAAAGGTCATAGGATTCATATGTAGGTAAGACCACTGGGGACTTTCCCCAGCTGCCTTCATCACATCTTCTGGTACTATGATAGTTATAGCTATCAGGGAGAAAACTTTCTGGTCAGTAACAATTGATTTCCCAAAGTCTTGTGACCCATATGTGTGGTGTTTTCAGTAATAGGTTTTTGCCATCAAGTTCTGGTAGGCAACCAAGAACTATGGTGATAGCCTGTATTGTTTGGTGGTGGGATCTCAGGGACACCTTTGACCAACACTTTGAGGGGAGGTAGCTCACACCAGACTCTGGTGTTTTGTTTGGCAGCCTATGACTTCTTGGAGAGGCATAAACCCTTTTGTAAGTTATCTCCAGTAGAACTTAATCTCCCTCCCTCCCTCCCTCCCTTTCTCCGTCCCTTTTTCCCTCTTTCCCCTCTCTCTGTCTTTCTGTGTCTGTAGAGCTTATAAGATAGTTTCCAAAATGGATTTTCAAAAATCCATAGCATCATTCCTTTCATAAGCCCCTCCTCTATTCTGCCCTTCTAGAGTCTAGCCTCACTTAACCCTTCCACGTCCCATCCCCCTCCCCCCTCCCCTACATATGATTGTTTTTGACGAGCCTCTGATATGATTCTCTTAACTACAACAATGATAAACGTATTCTTCACTAAAGTTTGTTTGTTTTTGTTCTTTGTTTTTAATAAAAGCTTAATGGCTAGGGGTATAGCTCAGGGATAAGAGTGGTCGACTAGTTCTTTCCCAGCATTAAAGCAAATTAATTAAAGGAAATGAAAAGCAGCTTAATGTTAGCTAGAAAATGGAGTAGAGCTGTTCTTTACTTATTTTCTGGATTGAAGGCTGAGGCCCCGGCACACCACTGTAATAGAGGAGGCTTGAGCCTCTGCCCCTTTGACAGGTCAGCTCCCTCTCATCTCCTGGCAGTGGGCTAGAGGTCCTCAGACCTTATTATGTGAAAGCTGCTGTGTTGTATACACAGACTCATGTTTGCAATAGTTATGGGGAAACTGAGGGTGTTTCAAAGTGAACTTGGACGATATTTGACTTTTTCAAAACTTTAAAACCTAACTGCCTTTCCCGCCCCTCCCCTTTCCCCTTCCTCTTCCCCTTTTCCTCCCCTCCTTCTTTTCTTCTTTCCTCCATTCCCCCTTTTTTCCTCTCTTTCTCCCTCCCTCCCCTTCCCTTCTTTTTCTTCTCCCCTTCCTTCCCCCATTCCCCACTTGATTCCCTCCCTCCTTCATTTTCTCCCTCCCCCTCTCCCTCCCCCTACCCCCTCCCTACCTCTCCCTTGTTCTCTTCACGGTTTCCTTACTCTCTCCATCCATTCTTTCCTAACTGTCTATTCTTTCTTCTGCCCTGTTCTTCCATTCGTCTTCCTTTCCTTTCTGGTTTCTTCCTTTTTCCTTTTGGTAGATTAGTTCTGAGTTTTTAATAAGCCGATGAAGTAATGAGTTTCCTCGTGGCTTGTTCATGTGGACTCTCTGGTTCCCCTCCACCTTCCCTCCCCCATTTCCATTCCCCTCCCCCTTGCACCTCCTGCCCCCAGTATTCTCTGTTTTCATTTTCGTGTCGGATCTATTTGGTTACCCCCACGCCCCTTCCTGAAAGCATCTTCTTCGCTCTCATGGGCCTCTTTCAAGTTCCATGACCTCCGCCCATGCTCATGCCTACATAATGGGTTGTGTGTGAATACTAGCAGCTAGGGAACACCAATGCTAGAGACTATGTGACGTTTGTCTTTTTAGGCCAGGGTGACCTTGTTTAATATGATATATTTCCTCAATTCATATATTTTTCTCTAAGTTCCATTTTTCTTTATGGCTGAATAAAATGAAAAGAGAGTTCAGTGTGTAGGAATCTTTTTTGCCTGTTCATCTCTTGATAAACAACTAGGCTGGTTTTATTTCCTTGTTATTACGAATAGAACAACAACAAACATGAACTGTAAGTATCTCTGAAAAGATGTAGGGGCCCTTTGGGCGTAGGCCCCGGAGTAGTATAGCAGGGTCACACAGTAGGTTCTAGTTGTAGTTTTTTGAAAAATGTCCACACTGATTTCCATAATGCATTTGTTTACATGCCCTCTACCATTTGCCAGCGTTTTAATTATTTTTTATTTTGTGGCAGGTCTCACTATGTAGTCCTTGTCAGCCTGGAACTTCATAAATAGAAGAGCCTGGCCTTGAATTTGTGGTCTTCCTGCGTCTGCCCCTCATGTGTTGAGATTACAGGCATGCTACCACCTGGCTTCCTATGGGGTGTGTGTGTGTGTGTGTGTGTGTGTGTGTGTGTGTGTGTGTGTGCTTGTAAAGTAATGTGGTCTACTTGTATTCCAATAAGAAAATTGCTAGAGTGCTAACTATATATCTCTCTATAAAAATAATTAAAGTAGCCTTTGATCTGCCTGAACTTCTTTGTCTAGGCTCCTGTTTAGCTTTCCATCTTTGGTTTTTCACTTTGAGCTGGGAAAGAGACCCTGCCAAAAGACAGCCAGGTTCTCTCTGAGCACAGCCCATCCAGCCATCTGTAAAGAAGAAAGAAACAGGTTTGTCTTAAAAGGCAGCCTAAGAGAGAAAGTTACAACAGCGATTGTCATAGCAGAACACTTGGCGTTGGCTGAAAGTGTTTGAAACAAGATTTGCCTAAAAAGATCCTCGGTGGATGCTTACAACTTCTTTATGTTGTGTATTTGTTTGTATGTGCATGAGCCTTCAGTGTGCCTGTTGGGGTGTGAGAGTGTGGGCAAGTGTGGAGCTTCCTGAAGCCAGCCTACAGTGTGAGTCTTCACCTCCCACATTGTTTGAGACTGGGTCTTTCTTGTTTGCTACTGTGTATACCAGGCTAGCCAGCCAACAGGCTCCTGAGAATTCTGCCGCCTCTGCCTCCCATCTCTGTGTGGGTGTGCAGGGACTGCAGATTCACACTATCGCATCTGGCTCATGTTCTAAGGTATGACCTCAGGTCTTCCTATCTCTGCTGACATCACCTTATCCATCCACTGGACTATGTCGTTAGTCTAAGAATTTCACATTGATAGAAATTTCAAATTGATAGAAAATAGATAATTTGCATTATCTGTACATCAAAGATATTCAACTCTATACCCAAGAACTGGAAAAGGAGACTGAGAACCATGACTGTGGTTGCCTCTGCAGCTCTGTGCCCTGGGCATCTTTCTTCTAAGTTATGCTACGTTTTTACTCCATGGCTTTTATGCATTGGCTTTACCTTTACCGTACCTTACCGGCAAATTTGGTGATTGCATTCCATAAAGGAAGCAGCGTCTTCTCTACTGTTAAAGCTACGTGGCAAGAGTCAAATGCACCTGAGATGATTGTTAGAAATTTGGGCAAAGGAGTTTAGCTAGAGGAACAGATCTTCTTGGGCATCTAGCCACTGACAAAAGATAAAAGAAAAAAAAATCTCATTCTAGTATTCCAGATGCCTTTTAAATAACCAGTGAGCTTTAAAAAAAATGTGCAGCAAATCTAAAGTCCAAGGTAGGCACTGAAAGCAGGTGTGAGGATTGACTAAACCAGACCTGATTGAGAGCAGTAAGGATGTTATGGACAATTCTCTCAGAACCACATCAACCGTATCCTGCTCACTTTCCCAGTCATTTAATGAAAAGCAAACACGGCAAATATTCAGTTGCTTCAAAAGAGCTAACGGCTTGAAAGGATGTGCACACTCGTGCTACAATTTCACGGAGGGCAAGCTTGACTGGACGGCTTCATGAACGATGCATGCTTCCTTGATCGAGGGGAGAACCAAGCCACACAGGCAAAGCGAATGTGTGATCTGGAACTCTTATTTCTCGGCGCAGAGATGATGCGAAAAGCATAGGACCCGAGGATGAACGCGGAAAAGAAACAGGCCAAGGACTGAAAAATATAGCATCTATAGTACAAAGCTAATATGGGGACCAGCAAGAAGGCTCAGAGTGTGAAGGCACTTCCTCCAAGCCTGATGATCTGAGTTTAGTCCCTGGGACTCACAAGGTGGAAGGAGAGAACCCACTCACTCTGAGGCATACACAACCTCCTGGCATGCAAAGTGACTGACTAATTAACAAATGTAAATCTAAAACAACTGATGTGATAAGGTATTCTCTCTCTCTCTCTCTCTTTTTTTTTACTAGCACACTCTTATCTAGGTAGAGTGTAAACATTGTATTCATTCTGGAGGGGGTAGGGTGAAAACAGAAAGCTCCCCCCACCCTCTCACACTTCCCCTACCCTTGCCCTGGCACAGAGAATTGAAGCCTGTGACCTCTCTGCCTGTAAGCTAAGCCCCAGTCTCTTCGTTCCTCAGTGCCCATCCACGCTGTCCTTGACTTGTGCAGCTTGGTTTGTTTATTGGTGTGTCCCTGACTAAGTTTAGAAAGTACTGTCAAGGGCAAAACAGCCTCCTGGTCCTTTTGACATTTCCCATGGTGCTTTGCATACTGTGGCCATAGCCGTCATTCATTAGTACAAAGTATAAAGACACATTAAAAGGCCATAAATATTGCCATCATAAGCTGTAAATGCTATATTCGATAGTCTGTAGCATCATATCTAACTTGAAATTTTAATTTAAAATTACAAGGGGTTCATTAGGTAAAGTTCTTACCTAGCATGTACAAAGCCACGGGTTTGGTTGCCAGCACCACACAACACAGCCTCCTCCCCCCCCCCCACCTCCTGTAATCTTACTACTTGGGAGGTAGAGCCAGGAGGACCAGGAGAATAGGAATACAAAGTTATCTTCCAGGATGTACCGAGTTTGAGATCAGCCCTCTAAATGGGACCCGGTCTCAAAAAACAAACGAAAAAAAAAAATTAAAATGCTAGTGAGTCAAAATAAAGGTTTAAAATAAGGTAAACCTACAGATAAGTAAACACAAAATATCATAGAGTATATTGAACATGGGAGAATATGAACACAATGCTATTCCACCTCTTGTGATGGGAAATCGGTTACTAATGCCTGTGGAGAACTTCCCTGGTCAGCAAAACATTCTGGAGTAGAGACCAGTTTTGAAGGGAGAGCCATTAGGGGGATGTTTTCAATCTGGAATAACCCTGGTGACATTCTTCCGTCACCACAAATAACCAGGAGCAATCTGTGAATTGGGAATCAAATTCAGAAAGTTTACATTCTTCTAGAAAAGGTACCCACTTTTACCATGTGTATGGGTTTACTCTTTCATAGCATCACTGTGACTTTATTTATATGTTATCCCCTAGACAGAAAGTGCAGGGCTGTGTTTTATTCATATGCATCTTCTGGGCCTGTGTGGGCAACCGGCCAGTAATGAAAGAAAATCTAACACACTTCAGCTTCTGTAGCAGCTAAGATGGTGTGTGTTTCATGCAAAACCTAGCTAGAGTTGTGTTGCAATTGCTTGCGGTGGGGGGCTTTGTAATAATGTGCTATTTTACATGTTATCTTTATGCAAGAATGTGTGCACAAGTCACATTTCAACTCAAAAGCTATAGGATGTTCAGTCCAGCAAAGAGGGGATGTAACTCTTGCAGTCAGTATTGCCATATATGGGTATCTTCTTATTCGTTTCAACCCGCCACCTACACGGGGCAAGCATAGATTGGTTAAACATCAGTTAGAAACCTTAGCTTGCGTGTTCTTTCACTAAGGCCTAACACTCAACCATGCTCGTGTCTATAATGTTAATGCATCTCTCTGATGCTAACTCAGGCTGCCTTGTTGGAGATGGGTTTGGTGATGTTAACATACCACAGTGCAACGCTTGAGAATTGGAGACTTTCTGCTAATGATGGAGACACGGCTAATGATGTTAAGTGTGTCTTTCCGTTCATGCTCATCCCTATTGTCATCCTCCCTAGAAGTCCTTTGCACCCCAACTTAAATTCATAAAATTCATTCTACCTGCCCTGAGAACTCTTTTAAGATAATTTGATATGATATTACACTTTGTTCATTTATTTAATGTGTGTGTGCGTGTGTGTGTGTGTGTGTGTGTGTGTGTGTGTGTGTGAGAGAGAGAGAGAGAGAGAGAGAGACAGACAGACAGACAGACAGACAGACAGACAGACAGACAGGTAGATGGTTCTCTCCTTCCATCATGTGAGTGTTTGGGGATCCATCTCATGCTTTTGGTCATGGCAGTCAGTGTCTTTATCTACTTACTGAGTTCTGAGAGCTTTATTCCTGCCTCTTTCACATCCGTGCATGTGATAAAAGTTAACTGCCTCAAATATCATTCTTTTCTTTTTAACTGTAAATTAATCTGAAGAGATGAAAGAGAGGAGACTCTGTAATGAGAGCCTTTGTTTTGTGACCTTGGCCCTTAGTTCTTCAGAGTCATAGACCTTCTTTTAAGACTTTGTTTTGGTAGAAGGAAAATCCTCTGAGTAAACATGTGGTTAGCATCCTTGCATTGATCAACATGGCCACGGTTGACTGTGGGTTAATCTCCGAAAGATGAAATACATTTGCTGTGTTGAAAGGCCATTGGTTATTTCGGGTCACCCAGGATGTGGGCAGACATTCCTGGAAGAACATTCTGCAGTCACCAGTCTTGGTAGCTCCCGGCCATCAAGACCCATCTCAATTCTGGTCCGTGGTAGCTCCCCCCTGGACCCATCCTGTGCCTGTACACTTCACACCCAGCCTTGGACACTGCAGTTTTGCTTTAAGATCTCGGTAAAAACTGGAGCTAATGTTTCTAGTATCTTCTTTCCTGCTTTGTCATTTTGAAATTGAAACTGAAAGCCAGGGCAGAATTCAGAGCTACTCAAAGCAGGCTTGTTAGCATCTTCAAGTCATTTTCTTGGAAAGAACTCATTGAGGAAATTATCTGTTTCTTTAGTAGTTTTGACTTCCAACTGCAGGACAGCAGCCACTTCCCAGGATCAGATTCTAGGACATCTGTCTGTAACCAGAGCCAGGCTTCCAGCCCGTCCGCGGCTTCTGAGTCTGCACTGGGCTGAACCTTTTGACGGAAGGAGTTTTATTAATGACATCAAGGCAAAAAGGAAGAAAAAAAGTTGTACTGAACTATAATATTAACTCTCAGGAAATGTTGACCTCTGACCCTCCCCCAGTCCATGTCTGCAGCCTAGATAGAGCGCTCCTTCATTGGGTTGACCTGAGGTTTGCTACAGAAAGGCTGTGTTTCCATTGCCTGTGGCTGGGAATAAGTTTAGTGGGGCCTTAAAAAAAAAGAAAAAAAGAAAAAAGAAAAAAAGAAAAGTCTGTGGTTGAATTTTTGACTTAAAGCTGTTTTGAAATGCCAAACAGCCTGAATTCTTGGGAAACTCATTTGAATGAGACCAGCTGTAACTTAAGAGTGTATATATGTATCCCTACTGTGAAAATCTGAAATATCCCCAAGTTTGAAGCTTTTTAGAACAGCAACCTGCTGCAGGAGAAAATCCCACCAAAGCCTGTTTTGTGAAGAAAATTACTTAAAATGTTATATAAAATGACATGCGGGCTAGGTGTGCTACAAGTTGTATATGGAATACAAGTTTGTTTTACCCTCAGATTGTATCCACCAGATACTCAATTAATTTATATGCAAGTATTTTGAAATCTTAAAAACCCTGAAACCTGGACCGCCTGTAGTTCCAAGCACTTCAAAATCAGGATGGTCAGCCATTATATATTCCTGATGAAGCTTTCAGTCAGGGCGAGAGACCTCCTGAAGATTTGGCACGTGTCTTAGATCCATAGATCTCAACCAAGGTATCTGAAGACATTTTTGATAGTCACCATTGGGGATAAGAGGTAGTGACTCTGGCATCAAATAGAGACAGAGGTCCTGTGAGCACCTGTCAGTTTAAAGACCAGTCTTCCACCACCAAATTAACTGGCCCTAAATGCCACTAAGTCTGGAGTTTAGAAGCCTCCTTTCAACTTTCTCCCTTCCCTCATTTCCAGTTTGTTTTAATGGAAGATAAGCTACAGGCCTAGGAGAGCATGGAGAAGAACAGCATTGTGGGGCATGTTTTTCTTTCGCTTCAACCTCATTGTAATTATACTCTGGTTCTTGTGTCTTGGTACAAGAAAGTATATAACTTGTTTCTGATTTTATAGCACCCATTTTAGGCTTCTAAAGAGAACTTGGACTTTTAAATCATTTGGAGCTTTTAGAAAAAGACTACAGAACTTTTAAAAGTTGCACTGTGTTTTGGATTATGGTTCAAAGACATGAGATTTGGGGGACAAACGAGAAAGGAAAGGTTAGAGTTAAACACCCATCTGTGTGTGTGTTGACTTGATAAAGGGTGAAGTTAATGTAGCTAATATCCATTGTCAACTGGACATACCTGGGAATAGGGGACCTTGATTAAGGAATTTACTCCATCAGATTGGCATATGAACATACCTGTGGGGGCATTTGTCTTAATTGCTAGTTGATATAGAAGGGCCAACCATAAACTGGCTGAGCGAAAGCAGGAATAAACAAGCCAGTAAACAGTGTTTGTTTATGGTCCCTGGAACAGTTCTTACCTCCAGGTTCCTACACTGGGCTTCTGTCTGAGTTCTCGCCCTAACACTGCTCCTTGATGTTGGACCAGAACTAATAAGTCAAATAAACACTTAGGGTCATTTTTTTTTTTAAATCACAGCAAGAGAAAAGCAAACTAGAACAGGCCATACACAATTTGAACCTGTTATCTTAGATTTTATTTTTATGCATTTGGCAAGAGACCAAATGGTGTAAGTGTGGGCTGCTGAACCGTGACCTGTTTGTTAGAGCTGAGTCGTGGGTCTGTGTTCTTCAAAGCACTTGTATTAGTTTTTTTGTTGCTGCTGTAACAGTTTCTTACAAACCTAGTGGCATCGTCAAATGACACAGTGTCTTGATTTAAGGTTCTTTAGCTCATAAAGCCAAGGTGGATCCGAGCACACTGCAGTCAGGACGCTGTATTGATGACAGAGCTCCAGAGAAAACTTCATACATACTCTGCTCAAGTTCCTGGAGGCTACGTGGTCTCTAGGCTGTGTGACCGTCATCCTCCATCTTCAGTGTCAGCACTCCCATGTGGTTACTTCTTTTTTGACATTTCTTCTTTCTCCTTCCTTCAATTTCGAACCTTTGTGATTGCCTTAGTGTAGTAGAGGATACCCTTCCCCATCATGATCACTAATGTAATACCAGGAAAGGCATTTCTATGTTCTAGAGATTTGGGTATGGACAATTTTGGGGGGGGGAGAGTCATTATTCTGCCTATCCCAGTCCATAAGGTGTGTGACCATTGCCTAGTGCTTCTCAGTAACTTGAGAAAAAAATATTTAAAGTGTGTGTGTGTGTGTGTGTGTGTGTGTGTGTGTGTGTGTGTCTGTGTGTTAATGTCTCTGTTTGGTGTTTCTGAAGGATATTTTATTTGGTTGATGTACAGTGACAGAAAACCCATTGGGGATGATGAAAATAAGTGTTTCAATTAGCCAAAACATTTCAGTAAGGGAGAAGGAAAGAGGGAGAGGGAAAGAGGTGGAGAAGATACTACACCAGGCAGTGCTTCTCAACCTTCTCAGGGCTGCAGCCCTTTAAAACAGTTTCCTCATGTTGTGCTGACCCCCCCCAACCAAAAAATTATTTTCATTGTTGCCTCACAACTGTAATTTTGCTGTTATAGATTATAGTGTAAATAGTTTTGGAGCTGGAGGGTTGCCAAAGGGGTCACAACCCATAGGTTGAGAACCCCTGCACTAGCTCACCAACTCCAGCATTTGGACAGTTTCATTCACTTGGGGGTGAGGAAGTGGCTTGTTGAAAAGTCTGATTCCTGAACCCCAAAAGCCACCTTAAGTAGGTCAAGGGTGGGGCTAGTTTGGGGGACTGATAGGTCAAAGGTGTAGACTTTGGATGTTGAATGCAAACTACCACTGGGTTGTATCTCTAACCCAAGGATTTTATGTCATGAGTACACTTATTTATTTTGCATGAAAGACTTGGCATAACATCTAAGATATATTGCTGTAGAAACAGAAATTTATGTTGTTTTTAAAAATATTTTGCATTTAATGATTTGTATGTATGTTTGCATGTATTTTCATGTATGTGTTTGTATATGTGTTTGTGTGTGTGGTGTTGGGGCTTGGATATGCCACAGTGTGCTCAAAGATCAGAGGACCACATGTGGCACTTGCTTTTCTAACACCATGTGGGTTCTTGGTTCAAACTTAGGTCATCATACTTACATCAAACTTAGGTCATCACCTGGTGCCTTGACTTGCTAAGCCATCTAGCTGTCTCATGAATCCCTATTTTAAAGCAGAGCTTCATTTTAATAACTTAAAATAAAACTGGTATGTAATGCCGACATTACAG
This sequence comes from Tokudaia tokunoshimensis, assembly GCA_036184795.1. Classification (NCBI taxonomy): domain Eukaryota; kingdom Metazoa; phylum Chordata; class Mammalia; order Rodentia; family Muridae; genus Tokudaia; species Tokudaia tokunoshimensis. The sequence continues at coordinate 18,482,586 of BTHU01000022.1, forward strand.
TCCAAATAGACATATACATCTCTTCCTGATACTGTCTTTTCTCTCTCTAAGATTTAAGTGTTGGTAGATGCCAACCCCTGTCATGCTAAGGTATGTTCACATTTCAAATCTAGTGGTTTTGACTTCTGATGGTTTATTTAAAACAGTGATTAACTCTTGTTGGTAAAAGGGGACTAAGGGTCGTTAATAACTGAAGTTTGTTAATAACTAAAGGCCTGTGGGCTCTGGATCTCTTTTCAATCAGTCCTAACCAGGCGATCATTACAGGCTTGTTTGGGAGCCCAGAAATAGCACCTATGGGCATGGCAATACAGAATAGTTGCTCAGTAAATGTTAATTCTAGAAACAAATTGATTCATTTCATTTAGGGGATAGAAAGAGTTCAGCACTCCCCTCCTTGTGCTTCTTCAGATGCGTTTTCTTCATAGAACAATCTGAGGCTCTCTTGCACATCATGTTTTTCATGTGCTGTTCCACAGCCTCTCTGTCTTTCCCTCAAATTGCAGAGAAATCATGCCACTCTGTGTGTACTTTCTGGCTGGAGCACGGATTCATTAAAGACCCCATTCATATCACTATATCACCCCCATTCATATCATACCCCCATTTATAGCACACTTCCATTCATAGTATACCCCCATTCATTTCAGCCCCCATTCATAACACCCCCATTCATAGCACACCCCCTTTATTAGCACACCCCTCATTCATAGCATACCCCTATTCAAAGTACACCCCCATTCATAGCACCCCCCCATTCATAGCACACCCCCTTCCTGTGGCCAGGTAGCTGGTAGAATGTCTCCCCGAAGCTTTGTGTGTTGGTGAAGTGACTTGGCACATTCACCTTCTTAAAAACTCACAGGCAGTGTCTCACTTCCCAAGGAGATGTGTAAAACTTCACAAGGACATTTGTGACGGCTCATTGGGGAAGGGTTATTTACTACGCTTTTGTGAGTCATCATGATGTCATCCCCCTCAAGAATCAGCTACAGTAAATTTACTTTAATGAGGACAGTTTGGGAGGGAGATGATACGTTCCACGTGTAACCTTGGCACAGAACACCAAGTGGAGTCGCTGGCACGTGGCCGTGGTGAGCCACAGCAGTTATGAGTTGCTTGATCAAATTCATATTCATATCTTGTCGGTTCCCAACGAGCCAAAGACTAAAATAACATTTGTTTCTGTTTTCATAACTGCCTAAAAATTATCCCAAGTCACTTTATTTTATTTAGCTTGACTTTTAATCTTGTTTTAAATATGTGGCCTTTCAAGCAGTCGGGAAATATATCTTAGCAACTTGGCAATGCTGGGCAGGACATTTTTCTTTAAGTATTTGGGATTGAACCCCTTTCCCATATGTGATCATTTGAATAGCACACCACTGTCCCAGTGCTATCTACAGTCTCAGTTTGAGATATACAGATGTCAGTATTTATCAGCAAGGGACACATTCTAAGACCTCCAGTAGATACCTGAGATAACAGAATATAAAGTCTTACATATCCCGATTCTTTCATCTGTATTATCTGTCCAGTGAAGTTTTATTTAGAAGTTATGCACTGGAAGGCATTAGCAACAGTAGCTACTGGTAACGTAGAACAACTATAATAAAATCCTTTAAAGACATTACGTGACTTACTCTCTCAGGGTCTCTTACTAGTCTGTGGATCTGAGCGATTTCAGCATATGTTTTCCCTTCTTTATGAGTTTGAGAAGTTTCCCTGTTTGCCACTTTTTCCTCGTTGGCTCATCCAAATCACCGGCGTCACTACTGTTGTACTCTGTGCAGAGTGGGACAGCGTGACATTTAATTACACTCCTGGAAATGGTGTGTAAATTGAAATTTAAGAATTGCTTCTTTCTGGAGTTTTTCCATCCATATCTGTGAATCAGGGTTGACCTCAAGTAATGAGAACCAAGTAAAAGTAAAGGCGCGGTGTAAAGGGGTAAAGGTGTTAAACAGAGGTCAGACCTTTCTAGGGTCAGGTGTGGTGGCATTGTGGAGAGGTGACCGAGGAACACATGAGTTGTCAGACCTCTGTCAGGAAGAGTATAATAGCAATAGAGGTAGGAAAGGGGAAATATTGACATGGTAAAGCCAGGAAGTAGAGTTGACAGGATTTGGGACCTGCTCACTTGGGAGACTCGGGAGGAGTAGAGGGAGGTACTCTGGAAAGTTCAGATTGCATCATTCAGTGATATGATGGTCTGAGGAGCAGCCTGACTGGACCCATAGACACTGTGTTGCCAGGGTCTTCTCTTAGTGTCTGCCATTGGATTACTAATGGTTCTATAGCTCTTCCCTTCTTGGTTAGGAATTATAGCCAACTCCCCTCCCCCATTTAGTCTGGGATAGTCCAGAGTATCTGGGGCTCAGGAGTGAGTTCAAGGTACCTAAAATACTGGTATAAAATTAGGCAGCAAAGGGACAGAGTTAGAATAACCCTGTCCCAACAGCTTAATATGCACTGCTGACTTAAGACTGCTGGTCTGGAATTTTGAGAACAACGGGAAGAGTTTGGCATTCATCAAATACGTACACCACCCCTTCCCTGTTTAGGAACAAAGGCTGGGAAAACGGTCTTTTGTGGCACCACACACGGAGGAGGCCCACTGAAACGGAAAACAGAACTGGGCCTTGCAAACGGTCGTTATCTACGTGTTGCTGGAAGTAAATATTTGGAGTAGACCAAAATGGCAGTGTCAGGAAGTGGGACCAAGAGGTTAGCCACACCAGGCCCTTCCCCTACCTTTGTGGTGGTTGGGCATCTCCACTGAGAACGATTTGTGGGAAGAGGCATGAGAGTGGGGCGGTAGGTATCAGAAGACAGCCAGTGTTGTGGGCGACTCTGTCACCCGGGGTGGGGGGTGGGGGTGGGGCTTCCAGATGGGGCGACAGCAGTCAGGTAGGAAAGTTTACCAAAGTCATGAGGTGGGGGCTATTCAAGCACCTTTCCTAACTTTACTGGCTATATAGATAGATGGTCCATATACTCAGTAGTCTGCTCTTGGCCATGTTCCTATGGCAAGCGCACAAGTCGTCAGCTTACTTTCTCTAAGAGAAAGGAGGGTTTTGGAGGAAGAAAAAAAATGCCCCTTGAAGGTGAAGTACCCAGGAAGGCCTGTTACCACTGAGTGCATATCGTACCAGTTAAAAGGATGTAGCATCATTTCCAAAGAGTACTTAGGAAGCCAAGAAAATAGGGCAGATTCTGACTCTGTATCCCATATGCTGTGGTCCAAATGGTAGTAGTCACTAAAGAGATCTATGTTTGCCGGTGGCAGCCCTATGGGGAAGCAGAGCTACATATAGAACTCTTGAACCATGGGACTGCTGGCAATGGGGGGGGGGCGGGTGTAGGGGTGGGGATTAAGGATGGCTGAGTATTTAGAATAGGCAAGATATAAGCAGTAGATGGCTGGACACACCCCAGACTCATGTTCTTTTTGCCAAACATTAATGTAATGCACTGCCCTACTTTTCCCTAATGTTAGCTCACATTAGGAAAGAACTAATTCTCCTTCTGAGAACGTTCCAGAGAAGTTGGCATGGACTGTCTCATAGAATCCTGCTGTCCGCACTGTAGAGAACGCTAGTCTCATTAGTAGTATCTAAAACATTGGAAGAATTACATTGCTAATCTGTTTAATCTTTGGACTAAAGGGAAAGAAGTTTAGAAAGAAAATCCATATTAAAAAAAATATGTCCTTGTATTTTCTCTTCCTCCTCCCCTGCTTCTTCCAACCCTGGTTTCTCCTGCGCTCAACCAGTTTGGCTTCTCTTCCTCTTTTGGTTCCTCCTTTTCTTCTGGCTCCCCTTCCTCTGACTTCTCCCCTACCTTTTCTTCTAACTCCTCCACCTTTTCACTGGACCCTGGATCTCACACATGCTAAGCACATACTCTTTAACTTAGCTATCCTCTTACCCACCATGCCTGGGTTCTTAGTCATCAGCCGATTAGAGGAAAAAAAAATGGCAGCAAGTTTGTTTTCATGTGTTCAGCACTGTCAGAAACCAAGTCACCAGAAATCATAAAGATGCCGGTTATCTACCAATAGTCTTGAGAGACAAGCCAACCCAAAGGAGGCCATCTGACACCTAGACAGAAAGTATGCAGATGAGGCCACATTGATGAGATCTGTGCTAGAAACACTTTGGAAGAAAGAGAGAGTAGATCTGGTAGAACATGTCTGGAACTGGGCACGGGGCAAGAATTAAGAATAGTCTACAAGATATCCAATATATCTTTAAAGGATGTGAGTAATGCAAGGAAAGGCACCTGTGGGGAGAGAGCTGAAAGGCAAGGGGTTGGAGGGAGCTGATGGATAATGCTGAACCAGCTGATCTGAGAGAGCAAAGGTTTGGAAAGCACTGGAAACGGCACCTTCGAGGTGACTGACATTTCCTCTGACCTTGTTTCGTAAACGGTCTGTCAGAGGGAGAGGCAGGGATGCGGGCAGTGAGGGTGCTCTGGATTGCATTTATATAACATCCTTATCAGTGTTCTGTCCTCCTGACCTTTGAAGAATCAAAAGGTTGGGCTTCACCACATCCAGGAAATGTGGCTCTTGAGTGAGACTGGGGGATGGCTCAGTGGGTAAAGCTCTGGCCGTACAGGTGTGGCCTCTGCGGGAAGCCTGTAATTCTGGTGCGCTGGAGACACAGATGGGATTCTTAGATACTCACACCAACAAGCTCTGGATTCAACTGAGAGACCCTCCTTCAAAGATAAGGTAGAAAGCGATCGAGGGAGACTCTCAACACCAACCTCAGCTCCTGTACACACATACACACCACTGTACTTGTAGAGTATGTGCACACAAGCCCAAATACGCATTTACACACACACATATGCTCTACACACACACACACACACACACACACACACACACACACACACGTATGGTAGAAAGGGATTTCCAAGTGTTTTAAAATTCCATTTGAGTTTCTAATGCATTGTGGTTAAATATAATCTGCCTAATCAAGGCTTTTGAGGTTCTTGACAAACAATGACAAGTATTAAAAGGAGTCAAGAGCTAGGGTTGTGGTACAACCATAGGATGCTGAGTACCTACTGTGCACTTACAAGCCCCCAAGCTTTATCATGTGTGTGTGTGAGTGTCTAAGTATGTATGTGAGGGTGTATGTGTGTGTGAATGTGTGTGAGTGCATGAGTGTGTGTGTATGTGTAGATAGGGTGAATGGACTAGATTTAAGTGATAGATATTTTGAGGACTACTGGCCTGTATTTTTTTTTTGTTTTGTCTTTTATTGAGAGCCAATCTCATGTATCCCAAGCCAGCCTAGAACTTCTTTGATAGCAAGGACGATCTTGGGTGGTCAACCTCCTGCCTCTGCCTCCCTAGTCCTGGAAGGTCAGACATACACTACCATGCTTGGTTCACTGGAGGTTGCCAGTCAAACCAACAATGCTATGTATCCAGCCTTGGCCCAGGTCATTGCTTAATAATTTAACCTCACAGCATCTAGCAAGTGCGGTTGTAATTTATGGTCAACATCTCAGGGGTGTTCCCTGAATTTATCCCAGCCTTTTAAATCTCTCCCATCCCTGTCTTAGCAGTTTTCCCTAATAAAATATAACCTCCCACTGAACACTCTGCCTCATATATGGTGCATGCTTCTCCCTGTTTTGAAAAAATATGAAGCAATATTTATCAGGCACTTTCCTTTAAATCCATACTTTATTTACAGGAAGGCTTATGCAAGCTTACCAGCTTGATTGACTGTCTTTTTTTTTTTTTTTAAATCCAACTCTTATCCTCCATTATATTACCCTGTCTGGCTGTTACTCTCCGAAGCTGTTTCTACTTATGTTTCCAAACTCATATGTTTTTCTAACTCTGTTTTAGACATTTTTGTGTGTTAATTAGTAGCATCTGCTCCTTATGTCAGAAGACAACGGGTTTTTTTTTTCTTCTACAAAGTGTCCAAATTGCAGGTTAAGTGGAAGCTGTCTTGCTGCCTAAGCTGGGGCTACTGTTTGTTATTTTTAACTGGCAATAACTTACCTTCCGCCAGGCAGCATCGGGACTTTGGAAAGCTGAGCCGATTTTGGCTACAGCATGACTTGTAAATGGCAGTGGGTTTTGTTACACTTTTTTCATGATTTTTTTTTTCTTTTTCTGATTCTAGTTTCTTCTGACTATGGGTGAGAAGTGTGAACCCGTTCCTTGGTGTCTGCACAGATAGGGTCCCAGGACCTTCCGAGATACCAAAATCCCCAAAGCCCTAGTCCTATAAATAAAATAGCACAGTGTTTGCATAAACCCACACAGTTCCTGTCCTGTGCTTCACATCATCTTGAGATTGCTCATACTGCCTAACACAGGGCGAACACTCCGTTGTCTGTCGTGCTGTATTGCTTAGGGATAGTGGCAGAAAAAAAAAATCGGTAATGTTCCATATAGAACATTTTTTTTTTCCTGATGGGGTGTGTGTGTGTGTGTGTGTGTGTGTATGCATACTCATGTGGATGCAGATGTAGGTATGCATATATGTGTGTACACATGTTCATGGAGGCCACGGGTAAAACTTCTTGTTTGAGACAGGATCTTGTAATTGAATGGGTGCTGGTTGGTTTGGCTAGGTTGGGTGGCCTTTGAGCCCCAGTGATCCTTCTGTGTCTGCCTCCGCAGCTCTGGAGTTATGAGAGTATGTTACCATGCCTAGTTTTTTTCCATGGGTGCTGGGCATCAAACCTTGGTTCTTAGGCTTGCACGTGGGGGGTGGGGGGGTGGCAGGGTGGAGGGGGAGCTCTTCACTCGATGAGCTATCCTCTTGGTTCCTGCCTGCCTATCTTTGGTCCTCTCTTGGGTGAACCCATGGGCTCAGGGCTCCACAGATGCTGAATTCTGCTAGTGTGAATCAAAACTATGCTGTTAGTTGTTTCGTGATGGACTCTACCCTACTGAGAGTTAAGAAGCCTGTGCCTTTAAACCAGAGATGCTTTCCTTCTGACACAATACACTCTGGATTTGAATTGAGGCAGAAGTCAGACAGGATGCCTCCCCCTTTTGTATTTCAAGTCTGTGTCAGCGAACAATGGTGATGTCTTAATTCACTCGTTTCAATAACGAGAGGGACAATAGGCTTTGCATTTTGTAGAATCTAAAGGCTTTGAAAACAACTTGGTCTCCCTCTCTCTACTGAAACCATGTTGTCTGAAGCCTCTGTTGCCAATGAAGGATTTTTTTCCCCCTCATTATTCTGAAAAACCCAAACGAATCATGGTGGTCGCTTTTCTTGATGTTCGCATACTTTTTCTCACCACCAGGCAGGGTAGTCCCAACCCTGCCACAATTCTGCTCTCTGTAATTTTGGTTACTCTCAGTCAACAGAGAGCGAGAGAGGAAAAAAAAATAAACGGAAAATTCCAGAAGTAAATATCTCAAAGGTTCAAACAAGCTTTATGATAGCATGCTGCTCTATTGTATTATTAGTTATTCCTAATTTCTTACTGTACCTAATTCATAAATTCAAATTATCATCCTGTGCTGGCTGGTTAATTGTCCACTTGACAGAAGGCAGAGTTGCCTGGGAGATGACTTCTGAGCGCTCTGGTGAGGAATTATCTTGATTGTGCTAATCGATATGGGAAGACCTATCTTAATTATGGGAAGGACCATTCCCCGGACAGGGATCCCGGATGGTCATTTCGAAGAGAGGCAACTAAGATGCTGTGTGCACTTGTTGCTTTCTTCCTCTGACTGTGGACATGATGCGACCGTGTGCTTTGAGTTTCTGCTGTCTTTACTTTCCCAAGATGGTGGGCTATTCCCTGAACCTTGAGCTGAAAAGTTTCCATTATTCCCTTTCCTCGTTAAATTGTTCTGTTCATGGTAATTAAATGCAACAATATGAAGATATAGCACTTGTGTGCTGATGAATAAGAACTGTACAGAGGTGCTGGCAATGTATGCAGTCTCAGGCATCCAATGGGAGTCTTGGAATGGGACCTTTGCTGATAAATGGAACCGTGTGTGTGTGTGTGTGTGTGTGTGTGTGTGTGTCTGTCTCTGTGTGTGTGTGTGTGTGTGTGTGTGTAAGAGAGAGGGATACCATATGCATGCAGATATATGTGTGTGGAGTGTATGTGTGTATGTGTATGTATATGTGTGTGCATGTGTATGTACATGCATGTGAAGGTCACAGAACAACCTCAGCTGTCTTTCCTTGGGCCACTTACTAGATTTGAGTGTCATTGAGACACAGGGTTTTTCACCAGTGTGGCACTTGTCGGGTAAGCTAGACTGTATGACAGTGTGCCCTAAGGATCTGCTTACCTTCCTCCCAAGTACTGGGATTGCAAGTACATTGCCGTGCCTGCCTTTTGTTTGATTGCTTTGTTGTTGTTGCTTTCAAAGATCCTGGGAATTGGACCAAACTCGGGCCTTCCTATTTGCAAGCCAGGTACTTTCCAGGCCCAGCTAACTGTCGGGTCCAGCACTCTGGTTAAAATAACTACTTCTACATGTAAAGAAGGACACTTAGCCTGGAGGAACACGTAGCAGAGCCTTTGCAAACTGTTCTATATCCAGTCCAGTAAAGCAAATGGAGCCCAATGCGCCAGGTTAAGGATTTTCTTCAACAGCAAGAAATTTCCCCTTTTTGGCAATTACATGGATTGTGTATGTGGTTTAGGGGTGTCTAAGAAGAAATGTAGACTTCAGGAGATGCGTGTGACTGGCTCATCCTTTGTACTAAGGGTGGGTTAGCAGTACCTTCTAGAGTGGGAAGTCAAAACGTCAAGCAAGTGCATCCTAGATAATAGATAAGATTATCTTCCACCAGTCAGCTAGACGCACAACCTCTAGAAACAGCACCACCAGCTAGCGATAAACCGTGCAAGCATTCACATCTATGGAATCTTTCAGACACACACCATAGCAACCCCCCCGTCTTGGAAATGACATCCTATGACCTTTGCCCCATTCTACTCATTGAAACAAGTCACACAACCTAATCAGCACGCAAGTGGAAAATGTCAGCAAGGTGTGACTATCAAAAAGTAGAGCCACTGGAGACCCCTTGGAGGCTGCCGGTGACAGTGCTATGATTTGTGTGTCTCCCACCTTTTGCCGATGAATATGTATAACTGTCTTCCTAATATCCCGGTAGCCTTCTTTCCCAGCCTGCTTAGAGGCAGCTTTGTTCTCAGACATGATCAGATCAGGAGCTAGGAGGAAGCTTCAATTATTCCTCTCTCACACAGTTTGTCAGCTTGACTCTGTGAATGGATGCAGAACTCCACCAGTTCTAGACTCAGGACTACACACATACTAGGCCAGTGTTCTCTCACTGAGCTTCACTGCCAGCCCAGCCCCACCCCCTTTTTAGACAGGCTCTCATTAAGAAACCCGAGCTTCCCAAATAGTTGGCATTCTAGGTCTGTACCACCCCCCCCCCCCCAGAACTGGCTCTCTCATGACTCTTTGTAGTAAATGGCTCTGGGTTCAGCCTTGTGATGGGGCTGTCTGTCCCATAAGAGACAGAATGATCTTGAATGTATAAGACAAGGCTTCACACTATTCCATCCAAAGTCTCTACTCTTCTTCTCTCCTTAAAGTAAAACTCAATGTCTTTTCCATGGCCTGTGAGGGTTTTTATGCTTGTAAAGTTATTTCCCTGTTTTTTAAATTTTGTGAAACATTTATAGATAAAAAATATCACATGTGAGGATCTCTGGGATAGCGTGGATATGTGTTTTGTGGTTCATCTAGAATGCAGTTATTTTTTTAACTTAAATATTTATTTTTATTTTTTGTGTTTCATGTGAATATATGCCGTATGTGTGGGTACCACAGGAGTGAGGATGAGAGCATCCACTCCCTAACAGCTGGAGTTAACAGACAGTTGTAAGCCACCCCAAATGGGTGCTGGGAATTAGACTCGGTCTTCTCAAAGAGTAGGAGGAACTCTTAACTGCTGAGACATCTCTCTAGCGTCTTACTTTATTTTTTTGAAGCACAGTCTCATCATATAGCCCACATTGGTCTCTTTGGCCTCCTGCCTCCACTTCTCAAATACTGAAGTTATAGACCTGTGCCAGCATACCAGCTTTAGAGTTTATTTGCCATTGTGTACATAATAAAGTTGGATTTTTGCTCTTTCCAAATGGAGAGCTACTTTTCCCAGTAGCATTATTAAATGAACGACCCTCTCACCACTGAGGAAAGATTCTGCCATGGATCCTTTAGTTTCTTCCTGTGTTGTCTATGTGTAATTGTTGCATTGTGAAGATAATACCTGATAGCACCGATAAGTCACAAAGGATTCAGTTGTATTTGTAGAGATTTGGCGTTAGAATATTCAAATATATGCAAAACAATGTGAATTAGGAATCACAGTTAATTTTAGGAAATTTTGTCAGATACGTTAGGAATTAATTCTGCTTAGGAGACTAAGACTTTAGTTGAAAAATCTATCCAGCTAGACCAAGGTTGGCAAACAAATTTCACAGTGGCAAGGTTTAATGTGTTTGACTTATATTGACATAGCACCCCTTGGTTATGACCCTCCAGAAAAGTATCCCCCAAATGCCTATGAAATCTGAACACATACTAGAGATACACTAACATACTCATGGCTTCTAGTCACTTATTCAAGCATGCCCACTCTCCTCCCCTACCTCAGTCCCGGGACGCTGACCATATTTGTGTTTCTTTTTCTTTTTTTTTTTTTTAATTGTTGCTAGGGATAGAACCATGAATGCTGGCAAGCAAAAACCTAAATCAACTTCATGCCCAGCCCCTTTATTTGTATTTACAGTAACACCAACTAGCAGACAAGAGCAAGGTGTCCATGAAGTTTAACTCAAGCCTGTTTGTTTTGTTATTGGTGGTGCTGATAGAGAAAGGAAGCAAACTAGATTTCCTTTGTCTTAGAGCTGGGGATGTGGCTGCATGGTAGAGCACTCATAGAGCCTATGGTTTCATCCCAAGCAATACAAAGCCATCTTTTTCTTGGAGGTGCAGTGCTGAGCATGGAGGCCAGGGCCTCCTCCATTTATAATCATATACTTTACTGCTGGGCTTTCCCTCAGCCTCTACTTATGCAGTTTTTGCCTAAAAGGAGTTTCAGAGATTGGTTGGTGTTGCTGTAAATAAAGTCTTACTCTATAGCCCTAACTGGCTCCCTGCTCACTATGTAGTCTAGGTAGAACTGAGTGGAACTCAAGAGTAGTCCTCCTGCCTCAGCCTCCCTATTGATTTCTGGGATAATAAGTACTATGTTGTTCAGCTGGTGGTTTTCTTTTGTGACCCATCATGCTGTATATAATTGAGGATCAGCTGGGAATCACGAAATGAGTCCTTTTTAACTCCATCCTCACCGGTATGAGGAAAAATGGAAACTGCTGTTCCCTTGGATGTGCTCTCTCTCTCCCTGTGTCTCTCTGTGTGTCCCTGTGTCTGTCTATGTCTGTCTGTCTGTCTGTCTGTCTGTCTCCTCCTCCTCCTCTTCCTCTTCCTCCTCCTCTTCCCTGTAAATAGCATGAGCGCTGCTTCTCCAGTCTCCATATACATGGCTTTGGCAGCCAGTGAAAGTCCCCCTCTACCACCGCAATCCCCCTCATTCTCCCCACACACAAATGGATTTTGCTCATAGACAGGTGACAGCAATATAATCCGGAAATGAATTTCTTTGTTAAGGACAAAGACAAATCTGAAAATTGAGCTCTGTGCATTACTAGAAATGTTAGGATACTGGTGAGCTTCTTTAGTTTAAAGCCACTTGCTATTACATTAAATGATTTTAATATCCTTTAAAAGTCAAAGAGAATTGAAGGCGGTGCTCCATGCTTATAATCCCAGTGCTTGGGAGATACACTGGGCTACATTAGGAGACAGGGGCCAGCTTGGGCTATCAGGCAAGACTGTGTCTCAGAATAAAATAAAAGTGAAAGAAATAAATGAGTCAGTTAATGTAAAGAGTTCAACCCAAAGTCTAGTCAGCATCCTGACTCACTTCCTGTGTCCCTAAGATGTGTATGGCTCTCTCCTGGGCAGGTGGGAGATTCATTGTAGAAGTTAAATGAAGTGGTAGAGAACTTGTCCAATTCTAAAAGACCCAGATAGAAAGTTGGTAGCCATGAGGGGGGAAGCAGGCGCTATTTTTAGTTTCAAGAAAAAAAAGGTTTGATGTCCGATAATAACTTTTGAGATAAAGGCCCTCTCTCCTTTCTCCTCAAAAGTCTGTCTTTCCCAAGACAGTTTTTCTTTGAGCTTGGAGGTTTATCTTGATTTGAGTCACTGCTACTACTATATACTTCCCCCTGCCAAGGGTTACAGTTCAAGAAAATTGCTCAGAAAAAGAAAAGTAATCTTATAACCTGGCCTTCTGTGGGTATCCATGTCCTCTAGAAAATAAAAGGACATTTCTGTTTCCTGTCAGATGTACTTCCAGACTGGACATTCATTGCATGGCACTGAAGCTGGTTCACTTGGCTGAGCATTGACCAAGAACCCTGAAGTTTCTGTCTCTTGGTAGTTAGCATTGTCCACATGAATCTAACCAGAACCCCCTGGAAGTTCTCTTAGAAAATGTTGACTGTTCCATAAAGCAATAGTCTGTAAAGTCTTTCAAAGGGTCAGTTATGGACTGGGGATGTAGCTCAGTTGTTGGAAATGTTTGCTTAGCATGTAAGATACCCTGGGTTTGATCCTTAGCACAGCATAGATTGATTGAGATAGTGTACACATATAAGCCCTGCACTAGGTAGGTGGAGGGAGGAGAATCAGAAGTTCAAGGTCATCCTTAGCTACATAGTAAGCTCAAGGAATACTTGAGACCCCGAGCTAAGAAAACAAACCAAAATGTTGTTATCCCAGTGACCTGGGTGTATATGAAAGGCTGCATCTCTTATATATAAGTGGGTCATGTAATGGTAGCTTTCTTGGTCATCCCAGAAGCCCTTCTGAGATTCTTAAAGTTTATTTAGCAATACATGTGGTGGCCAAGCATTGCCTTAGCTTCCTCATATTCTAAAAAGGAAACTGGTAATGAAAATCAGATCTGTTAACACCTTCGCCAACTGCTGGGGCTGGGGAGAATCTCATTTCATCCATACTGTGGGGAGTCATGGCATAAAGACCAAAACATGGGAGCTGACATAGGTTCAGAGGTCCTTTCAAGTGATGATTAGGGGGAGGGGTTGGAGGGAGGGAGTGAGGGTTGCCTGACTCTAGGTTGCTTCCATTCTGTGTTAGAGATCATTTTTTATTCAAATTTGAGCCAACAAAAATAGGTCATTGAGACCCTCTTGGGGTTTTTATTGTTGTTTTGTTTTTTGTTATCGTCCATGTTTTGAGATAGACATGTTCTCTTGTTATGTAGTCTTGGCCACCCCCAACTTGCAATGTAGATTCTACCAGCCTTAAGTTTTTGGTGACCTTTTGATGGTATGGACTGCAGCCACGCATCACCATGCCTGTCCTTTGTGTCTTTCCTTTGTGGGGTCAGCTTCAACCCTATGCCTGTCTACATGCTGAACACATGTTTTAGTATAAAAGTTGGGAGAGGGACAGTATCTGCCTTCAGGCTCTCTCCTCCAACATCCAGAACTATAGTAACAGTCTGATGTAGCTGCCATCCTCAGAATTGGGTGACAACCCTCCCACAGGCTTTCAAAATAGATGGGAGACAACTACTGCAAAAGCTAAAAAGGGTGTGTGTGTGGGGGGGGGGAGGGTGCAGGCTTCTCTCAAGTCGACCTCCAAACTCTTGAGTGGCCACTGTCAAAAAACAAAACAGTAGGGTTTAACCATGATTCAGGAGAAACTGGAACCCTAGCTGGGGACAAAAGAATTTTAAATACAGCTCATGAAGGAAAAGAACTTTCCAGAATGGCCATATATTAGGCAGTTCCAGTGCAGGACTCATCAGCTGTTCCTAGATTGGGTGAGGGATCAGGAATACCTTTACTGTTCATTTCATACCCACCACATACAGTAGTTAGCAATTTCCCCTCTGGGAGGAGATGATATTTATCAAGTTTATCAAGAGGCAGGTGGGGGGAAACCCATCAACTTGCCATGTGCAGTGCAAAATGGAAATTTCCTTTCTCTTTCATGCTATTTTTTTGTTGTTGTTGTTCTATCCTAAAAGCTCTATATTTGAAAAATAAAATATTTTCTCATCAACCAGATGGAATTTCATTCAAGCATGAGTGAGCTTGAAAACAGGAATGGTTTGGGATAAGTCACCCCATTGGAGTTGGCATCTACATATTTTTAATTTCATGTGAAGTATTTTTTTGGAGTGCTGGGATAGTTTTTGCGAATGAGATACATAGTCCTTTTTCCCCCATAGCTCAAACAATAAGATAGTCTTGAAAATGTTCTTAAGACAAAGAGCCAAGAAAGAAGCCAAATTAACTTATGTTCATTTCTATACATTTCAGGATAGTAAGACCTGAGGGAAAGGCATTTTTAAACACAGAAGACCTCTGTATAGACTATGCTGGACTTGAACTCCTGATCCTCCTGCCCCTAGCTCCTTAAGGCTAGGATTATAGGCGTACAACATCACACACAGTAGTCTCAGACTGTGACCAACTGAATGAGTGATTTTAAAAAATCAAAACAAAACAAAAAAACAAAAAAACTTCCTCTACTTTCTATCCTTGATACCTAGAAGTTATTATATTTAGTTATTCAAGCGTAAAGAATCTTTTCTTTACTTCATTCAGTTGATAAACTTGATATTTTGCAAGCACATGCCTATTGGAAAATACTATCTTCCCCAGCATGGTTCCCCCCCCTTCCTCTCTCTTCCTCTCTCCCTCTCTCCTTCCCTCTCCTTTCCTTTCTTTTTCCTTCCTTCCTTTCTTTCTTTCTCTTCTTCTTTTCTTCTTTTCTTTCCAATATGTTAGGGCACCGCTGTAGAAAGGATGTGTGACGGCTTCGTTCAGGTGATTGATATGCTTGTTTGACATTATGAGATAGACATTGAGAACGCCCAGGGATTTCCCCTGCATAATCACCAACTGCTTGAAGTGGCATTTTCCACTCTGACTTGCTGTTTGGTTTTGTTAGATTGCAGCGTCCTCGAACGAAATGAAAGGATCTGTGTTGAAACGGCTAAAGTAGGGTTGCAGTAGACCCGGAGCGAAACAGAGTGGACTGCAGCCTGCACGAATGAACTTGAAACAGGAATGGTTTGGGGTAAGTTATCCCTCTGAGGTTAGCATTTATATGTTTTAAATTTCATGTGGAGTATTTATTTGGTGTGCTGGGATGTCTTAGTGAATAAGAAACATAGCTATGTTTTCCCCATAGCTCAAGCAATAAGACTTCAGGGCAAGACACTTGTGGTTAGGGAAAATAAAACAAAAACAAAAACAAACAAAAACCAAACAAATATTAGCAACAACATAAACACAGGTGCCCACACAACTCTACACACAAGCAATAGATAATCTGTGTGGTCCGTAGGTTCCATTTTAGCCAAATTCATAAGGGATTATCGAGTCATACAGAGGAAATCTAGCTCTCTGGTGATACCATTATATAATACTGTAATCATTATTGGAGCAGGCAAGGTGGAGCTATCATCGGTAGTTTTCAGACCACATTCAACACATACTTCCTGTGTAACTTGTAAACGTGGGGTACAATGTGGTCAATTGAAAGAAGTATATAGTGTGTAATTTATGATCAGGATAGTTAGTATTTTCTTCATAACTTTTAGTCTGTTCTTCATGTTGGCCATCTTTTGGTTCTCGCTTTCATTTTTCTCTAAAATTTTTAATATGCTGTTGTGAAATATAGCAACAGTCCTGGCTGTAGAATGTAGACCTTGGTCCTTCTGTTTATTGGTGTATCTGGGTCCCCTGAGTGACAACCTTGGCCTGAGTTATAGTCTAAGAATTCCAAGCTTTAAATACATATTTTTTAAAAGATTCAAACTGTATACTAAAACAATATGGGTTCCTCGGGATGGCTTTTTGGCTTTATTCCTGAAAGCAATCCTTGGATTCATCTAGCCTAGCCTGTTCATCTCCACCTATAGTGGAGGACATTGGGAGAGCATAGCACTTGCTATGACTGGCCTGTAAAAGTGGGCGTGCCCTCATGATCTCCCTGGCCTCCTGCAAATTGAAAACTCAATGCCTTCTAGTACCATTAAATAGCTGTGGTCTTCCATTCTCTCCAGTAGAATTCATTGTGTGCCTAGGGCAAACTATCATTTGCAGGGAGTAAGGGAGGTCATCCTATGAGTAAGTATAGAAGAAAAGATCCAGTTCCCAAGGGACTCATCTCTATTGTCTTTTGGTGAAGTAGGACTTTCAGATTTGGTGGTTCCTAATTTAATTCCCTTGTGACATTAATAAGGGAGTGTTTCATGAATTTCGTATTAAAATAAACAAAGCAAGAGTTTTTAAAATTCTTGTTCTTCCTTTTTTTTTTCTCTCTTTCTCTTGAGGTCCCAGATTTTGATCACTGTGTGATCGGCTGAGTGTTAGCCCTTTCACTCCATGGAGCCTCAAACTTTGTTTTCCATTGCAAAGAAGGTCCTGGTTTTCTCTAAACATCTCCTTCCTGAAAGCTGAGCTGTGAACAGCAGTTAAAATGAGGGTCACATGTCATTCTTGTTAGCAGCTGACTCTGCCTCGGAGTGAGTGGCACATTATTTGGGTTTCACAACAGCATTTTTTTCTCTCTCGAACAAAATGTTAACTTATGAGGAGCAGGAAACCACATGTGTTCTGCAGAGTGGCCCTGTAGACTGAGTGTGATCTGGAGACACCAGGTTATGACTGTCCCAGGGAGAGTGTCCTTCCTGTCTGGTGGAGTGTCCTAGCCCATATCTCCCCCCCCCATATGTCTACTGTATACAGCAGGCCATTATGAATCACAAACCTGCTGGAGACATTTGCTGGCGGTTCCCTAGGGACAAAGCTTGCCCTCCGAATTCTGGCTCTCATTTGTATGTTCCTCCTGGGTTTTCAGATGACTAAGGAGACCCTCTTGATGAATATCTGTGACCCTCAGGCACTACCGAGAGCCGCGTGTTTTCTGGTACCCCATTTAGGTTGCAGCCTGCTGTAGGACAGAACCCATGTCACAGGCCAGTGTTTCTCAATGGTGGTCTCATCTCAGGACCTCCTACATCTGATTCACCAGGATGTGGTTATTAAAGTTGAAGACACAGTGACACCAGGCTGAAGGAATCAGAATTTCTGGGGGATGGGGAAGTTTAAATGTCTTGCCCCACCTAACTCTTCGCCTACTGGGGTTTCGAACAACTGTCTAGAGACTAATTGTGACTATTTCCCTTGTCCAGATGCAGGTCTAAGTATAATGAAGGTTCCAAGGAAATGCTCCGTTATTGATCTAAGTGACATTCACCTATGAGAGTCACATTTACTTTTCAATTTATCAATTTTTAATGAAAAAACTTGAGGGATCCTATCCAGCTTTTGGGGATAGGAAATCAGTCTATATATGCTCTCAGAGACCCAGTTCTAGCTAAACACACAAAGCACCCTCTACCTCAGGCCAGAGGCTCTTGGGAAACATTCTCATGTCTCTTTCTTCTGTCCCTTGTAACAGCAGTGGCTCCTGCTGAGGTCTGGTATAAGGGCACATCCGCTCTGTGCCGGGCAGCTGGAGGAGAAGGACAAAAGAGTAGCCAGCTCCCAAGGCCATATCAGCTGCCCCCAGCAGTTTATTCTGAGGTGTATCTCGTGCAGCTCTTGGGACTTTCAGGTGGTCAGTCTGAGTGGTAGGAGAACCACCCTGTTATGGAAAGAGACTAAGTTAAGCCCCAGTGACCATACATCATAGCCCTGCCGTGGCATTGGCAGAGTCTCTGGATTTGAATCTGGTGTTAACAGATTACAGTGGTGACATTTGGCTCCTCTCCCTTCTGATCTGTCACCCATCCTGGGACCACAGGGCAGTCAACCTGGCTTTGCTTGATTCCAAAGAAATCTGTGGTGTCCGTGCTTCTGGCAGAACTCCTCAGTGGTCTGCATGCAGCCCGGGTGGCTGGGTCTACCAGAAGAACTTATAATACCCTCCTTGGTCTATGAACAACTAGCTCGTGGGGCCACTGGGTGGATGAAACCTGTTAACCATTGCTGACTGGATATTGAGATAGGCAAACTCGGTCTCTCCTACTGTCTGTTCCGAAGCAGAACACATCTGTGAACATGTGTCCAAGCAAAACAACCCACTCTGATGGCATCGGGCGGGGTCAGTCCTGCTGTGCTGCCTAAATCACCAATTAGGTTGTTTCATACCAGGCCTTCTGACCCCACCAGACGTGAGGCAGGGATCCTTGCACCTCCTCCCTGGGTTTGAATGAGTTTGCTAGATTGAGTCACAGATTTCAAGGAAATACTTTCCTTTGCTGTGATAACACTACTGTATACCACTGCTGAATCTCACTGGCATGAGATTAATGGCGTTATAAATGGCGTTGCAAAGAAGAGGGTGGATGTTAGGATGAGGAGCTGGGGAGAGAGGGAGGAAGAGGCCTCAACATTCTCTGGCAATTATCCCTCTCAAACTCTGCCCTTCGAGTGTTTATGGAAGCCTCGCTGCATAAGCATACTTATAACCTCATTGGCCACAGACAATCAGCTCAACCGTCGGCTCCTCTGAGATTGGGAGATCTAAATGGCCTAACCTGTAAATCTAACCTTGGTGTGTCCTGTACTGAAGGTGTGGGGCTATCAAGTCAATTAATTCCTGTTATCAAAGGACATTGACTACTTCTAAGAGTTTTAAATGTTGTAAGCCAGGAAATGGAGACAAATAGCAAAGATATATTTTACAATATGATAATTTACCAAATGCATTTTATTTGTTTTTGATGCTGGTGTTGTACTACATACCCATAATCCCAGTGTCTAGGAGACTGAGACGGAGATTGCCTGGGCTATCTAATTAAGATCAAAGTTTTAAAAAAAGAAATCTTTTTTTTTTTTTTTTTTTTACAATCTTTTCTTCTCTTCACCTATTACTTAGCCACAGTGTTGCCTGTAGAAGGCATGCTGTTCATGGATTCAGTTTGTGTGAGAAGATACTCAAGTACAGTGTTGCAAAAGTAGGTACTCCCAGGTGTCGGTTACAGCTTTTGTTTTGGCACTGGAATGGAATCAGGGACCGTGCACATGTTAAACCGGTGTCCTGCCACGGAGATACACCTTTTCCCCCTTTCATTCAATCTAGGAGATTAGAAAGCAAAAAGGCAAAACAGGATAGATTCTCCTCATATTCTCTAAGTATGGGCAAACAGCCATGGCTTCCCAAAGAAAGGCTAACGGCTGGTGAGACTCTCATGGAGACCTTCATGGAGACCTGGCTGGACTTTTCTGAGTGGCTTTTCTCCTTCAAGTGGGCATAGGTGTGAGAGCCCTGATGCAGAAGAGAAGTGCCCTGGTTGCCATCTGCAGGACAGAAATGTATAGTTGTTTGCATACATACTCTTGAACCTTTCTTAAAAGGCTCTCAGGCAGTGGAATAACCAACTAAAGAAAATGAAAAAAAATGGGGGTTTTATTCTATTATCAGATGATTTGAGAAAAGGTCTGGCTGTGTAGCCAGCCGTGGATGGCCTAGAGCTCATTATATAGACCTTGCTGGTCTCAAACTTACCTGCCTGCATCAGACTCCCAAGTGATGGACTTGCAGGTGGGCACCACCATAGCTAGCTAACATTCCTGAGTTGGGGGTCTTTAATGGTACATGGAATATTAACTTCTTAGAAGCCACATTTCTTTATAAGTAGGCAAAAGAAAAGCTGGTATTATAAATGGAACATCTGCCCAGTTAGAACTCATGTAGCCCGGGCCATTTGCCACAAATCAGCCTTGATATTTGTCCAGTTTCTAAGCGGCATTCATCCTAGGTATTGGTTTGGGAAAACTGGTGTTAGTAGGAAAAGATCCACCTGTAGCCAGACATACCTATAATCCCAGCATTTGGAAGGCCAAGGCCAGGAGGATTACCATGGGTTTGGAACTAGCCTGGACTTTCATAGTGAGTTTAAGGCCAGTGAGGGCTATAGTGTAAGAAACTCAAAAGACAAAGCAAGAGTCAGTGTGCTCACTGCTCTCATTACAGGCATCCTTAGAAAGGTCTAGAAGTGTTCCAGCTTAGAGGACATTGGCTCCACCCATTCCTCAACCAGTGTTCTGGAAAGCAGGACTCAGACTCTGACGTAGGACTCACTCTTCTAGCCGACGCCATCGCCAAACTCCTAATTGCAGAAGTCCCTCTGAGAAGCTTGCGTGGTTAAGTCTAGCTTTGAGCAAAAGCGTACTACTTTAGGAAATGGAATGGCTGTACTTAGATCAGGAATCAGTGAAGCAGGTGTTGATTGATTTGATGGGTCCTCTTCTTTTTCCTGACAATTTGAGAGCTTTGAAGGGTGGTATTTTCTGTGCATCGAAAGGAATGAGAATTTTAACTACCGCTGCCGGCGCTGATACTGTTGAAAGAAATGGGAAAAATCACATCTGTGTGCGCGTGTGTGTGTGTGTGTGTGTGTGTGTGTGTGTGTGTGTGTCCCTGTCCGTCCGTCCGTCCGTCCGTCTGTCCATCCATCTGTCCGTCTGTCCATGTCTCTGTGTGTGATGTGGTGTGGTATGCGGCAGGGGACTTCACCACTCTGTGCCAGTGAATACCATCAATATTCCCATCTCTTCAGATCCTGGACTCAGTTACTTCCCGATCCCCTTCACATGGCTCCAATCAGAAATCACATGGGCCCCTTGAGCTTGAACTTGGGACTAAGCATAAAGTTGACATTATCACACTCACTTCCACTGGCTTCTCGTTTAGAGATACCGCTTGGTTGGCGACTTGACCCCTGTCTGCTGCTGGGTACCTCGTCTTCCTTTTCTTTCTCTACCCACAGTGCAGTGGTTTCTCCTGTGGGATGATTTGCAGTTTACTGATTCCTTCCACTCCCTGGCCCGTGCGTCATTTCAGGCTTCCATGTCACTTGCCTGTGCTCCCGTTGCCCCCTCCACAAGGAGTATTCTTTTCTGTTGCTGATGGTGCGTCCTGAGACAGGAGCTCAGGAAGCACAGGCTGCCCTCCATCTTGATTCGTCTGAAGCCAAGGATGACATTGAACTTGTGATCCTTCTGCTTCTATTTCCCAAGCACTGGGATTACAGCTCTCTGTTTTGTCTGGATTTTATACAGAACTGAGGATTAAGCCCAGGGCTCCCCAACACACCAGGCAATCACTGGACCATCGACCAGATCCGCAGCATTTATTCCAGTTTCGCAAAAAC
This sequence comes from Tokudaia tokunoshimensis, assembly GCA_036184795.1. NCBI lineage: Eukaryota > Metazoa > Chordata > Mammalia > Rodentia > Muridae > Tokudaia > Tokudaia tokunoshimensis. The sequence continues at coordinate 18,503,864 of BTHU01000022.1, forward strand.
TGTAAAAAGGAGTTTATGAAAATGCTTGGATCTAATGTTAAATTATTTAAACCAAACAACTTTGGTTAAACCTTTGATCCTGGAAAACTTAACAACAGAGAACCAGGTCTTCTCTGTTGTAACCATCTTCGTAAAGTTACTAGAATTCGCCTTTCTAGCTGTTCCATGACATCTAGGATGATAGCCGCCAAATCGGGGAATCCAGGCTAATGGCACTTGCTGTACTGGCAGCATTGCGTGACTGTGTGGGATTTTCAAAGCGAATTTAAAAAGTCAAGACTGGATAACATTAAAAAGGTTGACGTAACATTTTCAGTTTTGAAAGGCTACCCTGCTCCAGGAATACGCTTGTTGCTTTTTTTTTCTGTTTCCCTCCGCTTCTAAGAATTCTATTTGGCTAAAATACCAAAAGAGAAAAAAAAAATCTTGGCTTAGGTAAATGAAAGGTCATCTCCAAAATTAATTTTTATTCTCTAAGAGTTCCTTTATAAAAGAAAGCAGGATGGATTTTTTTAAGGGAAAAAATATTACATTAAAAACGTCACTCAAAAACTTCACTTCTTATATCATAATCAAAGAATTTGGGGTTTTTTTGGCAGTGAGTCTGTGAGGCATGTATACGCCTTTTTAAATAGTATTTTTATTTGTGTGTATGTGTACATGTGTGTAGATGCTCTTGGAGCTAGAGTTACTGGCAACTGGGGGCACCCTTTCCCCCAATATAGGTGCTAGGAATTGAATTCATGTCTTGTAGAAGAAGAAGTGTTCTTAACCACTGAGCCATCTCCCCAGCCTCCAGTTACATGTCTTAAGCTACATTTTCATGTTTTTAATTCTACAGTACACATAATGTATTTTTCCTATTAATTCTTTATTTTGCATCAGTAAGTAGGAAAGTGTTTTCCTGGATAAATTTCACCTTGAAATTTGCCAGGTGTTTTTATTTTTGCTTTTGCATGATGTGCTAATGCAACCTCCAGTCTCTTTGTCTATAGAATCAAGACAAAAGTTGGTCTGTTCCTGGATTCATTAAGGGGACAGTCTTCCTGTGCTGGTTATAGACTGACTTGGACACATACAATATCATACCATTCTGGAGCATGTTATAGAATTTGACACTTGTCTGTCCTGCACAGTTGAAGTACTAAAATGCAGATGTTTCAGCTTCCTTTTTTTCAATGTTTTTATTAAAGTTCATTTATTTTGTGTGGATACACATATACATATACATATACATATACATATACATATACATATACATATACATATACATATACATATACATATGTATATGTGCATGGCACAGCTCCAGAGTGGAGGTCAGAGAATAACTTGCAGGAGTTTGTTCTATCCTCCTACCATATAGGTCCTGAGGCTTGAACTCGGGTCATCAGCCTTGGCAGCAAGCTCTTTTACTGACTGAGCCCTCTGGCCAGCCCTAAGCATCTTACTTTTCTTTCCCAAGCAATGCATTCGGTTCAAATCCAGATCTTTAACTTGGTTCAAAGATGGCTCAAGGCATCCAGCCTGGCTGAGGTGAATAAGCCCATCCAGGCACATTACCCCTTAGTTATTCTCTGATGGCTGTCCCGTGGCTAAGGGCTACTTCTGTTCATCATATCTGAGGAGGCGCTGACTCGTACTCTACCCTTATGTGATCCTGAATACCGCATGAGGAACACAGGGGAAGGCAACAGACTCCTGCCATTTTCATTACAGATTCAGATGCTAACCAGTATTGTAGGCCCTTCTCCAGAACTGCCTTCCACAGACTCTCTAGACCAGTCTGTATGGTGACATTGTGGCTGCTGGTGATCTAAGGATGCCTGGCAGCGCACAGACAGAGGCACCTCTGAGTAGGATGAGGTCCTGACTTCCATCTCCAGTGAACTCTCTCCCTAACATCCCTGTTGTAGTAGCTTCAATTAGGGAAGGCAAGAAAGAGAAGTGAAGAGGCTCTTCATATGTGGTACTGTCCTCATGGCTGTGGCAGAGTACTTAACAAAATCAGCCTAAGGGCAGAAGGGCTTAATTTAGCTCATGGTTGGAGGGCACAGCCCATTATGGTGTATGAGGCCTAGTAGCCGGGTCAACTCAAAGCTGGGTCAACGGGAGTTGACTGCATCCAGTCAGGAAGCTGAGGAGATGACAGTTACCACTCTACCCACTCTCTCCCCTGTATTCTGCTGAGGAGGACCCCAGCCCATGGAAGGGTACCGTCCATGTCCCCAGAGGAGGGCTGTCTTTGCATCTCATTTAAGGTTCACTGGAAACATCCTCACAGACATATGCAGCAGTGTGTCTCCTAGGTGGCTCCTGCTCTTGGCAAACTGTCATTCAAGAGTAAGTGTGCAGCCTCTATACAGACTAGAGTACTTTAATGCTTCATGTCGAGCAAGCTACTTACTAAGCCTCAGCTTATCCATCTGAAAGGTAAGAAAAAAAAATAAGACATTTACCTACCAGAGCTATAAAATCCATCTGAGGTAAGGAATGTAAAGCTTTCTCCAAATGTTGGGTCTCACAGGGTTCAGTTAGTGACTTCATAATAAAAAATGCCCACTCTGCCCCAAGTGTTTTCCTTCAAAGTTAGGTCAGTTCTCACCCAGGGAAAGGAGTGAGTGAGCTCCATTAGGCAAAATGAAACAGCCCTGTGGGCACACAGAGCACAGATGAGGAGACTGTGAAAGATGACAGGAAGCCATTGTGAGACGTGGTAAAGTATCCATTCACTCAGAGAGAATACCTACAACAGCCCAAAGAAATGACTCCATGGGTCGTCATGGGTGAGCCACTGAGCCTATATGGGTTCCTCATGGAAGCGTAAATGAATGGCTACTTACAGCAACATTAAAACCTGGAAGAGCCTGTCCCCAGAGCATTCCCAACAAAGCTTTGGAAAAGACCCTTGGCACATCGCCCTACCCAATTACTATATGTCTTAGTTAGGGTATTACTGCTGTGAACAGACACCATGACCAAGGCAACTCTTAGAAGGACAACATACAATGCTAGCTTATAGGTTCACAGGTTCAGTCCATTATCATCAAGGCAGGAAGCATGGCAGTGTGCAGGCAGGTATAGTGTAGGAGGAGCTGAGAGTTCTACATCTTCATCTGCAGGCTGCTAGCAGAATACTGGCTCTCAGACAGCTAGGATGAGGGTCTTAAAGCCCATGCCCACAGTGACACACCTACTCTAACAGGACCACACCTTCTAATATGCCACTCCCTGGGCCGAGCATATAACACACCATCACACTATATAAGTTATTCTTGTACAGGTCTCATCTCCTTTCATCCTCACGGGATGTCTTAAAGACGTATTAACTTTCCATTTAAGTTATATGTTATTATAATGGCAGGCGTTGTTGGGACTGGAGACTGTTACCCAGTTTGTAGTCGGTGAAGCTAGGATTCAAACCCAGAATCCTAGTTTGCCTGCTCTTCTCAGTCTCCACACTGGCTTCTCCTGGCTTAACTTCTTGTTGCTAAGCAGGCAGCCTCTTGCTCTCCACTGAAGCCCCGCAAGGATAAGATCGCCTTTGCAGAGGTTGATGGGGAAGAAGAAATTGTTTTCAACTGTCCTCAGGACCAGCGTTAGCCTAAGTGATGCTGCTGGCAGGTGGCCATTTGCAGGAGGCAGTCAAATTAGCCGCTGGTATGAGCCCAGCATCCTAGACTGAACCTGCAAAGGGAGTTTGCCCTTCACACTAAATAGATTTGGGAGCAAGTGCCTAGCAGGAGCCCTGGATATTTAAGGCAAGCACTTTGCTTCCTCCATCTGATTGAGTCCAGATTCATTATAGCACTCAGAGCCGTAGCAGCGAACAATGCAGCGTGGGGCCCCAAGGCCACCTGGTCCGGACAGAGGAAGTTTAGTCCATAGTACCAAAAGCCATGGCCAGTGAAGTCATGAGAGAATTATTATGCAGATTTGACCTAAATTTATATTAGATTTATTGGAGTTGTCTGTACTGTGACAACCTGCTCTAAGATTTGCTAAAATATGAAATCGTTTGAGTGTGTCTCACTTGGGAGTAGGGAGTGTTTGGCAACCATGCTGGCGTGGGTTTACAGGTACTTAGCTTATCCACGGCTGGACCCACATTGCAGGCATGGACACGGCTACCTTCACCTTATCGCTGAGTAGTCAGACTAGTAACATCTCCAGCCTTACCTGGAACTTGCCTGATCTCATTATCTTGAGAGAGACAGTGAGCTTATAACACTATCTAGGGATCTAGCTGACACTTCAGATGTGCTACATTCAAACTCTCCTTAATTTGATCATTTTATTCTATGTATCTATCTATGAATCTATCTTCTATCCACTCTATCTATCTATCTATCTATCTATCTATCTATCTATCTATCTATCTACTTAGCTATCTTGTATATTTGCATGTATCTATCTATCTTTTATATATCTCTCTATGGGTCTAGTTATCTGTCTATTTGTCTATCTATCTTGTATGTATGATGTATGTATGTATCTGTCTATCCTTTATAAATCTCTATATTGGTCTGTCTTTTATCTATCTTCTATGTATCTGTCTGTCTATCTATCTATCTTATATGTATATCTATTTCTGTATATATACACATACACACATGTGATTTATTTTAGACAGGGCCTCATATAGCCCAGTCTATGTCAGCTTGCTGACAAGGATGGCCTTGAATTTCAGTCATCCTCTCTCTATCTCCTGAGTGCTGGGGATATAAGTATGTGCCACCACACACATGCCAGGGCTTTATGCATGCTAGGTGAGTACTCTGTCACTGTGCTACGCTCCCATCGTGTGTGTGTGTGTGTGTGTGTATTTAAATTAGGGCAATTACACTTTGTATCCTTTGATCCAGGACCCCACCAAGATGTCATGATATGAAGATGCTCAAGTCCATGATATAGAATCACACAGAACCTGCAGATGCTACACGAATGTCCCTCATACACTTTAATCCATCCCTAGATTGATTATAATACCTAAAACCATCTCAGTCTTATGAAAATAATTCTTATTTAGCATTGTTAAGAGAATAATGACAAAAAATTTCTATGCAGAAAATATAGTTGCAATTTTTTCATTGTAGATCTTTTCTGTTTGCTGTTGGTTGAACATATGAAAGCAGACTGCCTAGATATAAAAAGCCAACTACAAACAGATACACACACACACAAACATATATACCACACACACACCACACACACACACACACACACACCACATGCACACATGCCACACACCACATATACACACATCATACATACCACAGACACCACATACACACATACCACACACCACACACACCATACACACACATGCAAACACCACACACACACACACACACACCACACACACTACATACATACACACCACACACCACATACCACACACACTACATACATACACACCACACACCACATACCACACACACCACACACATACCACATACCACACACACACCACATACCACACACACACCATACACACACACACCACACACCACATACCACACACACCACACACACAACATACACACACACACACCACACCATATACCACACACACACACACACCATACCATGCACCATGCATCACATACACCACATACTACACACCCACCACACACACACCACACATACCACATACCACACACACACACACACACACACACACACACACCACTCACACTCATACACAAACACACACACCATACACACACCATACACACCACACACCACTCTCCTCCCCCCTCTTCCCCCTCCCTTCCCCTACTCTTCCTCCCTTCCTTCTCCTCTTCCTCCTCTCCCTCCCTCATCTTCCCTTTCCTCTCCCTTCCCTCATCCTCGTCCTCCTCCTCTTCCTCCTCCTCCTCCTCCTCCTCCTCCTCCTCCTCCTCCTCCTCCTCCTTCTTCTTCTTCTTCTTCTTCTTCTTCTTCTTCTTCTTCTTCTTCTTCTTCTTCTTCTTCTTCTCTGTAGTCACTACCGAGATGTGTTGGAAGGCTCGGAGCATAGCTCAGTAGTAGAGCACCTGCTTAGGTTGCACAAGGTCCTGGCTTTGATCCCCACCACTACAGGAACATAATGTACTAGCATCTTCTATGCCAGTGAATGGTTCTCATGCTCCCAATAATGTGACCCTTTAACACAGTTCCTCATGTTATGGTGATCATCCTCCCAACCATAAAATTATTTCCTTGCTACTTTATAACTATTAATTTGCTACTCTTACAAATTACAATGTAAGGATCTGCTGTGTGACCCCCAAAGGGGCCATGACCCACACGTTGAGAACTGCTGCTCTACACGGATTGGATTCCAGGTGTTAGATGGAGATGCAGGAACAGAACAATGGAGTGCTGTTGAGAGCTTTCTCCTCTGCCTTGACCAACTTCAGGGCTTCTGTGTGCCTTCCTATCACTTCTGCTTCTCATTGTAGCCGCCAGCCTTAGGTGGACCGCAGCGCTAATCCAACATGCTCTCCAAGGAACCTGAAGACGGGTCTCCACAATTGACTGTGTAACAGATGGCATGGGACTATAGGTTTTACTTTCATTCATTAACAGCTTAGCTAAAACTGCCTGTAAATATTTCTGTTTGGCCACTTGAGGTCAACAAAAATGTGTCCCAAAAAATTCACAGTAACCAAGCATTGAGGAGAGAATGTGGAGATGTGCTTGGATCTTCACCCCTGAGACTTGGGCAGGGCAGAATCTTGAAGCTAGGGTTCCTCTACTTCCAAATCCTTTCTTTTTCTTTCTTCCCGAGACAGGGTTTCTCTGTGTAGCCCTGGCTATCCTAGAACTCACTCTGTAGACCAGGTTAGCCTTGAACTCAGAAATCTACCTGCCTCTGCCTCCCAAGTGCTGGGATTAAAGGCGTGCACTGCCAAAGCCTTGCATAGGCCCTTCAGAAACCCCGTCGCTGATTCTTAGGATAATTTTGTAAGCTGTTGCTTCCAAAGACTGCCTCTACCACAGCACTGTTCAACCCCTTGCCTAACTTCTGTAAGTTTCAGGCCTGGTCGACTGAATCCTTCCCTGATGATGAATATGCATAAGCTGGGCCCACGCATATGCTAATGAAATATATTCAAATTTCTTTCCTACTAGTTTAGGAAATTTAGAATAATTTTTTTTTTTTTTTTTTTGCCAGCCTGCAAAATAGGCAAATGAAAGGGCTGTGTGGAGCCTCCCTCCACAAGGTGTTTACAAGGAAACATGTATCTTAGGTACTTAGCAAATAACACGGTTGGGTTTAACTCATAGTGATTGTGCTCTGAGTTTTCCAAACCTGTGAATCATATTTATGACTCATATTTTCAAGGGAATTCCCCCATCTGACTTTCCTCTCAGTTCGAGTCGGGTATACCTTGGCAGACTTGCTTAGGAACTGAGCAAAATTGAGCTGAATAGCTCCTTGGCTTGTCCCACCCCACCTCGAGAAAAATTAATTTCATTGCTACTGTGTGAGACAATTTCTCTGTCCTTCAACATGGTAACTTGAACGTGGGTTTTCCTGCTAGGAAATCACTTGTTGCTGGTGACTGATTTGTTGAAGAGTTGTTGACTTCTAGTGTGCACAATTGGTTTCTTCTTCTTTTTTTCTTCCCGAGTTCCTTTAATGTTCCTAGTCTGTTGTTTGGTAGAAAAGATAATTCAATGTTTATTTTTTTAATGCACCAAATAATAATAATAATAATAAAAGGTAACATTTCCTGCAGGAGCAACACTGGAGAGAAAACACATTGAAAATATAAGCCTGTTTTTAAAAGATGGAATCAAGTACTTGTCTATAAAAAGGTGCTAAATGAATCAGTGGTATCATGTGTCAGTCAATTAAATGCTATGTTAGCTAACTGTAGAGATTTTATGAGAATTGCATTGCTTTGGAAGACCTCCACCCAGGTCTCTTCAACCCCTTGCCTAACTTTATAAACATCAGGCCCAGAAGACCGAATCTTTTCCTGATGGTAAATATGCACAGGCCATGCCTAAGTGGTGTTGTGGTTGTGAGGAATATCAACAGTTGGTGTGGGCAGCAGGCCCCCATGTGTGATGAGGAACAGGGTGACTGCCAATGGTCACGTGCTTTGTCCACCCCAGGTAAGTCTGCTCCAGTGGTCTGCTTGGCAACAAAACACTTCTCCATGACATAGAAGCCCTACGGGGTTGGGAAATGAGAGAAACAGGGAAGACAAGACAGCGGAGAGTGGGAAACCTGATTGCGTGGGAGGAAGGAGCTGGTTAATGGTGTGGCTTTCAGTTCCTGCTTCGATTCTAACATCGTGAGCTTGGGAAAGCTACTCATTTCTCTGGAATTCGTGCCCTCCCTCGGAAGAGGAAGGCTGTCGTCTCCAGGTGATGCACAGAGGATCCCTTCAAGAAAGGAAATTCTGTGTGTCTCAGGCAGAAGAGAGCGGACTCGTGTGGGTGATGGAATCAGGGTGTAAATGAGACTGGCAGTGGGACCATAGTGATGCTGAGGGTGGCCTAGATCCCAAGGTAGGACTGGTGACGTGGATGAGATGGGAAACTGTTTGGCATGCAAGCGTGAAGACGTGAGTCAGATTCCCAACACCCTTTTAAAAAGCCAGGAGTGTTGACACAAGCCCTTAAACCCGAGCCCTAGGATGATAGAGCTAAGTGGGCTAAATGGCTGGCTAGCCAGACTCGCTTTAGTTATGCATTCTGGGTTCCAGTGAGAGATCCCCGACACCACCACTCCCAATGAGGCGGAAAGTCTACATCCGTGGACTCACATCCTCATACAAAGATGCCCACATTCCCCTAGACACTTTTTTAAAGAACCCACACGGGCTATGATTTCTTTCAATGATTAGTGACTTTTACAGAGGACGACCAGTCTGAGTTCTGGCGAACCGGCTTGCATCTTGAACACCCTTCCCTGGGATCCATATTTTCCATTCATAACTGTGTCCCTGCTCCTTCCCCAGAGCAGCAGCCTCCGCTTTGACTCTGTCCTCTGTGTGTGATTGGTTTTCCTTAATCCGTCCTCTGGGTGTGATTGGTTTTCCTGCCTCCTGTCCATTCCACATCTGCCCCTGTCTTTCAGATGTTTCTGGAAGCCCAGGGGGCACAGTCAGTTGTCTCCTTTACTCTGAAGTCCCGTTGAGTTGACTTCTCTTTCGAATCCGGGCCCAGTGGTTTATCTTGTCAGGGTCCTGCATAAAGAATCATCCCTGTTACGTGTGTTTTTCCCACGAGTTCTGCACATCTGAATGAGGGCTGCCATCAGCTGCAGGGCTTGAGGTCAAACTCGCAGAGTCTTAGCCCAGGCAGCCACTCGCTTCTTGATGGCTCCTTTTCCAGGCAGTACCTTAGAATAGCCCCACATCTCTAGAGTTTAATGATAAGTGATGGACACCAGTGGAAACTTAAACCCAAGTGACAGACCAGCGGTGTGAATACTAGTGGTCAGACAAGCACTGGACATTTTTTTGGAATGCTTATATGTATCCACGCATCGTGCTGAGTTCTTGATAGCAGACATTTTCTGCATCCTCAATTGTGTTTCTGCGCACTGTGCCGAGTACATGCGCACTGATCATTCTATCACCCACACATACAGCCCAGATATCTAATTCTCAAGACAGCTCATTGCCTGCCTCCCCCCCCCCAACCCTTTTCCCAGATGAGGAAACCGAGACTCAGAGAGAGAAGTCATTTGCTCAAGCTTATACAAGAGGTCTATGCAGATTAACTTTTATGCTTTAGAGAAATCCAAGATGATGTTAACTGACAACCCCATCTACTGATGACATTGAATCCAGAACTGTGTAAGGGTAGGTAGGTTTGGATGGGGTAAAGTGATTTTTTTTGTAAGAAGAAAGAAGCAGGACAGGATATAGCTCAGTTAACAGAGCCCTTGTCTAGCATGCTTGAAACTTTGGGTTCTAGTCCCAGCATATCATAAATTGGGCAGCATATTCCTATAATCCTAGCCAGTCGGAGGTGGAAGCAAAGAGATCAAGGGCAACCTGCTTCACAAATATAATGAGAGAAAGGGGGGGGGGAGGGAAGGATGGAGGGAGGGAGGGAGGGAGAGAGAAAGAGAGAGAGAGAGAGAGAGAGAGAGAGAGAGAGAGAGAGAGAGAGAGAGAGAATGAGCGAGCTCAGGTCAGTCACCACCCCCCACCCGCCTGCAGGTTTGTTCCATTGAGCTGAGGAATGTCCCCGCCTCGAATGACATCCAGGTGGTATAAATGGAAAAGTGACAAATTATTCCTTCACTCTAGTGTAGGCATTGCTGTAATTAGTAGCAAGTTGGAACCTTAGGGGGAAAAAAAAATCTCACCAGAGTGTGAAGATGCATTCTAATGCCTCAGTCTGCAAAGTAAATAAAGTGTCACACCAGTAGCCTGCCCCGAGGCCACTTCTCCCTAGGTTCCCTTCCCTGAGTGGCAGGAGTGTCACACTCTGTCTCCAGCTTCCCCTGGGCTCCCGTTAATTAGCTCTGAGACTTGGTCTGTAGTCTGTAGAAAGAGTTCAGGACATGTGTGGTGCCAGCCTGCCTGGACAGCGTGGGCGATGTGCCTTTCTCATACTCTGTTTCGCACTGGCAACATGTAACCCACAGACGAGGCAGCTGCCTCTGGAAGGAGCAGAGGTGATGGAGGCTAGAGTTGGCAGACTGCTTGCATAGTCATGGCGGGTGACTGATAACCAGTAACAGACTCCAACATGGGCTAGAAGTGGACCTGGGTGTGTGGGCGAATGATGTAAAACCATTACAAGGAAGAATAATGTAGGTCATAGGGCTTGTTTCAGGGACCTTCCCTTCCAAAACAGGAAAAGAAAAACAAAATATCAGAAGAGATTTCTCCTGGCTTCACTGACTAGCCTGGTCCTTGCTATGCAGGTCAGGCTAGCCTAGAACTTTCCTGCCTCAGCTACAGAAGTACTAAATTTCAGTTGCATGCCACCATGCCTGGCTCTAAATTTTATTTTTAGATTTTTTGTTTTCATTTTACTGTATGTGTATGGGGGTGTTTTGCCTGAATGTGTGACTATGCTCCATATCCATGCAATACCCTAGGAGACCAGAAGAGGGCGTCAGATACCCCATAGCTGGAGTTATAGACAGTTGTGAGGGTCCATGTGGGATGAAGAGGGCCCTCTGCAGAAGCTGAGAGTCCCCTTAACTGCTGAGTCATTCCTCCAGCCCAGATTATTTTATATATAATGTTCTTTGTTTGGAATACGGCAACATCTTAGATCTACAGTCTGTTAAAAAAGAACTTCACAGAACAAGGATCTTGATTTCTCTGTGGAAATAGGAGGAGCTATTTGCTTTGCTGGTTGGCTGTTCTCGGCTCAGACTGAACCCAGGTCTTTCTCTGTGTTATAAAACTCTACTGGCTGCATCCCCAGCCCTCTGTTTAGTCTTTGAGATAGGTTTTGAGTTTGCTAAGTTGACCAGGCTAGCTTTCAGCTCAGTCTGTAGTCCAGGCACATCCTGGGAGCCTCCTACATAAGTGATTATTAATTATTTATTTTTCCACTCTTAAACTGTACTTGTTTGTTGAACTTCACATTGGCAGGCAATTTCTTGTTTTCTACAAGTTTCCATAGAAGTTGCTATGTGTGAAACCTGAGACATGGGATGCTGGCATAGCAAGTCTTCTGTTCTATTGTTTACACGCATTATTAAGATCCCTCCCACCTTTGGGAGTACAGTAGGGGCAGTACAGAGACTGCCTTTTCTGTCTTGGCAACCATAACACCCCCATCCTAAGGGTCTCCATGATCTAGTACCTCTGTTCCAGGCTACATACCTGCCTGCAAGATAAGATAGGTTCTTAGACAATGGGGGAAAATCTTGTCCTTATGAATTCAAATGAAACCATCCGAGAGCAATGTGTCTTTTTCTTTTTTCCTGTCTTAAGCTACACTAGCATGACAGACTTGTAATGCCCGTGACAGATGCTCACACGCAATTCTTAGAAGCGCTCCTTAGAACTGCTGTGTAGTGCTGTCTAGCAGTGAACCACGGTGCAGGCAGCCCTCGCATGAGTACACTGCTTCAGTCCCTTTCACACCGAGGTGTCCCCAAGCATATGGAACACAGGGCCAGGGGCAGGAGATTCTTTGGGAAAAGAACAGTGAATGGGGGTGGGTGGGTAGACATAGTGTGCATAAGCCATTATTCATTGACCAAAAAGGTTAGTGACCAAAGCAAGAACCTCTCATTAGGAGCAGTCATTAACTACACAGTAGATACAGCGAAAGCTGGGCTCATTTTCAAGCATGGGCTTAGTACCAAGAGTCAGTCTTTGCTTTCTCATGGTCCTTCCTCAGAGGCCTGGCATATAGTTTACCTATGAAAAACTGAACATTACCTTCAAGAGTACATGGAGTGTCTAATGTTGGGAATCCGAATAAGAATGGTTATTGGCTCATCATTCTGGGGATGGTCTGTGGCTGGGGTGGAAGTTTGAAATCACCTTGGGATTTGGGACACTGAGTTCAACTGCTTAAAACTAAAGAAAGGAGAGTCCTGAAGTGCTGAAAGAGAAGCGGTGAGGTAGGTGTCCTGGAGACTTTAGAAACGGATGAAGGGGGTCCAGGGAGATAGTTCAGTACGGTGCTTTTCATGCAAGTATGAGGACTTGAGTTCAAGTTCAGTCCTCAGGACTCGTGTGAAAAGCCTCATGTCCAGTCATGAGAAGGCGTGTGCTGGTAGCCCCAGTGCTGGGAAAGGGGAGACAGGCAGATCTCTGGGGCTTGTTAATAACCTGGATACAGAGGTTAGCCTATTCAGAGCACTCCAGGCTGGGAAGGAAGGCTCTACACACGCTGTCACACACATGTAAACACCAGAGAGACAGAGAGAGACAGACAGAGAGACAGAGTTAGAGACAGACAGACAGACAGACAGACAGACACAGAGGCAGACACAGAGATAGACACACTGAGAGAAAGACAGAGAGAGAGAGACAGAGATAGAGAGAGAGAGAATGTCCATTAGACTTCAGATGGGTTGAGTCACTCATATTCTATCATTGGAGGGTTATAGGATTTAGGTTCATGACACCCATGTGATGTTAATTCCTTGGAACAGATTAAGAGCCAATCAAAGTGCGACACTTAATATCTAAGGAACAAATGTGGTTATCATTTGTTATTAAGATTTGTCCCCACATATGACTCAAAGTGCCCATTTTTCTAAATCCACTCCTACTTATAACTACCAACTGTCTGAGGGAGGCATTGTGTTCAGGGTACTAGACCACTAGGTTAATGCTACATTGAGAAGAAGAATGGGCTGGTGTCAAACAGTCATGAGTTCAAATCCAGGTTCTGCTACCTATAATGTGTAAGTCCTGGGCAAGTTGATTGCACCCTTTGAGATGCAATGGTACAATGAGAATAATAATCTGCTTCAAAGGACTGCTGTATTGAAAATAGCCGGCGCTGTGCCTGGTGCACTCAAGTACCTATGACTTATTTTAATGATCAACTTAGAGGAGAGGTAAACTTTCTTCTCACTGTGTGCTAATAGCCACGGTGCAATGGGGTCCAATGTGAGGTACCTTGAGATTTCTGCTGTAGAGGAAATGCAAAGTATTATGGATACATTTCTGGCAGACATATGAGCCATTTACATAATGAAACCTCTCTAAGATTCTTTCTATTAATAGCCAGCCTTCGAAGTATCAATCTGACCATTTTGTATTTAGAATCATTCTCTCCATGAACATGAGCTGACAAGTATCATTATCTCCTTGCTTTCATATCCAAGTGTTTGTGATTTTGTGGCTTCTTAACTTGTTCAATTACTGCCTGAGAACTTCATTTTTAAAGAATGTGCCAAGGTTGGGGAAGGAAAGACACAACTTATTTTCTGCTGTGTGGAGTCACAGCCGAGTAGGCAGTTTGGTTCTGCACGGACCTTGTAGAACTGAGCCCTCTAAAGCCAGCATGCCTTAGTGGCATCTTTTGCATGGAAAGAATCACTTCTCTTAGCTTCACTGAGATCACTGAGAATCAACCCACTGAGTATGTCAGCGAGGGGCTGCACATATATGTGCACCATGTGCTCATCCACTCACTGGGGCCCTTGGATTTCCTAAGGGATGTGACTCTATTATTGGGGGCAGAGTCACTGCTGAGTGGGACTACTGGTGTAATCACAGCAACAGCATGGTTTACATCATCCCCTTAGAAGAGTGTGAGCCAGTCTTCCCTGCTTGTCTGGGATGTCCATCAAGGGAGTCAACAGGTGTAGAGGGCCTGAGGATATTTAGCATGAATGAGGATGAGGGAATCCCTGTGGTTTCCTGGAGGTGTGTCCTACATGCCATTCTCGCTCCATGAGCCTGTCTGTGCAGATATGACCTAGATGGTGGTCACACACACACACACACACACACACACAAATACACAAAGACACAGACACACACACACACACAAATACACACACACACACAAAGACACAGACAGACAGACACACAAATACACACATAAAGACACAGACAGACACACAAATACACACAAAGACACAGACAGACAGATACACAAATATACACACACAAACACATAGACACACCCACAAAGACACATACAGAGACACATAGACACACACAGACACATAGACACATACCTACACACACAGACACACCCAAATACACACACACTCAAATCACACACAAATACACATACTCAAATACACACACAGACACAGAGGCACACATACACAAACACTGACACAGAGAGAGACAGATAGAGACATACACACACACACAGAATACTTTTGTGGGAAACTTTCACATCGTAAATTTTAAAAATTGTCTCTTTTGTTTTTGAGATTGTAATTACATCACTTCCCTTTCCCTTCCTCTCTCCAAGCCCTCCTATAGACCCCTTCTTGCTCTCTTTTAAACTCATGGTTATCCTTTTTCGCTCCTTGTTATCGAAGGCATATGTGTATATATGCCTATCTGTATAAATACGTATTCTTAAATACAACCTGTTTACTTGTGTGTATTTTTTCAGGGCTGACCATTAGGTATTGGAGAAAGGATTGGTGGCTTTTCCCTAGGGAAAAATGATCTGGACAGTCCTTAGTTGCCTTAGTCAGTCCTTTGTCTAGGGCTGAGGCCTGAAGTGGCTTCCCCAACCCACATTAGCATGTCTCCTGCTGTGGCCCTTACTCAGCTCAGGTTTAGGTACTGATGTTGGTGAGATTTTATAGGTGTAGTTTCTGACCTACCTGAGAGCCACAGTCTAGCAGGAGATGCCCCTACCTCTGGCATTTACAGTCTTCCTGCCCCCTCTTCCACAGCTTCCTGAGCTTTGGATACAGGAGATGTTTTGTGAAAGCTGAACGAATCTTCAAAACTTGCTCTTTCCATAAGAAGATTGTACAGCCCACACAACCAGATTGGACAAATATTAAAAAAAAAAAAACAAAACAGGAAAGCAAAATATTATATAAGCTTTGTATCATCTTGCTAGCTGTACTGAGATTGAACCAAGGGCTGGGCAAGTGTGAGGTGCATCTGAAGTTTCATAGACTTTGCCTGTTGTAGCTCCAAACTGACTCCGATCTAGGCTTTGCCTTGAACTTGTGACCTACTTAACTACGTGTGTAGCTAGGATTATAAGTCTAGGCTACCAGACCTGGCTGAAATAATATATAAATTAAGTAAAGACAATCTTATATTTAGTTTTTGGAATATGCTTTTACCAAAGAATGTGCACTTCTCTGTTGTCAGTCCATGAATCCTACTAGATCACCTTCTGAGGAACATTGGTAAGTGCCCAGTGGTGGCCCATGAATTTTAGGAAAGGGAATAGTTGCTCCTCAGGTTATGTATAATGAAGACAAAGGGAGCAGACAATCTCACAAATCGAATCTAGAAAGGTCTAGCACCTCAGGTGTTGGGGTCATGTGTTAATCAATTTTCACTACTAGGAAAAAATAATGAGAGAATCGGTTTCTAAAGAGGAAGGGTTGGGTCGCCATCCTGGAGGTTTCGGTTTATAATCGGTATCCTCATTCATTGCCTTTGGGACTGTGTGTCAAGGCCGTGCATCATGGCAGGGACATGTGTGGAACAAGATCTGCCCACTTCATGGCTAGTAAGGACCACAAGGAAGAAGAGGATACTGCAGTTGTATAGTGTCCTTCCAGGGTATGACCCTAATGGCCCGAGGAACTCCAAACATGCCCCATCTCCTTAGTGTTCTGTAACATTGCCAAAGTGCTCACGACCAAGCCAAGATGTGGACCTTTGGGGGCAAATTTCTAGACCCAGACTACAGCAAGCATATAGACAGACTAACAAGGACTGAATTTAGTCCCCTGTGCATCCATTCCTACAGAGGTTGAACCAAGAATGTGACTTCTATTATCTTGGGCCAGTGTTGGAGATTTTGTAATCATTAGTGCTAATATTAGTGGAGAAAACACTTAAGATGTCTCATGTTTGATCGCCGTTACTTCTCTTTGCTGGCCTCTGGAGTGGCCCTTTTCTGGTTGGAGGACGCTGAGATCACACCACACATGGAATCAATTGCCAGTTTGTTCTTGTTTGTTCTTTACCGTGCGTGGCTTGCTGCCCACAAGGTGAAGTCCCTCAGTGTGTGACAGTCTGGTGGAGCTGAGTTGTGGGGCACATGTCCACGTGGTAGGCGATGCCAAAGGAAGATCCTGTCTTCGGTAGGATGTCGGAGGGTATTCATGGGAAACTTGAGGAGCCTCCTGTGATGACTCATTGTAGCCAGAGAAAAGCAGCTGTTTCCCAAGGAAGTCATGAGCTCATTATGGAGAATGATATAAAGTTCCAGGTCCCCTGGCCCTGGGCGTTCTTATGATCCAAATGTCTGCATTTAAAGGGAAAAAGCAAAGAACAGGCTTAACCAAGATGTCAGATTGGGACAAGTGGGCAAATATCTCACTCCTTCTCACCCAGCTTTCTGCTACTTCACTCTGACTTTCTGACATGAGCATCTCTCAGTCCTCAATAAGGCCTTGTTGGCTTTCTGTGTCAGTTTTCTAGGGCTACTGTAACAAGATGCCCCAAGGATGGCTGAAAAGAGAGACATTTGTTCCCTCTGACTGGAGGTGAGGTGTCTGAGATAAAAGCTCAGCAGAGCCAAGTTCTGGGATGTTTCTTTTTGGCTTGTTGACTGAATTCTTGAATCTTCATGTCATCTTCTTGGGTGTTTTATTTTAATCTCTTCATGCAACAATATCAGTCATACTGGGTTAGGGACCACCCATACAACCTCAGTTTACCTTAACTCTTTCTTGAAAGGTCTGGGAGACTTGATTGCCACTCTCTATGTTTTGGTCTTGAATATACTGATTCAACCAAGGTTTAAAAATAATTTGTCATTTTTTTTTAAAAGGTACTTATTTTACATGTGTATGTGGAGATGTCTGAGTATTTGTATGTGTACCATAAGTGTACAGGAATTCACAGAGGTCAGAAGAGGTTCCAGAACCCCTAAACTAGAGTGACAGACCGTTGTAAGCTGTTATGTGGGTGCTGAGAATTGAACCTGAGTCCTCTGAAAGAGCAGGGAATGCTCTTGACCACGGAACCATCTCTCTGGCCCATGGAGTATGTAGCTTCATTGAGAATCCCATGCCATTTTAACAGAAATGATTTGGACACCTATGGTTTTAGCCTCCATCAATCAAAGGGGCCAGAATCTGTCTTCCTCAGGTTCCAAAGGCGGATGGAGTGGTTGGGTGTCGAGCGACCAGGAGTTAGGGTTTTATAGGCGCTATTATCTCTTCAGATGAGCTCCAGCAGACTCTTCAACCGTTAATTTTTACCGTAATACGCAGGTGGCTAAATCACGATTTTAGTGCCGAAAATGTTTTTTAATTGCTTGTCGTATGCCAAGCCTCGTTCTAGGCACTGGGGGTAACCTCTGCAAATGAGCTGCTGCTTGCCAGGTTTGTGGGACGTAGCATATGGGTGAGCTCCAGGTGCGTGGTAGTAGATCCTTGAGGCTTACATTCGCATCGATGCGAGCTGGTTTTTATCTCTTAGGAGATATTGGGACTTTTATGAGTCTGGAGGATGTGATAACTGGAGTTCTGAAGAGGAAAGTCTCCAAAGAGGACACCAGACTTGTTGTAAATCTGTCCTACCAGCATGTAATGTTTGCTCGGAAGCTGGCTGACGTATGTGTACTCTGCATTTTTTTTTTTGAGGGCAGAGCTGCTATTTTTACCCTCTAGTAGTGTTCTGATGACTCCTTGAGAATGTGGTTGCCACAGGCAGCACCAGCTGTTTCTTTCCTGGGTCCATATCTTAGGCATATTTTTGTCCTCAATTTCTGGCATTATGCCCACCTGGCATTTAGTAGGTCTTTGGTAAATATTTGCTGAATTACGTGTGCCGATGGAAAGGCTTGCTTGCTGGGTGTGTGACTCCTTCTTCTCTGTGACAAACCCCTTGCTTCTCCAAGAAGCAGCTTCTCAGCAGGAGCCATGTGTGTGACTCACACTTGGTCTGGCTGATTCAGCATGGCCCCCAAGTCCCTAGGCCATTCAGAGCAGCCTGTCATCCTGGAACCACTGAGGATTCTCAGAGTGACGATGGGTATTGCACACACAGGTTGATATAGAGATGTGCACTGGAAAACACTAACTCCTTGAGCAGAACAGAATAAGTATGGAATGAATATAATAATTGGGTTGGGGCCCTGGGCCTAGATGATGCCCCAAGCCTTGCTGGGGGAGGGGGCAACAGGGGTGTGTGTGGCGAGTACTCTTTGTTTCTCTCTCATGGCCTTCATTATAGAGTCACTGAGAAGTGACTTAAGGTGAACTGTAAAAGGGGATGTGACACTTGTGTGATAGATGTGGGAGTGGGTGTGGGAAGGTTGTTCCAGGCATAAAAAAAAAAGTGTCATCAAAGAGTCTTGGCTTGGCTGGTTTTCCATTTCCAGTAATCGCTGACAGTTTTTATTGTTTAACGTTTTTTCAAAGTGTCCTCTCGGCACCTAGGGATGTTCAAAACGCAAGCATTTTCATGGGAGCGGCTCTGCCAGATGATAGGTGATGAGTTCTGGGCTCAGCAGCGGAAGTGGAGTTGGCAGTCCCAGTGTTGATGGGAATTTAAATATACAGGAGTCAAAAACATTCAGGAGTTCAAGTTTAAATGGTGAATGTGCCCCAGTCCCCTAGGGTACACAGCAGTAGCATGTTCTGCATTTGTGGCAGATTGTGTTAAGTTTAAGCCCTTGTTTTTGCAAAGCCTTTCTGTCAAGGTCAACATGTGAGCAGTGACTTTCAGCTTTCTTGGCTCTTGTAGCCTTATCCACTGCTTAGACTGCTAAAGCGTTTATGGATCAAGGGTCAATATTGTCATAAAAATACGGACTCTGCCTCGCTCAGGCTGTGGTGCGGAATCTATTTGATGTGGAGACAGGTCTCTGCCTGAGTGTGACTTCGTACTGATGCAAAACAGTGGCTTCTGCATTTGGACGACATGTAGATGCCATGGAATTTACCATTGTGTGTCTGTCTTTAAACTGTTTAGTGATTTAAATGCCTCCAGATTGCTGTGCGGGCCACGACCACCACCATCTCCAGAACCATGATGGGTGACTGATAGGTCAACTTGTTGAGATCTAGACTCACATGGGAGATGGGCTGAATGGATGCCTGTGGGGTATTACCTCCATTAGGCTAATCAAAAGGAGAAGACCTTTCCACTCTGGGTGGCACCATTCCCTAGGCTAGGAACTTGGCTGTATACAAAGGAGACAGTAAGTTGAGTACAAGCATTTATCACGCTCTGCTTCCTTACTGTGGATCTTTGTGACCAGATACTTCAAGCTCTTGCTGCCAGGACTCCCCTACTGTGATGGATTGTACCTTGAACTGTGACCAGAATAAGCCCTCTCTCCCATAAGTGGCTTATGTCAGGGTGTTATATCAAATCAACAGGAGAAGAAAGTGAGACAAGATCCATTTTAATTTTGCAAAATCAAACTATATTTTAGATAACAATTCTTCTACACCCTGCTCGGTCCCTGGCTACTACTATTTAACTTTCTGCCTCCGTGATATTAATCCCTTAGAAGAGCCAATCAAATGGCCCGAGACATGGTTGAGGGTAGAGGTGCTTGATCTCAGGGTGACAACTGGAATCCACATGGTAGAAGGAGAAAGCCCACTCCTGCAAACTGTCCTCTGACCTACACATCTGTGCATGGACACATACACAGGAAATAACTCTAAACAAGTGTTTAAAAAATCAGTGTGATTCAAATAGTATTGTCATTTCATAATGGCTTATTTTTCTTAGCTGGTATATTTTTGGTAATAGCATCATTAGGCAATAATCTATACATCACTAAAGGTAAATTTTTTAAAGTAATTTTAGTCTCTTTTCTGTAGTTTCCAAAAATATACATGTTTGGTTTTTTTCTTTAAACTGTTTAAAATGTATGTGTTTAGTGCATGGTCTCTCTCTCTCTCTCTCTCTCTCTCTCTCTCTCTCTCTCTTTCTCTCTCTCACACACACACATACACACACACACTCTTTGTGTGTGTATTTATATACATAGTGTATGTATATGTGGGGCATGTCCATTATATATATATGTGATATGAATATGGTGATATATATAGTATATGTATATGATATATTGGTGTAATATAAATGTGTGCATGTATGAGATGAGATATGTGGTGTGTGTATGTGTGCGTGGTATATATGTTTGTGTGACATGTTTATGAATGGTGTGGTATGTGTGTATGTGATGTTTGTATGGTGTGTATATGTAGGGTGTGTGTATGTGTGTGTGTGTGTTGATATCAGGTGTTTGTGTGGGTTCACAGAAGCCAGAGAAGGATGCCAGGTACCCTGCTCTATCGCTCTGAACCTTATTCCCTTCAGACAGAGTTTCTCACTGAACCTGCATGTAGGCTAGTGGCCAACCACCCTGGGTGATTTCCTGAAGGGCTACAGTTACAGGTGTGCAGTGGACCACATCTGACTTCTTATTTGGAGACTGAGGATTTTAACTCCAATGTGCATGCTTGCTCAGCCAACAGTTTTACCCAGTGAGCCACCTCCTGTCCCCCGATTATATGATCACTATTTGTCAAGTCCAGTAAGAAAAGTCCTAGGAAATAAACAAGAGTAGAAAGTTGGAAATGACCAAACCATGCTCACAGTATTCTAATCAATTCAGGGAGCCCCACAATGTTTGGTTTTCATGTTTCTTTTCATTTAAGCGATGCCATCTTCCTCCTCACAGCGTCTGATGGTGCATCTGATGCGCGTGTAGTGTCTGCATGTGCATAGGGACATAGGGACACAGGGACATAGGAACATGATGCATATGTTGTGGAGACTATTGGCTGATGTCAAGTGACCTCTGGCCTGGTGGGCCAGTGAGCTCTGGGGATCCATCTGCAAGGTCTGGATTTGGATTTGCAGGGGTCTCTGCAAATACCATGGCCAGCAAACTGTTGATCATTGAGGAGCAAGAAGACAGGTTCAGCAAGACTTGGTAGCTGGCATTGGTTCAAACTTCAAGACGCTGACCTCCAGTAGTTTATTTCAAGCATATTTAAGCATAGCTCAATTTGGGGGAAAAAAAATTCCTGGCAATAATTAACTCAATCCCATGTGCACCGCAAAGCTTAAGATATGACTATGTTGAAACTTCTTATAAAGTACAAGTAACATTTTCTAGAAAGGTAGGCTCTAAAGATTGAGATAAACAAACTCAAGATAAGGGTCAGAGGGAGGATCCAGCATGGCCTGGCCACACAGATAGCATAAAGGTCACCAGGCTATTAACCATATCTGCTTCCAGCCTCCTGGGCAGAAAATAGGTTATACATCTCCTCCTTTGAAGTGACAGTCTGTGTGTTAACATTCCTGGTTCTCCTAGAGCTTATCTATGAACACAGAACCTCTGTACCTCCTACATGATTTGACCAGACTATTGGCTGTGATGGTACATGAGTTATTTGAGGTCTATAATTCCCATAAAATAAACAGATCTCTATATGAAAAATGACCCCAGGCATGGTACAGGCATGGTGACCCAAATCTGTAATTCAGTATTTGGAAGGTAGTGGCAGGAGGCCTAGGCTGAGAAACCCTGTCTCAAAAAATTCAAAACAGACAAGCATATAAAACAGTAATCTTTAAAAAGGAAGAAAAGTGGCATTTTATGTCTCCTTGCTTCTGGGAAAGGTATTCGTTGGTATAGTTATTTAGGAAAGTGGGCATTTTCCAGGGAAGATAAGTGTGCACATATGCATTTTAGTTACACAGCTTTCCCATTGAAAAACCACTATGCGTGTGTGCTATGAGCCATGGAGGGTGTTCATTACAATCTTAACTATGTTAATGATTTCAAAATTCCGAGCCAAACTGAGTGTTTAGCAGAGTAAACAGTATCCAAGCACGTGGCCTTGGAATGGCTCAGCAAGTAAGGCTACGAAACTGAAGACCAGTATTCAGTCTCCGGGACCCACATGGGAGAAAAAGAGAACCGCTTGTCACAAGTTGTCCTCTGTACTGTGCCACACATTTATCTACATATACATATATATATATATACACACACACACATATATCATATTAAAAAGCGCATTATGATATACAATCAAATAATAGGATAGTATACAATACCAACATTGAATAATCTGTAGCTAGTAATTCAGAAAAGTCACAAGAGGCCCGTATTAAACCACAAGGATGTCAGTTACGGGGGAAAAAGTATCTTACACTGTGAATGTACATATATGTGACTAAACAACTCACTTTTCGCCCTGAAACAGGTAACAAAAGCCTGGAAGCTTAGAGTGGCTTCCATTAAAATTCATATCCCTCTGTTTTGAGAGTATCTATGGAAATGAAAGCTACCAACTATTTCTGCCATTTCAGTGTTCACATGCGATTTTTTTCCAAGTGCCCTCCACAGAAAGTCTCTAAAATATCACATGTACTCTGCTGGCAGGCTGCAAACCAACAGAAAGATGGCTGGGTAAAAAGGAACTCATGCACGCAGAATATTTTTATCTTTAAAAAAAACATTACATTCATTCCTGAAATAGAATATTTGGAGAGGAGCTTTTCGTGAATGATGGTAGATTGAAGGCTGTATCTAAAAATAGAGCTGCAAACTTTAATAAATGAAAATTAGGGTCCTAATCAGTGCTTTATGGACTCAGCACTGATCATGTCACTCACTGCTTTAGTTGATGTCGGCTACGCCTCTTCTAGTTCTGTTATTTGCCTGTTGGGTTGTGATGAGTCCCATCGACACATCACTACCACTATCACTACTGTCCCTATCATCACCACCAGCAACAGCAACAGCACCACCACCATCAGTACTACTACCACCATCAACATCACTATCAACATCAGCACCATTACCTTCAGCAGCACCTCTGTCAGCATCACCAACATCAGCATCATCAGGATATCACCCCCAGCACATGCTTTTCTGGGTTCCGGGATAATGTTTATAAATATCCCACTTAACAGATGCATGATCCTGCCTTACTCTAATGTAACACCCTCTGCCAATTTCCATTATTAGACCCTATGATGGTTTGTATATGCTCAGGCCAGGGAGTGGTACTATCAGGAGATGTGGCCTTGTTGGAGTAGGTGTGTCACTGTGGGAGTGGGCTTTAATACCCTAGTCCTAACTGCCTGGTAGACAGTCTTCCACTAGCAGCCTTCAGATGAAGATGTAGAGCTCTCAGCTCCTCCTGCACCATGCCTGCGTGGACGCTGCCATACTACTGCCTTGATGATAATGGACTGAACCTCTGAACCTGTCAACCAGCTTCAATTAAATGTTGTCTTTATAAGACTTGCATTGGCCATGGTGTCTGTTCACAGCAGTAAAACCCTAAGACACATCCTTTCAACTGGCTGCATTTTTCGCTGCTGCATGGACAGGTACTTGTTCATCTCCGTTCGTTTGAGAGCTTAACAGTCTGTGTAAGCAAAGCTGTACCCATTTCTTTCAAACCTGTATCTCCAGAGTTTGGATCTAGACCTCCCGTGTCTGGAGGCACGATAATTATACACTGAGTGTATGTGCAATTAAATTGACCCAGTAACTCTGTGCTAATACTACTTAACGTTCTACAGACTCAAACAACAGAGGCTCAGTGTGTAAATAACTTGCCCATATTTGCTCAGCTTGTGAGTAATGGGGACTATAATTCGAAGTCATTGTGCCTGCCATCAAGGCCATTTGCCCAACAGCTCCATTTTGCTATCTGTCATTTGCTGCTGTATAGAGGATTCTCTTTTCATATAATCGAATCATCATTTTGTTTCGCTCCTTGAATTCACCTTTCTAGCACAGAATCATGTTCTGTTTAGGATCAATTCTTTTTGCATGTTCAAAGGTAACCCCCCCTCCCCCGCCCCCTTTCAGCCTGGGTTGCTGTCAGCCCTCTGTAGCTCACTCAAGGCTGGCTCCTGGCATTGTCTGGGCTCTAAAGCTCTGTTGGTATGTGGACGCTGCAGGCCTGCTTCAAGTAGGAAGCATTCCCAGGTAATCCATGGGGCAGCATTATCTCTGCAATGCATGCAGCATCATGCCGCGTCTAATGGCATCTAATGACCTTGGGTCTGAGCAGGTGCTGACTTGTGACCCGTGCTCATTTGTCACTTTCTACATTGTGAGATATACAGGGAAGAGGAAGAAGCAGAGGGCCTCTCCTGGATGTCTGGAGACCGTTAGCAATGCATGCAGCATTTACTCTTGTAATTGTCCTTTGTTTGTTCTGGGATACAAGGGCCAGCTTTGAAGTTAAAAATAAAACAACTATTGTTAGACACTGAAGTGGTCACCCTTTATAGTTGAGCCTCAGGTCCGGATGAGTCACTGCAAAGACTCCTCCTGGAATTTTTGCAGGGCTGGCCAGTGGACTGGATAAATGCTAGAGTCTTTAATTGGGCTGTACCAAATCCCTTCCTGGCTCCTTTTGATTTGAGGGGGAGACTCAGGGGCTCTCAGGAGCTAGGCAAATCTCACATCACTTAGGCCCAACCAGACCCAGACCCAGACCTCTTGATAGAGCCCATTCTCTTTGCCTAGCTAGTCTCCCTCTACACTAGTGGTTCAAAGCCTTCCTAATGCTGCGGCCCTTTAATATAGTTCCTTATGTTGTGGTGACTCCCAGGCATAAAACTGTCATGTCGCTACCTCATGCCTGTAATTTTGCTACTGTTATGAATTGTAACATAAATATCTGACATGCAGGATATCCAATAAAAAAACACCCACGTGGCCGAGACCCAGAGGTTGAGAACCACTGCGCTGACCCTTGTTCACCTTGCTGTAGAGCTGTCTATTTCCTGCATACCGAAATTCATTCTTAGGTCCTGTGCTAGCCGTGGTTATCAGCAGCCCATTCTCCTTGAGATACTTGGTTTCTCTGTCAATCACTTCTTTGGACTTGGTTTGACTTAACAGTATTCAGAGTGGCTCTGTTAAAGACTTCATGTTATCTGTCGCTTTTTCTCCTTCTCCTTCCCTTCATATATATGTGTGTGTGTGTGTGCGTGTGTGTGTGTGCGCATGCATGTGTGTATGTATATGTCTATATAATGTGCGTGTATATGCATATGTATATATGTGCATATACATGTATGTAATATATATTTATGTGTGTATATGTATATATGTGTACATATATGTATTGGATGTATACAATGTGTCCATATATGTATGTCATGTGTATGTATATGTAATGTGTGTATATATGTGTATATGTGTATGTTTCTGTGTGTGTTTTGCCTGTATGAGTGGGTACCACCTATATGCAGTGCCCATGGGATCCAGAAGAGGGTATCAGAACCCTTAAAACCAGAATTACAGATAGTTACAGGGTACTATGTGGGTGCTGTGAATCAAAGTTGAGTCCTTTGGAAGAGCAGCCAATGTTCTCAGCTGCTAAGCCACCTGTCTAGTCCTTTTTATTTGCTTACAAAGCACTTCTTCACTCTGTATCCCAGGCTGCCCTTGAGCTCACTACATATTCCAGGTTTCTGTTACACTTGGGGCAATCATCCTGCCTTAGACTTACTTCTCAGTCTCAGACTCACAAGTATGTGGATAACATGTGTGAGCTACTATGCCTGTCTATGCTGTTCATACCTCTCAGAATCCTAGCATCCTCAGACATGAAGGTCTCCATCTTGGCAGGTGTGTGTGTGTGTATGTGTGTGTGTGTGTGTGTGTGTGTGTTAAAAAAAAACCAAAAACCAAAAACTGTGTTTATTACTTCATACCTTCAGCCTTTGGAGACTTCTACTTTCATCTGGCAATTAAATAAGCCATGAATTCATTCTACTGTAAAAGTTTAAAATCAAACTAGTAAGTATCTATCTATTTATGTATCTATCTATCATCTGTCTATCTACCTACCTATGTATCGAACTATAGTCCTTCTCTAACATCTACCTATAGTTAATATTTTACAACATCAATTCCATTTATTAATAAGATCTTAATAAATAGGAAGCAGGGCCACAGGCTTTCCCTGTGGACTCCCTGACTATGCTAATTTCTGCTATCTCCTGTTTCCTCAGCTCTTCATTGATCTCCCACATGAAGAAGGGAGAATCTTCTTTTATATTTGGTACCTTAACACTAGTGCCCAAGAGGAAACTAGAAATACCCAGGGGAGGGTTGAAGAGATGACTCAGTTGGTAAAGTGTTTGATGTGCAAGCTTGCGGACCTGAGTTTGAGTCCTAGACTCCATGTGAAAAAGCCAGGTGTGATGGAGTATGCTTATAACCCTGGTGCTCCAGAGGTGGAGAGAGAGGAGTTTCCCTGGAGGTCACTGGCCAAGCGGTGTAGTCTAGTTGGTGAATTCTGGACCAGTGAGAGACCCTGTCTCAAAGTGGACTGTGACTGAGGAAACCACTACATGTAAGATTTCCATCAACACACACATATACCACACATACACACACACACACACACACATACATACATACATACATACATGCAAACACATACTACACATACACACATACATATATACACACACATACCACACATATGCACACATATATACATACATGCTTACACTTGCATATACATACATGCATACATACAAATATATACATACATCCACACATACCACACATACACACATATACATACATACACACATATACATACATACACACATATACATACATACATACATACACACATACCACACATATTCATACATACACACACATATATACACACATATACATACACACATACACACATACCACACATACATACATATATACACATACATACATATATACACACATACCACACATACATATGCATACATACATACATACACATACCACACATACCACACATGCACACATACACATACATACATACATACACACATACATACCACACATACCACACATGCACACATACATACACACACATGCACACACACACACACACACACAACCCAAAATGATTCACAGATCCTCCCAGAATAGTGAAAGATAGGATCCTGCCAAAAAATACATGCTGGTATTTGGTGAACTTTTCCCATGACCCAGGGACTGTGCTGAATGCTCTACAATACTGTGCACAAGTTCAGGTATAGCCATACAGTGACTATATCAGCATTTCTTAAAACATAAGTAATGTGAACATACAGGATAGAAGACTGACTCCAGACTCTACTCCACCCACTGTATATAGCTTCCCTGATAATATAAATATGTATTATAAATATATAAAAATATAACTATATAAAAATTTATATATAAATATATACAAATATAATTTTAATAAATTATATGTATATATTTATTATATATTGTATATTTAATTTTATATATATATATATTTCGCTTAGGAAAAATGGGCATACAAAACTAACAAACGAAAAGTCACACAAGGCCCTGAGGCTAGAGATCATATTTCCAGTTTGTTTTAAGCTGGGATGTGTCATTGGAGAGCTGCCACCATCCCTGGTCGGCGCTGTGTGCGATGCTCCGTCATCTCCAAGCCCTCAGAGCACCGCTCGTGCCGCCTATTGATGTCTATACTTCTAATTTCCACCAGGGAAGACTGCATAATTCACATAGGTCTCCCAGTACTCTACTTGCTCAGCAGGTAATTCTCTTAGAGCTTTGCTGTAGCTATGAATGCCATGGTGGACTTCCTTGAACATATGTCAACTTTGAACATCTCTGGTTATGGTCTGTGGGGAAAATGTCAAGAATGAGAACTGTTGGGCTAGGAAATAAGGTCCGTCCGTCCGTCCGTCCGTCCGTCTGTCTGTTGCTTTGGCCATGTTGTATGCTTAAGGCCAACTGGCCCATGAGCTTCTGACTGACTCGTCTCTCTCTAGCTCTGCTCTCATTGTAAGGACATCGGGATTGCAGATGTACACCAGCACCATTTTTTTTTTAAAAAGACATGTTTGTTTCTTTTTCTGTGTATGTATATGTGCCTGAGTGTATGTGCACCGCTTGTATCCGATGCCCCTGTGGAGGCCAGAAGAGGACATTGTGTCCTGTGAAGCTATGCAGCGTGGTATGGGTACTGCGAACAGAGCCTGGCTCTTCTGGAAGAGCAGCTTAGTCCTCTTTGCTCTTGAGTCGTTTATTCAATCCCAACATCTGTGTTTTTAGAATAGATTCTGGCCATCAAATTAAAGTCAATCAGGCTTGCATAGTAAGTGCTTTTGCTTACTTTGTAATAGAGGCCATTACAAGGTTTTTGGTACACATTATTACATGGAGATAAATGTTCACATATTTGAGATCTGGACTGCGAGCATAAAACAGAAACAAGCAAAAGCAATGCCAACGTGATATGTCCAAACTTATTCCGCCACTGGCTTAATTGGTAAAGTGCTTGCTTTGTGCTGAGATCGATTCTAGCACCCACGTGAAAAAAGACATGTCCCTGCAACCCCAGCTTTCCAGAGAGGCAGAGACCTCTGGGTTAATGAGAGATCCCATCTCAAATAACAAGGATGTAGGCTGGCTACAGCTCAGCCAGTAAATGTGCTTGCTGCCAAACTTGCCAATCTGAGTTTCATCTCCAGAACCCATGTGGCAGACAGAAGAAGACCTGACTCTTGCACCTGGATCTCTGACCTCTGCACACATGCAACCCACCCTCCCCTAAATAAATAAATAAAGGTTGAAAAAATTAAAAACAGCAAGTTAATTTTTAAGTTTTAACTTTCATAATTTCCTTATGTTTATAATTTTACAACTATAGATGGGCATTTCCTCCCCATCACCCCCCCATTTCCCCTCACTAGTAATCCAGCCTAGCCTTGAACTCAAGCTCCAACTCCCTTAGCCTATATTGCACTTATAGTACAGGTGTCTATCGCCATACTTGTTCCTAATGTACTTTTATGTAGTAATTTTTCTGATCTGGCATTTAACATAAAATACTTTCTTTTTCTAGAAAAAAAAATCTGACATCTATATTTTAAGCTTTATTAACAGGGCATCAAACATAGGGCATTCTTTTTAAAAGCACTTTTTTGCTGTGTGTGTTGGGGGGGGTGGGTAGTAGAGAGTGTGCATGACACTGTACATATGCAGAGGTCAGGGGACAGCCTGTCAGTTCTTTCCCTCCCCCATATAGGTTCTGGGTCCAACCCTGGACATTAGGCTTGGTGGCAGGTGCCTTTCCCTACTAGGCCATCTTGCAAGCCCACATATTCTTAAAACTAAAGGTTATCACTTATATTTGTGGATTTTTTCCCATTCTTCTTTATAAATTTATTTTGGATCATAAGCCTAGCTACTCATCACGTTTTATTTTTTATGTGTTTAAGGCCCACCTTTTGAAGTGTTTTCTATGTACATATTTATGTTTGTCATATTTTGTACAATTCATGTTCTTGTTTTAGTTTCTCGGTTCTTTCCTAATTTCTTGAGCTGATATTTAAATGTTTATGAATGATTTAAAAAATACATAAGGTGGCATCTCCTAAGTCTGTCTGTCTGTCTGTCTGTCTCTCTCTCTCTCACACACACACACGTACACACACACACATGCACACACGCATACTATTTTGGTTTTTCTCAGTCTGCAAATTGTAAACCTCATGAGACCTTACATATGCTTTGAAGACTTTTTAAATATGCAAATTGATTGTAATAACAATACTGATTGTCCATGGATTGTATTCTGCTAGGTCATTCATATGACATTGGGATGTATTAAACTTCCCAGATGCCCCCATACACAACTTCTGATGGTCTTGCGTGTGCTCCCATTCAGAAGCGGAATGCTGTAGAGATCAGGTTTCTGCCAGCACACGATCCATGCTTATCACGTCGCCTTGTCTAGAACCTCGTTTAAGTTTTATCTGACTACTTTCCCAATTATTAAAAGCATATGGCAGGAACCTTCCTTTCTCCGAATCTGGGCTTGTTTTCCTCAGCCTCTGTCATGCTGTACCACCTTGGCAGGTCAGATATTAACTTTTCTTTCTAAGACACCCTTTGTCTGTAAGAAGTTCACCCCTGTTAAACGTTTTAGCTCTTTAATTCTGATTTTAAATGAACCTTGTAGCTGTCACCTTCAAGTGCAAAGCTTCCTGGTATCCCTCTGCCCCGATCTCTCTTCTTTTAACTTTTATGTGTTTCTCAAAGATGCTACGAGGCTATTCTTAATTTATGACCTCATCTGGGAGTCTTTTACTTCTTAAAAGAGAATTAATATCTAGCTTCTGTGTTGACAGATGTGTGTGGACAGCCTGGCATTCTTTGTGCTTTTGTGGTTCCTTGATATTCCCATTGTTTTTGATGGTGTGTGTGTGTGTGTGTGTGCATGTGTGTGTGCATGTGTGTGTGTATGTGTGTGTGCCTGTGTGTGTGTGTGCGTGTGAGCAATGTCACAGATCTTGCGGACCTTAGTCACTCCTTGTGTAGATAAGGTTAGCCCATTTTTATTCCTCCTTCAGCTTTCCTCTCCCTTATGATGATAAAGGTAGGCACAGAATGTTCCCTTTAAGAATTGCCTAGATCTTGCGCAGACTCAACATGGGCAGACACAGCTGCTGTGAGTTCACAAAGGCAGTGACCATGCCACGTCAAGGGGACAACATTTCACAGTTCTTCTCCCCATCCCTCATCTCTTACATTCTTTTTTCCCCCTCTTCCAAGATGGTACCTGAGCCTTAGAGGGAGAGGGCTGATATATCGATGTCCCGTCTATGGTTGAGCATGCACAGTTGCTAATTCTCCGCACTTTGAGCAAAATTAAGCCAGTTACGATTCCAACATGCACGGGGTTGGGACTCCTTTGGCTTCACTCTTAGCTGAGGAGCACTGGCAGCTGATGACTGTTGGGGGATGGAGTCATTTCTCCTTGCAGGGGTCGCAATTGGTAGGTTTTCTATTCTCCAGGGATGATATTACCCCCATGGCTACCGCAGACTCAGGGGTTTGGTTGATTTTTTTTTTTTAAAGAGAGGGGCTTGAATTTGGAAGAGAGATGTGTTAGGGGCATGAGGGAGACAGGGAAGAAGTAGGGACTGGATATAATCAAGATACTTTATATGTCTATATATCTATATCTATCTATGGAGAGAGGCATATATGTATCTTTATATATGCCTATCATCTATCTATCTCTACCTATCACCTATCTATATATGCCTGAAATTATGAAAAAAAACCTAAATTTTATAATGTTAAAAAATAAACACTGTTGAAATTTCCCTAGATAACCCAGATAACCTAGATATTATTTTTAATATTTTTTCTTATGTGTATGGCTTCATTGCATATATAAATGTTTTAAAACTACCCCCATTTTTCTTACATTTATAAGGTAAATTTTGTTTGATTGGAGAAGTGTTCCACATCAATTTTTTGTGAAGTTCTTTTGTCTTTTAGATCCTTTAGATCACCTGGGATTTTGATATTTTAGCTTTCATACCTCAGTAGAAATGTGGCTACTCTCTACCCAGCTGTGTGTCAACCAGGGATACACATTCACTTCCTTTCTTCTGTTGTCCTGAGTATGGGCTTTCGTCTTGGTAACCTGCTTAGCCACACCCATGGCTTTCCTCACTGAATGCTATGACATTCTTTCTCTGAGCTCAAAATCCACGTTTTCTCAGGAAATCAGCACATGTCGTTTCCCTGTTTATCGGTCATCTTACGTACATATGCACAGATACCCGTTTTCAATATTTTTCCTTATATAGATTGAAGTCTTTGTTCATTTGTCTGCAGTACTGGAATACAGTGCTCCTTCACTTCAGAAGAGTTTTCTTCCGTTATATCTGTAAGGGCTGTTTCTTTGGTCTACATTTCCGTGACGTCATGAATCTGTACTGCCTTTCTCCTTTGTCTTCTCCCACATTATAGCTTGCCTGACTCCCTCCCCCTGTGCATGTTAGAATCATTTCCCCAGCGTGTTTCTTGCGATGCTGAGCTGACTTTCCTCCTTGTTCCCGTCTCTTCCCTTCCCACTGGTCTTCATGTCAGAGACAGCCAATACTTTTCACAACCCACCTTTGAACAAAACTTTTTACTAAAAGATTAGTGTGCATGCTTTTAGTCTACTTCCTCTTTAATTTAGCTTATCCATACCATTAACCAGAGTTCTTCAGTTTTTATATATTAATTTAAGGCCCACCTTTTTGATACTGTCTTATGCACATTTTTATATTACCTAGTATTTGTGTGAACTTTTATCTTCCTGCTCCAATTCCGTAATCCAGTCCGTTGGTCTTTGTTCTTTTCCTCTGCCAATCATGTCTATGTCTGAACTTCCTTCTTTCTCCTTCAGTTTCAAAAACATGGATGGTATCCTCCAGCCTTAAGACCTTTTGTGAAGCAGCCTCTTTTCTTGATTTCTTGGGAGCTTTCTTCTGTCACCAGGCCCTTGCTTGTTCTCATGTTGCCTGTATTTGGGTGGGTCTATGACTCAGTGACGAGAGGGTTTCCTTGGCATGGAATTCATTCTCAAATGATCTCTGTTCCTTCAGACAACGATTAGGCTCTACTCGATCTCGGTCTAGAGACCAATGCAGGAACCAAAAGACCAACAAGCCTAGGAAGAAGCTGGAGTACTGGGCCATCTCTTCCTTTCTCTGTGGTGGTTTATTTCCAGTCAGTGACGGGTGAGATCACCCCACAAGGGAGAGCCTTCTGATTCTGCATTTCTCCTGGATTCAGGCTTCTCTGCTTGCTGCCTGAGTGGCTCTGAATGGATTCCTTTGACACACAGCCCTACTATCTAAAGAGACACCCTTCATCCTACCTGATCGTCCCAGTACATAGGCTTGATTCTGAAACTTGAGTGTCTTAAATGCGGACGCAGACTTCCTCTTGCTTCCCAGCCTGCCCCCCCCCACTCCAGTCCCCCTCCCCTCCAGCCTGCACTCTTCCAGACTGGGATTATTCTATTTATTCTCCTTCTTGAGATGGAGAATCAAGTGTCACATTTCTGGTCTTGCCTTTTGTGTGATTATTTCTCTGGGCTATGTAACAAAATAGCTTCAGGTTAAAAAGTCCATTCCCTACTCATACCCTTGTGGCTCTGAAGTATTCGTAGAAGCTGTACTCAAAGCTCAGAGCTGGGCGTTCATAAAACACAACCGGAGAGGCTTTCAAATTCACAAAACCACTGATACAATCCTCTTGAATAATGAACTCCCCCAGAACATTTAGCATAGAAAGTAGCCTGTAGAAGGTAAGCTGGTGCCCAGATTGCCAGACACGCAACTTTTATGTATGGAAGCCACACCTGTATCTCCGTAAAGGTCCCCAGGAGTGCCGTGCTACCCAGCCCAATTAGGTGCGCAAAACATCCCAGCCAGCAGCAACCCATTCTGCCCGCAATAATGTTTACGATTCAAAGCGTGGCCTGAGCCGCCTTTTGCACTTTTCCTCATGGCCTTTGCAGCTGGGTTCTGGTTGTTCAGCAGATAATTGCTTCAGCCCAGAAGCTTCAGCAAACCTCACAGTCCCTTCTCTTACTGGAGATGGCAAAGAAAGCCAACAGAATTTTTTTTTTTAAGGAGACAAAGAACAATAGCGTCACATGTCTTTGAGTAAGAGTGAACAAAACAACTCTCTTCACGTCCGAACACAATGCAGTCAAATGACAAAACAAGACCTAGGTCAAGTGCGTGCAGGCAGTGGGAGGGTCACAGGCTTAATGATCCCAGTCAAGGCATATTAAGTGTCTTGTGTTTTCTCTTCTCTCTGGTCGAGAGGCAGTTGTTATCAATAAAAGTGACTTAGAAGATGATGTTTTAGTCCATTGCATGTTTGTGTAAGTAGGGGAGGGTTGATGCTGACCAGAGAGCTTACTGGAAAGTCAGGATTGTTCTAGAGCAGAGGCAGGGCTGCCAGGGGTGTGTAGAGCAGATGCTCAGTTGGAAAATGAAATTAGTAGTTCTTGTTCTGCACATCGTAGTTTCAAATATTACTCTCTAGCCTTCTAAAACAGACACTCCCTAGCCAGGAGGAGTGAGGCACTGTAATCCCAGCCCTTAGGAAGTGGAGGAAGGAGTATCAGAAATGGAGTTTTTCCTCAGATAAATAGCAAGATTGAGACCAATCTAGATTGTGAGACTCTATCTCAGAGAACCAAAATAGAAAGCAAAATTTGAAATAAGAAGGGCTGGGTCACGTGACAGATGTAGATGTCAATAGTGTCGCTTTGGGTTGAAGGGCTGTTATCTACACACCAGGAGGCTGTGAGCATTTCAAGCCAGTGGCACAGATGATCCAGAAACAGGCGGTGTGAGCTGCGAGCCTGAGACTAACCAGGTGATCTAATATTTAGAGGCTAGATGTGACAAATGAGGAAAAAGTCATTACAAATGAAGGGCATGGTTTGTACAAACAAGAGTACTCTTATTTGAAGGTTTCCTTGGTCCCGACTGGTATATTACTGTATTTCAAGAGTTGGCTTCCGGCAGGTGACCACGGTTGCTGAGGTAGGAGGGTACAGTGGTAGGTGTTTGAGACGCTGTGTGGAAAATGGAGAGGTTCCTCTGATGGCTGTTATACTTCAGCACTGATCTTCTGTGCTGGGATCCAGCCCTGGGTCTTTCATATGCAGGTGTTTGACCATTGAGGGACACCCCTAGCCTTTGAAGGGGGCCTAGGGAAACAGCTTGTATCAGGTCACCGTTGCTTCCTCCCCATGCTCAGACCTGGGCAGAGGACCTTACGAGGAGCCCCGTTTACAAGTTTCTAGCCTAAGAGATTGAGTTTTCATGTCTCATCCCACCATACCTCCGCTCTTTCAGGTGGGATTGTACTCCTGGCGCCAACATGGAAAACCTTGGCAGAGGTAGGGGGTTTGTAGAACTGGGTCTTCTGTCCCTCATGCCACCTCCTGCTGT
Source organism: Tokudaia tokunoshimensis (assembly GCA_036184795.1). Lineage (NCBI taxonomy): Eukaryota > Metazoa > Chordata > Mammalia > Rodentia > Muridae > Tokudaia > Tokudaia tokunoshimensis. The sequence continues at coordinate 18,539,245 of BTHU01000022.1, forward strand.
GATCCAGAGAGACTCTTTGGGGGCAGAAGCAAGGCCCTTGTGAATTCTTTTCTAAAAACTTAGGCTGTATTTATCTTGTGTGGGAAGCAGGCCAGCACAGGCCACGGGGCGTGTGGAGAGCGGAGGAACTCGTGGGAATTGGTTCTCTCCTTCATGGGCTCCAGGTGATGAAGCTAAGATCGTTGGGGATGTGCTTTCTCCTCTTCCTACTCAGCTTGCAGAGTGTCCAGCCCACTGATGCGAGCCACCATTCCTGCCTCATTTGTACTTGGTTTTTAAAATTCAACCTCTGAACAAAGCCTGGGTCAGCAGCAGGTTTTTGCAAACTTTCCCTCCTAGGGTGGGGACTGAGGGAGCCGTGTGTTTCTCTCCCTTCTTGGTTGCCTACTTACCTCAACACCTGCCTTTCCTTATATAATATTCTTCCCTTACTTACCCAGCCTGGCGGGGGGGGGGGAGGGCGGGGGCAGGGATGCTATCCATGATCAAGAGACTATGTTTTCCACCACTTTCTGGCAGTCAGAGTTAATTAAGGCTTTTGTATACTCTACCTAGGGATCATTAGCAGTTCCAACTTGAAAATTTGTAGCTGACTCAAACTGGGTTCTGGGATGAATGTATGGCGTTGTATCTATACTGTTGAGCCATCCTTAGGCAATGGGTTGCAGGGAGAAGAGAGAGAAAAATGGCAGAGTTAGGCTTTTAGGTAGGCTTTAGCAGGAGAACAATACTCAGAGCTCCTGTAAGGGGCGCATGGCTACGGGGTGGACCCAAGCTCTTAGGCATTCCAGAACTGCTATAATAGGGTTGTCCCTCCTGAACTAGATTTGATTCTGGGGGTGCAGAGCCTTAGCAGAAGTCTATCCCCTCAACTGCTGTGAATTCCCTGCACTTGAACTCTTCTGCGTCCCAAGAGTGGTCTTTAAGATGATGTGGCTGGCCAGGATGTATCATTATGTCCTAACTGGTACACCGACGACATCATACCACGTCCACGTCTCTTCTAATTTGGAAGTGAGTAACGCACACTCAGGCCCTGTCTGGAACATGAACCCAGTTGGTGATTTCAAAGCATCTCCAACCTTCTGACAGGCTTTAACACGCACTGAAACATTTTGAAAGTCCGGAGCATGACTTTCCCTGTTTACCCATTCAGAACCTCCACTGCCGACTGATGCCATGGGGGAAAGGAAAGGAAAGCTTTTGATGTGTTGCTTTAAAAATTAAAAGGTTTAAAAGTAGTTTTTTTTTCTTTTTAAGGAGGCAAACAATGAGTGAAGTGTATTCCTAAAGAGACAATAGGGTGATTCAAGACTGTTAATGGCTTGGGAGGATGGGAGGGGTGGAGAGGAATTAGGAAAGGGAGACCTCAGGGGCTTTAGGAGGCCCCTTTGGGGGAAAGGGAGAAACTCTCCAAGGTAAACTTCACTTTCCCCTTTAGTCTGCATAAAACAGAGGGTGCCCATCCATTCACTGGGGCCAAAATAGACCTGTGGGAGGCGTGTTGTACTTTGCCTTACCCTGAGCACACTGAAGGCATTTCTCTAAGGGGGTAACAGGGCCTTAAGTCCTTTAGCATGGATTGGGGAGAGCTATAATATGTTCAAGAACCCTGAAATGCATGAGGATCTGCTACTCGATGAATAGATTCCACCTGCAGACAAAACAATTTTCTACTTGCATTACTTGCAAGTTGCAAACAGGTGGGTGTTAAGTAACTGGCCAGCTCTCTGGTTGTATCCTGGTCTAAGGTCAGAATGAGGGTAAAAGGATGGTTTTTATCAATGTTATTGGAGGAATAGAAATAAGCCGGAAGTCCTCAGGGAGTCCTGCCCTACCTCCCATCCTGGGTCCTAAAGGTGCATGTCTCTCTTACTGTGGTATCAGAAAGATTTTGGGTGAGTCTTCTGCTTCCCATTCTCCTAGGGCCAAAACATTAACATTCTGCTTTAATATCAAGGTGGAGGGATTTTGTCCCTTTCTGATCTCACCAACTACCCTCACTTTTGATGCGCTGTTCTAATCTTATCTTGTCTGCCCTAGATTTTCAGCTTTCCAAATTGTACGGAGACTGCACAGAAAGGCAAATACGGCGGCCAATAGACAGCCCCGTCCCCCAAGATGAGTCGTTTTTATAAGCAGCAAAGGTTTGCTGCAGGCTCCGGGCCTCACTTCTGCCCTCGTGGCTGCCATTTCTCTCTGATTGGCGTGCGCATTTGAGCTGGATAGAAGCTGTTTCTTGATTCATAGCTTCGAGGTGATTAAGCTTGCGGAAACACTTCAAGGCCATTACTCTCATTCACTTATTCCAGACAAACATTTGTTGTTGAATGAATAGTGACTTTGATTTTAAGAACACCACCCAAGCATAGAACACGGGCAGCCTGCAGATAGCAATTTTTTGATTTGCGCTCCTAAAGGAACTTCATTAGCAAACTCTCATGAATCTTGAACCTCCAGGAGAATAATCCCTGCCTTTGTTGGAGTTTTAAATTTAGAATAATCAGACAATAGTCAGACATTCTGTTCAAAGCCTTCCTTCTAGGCTACCCATTTATTATCCCCACTCTTAAGAGGAGATGGATTTGATTAGTGAGGAGCACTCACTCGGGGGATTTTTTTTTTTTTTTTTGCATAGCTAATACCAGGGAGACATTTTCTAAAAGTTGTGTCTGCTGCCTAATATTATTAGACGGGCAACTTTTAATTATCTGTGTTAATGTAGCGTAATCATCGGTGTGTAGACTCCAGGTTCATTTCCTTTGGCATTGGGGAGAACTGTAGGACGCTTTTGTTTTTTTTTTTTGTGTGTGGTTTTGCGTAGACGTTAAAATGGCACTGTGTTCTTTGTAGGTGCAGTTCACACAGGGAGAAAGGAAACCGGATAGGAAGGGTCGGCTGGCTATCTAAGATGTGTTGCCGATAGCACACAGCTTGTGTCGTGTGGGGCTATGAATGGAGGTGTGAGGATGTTGTTAGTGTGTGTGCACATGCCTGTGTGTGTGCATATGCCTGTGTGTGTGCATATGTGTGGAGGCTAGAGGTCAATTTCAAGTAGCATCCCTTGGACACTACCACTTTATTTTTTTGAGACAATGTCTCTACGTGGCCTGGAAACCTGCCTCTTAGTCTAGGCCAGTTAACCTTCAAGTTGCCCCCAGTGTTGGGGTTACGAGAGCACCACCCCAGCTGGCTGTAAAGGCATTTTTTAAGTGTGGGCTCTGGAGATGGGACTCAGAACCTCTTACTTGCAAGGCAAGTATTTTACAAACTGGGTCATCTTTCCAGTCCTATTAATCTTGGTTATTGGTACAAAAATAACCATGATTCATTTATTACAGTTTCATAAGAAAAAACAAATCATACCATCACATTCAAGATTTCCATGTATGATGAGATATTCATTTTGAAGGTTGTTTTGCTTTTGAGACAGGGTCTTAATATGCATCTCCTAGTGCCCTTAAACTATCAGTGATCCTCCTGCCCCAGGAGGAAGAGATTACAGGCACGTACTATCCCGTCCCGCTAAAGTTTCCTAAAAGTGAATCTATTTACCATTCCAGTGACATTAAGCACTAAACACTGTCATTTTAGTGATCCCCAAAATGTCCCCCCCACCACACCCCCGTGAAATGTCACTGGGGAAGACAAGGGTCCGTATCTGGGACATGCTAATATTTATAAATAATGCCATCTTTCAGTGTGACAGTTTGGTTTTGTTTATTATTAAAAGGCATCAGCTGTCCCTTACCAATTGAGCTTATATGTATGTATATGTATATGTGTATGTATGTGTGTTTTGTGTGTGTGTGTGTAGGCCAAAGATACTCCTCATGTGTTGTTCCTCGGAAGCTGTAGTACAGCTTGTATTTTGAGGCAGAGTCTCTCATTGGTTCCTGGGGCTTGCTGACCTGGTCATTCTGGTTGGCAACGAGCTCTTAGGACCTGCTCTGCTACCCCAACACATATGTGCCAATATGTCCAGCTTTTTACATGGGTGCTGGAGATCAAACTCGGGTTCCCGTGATTGCCTAGCCAGAAGGCTACCAACTAAGCTAGCCTATTAGACATCCCCTCCCCCACCCAGGCTTGTTTTTAACACAATAAATGGCCGTGGGGAGCATCACATGGAAGCCTTTCAGAGTTCTGAGTCTCCTCAGTGACAGTACATATTTCTATATCAACTAACCATGAGGGCCTTTCATGTCTGCCTTGATCCATCCTCTCTCTACGCCCGCCCGCTGAGTGATTGGTGAGACTGCCCGCTTAGTGTCTGATAGGCAATGATGACTGGCCATTGAAAGCTCGAGAAGCGTAGGGGTGCTAATGTGTTACACATAGTTGGCTTTGAGATTGGGTAAACGATGGACAATCTTGTCAGGTGGGTGGACACCTCGGAATCTTTGGCTTTTGATTGGTTTGGGGGGGAGGTGCATGGCAACCTTATCATTGCCTTCTACTGGACTGCCCACCTGCTAGTCAGAGCCTTGCCTGATCCCCTCCTCTGCAGCTGTCCCTGTGCATGGGTCTGCGTGGCTGGGCTGACACACCAGTATACCTCTCCCTCATCTGGACAGCAAACAAGAGGGAGAAGGGGGGTGTGGCTCCAGAGTAGAGGTCAGTTTCTCTGCAGGACAACCTTGCAGCTAAATGGCAAGCTGAGCTTCTCCCACGTTTGTGAACGGATACTATCAAAGGGCCCCATTTTGCTGGCCTTTCAGGAAATCAGGCTTTGTTTTCAGATCTGTTCTGAGTCCTTGAGTCATTTTATTCTGTTTTATTATTTGTTTTTTGAGGCAGGATTCTAGGCCAGGCTACGTAGCCAAAAGATAACCTTGAACTTCCCAGGTGCTAGGATTCTTGCAGAGTTTATATATATGGCCCTGGGGATGGAGCTCTGGGTTTCTTGCATGCTAGACAAGTACTCTGGGCCATGGACTTCTATTTATATAGCTGAACCCAGCTCCATGCTAACCTTCTCCACAGGCATTAATGTCTCATTTAATGACTAATGAACCTGAGAATCAAGCCAGCAAGTAGTTATCTCCGCTAAAGGAACTCATGTATTTATTTTGAATATTCGAGTGTTCCATTCTGAGGAATGGGAAGGGGAGGTACAGAGAGGGAGATCAGAGGAGCTAGGAGAAAAAGAGGAGGAGAAGCAAAGGAAGGAGAAGAGATGACAAAGGGAGAGCACCTAACTATGGAGGTCCAGGTAGCCTGAGTCATCCATCGGAAGGTTGTCTTGCAGATATGCCACAGTGATCACCAGTCCCTACAACCTGTGACGAGCGCGCACCATGGTGTGTATTACCCAGCTCAACTGTTTTGATTCTATCCTAAGCTGCTCAACTGTACGTCTAGCACAGCTTCAGAACCTAGCGGCTTCTGTTTGCTGTCTCGGCTCAGAGCCGTGCACCTCTCCACTTAGTCAAACTCGAAGCTGTGTTGGGAGCCCACATCGTTCCCGCAGGGCCTTCTCTCCCACCGTGGATTTATTTCACAACGCTACTCAGCGTTCAGGGATATGTTTTCTCTTGCGTTGAAAACAGCTCTGTGCAGCTTGCTGGGGACCCGCAGTGGTCTCCAAGGTGGGAAGCGTTCTTTGAGCATGTGAGGTAATATTTTCCTGGATGGGCATTGTTGCCACAATGGTACCTGGGGGAAAAAAAAAAAGGGTGATCTGCGCATGCGTGTATCTTCCCTTACAAAGCCTAAACAAATTTTCTTCCTTCCACTTGGAGGTGCTCAGTTTGCTGCTCTTGCCTCTGGTAAAGAACAGACGTTCCGCATCTGTCAGGCTGCTGTTCCACTATGGCTGTGCTCGTCTTCTGTGGGCAAGGCTAATGGGGTAGGAAGCGGGATGTCATAAGAGCCTCTAGGCTGCCACTCCACGACCATGGTAGATGAGTGAAGGCGAGGTCGGCCAATCAGGGAGCACATGCAGTTTGATGTCACCTAGACTTGGCTGGTTGGCTCAACTTGTCCCAACAGCTCCCTTGCAAGAGTTCATAACAAATGTTTAGCTTTTCTGTGGAAGGCAGGGCTCTTGATGAAGAATTTTTAGACTTGCATTGTCTTTGCAAAGAGATCCCCTGTTACAAAGACTGCTGGTGGGTTTGATACAGTCTCCAAAAGGTAATTGGGTGGGAAGTGGGTTCTGACCTCATTTTCCATAAGTTCAGATTGGGGTGGGGGGAGCTAATTAGTCACTCATTAAACACTTCAGAGAACCCCCATAACTCCCCCCCCAAAGACAGTCTAGTCACTGGATAACAAGCCAACATACTTACATATTTTACCGGACAACAAAGTCACTTGTCAATGGATTTTTGTACTCGTGGAATATAGTTGTATTTAAACAGGATCTTTATGCCACACTGTTACAAGTCTCCTTTACAGTATGGTGATTTTAATGGCCTTGCTATCCTGTCCCCTTAAGTTACAGACCCCTTATTCTGCCGCATGCTCATGTATACTAGTACCAGACACTGAATCCCACTGTAAGGTGGCTTTCGATTCTTTTAAGACAGGGTCTCCTGTATCCCAGGCTGACCTCTGCTATTCTGTGTAGTCATGGATGTGTTTGATCTTCTCATTCTCCTGCCCTTACTTCTCAGGTGATGGGAAGCCAGGTGTATGCACCACCGCGGCTGTTACATGCGATGCTGGAGATTAAGTCCAGAGCTTTTGTATAAGCTTGGTGAAGCACTCTGCAGAATGTGCTACACCTGCCCCTGGGTGGCTTTTAAAATCATATTTTTTTAATAGAAAATAAACAAGGCAATTAAAGCTTCCCTCACCAGGAAGAAAGAGCTCACTGGGTAATGCCTGCCTGGGCTCCAGCTTACTAACCTATGAAGTGCGAACAAAATAAAGGCTTGTGGTCCAGTGAGGTGGCTCAGCAGATGAAGGTGTCTTTAACTCAACATGGCTTCCTCCCTTAGATTCCAGCAACCCATGTAGGGGACTGAGAGAACTGAATGTCACAAATAGTCCTCTGCCCTCCGCACATAGGCACACTGAGAAAAGCAAATAAACAAATGAATGAATACATAAGTAAATACATCTTAAATAGCAACAAAAATAAGATCTCTCTCTCAATGTAACACAGTGTGAGGGCCTACACAGGGGTATCTTCACTGGTAACTACCAAGAAACCCCAAACAAGCAACCTAAAAGTATTTAATACCATACCTTGCTTTTCTTTCTCTCAACACCCAGTTTTCCAGAAATATCCCGTTTCTGCAAAATTATTAATTAGCTAGTTTTCCCTTACCATGTTATCGTGATTCAGGCATTTCCTTGTCAAAAGGAGACCAGGATGGAGAAGGGGTCTCAGATCCACAAGGAAGACCACTTAGTGTTATGGCAGTATAAACAGAGGGAGGGAAGGACTGTGAGATGATTTATGTTGGTTGGGCCTGGCAGAGTTCCCCATTTAGTGGGCTTTGGTGACTCATGGCCAGTGACCATCAGTGCATCTTGTCTTGCTAAACCTTTATCTGCTACCTCTGACTCAGACCCAGCCAGGTCCACCATGTACCTGGAGGAGCCCTGTAAAAGTAGCCCACTTGGGGGTCACTCTTTAAACCAGCATCAAAGGCTTAGGAGCCTTATCTTCCAGCCTTGGCATTATGCAGAGGGAAGATTTTTCCCATGAAGGCTATGCTCAGCAAAACATAATTATAAGGTCTTTAATTTAGCCTTTCTAAAATAAAATCAAAAGTGTTTATCTCATCTAACCTGGCTCACTGTTTAGAGCTTCTCTCTAAGAATGAAAACATAAAGAAGTGCCTCAATTTTTCCTCATTTCATTTTTATTTATAATATAATATATAATATAAATATAATAAATATATAAAATATATAACTGCCCAGTGGGCAGTGTTGGCCCTAGAATTTCATGTGTCTTAGAACACTCTTTTTATTTATTTTGTTATTTGTTTGTTTATTTTGGTTTAGTTTGGTGGTTATTGAGATAGCATCCCATATAGCCCAGGCTGTCCTGGAACCTATGTTGTGACTTAAAATGTCCTTAAACCTCTGATCTCTCTGCCTCTGCCTTTTGTGCGCTGGGACTCCGCACCTGAACTACCTATTAGAATATCTTTTGCCACCACCTTAAAAACCGAATGACTGAGAAACAAAGTCATGTGGGACCCTCAGCATCTTCCACTCTCGCTCCAATCCAAATCAGTAGCTAATGTCACTTCTCAAGGTGGTAAACGAAACCTATCCTAGCGAGTAAGCCACTCATCAGTGGTGAATGACGTGGAAGTGCACCAACTGTGAGAAAAAGGCATAGCATGTCCTCAAAACTTCCCCTCAGCAAACAAATCTACCAGCTGCAGATGGGGCCCATCTTCTTGATTCTGAAATGACTGGTCAGTTTGAAAACATAAGCGGCTTACTGCCAGGAGGAAAGGAAATTGACATCTTCGTGTTGGAAGCTACTCTGATGCTATTGTGGAGTAGTGTACGTTCACATACTCCCAGGCTGAACCCCAGGGAAATGTGTGCTTATGTCTATTGCTTCCAATAGACATAGCGTGTTTCTAACAGGGGAAAAAAAAACTGAAGCTGAAAAAAAAATGTGAAAGTCCATCAATAGAAGAGAAATATATATATATATACACACACATATATTTTCACACTGCGAAACTGTTAAAAGAAAAACTGACATGAGTTAAATTTAACAAAGTTTACTTAAGCGAGGAAAAAAGGTTCTAGAACCGGGCAGCATTCCAGAACAAAGACGGGTTGGGAGGCTCCACCCTACCACATTTACAGGTTATATTAATAGCCTAAGAAAAGGAAGTGACAGGCAGACGGGAGGTGATTGGCTGTAGTTGCCATTGGCCTTATGTAGACATGGTCTGATCAGTTGGCAATCTATGATTGGCTAAATCTTGACTCTTGTGATTGGCTGAGACTTAGATGCTTGGTTATATGCCTATACTCTACTCTTAGAATAGATTATGGCTTGTTTATATATCAAGTTAGGGATACAGTTGTACCATGTGCAAAGGCTGTGTTGGGCCAGATTTTACCTCCATGGTACAAAGCCAAGTTTAAGCCAAACTGATTCAGTTTAGCAACACAATGGAATCATATAGAGTGAAAGTGAGCAAACCCAAGTTACTCTAAAATAAAAAAAAACAACAACAACAACAACAAAAAAACCAAAAAACTTGGTAAATCTCAACAAAAACATAGTGGGGTTCTAGTTACAAGAGACTGCATATAGCACAATAGAATTACTTCTATTAGGAGCTGAGAGTTTTCTTTAGTTGGTAGGGTTCTTTCCTAGCGTTCTTGAAGCCCTATTAACCAGATAGGCTGCTATATGTCAGTTATCTCAGTGCATAGGTTGTAGAGTCCAGAGAATGATTTAAGTATAGGAACATTTATGCAGTAAGTTAGGCATCAGCCTGGGCTACATGAGAACCTGTCTTTATTAAAAAAACAAACAAAAAAACCCCTAAAATCATATATATCCCCCAATAAATGGAGTGAGTCCATCAGCAGGGTGGTAAAGTCCCTGTCAGTCCTTTGTGCTGAACTTCAAAGATGATGTCTTTGTTATAGACATTCTTTTGGCAGGCTTCAGATTTTAGACAGGGCAAATATTTTTAAAGCTCAAGCATAAGTCCGAGTCTTCCCTGTGTGTTTTCTGTCTGTTGCACTTAATCATCCCTTGTGTGTATGTGTGCAAGCATACATGTATGTGCATGTGTGCACACGTTTGGGTGCATATGTATGTATGAACCTGCGGAGGAAAGAGGTCAAAGTCTGGTGTTGTTCTTCAGAAGCTATCAACCTTGCTCTCTGAGAAAGGGTCTGTGGTTAGTTGAGTACCAGCCAAGGGATCTGCTGGCCTCTGCCTCCCCTGTACTGAGATTATAAGCATGGCACCACGCCTGACTTTTTTTTTTTTTAAAGTGGTTTCTGAGGGTGGAACTTAAGCCTTCCTGTAATTGCACAGGAAACACTTTACCAACTGAGCAGTCTTCCTGGCCCTCATCATTTTCTGTTCTTAGGCAGTGTCTGGAGATCACACAGGAGCGGTTAGAAGCTTTGATCCCACAGTGAAGCCCCCGGGTTCATTGCTGGAAAGAGGTCACAGGGAGAGGCTGACGCTAGGAGCTCCGCCGAGTGGGTTGCATAGGATAGCTGTGCTGCCTTTATTCCTGCTTAAAGCCAAGGAAATCTTGCAGTGTGGATGAAAGAGAATCCGCCAGAGCAGGCTCTGTGACCTCTCAGAAAAATCTGTATTTATTGTCCCAACAGTGACTAATGCTTCTGAGGTGGGTCATTTGCCAAAGATGTTATTACGAAAAGCTTTTTCCTTGGCATCCCACTGTTCCTTTTTTTGAGCAACATGTAGCCTTTGGAAGCCAATGAGGCAGGAGTCAGCATGTACTCAGTGTGGCCCCAGGTACACAGGCAGGCGGGTTGTCACAGCCTCAACACGTTAGTCTTAGACAAATTCAAGGTGAGTGAGAACTCAGGGTGTGTGAGAATGAGGGTTACAATCAAACAGGAGAGATGGCGGCTGGGGCAGGAGGTGCTGCTTGCCTGAAATGCAAACCAGCATCTGAAGGGAGGGCCAGCTGTGGGGTGGTTTCCCACACTCACATGGCCTGCCAGGTCACAGCAATCTATAGTTCCAGTCTCAAGGCATCCAGCGCCCTCTTCTGGCTTCTGCAGGCACTGCACACACACACACACACACACACACACACACACACACACACACAAACACCACAAATACAGTGTACATACATGCAGGCAAAACACACATGCATAAAATAAAAATAAATAAACCTTTAAAAAGAGAAGAATTTTCATTAAAAAGTTCCAGTTCAGCATGTTCCTGGTAGCTTCTGAGAGTAAACTAACAGCCTTGCATTTGATTCCCTGAAATATCAGCATCAAGGCAGGGGAGGGGGAGTTATCTATTAATTTAATCCTTTTTATTTAAAAAATATTTTTCTTTAAAAATTAAAATGTGTGCGTGTGTGTGTGAGTGTGTGTTTGTACAGGTGTGGGCAGACATGTGTGAGTACATGTGTGTGTATGCATGCATGCATGTTTGTTGGGGGGTGTTTATATTTTTGGTAACTTCAGATTATGTTAATTAGGGTCACAAAGTTGCCTAACCACCAGTCGTGGTTATATATTCACAGGTTCAGACCTCTTACACTGAACTTCTCTCCTGCCACCCTTTCTACTCGAGCAAAATCTTCAAGGAAAGATCTCCCAGGAAGGAAGTGGCTGCTTGCGGCTTTGCACTGTGATGAAGGCAAATGGTACAGGTGAGTAGGTCCAAAGCCTGTACCATCTGGAAATCCTAAGACAGTAGTGGCTGCATATCAGTAGGTCTTCATGAAGATGCACATGTGTGTGTGTGCTCATATGTGAACATGCATGCACACTCACACATATACACACGTATACAAACATAGGTGCACATATACAGGAACAGTATATATGTACATATCTAAATATTATGCCTCTACTTATTTTCCTGCAGTCTTTTACAATCAGATCTATTTTTAAAAAAAAAAAGATTTATTTATTATATGTAAATATACTGTAGTTGTCTTCAGACACCAGAAGAGGTCATCAGATCTCATTACAGATGGTTGTGAGTCACCATGTGGGTGCTGGGATTTGAACTCAGGACTTTGGGAGAGCAGTTGGTGCTCTTACCTGCTGAGCTATCTCTCCAGCCCCTCCTGGAGTCTTTTAATGAAAGGGAACTGTTACTTTTATGCACACACACACACACACACACACACACACACACACACACACGTGGTGTGCATGCTTGTGTGTAGGCATACTCATATGTATATGAGTGACATGTTTCTGTGCGTGTAGAGCCCAGAGCTTGACACTGGATGTATCCTTCAATCACCTTCACCTGGTACATGGAGGCAGCATCTCTCGACTGAACCCAGAGCTAATAGGACGGGTGTCAGCTTACTCAGGGGAAACTCTTATCTCTGCCTTCAGTTGGAATTGCAAGTGGCTTACCCTACCTGTCTGCTTTTTATGTGGGTTCAGGGATCTGAACTCTGGTCCTTTATCCTCGCACAAAAAGTGGTTTACCCACTGAGTCATCTAGCTACTCTGTCGAGTCCCTTTTCTTTTTCTTTCCTTTGTAGTAGAAAAAAATAATTTTTACTTACTTTGAGGTGACTGGTAAGGTGTGTGACGAGAGAATGTTATGTAAAGGATAAGTCTGACGCTGATACTCAGCTGAGGGGCAACCATCAGACCGCAGAGAATACAATATAATCTATAGGCGCATCTGATGTTTGTTTCTCCTGACAATCAGCACTGTTCAATGGCAAAGTGTTTTTTACCATGTAACTTCCTCTGATTATATAATTTTCCAACAAGCAGACATTATTTTACTTGATCCTCTTCATCTGGAATTGAATTGAATTGTGTGTGTGTGTGTACACTCAGAAAACTCTTGTAACTATAGTAGTTCCTGTTATTAATGGCTTCCTTGAGACAATTGCCTTCTGGTGAGCTGCTAAATGGGAGAGCTTTCAGATTTGAAGAGTTTCAGTACGCATTTCGGAATTACTTTCCAACCAAACAGTAGCAGGTTCTGTTTTCAGAAGAGACACAGAAGCAGTTCCCTGGTCCTCAAAGCCCTGGATGCCGAGAACACTGGACGCTGAAAGGGTGCTTGCTCTTTTGCATTGATGGTGAGAAATGATCTGTGCGAGTCCACATGTGCTGTACGAGGGGACATGTGCGCATGCGGGGAAGGGGATTTGCTTGCAGATCATGCTGCGTTTTAGAACCCGCCTTCTATAGACAGAAGCACACTTAAAGCTTGCCAGATTTGGACATTTGAGAAATAATACAAAATCAAGGAGGAGTGTAAGGGCCCCGGGGAGATATGAGATCGTTCTTTCCAGCCAAGTATTTTTAGGCAATTGTGAAATCACTGAATAGCCAGCATTTTCCAATGAAGAGTGAAGTTTTTTCACTGCTTAAAAAGGATAAGGAGGGATTTCATAAACAGCCTCCGGGAAAAGCGATCTGAAGTTGGACTTCTCATTATTAAGAATGCACATGCGCCTATGACTATCTAGCATGTGTGCGTATGCTGTGCCCAGGATCAGGATACATTGGTTGCCATATAGGACATAGAGGCTACTGACTCCTCAGTTCGCCGCTGGGGTCCTGTTCTATTCTCAGGGGTGGTTTTCTAAGTTTGCATTTGTAAAATGCAGATAAAAATAGTGTCAGTTGTGTGAGGTGATGCTTCATTGGAACTGTATGTGGCAGGCTTATTCTCATTAAAGTCTCGTGTCGATGGGACATTTATTGATACTAGAGAATGATTGGCTATGGGTTCGGTATGGAAGTGTACACCTATGATCCCAGTACCCAGGGGCAGGAGGATCAGGAATTCAAGGTCTGCTTGCCTCCCATGAAACCTTATCTCAAGAGAGCACAGAAAAAAAAAATCAACCACGAAAGAGAAAATGGAGGCAGGAGAGGTTGGCTCAGCAGTTAAGAACACTTGCTCTACCTCCCCGAGGATCAGAGTTCAGACCCCAGCATCCATATAATAAACCAAGTATTCTGGGAAATGCCTACAGTTTCAGCTCTGAGTGGGTGGGGTGAGGCAGGACTTCAGCCCAGTCAAGAAGATGCAAACCTCAGATTTAGGGAGAGGCCCTGCCTCAAAGGAGTTTATGGAGAGTAATGGAGGACGCCTGATGTCCTCTGCTGGCCTCTGTGGGCACATACCCACATTTAACCTGTATACACGCATGTACTTAATACACATACAAACAAGTAAGTCCTTTAAAAACAGAAGGACCATGATAGGAGCTAACAACATTCTACTGTAGTGCTTACAACAGTGGAACTCTGCCATATGCAATTACGTTTTCCCTTTTTCTTCTTCTGCCTCTGGTTCATCCCCTGGTGTCTGAAGGAATTTCATAGTGTATTATTATTAGTGCACTCTGAGGCACAGCTGTCCAGGGGAGACTGTCTACTGAACATTTTTAAGGACGATGTCCATTTTCCCCCAGGGCTTAAGATTGCTGCTCTATTGGCTGGCTAGGGTACCCAAGTATCAACCTGGCCAGGCTGCCTTGGACCAGCCTGGGCAATAGCTTCTCATTCCTACCCAGTTTGCTTTGCCATGGTTCAGAAGGTGACTCGGGCCAGGGAGATGTCAGGTCTTTTGCTAAGCCCCACAGCAAGAATTCCTCCCCTTCTGGAGCCACGTGTGAAGTGACTCCTTTGACTCTTGTCCTCCCCCTATTACCAAACAAGCTTCATTTCATGAACCAAATGAATGGAAAGAGAAGGGGAAGAACTTCCTCCTCCTTGGTTCTTCACAGTGTGCACTCCAGCCTACAGATGCACAGGAGGAAGGTAGATGAGAGATGGCTCAGCAGCTAAGAGCACTGGCTGCTCTTCAGAGGACCTGGGTTCAATCCCCAGCATCCATATGGTGGTGCAAAAACACTATGCAACTCCTGTCCCAGGAGATCTTACACCCTCTTCTGGCTTCTGAGGGCACTGCACACACTTGGTGTACAGACATAAACATGCAAGCAAAACATGCACATAAATTAAAATATGTAAAATCTCAAACAAAAATGTGGAGATGGAGTAAACTCAATTCCAACTCATACCCTTTGGCCATATATTAAGATCGAAAAATGGGAGAAAGGCAGCCCAAAGTAATTTTTCATCATCTACAAAAACCAGGGCCACTTGGATGGCTTCAGCTGCTGCCTTCCCCTGACCTTTCTGTGGCTGGTTTGTGTAGGTTCGTACTGTATTCACTGGGGCTCTCATTTCCAGTCTCATTCCCATAGATTTGTACTTAGCAGAAGAGAAACATTTAAATCCCCAATTAAGGCATTTTAGCTGAAGGCTGCCTCTTTAATGGTCATAAGTGAATCTCTCTTAGGTAATAGTGAGAATGCATAAGAATCAAAACATGTATTTAAGGCAAGTGTGTGTGTGTTGGGCTTAAAGAAATTATGAAATTCATGGGAGAGAGGACAAAACATAAGGATTCTTAACAACTACACAGTACACAGAGAGGTTGCTGCGCTCTGCCAGACTCTGATGCAGACTTCATGCATGTAGGTAGCAAGGCTGCATGGAGCTACTCTATGGATGGTAATGATGCCACCATATGGAACATGAAGTGTTTGGATAGCACCTAGTCTCCTCATTGTCACCAAACAGGAAGAAGGAGCCTTTAGCTGTGACTCCCAGGCTGCTGTGCAGAAATGCAGGCATGGTAGTTTCCCAAAGCTTACCAGAATCTGTTTCCTTGGGGGTTGGGGGGAGATCAGGTACTGTTATCTCCGTCTAATTCTGTGATATTTCGAAGCCGAAATCCTGCAGGTTTTTTGCTGTTCTTTGTTCGTTAGGTATGGCGATGAAAACTGTTTCCTCCCCATAGCCTCGTAGAAGAGCATCTTTAAAATCAACAGAGTATTGCTGAGAAGTTAATCCTCAAAGTCCCCTATGGAACTTAGGGCACCCTAGGGTATGTCCTGTGCTGAATGAAGCCTTGACCTTTGGATTTTGTGAAATAAAGCCTGAGTCTCACATAGTCACTCATCACACATTCGTTTATTTGACAAATGATTTGTGCATATGGTGTTACGCACTGTAAACATGGAAGGGATTGAGGTAGACATGGGCTGGTCCTAATGGAGCTTGGGTTGATACTATCAAAAGCACAGAGAGTGGCTAAAGTAAACAGGGAGACCAACTGGACTGTTGAAAGGGGAGCCTGGGACGAGATTGAAGAACGACCTGTGGAAGAGAAAGGCAGGGAATAGAAACAACCAGAGCAGATGAGAACTGGAGATGGATGGAGTGCTCTCGGCAACAACTCCAAACTGGAAAATGATAAAGATAAGGACAGGAGTGTATACAAACGTTCTCTCCGGTGCACCCGTCTGGGCCATGAGTGTTGTGTGCACTTACCCATCTCTCAAGGGAAGTGATTTAAGCAGAACATCTCTCTCACAATTTGCCAGTCTCTGAGAGACTGGGCAGTGAATCTTCTGATTCTTGTTGAGTGTATACCACGTTAAAAGCATAGATGTCACCCTGCATCTCTCTTGGTGTGTGCTAATCCCCTGGAATTCCTCCTCATCACAGGAGATGCTTCAAGGTACACATTTGAAAAAGCAAATAGTTCTAAAGCAAACGCATAGTAAGTTTTTCTATACATGCAAATGCATGACCAAAGTTACCTTTAAATTATGTACAATAATACTGAAGATATAAGTTGTGGCAATAGATTGTGATGGACGTTGGTACTTTGGGGCTTCGATGAAGTAAAATAGGACTTTTTCACATAAGCAACTACAAAGCCATAGCAATGGAACTGAAAATCAAGATGGCTGCAAAGTGACTAGCAGGAGGTAGCAAATACCATGTGCACACACAAGACAAAGGGACGATGCCTGTCTCAAGTAGGAAAGAGTGAGATAGCATGGAATTTCAGGATGCTTTTCAGAACTTGTCAGTTGTATGCTTCTAGAGTTTTCTTTTTAGTATTTATTTTCAAATCAATGCTAACCTGGGTAACTAAAACAATGGAAAATAAATCTGTAAATAGTTGGGGGGTGCTTTAATTTCATTCTTTCACCTCAAAGAACTGAGGTGATTGCTTCACTGGGATGCATTTATCTTACTCTTTTATGAGCTATAGCTCTGTGTGTGTGTGTGTGTATCATATACGCAAAGACAGACAATGTTAAAGCTAGAGGTTGACATCCATTGTCTTCAGTCACTCCCTACTTTAATTTTTTATTGGTTATTTTATTTGTTTACATTTCAAATGTTATCCCCCTCCCCAATTTCCCCTCCACAAGTCCCCTATCCCAGGGATCCCCTCTGCTTCTTTGAGGGAGCTCACCCATCCTCCCACCTGCTTCTCCCTCACTGCCCTAGCATTCCCCTATGTTGGGGCATGGAGTCTCTACAGGACCGAGGGCCTCCCCTCTCATTGATGGATAAGGCCATCCTCTGCGACATAAGCAGCTGGAGCCATGGGTCCCTCCATGTGTATTCTTTGGTTGGTGGTTTAGTCCCTGGGAACTCTGGGGGGGGGGTCTAGTTGGTTGATATTGTTGTTCTTCCTATGGGATGGCAAACCCCTTTGGCTTTTTCAGTCCTTCTGCTAACTCCTCTATTACCGTCCCCATGCTCAGTCCAGTGGTTGGCTGCGATCATCTGTATTGGTCAGGCTCTGCTGAAGCTTCTCAGGGGACAGCTCTATCAGACTCCTGTCAGAAAGCACTTCTTGGCATCAGCAATAGTATCTGGGTTTTGTGTCTGCAGATGGGATGGATCCCTATACAGGTGGGGCAGTCTCTGGATGGCCTTTCCTTCTGTCTCTGCTCCACTCCTTGTCCCTGCATTTCCCCTAAATAGGAACAATTCTGTGTTAATATTTTTGAGATGAGTAGTCACCATGCCTAACCTCTGGATGTTGTCTCTACGTCTTCTCTCTCCTCTTTGTTGGGTATTTCAGCTAATGCCATCCCTGTTGTGTACTGGGAGCCTCATGCGTCTCTGACATCTGGGACTTTCCAGTGACAACCCCCCAGTTCTCCATCCTCTACTGCTACACATCTCCATTCAATTTCCTGACCCCCTACTTTATTTATTTATTTTTTTTTTGAGAAAGCATCTTACACTGATTGTAGAGTTCATCAGTTCAGTCGGGCAAGCTGGCTGATGAGCTGTCCTGTCAGGGTTCTGTCTACTTCACGTCCCCAGGGTTGGGACTGCAGGTGTACACCACCACATGTGGATCTCAAGTGCGCTCTGGGGATCCAAACCCAGGTCCTCATGCATGCTCAGCAAATGATGTACTGACTGTGCCAACTCCCTGGTCCCAGCTCTTTCCTGTTTTATCTACTATAATCTACCTTCAAGTATATTATAAATCTTATGATTCACTCCAACATACACACACACACACACACACACACACACAAACAGAGTAGATAGATATATGTGACTAATTAATGTTTCCAGATCAAAGAGAGTTGTTTAACTTGGACTTTCCAGTATCGATGTCCGTCTCAGCGTTTATGGGCTGATGGTTCTTTCCCCCAACTTCCCTACATCCCCAGATGCTTGTAACAGTCTTTTATGCAATTACATCCACTCAAAGATTCCTCTTCGTTGGCCTTTACTGGGCATTAAATAAATGCTGTGCTTCTTGTTTGGGATATACTATCATTGATGGGTACGTGTTTACTGTCATTTGTCCTCAACAACTGCTCCAGTAGGGTGCAAGCATCCAGCATAAAATATGAACTGCCATGTTCTGTCCTATTCTTTGAGAAGCCCAGTCTAGATGTCCATTCCACTAGTGGATCCACATATTACAGGCAAGAATGGGAGTGCACATCACATGCACACACACATACACACATAGAAACACACTCACACACATACACAGACACTCACACACACAGAGACACACTCACACACATACACAGGAACACACTCACACACACAGACACACAGAGACACACTCACACACACACACAGACACACAGAGACACACTCATACACAGAGAGAGACACACAGACACACACACAGACACCCTCACACCCACAGACAAGCACAGAGAGACACACTCAAACACACACACACACATACACACACACACACACACACACACACACAGACACATACATAGACATAGTACATTCTGGAACATGGGCCCATTTTCCATTTAAATTTATAATGCACATTTCTTAGTGAAGGTGACCATTTTTGTTATCTATTTAATATTTAAAATAGAAATCTCCCACAATTTTATTCCTCATCATAAACATGTTCTCCCCTTTTGACTCTATGCCTTTCGATCTGGAGGTAGTATCCATAATTCATACCCTGCTGGGGGAGAAGGCAGCATTTTGAGACACTTAATGATGTTTTTTTGTGGCAAAAGGATAAACACGTATGGTCGGAGATTTAAGAGTACACAGTATTTTATATGTCGACATAGCTTTTTAAGGCTATTTTGGAGCACATTAAAATTTCTGAAATGATTTCCCAGCCTTCCTTGTGAAACATTTTATTCTTAATAAGTTTTATAAATAACATGACTTATGGTGTTAGTGTGGAGACATTCACATAGCATGGGGAAAATACAGTGGAGTACTCTGGTATCTGGTGAGAAAAAAAAATTACAGAAGGTTTGATTTCAAAGCTCACCATTGTGTGGGTCCATACAGGAACCTCAATACTCTAGAGACCTCACCCCAGCCCGCCCGTGATGCCTGTGATGTTGGGAAATGGCCTATCCCAAGTGGAAGCCAACACGGGAAGTAGGGGCTAATGTCTACGCTTTCTCTTAGAGATTGTCAAATAGAATGAAACATTTAAATATATTTCTAAGATCTGGAGAGGGTGAGATTCTAGCTTTTGATGCGCTAGTAGAGGTGAAAGGGAGAATGTAGATCAGGTAAGCCCTCTGTTGAAACTTTTGTAAGATCTAGGGGAAAACATATAAAAAGCATCTTGGGGGCCAGTGTTACAGCATGGCAGCATTTGGAGGGTGAGGCATTGGGATTGCCAAGGGCTTGGGGGTCAGCCTGGGCCACACAGTGAACCTGGACTATCCTGGGCTACACTGTGAGAGTCTATCTCAATTAAACAGGACACCAAAAATGAAATAAAAAATGGGTGAGTGTGCATAGAATAGGGTTTGGAGTTAGTAAGAAGCATGTCTGTACCGTGCAGTATGTCATCTCCTAGGCTTCAGGGAAGAGTATATTGTTGGGATTTATTTGCTAGGACTTGCTTGGGATGTGGTTTTTGTGATTTGGGAGTTATATTCTGCCCCTCATCTTCTCAGAAATATTTTTTTTTTATTCTTTGTCATTCCTGCCCCTTCTCTTCACAATGGAGGAAACCAGTCATAACTTTGCGCTCTTTAGACCTGCGCACAGCTAATACGTCTTCAACTCTGTTGGCTACTACTTTTGCTGTGCTCTTTCCCCCTTTCTGTTTCCCAGTGTTAACCGGGTTGAGTATGGAAAACAAGCAAACAGAACTGAATGAGGCATGCCTCGCTGGCGTCTGTTCTTTCAAAGCTGGGGCTAAATTTGTCCTCACTGGCAGCGATGTGATCTTCCCCTGCACGTGTCTGTGGAAGAACCCACGCTCAAGTGGACCGCCCTTGGACTCGAAAACCAGGAGAGCATTCGACAGGGCCTTCAGTGATGTGCCTCTGACTTCCCATCTGGAACATGCGTGGGTTGCCTCCTGAGGCTTCCTCCACTTCTTTAAAAAAAAAAATGTCACCTTAAATCCTTGGTGCTTTGAGACTTTGAAGTGTCTGTAGAAAATACATACGAAAAGCCACAGCCTCTGTTAATCCAATCCCGGCATGTTTTAGTGGCTTTTTTGGTTTGTGTCCTCTGTGCTCAGGTGGAGCTAATGACCTCCCTACCCCTCTGGAGATGTCAGCAAAACAAGATCAAAGGACAGGAGGTAGTCACTGAGACAAGGCCCTTCCGGATGTTTAACCCCTTCCGCTGGCCTCCAGACGGAGGAGCAGAGGGACCATCCCCCTGCTTGGCTTTGAGGTGGAGTCATCTCTGGAGTGAAATCTGGCAGCTGTGTCATAGTCAAACTGCAGAGCTGATACGGCAGTTTGGGGAGAAGGGGCGAGACAGAAATAGCAGATTTCAAAATAATCCAATTACAACAGCAGGCAGAGCATGGTTAGGCAACAAGAAGGCAGAAGATCGGCCCCAGAGCCCGACTCTTCACTGTTGGTGGAGCACAGACTTGAGATGCGCACCTCCGCGCCCCACCTACCACACATGCGAGTGCGCGCGCACCCACACACACACACATACACACATGCACACACCACACACCACACACACAAACACACACACCACACACACCACACACCACACACACACACACACACACCACACACCACACACACACACACACACACACACACCACACACCACACACACACAAACACACACACACCACACACCACACTACACCACACACACACAAAAACACATCACACCACACACACACACACACACACACACCACACACCACACTACACCACACACACACACACCACACACACACAAACACACACACACACAAACACATACACACCACACACCACACACTACACACACAAACACACACACCACGCCACACACACACAAACACACACACCACACACACCACACACACACACAAACACATACACACCACACACTACACACACAAACACACACACCACACCACACACACACAAACACACACACACCATACACCACACACACATAAAAACACACACACACCACACACCACACACTACACACACACACAAACACACACACCACACACTACACACACAAACACACAAACACACCCCACACACCACACATACACACACACACACACAAGTACCAACCCATGTTATGGCTAGAAAAATACCCCAGTCCCAACACATTCTGAGCAGGAGGCTCACGTGATGTTGAGATGCCATCAGGGCTTTTCTCTCTTTCCAGTGGTCTAATATCAGGCTGTGTTGTCACACACATAGATCTATTTTTCAAAATGTGTGTGTGTGTGTGCATGCATGTATATGCATGTCCACGACTACATACGTGTTTCTGAGTGTGAGCACATGGATGTCACGGAGCATGGTAGAGGACAGAGTGTTGTTCCTCACCTTCGATCTTGTTGGTGATGGGACGTCTTGCTTGGGCAGGTCTGTGAGCCTCTGTGGATTCTCCTGTTTCTGGCTCCCATGTCACCTCAGAAGCACTGGCATCACAGATACCCTCCATGCCAGGGTTGGGGGATCTGAGCTCAGGTTCCCACACTTGTGAGACCTCTCCAGTCCTTGGTCTGTTATTTCAAAACCCTTTCCCTGACTTTGCTCCTGTGCAGGAGAATGTCAGAGGTATGTATTCGTAGATCACTTAGCTGAAGATAGCGTGTTGGGGCCACCTCTGCAGGGACAAAAACCCTCATCTGACACCACGGATCTTGATTATAACAATGGCAGGGATAGAAGAAAATGCCCCGTGACTGGGGCACTGCTCAGTCGTATTGTACTTGCTTGACATATAAGAGGTCCTGCGTCCAATCCCCAGCTCCCTGACAGTGCAGTGTATGACTGCAGTCAAGTGTCTTTGGTTGTGTGAAAACGGGACCTGTAAAGAGTTTCTGCAATGTGTGTGCTGCTTGTAATAAGTACCAGAACAGGAGCACAGACATTGTGGATTAAGGGGGAAAGTACTGAGTGCTGGACAGAGCAGGGATGGCGGCAGAGTGGAGGAGAGAGGGAGGGAGAAATGAACAGACGCTCAGAGGCAGCACCTATATCTTCTCAAAGGGAGATTCCAGCATACAGTGTTTACAAATGTTGAGGCACCCCCGTGCATTAGTTCACTAGAAAAGGGAACACTGGAAAGAAATTTAGGAATAGGAGGGTTTATTTATTTATTTTTTTAAAATTTATTTTATGTATATGAGATGTATGTACACCTGGGTGCCAGAAGAGGGCATTGGATCTCATTACAGATGGTTGTGAGCCACCATGTGGTTGCTGGGATTTGAACTCAAGACCTTCGGAAGAGCAGTCAGTGCTCTTAACCGCTGAGCCATCTCTCTAGCGCAGGAGGCTTCATTTCATTCAGAAGCATATCTTTAGGTAATGAGCAAGGTTCACATAGAATTATGAATATGGTTTTGTAATAAAATGGAAAAAAAACCCTGAATTCAAGAAAAATGGCAGGGAATGCATGCAGTGGGAAATCAGAAATTCTGGCTTCAAATTTTAGATCTAAGGACCGAGGCTATAGCTCAGTGGGAGAATCCTCGCCTTAGGCCCTTAGATTTAATCCAACATTGCCAAAATAGCCATAATCATAGTAATACTTTTAGTTCTGTAATTTGTTAGCCCTGTGACATTAGGGTAGTCAATTAAAATCTGAGAAGTATTTATTGTTTGCTTTTTTTTTCCCTTCTGTTGATCTTAAAATAGATGTAATTATCATATCTCGGGGGTGTTGAGATGATTAAGCAGCCTCATGTATTCAGATATTTTGTGAATCGAAGAGGCCTGTGTTTATGATAGCTCTGGAAACCTGCCTTGACTTTATGGTATGGAGTAAGGCTTGGGTATTCACAGACAGATGTAGATAACATAGAGAGTCATCCACACAGAAGAAAGACCCATCCTGTAAAAAGTACAAAATACGCACACATCACTTCTCTTTCTGCTCCTTGTTTATCTGGCCCAGAAGTCATATGTTTATAGAGTTTTTATGAAGCCCTCTGGTAAGCTGCACAGGTCCTTGTCCATCCTCCACCAAGCGTTTGGAGACATTACTTGATAGCAAATCCCTCCCGCGAGCATGCCACCGTGAACAGACTACAGAGAAGACTTCCTTCTTTCAGTCACCCTAACTTGGGAAGATATGGACAGAGGGGCAAAGGACAGGAGTGTCCCCAATAAGACCCTGAGCCCTGCAGGAAGGCAGGGGGGAAAATCAACCTCCCCAAGTATGTCACCTTTATGTCCCCTTCATACCTCAGCCCGTCTAGCTTCTTTCTGCCTCCTAATCCCAGACTCTACCAAGTGTCTGCTTGTGTTTCGTTTCCCCGAGCTTTTCATCTTGGTCTCCTGAAGGACCCGAGGAGAGGAAGGCAACTGGATAATAATCTTCTGCTTGTGCATATTTGCATGCAAGGGTGGGTGGAACACACTCTATTTATAAATGTGGGGGGGGTTGGGGGGCTCATGTGAAGGTGGAGCTGTGTGCTCAGGAGCGTATCCGGGGATGCGGTCATGAATACGTGTGTCTGTGAGTGAGCGCCCACAGACGTGTTGTGGCCTCATTAACATGGAGAAGACACCCCGACATTAATTAGGAGGTGTGATAGGAGCAGTGACAGCAGAGCACTTTGGGCCTTGCCTGTGAGTGCAAGGATGATGTAACCTCGTGCAGCGGCGAGAACTTGCTTGCTCATCTGTGAGAAGAGCAGTGGCCATTCAAACGTGGATGCGCTCAAACATCCGGACGCGCATCCTGTGAGCTTCTGATGTGTTCCTGCCTGCTTGCAACTCCGAGGGTTCT
The DNA here is from genome assembly GCA_036184795.1 of Tokudaia tokunoshimensis. Classification (NCBI taxonomy): domain Eukaryota; kingdom Metazoa; phylum Chordata; class Mammalia; order Rodentia; family Muridae; genus Tokudaia; species Tokudaia tokunoshimensis. Next base: position 18,563,434 of record BTHU01000022.1, read on the forward strand.
GGGTAGAGAGGGTGGCTTGAGTGTGATTCGTGGCAGACACTGTGCCCTGTTGTTTGTTTATTATTCCCAGGGATGTGTGCAGGGCTGAGCCATTGCACTCAAAAGAGAACAGCTGTGTTCGGAAATTACCAGCACGGGGAAAACTGAATTAAGAGAAGACACCCGGAGAGTCCATCTCTGGTGAATGGTATTTCTTACCTGATCTCCATTGTTCCCTGTGAAGGAATAAAAACTAGGAAATTGGATTTGGAAAAATGGATTAAGACGAATGGCTATTCGGGGCTTTTTTGACCTTAGCTGTTTCTAGTTTTATTAGTACTATGTAAAGAATCTGCGTTCTCAAGTCAAATGCTTCTGAAGCGTGACCACGGGGTTCGATTTCAGTACTACGTGGTTTTCTAAAATGCAGGAGTGGTGTGTGCTTACAGAGCGTTCATCTCCAAATATCTGATTAGTTTGTCTCTGAGTGTGTCTCGCACTCACTTATTTTATAGAGCAATAGAGTAAAGAGAACAGAACACTCTCTGGTCTCAGGAAAGTCTTAACTGTGTACCAGACCTTTGCTCAAGGTAGAGTTGACCGTGTTCCCATTTGGACCATCGCGATTGTGTGCATACGCATGGTGGTTTACTAACAAGGCTCTAAAGCACGCGAACAAAGGAATTACTTCATGTGCAGTTGTGACCCTTATTGCCTAGGACAAAGATACAAACGTGACTTGTTAAAGAAATGGATGGATGATGAGTCTGTCATTATGGTGGACACAAAGGGACAGTATAGAAAGACACATAACATGTGGTCACCTCTGCTCTAAAGGCGCCAGGAACCTAGCTGAGACTCAGAGCAACCTGTCATAAAATACATGGGAGACTGTAGCACAGAGGGAAAAAATGTCCATAAGCCCATCCCGCTACAAATCTTTTAGACAGGTTTGAAAACGCAAGAAATAGGACCACTGTTCCTTACAAAGGAATTCCACGTCCTAAAAATGGAACGAAGGAGCCAGAAAAAATGATCACTCAGAATCCGCGGCAGTTGTAATTCCCGCAGGAAATTTCCAGTGAGGGGTGATGAGGTGACTGCGTGTGGATTGGAGGGGGAGAAGCACGCCAGACGAGTTTCAAGTCATCTCTTCCCCCAAATGAAGTCAGTACACATGGCTTCCTGTGGAGTATCCTGACAGACAAGGCCTTTACAGAGTCCTATGGGGTAAGATATATTACCAGGGAAATGTTCGTGCATGCGCGCGCACACACACACACACACACACACACACACCCCACAACACACACACACACAAACACACACATACACACACATCACACCACACACACACACATACACACACACATCACACAGCACACACACACACCACAACACACATACACACCACACCACACACACACACACACACACCCCACCACACACACACACACACACACACACACACATACACACACATTACACAGCACACACACACACACACACCACAACACACATACACACCACAACACACACACACACACACACACACACACACACACACACACTGAACTCTCGACGTGAAGCATAGAGACCTATATAAGACTCCCACAGTATCTTCCCTCATAATAGAATCAAAAGAAAATGCCAGACAGGGAGGAAGATGCAACTCCATTGGTAAAGTGCTTACCCAGCATAAAGGAAGCCCTGGGTTGAGTTCCATTCTCGGCACTGTATAAACTTGACACAGTAGTGCCCACCTATAATCTCCATAACTAGGAGATAGGAGCAGGAGGTTCAGCGGTTCAAGGTCACCCTTCGCTACATAGTGCGTTCAAGATCAACTTGGCATATATGTGACCCTCTTGTTGGGGGTGAATATAGACACAGCCAAATGAAAGGACCTTTTAAAAAATAACTGATACCTCCTGTTCCAAAGTATCAGAGTCTTTAAAAAATAATGAAGATGGACTGGAGAGATGACTCAGAGGTTAAGAACCTTGGCTGCTCTTCCAAAGGCCTCTGGTTTTGATTCCAAGAATCTATGGGTAGCTTATAACTGTAATTCCAGCTCTGGGGGAATCCAACACCCTCTCCTTGACCCCACTGCACTCTATATATGTGATGCACATACATACATACATACATACATGCTGGCAAAAAAAAACCTATACATTGAATACTTTTAAAGGAAAAATTGAAAAATGCTCCCAATAAATGGAAGACAAGGGTCATGACAATGTAGTGCTCTCTAGGGAACCCCTGGACAGGTCTTTAATGAGAGAAAGCTGTCCAAAGGAAGACTGATGAAGTCCTGGCAATGCCCACATAGCTAGTGTAGCACTGACTGGGGATAACGCTCCAATTTCGATCCCTTTTCTATGATGCCGATGCTAACATACAGGGGTCTGAGAGGAGGGCCTAAAGGCGCTCTGCTAACTCTGCATCTTGTAAATCTCCATCCTCAGTTTTGAGGAACAGAGTTAAAGCAATGAAAACAGTTTTCTAAGAAATAATGATAGGCTGTGACTATACGACAGGGACCTGGTGAGGGTGGGAACAACCTTAGAAGTAGCTGATGGGAAGAAGAACGAGAAAAGGGAGGAAACGGAAGTCCCGGACCAGTTTCCTGTGAGAAGCAAAACCATATGCTCACCTTGAAGGGGAGTAGAGTTTGTGGGCAGAGAACACTCTCACTCCTGAGGCAGGAGGGACAAAGGGTTAGGGAAGAGGGGAGATGGACTGTGCTAGATGTATTAGAGGTTGGGAGTGATTGTGTTTTGCTGAAGGTCACTGGGAGAAAAAATCCACAGCTGAGTGAAGGCAGAAGATCGTTAACACCAGGCAGAAGGAGGCTTGAGAGCTGCTCAGAAGTTATGAGAACTTGTTCTTACAGAAGACCTGAGTTCAAATCCTCAGACCCACATAGTAGTTCACGACCAGCCAAAACTCCAGCGCCAGGGCAACAAGTGTGCCTGTGGTATATATGGATCTATGCAGACACAATACTCACATATAACATAAAAGTGAGTAAGTCTAAGAATTTTTAAATTACCTGGTTTAAGAGTTCAGGAGCAACGGACAGGTGGAGGAGTGTTATGGATTCTTATTTAGGGAAGTGGTACAGGGGAACAGTACTGACCTAGGTCTTTGCTTTATAGTGGGGTAAACCCAATGAACCCACAGTCAGGTAAACACTGTTGAGAGTCACATAATCCACCTAATCTTTGGAACATCTTAGGTTACTAACGTGACGTACTGTGGCGTATGGATTGTTACTGCTCTCCTGGGAGGAGTTGGGAAAGAGTTGGAACAAGTGAGTTAGGAGTGAGGAGCTCATGACAGCCTGTTCATTTGGAGTGTAGACTAAGGAAGGAAGAAGAAACAACATACTGTAAAACATTTGAAAGTTGTGGACATGTAGAACTTTGTGTCTGGCAGTTCTGAAGGACGATGAAAGATCAAAGATAAATCTTGTGTCTTGAAAATTGTGTTCATGATTAGGCTAATTGTTCAACAAATATGCGAGTGCCAATATCGATGAGAAATGTAGGTTGATGATGGACATTTACAAAGAGTATATATATAAATGTTAAATGTTTGCGTCCAATAAAAATGGATCAGAAAGCTCATGGTTTAAGTTGGAAGGACGGTGAGGTGGACCTACAGGATTCTTGCCCCACAAATAAAAGGCAAGGGAGAGGTTTCTATACTCTGCTTTTAATAGCAGCTGTGAACAGTATGAGACTATCTTTCAAGTTGACACTTCTTTCCCCGGATAGAGATGCCAAATCTACTCATGAGCTCTCCACGAGAGCAAAAATCTGACACAGAAACTGTGCAATCACCGTTCTACTTGGGAAAAGCTCACTGATATTCCCCTAACACACCGGTCTCAGTCCCAGGGCCCCAGACACACCAAATATGCATGCTGAAATGCTGTAACTCTAGCTTTCCAAATAGAACAAATAAAAGATGTGTGAGCATGGATGCGCTTAAGTTTGAAGCTCCCACTCTCCAGGCACCGTAGCCACTCTTGAGCTTCTTTTCAATAATCTTTCCCTAGAGGTAAATTCCGAATTAACGGTGGGGTTAACTGCGTCTCTTTCTGATCGCTTGGACCTGTCCCTTATTCTGGGTTATTAAGCAAGTTTCCCTGTAGTTTTGACCTCTTACTTTTGACAGTCATAATATAAGTTTCAGTACTAGCACTAGGATGACAATAGTATAGTTATCTTTAATCTCTGTCGCAAACTAGAAGGAACTCTAGCAGAAGTTATTAAACATAATTAGAGTTAGTTTGAAGGACAAATGGCTGGGCACTGTGGGTGGCATCAGGTCAGGGGTAGCACCCTGGGTGTGTTAACCTTGATTTGGGGTTACAGTGACTGGGTCAACATTTTGAGGGTTTCGAAAAGTCCCTGAGACTTTCCACTCTGTTCCCAACATCATATTGAGCCTCGACAATTAAACTCTTTTGCCTTACTTGATTTCAATTATGCTAAATAAACATTTTGTTGACAACAGACAACCGAAAGAACATTAGCCTCTTCTATAGTTAGCTCTAACTGGAAATTGCTTGATATTCATAAACATACAAAACTGGGGAGGGGGAACTGGAAAGATAGCTCAGCTGTCAAGAGCTCATACTGCTTTTGCAGAAGACTGGGGTTTGGTTCCTGGCACTTAACATCAGATAGCACACACTCCAGCTCTGAGGAGTCTAGCGCCCTCTTGTGGCCTCCTTGGGCACCTGCACATACATACACATACCTGACATAATCACGCACATATACACGTGAGTTAAAAAAAAAAACAAAAAACAAAAATAAATATTTTTTTTTCAGAAATTCAATTGTGAGGTCTCTCCCCTGCAAGTGCTGGCATGACTTGGCTTTATTCAACTTCCAGGATCAGGATCACTCAGGGTGCCATGATCATAGATTCAGCTAGAGAAGTTCTAATGCGGTCCAGAATTTGACCACCAAGTACAACCTTTACAATATGCAAGTGTCAACATAAAAAAAAAACCACCTTGTTAATGATGAGAAGTCTCCATGAGCTGCAGATAGTCTGGGGTGTATTTAAAACATGGACCAGCCAGCATTGCGCTATACAGTGTGAATTGATGTTTTGTGAACAAGGTAAAAAAAATAATAATAAAAAAAAAGATTCACATCTTTTGTGGAGTGGACATTGACAATTGCAAAACAAGCCCGTGAAATGGCCTCCAGGTTTCCTGTGGAAGCAGATACATGGAAACAGGCAGGATAAAGGCTCCTTTATGTGCTTTTAAGCTAATGTATTGAGTGCAGTATTTTTTCACAGGGAACATATTTTCAAGCCGTAATGGCAGTCAGTGTCTCCCTGTAAAATTTCTATAGAAAAGGCTTTGTCTAAGCGTTCTTGCCACAGTTCCCCAAAGGCTGTCAGTTTCCCTCTTGTCTCAGTGTGCCTTGTAAATACAGTGCATTTGTCACTGTGGACATCTCGTTTACTTTGGGCGTTTAGTTTGGGAGGAGTAGATGAAACAAGTACAAGACAGGTTCTAAAGATTCAGGGAAGCAGTTTGCTGCTACTGCTATGACCTTTACTAGTTAGAGGTCGAAGAAGCCTCACTGTGTGACTTCTATCCACCTTGTAAGGACCAGAAAGCCTCTAGGCCCATCCTTTAACAAAACGTTGGCTCCTGGCCACCAAACAGAGGCACAGCATCAAAGTGCACCTCTCTCTCCCCTTGGGTTCTCCTAGATGAATAAGGAAATGAGGGCAGAGAACACCAGAAAACTGCACTGGGAAGAGAAAGACAGTGCCAGAAGCTGCTTTGGAATTACACTAAATCCACTTAAAATTGCATTTTAGTTCAGATTTTTTTACTGTGCCCCCTGACAATTCAGCACTGATCTAAGCAGGGTGGTTACAGACTAAGGCTGGGTCAGCCGCCATGTTCCCTTCCTGGCTCTTGTCTCTCTTGAGTCAGTCTCTCTCTCTCTCTCTCTCTCTCTCTCTCTCTCTCTCTCTCTCTCTCTCTCTCTCTCTCTTCTCTTGAAAAGTAAATGGACCAGCTGTGGCAGTGTGTGCCTCCCATCCAAGCAGAGAGGTGGAGCTAGCAACTCTCCACAGACCAGGTTGGCCTCAAACTTGCCTGGTCTATGGAGAGTTGCTAGCCTGGTCTATGGAGAGTTTCAGGCCAGTGAGTACAGACCCTGGCTTTAAGTAAGTTAGTCAACACCATAAATGAATGAAGCAAACCAACTAGTTTCTCTCAAGTTCATGGGATGTCAGATCTGTGTATTTACATACACACATATATATACACACACATGCACGTACATACACCACACACAAACCACATACCACATATATACACATACCACACACAGATATACACACACGTATATACCATGTGCATACACATAATGCCACATGCCACACACACACAGACACACACACATACACATACATACACCATACACAGCATACACATACATACCACATACACCATACACATACACACACAGACCATATACATATACATACATATCATACATATAAACACACATAGATATATCACACACACACACACACACACACACACTGCTTTCTTCTGGAGACCAAATATTTCTGAGTATTGAAACTGCTTGTAGAATCTGAAAATAATAGGAAAGTGCCTTTTCAGGAAAAGGGAAATAACTGGGAGAAAAATGGCTAAAAGAAATCCCAAAAATCCTTTATTTTCTTTTAGATCTCTGAGATACTAAGAGCTTAACTGGCTTAGGATGCTACAGGGAGGAGGTTGGTTTAATCTGGGATTTCCCTGATTCCTAGCTAGTTTAAAGATCTGGAGGGCTCTACAGTCATGAGGGAAGTAGAATGCATATCTCACACCTGCAATTCTAGCCCATGGAGTAGGGAGTTAAGGAGTTCCCGACCACCTTAGCTACCTTAGTCTTTAGACTAAGCTGGGGATACATGAGCACGAGAGACTTATGTCTCAAGATACAAGAATAACAAGGCCTGCAGAGCTGTGGCTTAGCAAAAGACTTGCTACTCAATCATGAGGACCCGAGTTTCAGTCCCAAGCATCCAGTTTGTAAGGTGGCATCCCCTAGAATTCTAGGTCAGGGGATGCTGGGATAGGAGGATCATTGGGCCTCACTGGCCCGTTCGCCTAGTTGAATCAGTGAACTCTCCAGGTTCTCTCTCCAGTGGGAAGAGCCTTTGAGGGAAACACGTGACATTTACCTCTAGCATTTATATGAATGCAAACATGTGCACATGGACCCACATATGTACACACACATGTGGACACATTCATTAGTGATGTGTTTATAAAAAGATAAAGAGGTAAAGAATATGTTCTATGGGGTGTGTGGAGAGGTGTGGGGGAAGGGGGTGCCTCAGTGGGCCCATGCCGAGGCATCCCTTCCCCCTGAAGGACCACACACACGGTGGTATAGTATAGAATAGAGTTTATTTAGGGCATGGTGAGGGGAGTTAAGAGAGTAATAGAGGCAGAGAAAGGCAGAGAGAAGGAGAGAATAGAGAAGGTGGAGAGAGGCGGGGGAGGGGAAGGGGGCAGGGAAGAGCCCAGAAGGGCAAGAGGCAAGAGAGAGAGAGAGAGAGAGAGAGAGAGAGAGAGAGAGAGAGAGAGAGAGAGAGAGAGAGGGAGGGAGGAGGGGGCAAGCAGCCCCTTTTAGAGTGGACCAGGCCTACCCGGCTATTGCCAGGTAACTGTGGGGTGGAGCTTAGACAGAATCCTAACAATTAGCATAGGGCACCTATACAATAACAAGAACAAAGCAGGATTATAAATTCTCAGCAGCATAGGGCTTATCATCATTCAAAGTAGCTGCGCAGAGAGGATGCTTTCCCGCGGTGGTGGTGGGGAGGACCAGGACAGCAGCAGCTAACAGCCTAGCTCTTGATGACATGATGACATGAAAGGTTTCTTTTTGGTCATGTTGCAGTTAAGTTGAGGTGGGGGGAGGTCTCCAGCCACAGTGAGGTACATTTATGAGGTAGCAATTTCTAGACCCAGGATCTTTCCTTCTGTGGCTCTGCTCAGTCATTCCTTAGGTGTCGGGAGAACTCAAACATCTTTTGCAGCTGGAGGAAGAGAGAGGGAGGTTTGTTAATGGAATTGGCAGAAATTGACCACATGAATGTAGCTAGCCACAGGAAGCTGGGAAATGTCAGCTGTGTATCAAAGAAACAGGGAAAGTGAGGTTGCTAGACACCTCACCAGCATCTATCAAGACCACATAACTTCCTGACCCAACACCCTTCACACTCACTGGCCAGTTTTCAGAACATCACCACTCTATTCCAGGTACATCCGGATCCCACTCTGCTTCTGCTGCCAGGATTCTCCATCTTTCCAGGCATCTATATCTGAACTTCTGCTCCTCGGTATTATCTATTAGGAGGGGAGGGCAAGCAGGCATGGCAGCTCTGCATACGGAGGAGCTTTTCCAAATGCCACTGCTGATGCATGTCCCAGCACAGCCACCCTGGCCTGGGAGGGAAGTCCTGCCTGTTATCCAGCCTTCCTGTTATCTAGTCCTCCTATTGGTCAGGAACCTCCCTGTTCCTCTTCCCCTTCTCCTTTTCTTCCTCTTTCTCTCTTCCTTCCTTCCTTCCTTCCTTCCTTCCTTCCTTCCTTCCTTCCCCTCCTATTCCTTGTTTTCTCCCCTTCCTCTTACTCCTCTTCTCCATCCTCTTCCATTTCTTCCTTTTTCTCCTCTTCCCTTTAAGAGCTGGGTCTTTTTCCTAGTCATGTTTACAATATTCCAATGGCCTTCTTCCCATTATCCCAGTCCTTGGCATCTGTGATGTGTTAGCGTTTCTGTTCTTTAGGATCAGGCTCACCCCCAATCTACTCTTTGTATCTGCAGGAAGACGTCACTGATGTGAAGTTTTGACTAGCCTTTGTTTACCAGGCAACTGAACACAGGATGTGGACCTGGAGGAGAGAGGTTGAAGGTTCACTAGATAAGATTATTGTCACACATGGTTTTTATGTCTGGGAGGGAAACCAGTTAGATCCTGTAAGATGCAGAGTGAGACCAGTGATGCCAGGCAAAGAGCTTCTTGTTCAAACACCCTAATCAGCACAGGAAGAACAGATAAACAGTGTGATTGAGAGTTCTTGGTCCAGAGCTACACCTGGGTAGGCATTCACTGTCTCTTGTTCACCTTCCATAGAAGTAGGTACCAGTTACAGCATGATTCCCCTGTAAAATGAGCTTGGAGCTCCAAGTAACTGATCTATAAATGAACTTTCCAAGCGCAACTCATTCATAAATCGAGGCTGACCTGTCCCAGGCATGTTATTCAGAGATAGCATTTATCCGTGCTCATCAATATGAGCTTGTCAACCTGACTTATGTGTACTTTTCTCTGCCCTCGTTTTGATGATAGCCTTGCCTTTAAAATTTAATAGTCTCTTTCTGTTTGGAGAAACATTCCCTTTTGGAGGGCCTTCAGATGCTCTCATGAATCTGAATAGCAATTTCATTTTATCTCGCAATTTATCTTTAGTGGGGCTCACAGCTAAGAGGAGCTTTTAGACACAGGCAAAGGAGAAACTGTAGAAAAATGGCAAGCTATGGAAAAAAAAGGAAGAGGAAGAAAAGGGCATTTTCAGGTATTATAAATGGTTAAAGAACTCTGAAGTTTATAATTCTTTATGTGTGTGTGTGTGTGTGTGTGTGTGTGTGTGTGTGTGTGTGTATGTACATGAGTTTATGTGCTCTGCATGCAGAAGGGACCAGTCGAAACCATCAAAGCAAAGTAGCTAATTAACATAAAAGTTGTGAGCATCTTATAGTGTGTTGGCACGGAGACGTACTCTTGCTTGCATCAGGCTATAAAGTAAAATAGTGTTGAACCTCAGTTCTGGAGATGTTCCCCTTAGGAAACTTCCTCTCCACGTACAAATCAAAATTCTCCATTGTTAGCAGAGCAGCTGACAGAGTATGATCACAAATGTTGCTGACATGGTTCTGGGAAAAGGTGGAAAGAGAAGGCAGGGGTGATGCAAGCTTGTTGGAGAGCAAGGCTGTCAGAGATGGTACTCCCCTGTTGCAAAAAATACTTTGTCACCCCCCCCCAACCCTGCACCCCTGCAGCGGCAAGAAACATTTTCTCCACCCATTATTCTGACTTGCGCAGGCAGAGTCAGACTATAAAGCCTCTGTAGTTAAAAAATCTAGTGAATAGAAGTCATAGTTAATGGCCTTTCCTTTCTGTATTTAAAACAATGCTGCAAGCGTGTGCAAGAAGCATCTAATTTGATGTGTTTTGTTGTATCTTTTGATGGCTCATTGCTACTGTCAGAACTGTGAGGATAATTTTGGCATCAACAGCTCTCTTCCATCTCCAGTCGGCGATCATCCTCCCGGCACTGTCTTCGTAGATTGCAAGTCACCTTTGTGTTTAATGTTCACTAATTGGCAAAAATACCTCTGCAGAGGGTTTTTGCAGAAATTGAATTGCGAAGGTGTGGCTTGATACAAAGAGGCATACATTTGCATGAACATGAACCTAGAGTGACTTTATGAGCCGAAGAGCACCACCGTTTAAAGTGGGGCATTATAATGAAATACTCTTCCGTTATCCCAAGCATCGGATGCTAAAGCATGTACAAGACAGCTTACATATTCTTTTAACTACACTGACTAGGTTTTGAAAGCTGCTATAAAAGTAACCTTGGTGCACTGGCATGACCTGAAATTGTAAAATGCCAAGAGCATCCATTAATTAAGGGGGAAATCAAGGGGATGGGGAGATGGCTCAGTACGTAGGAATGTTTTCTTGCACAAGCATGAGGACCTGAGTTCAAATCCCAGGCACCTAGTAAAAAGCAGGGTGACGTCACAGTTATTATAACCCCAGTGCTGGGAGTTGGGAGAATTGCTGGAGCCTAGCTCCAAGTTAGTGAACACGTCTCAAGGGGAAAAAATGATAGAGCTGGATACCCACATCTTCTGACTATCATGCATGTACAGTCATGTCTGGTAAACATACCTGTATATATGCATGCCCATTTACTGCATACAAATAATTTAAATGAAAAAATCCATCACTTAAATCCCATGAGTTGTCTTCTGACTCTTTTTAAACACAAACCAAACAGGGCATTGTATTTTTATATTTGGATAAAGAAAACCTCCATGAAATATGAAGAATAGTGTATAAATCATTAAGCTACATAGATTAATATTTTTTAACAATCCTAAGTTTACAAGTTCCAGGTTATTTTTTTTCATTTAAAAAATTTTTTAATTTCTTTAATGTGTATGGATTTTTTTAATTATTTATTTATTTATTTATTTATTTATTTATTTATTTTTGGTTTTTTGAGACAGGGTTTCTCTGTGTAGCCCTGGCTGTCCTGGAACTCACTCTGTAGACCAGGCTGGCCTCGAACTCAGAAATCCACCTGCCTCTGCCTCTGCCTCTCAAGTGCTGGGATTAAAGGCGTGCGCCACCACTGCCTGGCCTGTATGGATGTTTTACCTGCATTTATGTCTATGTACTGCATGTATTCCTAGTGACCATGGAGGCCATAGAGAGAGTCAGATCCCCTGAAACTGAAGTTAGAGACAATTGTGAGCCACCATATGGATGCTAGGAATCAAACCCAGGTCCTCTTCAAGTGTAGCAAGTACACCTAACCATTGAGCCAGCTCTCTAACCCAAGGCTGCTATTATTATTATTATTATTATTATTTTACATTTTTTATTACTATCTCTATTTTAACATCTAGAGAGATGTGGAATCCTGGGTTTCCTGGGTCTTGGAGACTTGCTTTTCTCTGTCAGAAGCATCCCCCACAAACACTTCCTAGGGTCCCGTGGCTGTCCGCGTGCTGATGACACCTGTCAAATGGGGCCGACACCTCTTGATGGGAATTGGACCCAGTGGCTTCCTTTACGGCCTCCAAATGTGCTGTGCCTCTGTTGGAGTCTCTGCTTTATTGCTGACACTCTGCTGACCACCAGCATAAACTGCTGTTAAACCATGATGCTTTATCATCTGTTTGGGGGTCTCCAGTGCTGAGCCCTTTATGAAGAGGCTTTAATGGTCAGAGAACCTTTATGAGTCCTGCGTACTAAAATGCTTTACCTGGAAATTCTTTGAGGAATGCTTTCATATTTAATTTCTAGAGGATTCCAATAGCGAAGGCAGGTCTTTTATTGTCCTAGTTCTGTGGTCAAGAGCCACTCATTCATGTAGGAATTATTAGCCTAGCTATGCTTATGATTGGGAGTATAATTATTTTTGCTAATGAATTGAACTAGCAGCCTTTAAAAAAAAAAAGTCAACATTCCCATAAAGGCACAGCTAGTTTTAATGAAGAAGTTTGTTTTCCTGGAACTCAACTGATAGTAAAATGTTAGAGGTAGTTTGTATGCAACTATTGGCGTATTTTTCAGATAAATCGAACCATTGGTGAAGCATAAAGCATGGCTTTTCAATATTCTCCTTGCAATTTGTTCCCTAAACAATGACATTAACCTGTTAGGTGAAGTTTTCCCTCCAGGAATCCTTCCTCATCGTACGACCAAGTGAAAAAAACCAATGCATCAGGAACGCCCTCTAGGTCCCAGTTTTAAACTGGGTAGGAAAGATTCATCCACTTTAGGGTGCTTGCTTCCCGCCGCCCAACAGAGATTGAGCGAGACCAGGCTTGTGTGAAGGCAAAGAGTGAAGGAGCAAGGCACCCAGGAGCCAAAGAAAGGAGAAGATGAAATCCAAATCCATGTGAGAATATCCCCAACGGAAGACGGAACATGGCTTTCCACGTCCCTGAGTGCTGGAATCCCACAGTCTACCTCTTCCCCCAGGGAAGAGGAGTGTTCTTCCTTCAGTAAACTGGAGTGGGAATAGATGGGAGCAGTCAGGGTCATTTAAAATATATAAATAAGTAAAAAGTACTATGCAGCGCAACTCTCAATGTGAATTTTAGAACCTTCCATCACCCTAAAAGGAAATCCTATACCCATTAGCTGTCCCTTCTCGCTTTCTCCCAGTCTACCTCGTTCAGCTCCTGGCAACCATGAATCTGCCTTTGCCATATATATGTTTGCTTGTTGCAATCCTTTCACACAAATAGAATCTGGGCTCTGTGCACTCCTGAGACAACCTTCTTTCTCCATAAAATGATGTTCTCAAGGTGAATCCGCCCTCCAGCAAGCACCACCCCTTAGCTGCAATGGGATACCAGGTGATGGGCATTTAGGTCGTCCCTACTTCTTAACTCTTCTGGAGGAGTATTCAGAGATTAGTTCCTTTAATTTACTTTTAGATTTATTTGTTACATGAATATGAGTATTTGCCTGCATGCATGTGTGTGTGTGTATGTATGTATGTATGTATATCACATGTGTGCCCACTTCCCCCAGAGGCCAGAAGAGTGCGTTGCATCTCCTGAAATTGGTATTACAGATGATTATGGTGGATGCTGGGAATGGAGCTCATGTCGTCTTCTGCGTTAGCAGCAACTGTTCTTCACATCTCTGCAATCCCCTTGGACTAATTTCTAATCGAGACATGTTTTCGTTTCTCCGTGTAGCCTACTTTTAAGCAGTTATAAATTAAGATAGTAAATGCGCCCCCCCCCTCAATTTTACACATTTATTTGCTTCGCAGCTGCCGCTTCTTGCCTTTCCCATCTCCCCCAAAATAATTTTCGGTGGCTGTAGAAAAGTAATAGCATCCTCTGACTTTTACTAAGCACCAGATGCACCGCTAGGCATCGAGCAGCTACGGTAGGATTTCTCAGCCGGCCCACGCTCCTCGGAGGAGGCTGAGGCTTAGAGAGGCTGCAGAAAGCCTGGTGTCACTTTATGAGAAAGATGGAGTAACTGCGGCTGGGCTGGGACCCACGTTCGGAGTGCTCAGCAAGTCCCGAGCTCTCAAGGGGTCACGTGACCCTAGGCCGTGCATCTGTTCATCTCTCAGAGAATCCTCTTCTATCTATGGCAATGACCCGGATTCGATGGAAAGTAAAGAATGTGTGAGTAAGGGAGATCACCTGGTTGGGGTGGGGCTTATCCCGATCCCTCCCTCTGACCTCCCGCCCCTCAGTCGTCCCATCATCAGCATCCATTTTGCTCGCCTTGATGGCATGTATGAACACCGCCCCTCACAGGACCTGTCGTGTGTCAACAACTCTTAGGACTTTCAAAATCTCAGTCATAAAACCAGCAATTCCTCTTGTGAGTCGCTACTTCTTTCTCTTTTTCTCAATGCACATTCTTTTACTTTTACAGATGTCTGGACTGTGACGTGATCTTTCGAAGTGTATACAGTATACACCATGCCTAAAGGATCAGATGAAGGTGCTTAGTGTTTCTATACCCTGAAACATTTTACATTTTACTGGTGTGTCTGGGTGTGTGTACCTGCTTGTCTGTGTGTAGCATGTGCTTATAGTGACTATGGAGGCTATTAGAGGACATCAGACCTGAAACTGAAAGTACAGGCAGTTGTAAACTGCTGGATGTAGGAACTGGGAATCAAACCCCGGTCCTCTGCAAGAGTAGCGAGTGATCTTTAACTACTGAGCTTCCCCCCCACCCCCGGACATTTTTTAAAAATGTCTGATTAACATGTAAAACCTGGAAGATGGGATGTAACTCAGTTAATGGAGCACCTACATAGCGAGCAAAGTCCTGGTTCGGGCACCGGTACCATATAAACCCGGCATGGTGGTATAAGCTGTATTCCCAGATTTGGGGAGGTAGAGGCATGTTAAAGGCCATCCTCAGTTATATATCAGGTTTAAGGCCAGTATGGATGACATACTACATTGTCTCAAAAACAAAGCAAAGAAACAAAGAACCCTAAGAATTGTAGTTATTGGGTACATGCCATTCCAATCCATGTATATAAAATAAGAATGACTATATGATTGTTATAGTTTTGTACCTTTGAGTTTCTATCTTGTAATAACTCATAAAATGTAAAGTGGGCTTTTCCCCCTTTCTTTTGTGCAACCCATGGGTCACTCTCCTGGAGTTGTCATGCCCCTGTTCCTTAGTCATTCTGATGGCCCCTTAGTCATTCTGCCCGACCCCTTGGGTGTATGTCTCCCTGCTGGTCCAGATCTCCTGGGAGAGAAGCCTCTCTGTTCTTTTCCGGTAATTCAGAGGCATGCCATCCTTTCTGTCAACAACTCTGCAACTGCTCAGCTTCTCATCAGTTCTCCAGTAGATGCCAGTCACACTTGCCATGCATGGGTCAAGTCCAGAGCCAGTCTCTTTGAGACTTACCCTCATCCCCACTGCCTGCAGGACATCGTTCCTCTTGCTTTTTGACAGTCCCTGGGAACTCTGATAGAGAAGCTTCACCTCGCTTCTCATCTGGTGCTGTGTTCCTTGCTTCCACAGTGTTAGAGGTCCATTTGTCCACTCCCTGTTCACTGGTCTCAGAGGATAGAGCACGTCTCCCTCCATGGGGCCATTGTCTCTGTGCCTGTCTGTCTGGACTCTGCCTTCTTGGTTCCTGTGTCATCAATATCCTCTTCCTCTTCTTCTTCCCTTCTCATTATCTTTACCTTAACCTCAATTTTCTCTTCAAGTTCTTAGTTCACCCACTGGCCTCCTTCTAAAAAGAGTGAACACCTTCCTTTAAACTCCTTATCCCTAAACCCTGTTCATTTCTCTACTGTTTCCTTAGCTTCCAATTGTTCTAAAACCATGCTCTCTCTCTCTCTTTATTCCAAATTTGTATTACCACTGAGGTCTCGGCTGCTAAAATCTCCAGATCGCCTAAAACATTTTCCGAGTATGAGCACTTTCACTTGAGAGAGCAATCCTGGATATATAGGTATATAAAAGGCATATACAAATCAAAAGCCTACTGATAATCAATCGTAAAATTTTATTTTTGAACAATCTTTTGGTGCACATGCAATTTTACCATTTATTGCAGCTAAAAACAAGTCTGCATGCTAATGAAATGGATGTGTTTGATCATTTTCACATAAAGAATGAAATATTAGCTGAATATCTGAGGCTTCAGAGTATAGTTGATTCTTATTGTAAGTTTATAAATTAATGCTTAGAGCATAGCTTGGCATAAATACATACCAAAAATATCAGAAATATGGGGTAGAGCATCTCAGACATTGTTAGACATTCTGACCTTGTCTCAAACAAATAATCATCAAGCAATTTTCTTATGAAACCCCAGTCAGCATTCAAACAGCAGCTTTTAAAACACAGTCCACCCCAAAGATGAACTAGTTTCAGAATTACATGGTGAGTCATGGCAGTGGGAAGAAATTAAGACTTTGTTTTCCATAATGAAGCTACAGTGTTTCTATAAGAGCAGGGGTGGGGGTTGATTTATATTAAAACCATGGTAATCTATAAGATGCAATGATCTCCAACCTAAGCTGTGATATCTCAGGTATCATTTGCTGGTGTTCTGTGGCCTGATTGTGCCCTGCAACATACGCACACTGTGTGTTCAGAACCAAGGCTGCAGTGAAATCCCAGGATGCAACACAGAGAGAAACACCTTGGACTCACTAAGCCTTTGCTTTCGAATTGCATTTCCTGTCATTGTGTGTTCAGAAACCCTTTACTCTTGTCAAACTCCCCCTACCCCTACATTCACGGCTGCCAGCCCTCATGGATCTCAATGCACAGTTTAAGGATCTGCTGTCTAGGTCTCCTAACTTCTGGGAACCCTCCTCTCTATTGTCTATATTGGGCTCTTGGCTAGACCAAACTAGGAGCCCCCTAGTTAGCACTCACCTGAGCTTTCTGGATGGTGCTGATGGTGAGTCTCAGTTTCTTGAAAGCATCTTTGCCCATCTTTATGCTCATTTCTCTCTGCCTCTTCCTTCCCTCCTCAGGGTTTTATCTCATCTCTTTTCTACTTGCTTTGGGAAAATGCACTAGGCTCAGTATACGTACTCTCCTCTCTTCCTCTCTAGTCTTCTTTCCTAACCTTGCTCACTGCAGCCTGTGTTCCACATCTGTGATTCCTCATGCCGCAGGCTCTCCCAGCCTTCCTTGGATTTTATTCCATTCATTTCCTTTGCCTCTGAGATTCCTTGTCCTGTCTCCCACCCCCATATCTCTGCCTTTTTGATATGCTTAGATGCTAAAACAGCATCAAGTTCCACTTTCCCCATATGGGACAGCATTTACCCCATGTATTAGATCTCCAGTGCTGTAATGAAGTCCAGAGATAACCCATGTATAAAGTAAAAAGGCTTTTTATTCTTTAATTTAAAATGTAACTATGTCATTTCTCCCTCCTTGTTCTTTCTTTCAACTCCTCCCATGTCCCTGTCTCTTACCCCCATTCCCTCCCAAATTATGTCCACCTTCTCTTTAATTTATATCTATCTCTATCTAATATATAGATATATAAATATATAAACATACACACACATATATACATATATATATATAGAGAGAGAGAGGGGGAGGGAGGGGGAGAGAGAGAGAGAGAGAGAGAGAGAGGATCTATATTGCTGAGACCACTCAATATTGCTTAGATATATATATACTTTCAGAGTGACTACTTAGTATTTGGTAACAATCAGGGTTCATACCTAGAGGTGAGTAACTCTTCCACTACCAGCAATTGTTAGCTGCCTGTAGTACTCTGTGTTAGCTTGTCTATCAGTGTTGCTCTTTTCCAGATCTTGTTTGGGCGGCCATGTGTCAGGGCACCACAGGTGAAGCTTGCCTGTCATTTCTAGGAGACACAATCTCTCACAGCAGACTTCTTGGTCCTCTGACTCCTATACTCCCTCCTCTTCGTCCTGGGTGCTTCCTGGGCCTTGGGGATAGCAGGTGTGTTAAAGGTGCATCCGTGGAGACCGGGTTCCCACAACCAACTGTTCTCTGCATTTTGGCCGGCTGTGTTTTTCTGTCCGCTGCAAAGAGAGAAGCTTCTTTGATGATGAGAGTGAGTCACACTTACCTGGACGGATAAGGTTATAGTTAGTAATTATGTTGGTTTAATACAGAGGCTCTACTCTAAGACCCATGACCTCACTATCATAGTACTCTACTATGTTTCCAATACCAGGCGTGATTTCCCTCCTGTTGAGCAAACCCTAAGTCTGAGAAGGGTTTTTTGTTTTATTTTTTTTTTCTGTTAGTTGTATACAGTCCATAGGCAGTTAGTGCTGGTTGGGAGTGAGGAGGCACACCATCCTGGGAGTAGGTGGTAAACAGAGCTACCCCACCACAGCCAGAATGCAAAGGCAGATGAAGAGAAAATCTTAGAGGCCTTAGGGCATGCTGGGAATTACCTATAGTCCTAGCACTTGGGAAGTAGAGGTAGGGAAATGAGGAATCCAAGGATGACCCCATCAACATGGGGTTTCCAGGCCAGCCTGGGCTACATGCAATCAATAGAGAAGGATAGAGAAAGAAGGCAAGGAAGGTGAGGATCCTGCTGGCTCCCTTAAGAGGTCCCTACTGACTAAAGAAATTCTCACTATGCCCTACCTGCCTCATAGATTCTATCACTTTCCAGTAATGTCAGCCAGGAATATGGATGGACTTTGGGGGACATTTGCTATCCCTATTTTTGCTATTTTCATACCCTCTAGGGACATTAACTATACGAACTATAGCACCCCAAGAGGAACTAAGACATGTCTTTGTCTACTCATGACACTTTAATGAGACCTATTTTAGTTTTAGGTTTTTCAGTTTGTTAAAAATACCGTATTTTTTTTCTAAAGTACATATCTATGGATCAATATATTTAGAATTGAATGTGGAAAGTCGTTGGTCAGTATGTGCTAAAAGAAAGGAATGAAAAAAATAATGTTTATATTCTTAACAAATGAACTAGTTGTATTGCTCTCTTTTGGCTGAGCAATACAGAAAAACAAAACTAGGGTGCAGTTTGGCTACATGGTCTGAACCAAGATTAGCCCCCATAGTTGTGAAGGTTTGACCATTGCTCTTGTAATGAGTCAGTTAGTTTTAAGAAAGTGTTAGATGGCTCTTTAGTTCTAAGTATAGGGATGAGGATCATGGCTGTATGCAGCTCAGAAGCAAGTCACGAACCTTCCAGGCCCTTTTATCAGAGAGATTATACCCAGATGCACAGGGCATCAGGAGTTGGGGGCAAGGTTTTAAAAGCTAGCTGAGCAGGAAATCTGAGTTTCGTTCATTGTTTCTTTAAAACTCTTGGGGGTGGATGTCTGGATGGCTCATCTGGTGGGAGTGTTTATGTAGCGCACACAAGGCCTTAAATTCAATGCCCAGCGTTAGTGGACATTTATAATCCCGGCACAGGAAAGTAGAAGCAGGAGGATCAGAAAGAGATGGGTCAGTGGTTAAGAGCACACTGACTGCTCTTCCAGAAGTCCTGAGTTCTGGAAGTCCTGAGTTCAAATCCCAGCAACCACATGGTGGCTCACAACCATCTGTAATGAGCTCTGATGCCCTCTTCTGGTGTGTCTGAAGACAGTTATAGTGTATTTACATAAAATAAATAAATAAATCTAAAAAAAAAAGTTCAAGGTCATCCTCAGCCATATAGCAAGTTGTAAGTCATCCTCAGGTACAAGCAATCTGGTCTCTTTAAAAATAAACCATATATACATATAT
Organism: Tokudaia tokunoshimensis; assembly: GCA_036184795.1. NCBI lineage: Eukaryota > Metazoa > Chordata > Mammalia > Rodentia > Muridae > Tokudaia > Tokudaia tokunoshimensis. Next base: position 18,583,024 of record BTHU01000022.1, read on the forward strand.
ATATATATATATATATATATATATATTTGAGACTAGGTTTTACTTCATAGCTTAGACTGGCCTGGAACTCACTATTACAACCTAGAATACTACCCCCAACTCAGGATAATTCTTCTGCCTCAGCCTCCTGAGTGGGATTAGAGGAATTTAGCAGCATGCTTGCTTTATTTCTTTTTTCAATTTTGTTATTAGTCCTTTGAGAATTTTGTAAGATGTATTTTGTTCTCATTAACCCCCTCCTGAAAATCTTCCCAGATTCATGCCTGCCTTCCCTACCCACCCAACTCTGTGTCCTGTTCTGTGTTGTTTTTAACCCTTTCTGGGTTCCATTCTCCTTGTTCACAGAGGAGAAAGGAATGATCAGTTAAAAAGAAACTGTCAAAGATGGAGTCCGATGTGTGCTACCTTCATGTTCTTGAAGGTGTGGCCGTGCACTAGAGTGACGTCATATCAGGGTCCGTGACCTTAAAGAAAACCAGTTCTCTCTCTCCCACCAGCCGCCGGATGCCAATAGCTCCTCAGCTGACAGTGGAGCTCTGTACCCACCTCCATCTCTCTGCTCTGGTTCTGTCTGTCTGGGACGTGAACAGGTCCTGTGTGTGTTGTCACAACAACTGTGAGCCCATATGTGCAGCTGCCCTGCTGTGTCTGGAAAACACTATACCCTTGAGTTTCAGAATCCCTATTCTCTCATTTCAGAAAAGCACCCCGAAAACCAACAAACTATAGCCAGGAAAGTCATGGTAAGGAGGCAACCCTGCTACCTGTTTAGCGGTGATCAGTGTATCTTTCAGAGGTTCCTGCTAGTCCCTACTTGACGGAAGAGCTGAGGAACATGTAGGTTTTTCTACAAGAATCTCTGGAAGAGTGAAAATAGGAAGAGTCTGGGATCTTTAAGCAGTGACGACCTTCTGGCCCTGGCTGTCACTCCCTGCCTGTCTCCAAAAGTTGAGGGGACAAGAAGAGGTTGGCGTGGCAAACATGTCTCTGTTTCCTTCTCTTCAGAACTTTGTCTGAGCACAAGTATACTAAATCTTTATTCTAGATTGGTATAGTAAAGGGCACTTATTTTTTTTATTGAAATAGGATTTTTTCCATATAATACATAATATATATTATATTATAGTTTCCCTTCTCCCAACTCCTCTCAGCTCCTCCTCCACCCCTTACCCATCCAGATGCACACCATTATTGCTGGACACTAATAGGAGCACATAGGAGACAGAAGACAGGAAGATCATTACGAGTTCAAACCGGCCTGACCCTCATAGCAAGGTCAGCACAGACATGTTCACCCAGTCAGGTAGTGTATGTCTCTAATCCCAGTTCCCCAAGAGGCTGAGACAGGAGGATTTCTATGAGTTTAGGGCTAGCATTCTGGGTTGCAACCGTGGCTACAGAGTAAGACCCCTTCTCCAGAACAGAAGTAAGGCCTTGAACAGAAAAGCTATAAACGTTCTAAACTATCCCAATGTTAAAAGCAGAAGACTATCCAAAACTAAGACAGCTCACTTGGTTCGTGCCACTGTCTTTTTTTATATTTTGTTTTGGGTTTTGAAACAATTTTGACTTGAATCAATAAAAATCCAAAAGTACATGAAATTTTTTTGCCAAAAAAAGACATATTATTTCGTTCTTATGTAGAGGCAAGCATTATTATTTTCTTGCAGGCATGTTGGGTGATATTTTATAACTATATAATCAGTAATTCTGGGTTTGGGTCAGGTGAGATGGCTCAGTGGATAAAGGCACTTATAGCTAAGTCTTATGACCCAAGTTCAATTCCTGGGACCCACATGTGGAAGGAGAGAACAAACTCCAGTAAGCCACATAGAAACAAATACAAACACATACTCACACACACATGCACACAAACGCATACACACAAACATATACAGACACATATACACACACCCACTCTCACACATATACACCCAAACAAACAAAAACCTTAACAATCCTTTTTAATTTTCTTTTAAAAGAAATGTAACTTTTCATGTGCCTCACACTGCCGTTCTTTTCTTTACAATGTATCAAACTTGCTTAGTCAGAACATAGCAAGAGCTTTCTATTTCTAGTGTCTAAATAATATTTCCCTATAGGCTTTGTCACGATGTATTCAGTCTCCTCCCATTAGTGGACCTGTTTTTAATTGTTTGTAGCCATTTGCTACTATGAACAATGTTTCAAGTGAATAACTTCTTAAAAATAGCAAATGTGTCAGCGAGCCTCTCTGGAGGAGAAATCACCCCAGGGATATGGTTGGATCAAAAGGAATATGCAGTTTTCATCTTGACGAGCCTTGCCAAGTCGGCCTCCAGCTTGGCAGGCCTGGTAGCCAGGCTCCTGCTAACTCTGCTTGAGTGTGTCTGTCCTCTGTACGTGGTGCCTTAAAGCTCCGTAATCCTTGCCATTTTGAGAGGTGGAAATCGCTCACTTCTTGTGGTTCTACTGTGGGCTCCTCTGATTGGAGCTTCCTATTGCTCAGCTGGCTGATGGCTTCCTCCTGCCTGTGGGTCTGGAGGGGCACTTAAGCAATGCAGAAAATTACAATGTGTGTCTCAGGATTCTTTTTTTTCCAGTTCACTCTTTCATGCGGAATTTTCTTTAAAAAATTATGTTGTCAGATTCCTTTTGACTCTATGGCTTTTGACATATTTAGGCCCTCCCCACTGGATAATTATATTTTTTTAAAATTGCCTCATTTTATTAGTACCTTTAAAATAATAACTTTGTTGGGATATAACTTCCTCTGTAGTCTGACTTGGTGGTTTCTTTTTTTTTTAATTGTAGTTATACAACTATTACCACAGTCTAATGGCAGAACATTTTATTATCCCCCAAAGAAACCTGTACCCAATCAAGCAGTCACTGGCCATGTCTTTCTCCTCCAGGCCTGCCACATGCCCTGATCTGCTCCTGGTCTCTTGCCTGTGCCCACTCTAGATGACTTAGACATAGTGAACTGCTAGGGAACATGTAGCATCCTGTGCCTGACTTTCACTACTTGACATAACACATTCAAGACTCTTCCTCAAATTTTTATGTTGCCAATTTTTCATCTGAATTTTTGGTCCTCTGGCTGTTATTCCATGTTGGATGTATACTAGGGATCTAACTATATGGTTTTGTTTTTCCTAGATGGTAGGAAAAAGATTGTTGGTTTTTTGTTTGTTTTTTTTTTTTTTTTTTTTTTTTTTTTTGGTTTTTTGAGACAGGGTTTCTCTGTGTAGCCCTGGCTGTCCTGGAACTCACTCTATAGACCAGGCCGGCCTTGAACTCAGAAATCCGCCTGCCTCTGCCTCCCAAGTGCTGGGATTGAAGGCGTGTGCCACCACAGCCAGGCCAGGAAAAAGATTGTTATTGAAAGTTCCTCTTCCTCTGATAAAATGCAACACCAATATTATTATGCATTGAATTGCAGTCTGTTAGGGGATCTACTTGGATTGTCTTGGTTCTGTCCCTCTGGCTCATGGATGCTCTGTTTTACTTTTCAGAGGCATGGTATCATTCAATGTCTAGTAAGCTAATCTTTCCTTGTTTCTTTTTACATTATCTTCATGAGTACTCCTTCCTGTTTATCTTTTCTGAGCTTCAGAATTAGCTTCCTTGTAGGTATTTAAATGCTGTGTCAAGTTTATATGCTAACTTGGGAAGAACTGCTCTCTCGGTGCTAACTTCTGGTTCTAGCACAGGGCGGGTGTCTGCTGTTGTGTCTGTCTTCTCTGTCCATCAACAGTGTTTCATTATAGGGATTCTTACTTATTTCTCTTTAAGTGTATCCCTAGGTATTTTGTATGTTTAATGCTATTAAAAATGGGATATGTCATCTAAGCAACTACCGTTTAGAAAAGGTCATCTGCTCATTTGCCTTTGCTCTGTTCCCCTTGCTGAATCCTCAGATAGAAGTGGCCCCCCTCGCATGCTCGGGTTTTGCTCATTTCGTATTTACAGGTAACTGATAATTTTGCTGCCTCTTCCTTTGCTTTAAACAGCAGCAGCAGCAGCAGCAGCAACAACAACAACCTCTTCTTTCTTTTTCTTACGTAATTAAATTGGCCAGGTCTGCCTGAACAGGGTTAAGGAACAGTATTTGGGGCGTGCTTGCTTGTTTTGCTCCTGGCTTTAATGGGGGTCTTTTCATGTTCTGCATTAACAAGAAGGCAGCCTGTGGGGCCCAGTACATTTCTATCCAAGTGGCTTTCATGGGACTTCTAAGGATCAGAGCGCATCTTAGAAATGCCAGAGCTGGTGGAATTATTTGCAGACAGGTAAAACATGCTATGCTTACTTCCCCCATCGTGCGAAAATCATCTGAATCTTCTTAGTTTTGTGGTGAGAAGCATATGCATGGGACATTCATGATGTATAGGAAGAGTCAGCCTTTGGCTTTTGATCCCATGCCATCCTTTTGCTAATAAAGTGAGGCTACGAAAGTTTAGGGGTGGGTGGTCCCAAGGCATTCAGTAAAGCTTTGCAAAGAGAAAATAGGAGGTCCTTCCTGACCTCCAGAGTCAAGCCATATGACAAACTTGACTAGTTCTAGAACATTACCAAAAACATAGCACAGAACACTCACTGTCAGTAAATGCAATAGAGCCTCAGAAGATGGTAAGAAGAAAATAGCGTGCTGTGCTTCCATTTGGAAGCAAAGGGAACTAATAAAGAGTTCCAAATATTAAGAAATCACTGGAGAGGAAAGAATTTTTATTGAAACGTGTTTACATGTTGATTCTGTTTGATGTTGCCATTTTAAAAAAATGTTTTGATCTCTTGCGAAGAAAGCTTCACTGAAGAGGTATTTTATGTGCTAAGCTGAACCTGACATTAGCCTGGTAATAATTACTAGGACAGGCTGTCCCTTGTATTAGCAAAACTGGAGAATAAAAGGAGAGACAGTATCAACAGAGGCTTTGAAGCTTGTTTAAATTGTCTAACATAAAGACCCTGTGTGTTGTAGTTAGAAACAAAAGGCGTTTAGGCTGACTCTGTAAATTAGAGACATTGATAAAAGCTGTCTGGTAACTACTAATAACCACCTAAATGACAGACTGAAATAGGGAGACATCCCCGAAAAGCCAACAGACCTCCACACCTGTGCCCTCACCACCTGATCTCATATTGCAACCTTCTCCCCCCCCCCCTCTCTGCAGGGATCACTGAGTTCTAGGAGGGTATACCCAGAGAATCTTCCTGAAGGTTGAGTTTAGTATGATCTTAGACGGTGTACTGAGGACTATGATGATTGATATCCATTGTCAATTTGACTAGTTAGAATAGTCATGGAAACCGTGAGCATTAGCAACCATCTCTGCTTCCCTAGTATGAATGCACTATGACGGGCTATCTCACACTCTTACCACCATACCTCTCAACACGGTGGGCATTCAAACCAGGAACTGTTAACAACCTTCCTTTCTTATGTCAAGCATTTTGCCCTATTAATTAGAAAGGAAACACAAGAAGGAAACATGAAGGCACCAGAGCCAGAGGCAGCTGGCTCTGCTACTTGCCGGATGTGTGAACTTGACCAATGTGTGGAAGTTTCCAGAGCCCTTGTTTCTCATCTCCAAGTACCGTCTGTGAGTCAAAATGGTCACATGCACTTGTTAGAGACACTGTAGACAATGTGTCTGGCATGAGCCTCACAGAGGCCAACAGAGTGTTCATAGATGGGCCAGCAGAGGGATGCCAAGAAGTAGGAGGAAGAAGCCCATGTATGTCTTTTGTGCCTCAGTGATATGCAAATGAGAAGAGCATCTTGTTAGGGCCAAAGATGAAGGAGTGGTCATGGGAAATAGATGAGATGCTTGAGATAGGTCCTGAGGAAAATCTGGAGAAGTGTGTCTAAGCAGAAAAGGATGACTTTTTTTTTTTTTGAGACAGGGTTTCTCTGTATAGCCCTGGCTGTCCTGGAACTCACTCTGTTGACCAGGCTGATCTCGAACTCAGAAATCCTCCTGCCTCTGCTTCCCAAGTGCTGGGATTAAAGGTATGTGCCACCACTGCCCAGCTGAAGGAATTTTTTCAAACCCCAGTGTATTACTTACTTATCTCAGTGCTCTGACAAAATAGAATAGAAGAAACTTAAGGAAAGGAGGAAGGGCTTCTATGGCTCAGGGCTTGGGGGTACAATCCACCATGGTGGGGAGAATGTGGCAAGAATGTGAAGCATCAACAATCAAGAAGAAGGAAGAGGTAACTGCTGGTACCCAGTTCACTCTCTCGGTCTAGGATGCCAGTCTTTGGGATGGTGTTACCCACATTCAGGGTGGGTCTTCCTTCCTAGGTTAAACCTGTTGGAGATGCCCTCGCATGCTTATAACTGAGGGTTGTTACAGAGGCAATTCCAAATTCTGTCAAGTTGACAAAAAAAAAAAAGATTACCAAGCACAGGTTGGAAATGAAAAAATATGGCTGGCTCTGAGCTATTTAGGGTGGAGAGAGCTTTTAGCATTTAGTACTACAGGCCTGGTATAGCTGCTTAGGCTGTGGTCAGATGGTAGAATTCCATTAATGTCTGTTAGAATGAAAGAACATGTCAGATAAACCATGGTGCCTGTGGGGTGTGTGCTTAGAGCCTTGTGGGAGGAAATGAGCTGTAAGCCAGGGTAACTGTGTCTTCCTGATTCCCTCCAAGTATCAGTCGAACATTGAGCACATAGCAGGTTTTCAGGGAAAAAAAAATCCCCCAAACCTCGAGGGACTTGAACAAAGGCTCTTGTTCTGGTGTAACTGCTTATCTTGTGCTTCCCCCATCTTGGCCATTAACTGATCCCTCTTGTGTGGAGTTGATCACCCCTGGTCTCTAACTAAATTGTGTTGAGTGTACGTCCAACATAAACATATCGTAATCTATGAATCATTTACTGCGTGAGCCTTTTTAATCTTCAAAAAACTCTTGGCGATTTGAGCCCAGCATACCTGGAAAATCCGACTTCACAAGGCTGCCTTGGTCTCCAAGGTGTCTTCTTAATGGGTAGAAATCATGGAAAAACTACTCATCCAAGCCTCAGTGCTTGAGCCCCACCTGCATTTCAGAATCTTCTTGGTAATGGGTCTTTCAAGCCTCCCGCCTCTGAATGCTCTAAAAGCTTTTAGCTCTGACTGCCTCCAAGGAGAGAAAGAAGCATTTGGGGATGAGGATGAATGCCTAACAGATGGACAGCATCGGCAGCTGTGGCCCTTAGGCTATCAAAAGCCAAGTGAGATCCCTCTTATGGGGGCGGGATGTCAGATGGGATAAGAGACCCCTGTACCCATCATGGACCAGAGAGTGATGAGCAGTTACTTAGAACCATGAATCCATTTTCAGTGTATCAGAGGTTGTTTTTGAGAGTCTACTGTGTGGCAGGCAGAGTACCATATACTAAAGTAAACAGGATAGAGAATGGTCCTAAGCCAGGTGTCCTGAGTATTTTTAAAAATTATATTTATTTTCATTTTCTTGTCTTCTGTGTGATGTTTATCTACATAGGTATATATGTAGATATATATCTAAATATGCTTATATACATATGTATATATACATATGTGTGTATCTGTGTTTGTGTGTGTGTGCCACAGTGTATGCATGGAGATCAGAGGACAGCAACTTGTAGGCGTTGTGTTCCCTCCTTCCACCATGTAGGTCCTAGGCCATGAAGAAACTCAAGTCATCAGGCTTGGCAGCAAGTGCCTTTTATCTACTGAGCCATATGGCCCACAATGCACATCATTTTAGTTACTATAGTAAAGAGAACCTGGCTATCCAGTTGTGCATTGAACTAGGTCACAAAGTAAGCAAGTGCAGAATGACAGCCACATCTGGAGAGACACCAGACCCAGACGCTCCATTCCGAGCCTAGTGTGGACTGCCATGACCCTGAAGCTTCCTAAACAAGACCAAGAGCTAATGTTAGACGGTTTGTGGGTGGGTGGGGTATAAAATAATCCCAAAAAGAGATAATGATGTAATCCAAAGGAAAAATGGATTGTAGATCTTCACTAAGGTATCAAAATAGCGTTTGAGTCATCTATACTCTGGAATACACACACACACACACACACACACACACACACACACACGTGCATACTCATGGCACACAGATACTGGTGATTTTTTATGACCCAAACTGTTGTTGACCTGGCATCTTGGTGTACTGAAGGACAGTGGGCTAGGAGAAAACGGAAACTCTGCAGCATTTCCACAAAGATCTGAAGTCCTGATGTTCACTCGCCTGTCTACCCGGGTGATGCTCTGCTTCCCGAGGCTTTTGGTTCTCTGGGGTTTCAGTGGCTTAATATTCTGTCATCTGGAGTATGTGTAGCCAACCACATCCTCAGACAGAAATACCCAGGCTAAGTTACCCTTGACTAGAATTCAGTATAAGTGCAAATTGTACACATGTGGATACCAGCATAGTGCTGGTTCTGCTGTAAGTGTTCCTCTGAAAGGGTCACCTATTGGAGAAAGCATCAGGGCAGCAGGAAGGCAAAGACTAAGGGGATGAGTCCGTCAACCTCTCATTAGATCGTACCTCTTAAAAGTTTCACCACAACCCCCCCCCCCATCCTGCCTCACTGAGGACTTTATCTCCCAACACATCAACCCTTGTGAGGTAAGACACATCCAGACCACAGCAAGAGCTCCATCCAGAGAAGAGAACTTTTCTGCTTTTGGAAAGGACACAGAAGGCACACTGTGAATGGAATTAGCAGCTTCATCTCACCTCTGTTAAAGCCAGTCTTTGCAAAATCTTGTTACTTATGAAACAGCCAGGAAGCTTTCACACCAAAACACATTTGCTCCTTTTCTGCATGTGTGTAAGTGTGTGATATGCCTGGGTGTATGTGTGGAACACATGTGAGGACACACATGAGGATATCAGTGCATGGGTCTATACATGTGGAGGCCAGAAGTTGACATCAGGTGTCCTCTTCTGTTGCTCTCCACTATACATGCAGAAGCAGGGCCCCTCACCTTTGAACCTAAAGGTCATTGACTCTGATAGTTTAGCCTACTAACCTGATCCAGGCATCCACACACTGTCTCTGTCTCCTCGGGGCTAGGATTAGAGGCCGACTGCCGTACCTATCACTTGTGTGGCTGCCATGGCTCTGAATTCCAGTCCACAGCCTGACCGTAAAACACATTTACTCTTGGGAAGTGGACATCATGGTGGATCTTCTGCTGTTTGAGGACTCCCCCATTATATAACCCCACGATGATTTGGCCAGCTAGTCTTTTTTTTTTTTTTCGGTTTTTCGAGACAGGGTTTCTCTGTGTAGCCCTGGCTGCCCTGGAACTCACTTTGTAGACCAGGCTGGCCTTGAACTCAGAAATCCTCCTGCCTCTGCCTCCCAAGTGCTGGGATTAAAGGCGTGCGCCACCACCGCCTGGCTACCAGCTAGTCTTGTTGAGTGCTATTATGCTGTTTACAAAAGAAGCGCACTGGCTGGAGAGATGGCTCAGTGGTTAAGAACACCGACTGCTCTTCCAAAGGTCCTGAGTTCAAATCCCAGCAACCACATGGTGGTTCACAACCATCCATAATGAGATCTGATGCCCTCTTCTGGTGCATCTGAAGACAGCTACAGTGTACTTAAACAAAAGAAGTGCACAGAGTGAACTGACAGTGTGACTCAGTGAGTAGACAGGATACTTATATGCACAAGGTCCAGGCTTCGATTCCCAGCACCACACAAACCAAGTACAATGTATATGTTGTTGTACTGTATGTTTACTATATGTTCTCCCAGCACTGGTGAGGTGGAGGCAGGAGCATAAGTTCAAGATTATCTTCATAGTGACTATAAGACCAGGCTGGAAAAGATGTGTATGCGTAGGTTTTGCTACATTACCTCAAGCTCTGGGAATATCTGCACTACTAGTCTCCACCCAGATTCCCTTGGATCCATGGTTAAAAATAACACACACACACACACACCAATTAATCTCATAATGTGTTTGCTAACTCAATGACCGGACATTCCTGAACCTCCCCTGCCACCCCAGACATAATCGGATAGAGTGGCCATGGCCACTCCAATTGAAAACTCACATGACTGGTTGGTTTTATCTCCTGTAGCTAGTGCTCCTTCTCCTTCCCCTGTTCAGTCATTAGTCACTGGTATCTTTATTGATGGTTCAAGAACCAGTTGGGAAACAGGACCTTAGCCTCAGAACCATCCTCTATATGTATTGATTGTTTTGGACCTAGTGTCATGGAATGCTAAAAACAGTAAGTTATGACGCTTGTTCTGTACTTCATTTAGTCTTTTAGAGAGCAACTCCAGGTGCAAGGTAGCAGCTTTGGGTGGCAAGAAAGTCATTCTGGTTGCCGGTGAGAGTGTTTGTCCTTGAAAGCTGGTTTAGCAGTACCTCCCAGGTATCCTAACACACTCACCCCCTGCATGCACACATGCAGCATATGATACATGCACAGATACATTTTATAGTTTAAAATCTTGGATACGACTAGAAAGCGATGACTGACATAGATCTGGTTTTGCTTTGCTTTTGTTGTGGTGGTTGTTTGGGTTTGTTTGTTTGTTTTTTCAATTCAAAGATATTACATCTGAAATATTGTTTCTCAGTTCCTTGTATATTTTTCTACAACCCCAGGCCAGATCTTGAAGAGGCAATAGAACTCTAATTTAGCCCCATTGGAAATGTTATAGCAGGAGTTTCGTGTAGAGACAGTCGGCAGGCATCTCAAAACAAACCAAAACAAACAAAAACAACCAGTAAATCTTAGGAAAAGGAATTCAGAGCTAAACATGTGGGAGTGCCAATCAATGGACATAGTATACTTCAGATAAGTCCACTCCTCTGTGTGAGCCTTCAAAAACAGTTTAGACTTTCCAGAGTCAACATAGAAAATCCCTGATAGCCTCTGCCCATGACCTCTGACCTCTACTTGCTTTCCCACTCATCTCCTTCCCAACCCCTTTGGGAAAAAGTATGTTTGTTACATTGTCTCTCAGGCTGATAATCCCCTGCAGTAAGTAGCTCCTAAGCTGCTTCCTTCTGGAAACCTTTTTCTGAACTCCGGTTGTAGGATACCGGAGGGAATGCTGGGGCCTGTAATAAAGCAGAAAATATATTAACTGCCTTCACCAGTCCTGAGTCTTGTGTTTCCTGGAACAACCTATTTTCCTGTTCTCAGGGATACTGGAGGCCATCTTGACCGTCCCTATCCCTGCTACAAATGCAGGGCTCTACAGCAGCTATGAAGATAGATATGTGTGCTACTTTCTTTCTGGTTTTGTCTCCAAGGGCAGGGTGTTGAATTATTCTCTCTGAGAAGCTATGCCATTTCTAGAATTAAGTCAGGATGGTTCTTTCTCCAACCCCACTGTCAACTCAATAGTTTATGTAGGAATGTTACAGAGTTTCCCTTCTATTTTATCATCCCAAAAAATGGGGCTGGGAAAAACTCACCCTATTTTTGTAAGGGTAAATAAAACCTAAACTCAAGACATTTTGAAAAATATATTTAATTGTAAAATATAAACATGAGGGTTCTTTTTATTACTCCCCTGTTGATTATAGTTAAGAAGAAAAATTCTTTCAGTCTGGCTTGTTGATCTGACAGATTGTATCCTATTTGGCAAGTGCTCCACCACCGGGATACCTCCCCAGCCCAGTTGTATCCTGTTTGATTTTTTTTCTTTACTCCACCCTTCCTGTTGTAGTTTCTTAAAATGGAAACCTTAAGTCAGGTATGGTGGTACACATCCATAATCTGAAAACTCAAAAGACTGAACAGGATTATCATGAATTCCAGGCTAACCTGAACTACAGTGATACGGTCATAAAATAACAACATATAGAGTTGAATGTCCAAAGAGCTACTCTTTATTCTGTGTCTGGAGTTTGTAGCTGCATGGCTGCATCTGACTCAATTAACCTTTTTCAGCTTCTGTTTCCTCTCCAGTGAATTGAGAACAGTGATGTCACTGTCTGTTGGGATAGCTGAGTACTTTCACTCTGCAGTTATGTCCTAAAAAAAAAAAATTAAAATAGTTAATGAAGCTGGAGATGTAGCTCAGTTGCTGGGTGCTTTGCTTAGTATGCACAAAGCCCTTGGTTTCTAACATCTCACAAACTGACCATGGTGAGCTAAGACTGTAATCTAGCACACAGGAGGTAGAGGTAGGAGGATCAGAGTTCAAGTTTACTCTCAGCTGCATAAAGATTCAGAGCTAGGCTAGGCTACAAGAAACTGTAAGTAAAGCTACAAGTCTGCCTGCTTGTGATAAACACAATGGTTTCTTCCATGGACTAATAATTGTCCCAAACATAGATATTGTTCAAAATATATTTTGATTCTTCTTTCTTAGAGAGTTTTTTAAGTTTTTTCTTTCTCTAAATGCACGAGATACAATAACAAGAGAAATGAGATGGACTGAACATATGATGAGGGTATACAACCAGCGAGTGTCTATGTTCAGGAGAAACTATGTTGCCATGTATGTTACATGGTAATTACATGGCCAATATTGAGAAGGGATCTAGGAGGGACACAATATAAATGAGCTCGATGTCACAATAAAGCCAGGCGATGAGTACTAAGGTGTGTCCTTACCTGTAGTTTGACATTCAACCACTGAGGTGTGGTGAATCCCTTGGGCATTGGTGACACGTTCCATGAGACAACATTTATCCCCATGGGCGCTATCTTTCCTTGCTTTCTATTCCTGAAATAAGTCCAAATGAACTAGTGTCACTTGCTAAACTATGCCCCCGCAAAATGTTAGATCACTAACCCCTAGCACTTCCAGCATTCCTAATATCATGTATAAGATCTTTAACCTCTAGCACCCCCAACATCCCTAGTACCATGTATGAGGTCTTTTTGAAAGCAGAGTATTCGAAACTGAGCAAGTAAACATGAGGCCCCTGTTCTTGTGAAAGGAGACAATTTGGACACAGAGAAAGCCACTCAGACAGTGTTATGTGAAGGAAGACATCAGGCTGCCCTGAGACTCAGAACACTGGAGATGGCGAGAAGATCATGGAAGTTAGGAAGAAGCGTAGAACAGCAAACCTCCCAGTCTTCCTTGCTCCCAGGAAGTACATGGTGAGCAGACTTGCTGAGACCTCATTATGGACTTCCATTTCCTAAGACAATTAGATGATACATTTCCATTGTTGAAACCACCTAGTTTGCGGCCCTTTGTTGTGATCGGTCTGTGTTGACTGGCCAATTTACTGTACCCAACTTTGTCCCTCTGATTCGTGGCTTTATGGGTGAGCCTGCGCGTGGTATGCAGGAGTTGGCAGCATGCACTGCAAGAGATGATACTTCCTGTGGTTTGGTTTCTGAAAGCAAATGCATTAAAGTCTAATCTTAAGCCTTGGAGGTTATTCAGAACCGGGCTTCTTCATGTTATAATTACCTCACTCCGCCATCCTTTCCCCTAAAACTGCACCTTTGAGTGTTTGAGGAGTGGAAGGAGGACAGTTGAACAGCAGACTTTTAAAGCTCACTTATACAAAGCCCTTCATTTTCTGATTCTCTCTGCAGGCTTGGGCATTTCTTATGAAGATTTGGCATCCATTGTAAGCCTGCTTTCGTGGGGAGTTTGGCAAGCCTTTAAGGAGAGAGGGAATGCTTCCTTTTGCTTCTCTCTCTCTCTCTCTCTCTCTCACTGTGTGTGTGTGTGTGTATAGTTTACATGTTGTTTCTCTGAAGGATGCTAAGACCTCCCCAGCAGGGAAGATCGTGTGTGTGTGTGTGTGTGTGTGTATGTGTGTGTGTGTGCCTGTATGTGTGTGTGTAGTTTACATGTTGTTTCTCTAAAGGATGCTAAGACCTCCTCAGCAGGGATGATCTTGTCTCCCTTCTCTTTTGGGAATGTTAATTTATATTATGTGAAACATTTAGGTTGTTTTTTTTTTTTTAAAGAAACTCAGTGTAACATGTTGAGATAGTTGGTTTTAGTTTAGATGGGAAAAATAAACTCATCATGCAAAGTTATTGAAGAGAAGTTGCATAATTATATGTGCCCTTACAGAAAGCATGTCATTTCTTTCATTTTTTTTTTATGGCTCCTAAGAACTTTTTTGTGAAGTCCATGAAAGCACTTTTGAAATCTACTGGAAGACGAGTCAACTATTATGACTATGTCACAAGGAATTGTGTCCTGTCCTGGGAATTCCATGTCTTTCTTTAGCAGTAGAGACAGGGAGACCTCAAAAGGGCTTGGGAGGGAGTGACAAAGTTGAGATCGAAACTCATGATTTCTAATCTCTATAATATGTGTTTTCAGAAGGAATACTGGGGGGTCACGGTCCAATTCCAAAGACCAGAGGGAGGGCCAAAAGGGAAAGAGGCATGAGGGGTGGCTGGAGAAGACTTGGAAGAGAGAGCCCCTAACTCATTAATGAGAAGACCTGCACCTCAGCCAGGCTTCAGCCTAGAGCCCCCTGAGTTAGCCCCAGGATGCTGGGTGAGTTTACAGTTGTGTGCTTCCTACTGAAATGCTGAGGACTTCAGTGATGGGCCAGGGATTCACTTGGAGACATAGGATTGGCCATGAGTCAGCACTTCACTGATGCTGAGTAAGGGCTACTTGGCGCTCCTTTGTCAAGCTTTGTTTGAAATTCCACATGAAGTGGTGTTAAGTTTCTCAAATGTGCCTCCTATTCTTGCCTGGATCCTCTTCCCCTGGACTCTATTGTTCAGCCTGCTCCTTCGTCCCCAACAACAACGGACTCATCCCTCTGAGTGGAAGCTAGCCCTTCCCTTCTGTCTGGGTCTAATAAATGCACACTGGTGGGCCTCCTAATACCTTGCCTCGTTTTTAATTTCTTAGCAGATCATATGATGGGTGGCTGTACTTTTATAATAAATTCAAAAGCCTCCCTTTAGTCCTCACCAGTTTGAATTGCACAAAAGAGTATGAAGATAAGAGTGCTTTAAAATAAATCTCAGCTAATTATACATACAACCACATTCACTAAATGGGAATATTTTCAGGCCTTTCTATGCTACCCAGTGCCACCTGCTCCCAATGTAAATGGGCATAAATTTAGTTCCATTAAACAAAACACAGCAACTCTTCTCGGGTAGCACACAGACCTTCAGTCCTATTTTGGAGTTGGGAAACTAACTGTTGTGTTCCCTCGTCTGCGCTGGGCCTGTGTTAACCACACCACAAGGCTGTTTACTTGCATAGTTTGCAATCTTGCCTTAAAAACTAGCAGGCAAATCGGTTTGTGTCTTAGAAGGATCCTTACAGACTTGACGGCATCTGAACTCCGAGTTCCAGCAATTATGGGTCCCCATGAGTTGAAGGATACACACATTGGATTCTTCTGCTCATTAGGAACTTTTTTTTTTCCTGGACTGGCATCTTCACTTTGCTAGGAACATAATAAGGTCACTTAGGAGGAATCCATTCATCTGTTATTGATTTCTGATGTCTGTTAGTCTAGACAGGGTGTTTCTTTGAGAACATGAAAGTTAGAGCCACATTCAAATCAATCTCAGTTGTCAAGCTCTTTCTATGACTGGCCTCCTTTGCTGTCTCAGGTATAGAACTTAGAACTGGGTGTGATAGCTCACACGAGTAATCCCGGCACTCAAGAGGCTGAGGCTGGGGTCTGAGGCCATCTTGGGCTACATAATGAATGCAAGACTAACCTGGGCTACTCAGTCAAACCCTGTCTCAAAGATGGGGAAGTTCAAAAGTTACGCATAGGTGGTGTACACTGGCCGTGTTTTCAGATAAAGCATTTCGATTCTCCAATTCCTTTTTCACTTGGTGTCTGGGCCAGAAGACCTCAACATCATATCACACAAGTCGGGAAGCCTAGCTGTGCTCATCTGTCAAGAAAGGAGGAAGCTGCCCATCTGTCCCAGTCTGAGTTTTTCCTGATCTTCCCACCCCGTTTCCATAGCGCCCCCACCCCACTCCCACACCCTTGCCCTGCATTCCTTTCCATTTCATCCATTCAAAAACTCCTTCCTCCCTTAGAAAAGCTAAAAATACAAGCGATGTTTTCCAAGGAGCCTCCCTTATTAGGATCGCATAGTTGAGCTGCTGGCGAAAGGGAACCCTTCATTATCCTGGCTACTCAGGGCTGTGTCTTACAAGTTTCTTGTTCTCTCCTCTGAGATGGTCACCCTCACCCAAGCTCCATTATCTTTTCCATGGTAACAGAAGGTGACAAAATGTCTATATATTATGGGGACCCCACGGTACTACAGAGCTGTGTGCATAGGTTCAAAGATCTTAAAGTCTCAGGATCTTTCAACCATCATTAGTGGGAAAGTGTCAAATGATTATGGCTATACTCTAGACATGAAGCCCCCAGGATCACAGACTCATGCGTGGGTTGCCAGGAGTGTGCTGACTTGAAGAAAAAGTTCCAGGGAAGGGGGCGTCTGGAGCTGAAGTTCCCCGAGCAGAGAGGTCCTGTTGTGTGTGATCCTGAGGCACAACTTGGCTGACTGGCCTGGGCAGCTGGCTCTGGTTACTGTGGGAACAGTGTGAGGAAGGCCGTTGTCAGATTCCTCAGGGCTCAAAGGCACTGCCTTCCTAATACACGTGGTCCCTGCTGGCAAGGAAAGACAAGGAACCAAGGAGCGTGGGATGGACAGTGTGGAGAAGGTCAAAGGTTGGAGCAAGCCGTTACCTCCTAGTTTCTCTTGGTTTGGAAGCAAGGCTCAAAGGTGTTCTGTGACCCTCTCAGCATGGCGTACTAAGACTTAAAGCCCCTAATGCCCTCTGTGCCTCTAGTCATTTTTCGTGTGCTAAACTTGATAATGAACAAAAGAAATTGTCGATACGGTGTTCCTGTCTCCCACCTGCCTCCTGCCTGGACAGGGTCCTTACTAGTTAGTTCTCTTGCTGCTCTGATAACGTAGCTGACAAAAGCAACCTACAGAAGGACAGATATAAACCATCATGCGGAAAAGGCTTGGTGTTAGGAGCAGCAGTTGGTCATGTTGTGTCTGCAGCCAGGGAGCAGGGAGCAGAACAGAAGTGGAACTGGGCAGTGAAATCACAAGGCCCGCCCCCAGTGACCCACTTCCATCATGGAGAATCAGTCTCCAGAAAGCCCCACAGCATTCCAGAGTAGCATCACCGGCTTCAAACCAGTGTTGAAACACACGAGCCTATGAGAGGCATTTCACACTCAAACCGTAACGGTGTCTCACTCTTAATTCAGTCCAGCTTTGCATTTCAGATCACCCTGCCTCAGCCTCCCCGGTGCTACGATTTTGGGCGTGAGCCACCATGCCGAGGAAAATGGAATTTCTGTACGATTTCACATGCCACGATCAAGGCCACTGGTTCCAAGGCTTCTTGATGCTTTAGGCACACAAGGTCTCTAGTGACCTTCTGGGAAGTTATTGGTGTTTAGTCCCAAGCCCAGAGGTCAGCAACCAGCTTTAACTCAAGGACAAAGCTCTAAAAGCATTAGATAGTGATGCTTGAGAAAGCGTGCACTCCAGAGAGCCCTGACTGTGCCAAAATTTGGGGGTTTTGAGAAAATAGTTGAGGGCCAGAGAGATGGCTCAGATGGTAAAGACTCTTACCACCAAACCTGATGACTTGAGTTTAAAATTGAGAACATACATGAGGAAAGGAGAGACATGACTTCTACAGATGTTCCTCTGATCTCCGCATGCCCGTTGAAGCATGCCCCACCCCCACAAAAGAATAAATGTAAAAGACAAGGTTTAACATAAAATAGGAGGAATGGCTCTGAGGTTAAGAGCACTTGTTCTTGCAGAGGACCCGGGTTCAGTTTCTGTGATCCATGTGGTAGCTCACAACCTTCTGTAAATCCAGTTCCAGGAGACATAATGCCCTCTTATGACCTCCTCGGGCACTGCAGGCAAGCAGATACTCATAAGACTCTAAAAACTTAATAGTTGACATCATGACGCTCAGAACACTGAGAATTGATGCCTAGATAACACTTGCCACGGGGCTGTGATTCAAGGCTCAATGAGAAGATCACCACATAGGCAAGCGATCGTCCTTTCACTCCTTGGCATGCTCTCCCGTGGAGCTCACAGGACCTTGTTTTAGGGTGTGATCTCGGACTTCTGTGCTTTCCTGTTGTAAACAGATGCATGATGGGTTGGCCTGTCCCATTCCAAATGAAAAGAACTGAAACAGTGTTTCTGTGTCCGAGCTTAGGATCCAGTGTTGCTGTTTTTCCATATGTGGGAAAAAGCACCATAAATTACTGTTCCTCAGGAAGTAGGCACTGAGCCACAGCTGTCTCCCTGCTTACCTCTCCCCCACCCCAAAACCCCGCCCAAACCCTGCCCTGGGATGATGTGGTGGCTTGGGGACATGGGAAGAAATGAGCAGAACCGAAGCCACAGCTCCACTCCGTGTACACCTCTTGCCCCATATTTCTAACTCCCTACCTTTTCAGTCCCAAATCCTCTGCATTAAATAAATGCTTCATTTCTGCAAGGAGTGTGTGCAGCTCCTGGTGAATCATGTGGGTTTACACTCCAGAGGTGGCAAGGTGTGTGGCTTGTCATTGTTGGTGTCTTTCTTTGTAGGAAGTATATATGTGTGTGACTGTGTGTCTGTGTGTATATGCATGTGTCTGTGTGTATATGCATGTGCCTGTGTGTATATGCATGTGTATGTATATACATCAGCATATGTATGTGCATATATGTGCATATTTGTGTAAGTACATATATGTATGTGTGTTTATGTATATATGTGTTTGCATGTATACATTTGTGTATCTATGCATATGTGTGTATGTGTATTGTTTTCATGTATGTATGTGCATGTATGTGTGTGCATGTGTGTATGTATGTATACATGTGTATGTATGTACATGTTAATATGTATGTGCACACACACACACGTGTGTGTGTATGTGTGTGTGTGTGTATAGATGTGGTCAGAGAACAGTTTTAAGACACCCTCTGGTGTTGTTTCTCAGGCTACCACCCGTCTTATTTTTTGAAACAATGAGACTGTCATTGGCCTGAAACTCTTGAGTGGCTAAGCTGGTGGCCCAGTGAGCCCCAGGGAATTTCCTGCCAGGCCTCCTCAATGCTGGTGTTACAAGCACATGCCACCACACCTAGAAACAGGTGTTCTCCGTTGAACTCAGGTCCTCATGCTTGCAGAGCATGAGGTCATTTACCAACTGAGTGGTCCTAAAATGTATGTCTCTGCAATACACAAGGCCCCTCCTAGCACAAGACTTACCAATGACCCCCTAGTGGTTCAGAGCATGCTAGGTGTCCCCTCTGGAGAAAGCCTGTTTACCCTGAATCCAGGGTGAGCTCAGCGAGGTGTGTAAGGTAAGACAGGATGACGATGGGTATAAGGCAGGATGAAAATGCAGCCTGGTTCCTAATGCCATCACTTCTCCTTCCCTTACTGAAGCTTAGCTCTCTCTCTCTCTCTCTCTCTCTCTCTCTCTCTCTCTCTCTCTCTCTCTCTCTCTGCTATTTGAAGAGAGCAATTTAGATTTATATTAAGGAAAGCATAAATAGGTTTCTGTGATGGAATCTCATCTGAAGTGAATGTGGATAGCGTATGCTAATGAGCATGCACAGGGCCTCCCTTCCAAAAGCAGCTTCCCCCCCCCACACCCACTAGACATGTGAAAGGAACTCAGAACTCAATCTGCAGGGAAAGGTTATCCCCCTTTTCCTGTCTCTCAATATTACACTTCTTCTTGTAGAGCCTTAAAGCACTTGACAAGCCTTCAAGTAATTCCAGGTGATGGATTCCCTCCCTCCCCCCACCCCCCACCCCCCGAGACCTGTGAGGGCTGGTTTTACATAGAAGCACATATGACTTCAGTTTCAGTCAGAGTATTTGACTATCTCCCATCCCTTGACATCACCAGAACCTTCTTTGGCTTCCACTGTGGCTCACACTCTCATCCTCCTTATTGGAATTTTGGATGCTCACTGGTAAGATGTCAGAAACCTTTAGACTCAGCCATGCCAATGCACAGCTTTGGCCAAGGCACTTTTCCTGGGTGGGACACAATTTCCATGTCTAAGTGAGGAGTCTGGCTGAAGACTCTTGGGGGCTAGTCCCCATCTATCTGATATTCTGCAACCTCCATGTCTTTGTGCCTGCGGGGAGTCAGCATGAGCCTCGGGTACTTGTATACCTTGCAGAACTTGTCAGTCTTCCTGCCCCGAAAGGAAAGCTTCCTTGAAAGGAGCTCAGATTTGGTTCAAGATGTCCAGTCCCGGTAAACAAGCATGCAAAACCTGTGGTCACACCTTGGCTTCCACCCCAACTATTGATGACAATTCAGGTCACCAAAGGTTGCGGGTTTCTGGAGGTCAGTAGGAAAATCCCTCAGGGCTGGAAAGGAACAGACACACAATAGATCCTTAGAAAGAAACAGAAATGCTGGAGTGGGGAGGCTAGAAGCAGGTGCCATGAATGCTTGGGTCAGACCAGAAGACTCTTGTCTATCTACCTAAGGTTAGAGGTACCAGTAGGATATAAAAGAAGTTGACAGGTTACCCCTCTCTTTTAGTTTCAGTGGAGTTAGGGTCAAGGCCATCCTACTATTTCTCTTGCTGTGGATAAGGGGGTCCTAGAGCTGTTTAGGATGCTATCACAGTCCCCAAAGACTTTATACAAATCCCATAAGCCTTTTGATTTCAGGCTCCTTCAGACTTTCCATGACATCAGCTGCCTATTTAGCTTTTCTGTATGTCACCATTATATAAAGGATTTTTCAAAAGAAAAATGCCATGAGTTTTATATTTTTGAAAACCAAAGGTATGTATGTAGTGGGAGAGCTTGTATGCAAAGCAGCATGACCTTAGATGAGTCACGTGATTTCTTCAAACCTCACCTCCTTTGTCTGGAAATGAGGCTGGTCAGGGGCTCTTGGTCTGTCTTGTGGGATGACTTAAAGGAAGACTTAAAGGCAGCTCCTTGTCGAATCATCTCTTCATCTCACGCACAAGCATGCACGGATCTCTGCAGAAGCCTCCATTGGGAGAGAGATTACACATGCAGAGTGGCTATTTCAAGCTGATCTATAAAGCATAGACAAAAATATATAGTTTTTAAAGCTGCAAACACCAGCATCAATGAGATTGCAGCAATTGTTAACTAGACAATTTAATAATTGTGTGTCTAGTCTCTTGGGTTTAAAAAGAGCTATGGTCCCTCCTCCATGCATCTCCTTCAAGTGTTTCTTACTCAAGCCTCTATGCCTTGGTGTTCCTAGCTGTTCAATGGACATTAAAAATGCAATCTGTTTCCCTAGAATGTTGGAAATGCTAAGCCAATTCCCATTTGTTAATAGACTAGAGTCTACCATACGGGAAGCATGATACAATATACATTATCATTTTCCCTGCTTTATAATGGGGCAAGTTTTTTTTTTTTTTTTTTTTTGGTTTTTCGAGACAGGGTTTCTCTGTATAGCCTTGGCTATCCTGGAACTCACTCTGTAGACCAGGCTGGCCTCGAACTCAGAAATTCACCTGCCTCTGCCTCCCAAGTGCTGGGATTAAAGGCGTGCGCCACCACCGCCCGGCTATGGGGCAAGTTTTAAAATGGGGAAGGGGCTGTTTTTTAGTGATCAGCATGACAAGTCATTTGTGTTTATATATTTTTTTTTCTTCTTCTGAGATAGGGTCTCATGTATTCTCAGATTAGCCTCAAACTCACTAGGCAGCCAGAGGTTCCCTTGAACTTCTGATCCTCCCATCTTCCCCTCCCACATGCTAGGTTTACAGAAGTACCCCACCACACCTGACTTGTGTGGTGCTGAAGATTCACACCCCCCCCCAGGCGCTCAAGTGGAAAGCTGGGGCAATCACCAAGTAGAGGAGAGAGAGTCCCCCTCCCACCACACTTCCTTCGCATGGGTTCTGTTCTCCCCTCCCTATCCTGAGCTGGATTGGCACCCTTCACACAGAACAAAGACTTCACTTTGCAGAAAGCATCCTTCTGTCTTGGTGTGTCATCTGCCTTTAAGGGGTATAATTTACTTCTGATCTGTGCAGGAAACTCCCTGGAGAAGGCTGGGTGGATGTTATGCAGAGCTCCTAAATCGATCAGGGACACCGCTGTGCTATAGTGGGTGGCTGAGGTCATTCTTATCAAGTTACTCTAATGGTTGACCTTGAGGCCTATCGGGTGACAAAGCCATATAGACAGATCCCTGGTTCCAGAATGCCCTTGTTTAGAGGTAGGTCCCTGAGAGGGTGACTAATGGTTTAAGGAAGTGACTGTAGCCTCTTCACATGCCCCCCGAGTGGAAGATGGCTTGTGTTAATAAGCGCAGAGAACCCCTAGGTCGTGGTGGTGCTGTTTGGTGCTGGTTCTCAGGACTCCCTTGATCTCTGTTCCTCTCTTATCTTTTCTCATTAGATTCCAATTTTCCTCTAAATTGCCATGACTGTATAATATTGTCAGTATGAAGTTCCTCTCCTCTCCTCTCCTCTCCTCCTCTCCTCTCCCCTCCCCCTCCCCTCCCCTTCCATCCCCTTCCCTCCCCTCCTCTCCTGTATCCCTCCCCTCCTTCCCTCCTCTCTTTTCCCGTATCCCTCTATTCTCTCTCCCCTCTTTTCTTTTTCTTCTTCCTTTCTTTCTTCCTCCCTCCTTCCTCTCCTCCCTCTCTTACTCCCCCTTTCCCCTCTCTTCCTCCCTCCTTCACTCCCTTTCTTCCTTATACCTGGGCAGAGCTAAAAATGAAAAGATGTTTACCACAAGAGAGGTAAGCAAGGAGATAAAGATGCACCTATGAATCTCCTTATTCATAAGGAGTTTTGAAAGGCACAGTAAGGTTTCCCTTTAATCTGCCCCCAAACCAGCAGCTTTGAGATGAGTACCTGGACTCTCTGATAGCATTTTTGCTGTCCTGCCCTGGCTTCATCCATGGTGGAAGATGTGGAAGGCTTCAAAGGACAGACTAGTGGGTGGCAGGTAAAGGGTGTCCTAAGAGAGGGAAAGGGACAGACAAGAAGGGTTATTTGGGACACAGTAGGCTGTGCTCAGCCTTTGATACTATTGGCAAATACTAATAAGGATATATTTTTTACTCCCCGAATCACAAGTATGATTTTTGACAGTGTTGTGGTTGCACAGTGCTTAAGAAATTCTACTAATATACAACTCCTTGTGCACTGGAGCCCTTCTTGAGGCAAGCTGAGTTGGCTCTCACCCTGGATGGCATCACATTGGCAGAATCCACTTGTATCCTCTGGCAATTGGCAAGCGCAATAATTTGCTGGGTTGAATAGCAAGGAAAGAGTCAAGACAGCTTTAGCATCTGGGGGTGCTAAGAAGCTTGTCAGACAGCTCAACTCAAGGATGATGCACACTAACAATGACCTGAAGAGACTTGATCTTTGTTTTGTGGTAAAGGGGCCTGGGCCCAGTACCTTCTACGTACTGAGCAAGTGCCCTACCAATGAGCCATTTCTCAAGCCCTTCACTTTGACCTCTATAAAAGATACTAACAGCATGATAATGATGTCAGAAGGGGTGTGCCTTTTCTATATTGTCTAATTAGCTCCTAGCTTAAAAAAAGTTCACATGAAAACTAGAAGGACCCCAGCCTGCCATGATTACGTATTTCTTTGATCTCAACACTCAGCAAAAGTTGGTAGGAGAACCAGAGCCTGGTTTACATAGTCAGTTCTAGGCCAGTCAGGACTTCTTAATGAGACCCTGTCTGGAAAAAAAAAAGATGAAACAAATGCATAAGTAAATAATCATGAAAGTAGCCAGGCATGGTAGCCTAGGCTATAATCTCAGTATTCAGGAGATGGGAGCTAAATCATTGATGATGGTGGGTCAGTCTGGGCTATATAGTAAGTTCCAGGCCATCCTGGCCTATGAAGTAAGTTGTAGGCCAGCCTGAGCTACAGGATGAAACACTACATCACATGTAGAAAGTAACAAACAAAAATGATCCTTCTCTCAGTTATACCAATGGCATCCTCAGGCCACCAAAATAAACAAATAAGAAAATAAAAATTTAAATAGCCTTGAAAGTAGAAAGGTAACTTAAGAAAAGAGAGGTGATTGGGAGGAGGGGAAGGGGCCAGAGAGGGTAACCATGAGATGATTATGATCAAAGTATATTATGTTCTGTTACAAAAATGTCATATTGAAATCCATTAATATGCACAATTAATATGTACTCATTAAAGCATTTTTAAAAGAAATTAGCCAATTAATGACAAAACCCAGAGAGTTTCCCAGATAACTAAGACCAGATAAGAATGTAAGTGAGCAAACACATGGGAATTGCACACGAAGTCGTCTGTTGTAAGTGTGCCGTTAGCTGAGATGTTTATTGACTATAGAGAGAATGGCATGTTGTTGATCATGGCAGACTTAAGGCCTGAAATACATCCACACAACCAAGACAATTGAGGGGTTGGAATGGGGTCCCAAGTTCTTCATAGCCTGATGCTTGGGTCCTAGTGGCTTCTGATAATTAATAAGGATTCACCTCATACCTCTCACTTAACAGCCTGACGATAACACAGTACCAACAGTTACCCTTTGCCCTGCTAGAGGGCCAAGTTATTTGGAAAAAGAGGTTAAAGATGGAAACCAAGAATGTCACTTAGGTTGAGTGAATAAAATGTAGAATAGGATCATGTATACACATGTGTGTTTGCACATGCATGTATCTGTGGTAGTGCTTTATACCTGCAGTCTCAGAATCAGGGGTGAGGGCAAGAGAATCACAAGTTCAAGGCCAGCCTGTTACTTGAGGCCAGCCTAGGTTACAGGATACCCTGTCCAGTCCTGTCTTTCCAAAATGTGTGTGGTCAGTCCATCTTCAATAGGCCTGACATTCATCATATTCCAACTTCCAAAGTTTCTTGAGCACTACACGCTTGACCTCAGGCGACAGTGTAACAGCCAGGATTTCTCTTCCGGATCTCGCTAGATATATAGTGATTTCTTTAGTTATTTTTCTTTAAAAGTGCTCCCAAAATACCATTTCCAGCTTGAGTTTTAAATGGCAGCATTGGAAATAGAGTGATGGTGGGAAGAAATTCTTTGAAAATAGGCCTTCTGTAGTCAGTACAACAGCAAATGTATCTTGATGTATGTGTGTGTGTGTGTGTGTGTGTGTGTGTGTGTGTGAGAGAGAGAGAGAGAGAGAGAGAGAAAGAGAGAGAAAGAATGACTCTTAGTTTAAATTTTGTTGCCTGGGACTGGTGAGATGGCTCAGTGGTTAAGAGCCCTAACTGGGGCGGTGGTGGCACACGCCTTTAATCCCAGCACTTGGGAGGCAGAGGCAGGCGGATTTCTGAGTTCGAGGCCAGCCTGGTCTACAGAGCGAGTTCCAGGACAGCCAGGGCTACACAGAGAAACCCTGTCTCGAAAAACCAAAAAAAAAAAAAAAGTTTAAAGGGCTGGAGAGATGGCTCAGTGGTTAAGAGCACCGACTGCTCTTACAAAGGTCCTGAGTTCAAATCCCAGCAACCACATGGTGGCTCACAACCATCTGTAATGAGATCTGACGCCCTCTTCTGGTGTGATATAATAATAAATAAATAAATCTTTAAAAAAAAAAACAAAAAACAAACAAACAAAAAAAAGAGCCCTGACTGATCTTCTGAAGGACTGATCTTCTGAAGGTCCTGAGTTCAAATCCCAGCAACCACATGGTGGCTCACAACCGCCTGTAACGAGATCTGAAGCCATCTCCTGGTGTGTCTAAAGACAGCTACAGTGTACTTACATATAATAATAAATAAATCTTTAAAAATAAATAAATAAATTGGGTCGCCTGTATGAATGAATCTATTAGATGAGAAACACATAAATAATATGTATTTAATCCAGAGGTAATAAATGAAAGAACGGAATGAACTAAAATACATCCATTATATCCAGTGCCCATCCCCCCCACCACCACCACCATGGCCAGTGTTTTCCAACTGTCCTAGTTCTTATGCATTCTTCGAGTTTGGGTTATTAGCATCGTGCTTAGGTCAGATGAAAGTGTGCTCATCCGCCACGCTTTGATAACTGAAGTAAAATGCTGATGGAGATCATTTAGGACCGTCTCTGCTGTTGATTGCATGCTTGTGGTTCATAATCAGAGTGATGCACAGTAATTGTTAGACTCACTTGCCAGGGCTACATTTTGTATGGAAGCGACTGTCAGCACTTTAGGCCCCGTTGTTCTGCCTGAAGAGCGCTTGCCTGGCACCCACTGGGCTGCTAAGGGGAGACTCTTCGCTGAGTACGGAGGATAAGTTTGCTTGCCACTCTCGTTTGCTTACCCTCGAAAATAATTACCTGAGAGGGGACTGTCTGCCGACTTAGTGGCAGCTGGTTCTTTTTGTGTCTGACAGAATGCTAGTGTGTGGAGACTTGACTATGAAGAAGAAGAAGAAGAAGGAGAAGAGGAGGAGGAGGAGGAAGAAGAAACAACATATGCAGGGAACAGGGGAGCTCAGGTTTTCCCTTTGGCGTGAAGCTGACAAACTTAGTGTTATGTGGCCCAGATGGACCACTTTTCATGAGCCCTGTTTTGCTTCTCCGTGTGATGGGACTAATAGAACTTACTAGTGGAGAGACTTCGTTCGGGCTGGAAAAGACAGCTAAACCTGTCAGCAGGATTCAGCTGCTCATTAAATGTTAATAGCCAACGGTGAGGAATCTGAGCTTTCTCAGACTTATGAGATAATATGTCAACAAGGTTCTATCACTATATTGTAGCATGAGATAACCAACAGTTAAAGAGAAAAGGCTCAGACTGGCTCAGAGTTTTGGAGGTTTCGATCTGTGATCAATCACTCCCTTCTTTTGGGGACCTGTGGCAACTCAAAACTTCATGGTGGGAGCACATGACTGAGCTGACCTGTTCACCTCACAGGCAAGGCGCAAAGGGAAAAGGAAGGGGAGGGTCCCCGAGTCCTCTCCTAGGGTACATGCCAGTGACCTAAGGACTTTTTCTTTTTTCTTTTTTTTTTTTTATTTAATCCCTGCCTCTTGGGCTCGATCACCTCTCCGTAGCCTCACGCTGGGGACTGACCCTTTCCTCTGAGGGACTTTAAGAACATTTAAGGTCCTGAGTACAGCGGACATAAGACAGTACTTCCCAAGGTCAGCAGGCCCCAAACTCACTGCGGCTGGGGAGAACAGCCACAGCTTCCAGATGAAGTCAGAGACACAGAACTGGCTGAGTGTCTTGGGTTCCAAGTCACAGTTTTACTTGGCTGGGTCTGCAGAGACGAAATGTGTTATGACCCATGCTGTGTAGCCTCCAAAGCATTTGAAGGGCACTTTGAAGGCAAATTTAAGTCTCTCCATGTCATTCAATTTTTAATGCAGAAAGGGTCAGTGTATAATACACAGCAGGGCCTGACCATTTGCTACTCTGTCCCTGGGAAAGTAAACTGAGCAAAGCAAGACTCCATCCCTATTACAATTTCACTACTAGAAACATGTTACCAGCTCCTGGATTGTACCCTATCTAAGATTTGTGACAAGTAATTCAGACCATTTTCCATGATTCAGTAAGTCCCAGGGTTTGTAGTCAAAAAAGAGGTCCTTGGAGGTTCTGTCCAGTGCACAATTCAGTATTGGATCTCTTATCTTGCCATTTTGGCCAAAATAAAAGAATAGCAGTCTCTCTGAGAAAAAGATCCACCACAGTCAATTGTTACTCAGGTTGCATTAGCTGAAAGAGGGATAGAAACCACGGAGGGAAGATCTTATGCTACTCAGTGTTCTCTGCTGGGATCAAATACCTGACAAGAAGCAACTTAAGGGAGAAGGGCTTCTATATGGGCTCACAGTTTGAGAGCACAGCCATGGTAGCCAGGAGAGGATGGCGGGGAGGGGGTGAGGGAAGGGGGAGCTCTTGGGTATGACTTCAGGCACCTGAGGCTTCTTGCTCACCTGGCCTGAATCCGGAAACAGAGAGGGGGGAAACTGGGTGTTCACTTAGCTTTTTCCTTCATTTCCCGTTTACTCAATCCAGTACCCAAGCTCATAGGAAGGTGAACCACCCATATTCCAGGATGTGTCTTCTCCCACAAGTTAACCCTTCCTAGAACTGTGATCACAGAAAAACCACATGACCGGCTCATTCTTAGACCTAGCCTGCAGACAATAATGAATGATCAGTCATGCACGTTAGAGGGACTCACACTATTGGCTCTCACTTGTGATCTCCTGTGGACTCTGGTTCCACAAATAAAACTTATTTCTCATAGTATGTTTCTCCAGATTTTTTTTTTTTTGGTATCTCGGTGTACCCTATTTTTCCTGCTGTTGCCTCCAAATCCCTCACCCCCATTTCTTCCCTGCTGTTAAAAAACTGTCAGGAATACTTTGAAAGGACAGACTATATTTGGAGGAAACATCTCCACACAATTGGACAACTGGGGGCATGCACTTGCTCCCTCAGCCTCTCTCGAAAGTGGCCTTTGGCCGGGCAGTGGTGGCACATGCCTTTAATCCTAGCACTTAGGAGGCAGAGACAGGTGGATTTCTGAGTTCGAGGCCAGCCTGGTCTACAGAGTGAGTTCCAGGACAGCCAGGGCTACACAGAGAAACCCTGTCTCAAAACAACAACAACAAAAAAGTGGCCTTTGTCTGAATTTTGTCCAATCATTGTTGGAGTCCTGACACAGCCTTGATAACCAGAGGCAATCACATGACCCCTGACTGATGTGACCCCTCATATATATATATATTTTTTTCATCAAAACTGCTCTTCTCTTGGAGAGAGAAATTAGACCAGAAATGCTGGCATCATACAAATAATCCCACGTTCGATACCTATCTTAATGTGGAATGTTTCAGGGTCCTTTTCTTAGATTCTGTGCTCCAAATGCAGGACCACTCAGGATTCTCTGGGGGATTCAGTTCACTTCTCTGTATTATGAAGTTGCTCTGCCATGCTGGGGTGATCAGCAGGGCCATTGCTTAACATTAGAGGTGTGATTTCCGACTTCTGTAAGCAAGCATCCCTTTTACCTGTCATCTCTAGCCTTCCAACATCTTCTAGTGCTCACTGAAAATCGTGAGCTGGGCTTTCGTTCCCCGTGGTATGTGTACCAGTTTGTGTTCTTCTGAGCTCACCCACTCAAACCCAAACAAATTTCTTTTTTTGCTCTTAAAACGTACTATATTTAAGCAATCTGCCTTTCCAATCTTGAAAAACAGAGGAGAGGAAGAAGACACATGCTTCTGTGGTGTGCAGTCATTTCTGAGGAATGTGAACGCTCGATTGGATTCTATATGTTCAACAAGTAAATATTTATGCCTTATTCTTCCAAAGCAATATTCTTACAGTCCTTTAAAATCTTTTCTGATCTAAGACTGGGAATGTAGGTCACTTAGCAGAGTACTTTCATCGCTTGCACAAGGCCCTGGGGTTGATCCCTAGAACTGAATAAGCTGGATGTGGTGGTCTGTTATCATAGCACTCTAGGAGTGGAGGCAGAAGAATCTTACATTCAAGACCATTCTTATCTACGTACCAAGTTCAAAGCTAGCCCAGGCTACCTAATATCCTGTTTCCAAACCAAAAAAAAAAAAAAAAGACATGGATAAATTTATTGATGTTAAGAGGTTTTAGTATCAGCAAAATGATATGAATACCCTAAAAATGTTAATAAGTATGTATGTATATATGTATGTATGTATGTATGTGGTTTATTTCTATTTCAAATGCGTGAATATATCCATGGGCTTGGGAGAGAGAAAGTAGCGTGCAAATGAAAATATTTATACTTGTTCTTAGAGGGATGTTTTCTGATTCCTGTCACTTGCATCCCTCTCTCCATCTCTACCATCCAGTTGCTCTGCCGTAAACAGTCTCACTCTGTTCTCATTTGTGTCATCAGATGGGGCAGTGGGGAGACGGTCAGTGCAATTCAGGTACTTGCATCCAGACAGATTCTAGAACCGTCTCTACAGCTCTCCTCTCGTTACAGACGTATCAGTGTGTGGAGCTAAAGGGTAATCAGGGCCATTCTTTTTATTGTCTCTCCTGCCTGCCTCGAGCCGCAGTAGGACTCCCAGAGAGGCACTCAGCAACTGGCAGAATCATAGCCATTATGCAAGTGAGGAAAACAAGCAGAGGGCTCCCTTGACTGGAATCACTGTTAGAGTGGCAGAGCTGAGAGGCACACTGGGGAGGACTCTGAACTTGGCTTTATCAGGCCTGTCACTCTTCCTGTAGTCCTCATCTGTCTTGAGGGTCAAGGGGCTCTTCCTATGTGAGTGAATTATAACGTGTTGCTTTTAAAGATCGTGTCAGAGGTGTGGCTGGGGTGTCCCAGAGTCCACCGCTTGTACTGTCTCTGGCCATCTTTTCAGTTAGGCCTTGCTCTTCTTGGCACCCAAAATTACATCTTAGATGGCATGCTCTGGGTTTGACAGACAGCCATATTAGGTGGGCGCCGCCTGAGCATGCAGTCTTCTCTTAGGCATGCTGAGGCAGGCCTTTCCAAATCTGAGAACCCACTTTTAGGCTGGTGGGGGACCCTCAGCATAAACTCTCCACATGGCCTTATGGCTTCAGGGCCTCATGGCTTCAGGGCCTCATGGCTTCAGGGTCTCGTGGTCTCATGGCCTCATGGTCTCATTGCCTCGTGGTCTCTTGGCCTTGTGGCCTCATGACTTCATGGCCCTGTGGCCTCGTGGTCTTGTGGCTTCATAGTCTTGTGGCCCCATGGCCTCATGGTCTAATGGCCTCATGGCCCCATGGCTTCATGGTCTCGTGGCCTTGTGGCCTCGTGGTCTCATGGCCTCATGGTCTCATGGCTTTGTGGCCTCATGGTCTCTTGGCTTCATGGCCTCATGGTTTCTTGGCTTCGTGGCCTCATGGTTTCATGTCCTCATGGTCTCATGGCTTTGTGGCCTCTTGGTTTCATGGCCTCATGGCTTCATGGCTTCTCTCACCAGCTGCTGCCTCTCAAGAAACCCTCAGGAAGAGGTTAGGATGGACTTGAGACTTAGGGGTAAAATGAGACCTGTTGGGATGGCTTTCCTTCACATCCCTCTAGACCCCCAGAGCTCCACGCAAAGTCTCTGGAGACTTAAAGCTCCCATATTGCACTGGGATGGAGCTGGAACTCTTCAGCTTTCCATGTTAACAGCCGCCACCATTCAGCCTTCCTCTGGCCAAACACTCAGGTCAGCTTGGTTCTTTCCTATAGCTGGTTGGACCAGTCAGCACTTGAGACATTGTGGCCACTGCATGTTGTTATTCAGTGGGCTTAAAAGGAGGCCTCTATCACTTCTTGCCCAGTCTGTGTTCCCTTGTAAGCCTATTTATAGATGGTGGTCGAGACTCAGGGGTGTAACACCTGAGGAAAACAAACAGCAGTGAAGGAAGAGGAGAGGGAAGTTTCAAAAGATCCACTTACGAATATTTTCTACCTACCATAATGTATGTGTCTTGTCATAAGGGCCATATAATTCATGGTAAATAAACAATGTATATTGTGATTTTTCTGTACATTGATTGTTGAAAGGTGCTTAAAATATGTGTTGTCAGTCACATATCAACATATGTATCTATTAACCCCTAATGTCCTGGCCCTCCCCAAGCCTACCTCCCTGTGTGGATTAAGAAAATGGACTCAGAGTTGTTTTCTAAATCTTTATTTCCTTTTTTTCCCTTTTTCTTTCAGTTTTCCAAAGAAAATAGACCAAAACTCTCTTCTTGAGAAGAAACGAACCTGCTGTTGGCAGAGGGTGAGTGAACTTTTAAATGTACCATCTATTTGGTGTTTGATACTGCGAGGCCCCAAGATCAAACATTTGATAAGTGGTCTCAAGCTTGGAGTCAAGACACTCTTTCTGTCCTCTACCTCATTTGCCTGGGCTGTTTCTCGAAAAGAAGGTTTTGCTTAGAGCCTTTTCTCAACACTTCTTGGTGTCCCCACATCTCCTCTCCTGAGAGTTAGGGTTAGGGGTTAGGGTTAGGGTTAGGGTTGTGGCTATTGTCACCTTGTCCAGCTTGCAGAGAGATCAACAGCCTTTCCTTCCGTGATTGGTGCACAGCGATAAGCCTGTGGGCAAGGGGAGACTCTCTGTCTAGTTCACATGGCTGTGTCTTGTGAGTGCTATGAGAAAGAGCAATTGGTTATGAGCAGTCTGTGCGACCCCCAGGCTACCTGGGAAAGTCCCTGTGTACAGATGTAATAGCTGGGACCCAGCGGGTTCCAAGAGAACTGTGACATCATAGACAGAAGCAGAACCAGGGGCCGTGAGAACAACATTTGACTCTTAGCTGGGTGGTCCCGTAGAGAGATTATTGTCTTTAACCCACAGTTTATTTCCAAGGGGATAGATTTATTTATGTAATTCAATTGAAATAAAGTAACTAGTATGGTAATGATAGTAGTCTGTTGCCTTAAGGTAAAGGCTAAAGTAGTGTTGTTTGGCTTTGTAGTTGTTATGTTACCAAGAAGGGTTGACGGAATAGGTGTGCCCATTAACTGTCTGATGTAGATGTCAATGGCAGGGACATATATTGCATGACTCTGCCTAGGAATATGAAAAAGAATATCCATTCATCTCAGAGAGGGCAGCAATGGCAAAGGATCGAATCCACACACATCAAGCTTAGTGGACCAGTGAGTTTCCTGGATTAAAGAAAGGTAGGGATAGGATAGTTGCAGGAACATGAGTGAGTCTACAAGCAGTATCATCAAAATGCCATTCCAGCGTGGGTGACAACGCAACAGCGCCACCCATGGAGCTCCTGGCCCAGCTTGCATGGAGCATAGAAGTACCTGGGAAGCTCTCATCACCCAGCAGTTGCTTACTCCTGAAATAATCTCAAAGACAGGCCCGTGAATTCTGTAAATTTAGTGAGCTTCCTGAGTCCCTGGGTTTCCCTCCTCTTTGGAGAAGGGGATATTTGAACTCAGACTGAATAGCTGCATAATGGTATATTTTCTTTTATGCTCGTATCAAACCACTGCTATGCTGTCACAGGAAGAGAGCAGCCAACACATGTATTTTGCAGTGCGGAGCCAGTATAGAGCAGCTGCTTAGAGCCTATTTACAGTTGGTAAGCAGAGAGAGGAATGGCATTGCACAGCTCACTCTCCTTATTCAGTCTGGGAGCCCAGCATATTAAACAGTGCTGCCTGCATTCTAGTGGGTCTTCCCTCCTCCGTTAAACCTTTCTGGAAATATCCTCCCAAATACATTCAGAGGTGTGCCCACTAGTTGATTTGAAATCGCATCAAGTTGAAAATCAATACACATTCCTAGAAAATGCACACACACACACACACACACACACACACACACACACACGAACGATATGGACATGAAGGTGTGTTGTCCTCCACAAGGCCCAAAGGTCTTTATAGAGTCAGGATTTTGATTGGACAAAACCCAAGACCACTAAGAGGGGAATGGCAAACTCTATATCTACAATGTATTATTCTTTGGGGAAAGAATGAAATTGTAGACAAGGATCTAAGGCCAAAAACAAACAAACCACTGTAGAAAGAGGCAACCGGGACCCCCAGAGCTTATGCAGCACAGTTGTAAATGACTTGGTCCTATGCTGGAGTCAAGTCAGTAGCTTGCTCTTGACATTCAGGGGGGATTAATTAAGTAAAACATCATAAGCTACTTGTTCTTTACAAATTAGATACAAAGTAAATTCAAACTGAAGCCATAATGGTTTTGTAGGGGTTGGGGAAAATTTTAACCCAAGAGAAGCATGAGGCTATGGAGTGGCTCAGCACTATAGCATTTACTAGGTATGGAATACGACCTTGGGATCCACCCAACACCAAACGTAAATAAAAAGTAGCAACCCAAAGTAGATCTGGGGCTGGTCCTACTTGTATCTTTTACCTTGTAAATCACAAGTGGCTGGTTTGTTTATGTGTCTTGTTGTGTCCAGGGCTGGGGCCCTGGACCAATGCTGCATGCAATTTATATTTATAATGGCACTTATCATAGATGGTGTCCCTTTAAGGGAAATCCAGTGAGTGGCCTTACCATCCCTGAGATTTTATTTGCTAGAGGCCAAATGGCAGTGGCATGTATTTGGTTCCATAGCAACAGGTCTGTGCAGCCAGGAAAAATGTGTGTGTGTGTGTGTGTGTGTGTGTGTGTGTGTGTGTGTGTGTGTGTGTGTTTAATGCTTGCAGCAGCCAATATATCCGGGGCAGACCTAGGATTACTGTAATGCCTCCTTTATTTTCCTGCCTATCTCCTTTCCTGGGGCCTTAGATAATGCAGGGCATCTGTGCTTTGTCTTTCTTCTCATCCAGCTCCACTATTTACACTTGCCTGTGTCCTTACCCAGATGCGGGCTGGGTAAGGCAGACGGCAATGCCCAGGATCTCATCTTAAACAGAGCTTAGAACCTCCCAACCTTAGCACGTGAGAGCAAGTAGGTCATTTGTGCCTTGTTAGTCTCTGTGGCAGGATAGCTCTGTCATAACGACATCTCGAGGACTGAGATTCCTGTATATGGTAGTCAGCTCCTTCTAGATGAAAAGGTGGTGGTGACAGGGAGCCTTGTGATATCCAGGGGGGCAGAGAGCTTGTGTCACACACTGTGACCCTATATGGTAGGCACCGTAGAGCTCCAAAAGGAAGTAATGGTACCCATTTCTCTCCTTCCAGAAGCTCCTTCCAGAGGCACAGATCCTAACCAAGGTTTTATCATTGCTCTGCCCTTGGCGCTTTCGCATGTCTCCCGTCTTCTCTGTCTTTCACATCCATCAGAAACACTCTGGTTTAAACTGACTTTCCCTCCAAACACTAGAAGCAGCAGGGTCTCATACTGTAGCCCAAGCTGTCCTGAGATCTACTGTGTAACTGTTAGAGTTTCTCTTCCCATTGCAGTGATAAAATACTCTGGCAGAAGCAGCCTAAAGAAGACAGGGTTTGTTTTAGCCCACAGTTCAGGATGCGATCCTTTATGGCAGTGAAGCCTAGGGGTCAAGTGCCTTGAGGCAGCTGACCACATTACATCTGCAATGGGAGAGAGAGGTCTATAGATGCACGCAGAAATGCATTATGATGTTACGCGGCTTCTTTCACTTTGACAGTGGTTTTCAACCTGTGGGTCGAGACCCCTTCAGTTGGTCAAAGCATGGCTCCACAGTTTCACAAGGGTTGCATATCAGATATCCTGCATATCAGATATCCTGCATATCAGATATGTACATTGCAATCCATAACAGTAGAAAATACAGTTATAGAGTAGCAATGAAAATAATTTTATGGGGGGGGGGGGTTCACCACAACATGAGGAACTAACTGTATTAAAGAATCGCGGCATTAGGAAGATTGAGAACCACTGACTTTATACAATCCCAGATCCCCTGCCCAAGGACTAGTCCTGTCCACAGTCAGGATGGATCTTCCCACCTCAATTAATATGATCAACACAACCCCCCATATGTATACCCAGAGGTCTGCCTACCAGGTGATTCTAGGTTCTGTCCAGCTGGCAACACCATTGCCCTAGCACAGGTTGACTTTAAACTTGAGATGCCCTGTGTCAGACTCCCAGAAGCAAGAATTATAACTGGGTGCCACCACGCCTAACCTCTGGGAGCATTTTTAAAAACTCTCTGTCATCCATTTGACATCTATCCTGCTTTTCTTCTTTTGATTAATATTTGGGGGAGGGGCTACGTGAGCATCCCTCTAGGCAGAGAGGAAGCCATTTAGTATTAGAATCCGAAATCTCTTCCTCCCCGACTCCTGCATACCTTCCTTCTATGTCTCTCTCCTTGCCCAGAACTAAGTGTGGAGGGGAGAACCTATGCCACAGTATTTGTTTCTGATGATGTCATGGCCTCATCCTGGTCCCCCAAGGATTGTGATGTATGTGTGTAAATAGACTCAAGTATTCTTTTATATTTTTTTAAAGAAAAGATACATATAAGAATTTCTCGGTGTATATTTTTAAATATAGCTATAAAGTCACAAATGAGGGGTCTCTAATAACTTCCCCTTTCTCTCTCCCCATTGTGGATATTGACTGTGAACCCTGTGCCGAGTTTCACACTAGCACAAAGATAAACTGTTTGCCCACCCCGACCTCCCACGTTCACTGTCACAGCATTTGCCTTTGGGGGCCAAACCTCTCAGTCTAGCAGTTGTCTTTGGAGCCATTAAATCAGAGATTTGAAGGAGGGGTTTCATTAAAGTGACAGGTTTGATAGATTAGGGTAGTGATTCCTAACTTAATTTTGAGGTCTGCTGGGAAAGGAGGAGAAGGCTTTCGTATGAAAAGTTTTATCTTAAACAAGTTGAGAGTTCTCTTTCCAAGTTCTGAGCCAATGGAAGAAATGGCAAAAGCGGAATGCAGGTAGAAGCCAGAATTCTTGCGCTACTACTAACAGTTATTGAGTGAGAGCCAAAAGGACCAACCACCCCCCTAGTGCCCTGTTCCTTAGTGCAGCCTTGGTAGTCATAACTGGAGCCATTTTGAGTCTGTAGAGCCCTGCCAAAGGAAGGAGAAAGAGGTCAAAGTTTACATTGGTTACTCCTACCCGGAGGAATCCAGTTTTCATCCAGAAATGGGTGGGGCCATATCGGCCCAGGTCCAGCCAGATAGCTAGCTCACTTCCCATCCTGGAGAAGGAGAAGTCAGAGCAAGGAGCTTAAAAGACAAGGGGGTAGGTGATGCTTCTGCTTGACACACGTTTCACCCTCTGCCTCCCAATCAAGGCAGACTGACCTCCCAGCTCTCGCGTTCACTGTGTCTGTTCAGGCAACTGGTTAGTCACCTCTACTCAGTCGACCCAAAAGCCTCTCCAGTCTCATTGTCTCCCGTACCTCAGTATTTGAAGCTGTGCCAAGTGAACAATAGCTGGTCGGTCGGTACATGCAAAGCTCACTCCTGAAATTGGGGAGAAATCCAGGGAGAGGAGGGAAGAGAGTTGGAAGGTGAAGAGAAACTCTGAAAGTTAAAGCCAAGGTCACGGCCTCCAAGACTCCCTAGCCTAGCTGAAGAGGCAAGGCATGATTACAGGTAATATTAAAGAAGTGAAAAGGAATGAAAGGCAGTCGGTTGCAGAAGTGACACTAGGTATTCTTCACAGACTCGTTGCCAAACGGATGACAATAGAGCCAATGGAAGCTATTGTATTAGTCAGGGCAGGATACAGGCTTGTGTCAGAAACAGTCAATCCTAAACTCCTGATGGCTTCACAAAATAAAGGCTCAGTCCTTGCTCATGGTGTGCCACTGATGTGGTTGTCTCCCCAGCATACCTCCGTAGCTCTTCTGACCATCTGCAGGCCTCCTCGTGATCACAGGAAAGGGAAGACAACTGGAAGCTTCTTGCACAATTAAATGCTTCAGAGGTAGAACATGGAAGGTTCGTTCATCACCCACTGTGTTCTGAGCATTGAGTTTTGATTTGGAGACAGCTCACTGTGTCCCAGGCCTGGCCTCTGGCACACAGTAGATATGCAAGTGATATGTGAAGGGTGACAGAATGGATGGACATAAGAGTGAGTTGGTGCTCATTTCTGGAAGAATCATATCAGCTGTAAGCTTGGTAAATGGCTTGAGCACTAATAAAAATTATAAGGCTGTGATTGGTTAATTACTGTACTGGTTTGAATAAATTTGGCCTCCATAGACTCATGCATTTGAATGCTTGGCCCACAAAGAGTGACACTATTAGGAGGTATGTCCTTGTTAGAATAGGTGTGGCTTTGTTGGAAGAAAATTGTCAATGTGGGGGTGGACTTTGAAGTCCTATACTTAAGCTCCACCCAGGGTAGAAGAGTCAGTCTTTCCTGGATGCCTTCAGATCAAGAGATAGAACTCTCTGCTTCTCTAGTACCATGTCTGCCTGGATGATGTCATACTTCTTGCCATGATGATAATGCACTGGCCCTCCAAAACTATATATAAACTGGCCCCAAATAAATGTTGTCTTTTATAAAAGTTGCCTTGGTCATGGTGTCTCTTCCCTGCTTAGCCATGGTGACCAGTTGATCATAAGGACACAGGAAAATCAAACACAAGTTAGTTGGAAGCTGAGCTCTTTATAAAAGACTAGCCTTCCATACTCCCTACTTGGTTCCATTACTATCTAACTAGTTCAAGGCTTAACTCCTTGTGCTATATGATTTCAGCTTCTCTTTCTAGCCTCATGACTTCTGAGGGAGGTAGAAATCATCCTCTTTTCAAAAACTTAATTCAGTGAGGTTAGGTTGTCCAGAACGTTCTCGTGATTCCATTCACCCTGTGCCATCTCCTCCATCATCAGGTCACGTACATGCATCCTGAGGACCTGGGAATAGGCAGTGTTAACCTCCAGTTCCTTAGCAAGAACCTTCTGGAAGAGCCCATACTTGTGCAGAGCAATGCTTGAGTCAGCACAGAAAATGTAAAGATCCTGGAGAGAAAGGAATTCCTTGTACTGGATGCACTGGGTCTGGAGGCTCTGCCACCCTCCCCATAGCTGCCTCTTTACAGGTCTTCCTCCAGACCTTTGTAGTATCCTTCATTGATAAACAAACAAACAAGCAAATAAGGAACTGGGTTTAGGAGATGGCTTAGTGGAAAGTGCTTCATTTTTAAGCATGAGGACCAGAGCATAGATCCACAGAAACCATGTGAACATCAGGCGGGTATGGTGGTCAGCCTATAATTCTAGCACTCAGAAGGCTGAGAATAGCGATCGCTACCTATATCTATGAGCTCAGTCAAGAGCTCCTGCCTCAGTGAATAAGGTGGCCATCAATGGAGGGGAGACGTTAATATCAACCTCCACACCCAGGCACACAGGTCCACCCACCCATGTGCGTATCCATGTGACCATGCACCCACACAGCACACAAACACATGAGAGAGGAGTGGTGATCTAGATAATTATTCCTTCAAATTCTATGAGCAACTCTATCAAATTAATCAAACACAAGGAAAGGATGGAGGAACCCCTATTATAGCTGGATAGTCAATACCACAAGTCAGATGGCCTATGGCTTATGATTTGGTATGTGAAGTGTGAGTATGGTGGTAAAGGGTAGTCTTGGGACCTGAGTTTGGTATCCCCCCCCCCCACACACACACACGCACACACATCTTGAGACTAGGAAAGCTTTCTTGTTCAGTTTTGCTCTGTGGGAGGTGGTAATGGAAGGGTGTTGCTCCTTCTCTGCCTCCCACTATTTGAAGGGGACAGGGCAGTGGGGGACCCTGACTTGAGATTCACTGGTAATAGGAGACTCTTGTTGGTGATATAACCAACTGTGTCTCAGGGAACTCATGACCTTGAGATGGTGGCAAAATGAGAGACAGGGCCAGTCTGGGAGGGCTGCTGTCATTCTGACAAGTTGAGTCATTGAAAATCCCTGTGGGCAATGACATGATGCTCAGAGATGGGGAGTGACTGAAAAGTGCCCCTTGACAAAAATGGGGTATCTTTTTGCACTCAAGAAATGAGGGAAAGCTAGGAATAAGAGAGAACCATACTTTTTAATCCTACATGGCAGTCAAATATCATAGGTCTTATTTTTGAGATTATTTTAGGAACAATGTTGCTTGTTCTAGAAGAATCTCGAAACCCCTTTGGACTGAAGCAGACCTCACCCTCAATGTTTTTATTTACCCCTTCCTCCTAAACTTCCCAAGGTTTAAGATCAAACCATGTATATGGTATGTGTGTGCATGTGTGCACATGCATGTACGTGTGTGTGCGCGCGCGCGCGCATGCACGCACCAGCATGTGCACATTTGTGCATGTGTGTGTATACATATATGTGCGTGCCTGTGCATGTAATGTGTGCATCTAGATCTTTGTGGAAGACCAAAGGTCTAAGTCAGTGACTTCTCCAACTGCTCTCCACCTTATTTTGGGAGGATAAGATCTCTTGCCCAACGTGGAACTCAGTGATTTGGCTAGACTGGGATGGCCACCAAGCCCCAGTCACATTTCTGGTTCCATTTCCTAAGAACTGGGGTTACAGGCATACAGTGTTTGTAATGAGGAGCCAGATGCAAGTCTTCCTGCTCACATAGTACACAGTTTACCAGTTGGGCCATTCCCAGCTCCCTAGCTCCTATACTCTAGGGCCTAGAGCCAGATTTTATGCTAGCAGCAGGATTGTCTGAAGTTCCAGCTCCATTCTGGTGGAGATAAGATGACTTGGATGTGAGTGAGAAGTTAAAACCCCAGAGGTTGCTAGGTCTGTACTCTGGTAGGAGAGCCCTCTGCCCACCACTAGGAGATCTGTCCTACCCTCAAGCCTCTTGTCAGCTGTGGCCTCCATATGGCTCTGGGGAATGAGTTGTCAGTGTCTTGCTAGCTGGTAAGATCTTACAAACCAGAAATCTTTCCCCGTATAGCTCCAGAAGGCATTGCGCACAACAGCCTTTTGGGTTTGACAAGTTGGAGCCAGTTTTGATCAGGGGTAAAGGAGAAAGAATGACATCATTGGTAGATGAGAAGAGGAATGGATAATATGTTCTGTTTTCCCTCTGAAGCTGAGTAGTTGTGTCACTGTAAAAGACAGATCCTTCTTGTGGCAAAGGACAGTCTGATGAGAGAGGCCAAAGGTGTACATATCACAAAGGGATGAAAGCAGATGCCTGGGTTTCTGGGCATCCTAAATGTGTGTGTCCCAAAGTCTCTCTACCCTGAATCCAGGAGAGCGTATGAGAGAAAGGACTGGAAGGAGCTGTCCATAGCTGCCACCTTCCCTCCCTTTCTATGTGGGGTATGAAGGAGGTGTCTTAGCACAACTGGAAGAGACAAATGCTCTGAGATTTTCATCTCTTGCCTTCTAATTCACTTGGTGCTGTCGTTGGCCAGACCACCCGCCCACCTGCCCCAGGCTTGCTCTGTCTGCTATCTGTGAACACTGTTCTTCAAGCATGTTGAAGCATGCGTCCTTCTTGATGTGGAAGAGGAGTGGCATTGTTGGTCATTTCAGTCCTTCCACATGTCCATAGTACCATTTGACTGGTGTGTGTGTGTGTGTGTGTGTGTGTGTGTGTGTGTGTGTGTGTGTGTGTAAATTCCTTTGAAACAACAAGATGTTCGGGGGCCTCTATATTTTCCATAGGAGTAGGTGTATATTCAAACAGACAGGCGAAACTATTTATAGCTTGTTAAGTATTATGTGGAAGGAAGAGGTAGAAGTCAGCTTTAACGTTCTCTTTCCCTCTCCCTATAGATTCTCGCTAGTACTAGAGACATTAGACATTTCAAATCTTGTGTGACGGCAATACCCTTTTGATGTACTTTGCCTAGAAACGAAAGCTGAAACAGGCTTTGGAGTAAACGTACCGAAGAACAGTGGGGGGTTTTGATCACTTCCCATTAGCATGAACATGAATCTCTGTCCTGACAGATTTTGTTTGAGGGAACATCCCCTTGTTTAATAAGAATACACATGTTACTGGGTGTTTCGTATGTCTTCTCAACTCAGGAGCTGAAGGAGTCACATGTGGAGGAATTTCCCATGCCCCAAATGTTTTTCCAGCCATTGCCCAAACTCCTCAAAACCTGTTCTAAGAAGAAAAGAACCAAACAGATACTTCCCTTAGAAGGCCTTTTGCTTCAGCAATGAGTCCCAGCAAGGTGCTCATCCACATCTTGGCCTGAGTAATCCTTGGTCAAAAGAAACATGAATGTAAGAAACCCAAGTCACCATAGCCACTCGCAGATTCCTAGGGGGTGGGTGCCATTTTCCTGATCCTGATCAGAGGGTGATGGGGGCAGACAGAGGACTTAATGCTACCCCTACTACCTTTAAAGTATAGTAAGCTGCTTCTGACACTGCCTCTCATCCAGGAGGCAGGAGGAAATGAATGACTGCTAATTGCTTTCAGCATCTCAGAATACATCCAGATCTGTGGATTGAGCTCTTTGCAAAACCAGACCAGACGGCCAGGTACCCATGACTCAACCCATTCTGTTTCTTGTTGATTGTCGATGGAATGGAAGAATAAGCGGCTTGCATTCCACAGTCTTCAAAGAGAATCTCCTGAGTGGTTAGGACTTGGAAACACCTGTTCTCCTGTTCTGTTTCTTTGTTTTTCATTTAGTATTTGGAAAATGGGTATGTCGACGTTACCTTGGGAGTGCAGATTTCCTGGCAGGGAGGGTGCAGGAAGCAACACAATGGCTTTGCTTTTAATTTGAAATGCATTGCTCTCTTTGAAGGGTGACCTAAGAGGTATCTGTTTCCACATCCATTTCTGTGATTATAGTTAATCCTATGGCTCCAAGTCATGGGAGCAAATGGTGTGTCTTCTGGAAGGGTTATTAACAGACACTTAGACATGATGTTTTATGAGGAAGTGGGGATTTGGCTTTGACGATCCCCAGAATGAGGCTAAGATGGGGGGGGTTCAGCTTGGCATCTGGCTACCTAAGGGTGTCCTACCTCATTATTAACACCTACCCCTGGAAGATGGCAAAGATTAAGAGACTGGCTAAGGGGAAATATGTGAGCAGGGTGAGATCAGAGCCTTGCCATTATCTGCTTAGGTGCAGAGGAAGCCAAGCTACCTGGCAAGTTACCTGGTTGC
Source organism: Tokudaia tokunoshimensis (assembly GCA_036184795.1). NCBI lineage: Eukaryota > Metazoa > Chordata > Mammalia > Rodentia > Muridae > Tokudaia > Tokudaia tokunoshimensis. The sequence goes on from BTHU01000022.1 coordinate 18,625,492, forward strand.
CAAGGCAACCACTAAAGGAGTGTTATGACTTTAAACTCAGCCTCTTTCTACTGATTCTCCTCCGACCTAAATCCTGTTCTTAGTTCTTTCCAACATGGAGTCTATTTCTCCTGCTTCCTGAAGAAGGGAATGCCCGTCTATTTGAATGTAGAACACTACCAGGCTATCTGCAGGTGTTTGCAGAAGCTTCAGTCCTGTTGTTTCTAGCTTGATGCTGAGGTAGGAAGGCTAGTAAAAGCTGTAGACATCTGAATGGTCAGAATTGAATATGCTGAAGGAATTATCCCATGTGAACCCCAGGTCTGCATAACCCCATGGTGTGAGTATTCTTTGTGAGATGTCTATGGTATTAAAACTTAAAGGAGCTTGTTTGTGTTTTATTATGAGTCCTCAGCCTATGAGAGGCTAAGGACATGAGGTGGTTGCCCTTTCCACCCACATGCATGGTGTCTTCTGAATTACAGAGGTCAAGACCATTTTATTCACAAATTAATGTCCTCTAGTGGCCAGCTGTCTGTGGTGCCCTCTGAGGACTTTTGAACTTCTCCGTATTTGTCTGTAATTCTGTAGCTGCTTTACAGTAGAGCGTGTCTCATATTGTGCCCAAATTACTAACTCAGTCTGGGAAGTGTTTGTTGTGTATGGATGGGGGCTTCAGATGGAGCACTGGAACCTATGTAAACGGTGTGGGGGAGGTGTTACAAGTTTGTAACCCCAGCACCAGGGAGGCAGAGACAGGTGGGTCCCTGGAGCTTGAGAGCTGGGTCAGCTTGACCTGTTCCAGGCCTAGTAAGAGAGTGTCTTTCAAAAGCACAAGCTATACTTGGGAGGCAGAGACAGGCAGACCTCTGTGAGTTTGAAGCCAGCCTGGTATTTGAAGCAATTTCAGAACATCTAGGGCTCTGTTACACAGAGAAACCCTGTCTTGAAAAACAAAACTAAACAACAAAAAAAGGTGGATGGGGCTAAAGAGATGGCCCAGCAGTTAAGAGTACATACTTTTCTTGCAGAGGACATTGTATCACCCTTGGGCAGTTTACAACTACCTGTATCTCCAGGGGGTCTGATGCCCTCTCTGGTCTCCACAGATGCTTCCACTCATGTGCCTATACTTTCAAACACACACACACACACACACACACACACACACACACACACACACACACATTAAATAATCAGTGTTATGCTTAAACTACTTAATTATATATACATGCTCGAAACCTTGCGTATTCATTTTAGAAAGATCTCTTCGTTTTACTTTCATATGAAGCAATTTAATCGTGACCTTTATCGATAAAACCAGAATTTTTTTCATCTTTTGAACCTCTCTGAGGGTCATCCAAACCACATCCCAGAATTGTTGGAGGTACACTGCACTTTGAGTCTGCCTTTGATGCTATTCGGAGAATTTTTCTCCCGAGCTGCAAGTGTCCGTTCCTTTTATTTATTTCTGAGATTTGCTCCTATTGCACAGCTAGTGGGAGCGGGCATTTCAGACCCATGGTCACTCCAGAGCATTAAGATAAGTTGTATCACTAAGAAGTTTTTCACTGTGCCTATACTGAGCTTATTTTCATGCACCATGCAACTCAACCACCAACTTAGTTGCTTTTGAAAGCCATCTTTAAAAATACCATTTTATTTATAGTGACATCTAGTACTTGTGATTGTGAAAGTCATACTCTCAAAAATAATTACTAGGTAATTCTTTCTTAAAGAAAAATAAACACTGCCACGGTTGGGTGACTTTTTTATTTTTTTTTTAAATATGTGAGACCTAATGGAGACGATTTCAAGGTGATATACTTCCCATAAACAGTGATATGCTGGTCAAAGCAGAATGCTCGAGAGAACAAGAAATCATAGGATAATCTTTACAAGATCTTCAAACATTAAGGAGATGTAGGCTTTTATAATGGTTGCCGTGGGAAATAAAAACCTTATGTTACCTTATCTTTGATTCCGGTATATATTAGCAAACGAACTTGTCTTGGGAGAGAAATATAAATAACTGCCTCTGTGCAGTAAAGCCCTTCTACATGATAACAATAATGAGCTGATTCTCCTTGGATGTCTGAGAACTGGGTGAAAGGAAATATGAGAGATTCTTTTCCCCTTTAACATGATGTTAAAAGCTTTGAGTCCTAATCAGACTCACTGAACCACAGTTGTCCAAGGAGTCTTCACAGAAACAAATGGTGATAGCACTCATTTGACATCTCTGAGCTGAGAATCCCAAAGCGATTTACCAACATGAACTGATCGGTTCTCCTAACACTTCGGAAAATGGCCTTAATGTCTTTGAACGCATCACATAAATGGAGTCTGTGTTTTCCAGGGAATTCAAATGCCTTGACTATGATTAAATGTGGGGTAAAGAGATGGGTTAAAGTGAAGATAGCTTTATTCTGGAATACTGTGTGGTGGTTGGATGTGCCCAGGAATGTCTTCTTTTCTGAGAACTAAAAGAGGGGAGGGGAGAGGACTCCTCAGCTTTGCTTATGCAAGCATATTAATTAGGGTCCCACTAGAGGAAAATAATTAGACTCCCTCCCCCCATGTGAGTCCTCTTTCAAATGCTTCTTTTGATTGAGTGTGCAATAAGACAATGAGCTTGAAATAATGCCACTTGCTTTGTGTCACCAGGGCGAGGAGTCACAGCCTGTGGCTTTGTAGAATACAGGTTCCCACTAGCAGATCAATCTCTGATGCTGTCCTAGGGATAGTTCATTTTGGGTGACTTCCAGTGAATGATTTTCCCATTCCTGTGTAGCTCAGCTTCTGGTGAACTGCATGCCAAGATTCTCTACAAGATCCCCGCTGAAGCCAAAATACACTCAGCCTGGGCCCCCTCCTGTATGAAGGGACGCTGGATGGAGTGAAACGGGTCATTGCAAAGAGAATTGTGTCTTGGGGGAGGAAATGGGACCGGGTGACGTTCATTGCACTATAGTTCATCATTCCTTGGGTATGTGGATACGAATGTTTTTACACAAATCATTTGATCTGGCATGTGAAGCAATACAAATATCACCCGTGTATTTTAAAGACAGAAGGGATTGAGGACAGGACACAACTAATAATAGCTTGCCTTCAAGCACAAGGACCTGAGTTTGATCCCCGGGACTGGTGTGAACAGAAACTAGGTGTTATGATATACACTTAGAACCCCAGCACCAGGGAGGCCAAGGTAGGTTGATTCCTAATGCTCACTGACTAGTCAGGCAGGCTCGCTTGGCAAGTTCTGGGCTATAGAGAGACCCTATCTTGGACAACCAAGTTGGTTGGTACTAGAAGAGCAACACACAAATTTCCCATTGGCCTCCAAACTTACACACACACACACACACACACACACACATATCTGAACATATATGAATACACACATACACAAGATAGATGGGGTTGAAATGTATATCACTCCATAGTAGAGTGCTTACTGAGCATGCATAAGGTCCTGGTTCAGCCTCCACTACTATAAAATAAGTAAATAAGTAAATAAATAAATAAATATTATATCATTATTGTTAATAAACCATCATGTGTATGTTTCAATAACCTCATCGCAGCAGCCCTAAATGTCTTATTTGCACATGGTTTCCTTAAGCATACTATTGAGTAGGAAACCTCCTAACCATACCCCTGAGCCACTGCCCCCACCTCCCCAGTATTTCAGGAAATTAATACTATAGAAATCATTCAGCTAGAGTGTCGTTGGTTTTTTTGTTTTTGTTTTTGGTTTTGGTTTTTTTTCAGGACTAAGACCACTCTTTCGGAAAGCCTGGCTTGTGTTATTAATATATTAATCCCTCTCCCTTTATCACAAGCAGCTATCTGGTGACCGCATTTACCATTCTTTCTTTCTAGACTGCCAGGCTTCCTCCCCTCCTAAACAATACCCTGTTAAGCTTTCTTTCCCACATTAACTACTTAAAGTGTGGACTAACACCTGATATAATAGCCAAATCTGCCAACACGGTACTGGTGGCAAGCCTCTCTGCCAGGGACCCCTACCCACAGGTACCTTTTCATCTTAAAAAGGGTGGTGCACGGGGCTGGCTGGTTAGTTCAGATTAGTCAGTCAGACTAGCCTTTGGACTATAGACACCGTGCTTATTACAGGCAAGGGCTTAAGTGGTTTTATCCCGTGTGTGAGCAGTCGAGGGGCAGAAGTTTATTTAGATTTATTCAGTTGTCTATATTATTCGTGATGAGGTCTCATGAAGCCCAGGCTGGATTTGAATTTTCTCTGTAACAGGGGACAATCTTGAATTTCTGACTATCTTGCCTTTACCTCCAAGTCTTGGGAGTACAATCATAAGCCACCATCCATGTTTTGCTGTGTGTATATGTGTGTGTATGTGCCTGTGTGTTTTTGTGGTAGTAGTGGCAGTGGTGATTGCTGTTGTTATTGTTGTTGTCGTTTCTGTTATTCTGGTGCACAATGATGGAAATCAAACCAGGGTTTTATGCATGCTAGGCAAACATTCTACCAACTGAACTACATCCTCAGCACCAAAACTTTCAGGGGTGTCTGGCTAAATTTGAGCACCTTTTCAGTGGTCTAGGCTTCTGGAGGGTGTCACATGCTGGTACGAATTAGGACGTGATCATTTCAGTTGGAAAATAGAAGCAGAACGTACTTTACAGAACTTGAAGCAGGACCGTTGGACACAGGACAAAGTAGGCTCTCCTGGTCTATAGGATGCAACCAGCCACCCCCAAATAGAATGTTCATCAACTCTTGTCTCTGAGGACTCTTTAGCTTCAGAATCACAGCAGTTCCATGTTGGTCCAGGAAGGGTGTCATGAACAGCCTGGTTTGATTTTTGCCTTTTACCACTATGTAATTTTGAACATGGATAAGGGTAGTGGAGAAATTTCGGGGAACAGTTTCTATTACAACCAGACCTGGTATCCAGGTCATCTGCTTCCTTCTTTCTACCTGCAAGTTTCCTTTCTCTGGAATAATTTATGAGCCTCATCAGTTTCCTTTTCTTCTTTGCCATGTTTGTCTACATGTAAAATTAAAGGCTCGACCATCATGAGCAAGCTTAAGTGCTATAATGCAGGCGTCCTTGGTTTCTGGGGCTACCAATTTTGATAAGATACGCTGTGTGTTTAATGATTAGTCTTCTACCATGGGGGTGGGGTATTACTGCTCTTTTACATATGGGTCATATATAAAATGAATTGTAGTTTCCACAGTGCTAAAATGAGCAAATCATGTGACCTCATGTGCAAGCTACCTGTGTAGCATAAGGAGCGGTTGTGTGCCTTTTCCTGGGGAAACATGAACAAATGAATGTACGTCTAACCACTGTAGATGGGACATCAGCGAGCAGACCAAAGATACACTTTCACCTGAGTCTCCCTTGTTGAAGCAGCAAATCCACTGGGGTTACTCACAGGACAAGAGTGTCTCCCGCCCACCCCAGCAGAGGTAACGACTCCCCAGGACCACATTCACAAACAGCTTCAGCAAGGAGTCTCCACCCATTCAAGATGATTGACTGTTCCTCTGACACCATGGAGGAGACTTCTAAGTTTCCCAGAGTCCTTGTGAGCTTCCCATCTCACTCCAGGAGGGAACAGTTTGTTTGTTTGGGAGGAAACAACCACATTCCAGTCAGGCTATTTCACACAGGTTTTGCTATTTTAAAAAGGCAATGCTTTCTGGGAAGCCCAAGAAATCGCAGGGGTCAAGCTGACTTCTGGGGATCTACAGGACTAGGAATCAGTGAGGGTTTTAGGAAAGTAAAAGAGAAAACTCACTCCGAGTAACCCAAACTGGCAGCACACCACTAAACAAGCAGGCAAGTTTCACTGACCCTCATTTCGACCACAGTTACCCCATTTCTCAATAAAGAATGTCCAAAATGGGGGTGAAAGACACAACATGCACACCAGGTAGGAACAGGAGGGAAGCAGCTTGGTAGCCCCTCTCTCTGACTCTAAGCCGCTTGCCAGAAACAGGTTTTTACATATATATATATATATATATATATATATATATATATATATATATATGTTCAAGAATTGGAGCTTTGCCAAATGGAGAGTTCTAGAGGAGATAATGCTAATGGCTGTATCCAATACTGTGAATCTGCTTAGGGCCACTGAACTGCACACTGAAAATGGTTATGACGAAGATGGGGAGACAGCTCCGTCCATAAAGTTCTTATCACACAAGCAGGAGGACCTGAGCTTGATCCCCAGAACCCACATAAAAAGCCAGGCATGATGGCATCCACTTGTAATCCCACAGCTAGGAGGCAGAGTTGGGTCAGCCAAAACAACAAATCCAGGTCTCAGTGAGAGACCAACCCTGTCTTAAAAACCAAGGTGGGTGCACACATCTGCACACACATGTACCCAGACATGAAAATGTGAAGGAGTGAAAACTACTTAAGACTCCAAGTTTAATGTGTGTGTGTATCGCACACACATACACATGTACACACTGCATGCATGTGTTTGCATATACATAGATATCCTGAAGGTTGGCTGAAAATGCCTTGTCATGTCTTCTACTTATCTATATACATCTTCTAGTTGACTAATTTTATTCATTCATTTGTTTGTTTGTTTGTTAATGTGTATAAATAAATATGGAGGCCAAGATTAAACCTTGGCTGTCATTTTTCAGGAGTCATCGCCTTGTTTTTCAGACAGAGTCTCTCCTTGTCTAGAGCTTCCCCAGTAGACCAGGGTGGCTGACCAATGAGTCCCCAAGGATCCATCCACCTAGTCTCTTCCTCCCTAGCAGAGGAATTACAAGCAAGTGCTATCACATCTGGCTTACGTTACATACGTTCTGGGGATTGAACTCAGGTCCTTTGTCTTGTAAGATGAACATTTTATCCATTGAAGTTAGTTTGGGTGAAAGCCACATGAACGAGAATTACCACCCAGCAAAGCAGGCTGAATTTAAATAAGCATACTATGGAATTTAGCCAGTGTCCAGCCATACAGAATTGTGGGATATCTTGGTATTTTTTAAGTAGGAAACGGGAAGTCTTAATTGCTAAGACAGAGCATGTTGCAAAGGCTGGGCCTATGCTGCGAATGGTCACTTCTCCATTGTTGCCTGAGTGTCGTGAGTCTGGGGGGACATCAAACTTGGGGTCTTCTGAAATAAAGAATCAAGTCATAGAGGAGACTGCCATCATGTGAGAGGACTGGGCACCCTGTGATGGGACCAGGTACCATGCGAGAGGACTTTGCGCCAGTTAAGACATGTGGAGTCAGCAAGGTGGCTTAGCAGGTACAAGTGTTTGCAGAGTGCAGGCTGATGGCCTAAGTTCCATCCCTGGAACTCATGGTGGAAGAAGAGAGCTGACCCTCCAAACCCATCTTCTTGCCTGTGCCATGTTACATGTGTTGCAAGACTCACATAACATACACAACAATAAATAAAATATAGTATAAAAAGAAGTGAGGAGCGTGCATAGGTGCAGGCTAAACCATCCTCCCTAAGGGCCTAATGGTTTCTCGTTGCCCCCCAGCATCCATAAGGCTGACTTCCGAAGTGCCTGGGGTATTGAATGAGGCCGTGAGTAGGCAACAGTTTAGACAGAACCAACAGCCACCATTTTACTTCCCTGTGTATTAGATTTCTGCAAAGGATTTTGTTTGCAGGTAGGTTCTGGATTCAAACAACGTACATATGGTCCCTTCTGTTGACCATAAAGGTTCATGCCCAATTGTTACAGTAGAGGGGACAATCAGAAGAACATGTTAAACGTCAACCTCCTGGAATTGGAAAACTGGCGCAGTTGGTATGCACTTGCTGCACAAGCATGGGGGCCCGAGTTTGGATCCCTAGCACTCAAGGAAAAAGCCAAGCATGGTTATGTGTGTACCTGAAATCCTAGCACTGATTGGGGGGGGACGGGGGGGAACAAGAGGAGCCCTAGAGCCAAATAGTCTACCTAATGGGTGAGCTTCATGTTCTATGAGAGACTCTGTCTCAAAAGCTAAGAGGGAGAGCAATAGAGAGAGACATTTGACATTGACCTTTGGCCTCTTCGTGCATGCACACACATGTAAACACGCATGTCTCTCTCTCTCACACACGATCAGTGGCTCTACATTCTATGTTCAAAGCAAGGGTTCCATTTTATCTTACATTACTTTGCATGATAAGTCTTCAAAGAAATACGTATTTTGCATTATAGGAATATGACTTATGGATATTTAGAACAAAATCACCAAGAGGGTAATTTCAATATGCTATTGCCTTATAACTAAAAAAGAAGTAGTAGATATATAAATTATATAATTTCCCTTAATCTCTCTCTCTCTCTCTCTCTCTCTCTCTCTCTCTCTCTCTCTCTCTCTCTCTCTCTCTCTCTCTCTTTTCCTTACTTAAAACTGGACTAAACTAATTTCTTTCTGGCTTTCTTGTCCATTTACGAGGCATCAGGATTTATTAGGTGCTGTCTTGGGCTTGGCTGACAGTTCCAAGTCTTCATGTAGGATTGAAGCTTTGTGGAAAATAACAGCTAATTGTACTTTTTCAATGTTTCAGATGATATTCTGGGCGAGTTTTGTTTCTGTGTGGCCCGTAGCCAGAACCCTACTGCTTTTCAATTTGTTTAAGTGTAACAGCTTAGACAGCATATGTACATGTTCAGCTGAAGATAAAGGATATGACTATTTTTAGCCTATTACAAAGAAAACCACATTTTTCTCTTAAATGTCTTGATATAAAGTAATTTGAACATGATTTGCTGTACAAATCATGTTCGGGAGATTGGCTGTCAAGTGTGGTTTTTTAAGTAGCACTCTTGAGGAACCAGGGAAACTTTGCAGAGTTAGAGACATTCTGAGAGACGGTTGAAGGTGTCAGTTTTTTAAGCAGCACTTTAAGAAGTAGTTAACTTAAAAGTACAGCAATTGCAAGCACATTGAGAACAACTTTGAAGAGGAAAGCCTTGATACACTAGGAGAAAAGTTGACAGGTCCACTACAGTTAGGAGACAAACAGCTACAACTCCCACAAATGAAAACTTTCTTCCTTCAACCAACTTCTGATATCGGCCTAAGCGAACCTCCAGCAACACTCCCCCGACTCCTGCCTCCACCCCACTCCTTGTTGGCCGCTAGTGGCTGCTGCACAGAGATCTATCCATTTGCCTTATTTTGTGAGTTACAGACAGCAGGCAGTCACATCCCTCCCCTCCATCACCGCCACGCCCCTCTACATCACACCCTCCACCTATCACACCTCTCTACCCCATCAAACCCCTCCATTCCACACTTGAAGGAAGATAGACCTCTGAAAGGATGGAGATGTAATCGTCCCTCAGCTTAGGGTGGTCCAGTTGTGTGTATATGTGTATGAGTAAGCATGTGCATCTACACATGTGATGCCTCTCACCAGTTTGAAAAAAGAGGAACAAATGACTCCTTCCCAGTGTCTAATGCCACTGTTGATGTGTTTGGCAAGTTCTAACTTGGATTAGTATTGGATAAAAGTTTGGTAATACACCTTTTGCTTTGGAGAGCAAGATGTGATGAGATAGAAGTTGGGTCTTAATCTATTCTAGAACCTAGGCCTTTAAGAAGTGGGGCTTCTGGCTTTATGTCTGTCAGTCTTACCATTTCTCATTAATTAAGCTTCATAATAACATGTAGGCATTGGGGCGATTCATAAATAAGTGTAGTAATGGGTTTTGCTATTTTTATACCATGATAAGATATTTACCTGCTATCCCAGTATTATTATATGTCAGAAAGAGTTCTCCCTCCCTTGGTATCTTTGAAGTCCCTACCGCAGTTATGTTATGGGAGTAGTGCTGTGTTTTCTTGAATTTGAATATTCCCTTGAAGTCCAGTGCATCAGTAGTGAGCCTGAAGTTCCAATCATTCCTGTGATAATAAGAGGAAATGGTAGACACTCTACAGACTACCTCCTGCTAAGCTGGACTGTCCTAGGTTTTGTGGTATTCATCCATTTACAATGGGTTTTTCAGGGTGTAGCATGATTGTAGGCTAAGGAACATCTTTATATTTCCCAGCCACTTTCCATAGAGTGGATTCCTTCTGGTGTGTGATGTTAATGTGATGTTGCTGATCTTGTCATGGATCTTGGTGTCACACTGTCTGAGCACATATGGAAGGATTGGACATGAGTCCATGTAACCAATATTCAGGTTACTCCATCCTCTCAGGTTGTTTCTTCATCTGTGATGTGAAAATCATAAACTCGCTTTCACAAGGCGTGGGGGCAAGTTGAATGAGAGCTGATACATTAACTTAAAAGTTTTGTGAGTTTTCAAAAGTGAAGAAGGAATCTCTGCCTGTAGACAGTGTTCAACAAAGATATCGTCTCTATCTAAGTGATATTCAGGGACAAAAAATGGGCTTATCTTTGAGAGAAATAGCAAGCTCTGACAACTGACTTCTCCGGAAAGTGATTCTCTATCTTTCTGTACATTAGAGCCCTTACCCAGAGCTTTTTCAAAATCCTGTAACTTGGGCTGAACCATTTTCTCAACCAATTCAGGGGGCTAAAAAGTCCTGCCAGGATTGTATACTGATGCTTTAGGAGTGTGGAGGAAACCTGGAACTTGGCAGCCAAAACTTGGTTTTGTTTTTTTCGAAAAGGTAAGTCTTAGGTATCATGCAAAATTTATTTTCTTTCTCGTTTTCACGCATGATGTTGTGTGAATGGGATCACTAAGTTTTAATAAGTGACTATGAATAGACAAGTTTCAAGACATCCGGAAGCAGATGGGGGAAGTGGGGGGGGGCGCACGGGAGTTCACAGGAGGGGGAAACATGGGAGCAAGAGAACATGAGGACGAGGAGACAAAGCAAGTTCTAACTCCTTGTTGGTTTTGGAAACTGGTCCTTGTAAACAGACCATCCAAGTGCTGGTTGGCTTCTCTGAAAGCTCAAGACTGGAGGGTCATGGTTCTGAAGGATGGACTAGAGCTTAGAAATGTGCGATGACAAAAACATATTCACCATATGCTAAAGAAAGGCACTTTACATCCAAACATGAGTCAAAGATAATTTTCTGTTCATATGTGCATATAACCATATCTCTGTTTGTATGTGTGTGTGTGTATACACACACACACATACAAAAGTTTGTCTCAAGATCTAGGATGACAGTCACTCTCTACTCAAAATTGCCCTCACAGCTCCTCAACAGATGGAACTGAGCCACTTGGAAAAGATGCATGCAAAAGGGGGTTAGAGCCTTACTTTGGCCATATACAGAAAGGTTAAAGTAGATCAGTAGTTTAAATGTAACAGCTCAGACGGCAAAGATCCAGAGAAGGGAGCATGGAGATAATTTGTGGACTTGGATTTGGCATGAGATTCTTAGGATGCTTTGCACAAGACACTAAAGTAAAAATAGAAAAATTATATAAATTCAAAGGACAGAGTCAAAAGAATAACACACAGACCAGAAGAAAATACATCGAAGCATGTTCTTGTTAAAAGTCAAGTTTGTAGAACATATGAAAAATTCTTGCAACTCCAAAATTATTATTAATAATAATAATAATAGATGTAAAAATGGACAAAATCCTCCAACAGGCTATTTTTTGAAGTGAATACACTTTTGGTCCAGAATTCCACAAAAAGCCACTGAGTGTCATTAACATTTGGGGAAGTGCAAATTAAAACTAGTTTTGTACTCAGTAGGGTGGTGATAGTAAGAAGAAAAAAAAAGTAAGAAGCAAGGACGTGGACCAATTGAAATCTTTATTCTTTTATTCTCTTTCTCTCTCTCTTTCTTTTTTTCTTTTCTTTGTTTTTGATTTGTTTTGTTTTATTGGTGTCTCATATAGTACAGTTTGGTGTTGAACTTGCAAAGTAGCTGAGGATGGCCTTGAACTTCTGATACTCCTACCTCTACCTGGCAAATGCTAATTACAGGCATGTGCCACCACACTCAATTTCCATGGTGCTGTTGCAGCTTGAATTCCGTTCCTTGTGCATGCTGGACAAGCACTCTACTGAGCTAACATCCTCAGTATCCGCAAACCTTCAACCTTGAGAGTAAATTCAATATCACAGAGCCAATATGAGTAACACTTTTGAAGTTCCTAATACAGTTAAATATATCATTGTCGTGAGACCCAGGAGGTCCACTTCTAAGTCTTATGCCTTCAAAGGATTGAAAACAGGTGATGAACAAGTATATTTGAATGTTCACTAATACCAAAAGTGAAACTGGTATAATTGTCTACCATTGATGAAGGATGCTATAAACTATGGTATATCGAAACAATAGAATATTATTCAGCCAAAACCAAAGTAAAACACTGTTAACGTAATGCAGGATAGATGAAATACTTGCTAAGAAAAAGGTGACAGTCATGGGGCAGTTCACACACACACACACACACACACACACACACACACACTCACTCACTCACTGCCAGTCACCATTGGCTACATAGTACATGTATTTGACATTGCTTTTCAGAGAAACAAAACCAATAGAATGTGTCTATATTCTGAAAGGGCATTCACTAGATTGGCTTACAGTGTAGGGGCTGAGTCCAACAAGGACCATCTGCATTTTGGAGAGACTGCAAAACTGGGAGTTGTCCAGTCAACACAGATGAACATCTCATCAGCCCCAATCTGGTAATGAAGGCCTGCAGATTCCCGGTCCGTCTCTGGTCTTCAGTCCATGTTGGAGGTCAGGTGAAGCAGGAGTCAGATGTCAGCAAACAGTGCTGACAGCAACAGCAATGGACACATTCACCCAGAAAAAATCAGGCAACCCCAATTTTGTCTTGTGCCTCTTTCTGTCTGGGTCACCTATTGGGAGGTACCACACCCTCTGAGGAAGCATAGCTTACTCTTAATTTATCTTTCCTGGAAGTACTTAGCTTCACAGACTCACCCGATGCCACGCCTCTACATTGGTTCTGGATATCACAAAATTAACAAGATGAATTGCTGCAGTGTGTGATTCTGTGTATGTGTAACTACCGCAGACTGCTCTGTAGACCAGAAAGCAGGTTCAACATTGCCTGAGAAGAGTGTCTGAGAAGAGTGGGAATGGAGAAAGGCTGTGTCATGGACTTGGGGATTTCACAGGGCATGGTCAAAGTCTTTGGAAGCTAGACAATGGTGATGGTTGCAGGACATTGTAAATGCACTTAAATAAATAAATAAATAAATAAATCATATACTTTAAAAAATGGTTCAAATGACCAATTTTATGTGAATGAACTTGACCTGTTTTACCAGTTATTTGTCTTGTGGCTGTGACAAAATACCTTGATGGAAGCGACGTACGCGGAAGGACAGTTTTATTTGGCCTTGCAGCTCCACCATGGTGGAGACATCATGGTGGGCGGGGCTTGAGGCAGCCGGTCACATTGTATGCACCATCAGGAAGCAGAGAGATATGAAGGCTGGTGCATGGCTCGATTTGTCCTTTGTGTTGAGTCTGAACCCCTCGCCCATGGGATCGAGCTGTCCAAGTTCAGGCTGCATCTTCCCTCCCACCTTAATTAGCATATTCTATTCCACACTTGAAGGATGGCTCAGACCCCTCCCACTTTAATTAGCATATTCTATGTAAGCCTGCACTGACTGCTCAGAGGCTTCCTGATATAGCTAATCCTTCCCGCGCATGCCCAGAGGCTTGTTTTCTGGGTGACTCCCCAAAAGTGTGGTTGACGGTCAATATTAATCACACCTCCATCATGCTCCCATTAAAAAGCCTTTTACTCCTCCAGTAATGCTGCTAGCTAGCGTGAACGTGTCCATCACCGGTCTGTCACCTAGCTGGCCAGCCTTTGTAATTACATCTTCCTCTTCCACTCTTTCTCTTTTGAGGTCAGATTTGCAGACCCTTCACACTTGATGAACCCCTTGCGTTCATCACTTTCTACAGCCACCTAGAACACTCCACACTTGTCAACTTGGGTGCCTTGGGATGTCTGGTTATTGAAGTTAGACATTGGATGTCCCATGTGGCATTTCTACCAGACTGTCTCACACATATCAAATGGTAACACTTAGGCACAAATGCAGGGACTGACTGACTTCCCAGCAGACCCACAAGATTCCGGCAAACTCTATACTGTGAGAAAGTCACTAGTACCGAGTGTGGATGGATGTGAAAAAGGCTTTAGGTGACGACCATCAGGACATAGGTGCTTTGAACTCGGGAGATAGTCCATTCTGAGCATCTCGAGGGTGGGATCTCTGAGCCCTCAGCCGTGTCTCAGAGCAGAAGAAAACCGTACTAATCATTCTCTTAGTTTTTTTTTTCTCTCTCTTTCTCTTTTTCTGCTGGGGTCAGCAGGAATGGAAATCTCTCTCCCTCTTTTTTTTCTTTTTAGATCAGTCTTATTATGATTATGATTATGCTGAAAGACCCGCAGGAGAAAGAGAGATGCTGCAATCGGAATTAAAAATAGCATCTTCTGTCCTCCCACACACACACTTGAGTGCTTGGGATGTCTTTTCTACGTGCACACTTTCTGCCTGGCTGCATGAAAGGAGCTGTCATTTCGTTTCCATAACGAAGCCATTCCCAGGAGAATTCCATTGTTTTAGCAATAGAATTTTTGTAAAAGGCCTCTTATTTTGCCTGAAAAGGGGTAACAAAAATGAACTTTTGAGAGCTCACTCGACAAAACAATTAGGGAGAGAGAGAGATTGTCTCCTTTCTTGATACGGGAAGCGTTGTAAGCGAGAGAATCCCCCCGAGCCTTATACTAGGATAAACTCTTAAGCATGGGAGATAAAGGCAGAGGGAAAACCGGCATTAGTCACTCTTGTGATACAAACAGGGCAGTGCCCCTGCTTGAGAACGTGTTCTAGAAACATCTGGTGGTAAACAGATGTCAATTGTTTAAAAGGGTTTTAAATCCTTACTTTTTTTTTTTTTTTAAGGCAGGGTCCTGTATAGCTTAGACTGCTCTCAAATTGAGCTCGGAGCCAATGGCCTTGAACTCCTGGCCTTATGGCTACACCTCCTAAATGATGCTACAGTTGAGAACTGAACCATCATGCTCCACTTTAAAAGGGAACTGAGAACTCTGTAGAATCCTCATTATGTAAAATAAAAACTCCTTGGGATTTTTAATGAACTACGATTACCAGGTGTTTTCATTGAACTTCTTGACTCGAAGACAAATTACAAATGCATCTTGTCAGGGTCCTTGACTCAGAAAACAGTGGTTGAGATGGCCTTTTATTTAAGTTTCTAATGCTACAGCACATAGAACAAAGCATTTCACTCCCGTGGTGACTTGTAATGGGGATCAGCCTGGGCTATGAGTGTATATGCTTATACCTACAGCCACTCCCCCAAGATCCCTCCAGTTCTCCCCAACATGACTATTTGGTCCCAATATGGTGTCAGGTTTTCAAGTCCACATTCATAAAAAGGATAATGGCATCTCTTAGCATGTTACCTGGCATCCAGGAACCAACATCAAAGACCTCCTACCTTTGGTGTTTCAACAGGCTCCGTGCCAAGTAGCATTCCTGTTACGTGGTATTCACACCTAAGCCCAGTGAAATCTCAGTTTTGAAGCCAGAATCATGTTCTTAAAGCTCTTCCAAAGGGCAAGACACTTCCAATGCTATCTTTGTCTTGCAACACTTTGCATTTTATTGCATCAGAAAGTCATAATACTGTAGCAAGGAGACAGGTACCTCTAATGGTTGAAAAGAGGTTTAAGGGGCTGGGCTTGTAGCTCTGTTTGTGGAGTGCTATGGTAACATACAGCCTCAACTTTGTATAAAACCAATCATGGGGCTTCATGCTCATACACCCCATAATACTCAGAAGCAGAAGCAAGAGGATTAAGAGTTCAAAGTCACCCTGGGCTACATTGCAACTTATAGGCTGACTTGAGCTATCTGAGATCTAAAAACTTTCAAATGAAAACAGGTGAATAAAACTGTTTTTTCAGGGCCTAGAGAGATGACTCGGGGGTTAAGAGCACTGACTACTCTTCTAGAGGTCCTGAGTTCAATTCCCAGCAACCACATGGTGGCTCACAACCATCTGTTATGGGATCTGATACCCTCTTCTGGTGTGTCTGAAGACAGTGTATTCACATACATCAAATAAAATAAATAAATTTAAAAAACAAATGAAAAATACTGTTTTCCAGGGAGAAGGTGTGTGTGACTCATGCCAGCTAGAAAGAGGACCAGTAACCTAGGGGTCATGTGACTACAGGATGGTCTTCAGACTTCTAGATCAATATCCACTGTCTCCTGGGCCACAGTACCACCTTCTGTAGGACCTAAGCAGTCCCTATGAGACCAGAAGTGAAGCAAATAAACCCAAGAATAAATTGTCGGCAAGAAGCACAAGCTATCTTGTCCTAAAACTAATTCCTCATAGACTCGTCTAATTGCCAATCAGGTATCCTGCGAGTAGCCATAGAATTTTTTATTTCTTATCTTCATTTTATTTTTGCCTCACAGACCTATTTTTCTCTAGATATATCATTATAATTTACATTAAATTTTGCAATGGGCCTTGATAGGAGTCACAGCCCAGATACATGCACACACACACACACACACACACACACATACACACACTCATACACACACATACACACACACACGTGTGTGTGCACAAGCACATGCATACACACCCCTACAGAGCCTATACCACATGAAGAAAGCTTCACCCTCATGTATAATGAGATTCACTAACAACAGGAAACTGTGGCATGGATCAATATGAATGAAAGTTGTTTTAAATCTTTGATCAGAGGAATTTTTTAAACATTTATTTCTCTGATTCCATGTAGTTTGGATAAATTTTAGCTAATTTCAGCTCTGAGTGCCCCCCAACACCAACCATATTCCCAGCCTACATATTCCCAAGGGTAGCCAGTCTGGAAGGCACTTTCTAGTGAATAATCCATTTGATCTGGGAAATAAACCTGGTCCTTCAATATGTCTTAGGGTTCACGCCAACCAGTCCTTCTCTCCCTGCCTCCACTGCCCCTTGCTTGCCTTTGTGAGCTGGTCCGGCCCTAGGCCCACCTCTCTAAGCTTTTCACATCAGCTTCCCTTCCCTGGCAGCTCTGGTCACTTCTTCCTCTGAAGTCAGCCTTAATCCCTCATTGGAAGGAGAGGCTCTTACAAAACACTTCATTCATTGACTGAGCATTTTCCTTGCTGGCTTATGTAATGGTTTTTCTCCAAGGTACCCAGAGAAGGAGAGGGAGACAGAGAGAGAGAGAGAGAGAGAGAGAGAGAGAGAGAGAGAGAGATCTCATTTGATTAACACCCAGGAAAGAGGTTATAAGGCAGGACAAAGCAAAGTAAAATACCGCACACACAAGCAGTCAAAAGGAATTTGTTTTATTTGTATGTGATTTCTTTTTAATTTAATTTAATATTTTAAAAACAGAGTCTTGCTACATCTCTGGCTGTCCTAATGCTTGCTACACAGACCAGGCTGGCCTAGAAGCCCCAGTAATCCTCCTGCTTCGGTTTCCTGAGTGCTGATATTGTACTTGCATACCAGCATGCCCAGCTAGTCATTGGGGATTTCTCAAAGGGTTTTGATTTACAAAAGCCTTCCAGAAGCTTGTGAGATGGCTCAGCAGTAAAGCATGTGTACTATAGAAAACCGTGGGTCAGTTCCTAGCGCTCAACTTAGGTAGCTCATAATGTATAACTCCACCTTTGAGAGACCTGATACCCTCTTCTGGCCTCCATAAACAACTGCACTCATGTCCACATAACCCCACACAGACAGAAATATACACACCGTTTAAAATAAAACGTCTTTTTTTTTAAAAAAAAAAGGCAGTCGGGGGCTTATGAAAAACAGAAGGAAGCAGACACTCTTGTTCATAGATATCACTACGATCTGCACGGGAAGGTGTTGGCTCTTTCAGGAGAAGGCATAAAGTGATGACTACCTTTGAGGAACAGGAATAAAATCTGCCAGAGTTCGTGTAAAACTGTAGCACTTCTGATGGAGAAGTCACAGCACAGGAGGATGACGGGAAAGCAAGGGGAAAGGCTGGGCATGGGCTTGGCAGGAAGGTGGTGTCTTGCATGCTGATGTATGGACTAGTGGTGGACTCTCAGAGGGGTCCTCAGTGGCTCCGTGTGGCTGACCCAGTGCTTGTGAGCTGGACCGTAGTTGTTGCTAAGCAGCTGAGCCTTGTCTAGCATGTGCAAGCCTCTGGGTCCTATCTCTAGCACCACCGGGAAAACAAGACAAACAAATAGGCAAAAACACCTGAGTGGAGGACTAAGAAACGAAAGTGAACAAGCCCAACTTGGGAAAGTCCTAAACACATTGGGTAGGATGGATCAACTGGTAAAGGACATTGCCAGCAAAGCTGATGTCCCGAGTTCCATTCCTGGGACCCACCTGGTAGAAGAAATGACACCTGAGAGCTATCCTCTGACCCGCACAAGCTCTATAGCACCTGTGTACTCATATATGCATACAAAACAAATCATTTTAAAGTCCTTAAACATCAGATAAGGAATTTAGGCTGATCTTGATGTCTGGAGTTGTACTGTTAAGACTGAGGTAGGGGGATTGCTATGGTATCGTATTTTTGAGGCCGGAATGGGGCACAATGTGAGAATCTGTCTTAAACTGTGCCCCTCAAATAAAGGGGTTTTGGAAGAGTTCCAGTAGCTGTAGGGACCAGTGAAGGCATGGCATGTGACAAGAAGAAGCCACATTGCCTAATGGCTACTTCAGGTGGTTTGAAACTAGGAGGGTAACTCATTTTGGCTAGAGACTGCCTAAGGTATGCAGAGTGATGTGAGTTGCTACCAGGAGCAGAGTCAAGACAAACATGGGGCTGTGGGAATAGAGTGGGCCCCGTTAGGAGTTGACAGCCAACAGACCGTGGGAGAAAGGAAAGACCACAGTGACATTGGAATGGATTGGAAACTTAATAGGAACTGGGTTGATGGGGGGGGGGAGTTTTAAAGCGAGAAGCTGATTGGCACCATTCATGTCCAGTAGCTTGGGAGAGATGAATTGGAATAAGGCCAGCCCCCACAGGGTCTTATATTTGAATGCCTAGTCACCAGGGAATGCACTATTTGAAAAGATTATAAGGATTAGGAGGTGTGGCCTTGTGGGAGGAATTATGTCACTGAGGGTGGGCTTTGAAATTTCAAAAGTCCTCTCTCTCTCTCTCTCTCTCTCTCTCTCTCTCTCTCTCTCTCTCTCTGCCTATGGATCAACATGTAGCTCTCAGCTCCAGCTCCAGTACCTGCCCGCATGCCTCTTTAGTCCTAACACTCACGAGGTGGTCTTCAGTCCTAATACTCATGAGGCTGAGGCAGAAGGATTACTGTGAGTTGTAGGTCAAACTAGGTTATGTACTGAAGTCATTAGTGCTACATAGTAAGGTACTGTCTTTAAAGAAGCAACATAAAACTCCAGTGTAATGCCGTCTCAGAGAAATGAAAAGTATTAGTTTATTTAGGTTGAAGTAGAAAAATAAAAGATGAAGTTCTTACCAGGCATGGTGGTACATTCCTGTAATCCCAGTATTTAGAAGGCAGAGGCAGGAAGGTCAGAAGTTCAAGACCAGGCTGGGCTACTTAAGATACTTTCTCATTTAAAACACACAAACACACACACACACACACACACACACACACACACACACACACACATCCAAACATGCACACATGCACCCACACACATATACACACAAAGCAAAAACATTTCAAAGTTACTCATGCAAAATCATAATTCACTGTAACACATGCATTAATTTCTGCTACTGTATACAATTTGCTCAAAGGACAGTGACTTACAACCTGTTTCTTAGGCACCAGTTTCTGTCTTTTAGTCCTCCATGGCTTCCTTAGCTCCCCTGTTTCTATTTTCTCAGGACTGGCATCTCGGTGTTACCTGAGGTACTTTCCCACCTGAAGCCCAGGGCCTTTCTGAAGCTCACATGGTTGTTTGTAGATATTACTTCCTTGTTGTTAATTCTGGGCCCCTGTCTCACTGCTGTCTACAATGGGGGCTGCTCTCAGCTTCCTGTGTTCTTCGTTTCTTATCATGTGGCTTGCCCCCTGCCAGCATGTGCTTCCCCTGTTGATCTTGTCCCTTTGAAAGGTCTACCCAATCAGATCTGGCCCACCATGTGTAATCCCTGTAGTTTAAGCTTAGTGCTTTGGGGTCTGAATTAGACGTAAAATACCTTCACGGCATTCGGATGTGGAGAAATGTTCGCTATAATTACTTAAAGGAGATGCGTAGGTGCATCAGAGACAGGCCAGTTGTGGGGACCAGCAGAGGCTCATGTGTATTACCCTATAACTGAAAGCTCTGGGAATAAATCCAACTTGAGGTGGAAGACGGGGGTGGGGTATAGGGAGAGGTAGAGGAGGGGTGGAGGGTGGGAGTGGGGGCAGAGATGTAAGCCTCTCAAGCAACTAGAAGATTGAGTGACATTCTAGTGAACTGAACTGGGTATTAGGACAGAAACTAGTTAGGATGAAGACTTGGGAGACGTTGCTGCATTTGGGAGGCAGGTGCCACAATGACCTTTAAACGAGAAAAACAGTTTGCAAAAATCATGGTGGAAATTCAACTCCCAGGCTTTAAGATATTGGTGTTGAAATGCCGACCTGAGATTTGTACTACATTTTTAACCTGTTCCTTGGTTAATCAGACAAAGGGGTCAGCCTTTTGGAAACCTTCCAGGACACTGTAGATGTCTTTCAGGAAATATAAAGGACAACATGCTTATGGGCTGGGGAAAAGTGTTTATGGTTGAAAAGGAAAGAAAGGGGGATAAAGGGTAGAGTTGACCTCAGGAAGGTCGGGAGATATAATAGATTAAGAACTTAAGTGGAGGAAGGTCACAAAAGGTTCCCCCCAGGTTTCATGCATACATTTAACAGTGTATGCGTCTGTTTGTTTGTTTGTTTGTTTTGGTAATTTGACATCGCTTTGGACTGTGTTATTATCATTTCTTCCAATATACCTGTCTTAGAGTGATTAAGAGTCACCCAGTTCCATCCGAC
This sequence comes from Tokudaia tokunoshimensis, assembly GCA_036184795.1. Classification (NCBI taxonomy): domain Eukaryota; kingdom Metazoa; phylum Chordata; class Mammalia; order Rodentia; family Muridae; genus Tokudaia; species Tokudaia tokunoshimensis. Next base: position 18,646,492 of record BTHU01000022.1, read on the forward strand.
TGGAAGGATGCCCCTATAGAGGGGTGGTTCTCTGAGTGTGAACCCCAGAACAGTAGTGTCAATCTCCTCTGGGAACTACAGATTCTCTGGCCCACACCCAAGCTTTCCCAGTGAGCAGATCTAGGGATGGCTTCCCTCTGAGTCCGGGGTGGGTTCCAATTTGAGATCTATCCCCTCAGAGAGCCCCAGGTCCATTCCACATAGGATGAGGGTCTCAACAGCAGAAGTTTTGGAAACACGCTGTGAGAATAAAGGGTCTAGATAGTTAGTGTGAGTGTGTGAATAGTTGAGAGGGAGCTAGCAGCTTTCCAGAGGCCACTAATAAAAAAAAGCATTCAAAGACCTGGAAAGAGAAGGCCAAGTGTAACTGTTCTCTGTTCTATGGGAAATTTTCATTGGAATGGGAAGTGCTGGACCTCCAAGCCCTTGGATGGCAGAGAAAGGTGAAGGGACTGAGGAGCTAGGGAACTGGCTCATTCAGTAAAGTATCTGCCTTGCAAGGATAAGGGCCCACATTTCAACCTCCAGAGTCTACTCTTTAAAAAACCGAGTATGCCAGGCATGCGGTACATATTTTAAATCCCAGTACTGGGGAGGGAGAATCGTGTGAAATCTCTGTGAATTCAGGACCATTGTTATCTACATAGCAAGTTCCAGGTCAGCCAGGGGCACAGTGTGAGACCCTATTTTAAAGGGGGAAACTACTTTAAAATAGTAGGGGAGACTACTTGCTGAGTCTCCAGTCAGTGAGAAACCCTATTAAAAATGACACCCTAAAAGTTGTCCTCTGGTTTCCACACACATGCACACATTAAAGTGTACCTATACATAGAGAAAGGAGGGGCGCACCCTCTATAGAGAAGAGATTAAACTGTAGCTACAAAGGAGTAAGCCCTTTGCAGGTAAGGGTTAAATTCTTCTACATCAGTCTTGGGCCTTGGATCATTTCTTTTCCATTCGAAGCTCTTCCCACTAGATGCTATTAGGAGCTCACATAAGAAGGCCACAGCAAGGTCTCAGTCCTCAGGAAACTTATAAAGTCTCTGAGCCTTCAAGACTTCAATAAATCCAATGGAGGATAAAAAGACAATATACCAGAGTGCTGACTTGAAAATGAACTTGGGGCAAAATGTGGAGCAGAGACTGTAAGTGCTTTGGGCAGTCAAGGGAAGGAGAAGCTGGCATGGTGTCCCTTTGTCCTGTGAATGCAGGATGAGATTGTCAGTCTGGCATATGTCCCCAGGTCTGATGGCAAAGACACTGGGCAACCAGGCTGCAAGGAAACGTGCCTTTTTCATTCTCTCTTCTCTCTGGGTTTGCTAAGCCTTGTCATAACCGTCGGGGTGAGGAATATTCGGAGACCTGCGGGTGGAATGGTATTGATATTTTTGTTTTTGTGAGAAACCAGTAGCGAATGAAGTCATATTTTATCCTGGTTATCTTAAATGGGAAGAGACTCAGGGCTCAGCTGGCCATCTTTGTTTCAGACTGACTCCGTTCAGAGAGAGAACAGGAGTGGGCCTGCCTGCGGATATCATCAGTTGGAGAATACAGAATACTGATTTTTTTTTTCCTTAATGGAAGAATTAAGTTGGACCAGATCTGGGATGATAGGGAACAGGAAAATAGTGGGGATGAACAGAGCTTTCCCATTGCTTGCTTCTGTGCATGCTTCCCTCCTCACTGGGATAGATAAACTAAGTCCAGTTTACAAATCAGGAGGAAAAGGGCAGTACTGTTGAAGTTGGACATAAATATTGTGTAAATACAAGAGAGATGACTTTTGAAAAAAAATTACACAAGCAAGCATGTGTGCATGTGTGTACATGTGCGCATGTTTGTGTGTGTGTGTGTGTGTGTGTGTGTGTGTGTGTGTGTGTGTGTGATCAAGGGGAAGCCAGAAATTTGAAACCTAAAGAAACGTACCAAGTTTTTGTTTTTTATTTTTGTCAGCCACCCCTACACACACACACACACACACACACACACACACACACACACAGACATACAACTTTGCATGTAACAACTGGTTTGGGCCCTTTTATATCTTTTCCATTTTTAATGTTTCCTTTGGATTTGGCTTTGTTTCTGAGACAGGGCCTCTCTATAGGCCCAGCCTTACCTGCAATTCTAACACTTACTATGTAGCTCAGGCTGGCCTGGAACTCATGATCCGCCTACCGACAGCCTCCCAAGTTCTGGGATTGCAGGCATACACCGTCCCACAGGCTTTATTCCCCTTTGAGTGGATTTTCTTCAGTTGTGACCAGCCTATGATAAGACGGCCTTTCTGTTCACTACTTACTATGTTGGGGTAACCTTTGGTACTTCAGGAAACCAGGACCTCCTTGTCTGTCACACGGAGGAGGAGTACAATACCTCCATGGAATGGCTCTGCCTGGCAGACGTTTACCAGTGCTTATTAACACAGAGGGTGGAATTGCCTCCTCTGAGGTCACTGAAGGTAGTTGAAGAAATAAGGAACAAAGAACTCCATCACAACAGTGACAGAAATGAATCCAGCTCTAGGGGAGGCTTACTGATGTCCAACCTGTTTCCTTTGACTGAAGCCTGAGGCCTGTTTCTAGGCCAGGGCTCTGCCGCTGAGCTTCACCTCCAGCCTCGCCTGTGCTAAGCTCGGCCTTTGACTTCTCCACAAACCCTCCTGGGCCCCACACTCCCAATCACAGTGTCTGTTGTCCCTGCGGCTTGTCTGGCGTTCTAATCTTACACATTTTAAAAACACGCTGGTCCAGTTTCCCGTGGCTGCATCCCTCTGGGTGTGAGAAGAGCGGGTCCTTGCTTCTCTGCATCTCTCTGGGTGTGAGAAGAGCGGGTCCTTGCTTCTCTGCATCTCTCTGGGTGTGAGAAGAGCGGGTCCTTGCTTCTCTGCATCTCTCTGGGTGTGAGAAGAGCGGGTCCTTGCTTCTCTGCATCCCTCTGGGTGTGAGAAGAGCGGGTTTTTGCCTCTCTTGTTCACTGTTCTGGCCCTGGTTGAGTGCAGTGGCATTAAATGAAGTTCCATCCTCTGAATGTGCTAATTAACAAGAAAGTGCTCCATAAACTGGATCCACTATAAAAGCCACAATTAATTACAGGAGAACAGACACCTCCTTCCTCCTTTCGGAACTAATTTTGTCTCTCCCTTTTAAAAAATTTATTTTGAGTTCTGCTAATCAGTGTTACCAATTCCAAATCTAAGATTTGATATTATTTTACTCCCTTCTTCTTCTTCTTCTTCTTCTTCTTCTTCTTCTTCTTCTTCTTCTTCTTCTTCTTCTTCTCTTCTTCTCCTCCTCCTCCTCCTCCTCCTCCTCCTGCTCTTCCTCCTCCTCCTCCTCCTCCATCATCATCATCATCAATCATCATTGCTATTTTTGCTATTATTTGAGAGAGCCACTTTGTGTTTTTCCTCTTGGAAATCACCTTTCCCACATCCACAATGCTAAAACTACAAGTCCCAAGTATGTTCAACTTGTGCACGTGACATTGGAAATAGAAAAAAAAAAACAAAAAACAACTGACTGGCACTGGCAACCCTACACCTTCATTGTCCCCCAAAGTCACTGGTACATGTTCATTCATCTCTCTCTACTGTTGTTCCTCCCAGTGCAGAAGCCAAAATAGTATGACAGTACTGGCCTGGAAATGATTGTTCTGCCCGGGGTTTTAGCAGGTCTTTGTATTAAAACCACCAGCCAGCTGGATCCAGTCCTTTTCTCAGGAAAAGCCTCCTTGTACTACCTTTGTGTATGTGAATGTTATAGTCACTGGGGAGACGTGGCAGGGAGGCAAGTGGAGACTTTCACACCCCTGCAGACACCGGGCACAAGGAACACCTTGAATCTGCAACTGAAGATAGCCCTTTGCTTATGGCTCAAATCACCACCCTCCTGCCTGGCTCTGTAGCATGCCTCGCGTTCTTTCCAGCCTTAACTTCCTGCCCTACGTCTTCCTTTATGTTCTTCAATTTCTCCTGGCGATTCCAGGAATCTCCAGTTCTGTTCTTTTTCCCTCCTGTACCACAGCAGTGTGGGGTTATGTCGATGTTTGAGTACCCCAGGGAGAGCCTGGTGCTTGGTGCTCTGCCAAAGCTAGGTCTTATACTCTGGCTCAGAGAGCTCAGTAGCAGGCCATGACCAATAATAACACCTTTTTGTTGACATAGTGTCTGTCTTCTGGGGAACTTCGAGTGCTTCTCAAGAGCACTTATTGATCTTCCCCGTCTTGCTGGGAGGTATGAAAATGGCCAAAGATTGTAGTCTTTGCTTCCTTTTCCTGAGAGTTAAGTCAAGTGACTTATTTGGGGATCCTGTGTGTTTTTCTAGTGCTGAGGATTAGGCCCAGGAACTCAGGGGTGCTACCAAGTGCTATACCTCTGAACTATACCTCTAGCTATGTTTTTTCTCTCTCTCTGACTCCCTTCCTCCGTCTCCTTGCTGATTTTGGTGTTTTTGAGACAGGGTCTCCTATAACCCAGGCTGACTTAGCTCCCCTGCTTCTACTTCCCCTGTGCTAGGATTACAGGTGAATACCAAACACTTCAGCAAATAGTGAGTGGCTTCTCTTGATCAAATTTGTATCTCACTTGAGGTTAGATTTGAAGTTTCCTAGAATTGGCCTCAACCTCATGGGAGAGTGAAAACAAGTGAGAAAAAAAAGAGGGTTATGTCACATAGTAAATTAAACAACAACAAATAGCACACAAACTAATTAACAAACTAACTGAAACAAGCCCTGGTAAATGGTCTTCATTGAATAATGACTTTGGTTGACCAGATGACCGGATTGTGTTGAATTATGGCTTTGGTTGACCAGATGACTGGATTATTGAAAGCCGTGATTGGATAGATGTATTTACCATTTCCTTTCTCTGTGTTCTTCTCATGCCAGATATCTCTAACCTCTCTGCGAAAGAAAGAAAGACAACACCAGAGCCTGGGCAGCCCAGCTGCTGAGGGACATTTCCATGGTGAAGTCTCGGGGAGGCTTCCAGGGAGCAGAACATAGTGAATGCTGTAAGTGAACAACTGTCTGCGGACTTGCCTTGTAAAGATCGGTGAGCCTAGTGGGAGGGGCTATTAGTGTGAGTCCTGGGTGATTGCCCAGTGTGAGCCCCACAGTGTGAAGGGCTGCTAGTGTGAGCCCTGGATAATCACCCAGTTTTCAGATCTCTTGTTTTCAGAAGCAGTTCTATGTTATTAACTGTAAACTTGCCTTTGCCCTAGCTGCTGTTGGGGCAGAACTGATGGTCTGCTTGTAGACCAAAAGTGAATACAGGGTTCTATGCTCTTGGGACGGGCATAGTCAGTAGTACCAAATGTATAGAGAACTGTTGGCCACGTTCTTCTAGGATGATGAATGAGATGAGGATTAAAGGCCTGGATGTCAATGGATAACTAATTTTATTATTTATCTCGGGATTCTTTCACTTAACCAAAATGTTTGTTGCTGGGTTATTGTTGTTGCTGCTGCTGCTGCTGTTGCTGTTGATGGTGTTGATTTGGGTTTGGGTTTGGGTTGTTGTTGCTTGGTTGGTTAATTCGGTTTTTGTTTCTGTTGTTTTAGTTTCTAGTTTTTGGTTTTTTGTTTGTATTTTTTTTTTTTATTTTTACCTTTAAAATGACAGACCTGTATGGAAGAATGATTATTTAGAATTTTTCTCTGATTCAGAATTGGTTGATTTACTGACTTTTATCAGGGTGACTGTCAGTGATTTTGGGATTAAGAAACTGTACTTCATGTCCACTGAAGCCTCTTGACAAGGGTTAATGTCTGGTAGTTGATAAAGTGGCCCACTCTTAGCCTCGAGGAGCCTATTTGCTGTGAAATTTGAAATGGGTTTGCCTAGATCTGCCATTTGAATGTGACTCTCTCTCTCACACACACACACACACACACACACACACACACACTCCACAAAATCTAGAAGAGTGTTGACCAGTCAGTTGATACCTCTGAGAAAAAAAGTGATAATATATTTGTGTTTTAGACTATTAAGAGCCAACTTCAATTAGAATCTGGCTGTGTGCTATACATGTAACTGGACATTTTATAACATATACATTTTGAACTTTCTAGGTCTTTTTTTTTTAATTATACTTATTGATTATGTGTATTGTGGGAGAGATTGAATGTTGGGGTCAGAGAATAGCTTCCAAGTAGGTTCTCATTCTGTGGGGGCTTCGGTGAAGTTTAAATGGTCAGGCTTGGCAGCCTGTGCCCTTTCCCACTGAACTTCTTGGTGACTCAGTCACAGTTACTTTTCAGTCTTTTGTCACTTACTCTTTATGACGGTCTAAAAGATTTCATAAAGTTGAGATAGATACAGCAAATGTCAGAGAGAAAAAGGGTATTGATGTCAAAAGAATTCTCAAAAACATCTCGTGATATATATTAAGATATTTAATCCTCATTTTCTAATGGTTTGATAATATTGTCAAAATTAACCTGTTCAGTTGAAAACTTCCTGGAATTGGAGAGATGGCTCAGAGGTTGAGGGCACATGCTGCTTATCCAGAGGCCCAGTGTTCAATTCCCAGCACCCACATCAGAGAAACACACTACTCTATGTGACTATAGCCCAAGGAGATTCAGTGCCCTCTACTGGCCTCCATGGGCAACTGTACCTATGGAACACACACACATTTTTAAAAATTTAAATCTTTAAATTCAATACTTCCTGCACCTCATTGTAGCTGATAGAAGGCACTGCCATTTTAGCACATTTTCACTGGTGGGTGTGATCCTGTGGATTCTAGAAGTTTATGACTTGCCCTGGCATCCGTGGCCGTGGCCTCTATTCTTAGTTGTACTGTTAAGGTCAAGTATATTGATGACCCTAATCACTACCAAAGAAAGTGGTATTTTATAAATTTGTGGGTTGCAGTATGCTTCTGATTCATTAAACAACAGACACATTGGCTTAGGCCTGTACCATGGGAGGAGAACTGTATATGTATTTTCTCATAAAAGTTTGTGTCATGCTCATAGACTACTCTGGGGCCCTGTTGGGTTTACGTGTTAGGATGTCTCACCGCAAGCACTGCTGGTCGGCTTGCTTGCTGGCATCATGATGTTTTCTAAGGTGTTGTTTTCACCTTATAGAAAGTCACTTTCAGGCCCAGCTTCAGTTGAAATGAGAAGAGTTACAGTGATCCAGGCCAGCTTTGTGACGATCACGGTGGGTTTGCCTTTTACACTGTTGCTCTGATGGGCTTATATGAGACCTCAGGCATTATGTGAAATTCTCAAAGGTCCTGAAGTGTAAATTTGGAGATGCCACATGGCCAATTCTAAGGCACTTGAAAAATCCCTCTGTAAACAGAGTGAGCTGAGAGGAAGAAAATGTGAAATTCCGGTGACCTCCTCGGGCACGCCGAGAACTTTCTTTTCATCACCTGAATCGAGAGCAAGGCTGACTGTTAGTAAACATGGTATCAGTAACCTCTCCTAACCTTGCTCCACCCTTCTAACCCTCAATTTCTATTTTTAACTGGTCCTCATTCCCTGAGAGCCTTAAAGCCTGTGCCTCGGAAGGGCGTTACAAAAGGGGATCGCCAGGGAATGAGTATTTGCATGCAGATGGGCGTGAATGTGAGTGTTGTAAGGTGTGAGCAATAATCACAGCGTCATCCGTCATCAGCAAAGCAGCCTGGCCTCACCAGCTCCTGCGGACTACACCCTCAGACTCGTTACTCAGTGCGTTTACTCCTCTGCCTGTCTCATTAACAGCAGCTCCCTTCTGCTACACTCTTCCTAACCGTTGGCCTTTACCCACGAAGGTGTCTCCACCTGGCTCTCAGAGAGACGCATCAAGGCTTGCACAGGAAGAGGAAGGTGCTGAAAACTGAAGGAGGAGCCAGGAGACCTTGTGTTTTATGGTCGATGTGGGAGGTGGCCATGTAACCTGGGTCTCAGCACCCCCCAGTGACACATCTCAACATGGACAACAAGAGAAATGGAGGTCGGTGACCTCTGCAGTTGTAGCTTTTGTGACGAGGGTCATCAGGATGTTGCTCTGCTCTGAAGCAGATCAGATCCTTCTTTTCCTTCATTAACTCCTTAAAAATCAATGATTTGCTACAACCTAGGTTTCAGGTGCTTTTGGTTTAATGCACTGAATGTTCTCTTACGATGTCAAGATGGCTTAGCACAGCAGTTCTCGATCCGTGGGTCCTGACCCCTTTGGGGGTAGCCAACCCTTTCACAGGGGTCACCTAAGACCATTAGAAAGCACAGATATTTACATTATGATTCATGACAGTAGCAGAATTACAGTTATGAAGTAGCAATGAAGATAATTTTATGGTTGGGGGAAATCACCATAACCTGAGGAACTGTATTCAAAGCTCGCCACCTTAGGAAGGCTGTGAACCAATGGCTCAGCAGATAAAGGTGCTCACAACAATTCTAACAACATATATTCAATCCCCCAGCCCCACGTGATCAGAGGAGAGAACCAACTCCTTCAAGTTGTCCTCTGATTGCCCCATACTTGCCATGGCATGTATATACCCAAGTATATACATATACACACAAAAGTGAATAAGTCTAATAACTTTTAAGATGTTCTTATTTTTAATTTTACATATGTATATGTTCATGAGTGAGAATACCCTCAGAGGCCAGAAGAGGGTATCAGATTCCCCGGAGCTGGAATATAGGCTAATAGAAGCTAGACAGTGTGGACGCTGACAGCTAGCAAGCCCAAGTGGTCCTCCTGTCCCCATGCCCTGCCACAGCTTTGAGGTTACATGTGTCTTCATGACCATGTGTGGCTTCTTGTGTAGGTGTTGGGGAATTACTGTCTTATCCACGGATCCCACTGCAGTGTAGGAGTGGATGCTAAATGTCTATGATATGTGTGCTATAAATGTGGGTAGGGAAAGCATTTAAGAACATCATCATATTATAATGTAACTATTAGTGAGCCTGGGGGAGGGGGTTGGGTACTAAAAAAGCAAAATTCTACCCCGCGCATTTCCTCCTCTTTTCCAACTGAGTGGTTTGTGGTGTCTTGTCTGAGAGCAGCCTGCACATGACTGTCTGCAGATGGCGTTATCTCTTAGAGCCCTGTCATTTCATTGACATTTGTGTTCCCTTTTATTCCTGGTGTGGGGCTGGGCCAGAAGTGCCTCGTGACACGAGAAGTTAGCTACGTACAAGGTCACAGGAAGCACTCCCGTCCGGCACACACCACTTAGAGGAAAGAAATGGTGGGTTGCTTCAGATGAGGTTCTGCTTTGAGGTGTTTGGGAGGAGAGAAAGCTACCAGAAGCCAGTTTAGGAAGGCAATATACTCTGCCCTGCTTTTGAGGATGGCAGGAATCAAATTGTCCTGAAGCTTGGGTGTTTTTTCCAACCCTTTATCAGAATAACTGTGTAGAAGACCACTTAGAGCGTGCCTAGGAAGAAGCAGGTAAAACCAAACACTGCTCTGCCCGTTCAAAGAGCACTGAGACAAGGGGCGTGGGTTCTGGTCTAGGAGTAAGAGACCCGAATGTGCACAGTCTTCTAAGAACACGCGAGTGGTTTCCCGATGTGTCTGTCAGGTTGGAGTTTTTAGGTTTGCATCGGAGATACCAATTTCTAGACTATCATAAGAACATTTTGAAATAGGTAAGGGGGTCCGAGAGAGGGTGTTTTATTATCAGCTTATTGTGTGGGGGAGGGGGAGTTCCCTCCACATGTTTAGACCTTGTTTGAAATTGCAGATTGGCCTGCCAATGACAGGTAAGGAGGCTTTGTCCGTTTCCATGCAGGAGTGTGAGGATTTCTACAAGGGCTTCCTGTCTTGCTCATTTGAATATCCCCCCCCCCACCATCTCCCTCATACCTCACTTACTGGTAGCCTCATAAGTTCCAGGCCACTTCCCTTGTATGTTATCTGGAGAAGGGGCCTTTTTGGAGACCCAAATATGGGCTCTTCCTTCTGAGAAGAGACTTAACCATTGCTTTCTGAGTTGGTCGGCCAGCTCCAGCCATTGCCGGCACAGACACTTCCCTCAGCACCCTCCTCCCACTGTATGCAGCTCCCTCCTCCCCCAGTGTGCAACTCCCTCCTCCCCCAGCAGTCTCCCAGAAGGAAAGAACTGTGAAAAGAAAAGAGTCTGTGAACTCCTGCCATATCTGTGTTATGGGGGGAGGGAGAGAGGAGTAGCCATGGTGATTTCGAACGGACCTTTAGAATACTGTTTGTTAAAAGAAGGTTATAAACCAGGATAAGTTCTCAGTCCAGGGTGCAGGACTGAGCCATCTCTGTTCACTGCCCTCCGGAGATTATCTCGGAAGGTCTCTGCTGGGGACAGAGATGCCAAGGCACTCAGGGGTGCCAAGAGGGGTGCTGGGTTGCCAGGAGCCTCTGCCTTAGACCTCCCAGGGGAGGAATAAGGTCAACCCATACATGTGTGTGCCTAGAGAAGGCAGGGGACGAATAAAACACGAAGATAAGTCTTGCCTTAGGTGCTTTTGAGTCAGGCTATGTAAGATCTCAGAGACAGACTGTGTTCATTAGAGGTTGTGGGACCAGGGATCTAATGCTTTACTGAATAGTAGATTATTGCTGAGAAGAATCCTAGACAGAAAGAACCGATTTATCTTCTTTCATCTGGGTGAATATATTACATGATTCTGTGAAAGCGGTTTGCAAAAATACAGAAACCCTTCAGATGAGGTAGCAGACTGCATTCTTTGAAGCAAGTTAGTCTTTCAAGGTCTTTCTTTTTTTCTATTTGTTCTTATGTTCCCAAAACAATTGACCTCGGTTCAGTCACCAAAATTGAAATAGAAACAGGATGGCATATAAGTAGTGATCTTTGTTCACAGTCTTTTGAGGTTTTGTTATTGGTGGTGTTGTTCGTTTGCTTGTCTGTTGATACTGGGTCTCCCATAGCTTAGGTTGGCCTCAAACTGTTATATAGCCAGTGGTGATCTTGAACTCTTGACCCTCCCACATCTCCGTGCCACGTTCTGGAAGTCCAGGCAAGTGCCAACATGTTCAGCTTTTGAGAATTTGCTTTGGTAACCTAGGCAAAAATCTTTGGAGCATGCCTGTTAGGCCCTTAACCAACATTTATTTACCTGGAGATTCTACTTCTTTCTTGAGCATATATGTACAAGTTCCTGAGACTGTCTCCCTTCCATTCTTGATAGCCTGGCAGTTGAATATATCTGCTGGTGATGCTGGCCCACACCACAAGTCCCCAAGCCTAGGGTATGCCACTGTTGCAGTCAGAATGTCTACCATCTTCACCGACATTGGGACACCTCATTTTTACTGACCTTAAATCCTCTTGCTAAAATCACTTTTGGTTTCTCTTCATTTCTGATATTTTTTTTCCCCTCTTCTGGAACTTTTGTTGCTTGCACAGGAGTGATTTTTTTTTTAACATGCTATGCATTCTTCATCCCTGGGTCTCTACAAACACTGTCAGACTCACTCCATAGAACCAAGCACTGGCCACAAGGCTTCTCTTCTCCCTTCTCCACTATGACAACCCTAGATTTGTTTACTTTGCCTTTGCCTTTCTTCTCCAAGGAATGGGACAGTAAGAATAGGGTGCTGGGTTGTTTTTTTTAAGACCGCTATTATTTGAGCAAGCAGATTTTCTCTTCTTTAATCACCTTAGTTTTTCTACCTGCCTCTGACCACTTGTACTTCTGAATAGATTTCCTCCCTGGACTCTCAGGAGACTAATAAAATGCATTAATGCCAGTGGATTATTGCTTAGCTGCTACAGGCACACGATTTGGAATAGAGTCACTATCCTGGGCCTGAAGGGAATCCCCTATCCCCATTTTTGGTGCTCCTTTTAGGGGTCAGAGCAGCTAGCCGTGGGGATCTCAGTGCTAACATTGGGGTTTGTGGTTCATGTGTTTCTGTACCTCAGCTGTGTGGCCAGTTGTCATAGCAACCTGTTGGCTGGTGCTTCCCTAAAGACAACTGAAGGAGTGGAAGTGGAGGCCTTGAGGAGGTCAGAATGGTAGTCATGTGGCACAGAGAGGATTTTACATTTCCTTCGTCTGGGCCAGCCTCCAGGAGCAGAATGTCACTTAACTTAGGTAGAGACCACAGGCGTGTCATTTACTGAAGATCACACAGTACATGGGCTGGCATAAATACCTTCCCATGGAGAGTAGCAAGCCAACTAGTGGATCATCCAGGCAGTATGTGGGATCTTTTGGGATCTCAATGCATTGGATTGTGTGTGTGTGTGTGTGTGTGTGTGTGTGTGTGTGTGTGTGAGTGAATTGGGCTAATGTTTTGTTGGTAATCAGCGGTAGAGTTCAGAGTTGGGGATGCGAGCTAGGAAGAAGCAGAGGTCAGGAGATGGAGGAAGAATGAAGGGAACACCAAACCACTCATCTTGCCTCCGTTTCCTGTTGACGGGTCTGGCCTGAAAGCTCCCAGTGTAAGGAGAGCTTTCCTACTGGGTCCCAGTAATCCATCTCCATGCCCAGCCCTAAGGCAGAACACTGCTCACCTTGTGTTCTGCCCTCCCACTTCTCTCCTCCTCCCATTAGACCACAATGAACTGGCATCAGATGTCGCCTGCCACTTTCTGACTTGGAACCAAACAAATAGAAAAATCCTCAAAGTCTGGAGGCCTTATTTGACCTCACTTAAGAAAAAAAGAGAAAAGAAAAGGTGTGTGTGTGTGTGTGTGTGTGTGTGTGTGTGTGTGTGTGTGTGTTATGTGTATGTCTGCCTGATCTGCTTGGTCTGCCTGTCTGCCTGCCTGCCTGCCTGTCTGTCTGTCTGTCTGTCTGTCTGTCTGTTTGTCTGTGCATACAGACTGAGAGGCAGTTGTGAACCTTCTGACATAGGTGCTGAGAACTGAACTCTGGTCCTCTGGCAGAGCAACAAGTGTTCTGTGTCTCCACAGAGACACTGCCCCAGCCCAGACTTTAAATCTGAAACTTAATTAGTCATGTGAAGTTCCATAACCATTTCTTTGCACAAGCATTGGCTGGTGAGTTTAGCTGACATTTTCCCCTAGATACATCAAGGCACTTTTTTTTTTAAACAGAGAGAGACTGAAGGTGGGCCTTTGCAAGGAGATGGGGAACCCAGGAAAACCGAGGAGAGGGTTGTCCTAGGGCATCTGGCTTGATGCACAAGGGATACGGAACCCCATCTTACCTGTGTCTTCGTTAGGAGAGAGTTGCTCTGCTCTCAGGACTGTTTGTTCTTCTTAATGTCCACAGTGGAGGTGAGTGTGTGTAACTCTGCTCACCATGGTAATGATGCTGGTGGGGATCTGACCGGGCGAGGCTAGCATCCCTCATGGACTCAGTGACTAATCAGCTCCTCTTCCAGAGTCAGGAGAGGGATAAATAATTTAATAAAACCCGAGACTTGAATTAAGAGAGATGATTTGGGTGGAAAAGGGAACCTCAAGTAAAAGCCTGCACTTTCATAGTTTGTTTTAACTGCTTCCTGCGAAGTAAAAGCGCACGGGCTGGGAGGTAGCTCGCTGGCGGAAAGCTTTTTTAGCATGTAAAAGCCCTGAGTTTCATCCACTGTGCTGCTCCACTGGGTATGGTGGCACAGGTCTGTAATCTCAGGACTTAGGAAGTAGGACCAGGAAGAGCCCAAGTTCAAGGTCATCTTTGGCTATACAGTGGGTTTAAGGCCTGACTGGGCTCCATGAGACCCCATTTCAAAACGAGCAAATTTCTTTGCTCGAGCAAAGAAGAGGTCAAGCAAAGCAGGTTTGTTAGTGTGCAGCGTGCACAGCTTACTCATTATTCTAAATGATTAACCTACTAGGAGACACTTTGTATACCTGGAATAATAATATCTCTTAAAGTGCAGTTCTGTGCTATAGAAGGGGTGGTTTTTAAAGATAATTCTATAATTCCTAATTGCATACTTGGTGTAAGTACTCATTATCATTAATGGCTCACTAGCATAAAGACAGCTCCTTCATGTTGACATGAACCAGAAATACAATGACTGTGAGTGACATTTCAGTTAGAAGACAACAATATCCAGATTGGATGATAGCTCCTTATTTAAAGTGTATGTGTGTGTGTGTGTGTGTGTGTGTGTGTGTGTGTGTGTAAGAGGGGGGAGGGAATCCATTCTCTCCTTCTACAATGTGGGTTTTAGGGATTGAACATAGGTCGTACAGATTGGCAGCAAGCATCTTTACCTGCCGGGCTGTTTGCTGACCCTGGTGGTTGTTTTTTAAAAAGAAATTTGGTGACATCAGTGATAACCAACGTAAGTCTCGTGAACCTCAGGCTTTCTATATTTCACAACCTACCTATACACACGGTAGATGGAGGCCCCTTTAGAATAAGCCTGTCACCTCTTCTTTCCCAGCTCCTCATTTATAGACCACATGGGTATATGAATTAAATAACCGAGAATGGGGTGCCCTGGCTTCCATCTCACAGGAGGGGTATCAGGCCAAGAGTGTGTAGTTAGAGTTCCCTTCCCATCCCTTCTCTCTTCAAGTCCACAAACAAGCTACCTGCTTATTGCTTTGTTTCCCTGTCTTCCAAAGACAATTACAATGCTGTTCTACAGCATCAGATCCATAGGGCTCTCAGTGGCCCAGGTGTGAGAGAACATCTGTCAGAATTATCTGTGTATATAAGTTGAGGATACTTGGAATTTTAGGTGAATTTTTGGTGTTAGTCAAACTGAAAGGTATAGTGAAAAGATGTGATAGTTTTACCTATATAAAGCATAGGGAGATTCCCAGTAACTATCGGTATGAGTGGAACCATGAAACAGAAGCACATGATGACACATGTGATATTGTTAACAGATCTAGGCAGCAGTATAGAAAAAAAATGTCTAAAATCAATGCTCTGATATTAAAGACAGGAGAAAGCCTGAAGACAAAGATCTGTATTCTTTGGTCTTATTCTAGCAAATATTGACTTTGAGTGTTTGCAAAAGCTGGCCATCCTCAACGGCTAAGGAGTTTTCTATCCCTAGGGATGGAAATAAGGAAATAAACAACTCTTTATGCCATGAGCGGAGTTCTCCCAATGGTACCTTCAGCATCCTATGAATGCAAACCAGTGTGGCATCTTCTGGGATCAAGCCTTTATCCTCATACCTGAGGTATGATTAGGCATCAACCATAATAACACTAGGGTGTATCAGTCAGCATATACCATGTGACAAGTGATTCCAACACGTCATGCCTTACAACAACATACTGTATTGTGATTCTGCAGGTCACTTGGGCTATTCTGTTCTGTGCTAGCTAGGCTGAGACGTATTAGTCTAGAATGGTTGTTGGAAAGTTTCACAGGCTATAGGGACAAGGTGTCTTCAGTTCGTGTAGCTTGTTTTCACTCTGTGATATCTCTTATCCTCTGGTAAGCTAGTCAGAGTTGCTGCTTATCTCCCTCCTCTCTCCCCTTTTCTTGATCCTCCCCTGAGTGTGTTTGTACTTGTTTATTTTCTGAGATAGTATCTTACTCTGTAGCCCAGGCTGGCCCGGAATCCATAGCAATCCTTCTGCCTCAACTACTCAAGTACTAGGATGGCAGGTGAGAAGGTACCAGGCTCAGCTAAGATTGAGTCTCCCCATAGTGCAATCCCAGGAGTCCAAAGAGTAGTAAAAGACAGAAAAATCTCACTTGAGTGTTCTTTCATGTATGTTAATTTCTCTTTGGCCACAAATCGCAAATTACCTAGTAGGTTCAACTCAGGGGGGGTCTAGCTTTCTCTGGCTCTACTCACACAGGAAAACAACATGTGCAAAGCTCAAAAAGAAATGGCATGTGGGAAAGCTTCAGCAGTTCAGGAGTGGCTAGACAAAAGCATGTGAGAAATGTCAAAGGAGACTGGATCATAAGGTCACTTTTTAAGAGTAGTATGTATGTATGTATGTATGTATGTATGTATGTATGTATGTATATATGTATTTGAGACAGAGTCTTGCTCTGTAGCCCTGGCTTGCCCAGAGCTCACTGTTCCCCTATGTTGACCAGGCTGGCCTAAAATTTGGTGGCAATTCTTCTGCCTTTGCCTTACAAACGCTACTGTTTCAGACCTGAACCACCATGCCTGGCTCGAGGCATATCTCAAATACAGGCGACTAGCCATTTAAAGCTTTTACACAGGATGCTGACATGACTGATAGGGTACCAAGCAACACGAAGCCTAAAAGCACTTAGCATCCTCCCCAGAAAGACAGCCCCAGGGTGGCTAAGAGCTAACAGGACTAGCAAGACTCAGAGGTGGTGCCGAGCTCCCAAGCACATCTGAAACAGTACAACCAGAAGGGAGGTTGGGGGTTCTCGAAGCACAGCAGAAAGCAGCAAGCTCTGGACCTGCTCCTAGACTGATTCTAGGGGAAGTCCTGAGCGTGGGGGGAGGGGCTTGGCCCAGCCCTGCCGGAATCCCACAGACCCTTGTTGACTAGAGATTATCAGCAGAACCCAAGGGAATGCTGGCTCAAAGATACTCTTCAATGTGACTGCCCGTATCATTACTGTCACAGAGCAGTCCAGCCCACCACCCTTCTCGTTCGAACCTACTTTTCCTTCTTACACTCAAAATAGGCAGTGTGCCCCAGGTGGCTTGAGGGCTCGCTCAAAAAACACTCCCTAAACTTGGATTGGACCAGTGTTCACCCACTCATTTCCAAATATGACCCATAATGTACATTTCAGCGTTAGTTCTTAAACATACTAGAATGGAAATGAGTGTTTCATTTCACTAAATTCAAATTCAAAAGTGAGAGTGAGAATAACCTGTGGTTTCTATAAGTATAGTCTGGGACTCTGAAACTTGTGCGATGCCGGGTGGGTGGGAATCGCAGGCTCTTTCTCAGCTCTCTGCATTATATCTCCGGTGTTTAAAATGTGATGGAGAAAAATGGGAAGGGCCCCTACATGTTCCTAAAATACATAATTCACCATATTTCTTGGTGGGTTTTTTTTCTGCTTAAAAAGAGGAAATGTGGAGTCCTGCAAATGGCCTGTGGCGCCTGCTCTCTCTGGATTCCCACTTAGTCTCAATATTTACTGAGAGAAGCCAAGGAGCCCTGGGGCCTGGATATGGCCCCCTGGGATGGGACAGGCCACTTGATTAGCTCAGATTTGGAAGTTTTTGCCACTTGCTTTTAGAATGATCACTTGGTGAAACAGGTCCGTCTTTATCTTGTGGTCACTGTTGGGAATTAGAGTACTACCTTGCGTGCTCCAGGGGCAGGGGGCAGTGGGGATAAGGGGTGACTGGAGACTCAGCCCCTCGATGTGCTGCTTGCTGAATGGGATGCCTCACCAACAGCAGGGTTTGAAAAGTGCCTGGGTGCAGTCCCAGCCCATAGGCATCCTTCATGCTGAGCAACATAGCAGGCGTGTTAGACATTCTTATCAGAGAGTCTCAGCGAAAGCCTCATGTAGAGAACTGATAAAGAAACATGTGATAAGGGGTAAATCCCTCTCCTAATTTCAAGTGCCCAAATATGGAGAGCTTCGTGCTCAAGTGAACTGGAAAGAAAAACAAGGAATGGCTCGGAATGCCTGATTCTACTTATTGGCTTTAATAGCAGGGCCCCGATGCATAAACATTGACTCATTGTCCTCTATACGGAAATGAAGAAAGGGTTTGCCATGCTCGCTTCACCCTGGCATTCAGAACAGCACGTGGAACCAATGCCAGGGGATAAGGGAACTTGGTGTTGTAGGGGACTGGAGAAACAGCCACCTTTGTGCTGCCTGTCACTGTTCAAACTTGTAACCTTGTGCGACATTTCACACATGATGTTAGTGACTGGACAAGCTGTTCCAGAGGGCATGGATCTGTGCAGAGGGACATGGGACCTTGTGATGGGTGTCAGTGAATGGTGTCCACTGCCTATGTGCTGTTACACTGAGCTACCGTTCGCTAGCCCTTCCCGCCTGCTTCCTTCAGTACTGGGACCCTGCTAAGCACCTCCTTGGCACTTACTTCCTTAGAAGATGACATACATTTAAGTCTGAAAGAGTGAGACTTTGTGCAGAGCCACATTTGATCGCCTCCTTGATTGGTGTGTGGGGTAGTCATCGTAACTCCACAGACCAGTGTGAGGTTGATAAATACCCATTAAGTATTGTGTGTGTCTTATAAAGGATGATAGGCTGCCCGCGTGAGAGGATGTGGCTCTCTCACCTTGCGGATGCAAATTCTCTGACTACAGCAAGAGTGGATTCTCCCTGCTTTCGTGGACACACAGGTACATACACACACGCATTCATGCCCCATTCTCTGCCGAAGCCCTCTTAGCTGCAGAGAGCTGAGAGAACTCCAGGAAATAAGACAGTTTGCGTTCAGTAGGCTTCCTAGTCTTGCTCTGCAATCTGGGAAGGATGGCACAGTTATGAGCTATGATTTTCTTTAATCTTCTGTTCTATCTAGTCTGTTTGTTTATCTTGTTATATCATTAGAGAATTAGATTTTCTGGATATTTTTGTTTGCTCTTTTTTTTTTTTTTTTGAAATAGTCTCATGTAGCCCAGACTAACCTCTAATTCACTAGGTAGCCAAGGATGGCCCTGAACTCTTAGACCTCTTGTTCCTACCTTCCAAGATTTTAGGATGTACTTACTGGCTACATTTTATTTCTTTAAACCTAACCTCTGAACACAGACAGACACTTCAGGTACCACACCAACTACATTATTTATTCCTTCTTAAGGAATTCACAGAGTTACTCACATAGTTCTGTTTATAAAACTGAAAATTCAGGGATGCAGAGATAACTTAGGGGTTAAGAGTTCTATCAGCTCTTCTAGATCTTGAGTTCAATCCCCAGCAACTACATGGTGGCTCATAATCATCTCCAGTGTGATCTGATGCCCCCTTCTGGCATGTAGGCATACATGCAGATTGGGCACTCATACATATTAAATAAATAATTTTTTTTTATAAAAAGCTGAAAACTCAAAATTAGTTTCTGTTATTAAATTGTGTTGCTGTGGTTGAATTGCTTAGTGGAGAATGTGCTTCTTCTCTGACAAGCCCCTTTTCAAGTCTTTAGTTGTCATTTTTTGTTGTCTTGAGAGGAGACTTTCAGTGAGAAGGGGATGCTTTACAACAAGAAAATGGGACCATGCTTGTACCCGGAGGTCGTCTGTGAAATGCAGAAAGTTTCAAAGTCAAACAGTTTGGTTTCAGGGCATCCCTTGTGTCCCCTCAGTAGACATCACCTTTCTTTCCCTTTCCAGTCGCATCTGGTCCCTGTTGATCTTATAATGTGATAGAATGCATTTAACAAGTTTCTGTCTCTGCCATTTTTAAGTCTGCAGTTCAGTGGCATTGACGGTGCTTCTTCCCTTCATTCACTTATCAGTCCACTCACCCATCCATCCATCCATCCTTCCATCCATCCATCCTCCCATTCTTCCATCCATCCATCCACCCACCCACCCATCCTCCCATCCATCCATCCATCCATCCATCAATCCTCCCATTCTTCCATCCATCCATCCATCCATCCATCCATCCATCCATCCATCCATCCACCACCCACCCATCCTCCCATCCATCCATCTATCCATCCAGACCTCTTTTTTCTTTGAAAATTGAATCTGGGGCCATCAAGAAGACTCAGTGGGTAAATATGCTTGCCACTAAGTCTCATGACCTTAGTCCAGTCCACATGGTGGAAGGAGAGAACTGATTCCAACATGTTATCTCTAACCCTTACACAGGCAGTGTGGCACATGTGTATACATGCACACACTCACACCACAAATGCATAAAATAATATTTAAAAATTCACAAAATCTTCTTGGATCAGGACCCATAGAGCAATAACTCCCATCCTTCCATTTCCAAGTCCCTTGGAGCCACTTTCTGCCTTTATAATTCTGCCTACTCTAAGTCCCTCCTGTAATTAGACTTCTACAGTATTTGTCCTTCTGTGACTGATGGTTGCACTTAGTACAATGTTCTCAAGCTCCACCTACATTGCACATGTATCAAAGTTTCTTTTTAAGGTTGACTATTATTCCATTGTATAGATACCCCACATTCTATTTAACCACATATCCGTTGATGGTCACTTGAGTACTTCCATCTTGGGTAATTGTGGACAATGTTGCCGTGAACCTAGGTGTGCAAGACTCCTCCTCAACTTTCTGTCTTGTGTTTTGTAAGACACAAGTGCTGCAAGGAGGCATACACTGTTTTTAAGAGAGACCAGTAGACAGATTTTCTACCTGGTAATGTTATTTGAAGTTTTTTCTTTGGAGACCTCCTGCCTGCTGCCTGAAAAGCTCTGGACAGCATTCAGTCCTCAAATATGGGGCAAAATTTTCAACTTGTTTCCTATAAAAATGCAAGTGCTTCCGGGGCAGAGGCCACAGATGTCCTATGAGCACCATGTTGCTCATGTGCTTAGCGGAGCCTGTCTTGTTCTGCTCTGTCCCAGTTCCTGGCAGCTTGCTCCCTGTTGCTGCAAATATCACACTGCTTAGGACTTGTTTATATTTCACTTCTCCCAATAGAATGGAAGCTTTCTGGGATCTGGGCATGGTGAGACACAGAAGGTGTGTAGATTGGCTCTCATTCTTGGTGCTTCCATTTGGAAGAGACCTTGGAGTCAGCTTGTGTCCCAAAGGAAGGTTAAAACATCAGAAATCATTCTCTGTGGCCCTGACAATCTCAGAATTGCTCTCAGTGTCAGTGGCCCCATGGTTAGGCATGGCTGTTCTGGAAGTGTGCACCCATGGTCAGGCATGGTCATGCACATGTTATCTTAGTTCACCATCCAGAGATGGTGAACTAAGAACTTAGAAAGGGGGGATGCTTTGCGATAGCTTACAGTTGAGTACCCCGATGGTCTACTGGAAGCTCATAGCCCAGGGGCAGCATGCTTTATCACTGGATTAGTGACTTCCCAGTAATCCCACAGTGCAGGGGCTGCCTTAGAAACAGCAGCCACTCTGAGAACAATTTGATGCTAAGTCTCCCTTCTGAGGTAACAGCTTGTCCTGAGCTGAGTTATCACTTGAGCCTCCAGCTGCAATGATGCTGCTGTTACGGCTAAAAGCTGACACGTTTTTTTATTCCTCTTATTGTGACTTTAAGTGGCTGTTCTGATGATTTTTGTTGCATTCCCCTGTGTAAAGCGTGAGAAGAGGTGCAGAATATTCACTGGACAGTTGATGGAAGCAGACACAGGATGCTTTTCAGCAAGAGTACATTCATGTTTTATACAGACAGGAAAAACAGGGATAAGTGGACTCCTCAGACATTCTTTTATCCCTCTTTGAGGCAATAGCTCAGCCACTTCCCCAACTAACAGGGTTCGACAGGGCTCTTAGCAAGTAATAGAGTTTAAAGTTTACTGCCTTAAGTTTATCCTTCTCTTATCCTGGACAAGATGGTAAAACTGAAAGTGCTGGGATGATGCAGGAACTCTGCTAAATAGCTAAAGGGGATTTGTGCCAATAAAAGGGGAGAACTGGAAGCAAATGACCATGGGCGGAAGGTACTTTCTGAAGTAGATTGTAAGGTGAACTTGTGTCGGAGGGAAACTGTTAGACAAGTGTTTTTCTGTCCTGCCTTCCCATACACCAAGGACCACCACGCTTCTTATGCTGCATTTATCCAATCAAGCATCAGAACCCAGCATTGACAGTTGGACCATTCTCCCATCTAGTGTACTGGTAGGTCCTGGCTGTAGTTATTCCAGTCCATGCTACGTCAGTCTTTGAAGTGAATGGTTGACATCATGAGATGTTTCGGCATATCTGTGCATTTAATGGTATTTGTAGCCTGGATATTATTTTTTTTAATAAGAGAGAACCAAGAAATCTCCCTGGAAGCTGGGAGGGTAGCAGCTAGCAGTGTATTGCGGGTTGACCTCTCTCAACAAGGTGTTTTGCGTTGGGTTGTTTTGCTTTGTTTCTGTTCCAACCATTACTTCAGATGACTTTAGCTGTTTGGAATTTCCATGCCTCTTCCCCTTATGCTTCAGGATGTGGCTGTTGAAGTCATTTCTGTAATGAGAGGCTGCACCATGCTGATCTGAGGTAGACTTTAGCTTCTGTGTCAGGCACTAGCTGGCCCCCATCCCTAACAAGGAGGACACTATTGGAAACTCGAGTTATGTAGGTGGAAAGAAATTGTTCTCATGGAAAGAAATTAGCCTTTCACAGGGAGATTTGATGGGAAATTAGAGAAATACAAATCAGGACTCTAAATTAACCACCAGGTTGTTGCTACAGGGAACAGTCGCCACTATTAGCATGTGAGTATATTCGTTGTGGAAGGTTCCTCCTGCCTTGCTCTCTTGGCTCTCCTTCCTCTCCCTCTTTTGTTCCTCTTTCCCCTCTTTACTTTTTCTTCCTTCCCTCTTTCCTTCCCTTTCTTACCTCCCTCCACTCCTCGTCCTTCTTCCTCTTTCCTTCCCTCTCCATCTACCCTTTTCTCATTCTCTCTTTTTCTTTCTCCCTTTCTTCTTTCCTTCCTCCCCTTTTTGTTGTGCCGGCAGGATCTCACTCTGTAGCCCAAGCTAGCCTGGAACCTGTGTAGCCCACATTGGCCTTGTACTCTAAGAGATCCTCCTGACTCAGCCTCCTGGGTCCTGGAAGACAGGTATGAGTTACATACACCATTGGGGACAGAATATTTTTTTCTTCCACCATGTGGATTGGACTCAGGTCATGAGACTTAGTGGTAAACATGTTTACCACTGAGCCATCTTGATGACTCCAGATTCAATATTCAAGGAGCAAAGAAGTCTAGATGGATGGATAGATGGATAGATGGGAGGATGGATGGGTAGATGGATGGATGAATGGATGGGAGGATGGATGGATGGGTGAATGGGTGAGAGGGTGGATGGATGGATGGATGGATGGATGGATGGATGGATGGATGGATGGATGGATAGATGGATGGATAGGAGGATGGATGGGTAAATGGGTGGATGGATGGATGAATGATGGATGGGTAGATGAATGGGAAGGTGAATGGATGGATGGGTGGTGGGTAGATGGACATGAACAAATGAGTTCATAGGACTTTGTGGAAATGGGATTCCACTCACTATACTTCCCCAAGTCTTCCTTCCCCACACTGAAGGATATCAACTATGCTGACAGAGTCTTTAAAATCTTTGTGGTGGCTCATGTTCTAATGCTTGGATGTATAAATGAAAGTTTTTTAACTCTGCTCATGGTATGTGTTCCCCAACACCTTACTGGTTTTTTTTTCTGTACTCTCCTTGTATCCACTCTACGATCTCTCCAAATTGTGACTCAAAAAGAAATTTGAACCCTTCTCTGAGAGTCTGACCGTTGGATTCTTTCTTCAGATTTGGGACTTTTTAAGACATTGCTATGATCTATATGTTTTTATATCTTGTTTCTTTGCTTGTGATAGGGTCTTATGTAGCCCAGGCTGACCTCAGAATGAATGTATAGCCAAGGCTAGCTTTAAGAACTCGTCTTCCTGTGTCCACCTCCGAGGTGCTATGATTACAGGTCTATGCCATCCTGCCTGGCTTGTCATCCAGTTTCCTGGAAATGTCACTTTCCAGGAGTGCCCCCTGTAGCCGCTGTACCTTCTCTCAATGTTGATGACTCTTGGTATCTGCGGTCTTGGGCAGCTTGGACACTTTGGATTCCTTTACAAACATTCCCAGCTGTCTGGAATGACATCACTCACTTTTCAAGAATCCACCTTAGACTCCTGACCACAGCTTCCCTTTGGCACACCTGTCACCACCTTCAGGTCTTGAAGTTTTTGTCTTCTAGTCAAGTGATGCTTCCCCGACCTCACTTCCCAGGGCATCCTATCTGCCAGGCCCTTGTCTGTGAGTCACACTCACAGCTTTGTCCCATGGCCAGCAAACCCTGGTCCTCTCATCTTTACAACCTGCTAGAACTCATCTTTATGGACTCTTTCTTGATTAGTTCCACTTGGCTTTGTCTTGTAGCTGGAAGAACAAAAACTCAAGACAGCTAACAGTGCAGGTTGTTTGTTCTTTTTTTTCCTTGTTTTAAATTAATAAGCTTTAAATTTTTTAGGATGATTTCAGACTTATAGGAAAGTTGGTTGGAAAGTACCAAGAGTTCCCACAGTCCTTGCTTCCCTCTCCCAAGACATGCAACATCTCTTCTTATTAATACCCTACAGTATATGCTTGTTGTAACGGGTGGATCGATACTGATCTACTGTTACTAACCAAAAGCCACAGCTTACCTCTGAGTTTGCTTATTTTATACTCTATACTTTGACAAATATCCAAAGGCATGGCTTTCTCATTTCTATCTCATACAGGGGAGTTTAACTACTAGAAAATTCCCTTATGGTCTACCTATTTATTCTTCCTGATCTTAAAATCCACCATATTTTGGCTGTACCCACTGATGTTTTTTCCTGGTGGATTCTATAGCCACCCACCCCTATTACAGCCCTAGAGTTGCAGGCATATTTGACTGTTTGATTTTATAAAGATGTATTTGTTTATACATATGAGTACTCTATTTTCATGTATATCTGCATGGTAGAAGAGGGCATCGGATCCCATTACAGAAGGTTGTGAGCCACCATATGGTTGCTGGGAATTGGACTCAGGACCTCTGAAAGAGTAGCCATTGCTCTTAACCCACTGAACCATCATCCCTCCAGCCTCCCATGCCTGGGTTTTTACGTGGGTGCTGGGCCTTTAAACTCAGGTCCTCACCCCTGTGTGGCAAGCTCTCTTAGCCACTGAGCCATCTCTTTGACCCGACAGCAAGCAACCTTTTTAACAGGAACAGATGTTTTTAAAAATCTTGTGTCAGGACCAACTGTCATTTGATTTCCTGTTCAGATAGACGCTATGTATCTATACACTATAGTTTGCTTGCTATTTGTTTCCTATAATGCTGGGAATAGAAGCCAGGGCTTTGTGCATGCTTCACAAGCAGGGCATTGCCGGATATCCTTGATGCCCTGACCAGAGACACAGTTATAATCGTGGCACATGGAATCTGCCCCAAATTAGCCTGCTGGATTTATTCTTACTCTAACAACAAGACTGAAAAAAGCTTGCTTTCCCAATTCTACAGATACAAGATACAATTCTTACAGAATCAGGGTTGTTTTGGAGTCTTGACACCACATAGTAATCACTGTATTTATTAAAACTCCAGACACTTACTGGATGCCAGTAATACATGCAGCTCCTGGAGAGAACCTCACCCTTCCCTCGGCAGGCTCAGAATCTTAACTCTGATGCTTGCCTTATCCTTGCCTGCCGAAGTCCAGAATTTCTCTCTGTGGCTGTAATTGAAGGTTGCTTGCTTAGGGAAGCTTCTGGTTTGCTCATTAGCCACACATTACAAGCTCATGAGTTAAGGACGAAAGGAAAGGGAATCCAGGTGGCTGAATGCTGGGGGGATTTCTTGGTGGGTTAGGCGGGGGTTGTCCCAGGGATGACTTCAGAAACAGAATGATGCTACCCAGAATGTTTCTTCTCTTTTATTTTTCTCTGTTCCTCCCCCACCCCATGTACACTAGAGATTCCAGGGCCTTATACATGCTAGGTGAATGCTCTACCACTGGCTGCCTCTAGACAGACAGACAGACAGACAGACAGACAGACAGACACAGGGAGCACTAGCCCTTTCTTTAGTTTAATGTTGAGACAGTGTCTAAGTACTCAAACTGGCCTTGAGCTCACCCTATATCCCAGGCAGAGCTTAAACAGTTCTCCTCTCTTAGCCTAATTGCTTAGGATCACAGATCTGCTCCTTCCAACCTGACTTAGGATCTTCTTTCTACATAGAGGAAGCCCATCTTTGTATCTTCAGCATCTCAGGCGAAGTAAGAGAGGCTAAAGATAGAATATGGGAGGGGGGTTGACAACCTTTTGACCTTTCAAACAACCACATTTCAGTTCAGCTTGTTCCTGTGTGCCTGGAAGAGGGGAAGATGGAGAAGGAGGGAGTGTGAACTCTAATTACAAACCTCGTGCTTCTTTCAGCTATACTATTTTCAATCCTATATAATTTGTACAGCTGAAGTGTGGTGAGTGTTCCCTTTGCCATGTGAAAACCAGGTGCCCCCCTCCCCAATTCAATGCTGGGGAAAGATTGACTGTGATTTAAACAAAAAGGAAACTTCGAGAGGGTCTGATGATCTGTAACTTGCAAGCAACTCAGGCACTACTTTGCTTTCCCAGGTAGGGTCTGGGGAGAGTCTGGGTATCTTGGCAGCCCTTCACTGTTTATGATCCCTTTATACTCTCTCGAAGGCACTTTGACATAGAGGCACTAACCAGGAGCTCAAAAATGATAGACTGGGCTTCTTGTGGTATTCAGAGAGGGGAATCAGCACAAATTTCTGTCCCCAAGCTTGGTCCTGGGTGGAGGAACAGCCCTGGCAGCATGTCTGCTGGATATCCAAGGAATGAGGCATTTATTGATTAGCTATTATGCAGTGCCAGGTGAGTTTTATATGTTTGAATTTTCAATGGACTGTTAAGAAATCATGACAAACTTTCCCTACCTCCATGCGGCAGATGTGTTGATTGGAACGGAAGTTATTTTTGTAAACATTCTGAGTGGGCACCTGTCTTCCTGAGTAATAGACCTGGATCCTCTGTGCTAAGGAACCTTCTTCCTTCCAGGTAGAAGAGTAGATGGTAAGGAAGTAGGGGGGCATTGTCACAGGACAATAAAACTGTTCCCCACAGGACAATAAAACTGTTCCTTGGGTCCCTCTACAGCCTGGCAACCTGTTGTCTCAATGTTGGGACCAGCTTTTGCCTACTTGACTCCAAACATATGGAAAAAGAGGAGAAGTCAACTGAACCATGAACGGATAGTCTGTTTCCAAAACTGGGTGTTGTGTGGCAGACAGTTCCGAAGGGCAGATTTGATTGACTGACAAGCTTGCTTCCTTCCTTCCTTCCTTCCTTCCTTCCTTCCTTCCTTCCTTTCTTCCTTCCTCCCTTCCCTCCTCCCTTTCCTTCCCTTCCCTTCCCTTCCCTTCCCTTCCCTTCCCTTCCCTTCCCTTCCCTTTCCTTCCTCCCTTCCTTTTCTTTCTTTTTCTAAAACAGGATCTGACCCGATAGCTCAGGCTGGCTTGGCACCTACTATTTCACACAAGCTGTCTCCAAACTCACAGCCATCCTTCTGCCTCAGCTCCCAAGTGTTAGAATGACAGGTATGAGCAGCTACGTCCAGTCTCTTTTTCTCATTTATCCCCTGTGTTTCCACGTTATGCCACTTTAGCAGTAATCACCCACGGGTTACAAGCATCATCCCTTGCCTTGCTTGGTGGCATGCAAATATTTTTAGTATCAGCTCTTCTTACAAGCACAATCTTCTGAGTCAATTCAACCTAACAAAATTGATAAAAGAGAATTGGGTTAGCATAATATATGCCAGACATCAACGGGTAATGCTGACTTATTTGTTTAGGTGGGGAGAACAATGAAGGCATATGATTAGCTGGAGAAATTTGAAATCAGTTTTACGCATAGCATCTGTAGTCCTTTCGAACTGAGGCTCTCCATTTCTTTCCTTTGGCTGTTATTTTAATGTTGTAAAATCTTGAGGGGAAAAGAAATCAGGCTCTACCAAAATGGGGAATTGCAACTAATAACAGGGGATTTTGATTTACAAAACTAGTGACCTGTCACCTGAAGAATTTTCCCTCTGCTTCTATCTTATGCACCTAAAACACAAAGAAGAGGAGGAAATTGTTGCTCTAAAGTCAAAATCTTCAATATGACGTAGGAATTTTTACTGTTTCCTGGGTAGTGGCAGGGCATGCCTTTAATCTCAGCACGTGGGAGGCAGAGGCAAGAACAACTCTGTGAGTTCGAGGCCAACCTCGGCTACAAAGTGAGTCCCACGACAACCAGGGATACATATAGAAACCCTGTCTTGACCCTGGACCCAAAAAAAGAATTTTGACTTTTTAATTGATACGACTGTACAGTTTAGGGAACACATCATAGCATCCTGTAGCCTAAGTCTTTTTAGAGGTAGAAAATGTTTGGTTATAACATCAATGAGCTTCTCATGTATGACCTGTGGAAAGCTTGTAGGTTTTAAGTTTCTGCACTTGCTTTCCTGAGCCTGGTGATGGTAATTCTAACCTTGATTCTCTGACTGATGTTTGGCTGCCGTTAGCGGGTACCTTTGGCAGTCCAAAGCCAATGAGTCAATCTACTCATACCAGTTTATGTCACACAGTTATTTTTATACATGAAAATCCACTAATGACCAGCACAGGGGCTGGCCTCTATCTGTGTTGTCGTTGGTCATCGTGGTATTGTGACATTTTGTATGAATGAACACAAGAGTTTATAAAGGGGGAGAAATGAGAATTGGAGCTATAGGTTTTCTGATGAGAGGATATCAGCTGTGTGCAACTGAGACTGTGACTTGGAAGCTTTCTGATCTGAGCAAACCTGGCTAGGTGGCCATTGTCGGTCACCACAGTGGCAGGGTGGAAGCTAGCGTTGACTTCTCGGATGGCTATGTGCAGCAAAGGAAGCAGATCTCCTGAAAGACTTCTTTGATACAAGTCAGCTAATGGGTATTAGAGAACAAGAGACTTCCCATCAGAATGAAATAGAAGAAACCCATTCCACCCATCAGGGATGCTGAAGATATCCTGAACAGGACTGGCAGACCTACGGCTGGTGCAGCTTCTCCTCTTGGACTATAATCTAGTCTACTGATTTTCAGAGTCTAATTGTTGGATCATCACTGCATAAGAGACCTTGACTACGATCCTTGAAGGACATTTTAAGAGACTTTTTAGTCATCCAACAAATACATATCATACCATCTTTGCGGGACTCCTGTGGGCCCTGAACCAAAAGTCTCTTGCCTGCCTGCCTTCAAGAAGCTTCATGCCAGCATAAAAAAAGATGTGCATAAGAAGGAATAGGCTGTGAAGGAATAGGAACATTACCTGTGTTGGGGCTCACAAGACCATGTAAAGACAGTGGGTATGAATCAAGGTGTCAAAAGGAAAAAGGAAGATTGGGCTTTTATTGTTTTTTAAAGAGAGGGTCTCACTAAGTAGCCCTTGCTGGTCTGGAACTCACTATGTAGACCAGGCTAACCTCAAATGCATAGAGATCTTCCTGCCTCTGCCTTGCAGTTGCTGGGATTAAAGGTGTCTGTCCCTACACTCCACTGAGGGTTGGCCAGATATGGAAAATTGCATGAGCAGGGACCTACGTGAGCATGTTTTGTGCATCTCCAGGATTAAGATTCTCTGAGGCAGAGATAAGACTGGGCCTGGAAGGCAAAAGAAAACACGGGGCCCAGTGCGCTGACTGAGAAGTCACAGGTTAATTATAATAAGCCAGGGGTGTGACATCAGAAAGTTGGCATCAGACTCTGTAGAGCCTTCCAGGCCTTGATAAGAACCAGCAATGTTTTGAACACAGGCATAGTAGGAGTTGTCGCAAGCATAGTAGGAGTTGTCGCAAGCATAGTAGGAGCTGTCGCAAGCATAGTAGGAGCTGTCGCAAGCATAGTAGGAGTTGTCGCAAGCATTCACACAAGCATAGTGGGAGTTCTCACAAACATAGTAGGTATTGTCACGAGCATATTAGGAGCTGCTAAAGGGTTTAAATAAACAGATTGGCCCAGATTCCAACCTTAAAATCACAAGGATGATTTTGGCCCCACACTCTACACTTGGGCAGGAACTTTTTATAAACTAACTTCTGCATTAAGCAATTTTCTACTATGTGATAAATAGGGGCATTTTAGAAATGACAGTTAGTAGTGAAAACTCAATTTAAAAATAAAATGCAGATGCCCTGAGTCTTCTGGGAGTTTTAAACAAGTATAAAAGCTGCATACTTTCATAAAGATGAAATTAGAAGCCTTATATGTAAAATGTGTAAGTATGCAACTACCACCTTAGTAAAGCTTATGCTGGGTACCAATTCTATTCCTTTCTGCTGACCACTCTTTTTACTGGTACCTTTGTATTGCTGGAGTCTTGTCAACCATCCTGATATGTTAGATTTGCTAACCAGGGAAACTGAGTTACCTACAAACCATTGGCTTCTAATGATGCACACCACCATTAGGAATAAGTATGCTACCCCCAGATGCACACACATACACATACATACACACACACACACACACACACACACACATACACACACACACACACTTTGAGACAGACTCAAATGTAGCCAAGACTGAACTCAAACGGATCCCACCTCTGCCGCTCAAGTACTTGGGTTGCCTATCCCTAGACCTGTTTTGTGTGGTTCTGGAGACAGAGCATGCTAACTAGGCATGCAGTCAACTGAGCTAGACCCCCAGCCCCAGAAGACTCATTTTAAAGATTAAAGGTTTGGGCAGGAAGTGGCACACAATTCTTTCAACTTTAGAAATAAGTTATCAAGTGGATATTCCAGGGGAGCCTAGGATTACTTACTGTGTTCTTGAAACTTTTGGTATATCTGGAGCCATGCATGATGGGGCATGCCTGTAATCTCAGGGCACAGGAAGTGGAGACAGGGAGATGAGGATTCAGAAGGCCTCCTTTAGGTACATAGTGAGTTCAAGGCCAACCTGTCCTGCATGAGACCTTTCCTTAAAAACTGAAAAGACAACAGGATTGTGTTTGCCTTCTCTAACATTGTCTTTCCCACAGGGGAACATTTTATAATTTTATGTGGGATCCGGTAGCCTTGACTTTGTGAGCCACAGGTACCCAGCAAGCTTTATACTGTAGTGTGTTTGGATTCCCTACTCCCACAATAAAATTTTTGTTTGGGTTTTTATACAGGGTCTCTATATGTAGCTCAAACTGGGGTTACAGTTCTGTCACATCTGACTCCCCATAATAAACTTATGACGGTTGATGATACGTGACCCCATGAGGCTATATTTTATGGAAAGGAAACAATGACGTGTGAAGAATATTTTAGGCTATTGCAAGGGGTAAACATATTTGGGGTTAAATTGTTTAAAACCCTTTGATAAAGTGGAAATTATTTATTGCACACCAAAGGAAAGCAACACAGCAAGTGTAAAAGCCCCACCTGTAGAGTGTGTTTAAAATAAAACGGAGTTTTCTGGGCTCCATTCCTTGCAAGTCTGATTTGGAAGCCTGGACTGAGCAGACTTTTAATTTTAATAAGTATCCCAAGCAGGTTGACAATGGGAATGGGAATTTTAATAGCTATCCCAGTGACAGCTTTGGGAATGAATATTTGAGAAACACCACTGAATTCCCAGAAAAGTGTGAGCCTTGTGTGTACAGTACATATGAAATAAGTCCAGACATAGAGACCCGGAAAGACACACTCTTCTGCCCCATCACCTCAGCCCAGGCAATGTCATCTCATCTGCCCTGTGCCTGTATCAAGGCTACTTTGAATTAAGTTCAAGTAGCCTGCCATCCATAGATATCTCATAGTACTCAAAAGAGACCTCTCTTTTATATAAAACCACAGTATTTTCTCTTCGTGTTAAAAAACTAATAATTAAAGTAAAAATGAGGCTGGTGAGGGAGGCTGTGTTGGTAAAATACTTACAAGTCACGGGGACCTGAGATCAAGACATAGAAACCACATTAGGGGAAAAAAAAAAAGCTAGACATGTTGGTGTGCATCTGTAATCCCAGCCCTGAGGAGATGGAGCTCACTGGGGCCAGCCAGCATAGCATGCTGAGGGCCAGTAAAAGGCCCTGTCTCAAAAAAACAAACAAACAAACAAACAAATGAAAAAAGTTAGGAAATGATGCCTAGGGTTAATCTCCTGTCTCCACATTCCCTGCGAATGCATATGCACTTACACACATGTACCCACACACGTATAACCACATGCTCACATGATAAGTAAGAAAAACTCACACACAGATATATAGAGATAGAGATATTTCTTTCAACGAGGTAGATAGATAGATAGATAGATAGATAGATAGATAGATAGATAGATAGACAGACAGACAGACAGACAGACAGACAGACAGACAGATAGATAGATAGATAGATATGAGAAAGGGATAGGGATAGAGTTAGAGTTAGAGTTAGGGATAGGGATAGGGATAGAGACAGAGACAGAGATAGGGATAGAGATAGATATTTCTTTGACTAAGGATCCAAATAAGTGATAAATGTCATTTCCATCTCCTAAGCCTCTGGTACACTTCTATTACCTTTTTCATCCTTTTATGCCACTTGGTTTTTCTCCCTCGGTTGGGAAACAAGACTGTCTGGTGAGTTCCCCTCCGTCTGGGTTTTGGTGATTGTATCCCCGTGGCGTCGGTAGCCATGTTCCCATGGTTCCTGCACACTCTGGTATTCACTAAGAGTTCTAGAAGCTGTGTGCCGTTTCCTTCACTTCGCCTGCCTTTGTCTGAGCAGCTGCTGGTCGGCCTGTCATCTTTACCACGGGAGGGATTGCTTACTGCTGACTTCTTTTGCACAGAGACCTTGCTCCACACTCTCCAGCTTAAGAGGGTGTTTCGCAACCGCTATAACCTCATTCCGCTGCTCTTTTCTTCATTTATCTGTGGGATTCATTATTCATGAAAACAAACGCCCTTACGTCTTAAATTTGTTGAGCGGATGCTTCAGGTTTTGTACAAATGCTTGATGCTTTCTTGTTATTTGTCACGGCCCTGGTTCATAATGTTCTCTTGAGTCACCAGAACTTAAAGTCTTCTTGCTAACTCACAGATGGACCCCTAATGGTGGCTGCTCTTCGGACTCTTGAAAATATGTCACTTCTGACCATTGGGAGTCTAGCCAGCAGGGCAGCTGAATTCTTTGAGTACAATCATAGTTGTGTCTGATGGTATAAAACAGTCTTACTTGGCCCAGGCTGGCCTTGAACTCATGATGTAGTTGAGGATGGCCTTGAATTTCTGATCACGTTGACCCCACCTCTCAAGTGCTGGGATGACAAGAGTGTACCACCATTCAGTCCTGGTCTTTAGTAGTCAGCTTTCTGGACTCTCAGTTTGTTCCAGGCTCCTTGTTTAAGGTTCTTTGATTTTCTTCTTCCTGACTTAAATGGTCAAGTTTGCTCTTAAAATGTTCTTTCTCTTTCCTCCTTTCTTTTTGGTTGTAAAATCATTCTTCCCTTTTACTCTCTGACTCCCGGGGAGTGGGGGTACCTTTTGCCTTGTGTTCTCTCTTGTTTAACTGTCTTTTCTATTTTTTTTTCCTTTTCCTTAAAATCCTGTGTCAACGGCTGTGCTTCCCTTGATCTAAATCTTGAGTTTCTCCGATCATTTCCAAGCCTCCCCATCCCCTTGGCCGCTCCCTCCTGTCTTCTCTTCTCCCAGTCCTCTGAGCTCTTTTGAAGTATTAAGGTTTCCATCTGTGTTGTGGGTATGACTTTGTGGTGAGAATGTTAGTCTAAATTTTTTTTCCCTGCTCATAATAACAGCACTGACTCTGACCACAATCCTAGTTTGTTATTCATTCTTAGGTTAAATGAATTTTCCTGTATTTTTTGAAGGGGGTAGGGCAGACGAACTAGAAAACCATTTCCAGCTCCAGGGCTCCTCCACAAAGCTCTTTGCTTTGTTTCATCCAAAGGCCCGTGCTTTGTTCAGGCCTATGTCTCTGCTTCTCTCATTTTGACTTGCCCTCCTCTTCCCTTGATCATACATAGCATCACAGTCCAGTAACATTTGGTTCTCCCCTCCAAAATTTCTCCATGAGCTTGAAGAGTGGCAGCTCAGCAGGTAAAAAGCTCTTGCCAAGTTTGCAGAGGACCCAAGTTCAGTTCCCAGCACTCACATGACAACTCACAAATGCCAGTCATTCCAGTTCCAATGGATCCATCACCCTCTTCCAGCTTCCATGAGTATGAGGCAGGAGCATGATACTCAAGCATACATGTCGGCACTCATGAAGACACACAAGATAAAAACAAATACACCTCAAAAGAAAAGTTCCCCCCTTAAGAGTAGCTTTATTGTGTGTGAAAGCTTAGCTTTATCTGTTTTGGGAGTTTATGGGCACCACGCCACTTACGGCGGGTGTCATGAATGGGTCCCCATAGGTCATGCCACGTGAGCGCCAATGCCCTAATGTGGAGAGCTTGGGTTCTTTAAGAGGTGACTAGGCCATGAAGGCTCCACTCTTAGAAGTAGGTTTGTGATTGTGTAGCTACTCTGGCCATTACTATGATGAAATACCTGACCAGCGCAGCTAAAGGAAGGCTGTGTTTCAGTTCGTCATGGCGGGGAAGCTGGGGCAGCGAAAGTGAGCAGCAGTCTGTCCCATGGCATCCATAGTCAGAACGCACCACAAAGCAAATGCTGGTCCTCATATCACTTTCTCCTCCTCTTCTGGACCCTAGCCCGGGAATGGTGCTATCCACTTTCAGGGTGAGTCTTTCTTCCTCAGCTAACCTCTCGGCAAATGCCCTCACAAACATGCCCAGAGACGTGTCGTGTCTTCCAGATGATTCTAAATCCAGTCAGGTTGACATGAACGTGTACCACCATGACGCTGTTATTCCGGGGGTAGGTCGATAATTGTCTTCTGAACCTGCCCCCACCTCTTCCCTTCCTCCCCAGGCGGGAGTGTCCTTGACATTGGACTGCCCAGAAGATCCATAATCAGTGCATCTCTGTTCTTTAAACATCATCTAGCTTCAGTTATTATGCTTAAAGCAGGACAAAGTAGACTAAGAGTTCCCCCCGGACACTTCCGTGTGGCTCGTCATTCCCACCCTGCTGGATGAGTGACACTACATCAATTGCCAGTTTGCCATTGCTGGCCTTAAGATTGCTCATCCACCTGCTCACCAACCCCTGACACCTTCTAGGGACTCTTTGGCCCCAAGTCTTTTGGTACCTGTTCTCTTCCCTCCCCATAGCTGCATGCTCTAACGCCTTCTTCCCGGCTGTAGCCATGTCTGGTTGCGCCCATTCCTGATGCTAGGTCGTGGATTACATATTCACAGTGCTCACATCTTTCTGGTTTGGTGTCACCCATGGACCTTCCCCTCACGTGACCCCAGTTTCTGTGTTCATGCCACGGCTGCTGTAATTATTGTCTTCATCGGGGAGGAGGAGGAGGGGAGAGAAGATTGGGGGAGGTTCATAATCTGCCCCACCTTTGGCCAGGGTACACCATCACCCCCCACCTCCCAAACCCTGCTTGAAGCCTTTCATGGGTTTTGGGAAGCTGTCTTTTTTTTTTTTTTTTCTGTTTTCTAAATGCTAGCCTTCTGAACACAAGCGAAAACACTTTTGCAAACGCGAAAGGTTTGGTTTCAATCATATATTTTTAGAATTTCATTGGGGAAAACAAAACAGGAAAAGGACAACATGCTTCGAAAAACAAAGCACCCTGCTGCTACTCATCACTTCTCCACTTAAACGCTTCCAGCTGAGCCTGGTGCCACATGCATGTACTTCCAGTGCTTGGGAGGCCATTGGCCAGGAGTTCCAGGCGAGCCTAGGCCATCCAGTGATCCTGTCTCAAAAAAAAAAAAACATAGCTTTTCTTTTCTAGATTAATGTAGTTTGAAAAAAGTGAAGATGGAAGGATGTAGGCGAAGTCTTATGGGACTGTGAACTCTAAATGGCTGCCCTAGTCATTCTTGCATGTGTTGTATTAGCTTGGACAAGTCAGGGCTCCTAGGTCCCTATACTCTTTTCTCCCTAAGCCCTGAGTTCCCTGACTCCAGGCCATTTCCAGTGCTGAGAATTGACTTTGTAATTTATAAAAGTTGTCTGTTAGTCATTGATTCTCTCCCTCTCCCTCTCCCTCTCTCTCTCCCTCTCCCCTCCCCCTCTCTCCTCTCTCTCTCTCTCTCTCTCTCTCTCTCTCTCTCTCTCTCTCTCTCTCTCGTCATTGTTTTTTTTGATGAGATGAAAAGGGAACTCGCAACTTTTCCTGGTCCTTTTAAAAGCCTTTCAGGTCCCTTGCACCTGAAGGCAGGGTCAGCAGATGCACAGCTCACGGTTATTTATTTATGATTCTTCTAGCACCTCTTGCCAAAGGGCCTTGTCTCCTGAGCAGTTTGAATTTGGATCTGCAGCAGATCGGTCTCGAGAGGGGAAGGTTTTGAGACTCCTCCTTGGGAAGCTTTTCTTGCCAAGTGATGAGAGCAGAGCGACTGACTGTTAGACCTGATTCCCAGAGTACATGAGACTCCTGACTAGAACCTCCAATTCTTTCTGCTTCAGAGTCACCAATCATGCCATGTTTACCAAGCGCCTGCCTTCCGTGTACAAAGCTGTAGGGGCTCGGGTACTGGACCACCAGCCTCTTTCTCCCCACATTCTGTTATCGTATGAATTCCAGGATCTCCCATAGACCCAAGAAGTCCCATCATTAAATTTCCATCTATTTCATAAGTTTTTCTCAGGTATAACCCTTACTGTATTTTTAAACAATATTTACTTTATTGTTTTATAGTGCGTATGTATTCTGTCGTGTATGTGTAGGGATGGATATGGTGTTTCTGAGTTGCTCAGTGTGAGTGCTGGGATTTGAACTTCAGTCTCCTCATTGAGCAATGCACACTCTTAACTGCTGCCCTATCCCTGCAACCTCCTCCGTGCTGGCTTTCTAAGTGTGAATCGCTCTTAGTTGAAATATAAGCACTGGTCCACTAGTCACTGAACTCTGTGTACTGCCCATCTGTGGGATTACAGAGGTCTAACTAAAGGTGTCTGTCTGCATGGGTGAGAGTGGGTATCACCTTGAGCTTCTGCCTTGCCTCCAGGACATCTGGCTCAGCAGGTGATGCGCTTGATACCACGAATGTATTGCACTTGTAATGTTAGTAAAGGAAAAAACACAGAGAATGTTTGTTTCCCTTTTAAGATGTATTTTTAGTGCATGCGTGTGTGCGTGTGTGCGTGTGTGTGTGTGTGCGTGTGTGTGTGTGTGCGTGTGCGTGTGTGCGTGTGTGTGTGTGAGTGCGTGTGCGCGTGCGCGTGTGCGTGTGTGTGTGTGTGTGTGTGTGTGTGTGTGTGTGTGTGTGCGTGCGTGCGTGCGTGCGTGCGTGTGTGTGTGTGTGTGTGTGTGTGTGTGGACAGGTGCCCTCAGAGGCCTCAGATCCTTTGGAGCTGGCATTTCAGGCAGTTATGAGCTGCCTGACACCTGGGAATCCATCTCTGGACCTCCACAGGAAACGTCAGTGCTCTTAGACTACGAGTCATCTCTCCACCCCAGAATGTTTCCTGTCTGTTTACATCCCTCAACAGGATGGCTATTTTCTTTCTTTGTTATCCAGATGGCAGACATTAGGTTTCTGGTCCCTAACCAAAGGTTATATGACCTAGTGGCACGGCTAATTACATAGCACTCCCTGCCTTGGCACCAGTCTGTGACAGCGTGTTTCAATGCACAGGAAGCTTCCTCTCTCATACCACCTGCCACCAGCTTCCTGCATTATTCTGTGTTACAGCTAATTCTATGAACACAAAGACATCTCATGCTTTCAGGGACCAATGCCTAGAATTCTGTGGGTCAGGACATGGGGAATGCACTACCCCATCTTTATCTGTATTTTGTTTCCCCCAGTTTCAGTTACCTGTCGACAAATGCAATATAAGTAGATAGATTTATCTTGGCTCTTTCAAGAGAGAAAGACCATATTTATATAACTTTTGTTATTGTGTATTATAATAATAACCCCATTTTAGTATGAGCCGGTGATCTCTTACTACACATAAGTTATAAGCTAAGCTTTATCATAGATGTGTATGTATAAGAAAACTACATAGTAAATGTGAAGTTGTAGCTAGGCATCCACTGGAGGTCTTAGAAGACATCTCACGTATGAGTGGGGAGAGCTGTGCCCAACATTGTGCCTAGACTAAAATGGAAGCTCACTGAGAATGGGGGTCAGTTTGTTTTCCTCACTCAATCTTTAACTCCCAGCAACACAGTGCCTCACTGACGAGTCCTTGATTTAATCAAATGGAATGCATCAGAAGACAGACAGGAAACTGGAAGAATAAAATATAACTCTGAGACAAGGAGATGACTTAGAGGGTAAAGGCACTTGCAGCCAAGCCTAACAACCCGAGTTCAATGCCCAAGACCCACATTATACAAGGAGAGTAGGCACTACTGCAAGTTGTCCTCTGACCTACACATGTACGCCATGTTATGCACATAAGCAGTGTTCACACACACACACACACACCTGAAGCAGATAGAAAATTGTACTATGTGGCAGTGTGCCCTACTGAATGTATAGTCACAGATTCTATTCAGTCATCATAGAAAAGAGGCTGGAGAGATGTCTCAGCAGTTAAAAGCACAGGCCGCTCTTTCGAGGGACCCAGACTTAATTCCCAGCACCCAAATGGCAGCTTACAACCAGTTACAACTCCAGTTCCAGGAGATCTGATGCCCTTTTCTGTGCTCTCTGGGTACCAGGTGTGCACATGATCCACAGACATGCAGGCAGGCAAAATACATACGCATTAAATAATTTTTTTTAAAAAAGAAAAGGTGAAATTTATTCTCCATTTTAAAAGGAAAGTCCATACATGTTGAAATAAGTAAATGTCTTTGAAAAACTTCTCTTCAGCAAGCAAAGTTTTAGAAGGTGAAAAGAGATAAAATCAGTTTTTTGGGAACACATTTCCCAATAATGCAAATATATATATATATAAAACATCCATAATATTTTCCAGTATTATAAATACACACACACACACACACACACACACACACACACACACAGATATCCTCTTTATGACAGCTGAGGAGAGTATGCAGGTAAATAGAATAACAGAAATTAAGGAGATGGGTACATTGAGTTGTATGTCATTCCCTTTCATGTGCTGTGGAAGACTTGCCAGGGCGGCTATAAACTAGACAACGGCAAAAGTGGGCAACAATGATAATTGTGGATCATCTTTACCTGGATGATTAAGGCTTAGCTAGGTCTGTTCAATGTGTACATGTACTCCTATACATGGAAAAAGATGAGCCCCAAATTATCATCCATGCCAATTTCTGAGGGTGTTGGGAATCTGTAACCTGGGGCATACAGTATCAAATTAATTTGGGCTTTCACTGGTCTCTATCTGATGTGGGCATGCTGAGCTGTGAGTCAGGCTTCCATGTTTGCTGAATGCTCTTTTTGAAAGCTTCTGGTTCAGAGGCCTGAGGTCACGTGATGACCCTGACTTCGCAAATGGGTAAGGGAAGCATGAGGCCAGTGGAGGGGTGACTTTCCAGGGCCCTGTGGGGGATCCTGGGTAGAGCCCGAGACCTGGGTCTACAGGCTGTCTCTGACTTTACTATTTCTGCTCTCATTTTGAGCACTTCTCAGTTTCTTGCCCCCAAACACTTCTTGATTCATGCTGCTATGCCTCGCCGCTAGTCAAAGGGTGAGGGGGCTTTAGTAGAAATGGGTTGTGTAGACAAGGGCTGTGCCGCTGACCGCATCCAGACACCCACGTGCCCACAACCCCAGTGGTTTTAAGTCTTTCAAATGCCTGTTTATCAGAAGTTGCCTGTTCTTCACATGACAAGGACATGCTAAGGACATGCTTACCCTGGAGGGACACCTCTCCCTGCAGGTGTAGGACTCTGGCTTTTTCCATGTCCCAAATCTCCTAAGACCATTCTGCTTTGCTTTGCCCACATACCTTGAAGCCAACCCTGTGGGAATTTAACATTGAACAGTTGTTTCTCCTGGGGTCCAAGTAAATCAGGGCTATCAATTAGTTGTGCTGCTGAAGGCATGTTCAGATGAAAGGGCTTGCCCGCTCCTTGAGCTGAGCGGATGTCTTGATGTCCAGTAGCCATGGAGACGGTATTGGACCCGTCACCCAAAATACAAAATTCACATTTATTCCAGAAAGTGAGTTCAAAAGGTACAGTCTGCTACTTAAATGATCAATATTTCAATGTTTATGGACTTTCGAAAGGTTTCTTCCAATCTGCTGTCCCCATGAAGTTCCCGAATCTGATACACAACAAGATATGTTTTGGTACAAAACTCATTGTAAGCTTGCATTGTGTCGATTCCGGAGACAACTTGATGCGCAGTGAAGGGGGTTCTTTGTACATCTCTCCAGCAGAATATTGTTTGCTGTGTATTTTCTCTGAACTGAGAGGTGAAGATTGAACTTGGTAGTGCCTCAGGAAAAAAAAAAGCCAGAGAGTTTAAAAACATTCATTTTGAGAGAGAGAAATACCATCGAAAGTTGTGGGATGTTTGAACGCCAGCCCAGGCACTGGCGAGCTTCCATTCAGACTCCGTTGAAAATGTACACCCGGTCACTAAGCTCAGACCCTTCATCATTTATAAGCAAAACTCTTTTTTTTTTTTGAGATTGTCAAGAGGGAAGTGGGGGGAAAAACACAGAAAGAAAGAAAACAGAAATAGGTTAAGCAAATTTCGTGGCGGTACGTATGTGTGCGCAGACATGCACGAGCCCCCACCCCCACCCTCACCCCACCCCCACCCCACCCCCTGCCTCTTTCTAAACTTGGAAAGCATATTTTAATAGCCCAAGCATGCCTGCATGATGGATCTGCATCAGCGTCTCTTTTTTCCCCCTCTGCCTCTCACGCTTTTAATTGTATAGTTTAAATGTTTTTAACTATTAAGCCTGTTTGCTCTTCAAGCTGTAAACATCCCACAAAGCTAATATGCTTTCGGAAAGAAAAGGAAATTGATATTTTAGTATCGAGGTTCCACAGAGCCAAAGAAACCCCATGCAAATGAACTATGGGAGAGACAGATTTGCATACCCTTGTTGGTTTCATAATGATATGCTCAGCATGAGCCTGGCACACTGACTTTTTTTTTCCCCTCTTGGGATGAGGCATATACTAATGGCAGAGCCCTACAGGGTCAATTTAGTGAGCGTTCCATGGTGATTTTCTGTTCGGTTTCTCAGAACCACTGAGCAAAAAGCAGTAATAAATAGAAGCGGAGGAAAAGGACTTTTGAAGTAAATACTTTTGGAGGAGGGGAGAGAACCTTTTAGCACTACTTCATGCAGCCCAAATCGATGAAGGTGTACAGACAGAGCTGAGAGTGCAGCGCCTTGCAAGAATTCTTGTTTAGCACGGGCAAGGCTCTGGGTTCCTTTCCCAGTGCACAGGTAATCATGGCAACGTCCGCCGGGGTTGGGGAGATGGTGCGGTCGAAGAAGTGGAAGCAGGATGGCCTGATTTGCATCCCAGCATCTTTGCAGAAGCAGCAGAATGCAGTCATATGCGCTTGTAATCCCAGCCCTGGGAAAGCCAGTTCGAAGAGATCCCGGAGCTTGCTAGTCTAGCCAATAGGTGAGCTCCAGACCAATGAGAGACCCTGTCTCAAAAAACAGGGTGAAGAATGATGGAGGACAACACGCCCATGTAGTATGGATGCCTGGCCTCTGAACACAAGCATACACACATGAACATATACATACATGCATACATGTATACCAAATATGCATATACATGCATATAAACCAATTTCACCACCACCTTGATACCCTAATGCTACCACTACAACTCCTGTCCAGAGGTTGGTCCTTTATTTGTAAACAACCCCTGTTCACCCTAAGGTGGCTCTTCAGAAATGCAAGCCAAGGAACCTGCTTTTGCTCACCATGTTATAATAGCAACAGATAGTAACCTAGCAACTGGGTTGTTTAATTAACTGATCACTCTTATGGCTAGTTGCTGACCCAGTAGACATGAACAGTTGCACAGTGGCTAAGAGGGATTTTGACGTTGTCAAGACCTAGATTTGAACCCAAGTGTGGCAGAGATTCTCTGCCTTACTATCTCATCCATAAACGAGGAGGAGTAAGAGGGACTCTGGGCCTGTAAGCAAAATTCCAGGGGAGGATTAACAGAGTAAATGTGTGCATTATAATGCCTGGCAGTGATCTTAGCTCTCAGAGCCTCCCAAACTTTAACTGTGCTTTTCTTTGTAATATCAAGGTCGCATTCCTCTGCAGGAAAGGGGAATGAGATTCACCCCTTGAAATCCACTTGGAGACTTTGACAGGGCCCCTTTCAACTTATAAAGATTTCTAAAGTCAATTTGCCCATTCCTGCCCACACTGGTCCTATAACATCCCAGGAATAAAATCTGCACTCAGGTTTAAAAATAAAATGGGTGGAACAAACTGAATTAGAAGTCCTTGGCAGACATCCCCCCCAGCAGAATGTTCTCCCAATTGGCGAAATTGCAATAAAAAGAGATGTATATTTTTTTTCCCTCTTACTTCACTCGTCTCCTCTATCTGTGTCTCTCCAGCCAGCTGTTTCTCTGTTCTAAAAGACCAGCTTGCTTGGGGTTTGTCCCACCAGCCCTCTGGTATCTCCCCAGATACACTGCTCCAGTCCCCATTCCACGTCCCCAAACACCCACAGCATCACAGACAGATCCTGGTCCCCAGAAGACAAAGC
The DNA here is from genome assembly GCA_036184795.1 of Tokudaia tokunoshimensis. Taxonomy (NCBI): domain Eukaryota; kingdom Metazoa; phylum Chordata; class Mammalia; order Rodentia; family Muridae; genus Tokudaia; species Tokudaia tokunoshimensis. The sequence continues at coordinate 18,688,808 of BTHU01000022.1, forward strand.
AAGGAGACCGATTCCCTGTCTGTACTCGGCTGCCTCAGGGAAGGTCACAGGAGAGGGCTCTGATGTTCTCAGTTGTAAAGATTGGCAAAAGAATAAAAGGAGAAAAATCTTGAATGTATCCAATTCCCCCGCCTTTTGTTTTTCGTTCTGTAAATACTCAGCCCTTTTATTCAGAGAGAAGTGTTGGATAGTGTCTTATCCCAGCAACCACCGTGAATCTTGAGTACTCTATTCCCAAATCCCATAGGAATGATTCAGGAAAGAAAGCTAGAGAAAATGCACTTGGCAAGATAGGGTGGGGAATCTTTTGCTCATACACAGGCCCTTCTTATCCCTAGCATCACCCCAGAAAAGATGAAAAGACCAGACCTTACCTTCCCCCTTCAATAGGCAGCTCATGTTTACCAAAGGATAGAATTAGTGGGGAGCATTCTATGGCTGAGCTATATGCAAAAAATAAAAATTATAGATGTCTGTCTGTGTAAATAACCACACACAGTGAGACAGATTATTGGAGGAAAACACAATTATTTCAAAACCATGTCTAACACTTGGGAGGTAGAGACAGGCAGATCTCTGTGAACTTGAGGCCAATATGTTCTAAAAACTGAGTTCCAGGACATCTAGGGCTACATAGAGAAACCTTGTCTCGAGAAACAGATGGATGGATGGATGGATGGATGGATGGATGGATAGATGGATGGATGGATGGATAGGTAGGATGGATGGATAGATAGATAGATAGATAGATAGATAGATAGATAGATAGATAGATAGATAGATAGATAGATAGATAGATAGATAGATAGGTAGGTAGGTAGGTAGGTAGGTAGGTAGGTAGGTAGGTAGGTAGGTAGGTAGGTAGATAGATAGATAGATAGATAGATAGATAGATAGATAGATAGATAGATAGATTGATTGATACACACATCAAAAACTTCTGATGCCACTTTGGAACCCCTCCGCTTTCCCATGACTTCATCTACTTATAATTACTTCCCAAAGATGCCAAATACTATTAATATATGAATTTGGGGATTAAGTCCCCAGAACTTGGATTTTTATGGGACAAGAGATAACACTCAGACCATAGGTCCCCATGTTTATCAAGGGACTGCTGCCAGCCCTTAGCCACATTCTCTCTCTTCTCCGTTGGCAGCCCATGTTCTGACACAGCCTGTCTGCCATCAGCCTCCCAGACTCCCAGGTTCATTTTTCACATAAGTGCCTCTTCCACCGAGTCTTTCAACTTTCCGGACATTTGATTATTCTCAATCATGTGTTGCCTTAGCACTTACTACAGCCCTGCCCCTGGTGGTGTGGTTAGCTGTGTGAAAGTGTAGCCAAGGAGGGTACAAGATGGTTGGGTGCTACCTGGTATGAACTGGCTGACATACAGATCCCTCCCTTCCACTTCTCCATGTCTAGTTCCTCATGTACAATCTTGGCTAATGAATAACAGAGGCTTGGGAAATGTAGCTCCATTAGTAGAGTGTCTGCTTTACATGCCATGAGATCCTGGGGTCAGCTCCTAGCATGGTCAAAAATGTCAAAGAGTAGTATTGGAGCTGAGTTTAAAAAAAAACAAAACTTGCCTGAACTGGAGATTGGATCCCCAGAAACCACTAAATGTAGGTCAATGTAGTGACTTGCCTCTAGTCCCAGTGGGTTGCAAGTGGAGACCAGAGATCTCCTGAGTAAGTTGGCTAGGTGGACTATCTAAATAAGCAAGCTTGAGGGTTGTGTGAGAGACCTAGCCTCAAGAAATAAAGCAGAGAGGTACCAAAGAAGATGCCCAACGTAACCACCAGCCACAGCCAGATGTATACTGTACACATTTACCCACACACGTATGCCTACAGACATGCAAACCTGTATAAAGACAATATAAAATATACATAGGCACATGCAAAAATGTCACCATACCAAGCTATCGTGGATATTAAAGAATTGTAAAACTTACCACCATTTGAGTGCTTGCGCAGGTGTTTGTGGTGTAACGAGAGAAATGAGGTCATGCCTTACTCATCTTTTATGCCTTGTGACTGTTTTATGTATAAAGAAAAGCCAGTCCAGCAAGACCTGGTGGTGTAGACCTGTAATCCCTGCCTTGCAGGAGGTAGATACAGGAAGATCACAAGTTCAAGTCTATTTTGGGCTGGGGTTCAAGGCTAACCCAGGCAACTTGGTGAGACCCTGCCTCAAAATAAAAAGAGAAGTGCAGGTGTAGCTCAGTGCCAGAGCATTTGCCCAGCATACGCGAAGCATGGCTTCATTAACCAATACTCTTACCCCAAAAGAAAAGTCCCAGTCCTTAAACATTACATTTCCACATCAGATAGATTTATCAATGTAAAGACCTGTTCACCTGAGTCCATTAAATAACTGAGTGTACAGTAATGCCTCACCCTTGTTACTGAAAGACTGAGGAATTTTCCATGTGTTTCTAAATCAGAGTGTTGCAAAACCACACCAGCCCTGTGGAATACAATTCAATAGTCTTTCAATGTCTGCTTTCTCTTCATGGTGCAAAAGGTTAGCTAAGCCCAATTATACAGCGTGTATCTGTGTGCGGTGTTGTTTCTCGGGAGCCCCTGTCTGACAGTTTCAGCTCAGCTTCGTGAGTCCTGAGCCCTGGAGTTAGGATAGACTGCACTGGCAATGGATCCTTTGATGTTCCTCCCAAACCTGAGAAGCATTTATAACAAAATGAAAGAATGTAAGTGTGGAAAAAAAAATCAAAAACAAGGGTCACCGTGTCTTATGTTTCTATAATGGAGTTTCAGGGAAGATAGCAGAGTGGGTATGTACAAGTATACCCATGTGTTTTGCTTCCATGCAAGACACAAGAGGGTGGGGCTGGAACATTATTCAGCCAGTAAGGAAGGGCCCAAGTTTTTAATCCCCAGTAGTCATGGCCACCATAGAACACCTGTAATACCCGGGTGGGGAAGCAGGGACAAGGTAGACCCCAGGGCTTGCTAGCCTGCTTGGCAAATTCTAGACCAATAACAGACACTGTCTTAAAAAACAAATACAACAACAATAACAAAAATACGGACAGAAACTAAGGAATGCCAACCATGGTTGACTTCTGGCCTCCACAAAGAAAACCCCCTGTCTTTGATCAACCAATCAATCAACCAACAGATTACGTCCTTCAAGAAGAAGAAATGCTGGACTTCTAAGTTCACCTCTGTAATTGTTCTTCATCGGTAGAATAGATGGCACATAATTTGGCAACCAAAATGGATATAGACATGAACTCCATTTTTCTCTTACCTGTAAAACTTCACCATGGGCCACAGTTATCCCATAAACAACCACTGCTACCCACTGACACACAAAATGTGAGGATCTAAAAGTACAAGTCAGAGATCGCATGGCTGTCCCACACCTTGGGAACAAAGCATTTGCAAGGCAGCACGCCTCGTATGTAGCTTGCATACATCTAGGTTCATACCCACAACATTTGAGGGCAGTTTTCCATTTGGAAGTAGATAACTCAATGTAAAACGTGCCTGGTGTGATGTCACAGATTATGATTTGGTCGTCACCCACAGTGGGCTCTTGGCAGTGCCTGGAGACTTTTTTTTTTTTTTTTTGGCTTGTCGGGTCTCGGGAAGAAGCACAAGGCTTGTGTCTAGTAAACAGAGTCCTTGTGAAGAGCACCCTGGGCTCACAGGGCACCCCACCCCAGACAACTGCTCTGCTCGAAACCTGACTATCGTGGCGGTTGAAAGTTTGTTTTCTCTTGATGGAAAAATAACTTTCTGGGCAGGTGGTGACTGCCACATCTATGCTAGAGAGAGCTAGAAAGTACACTTCTGACCCTGTACCATGCATGTGTGCAAAAATCCTGCCTTACCCCAGTACAACCCAGTTCATTCATATCAGCCGTGGACACAGACAGGGTTTATAGGAACCCGCAAGAGCTTGTCCTGACTTAGTCTTCTGCAAGCTGGTAACTTTTGGTCCTGTGTAGGTGCGGCAGCCACTTGGAGACCAGAGTTTGACATTGGGTGTCTTCCTCAATACTGCACCTTTTATTTTTGAGGCACGGTCTCTACTGAACCTGGTGCTCAGCTAGACTGTCTAGGTGACAAGGCCCAGGGATCCTCCTGCTCCACAGTGCTGGAATTTCAGGCATGTACTGCCTGCCACACCTGTCTCTGTATGTGAGTGCCAGGGATCTAAATTCAGATCCCCATGCTAGCACAACAAGTACTTTACCTACTGAGCCATCTCCAAAGCCCCTACTTTGGGTTACTTTGATCTATGTCTTGCCTCCTATTGGGTATAAGATGTCTCTAAAAGATGGGGAACCGGTCAGTGCAAAGGAAGGTGCTGGGTAGGAGAGAAAGGCTAGAAACAGAAAAAGCAGGGACAGGGATTAGAAATGTAAACATGAAGTCTCCCGCAATTTAATGGCCTTGAATTTCCAATGCAACAATTTGCTACTGATGCCTCTCTAACCACACACACACACACACACACACACACACACACACACACACCCCACATGCATGCCAGGTGGTGTCTGCTTACATACATGGCTTGGTGCTATTACTCTTTGGCTGTGACCATTTCACACATGAACAACATAGCCTCTTCCTAGAGATGTGTCCTCCATCTGTCTACAGAAGAGCTGTCTGTTTCCCTCAGAAATCTGGTCCAATCAGCATTTGCCTTTGGTTGGGGTATTTAACCAGCAGCTCTTCCATAAGGTCTGCAACTCTGACTCTCACAAGAGTGGCCATACGCCTCTCTCTCCTCTGTATCATCCCACAACTTTCTTAGCCCTGGTCCTCTCCTCCTCCACTGAGAAACCTTGTCAGAGTGAGTGAGAGAATTCACTGCCTTCTCCTCAGACAGCTTCGTCCTCAGTACTTTACAACAATACCTCCTTCATTTTCAAAAGATCAGAAGATATTCTCTCGCCCCAAATGATCCCCCCTCCAGGCACGGACGAGTGCTTTGTCTGGCGTTCTCTCCAAGTTCTGACTGTGGCAGCGTTGTGGGCAAACATGCCATGGGACCTTTCTTCATGTCTGCTCCAGCCTGGCTTATACCACATGCTTGTGGCAGATAGGGTTTCATATCAGGCTGGCAGTGAAGCCAAATTCTATTATCACAATGCTACTATAGTGTACAGACTCTACACACACACACACACACACACACACACACACTAACACACACTAATTCACACAAACTAACACACATATACATACACAAACACAAACACACACTAACACATATACACACATATACAAACACACATACACACACTAATACATACAAACTAACACACATATACACATACAAACACAAACACACACTAACACATACATATATACACACACAAACACACATACACACACACTAACACATACATACACAAACACACATACACACACTAATACACACAAACTAACTCACATATACACACACAAACACACACACTAACACATACATACACACACAAACACACACATACACACACACACACACATCATATTGCAATAGAGGGTTGTCTCCTCCAGGTGTTGAATAGTGACTCAGAAGTTGCAACTGTCCCCATAGTTAATTAAGGCACCATAGGACAAGCCTCTGAGTGAGAGGGGAAATTCTCAGCCTTCCTAATGCTGTGACCCTTTACTACATGTTGTGGTAACCCACAACCATAAAATTATTTTTGTTGCTACTTCATAACTGTAATTTCGCTACTGTTACAAGCCATCATGTAAATATCTGTGTTTCCCTATGGTCTTAGGTGACCCCTGTGGAAGGGTCATTTGACCCCCCCAAAGGGGGTCACCACCCCAGGTTGAGAACTGCCATTCTAGAGGGTCCTGTTTCTACCATAGTTCTTCCAAGTGCTTTCACTAAATCTTGACTGTCAAGTCATACTGGGGGTGAACACTTTGGCTTTATGATATGAAGTGGGAACCCTCTTCTTCCCATATGTGAAATTAATGTTTGCAGAAGGATTTCTAATATAAAATACTCAAAGACATCTGTTTCACTCTGTCGCACAGAACTCTGAAGACAACATTTCCTAAAAGAATTTGGAGGTCTTGTACGAGGTGACATTTTAGAAGGGAACGGAGGGTTCGCTAGGAAATGACCCTGGCATTAGTTGAGCGTGTGAGCAATGGGCACCTTCTAGAACAGTCTGCAAGTGTGTCTGAAACTATTGGCCATGTGGATTCCTGGCTACAAGATGCTACAGAGCCACCAACACAGACCTAGTGCCATCAGATGGTCCTAGAAGGTCCTCAGGACTCAATGAGACTGTTTCTCGTGGTGACCAGAGTTGTTCTGAGTTCTCTTGAAGATTCTAAGGACCCATCCCAGAGATGTCCTTCAGAGTCCTGGAGCACAGCACATCTCCCTTCCCCAAACTTCTCTCTCTCCTCTTCCTCTCCTATGCTGATCCATTCAGAGGTCACAGCAGATTTTCCTTATGGAAGCCCTTGCTAACTACATCTTCTAGAAGCTTCGGCAAGTGTCTATCAAATCGGCACTCTGAATGGAAGGGTGGGTGGCTATACTTTGGCTGTGGTTTGGACACTTGGTCCTCAGCTGGTAGCACTATTTGGGAAAGTTGTGAAAACATGAGGTGGGGCTTGGCAAGAAGAAGTGGGTTAGTGAGGTAGGACCTAGAGGGTATGTTATCACTACAGAAGTAGGTTAGTGGGGCAGCAACTTGGGGATATGTCACCCTGTCACCTGCTTCCTGTTGTCACAGCGACTGTGTCTTTCTTTCCTGCCATGGTGGGAAACCCTCTAAAACCATGAGCCAAACCCAAACATCTCCTCGGTTGAGTTGTGCCTCTCAGGTATTGTGATCATAGTGAAACAGATACTAATACAGATAGGGACAAGATGAGAATCCCATTCTGTTTCCCATGGCAATGGCTACTGTATGATGGGACAGGAGCTTCTTGAAGGATTGTGTCCAACGAGGCAAGCACTGTCACAGCCTTCGAGTAAATACTGACATTAAATGCCAAGGCTTTGCTGGCTAGCACAGACCTAGTGCCACCAGATGACCCAGGACAAATGGAGAGGGTGAGATGGGACTCTCAGTGAGGTTTCCCACAGGAAGGCCTCTTTCCCTGTAACTTTCCAAACGAGCCACCTTATAGTTGCAAGCCACTGAACGCTGTATTCCGGCCCCTACCCCAGATACATGTATACACCGGCTTAAGTACAGTTGCCTCCCTACCATTTGCTATCATGGCTCTGATTCCATTTGCCATGTGGATGCAGTTGCTATGGCAAAAGAAACTGAGAGCCTCGGTTCAGAGCTGCGGGCTGCACTTTGCCATCTGCTTTCTGTTGATGTAAAACAAACTGCTTTCCCTAGGCCCTGATTTTACCCCCGAAGGACCAGGTCATCCCAGGGATGTAAATTCATTCTTGGGAGGTATAAGGTGTTTGCATAATGAGTTCTTACAATGCTCTGTGTGCCTAGCCAGTGGCCATGAGAGTGAGCATGCTCAGAAGGCTCATCTAGATAAGGAGTCTGACTTGATCGCAGCTGCTTAGGTCTGCTGCATTAAGAAAAGTGACTCAGCTGGATCTGGTGGTGCAGGCCTCCGTAATCCAAGGTACCCAGGAGACTGAGATAGGAGGATCATGGGTTCACAGAGTGAGTTTAAGGCCATCTCAGGCAACTCAGTAAGGCCTTGTCTCAAAACAGAATGTAAGAGAAGGGCTGTAGTCACTTAGAGAGCACTTGCCTTGTGCGTGGGAAGCCCTGGGTTCCATCCCCACTACTTACAGAAATGAAAGCCAAGTGACTCATGTAAACACCATCATATATCACAGCAAGCATCTGTCCTTGAGCCAGACTTGCAGGAGGATGGGTCCCATCAGTTTCCTGATTGCAGCTGAAGCCAAGGGCTTGTTTGGAATCCTCTTTACTTAATGTCTATACACTCATGAAACATCACCCGTCTCCTCTCCTGTCCCGTCCTCCCATGTTGACCCTTGAGATCTTATAGACCAGGTGAGGCCCCTGCCTACCTCACATCATCCTCCCTTCTCCCGAGGTGTCCATCCTTCTCCTGAGCAACTCTCCAGTCAGGAGTATAGCAAGCAAATGCAAATTTTCACATGTACCATAAAGTCTACATGAGGGGAAACACCACTGTTTTCTCAGGTGAGAATATCTGAGAGCCCTCAATAGCCAGGGTGTTTGGAGCTAGCAACCCCTGACATGACGTCACTGGGCTCAGTTCTTCAACAGCATCTCATGGGTGGTACGGAGGAGCGGCTGCAGGGAGGAGATGAGACTTAAGACTCAGCCGTACCTTCATTCATCTCGCCTGCAGGAGCCATGACTGACAGGTGATGAGAGCTCGCTTAGTGAGAGACAGACGGGATGCTGTGTGCGCCGCTGAAGTAGTGAGAGATCGCCTGATGCAAGATGACAAGGTTTTCAGGACTGTTCAGCTCAGAATTGCGCTGGCACGGGCCAGATGCAGCGCTTCCATTTTCAGAATGGGGGGCTAAGAAATAAACTGTGATTTCTAGAGCTCAGTGTGGGGTTACAAGCATCCCCCAATTGACTTTTTGTTCAAGTACATTTTTAGAATTCCATCTCCAGAATTCCTTGTCTGACTCAGATCAACCATCTTGGGGCAATACTATTTTTTTTAAAGCACCTTATTGAAAATACTTTTCAGTAATATATGGGTGACATTCCTGGTTGCCTTCTGACTTGTGAAAACTTGAAACTAAAATTAGACCACACTTATTAAAGCTCAGGAAAATACAGGTGACAGAAACCAAAAGGTTACACAGATCAAAGGTGACACAGATCAAAGGGTTACCAGTCTGTGGACAGTGGAGCTCTTGGCTGCTGTAGGTCTCTTTGGGGTAACATTTTCCCAACCTGTGAAGCTGTCCTTGGGTCTTCATAATGAGAGACAGTGCCTGGTTGACTGATTTCTGGGCTTTGGTCAAGTTCCTCTGCCATGGGCAGGACCTCTTCCTCTGGCTGACAATTAACCTCTTAGAGAAATGTTCCTGCAGAAGTGGGTAGGATTCGCCATCACAAAATTGCCAGGGTCAGGGTGTCTCCAGAGATTTGCTGTCCCAGCATCTTCAAGAAAGCACGAACTGGTCCAGAGAAATAATAGTAAGAAACCTAAAAAGCAATTAAAGCTGCCCTGGGAATGACCATACCCTGCAGGCAAAGACTCTGGAAGCCATGGAGGCATTGGGGATAGAAGGGCAGACATACATCATGGCGGGCAGCAAGGAGAAGGTGAACTGTGATGTGTTACACTTACTAGAGGTTCCACTCCATCACCGTCCCCCAGACCTGCATTGCTGAAAACCTTCACATAGTCTGTCGCTGAACTAGCTGAGTGATATTTTTTGAGGCAGTCTACCCAACTGTCTCTGCAACTTCAAAAGGATAGCCTTCAGCGATACACTGGGGCTGCTGTTCTCTAACTCAGAAGGGGGGATAAAATGAAGATGCTTCAGCCACCAATGGTTCAGCACACAAAGGTAAAACACACACCCATACTTATATTAGAGGATGGGCATCCTTCTCAGGACTGTCTTTTGCAACAGCATTAGCCTATTAGGTACTACGTCAGTGTGTTAAAGAAAATATACCATGGCTATGAAGTGAGCTTAAATGTCTAACTCCACCCACCTGCACTGGTTTTGGTGTTTACTTCTACAAGGAAAAAAACATCTGTTTGGGGCTCTACTGTGGCTGATTTTCATTTTTCAGAGTTGAGGTTGCTCTGATTACTACACACTTAGTATTCAGGAATGTGCCTGCATGCATTTAGCTATTCTGTATGAACACAGAACCCACTCTTCCCATATATGCATGTATACACATCCCTGCCCATGCCCATGTATTCTCTAACCCTGTTTTTTTTTGCATGCTCACACATAAGGATACATTCACAACCACAAAGATGTACATTCTCTTGTGTACATATGTGTATACATTCACCCCTGCATGTTAGAATGTTGCACATTCACCCCATACATTTGAACGCATGCATACTAGAAACACACATCTGCTCTAATGATATAGAATGCTCACAACCATACACAGGTGTGTGCACTCATGCCCACATGTGCATACACACATGTTTCTCATGTTTATGTGTCATATACATCACTCTGTGCTTCCATATGTGACTCTAACTTAAGACTAAGTACATAGCAATCAGGACAACCTTAAATGTGTGTGTGTGTGTCCCCTAATCCTCACATCTGCGTATACATGCACACTCTCCTCTGCACACCTGTCTGCAATTGCACTTACCTCCCACAGTGTGAGTGTGTACACGTGAATCATCCCACAAACAAATGCCAAGCTATGTCCCTGTGTCTTGCCTTCACCCTTGAGCCTGAGACTTGCCCTGTAGAGTAGGTGGCAGCCCAGAGTTTAATTCCACATTTAAGTTGTTGTTGAAAATATGCCCATTCAGAGAAACAGGAAAGACTCAAGCCTAAAATGTCAGAGTACACTGGTTCCCACCTCCCAGACACAGAGCTGAAGCAACCCATTATCCAAAATTTACATATTTTAGTCATCGTTCGTCCAAAGTGAGAGGGGACAGATGCAAATGTAAGCAGCGACTCCTTGGCTCCCTTCAGTGTCCCTGCTACTGTTAAAGTGACACTGGATAATTCACTGGGGTTGGCTTCTGGGTTTCGGTGTGAACAGCCTCGCCCTGTGATCTTGTATTTCTCACTGCATTAGAGAGAAACCTCAGAAAGGCCAGGGCAGCTTGAGTTGGAGGGACCTAATAATCTAAGGTGACGTCTACTATGTTCCAGCTTAACCTTAGGGGCTCATGTGTGACTCAAAAAGGGGAATGCTAACCCACAACCAGTGTGTTTCCTGCCACGAGGCAGGCAATGTGACCATATCACACGTAATCCAGAATCACGTGTAAGCCAGAGTCACACGGGGAGGTCAGATGTGAAACTGGAGGGGTTTGGGTTTTTTTGTTTTCTGTTTTTGTTTTTTGTTTTTTTGTTTTTGTCTCTTAGCAGCTTAAATATTTAATTAACTTAGGACGGAGGGAGGAATGGGGAGAGGGACAGACAGAGGCAGAGTGACAGAGACTGACACAGATTTCCTATGTTCTATTGTAAGGTTACAGTCCCCCATGTTATTTTATGGGCCATTCTATCTAGCGACAACTTAGATTATAAAACTGTCTCCCAGCTTCCCCAAAGTAATGTCTGTTTTCTCGCTTTCTAATAATTTCTTCAGATCTTAGAGTAAAGCCTTGTCACAGTGAATACAGATGAGAGTTGGCTTTGGGATACTCAGAAATGTGGATTGTTTGGTTCTGCCTTTATCCATATTAGGCAGAGAAACCTGATGATTTCTGAAGGTTTGTTTCTAGGCAGGCTGTGTAGACATAAATGGAATACCAGCGTTGCTTTCTAACTGATCCTTCTGATACTCTGTATGGGAGTAGCTAAGCTATTTCTAATGAAAATATGCAAATGCAAATGTTTATAGAGTTGTGCCTCTCCTCCATCCTCAATATTCTTTTTTCCATTACATCTGTCTGTCTGTCTGTCCATCCATCCGTCTGTATGTCCATATATATATATATATATTTAGAGAGAGAGAGTATGTGTGTGTGTGCGTGTGTGCATGTGAGCGTGCGTGTGTGTGTGCGCACATGTGTGTGTGCATGTGTGCCTGTGTGTGTGTGTGCATGTGTGCCTGCGTGTGTGTGTGCGCACATGTGTGTGCATGTATGCCTGTGTATGTGTGTGTGTGTGTGTGTGTGTGTGCGCGCTTGCATACACATGCTGTGATGTGCAAGTAGAAATCTAGGGACACTGAGATGGAATTGGTACTCTCCTTCTACCATGTGGGTTCTAAGGATCAGACTCAGGTTGATAGTAAGCTCCTTTTCCCACTGAACCACCTTGTCAGCTCCTCCATCTTCAACCTCTTAAATGGAGCAGACAGTAAATACATTCTAGCTCTTATTTAAAATGTTGTCCTGGGACTGGGGCTGAGTTAAGAGGATGCTTGCCTACTCTGTTCTAGGCAGTGGGTCAATGAGCCCCAACACTGCATAAACTAGGCACGGTAGCCCACGTCTGTAATCATTGCATTTATGAGGCAGGGGCAGGGGGATCAGACGTTCTTGATCATCCTCCGCTACAGACTGAGTTCAAACTCAACCTGTGCTATGTGAGGCCGCATATGGTTACTTTTCTATTGCTGTTATAAATTGCCATGACCAAAGAAACTTGTCAAAGAAAGAGTTTATTTGGGCTCGGGGTTCCAGAGAGAGAGAGGCTGTGATGCTGGGGAAACATGGCAGCAGGATACAGAAATGGTGCTGGAGCAGCAGGTGGAGGTCTCACTTCTTAAACTGTAAGCATGAAGACGGGAGAACAATCTACAACTGAGCCCTCATGCTGCCAGAGCCCATCCCCACGGACAGACTGTAAGAGACGGGGCACTAGGAAGTCCGGCGTGAACCAGTCTTCCCTAGAAATGGCTGCAGTAAGAAGACCAGAACATGGTGATCTCGGTAGACATGCTGACATAGAAGGGGAAAATTTTCACAGGGTCCCAACCCTACACAAAGGGCCATAGGCAACTAATGCCTGCTGGAGAGGGAAAAATGGCCTGTCTCGGGGAAGAGAGCTCCCTTCTTGGTTATCCAATCCAAAGAGTCATCCCTAAACCATAGACACACAAAGAACAAAAATGGGCTCAAGTTTATTTGTGCAGACACACACACACATACACACACACCACGTGGGTATGTGTATGCAATAGTAATAAAGAAAAAAGAGGCTATTGATTTGGGGAGAGGGGATGGTAGGCATTGGAGGGAGAGCACCTGGGTGGGAAGGACCAGGTGGAAGAAAGGGAAGGGGAAAGTTATATAATTCTATTTTAATTTAAAATATATATTTAAATATTTTAACTCTAATAATAAAAAAAATTCCCATCCTCAATGATAAACTTTCTCCATCGAGGCCACACCCCCTATGCCTTCCCAAACAGCTCCTAAACTAACTAGGGTCAAAGTGTTGAAATACAGGAGCCCACGAAGGACATTCTTATTCAAACCACCACAGAACCTTCTTTCATGCTGCAGTGAGCGCCACTGCAGGCACATCATGAGTGAAGTGGACAGACTGCATTAGCATGTGACTTTTCCATCATCCATGCAGTGTCTTAGTGATGCCACCACGTGTCTACCTGCAGGCTGTCTCCTGTACACCAGGTGATATGCTGCATGGGTGTTAAGTTACAACCCATCCCATAGTTCTGTACAGAGAGAAAGGTCCTTAGAGCATGGGCAACTAGGCTAGAGAATGAGGACCTATTCTTTAAAAGCTGCTCATGATGAATAGTTTCTCCATTCTTCACAAACTCCCCGTGCCCTCTGCTGGATTGGAGAGGTGGAGTCCAGCACTGGGCAGCAGGGAATTTGATGATGTTTAGGTGAGCGTATTCTTGTTTAGTTCTGGTTTCTATACAGAGTTCTGTTTGATGGGGAGTCATTTCCCTTGAGGGTAAGATATAGAACATCTTTTTTTTAAAGATTCGCTTATTTGTATTTTATGTGTATGAGTGTTGGCCAGAATGTATATATGGACACTATATGCATAGTCAGTACCCATGAAAGCCAAAAGAAGGCATCAGATCCCCAGAAACTAGAGTCACAGACAGTCTTGAACAACCATGCAGATGCTGAGAACTAAACTCAGTTCCTTTGCAAGTGCAGTAAGTGTTCTAAACCTCTGAGCTGTCTTTCCAACCTTGACATCCATCATCTTTGATTAGGCTTTTTAGAGAACACATCCTGGTTTTCACTTTCAAGCTTGAAGTTATTTGGTAGATATTTGTGATATTCATAAATTGCAAGGCAGAGAATCCTACAAAAACTGTGATTTCCTCTCTCTCTCTCTGCTCGTTGGGGTAGGAATGGAATGGAACGTGGTTCCCTTTTGTTGTCTACTGAGTGCTTCAGCCCAGACTAATCTTGACGTTCCCCAGGCCTTTGTGACCAAAGTCTCCCCTGAGTCCTTGAAATGGTTCTATTCTGGGATCTGCCTACATTATATGGTCTGTCTGCATGCAGCATGGGTGGATCCCCATGACTTCTGCTAGGATAGATTAATCCAGCTGGTCAGTGATGGCGCATGCCTTTAATCCCAGCACTTGGGAGGCAGAGGCAGGTGGATTTCTGAGTTCGAGGCCAACCTTGTCTACAGAGTGAGTTCCAGGACAGCCAGGGCTGCACAGAGAAACCCTGTCTTGGAACAACCAAAAAAAATAAAAAATTTAGGATAGATTAATCCAGACAAACTGTACCTCTAACAGTTTGCCCTTAAAAAGAAGTATATTATAGAGAATTAATCGGGGCTTACAAAAGGATGCTTATTTATTTTGAGGAACGATGATACAAAATTATGTATTGTAAGAGCTGGGGATGTGGCTCAGTGATTGAGTGCTTGCCTGATATTCACAGGCCCTACCTCTGATCCCTAGTAACATGTTTACATGCAGGCACACACACACACACACGTGCACTTACCAGGTAGAGCAGGCATCTGTTAGGCCCCAGCTGTTATACTCCTATGATGTATTCCATCATATATTTACTTATTCACGTATACAAGTGTTGCTTATATTCAAGTATTTGTCCAATAAATACTTAATAAAAGCCTGCATTGTGTGAGGTCTGAGCTGCAACCTACTGGATATCCAGTGATAATGAAAACATACAACAGAGGAATTCTGATGTGTACATCCATCACTAGACTACAGAGAGAAAGGTGCAAGACACCCAGGGAAAGTACAGTGAACTAGAATAGAATTAGGAAGGCTTAGACTCTGTGCCAGGATTGCATAGGTGTCCAAGCAAGCTAGGTTAGAAATTGCTTTAGGTTCATGACCTAAGAGGATTAATAATCATAGTTGACATTTATGTATCTTGAACATTTGCCAGCCACTCTACTGAGTGGATTTCTTTTTGTTCAGGTATTCTTCTTAGATTTCCCCCCACCACAACCCTATAAAGTACAGATTGTTCTTATATTTTATAGATTTCCCTATCGAGTGCTCCATGGTTACAGCAAACCGTTTCCTTCAAAAGGCCCCAGGGAGAGGAGAAAGGGAAGAGGAGATAGGAGATCCAGTATTAATTATTGAGCTAGCAAAATCTCTCTAATTTAGATGGTTTAGGGAGAAGTCATTTTACATGAAACTGTGGGGTTCTTCCAGAAAAGAAGAAGTCCTCACTAAAATTAAATCAATACAAACTATCGACCTATTTTTTTTTAACCCACCAACATCATTTTACAGAAACCAGAAAACCAACACTGGTTGTAGGCCACACTGTGGGCAAGATGTCAGTAGAGGAGAACTGACAAGAGGTTGTTTTTATGGATAGATGAAACCCTTTTCCTGTGACCTTTGCCTCTACCCTCCTATGGTTCAAGACTTCCGTTTTA
Organism: Tokudaia tokunoshimensis; assembly: GCA_036184795.1. Taxonomy (NCBI): domain Eukaryota; kingdom Metazoa; phylum Chordata; class Mammalia; order Rodentia; family Muridae; genus Tokudaia; species Tokudaia tokunoshimensis. Next base: position 18,704,312 of record BTHU01000022.1, read on the forward strand.
AAAGAAGGAAAAGGGGAACGTTAAATATGTCCTCTTTGTGCCCCTGCCTTGAGATCCTTTTGCCTCCTGCAGAAGTGCAGGGAGCCTTCAAAACCTCTTTACATGTGGGCCCTTCATCAGCAGAGCAAATGAGGCTAGGCATTTGCTTTGACTGTAATGAGCTTCCCAGCAAAAAAAAAAAAAAAGAAAGAAAGAAAGAAAGAAAGAAAGAAAGAAAGAAAGAAAGAAAGAAAGAAAGAAAAACAAAGTGTTCCTTAATTGACTCTAGCACGTGGGCATCGGGTATGTAAAGCTGTCGCGTGAGGCGTCCACACGATTTCCCAAGGTGGGGTGAGTGGGATCCGAGACTCACTTGTGGCTCCTTGATTCCTTCTCCACGATTTCTGCCCAGCTCTGTCTCCCACCTGCCCGGAGGAAACCAGCAGTTGCTCATGAGTGAGATCAAACCCAGCACTTGTTTTAGAGCGTAATCTTAATACTACCCTCACTTAATCCCTCGTGCTTTAAAATGACCACATCTACTGTAGGAACCAAGGTGTCCTGGCACATGGTTAGATTCATTACTAGGAACTGGATCTGTCAGGGGGTTGTCATAGAAACAGAATGAGGTAATGTTACCGTTTCTTGTACAAAGCCTGACATGGAAAACAGCTGTGATATCCTTGGGGCGGGGGAAGGGCTATGTCCACCTGTGACTACCAAATCTGAGGTGGCTTAAGTCACTTAAATTAGAGAGAGATACTCACCCGGTGTAACCTATGCATATTTTTATGTAAATTACTTAAAGTGCCCAGTGACAGTGTTTGATCACTCCAGCCAATGCACTTTTGACACAGTGTACTTTTTTAGGTTATGGTAAATTCACATTTTGCTTTTCAGGGGACATTCTGGGTTTTTTTTTTTCCAAAATAATTCTGCTCTGTAGTTGGTTAATCTGTGGATGGGGAACCTACAGATATAGGACCTGTGGGTCCTTGGCTAATTATAACTGTTGTTTGCTCTAGGATCACACAACCATGCATTTAGCTCATTGTGACTGACAGGAATTCATAGATCCTTAAATTATACGATCTTGGTAACTTAATTTGAAAAGGCTGGAGAGTGGGATCCACTGGAAAAACTCTAGCCCACCAGTGTAGTGAATCGAAGGAAGGGCTAAGGCTTTTTCCTGTGGGTGCTTCAAACAGTGTGTATTTTTAGAAAGCTGGCGGCGGCTTAAGAAACTGTGACTGTGTGCATACAGATAAACTCAGAAAGAACCCGGGTGAGGAGGTCCCAGAGGGCTAGCTTGTTGTTCAGTTATGTATGCCTGTCTTCAAGCTAGTGTCTGCCTCTTAGGCTGAGAAAGCAGCTAGTGCAAATTTGAACTACTCAAAACAGGTTTGAATAAGTCTAGACATTTGGTTATCTTCTGTCTAGCATTCATGTGTGTCGTGGGCGCCACACTCTTGGGATTAGTGTTTCATTATGCAGATGATGTTTTATGTTTAGCTCCCTTATAATAGCTTGCAGTGAATTCTGAGTGGTGAGTGTCGGCCAGCCCTGAAGGGCTATAGCTATAGGACAGAACCAAAGATGAGCCTGGGTGGGTTTTAACAGTGACCAGTGAGCCACGTGACCTGTCTCGTGTCCTTGAGCTGATTACCTGATGTCTTAGCACCTCTGTGAGTGTGCAGTATCCCAAGGAATCGACCAGAGTCCCTGAGCAGTAAGAGATGGAATGGCAGAAGTCATTTCTGAACCGAGTGTCTAACACTTTGTATAAATGAGAACTGGCCATGTAATTATCTGCCCATTGAACAGGAAGGGCCTACCCAATGCCTCTAAGTACATAATCACGGCCTCCACACTTTTTAATTAGCTCCTTTAGGCTGCAGAAAGGAATTCTCTCCTTATCTCCCAAATTAAGCATCTCTTCTACAAACAATCAATGTTTCATTTTCAAAGCCGAAAGTGCGGCAATGTTTGCTATTTCTGTCTTTGAGAATCTTTCAGTTTTGGACCTGCATCACAGAAATGTGAAGGAACTCTCATCGACCCAGATTAAACCCCCACTCTCCTATCTGTTCCTCTGAGCTGGAACTTTCCAAAGGAAACTTTGGCTTTCAGACTGAGCTCAGTTCTCAGTAGAAATCAGCATCACGTTAGGTGGGCCTCTGCCGCCAAAGAAGCCCAGACCCACCACACACCAAGGCTGTTTCCCCCAGGCACCGAAATATCACATCACATGACTCAGAACCATGTCCTCCTGTTTTGTTTTGTTTTTGTTTTTGTTTTTAATAGCCTGGTATTGGCCAGTCTGTGTTCATAGAGCTTAGACTTAGAGGTGTGTCTCCCAGAGTTTCATGAATGAAAGGATTTTCTCCCTAAGAGAGGATAGGAAGTATCTACCCCTTTCTCTTTAAAGACCTAGTGATAAATCAAAGTTTGATCACACCAAAGGTCTCCCTGAGGAACCAATGAATTTATTGGACTTTCTCACAGCGCATGAGTGTAAAAGGGAATATGGGAGACTCCCTTCAGCTTCACTGAAAAGTGTTCCCTCATCATGGATGAGGGCCTCCCCATAGCTGCATAGATGGACCCCCCCCCTTTTCCCCCGAGTCTTTCCCACGTAATCTAGTCCCTCTTGTCTCTTGCCAAGACTCTGAGGCCAAATGTAATTAGGTCAATTACAGTTGGTTGAGAGGAGGGTCCAATGACCTTCCTCAGTTTTCCTTCTTTGAGGGAGCGTCAGCAGTCAACAAGCCCCACCGAGATGATCTTTAGCAAGCAGCATGGCTGAAATAATAATAAAAATGGCCGCTCTTTGGTTCAGAGGGTAGTGCTACAGAGCAGAGGTTCCAGGAGCACTATGGGAATGCTCTTGATACTAGGGTATGGGGGAACCTGGTCTCTTTTTCTTCTCTGCTTGCTGGCTTGTGAGGTAAGTGCTCTATTACATACCACTACCACATGCCACTGTCACCAGAGCCTATAGGTTATTAAGGTTTCTTGATATTTAACCAGGACCTTCAGAACAATGATAACTAAAACATTTGTCTTTGTTGAAGTTAACTTCCTCAGTTATGGGATTATAGTGATGGACCAAGCCAACATTGCTGACTGAGTCCCTTAGCTTCATTCATTCATGCGTTTATTCTCTCACACACCAACTCCTACTCGTCAGCCCTTTTATTAAGCACCCATTGAATGTAACATCACTGATATGGATACCAGATTGGCCTTAGGAAATGATGGCTTTCTTAGTACAGACATGACTCACAGTGCCAGAGGCTCAAGCTACATTGAGTGGTATAGCCCATACCTTGAACGGAAACATTAGATCTGAAGCCTTGTCTTCAAAGTGGGCCAATCACATCTTCAGGCCTCACAACAATTTTGCCTTATGGAAGGCAGTGTGCTGTGTGCTAAGAACGTGTTAAAAACCAGACAGGTCCAGGTTTGAGGCCCTGCATCTGTAATGTATCTGCTTAGCATTTTGAGGAAGATAGATTTTTTTTTTTTTAGCTTCGGTTTGCTCCTAAATGAAGTAATCATTTCTGCTTGTGGGGTGGCGTGAGAGTGAAGGAGAAAACATGCAGCAGAATGATTGCCACATTTCCACAGAATGTTCATCAAACGCTGCTTGCCTGCCCTGCTCCTCATGCCTGAGATGGCTTGGCCTGTCTACTCTTACTGTAAATAGATAGAAACCTCGTCACCCCGATGCCAGGGAGTCACAGGACTTCCCTCCTAACAGTCCCTAGGGCAGCACCTTGCAGCCAGAATGTCTGGCTTCATGACTCTCAACACCTGGTGACAGCAGGTATATAGAGTGTCACCAGCTCCCCAGGGTGTATATTCTCCTCTGCGTTTCAGCAACAGTGCACTTTCACGACGCCTTTAGCTCCCAGCGGAGAAGGCAGGGCCCCACAGAATGCTGAGGCACAAACTCTCACTGGACTGTCACTCCAGGGATGCCGTGTTCCATTGCCAAACTTGTGCCTTTTGGGAACTTTGGGGAATTACTACTCTGTGTATGTGTGGGGGTGGGGAGACAAATTGAAGGTTTAAGGCTTTATATATATGCCAAAGGCTTTTGTTTTGATGGGATTGGGCTGCATTTAGGTTTTACACATCCCTTGGATTTCCTAGGGTATAAGTAAGATTTAAGTAACGCCTTGAAAGGCACTGAAGCTAGCACCATTGAGGCCTGTTTCCTTGTGTTGTTCGTGGAGGTGAAGGACCCTGAGAGTGAAATTTCTCAACAATGGAGAATGTTGCCGTAAACAGACGTGTATGGACGTTGAAAGTTAGTTTGGCTCTTTGGGATTTTTTTATGTTTTGTTTTAGGGTAATTCTGAGGGGGAAAAAAAGATTGTGTACCACCTAGCTGCGTGGGCTTCTGAGATAAGACAGCAAAGGTTCCCAGCAGTTATCCCTAAGCAGCCCGAAGCTGTGGATTAGTTAATCTTAATAGACTCGATGTTGAGGCCATACTCATTTTCTAGTTCACTTTCCTACTTTTGAATTTGGGAATGCATCAGGCATGCCTAACCTATAGATCAGGGTTTCTACAAAGGTGACTCAAGAATCCATTGATCACAGCACCTTGACATAATGTCAAAAGACTAGATGTTCCTGCCAGAGTTTCTGCTATCTAGTACTATTGGAATATGGGGATCATAGTCCATAGTGTACCCCCTCGGGGAATCAACATTTTTAAAAGATCTTACTTTCATGCATATGTGCATACATATCTACATGTATGTAGATTTGTAAGCATGTGTGTGTGTATGTCTATCTGTCTGTCCGTCTGTCTCTCCGTCTGTGTGTATTTATGTGAAGACTCAAGATTGACACCAGGTATCTTTCTTGATCACTCTCTCTGCCTTTCTTACTGAAGCATGGTCTCACTCTCTGGTTTGCCAGTCTGGTTACCCAGCTTGTTTCAAAGGTATTCTGTCTCCAACTCCAGGGCACTTAGGACTACAGGCAGGCCGCTGTGACTTATGACTTCTACATAGATTCTAAGGAGATGAACCTGGTCTTCATCCCCACACAGCAAGAACTTTACCCTATGGTGCATCTCTCTAGCCCTAGGATCAGCATTTATCTTTTTAATCTCAGGATTCCCCTGCAGGAGCCTATGCATTTTGCCACCCTGATATAGCCAACCCCTATTTCACACACTCAATCCTGTATCCAACTAGTATATCTCAGGTGCCTTCCATGCAAGATATCTAGAGATAAAGAAATAGTCTAAGGTTTGCAAGTTAACCTCAAGAACTGACAGTCGAGTAAAGGACCTGTGTAAAGACAGCTTCAACACAGTGGGGGGAAATGACAGTATCACCTCAAGTGATTTGCTGCCTTACAAAGGCCTTAGCTATACCTCAGCAGGGCTTTGAATGGCTGGAAACTTTGTCCTCTCCATACACACAAAGCCAGCAGCATGTGCAATGTCCCAACCTTCTTCTCTTCCTCAGTTAGTTATTGGCAGAATTGTATTACCCTTGGGCGTCATCGATGGGCTTAGACTCTCTTCTCATTTTCTTCTGTCCTTGCCCCATTGTCAAATATCTTAAATCCTACTTTATCCCACAATATTGTTTTCTGCCTTCAAGAGGACATGTAGAAGAGTCTAGAAAATAGTTGTGACAGTTGGGTGTAAAGTCTTGCTAGGTTAGAGCAGCCGCCGCATCCATGAAGTCTTCCACTGAGTCCTCCCTAGTAATAAGGCTCCTGAGTTTCCAACTGTTGCATGTAGTGCTTACTAACTTATTAAACCACTGGATTTACTTCATTATTAATATCTAAATAACATGTGCCAATAATAACCATTACAGCCAATCCCTGTAGTCAGCAATACATGGAAATGGATTGTTTATTATTATTATTGATAATGTAATATCATCTTGCTATTTTCTTCAAGAGCATAGGCCAGTAGCTAATCTTATCAAGCATTCCTTTAGTTTCTTCTTTTTGAATACTTCCCATATTTATAAGTGGCCTGCTCATTTGAAAGACACACTGTTGCATAGATAAGAAGAGGCTTTGTTCAAATTACGACATGAATATCTAGGACTCTAATAAACTTGCAGTCTACTGAAGGTTCACTATTTGAACACCGAACGTTTGGGGGGGGGGGAAAGGACAATTCACTAAAGGGATTATTTATACTGTTTTAAGTCTTTGGATTTGGTACCTGTTAGCACCACATGAAGTAAGAAACGAGTCAGAAGCTGGACAGTGGAGGTGCACACCTTTAATCCCAGCACTCAGAAGGCAGAGGCAGGCAGAGCTCTGTGAGTTCAAGGTCAGCCTGGTCTACAGCGCCAGTTCAAGGACAGCCAAGAAAACACAGGAAAACAAAACAAACCAACCAAACAAACAAACAAACAAAAGAAGTTAATCAGAGACCATCCTCATGTAAGTTTAGATAGTTCACTGGTTAAATTCTATTTTTCAAAATATTGAAACGTGAGGGAAAACCCCACGTAGCTGATGAGGTAACTATTATTCAGAACTCCCAGTGCTGGCAACACAGAAGAACATTGTCTCCCTTGATGCTCATGTCTCCACAGGTCATTTCAGGTTCCTTTTCCATGACAGCTTTCAGCACGTGGGCTCTCTAATTGGCTTATGGAGTTCATCTCTTATCATCAAGTAGATTATAAATCCCTTGAGGGAAGAGATGTCAATTAGGTTCATGGCAAAGTCATAGTATTTCCAACTTGGAGGTAACCATAAGGGCAATACCGGGCCAGTCATGGTTGCAACTTGCCCAGGGTCACAGAAAGCGAGAGAGTGGGGCAAAGGCTGGATCCTCTGACCCCACCACCTCCATGATCCATGCCAAACTCTTCATGTGCTTTTCGTGATTTGGTTCTCACATTTGGAAGCCAAACAGTGCTCCTAAGTCCCATCCCAGTCTCGAGCGTTAACTTTTTAAGTGCTAAAAGCATGCTTTACCACAGCATAAACCTGCCCCTTGCTTTTGACCTTACATCCAGCATCTTGTCAGCTCAGAAAGCTTCCGTGAGTGGCCAGCAGGGGGAGCAGAATTTCACAAAACTTCTGCAAAACTTCATACTTGCTTAAAAATTTTTTTTTTAAAAAATTTTTTTTAAAGACCAATAGCATATGTGAAGTAGATCAAAAAGGAGCCTGGGTCTCTGTGCATCTGAGAGCCTTTAAAGTTTTCTTAAGAGCATCATGAAACCAGATATCTTCGCTTTTTAAATTACATGACTTTATATAAATCTCACAAATGAATTGGAAACCACAAGCCAAATTCCTATTAAGACTGAAAAACCAGATGCCCATGACAACAATGACCATGCTTTGAGAGAGAGAGAGAGCGCGCTTTTTTCCATAAAAGGGACAAATGCAAGCACCATTCTGTTAACAGGAAGCCTCCTCATGCAGATACTAAATACAAGAGCAGAGCTGCGTTCCTCCTGGAAAAATGTCAAAGCAAGTGACAGTCATGTATTCTTAGGCAGCAAGTATCAATCCATTTGATTATAATGACTTTTTCCTTCGTAATAAATGACTAAGGGATATTTAACCAATTTAGGTGAAGAATCGAGTTCATTGTGAGCTCATCTGGTTGACTAAATCTCACAATATGTTTATCTGCTGTAGCCACTGTGTGTGTGTGTGTGTGTGTGTGTGTGTATTTGCCCGTGTATGTGCACATAGAGTCCAGATGCCAGGTTGGTATCAGATGCCTTCTTCCATCTCTTTCTCCACTATTATTGTTGAAATAGTATCTCTAGCTGAGTTTGGAACTCAGCCTTTCAGCTAGACTCACCAATGAACTTCCAGGAGCTTCCTACCCTGCTCCTCCAGTGGTAGAGTTATAGGCCTGCCACTGACTTTCTTTGTGGGTGCTTGGCCTTTGAACTCAGGTCTGCATGCTTAAACAGCCAGGGCCTTACCCACTGAGCCATCTCCCTATCTCTGGCTACCAGGTTTTTTTGTTTTGTTTTGATTAAGCACCTATTTCTGTACCACTGTAAGCGCCCATTGGGGTAGAGCACATGTTAAAATTTGCCTGTTCTGGACTTATGTTCTACTTCCACTGCCCACTAGCCATGAGAATTGAGACTAGTTATCTGGCCACATTGTCTTTTATTTCCTCTTCGTAAAACCATGGGACAATTATAAAAGTAGTGGGTAACAAAATACTTGTCATAAACTCATCGTCTCTCCCTCATAGTTTAATCCCTTTTCTGGGATCTTCCTCTATTGCAGAAAAGCATTTTTAAGATGGAGTCTTACTTAACATTTTTTAATGATGAATTTGGATCCAGAGGTCTAGTAATTGGTTGTGAATGCAGGCTTCAGGGAAGCCATTGCTCAAAGTGTAGTTAACTGGAAAGAGACTCTAAGTCACTTATTTCCATTAAGTCCCCTGATCCCCTTTAGAAAGGTCATGTCAGCTCCTGTTTCTACCCTGCGACACCATGCAGTTTGTTGACTGGCCTGTCTTTTTCTCTGTTGCTAACTACAGTAATAAAACTAACCCTTCCATCCCTGAGTAGTAAACATTATTATCAGATCCCAAAAGTGACAGACTTCCCAGGTCCTTATAACCTGGGAGGGTGGCTTGCCCTCCCAGGCCTGCCACCCAGTGGCTAGGTTGGTAGGTGTCACCTCCGGAAGCAGTGTAAGACAGAGAAGATGCTTCCCCTGTAAGAAGTACATACTTCCTTCACTTAGCCCTTTCAACCTTTCTTATCTCTCATTGTATTTAATGTCTTTTTTTTCATGTCCCGGTTTCATGAGCTCTGTTGTGGACATTAGCTGTACTCTTTCCAATGGCAATCATGAATAGCAGCCAAGACCAAGTATCAAGTATACTGCCTGCTCTCTACAAAAAGAGTAGAAGTCCAGGGCTGAGGAGATGACTCAGTGGATACAGTGCTTGTCCTACAAGCCTAAAAGCCTGAATTTGGATTCCCAGAACCCATGCAAAGGCCAAGTACAGTAGTCTGTGTAAGCATCCAGAATCCCAGCAGTCCCATGGAGGAATGAAGAACGGAGACAGAAGACTGTAAATCCAAGGACCTGCTAGCTGGAGGAGTCCAGATTGAATAACAAAAGAGACTTTGTTTCCAGGTGGCAGCTTCCTGCTGTTACTAGCCTGCATCCCTTACAACTCCCAGAGGAAGTTTTGCATAGTAACATTGTAACATAGATCAAGGCTATAGTCAAGTTTTGCCTTGTAACATTGTAACCTAGATCACCTCTATCATCTGGTGCATAGTGAACTTCAAGGAAGTTACTGAGTGGAACGGAAGCAAGTAGACTGGGAAATGAAAGGTTTTGTCATGTATTCATGACTTTTCTTATCACCGTGACCAAGTACCTGGCAAGAAGCAACTTAAGGGAGGGAAGGAGGCTTTATTCTGACAGCCCAAGGGAGTTCAGTCCACTGCTGCCAGAGAAGCATGGTGGCCTGGTGCTCTAAGGTGGTGGCACTGTAGAACTGAGACACCTCGCATCTGAGTGGAACGGGAAGCAGGGAGACAACACTCGAGCCATAATGCCTGGCTGCAATCAGACTCCTACAGGAGAGAGGTGAGCTAAGAAAGAGGGAAGGAACCTGGACGTAAAACTGCCTGTCCGAGTGACAGCCAGGCTGAGACCCGGCTTGAATAGAGCAAGCCTTTGCTGACATGAAGGGAGGCTGGGCTCTGCCTGATGCCAAGGAGGTTATGCTTAAAAATGCAGCAGAAAAGTGAGCAAGATGGTTCCCAAGAAGGTCAAAATGTCCCCTGACACAATGTGTCACAAGGCCTCCTCATTCAGAGCTTTCTGTACCCCCTTGGGGATCTGGACTCCATGATAGAATGTGACTTTGGGACAGGAAGGATAGGCTGATCCTTCCCTAAGTGCAAAACACCTTTTAGTGTGACATGGGGGAAAAAAAAATCAGGCATGGCCAGAACAAAGTTCACTTGGTCTGATTCTGTGTTTCTTTACTCTGTCTCTCCAATCGTCCTGCTTATAAGAACCATGGGGGCTTTCCAAGGAAAGTGTTCAGAGTTTGGTTTTGAAAAGGTCATGTGGGAGCCAAATAATCAGCTTCCTTTGTGGGCTGAGGAACACCAAGGTCAGGATGTTTTATTTGCCCCACCCCCACCACCCCACATGTAATACTCACCTCGATCCCCTCGACCCTCCTGTTTAGAATCCAAAGTAGCCAATAAAAGATGCAACTCATCCCATCATTCCCCAAAGCAGTCTTCTGTATTGTTTTTTTGAGTACATATTTTCAGTACTGTTTCCATTACTAGGTGTTTAGGGCTCCCTCCAGTGTCTCTTTATTTACTTTAAATTAAAAAAAAAATCACAAGAATTTTCTATAACAATGGTAGGGAGAATGTCTTACTTTCCTTACCTTTGCTTCCAGAACTTCAGCGAAACTGAGAAATATCACATGTGGCTCCATGACCTGAAGAACCCCACCCCACCCCGCTTCTTGTTGGTCCTTATTTTAGAACAAGGGCTTAGGAAATAAAAAGGGCAGGAGCAGCAATGAGAGGATAACACTGGGCGAGGGGACAGTGCAGTGACTTAGTATGGAAAATGCTTAGCACTAGCACAGACCTGTAATCCCAACACTTTGAGGCAGGAAGATCAAGAGTTCAAGGCCAGCCTGAGCTACTTGAGACTCTGTTTTAAAAAATATAAATAAATAGCTGGGTATGGTGGTATGTGCTTTTAATCATAGTACCAGAGAGGCAGAGGCAGGAGAATCTTTTGAGTTTGAGGCCAACCTACGCTAGGTAGTTAGATCATGTTTGAAAAAATAGATAGATAGATAGATAGATAGATAGATAGATAGATAGATAGATAGATAGATACATACATACATACACACACATACACACATCGATACATAGATGTTAGATAGATAATAAATGGATGATAGATAGAGGTACAGATATAGAGATAGAAATATAGATAGATGCATAGATAGATAGATAGATAGATAGATAGATAGATAGATAGATAGATAGATAGATAGACAGAGAGTCAGAGAGACAGATATATAGATAGATGCCTACCTTGAAGGCATTGACACCTCTGCTCAGAAGCTGGAAGAAGCCCAATGCTTCTGTTAAGCAGCCTCTGGCCAGCTGTCATAGTAGGCAGCATCAAAGGTCTTTTGTGGTTTTGTTTCTGGTGTTAAGACAACTGTGGACACCCAAGGTCTGAGTTACTCTGCTACAGTTGAACTCCAGCACCTGCCTGGTTCATGATAATGTCTCAGTCTTTTGTGGTATAAATGTGTGTCTGTGTATGCAATGTGTGTATGCATATGTAATGTGTATGTTTAGATATGCACACAGTGGTCTACTTCATAACAGTGTCTCATTCTTTTTTGGTATCCACATATGCCTGTGTCTGCAGTATGGATATGAATATATAATATATATATTTAGATATGTACACACATGCAAACAGATAGATTGCCGTATGTATGTAGTGGACCCTCCGTGTCTTCATGTTCCATATCTGCAAATGCCACATCTAGAAATCCAATCAGCTGTTGTTAGAACTTTTTTTTCCAAAGCTTGCGTCTGCCCTGAGCATGTATAGACTATTTTTTGCTATTTTGTAATTAATTTTACAGCTATTTTCATAGTGTTTATACAGTATTAAATGTTATAAGTAATCTTCAGATGATTATAATTATAGAGGGGTACATGGTTATATAAGCACCTGCCACCTTCTGTAAAAGATTTGAGCACCTGTGGATTTTGATCTCTGCCACAAGAGTATCCTAGCTCCCTTTGATGTGAGGGCATGCATGTGTGTGATCCACAGATATTCAAACTACAAAGGATTATTTTAGCAGTTGACTTTGTTTTTTCCTTTGTTGTTGTTGTTTTAATTCTAAATTTGGATTCAGACTGAGCTAAAACCATCTCCCCCATTTGGATGACCACAGAAATCTTACTGAGGTGTGTGAAACTCCTAGAGAGGAAAGCCCATGTCTGATGGGTGCAAAGATGATGCCCTTACCTGATTTCATTCAGCCTCGGACCCCTGAGGCCTCATGTACTATTCCTCAATGATGTCAGCCACAGGGGAAGTGAAGCTAGGGACTGGGACAGAGACTATTGCAGCTCCACACTGCCCCCCGTGGTTCTTTCGGAGACCTGCACTTATTTGAAACCTGCGTTCTTGACTATGCCTTGAAAGTAACTTTCAAGACAGGTCTGTATGACATAGATTCAACATGGTGCTCATGGAGAAAAGTACATAGGAGAAGAGAAGTTCACAGCCTAGTATGGGTGTGGGCTTCTCAAAAGAACATTGCACTCAAATATCTTAGTAACTACCATACAGAATGTGGTTGTCTTTTTTTCTAAGACAGAGTTTAATGAATCCCAGGCTGGCCTTGGACTCACTGTGTAACCAAGAATAACCTTAAACGTATCCATGTTCTCAGATTATATATGTGTGCAGTAGTGTCCAGTTTTTAAATACCAGGGATCCAAGTAAGGGTCTCTTACATGCTAGTCAAGGATTCTGCCAATGTTTCATAAATGGTATCATAGGGTGTTTACTGCAGTGTATTAGATAGGTACACAGGCAGATAAAAACTGTGGGTCACAAGCATTGAAGGGATATCTCCATATCAAAGGAACATGGTCTGGCATGGAGGCAGTCTTCACAGTAAATGCCCACTGTGTTGCGGTTTTGAACTCTCAGCCGGCGAGAGCCTTCAGCCAGACTCCAAGGCTTCCTTTCTTTCCTGCGCCCCCATGATTGTCCTCATCTTGCCATGCTGTCTGAGTGCAGCAAGAGCTGTGAGCCCAGCACAAGTGGGGCTGCAGACCTCCCCTGTCCCTGCAGATAGTCAGTGGGAGCTGCAATTCTCACTTGAAAGGAGAGACAGCCGCCCTAACTATTCCAGCCATGCCCTAGAGCACTACAGGTCTGATTCAGAGCCATTGGGGGTAGGGGGAGTCTCATACATGGTGTCTGATGTACTCTCTGCCTCACCTCTTCTGTGCACAGTTCCTGCCCTCAGGACTGTGTGTGTTGTTAACCAGGAAATGACTATAAGCCAGTTGTCTCTCATTTTTATCAGATATCTCAGGGGCGGGGGAAGCATAAAACCATACCACTGATATGTGCTGTCTGTGGGTCATAAAACTTCATCAAAGGTTGGATGAGAAGGAAAGGGGGTGACCAGGACAGCACCCCTGCAAGTTCCCAGGGGCTCTGTTCCTTCTTCCAAGGGCTTTGGAAAATGTCAATGTTACATCCTAGAAGCAACCTGGTGGATGATGAGCGCTGGGATGTGAAGTGTTAAACTCTCAGCAGAGTTCAATCAGCATCCTTGCCAGCTGGGAGGAAGAAAGAATAACCTTCCGAAGAACATGTTGCACGGGGCTAATAAAATAAGGATCAGCGCCTGCACACAACAGTTTGCCCATTAACGAAGTAAGCTTCCTGCGAGCAACCGATGTGTTTCTTGATTACTTAACCTTGTGGTACCCAGGTTTTAGGATTCCTAGGATCTTGCAAAGGTTGTAGAGGGAGGGAGCTTAGAAACCCATGTGTGGCTTAGAGTTTCATCCAGCACCCTTCTATCTATTCACAAAATGGCTTTGTTTCTTCTACACCTTTTTCAGTTACGCCTAGGGATGAGAGGACTCTGTCAATGTTAGAATCTAGTTTAGAAGTCAGATTTCTAGAATGAAGTTATTTATCCAGCAACAAAAAATGCCCACATAAATAAGCACAGATACTGGCCTTCAACAAAAAATGCCCACATAAATAAGCACAGATATTGGCCTTCTTGACCTCAAAGACATTTCTAAATGATCCCTTTGCTTTCGTGACTTCTTTCTAAGTGTATTTATTCTGTGTTGTGGGCCTGTTTCAGCAAATGCCCTTCAGCTTCGCTATTGAAAACACAGCATAGATGTAAGATTTACAGGATATGACCTGGTCTTGGAGAGCAAGCTGCTGGATTTGGGCTTGGATGTTTCAGGGCCTTGGAGACAGGCAGCCAAGTGAGAGCACCAAGGCCTGGTGACTCAGAGGCCACCAGGATAGAGACTGGTAGCTGACTGCAGGGTAAAAGGATTGGTACGGAGTAAGGACAGCTTCACATTTGCAAAGTGGGGAAGGAGTAGAGAAGATTCACCTTCAGTGGCTGATAAGCTGGGACTCCTGTCAAATGACGAAGAGACCAGGGGACAGAAGTTGAGCCTTTCTTGGGTCCTTCTGACCCAAGCCTTCATTAACATCAGCCTCCTCCGCTACCCTTACCACAGCTCAGTATCCAATAATTACTCTCAATATGGAGCCAACTGACTAGGAAAAATGGTAAAAAGATAAAATCAAGGAATAGAGTCCCCAGGAAAATCTATCTCATTGTGCTGGGGCAGGGGGATTGCCAAACAAAGGACCTCTTAGGTAGCCAATGTTGCCACACTATAGAGTTTAAGAACCACTTTTTAGAAAACAAATAGGAATCACTAGAGGTATTGTGGCACAAGCCTTAATCCCAGCACATGAGAGGCTGAAGCAGGAGGATTACCAGACTCAAGACCAACTCATCCAGGTGATTCTAGACTGTTCTTGGTTCAGTGTGAGACCCTCTCTTAAAACAAACAAGATTCCTAATGAGAATTTACAGATGCATGTCTTCCTTGACCATAACTTGCTCAGTACTTAGAAGACAGACAAGACAGTTTTTACCATGCCAAAGTAAGAATAATATAAACTTGGAGTCAGGGGTATACATGTAAAAGTAGGAGGGACTTACTATGATGTTTTTATTTTCCTCTGTGTCCGTGGCTAAGTTCCAGTTCTCAGACCCACATGTTAGAGTACTTAGCCAACACAAATGGCAACCCCTAGCCCATGACTTCCCTGGAACTTTCTCTGCCCTGTGGCACTGAATACTAGTCTCCATGGTGCCACTTCTAGTGCCAAAATAAAAACTGCCGCTTTTTTGGATGTGAAGTTCTTTGAGACAAAGAAATATATTCATTTAAGAATCTTCAGCCCAGAATCAGGTATAAAAGAGGCCTTCCACTGATGTTGGATGAATGAATGCATGTTCTGAAGTGAGAAGAAAGCGATTGTAGGAAGGGTTAAATACCCAGGAGTCCTCATGTGGAATGCCCATCCGCATGTGTTATTACGATGGTCAGAGTCAAAGCCTGGGCCCTGGCTGCCTGAACAAGCCAGGCTCCGCCATCCACACTCATTAGGCCAATTAAAGGCACAATCAACAGTGAAAAGCAGATTTATTCAATATGGCCACATTGGGAAGTGGAACAAAGAGGCCCAGTGACACCTTTCCAAGTCTGTCTTCGGGTCTTGGCAAAAAGCGTGCATAAATGCAGCTCCAGTCTCTGACCCTAACAGCCTCACAATACGTATTCATTGAGGAATTCCACTCAGAGGAGAAAGGAGAGGAAGGCTACCTACCTAGACCATCTGTGAAGTCAGACAATGGCTTCACAGGGAATGGCATTTAGAACCCCAAAAGCAAGTGGCTGTGTGGTCCAGGCATGGCCATCTTGTTCC
Source organism: Tokudaia tokunoshimensis (assembly GCA_036184795.1). Classification (NCBI taxonomy): domain Eukaryota; kingdom Metazoa; phylum Chordata; class Mammalia; order Rodentia; family Muridae; genus Tokudaia; species Tokudaia tokunoshimensis. The sequence continues at coordinate 18,719,873 of BTHU01000022.1, forward strand.
AGGAAAGAAGGGATTTGTGAATGCAGATAGAGGAGAAAACAAGGAGCCACACCTGTACCTGAGAGAGAGCGAGAGAGGTGGAGAGGAAGGTCCTGTTCGTCCATCAGCTAGGTAATGTGGCGCCTTGCAGTTGTGGTAACTGCAAAGTACAAAACCAAAGTACAGCCATATATCCTTCAAAGAATAAAACTCCCGATCGAGAACACACTTGAGCAGGTAGGGACTAAAGTGACCCCTGTCACCACTTCTATCTCACGTCTTCCCGAACCATGAGGCAGAAGGGTAACTCATGAGAGCGTGAAGCACACCCCAGCATTAGTTCTGTATTTAGAATGCAGAGAAACTATTTGCTTGGTTTTTAATTCGACAGCCTGATTACTTTAAGGTGTCCCCATGGAGACTGGCAATCAGACCCATTAATGTGAAATTTTAATAGACCGTCCGGGAACATTCCTCCCAAGAACATGTTGTCCGAGGAACCTGGCATCGCTCACTCTAAATGTCACCACACACCCACCAGAATCCCGAGGTCAACCAGAAGTACAATCCTTTAATGTGAAGATGACAGGATTGATAGCCACTGGTAACCTCTAACTAAGAATGCATCTGTAGTACTTTGTGGCCATGGGTACGTTTCCTTCCAGGGTCTCCAAAACACTTTCCAGCTATGAGGTCAGTCATATAACAAGCCTCAAAAAGCCTGGCCAGGGGACAGATGGGTTTCTTATCTGATACTGGTTACAGTTATCTCTGTTTAGCATATTGAGAAAACATCTTGAGGGCTCCACTCTAGCCAGGGTCTTGGGACTGAAATGAACCTCTGCCACAGGGTCCAGAGACTGGTGTTGACTAATCAGTGGGACCTTCTCTTTGAGCCAAAGAAAACCAACATCTGGGCAGGTTTTCATCTCCAGCAAAGATGTGTCACGTTGAAAAGATGTCTCCGAGTACCACAGGTCATAAGCAGTGCCATTTGTACTGGGAAAGCTCATGTCCAGACAAGCATTCCATGCATTCTTCCTGGGGTTAAGTCATAAAGCCACCGTAGTCATACTGCAAGAATAAAATGGGTACACATTTAATAAAGAGAAATGAGGGCTTTTTGGGTTTTTTGTTTGTTTGTTTTTTTCTGTGTGAGTCCCTGAGGAGGAAAAAAGCAACCTAGTCACCAACATAAAACACATGGTCCCACATGTGTGTAGCTTACCTTCCCTCTCATGGAGAATATAGATAATATAAATCACATAAACATATGTGTGCAATGTGTGCATGTATGTACGTGTGTATACTGTGCATACATGTTTTTTATTTGTGTATAGCTTGTTCCCCGTCCATGAAGAATATGTATATATTTTTTTAAAAACACAAAAATGGTTATGTGTATGCATATGTATGTATGTATACCTATTCCTATATATGTTATGTAACTCATTTTTTCCATCATGGAGAACGTATACAGCACACACATGCACACACATACACACATGCACACACATACACACACATATGCACACACATACACACATGCACACACACATACACACACATGCACACACATCCCTACATTTGGCCTTCCATATTCACTAGAGTTGTATCTATGGTCCCCGAATGGGTACTAAAACCCATGAAGGCTTCAATCCTTTATAAATAAATGACATGAAATTTACATATAACTTCCACACATCCAACCAACTCTGACTGGTCTGTATTACCTGCTCCAGTATATTGCAGCATGAATGGTCGTCACACTGTGCTGGAGAGGGAATAATGATAAGAAGGAACTTGTGCAGGGTTAGGGTAGGTCCCCTGAGGGATCTGTGCTTGACTGTATCTATAGATGTGCAGTCTATAGAAGTGAAGGGCACAGAGGCAGAGTGCTGGGCTAGTCTTCATTGCTCACTGTGACTGCTAATGTAAACTCAACAACTTAGATGTTCCTCTTTGGATTGGAAACACTTAGATCCAAAGTGTATAACTTCCTTTATATGCCCGCACACCTACAGCATTCTTAGGGGCAGAGGTGTGGAGTATCGGGCTCTGGTATATTTCAGGTGTTACAACAGTATGGACATACTTTCTGTCTGTGGTGAGGAAGGAGCAGAAATTCCTGGGTTGCTCTCTATAAATTGTAGATGTAGCTTTATCAGAACTGGCTACATTGCCGATCAAAGGAAGAAAAAAACCCTAGACTATGGGTCTTTAAAAACAATGAAATTAGCAAACAAACAAACACTATAAAAACAGATTACATAAAGTAAAAAACTGGGCTTGGCCTTCAGACTTCATCCTGGCTGGGCAGCTTTCTAGCCATGTGGCCTTGGACAGAGCACTTCCCCTTCCGGTCCTCATCTGTTGAATAAGAATAAGGAAATGCAACAGTAGTTACCAGAACTGAATGAGGTAAACCATCAAATTCTGTGGGCCTGGTGAAGGATTGCACAAGTGCCAAGTAATTTTTTTTTCCTTCAAAGATAGTATTTTTGTCAGCATTCTTGCAGGCACACACATTTCTGAGTCAGACCGATTTCAGTGGCAGATAATGAAGAGGATTCAGGAATAGATCAATTTGCCACGATCAGCACAGTGTGGCTCAATGGTATGTGTCTGAGCTATAGTCATGGTAAGTTGACCAGCATCATCATCATCATCATAATAATAATAATAATAACAAAATATGTTTATATGTTGATATTTATTATATATATTGTGTGTGTGTGTGTGTGTGTGTGTGTGTTGATTTCTCTGAAGTGACTTCTCTCAATGGGACAAATTTCAGCCAGCTATTATGACATCACCAACAAAGGTTTGGAAAAACATGCAGGTGCTACAGCAATACTAATTTTTGTGTGTGTGTGTGTGTGTGTGTGTGTGTGTGTGTGTGTGTGTGTATACCACTATACAAATTAATCTCCACTGAATAATAATTGTAAAAATAGAATAAAAATCAGGAATTGGTAAGCTATAATATTATTTAGTTAGAAATGTATCTAGCTTAGTTTTTGGTAATAGCTGTGTTTGCCTTTGAGTTGTGAATTTCACAGTGTTCTCACAGACCAATACAAGCCACCTTCAGTATGCCACGGTTTCTCTTTGGCACCATAAAAGCACAAGATCATACCATGGATCAACAAATTCAGGCCCACCCTTGAGAGCCAGCGTGGGAAACACAGTTCTGAATGGTTTTTTTATTCTGTGGATTTTGGATGAGCTATGTACTTGAGGTTTCACATTCTCCCCTGTATTTCTTTGGCTAACAAAATGATTACTGAAAAAAATGGTTCATGGAGCCAATTACTTAGAGCTTTATTTCATCTTTGGGAAAATCATGAAGCTATAGATAAAGCTGAATTTCTTAGGCTCATCCATTTTCTTTATTGGTCATTAGAAAACTCTATAAAATAATTCTTAAAAGAGAAGGTTTTCTTTTCTTTCTTTCTGAAAGGTCCGAGAGAAAATGGGGAACAAAGGATTGCCAAAGTAGACCATTCGTGATTCAGATACTGGGGAAAGGGACCTGCAGGTGGCCTGTGGCCACTTCCATAATCATAAATGATCTATGGGCTGTCTGGTCTCTGACAGCTCCATTTTGGCAACAGGGAATTTCAGAAAACAGAAAGCTGTTTAGGAACCCAGACCAAAACTAAGTAACAGGCAACCTTTATAATCAAAATTGTCAAAGGGTCCGAAAGCCAAGAAAAAAACGATTCTTCAGAGTTGGCTTAAGTCAAAGAAATGCCATGATATTGGGGCCGAGCAGAGGTTACGAGTTGAGGAGGGCAGGCTGCGAATTGCAGGAAAAGGGATGGTTCCCTGTTAGAATCCCACATTGCAAAGATATGGCACTGTTAAAGAGGTGTTTTAAGGCTGTTTTAAAACCCAGTCAATTTTTAGCAGTGTCTTAAGCCCATTCTGGTCATATATTGCGGATTAGGAAGAAGTATTTATAGATAAATAATTGTGAGGAATCTCATTTACAAATAAAATAATTCCTCATGATCCTGTCACTTTATCAATTATGTGTTGTTTTATATTGGAGGAATGGGTGGTCTTTTAGTTACCCTAAGAAAATAGTCTTCATAAAGAATGACAGTCAGTATGAGATTGGTTGTGAACTCTCTAAGATAAAATGTTTAAGATTTTGAAGGTCCTTGCAGGATGATGCTGGGGAGTGGTGACTTTGTGGGACATCATCCTAGCATCATGAGTCATCATCTTAGCACCAGAGTCATCATCTTAGCATCATTTGTCATCATGAGTTATCATCTTAGTATCATGAGTCATCATCTTAGCGCCATGAGTCATCATCTTAGCATCATGAGTCATCATGAGTCATCATCTTAGCATCATGAGTCATCATGAGTCATCATCTTAGCATCATGAGTCATCATCTTAGTATCATGAGTCATCATCTTAGCATCATTTGTCATCATGAGTCATCTTAGCATCATGAGTCATCATCTTAGCATCATGAGTCATCATCTTAGCATCATGAGTCATCATGAGTCATAATCTTAGCATCATGAGTCATCATCCTAGCATCATGGGACATCATCTATGCTGGTTAGGGTTTTTTTTTCAACTTGACACAAGCTAGGGTCATCTGCAAAGAGAAGAACCTTAATTGAGAAGATGCCTCTGTAAGATTAGTCTGTGGTCAAAACTGTAGAAAACTTTTTGATTAAAAATTGGTGGAGAACAGCCCACTGTAGGCAGTGCCACCCTTGGTCAGGTGGTTTTGAGGTATATAAAAAGCAAAGTGAGCAAGCCATGAAAGAGCAAGCCAGGATCTACAACCCTGTCAATGTTCAGCTCTTGTCTCCAGGTTTTGTCCTTGAACTCCAGTCTTGGCGTCCTCAATGATGAGCTTTAACCTGTGAGATACGAAAACCCTTTCCTCCCCAAGTTGGTTTTCGTCATGATGTTTATTACAGCAATAGAAAACAAACCAGAGCACTGTCCCAGCATGGTGGGACATCATAGAATAGCCTGTCAGCATCACTAGGGGAGCTGTCTACGCAGATTACTGGGCTCCATGCCCAAGTGTCTTAATCAGGTCTGGGATGAGTGCTGAAATATGTTGGCCAATTTCCATGTTAGCTCACATGCATCTGGTCCAAGGATCACACTGTGCAAACCATTAACTTAGACTTTATAGATAACGAGTGGGTTGAAAAATGGCCTATTCAACCAGGAAGCCTAAAATGATCACTAATACCATGACAGACCCAGGAATCTAAGGAGAAGGAAAAGTTAGGCCAGTTTAGAAATAATCTATGAGGGGAAGTCACTCAGGTCCCAAGTGCTACCAAGCTCGGTCTGAGGACAGGAAGGATTGTCTGGTTCACTGTGTGCATTTCAGCTCAGGTTCACAGAATGGTGGAGGGTCTGCTTCAGGGTCCGTGGGCCTTGTCAGGGAAGAGCCTGTTCTGCCTTGGTTTGTGACAGCCTTCCCCCATGCCATTTCTCAGCTGTCCATACTGAAATGTCTCTGACATTCCCATCTGGGAAGAAGGCAGCAATGTCACTGGTGACTGCTAGCTAATAATATTTCTACTGCCATCCAAGACCTCTGTTAGTATGCTCTTGGTCTCCTCTGGGAATAAATTTTCCTTCAGGATAGAGAGTATTCTCCTCCCAGCTCCATCCCTCTGCCCAGACCCTCCCACATTAAAGAGCAGTCACAGATCCTGGGAACAGTGAGGGCTTCAGTCATCCCTGCCCCATACCCCCCTGCCAAGTCTACAGAGTAAGCCTGGTTCATAGAGAACATTCATTTCCTTAACATTCCAGTGCCCTCCAAAGCTAACTTGCTTCCTGGAAACTTCTCTCCTCTAACAAGTGAAGGCTCTGGTAGAGTTTGAAAGACTGCAACAAACAGATTCCAGCCTTGTGGATCGCATCTACCCTTAGATTTCTCCTGTCACTGAGAAACATGCTCTTTTTAAAGAATGATTCCAAACCTAATTAAACAGAATCCCCTGAGGATATGGTTGGTTGTTGATGGTTGGTTGGTTGGTTGGTTGGTTGGTTTTTAAATACCAATTGCTATGCACTGGTCCAGAAAAATACAAATTCCATTGGAACTTGGGGCTATGTGAGAATATGTACTGTCTAAAATGTGACTCTGATGCATGGCCTTGCCCAAGAACAGCTGACAACTTCATAGTGACCAACTGGAATGGAGTCTTGGACTGGAGAAGACTTGGATGGAGTCTTGTGCTTCACGGAGAAGCATGTCGTTTAAAAAAAAATTGTAATCTGTAACTATAACAGCTTCAATCTGCATAGTGTTTGCTTGTTTTCAAATGACCTTTGTAATAATTATTTTCATCAAAACTTTCTTTCGAAGGGAGAGTCAGGACATTTATCAGAGGCAACATGTTGCCTCTTGGATGTATCTATTGGAACAGAGATTGGAACTACAGCCTGTCCCTCTTTGGGAGTCAGTTTCTTGTTAGTGTGACAAAATGCCTGAGACTATTAATGTAGAAGAAGTAAGCTTTGTCTGGGCTTATGGTTTTAGTCCATGATCATCTGGCTCTCTTGTTTTAGGCCCAAGGCAGTACAGGGCATGACCTTAGGAGGAGGCCTGATCATCTCAAGATGGTTGAGAGCTAATAGATGGGAAAGACCTGGAGTCCTGGTTCTCTCCTCAAGTACACACCCCAATATGTCATGCCTCTGAAGCATTCTCACAACAATGTCTTGGGGTCAGGACCAAGCATTCAACACATGAGTCTTTGGGGTCATTCAAGAAGCTTCCTGTCTAGTATAGTTTCCAATACTCCATTATTGGAGTGTGTGGGGAGGGGAGAGGGAGAGGGAGAGGGAGAGAAATTTTATTCCTCAACTCTGCCATCCTTTTCGATAATGAACAATCTCCCCACTGTGGATGAAGGCAAGAGTGGGGTCAGATAGTGAAATTGCTGGTGGGGCTGCGACGGGTCCCAGAGGTCTAACTGATGGAGTTCTAAGCTAGGCAGAAGGCCTGGGTACATGTGCTTCAGAGAGAGAACAGTTAGGGATTTTATACTAGTCTTATATTCCTAGCTTCCCGTCACGTATGGGAAAGCAGCTTAATCTATAAGAGAAAGTCCCTCCCTCCCTCCCTCCCTCCTTCCTCCCCTCTCTCTTTCCCTTCCTTTCTTGAACATACAAGATGGAATAGTGGGAAGCACACTAGACAGGAAGCTAAAGACAGGTCAGGAAGGAGACCTGGCAACAGATACCAAAGACAGCAACAAAAACACCATCGTCCAGAGGGAAGATCTCTCATTGCCAAACATGCTTGGGCAGGGAAGCAAGCTTGTGGTTGTGGGTCAAGGTGCTTAGGAGCGCCAGGTGTGGCTGGCTACTAATAGAAAGCCTAGAAGTCCCCACCAGGCAGACATGGCGTAGGTACTTTTCATCACCTCGAACAAGCCTTGCCTTCCTCATCTGTAAAGAGTTAGCAGGTTAATCCATATGCATGCCTTGCAGCAAGGAAATCTACCATTGGCAAATGAAGAAGGAAAAGGGCTGTGCCGAGGTAGTGCAGCGGGCATGGTGGGTTTCCAGGTGAGTGTGTACCCCGTCTTCAGCACCAAGTCTGTGTTAGCATGTCACTGCAAGTGACACCTGCTTGGGGCGGGAACAACTTGCACAGTTTGCTGCAGCAGTCTGAACCAGCCCATGAGCTTCGTGGCTGGTCTCACGGATTGCCAACACAGCTAACAATACCCATGTAGGCGTCAGGTTCCGGAATGTTCAGTTAATGGTTCCCATTGACCCGATTCTTGGCACCCCCCCCCTTTTCTTTTTTGTCATCGCTCTGGATGGAAAATGGACAGAAAGTGTGTGACACACTTGCTAGTTATCTGAGGTGTCTTTCCTGTTGTGAAAGGATTTCAGATGAGCTCAGACACCCAGACTGCTTCTGCCGCCCCCCCCCCCCGCCCCATTCACGAAGGAGTTTCACCAGTCTAATAAGAGACAAGAAAATTAAGGGCTCTCACAGTAGAAGGAAGTCAAGTGAGGTTGGGAAGGGAGTCTATATAAATGCAGCATGAAACGCCTGCCATTTACAGCTAGCTCCATCAGTCACTGCTGGAGCTGCATTATGTGGAAGCTGTCTGTCCACTTACTAAGGGATGCTGTTATCTTTGTCATGTAGAGAGGAAAGGAGAAGGGTGTGTGGCAGTTTGGTAAATAGACTTAGCATTGCCCAGGTGTCAAAGTAAGGTAGAAAAATCTCTTGTTCTAGCTAAAAACATTCATGAGGGTGAGCTGAGTCCAATCAGATACCCAGAGCTCACTGGAACAGGCAGTATCCTCTCATTTGCATTTGCATTTGCAACGATCTCTATAAAGGAGATGCAGATGCTGTTGGATGCAGATGATCTTGGGTTTGAAATTTTAACCCATGGGCTTGGAGAGATGAGCAGGACAACAGTTGCAAGCACTTGCAGTTCCCCCCAAAAGGCCTACACTTGGTTCCCAGCACCCTTGACATGAAGCTCACAGCTACCTGTCACTCGAGTTCTAGAGTTTAGATGCCCCCTTTACACCTCTGTGGGTATCCATGCACATCTACCACACACACACACACACACACACACACTCACACAAATAATTTTTAACACAGAAGATGTAACTCTGACATACTGGCATAAAATGTTAAAATGAGCTGCTGACAATCATGAGGTAATCTACTAGCTAGACTGTAATTCGAACCAACAACCACCCTAGGCCTCAGCTCTTCTGATTGTCATCGAATCCTGCTGCCTCTTTGGTATGGTCTATAAAAGTTTGAGCAAAAAGAAAAATCACTTGTGAAACTCCTAACTGTACCATACAGTTCCTTTCAATGATATTTATGCCAGCCACATTTAAGATCTTTAGTTTAAGCTGGCAATTTGCAAAGCACACTCTGCCTTGGCCTCTACGGATCTATATGGAAGTGATGTATGGACATTAGTGAGTACTGTTCAGAGGGACCATTGCTTCTCAGTTGTTTGCAGGTATTTCATGTGTGTATGTATGTGTGTGTGTGTGTGCGCGCGCGCGTGTGCGCACATACACGTACCCAAAGGTATCTACGTAATATAAAGGGCAATCTTGGTGTCACTTCTCATATCTCTTCCACCTTTTGTTTGAGATAGGATTACTCATTAGACTGAAACTCCACCCAGTGAGCTAGGCTAGCTAACCAGGAAACTCCAGGAATCCTCCTGGCTCCACCTATCTTGCCACAGATAGAATTAAAGATGCGTGTTACCATGTTTAGCTTTTTATTGGGTTCTGTGTATCCAAACTCATGCCCTCATGTTTGTAAGGCAAGCTCTTTACTGACTGAGCTAACTCCTTAGTCCTTCGTGTATTTTTAGGTGAAGAAATATTCTCGACACGGTTCTGTATTTTGGGAGCAGAGATCCTGGCAAGAAGGTAGCCACATACATTTTGGGACCCATGCACTGTGCCAACTAAAAGAATGTTTCTGGGGCCTGCAAGAGGAGGCATCCCACCAAGACTCTTATGAGTATGAGACTCTACTAGTGGTTCAGGTTATGTTCAGACCTTCTGAGTCTTCATGTGCCTAGTATCTTGCAGGCTTTAGGTATTACCCACCACGTAAACCAATATCATTGCTTACTGATCATGTCCATTGATTTAGGGTCAGAAGATCCTGGGTTCACATCTCCACTCTTCCTCTTAAGGGAATTGGTGTGACCAGATGCTTGTTTTCCTCTCTGGCTGAGTTTCCTCCTCCAACTGTCAAAAATAAGTCTTCCTGTGCTTCTTGTGGTTAAAATCTAATCTTGCATTAGATAGACATTGCACATGACATGAGGGCATCAGTAAATTGTGCTTATTGGCATCATTGTGAACATTCACAGACAGAAGACCTTTAAGAGAGAATTCCAATAAGCTGGGTTCGATATTTGATGCAGAGAAGAGAACTAAGTACAGAAGGACCTAGAATTGTGCCATCTGGTCCAGTGAATGTCTTGTTAAACTTCCTATCTTTCATAATGCAGCAGACAGAATGGCCCCCGGCTACGAATTATTCTCTTATGCTTTGTTTTCTGGGGTGTGTGTGTGTGTGTGTGTTTGTGTGTTTTGACACAGGATCTCATGCTCCCCATGTGTCCCAGAATGATCTTGAGTTTCTTATCCTCCTGCCTCCACCTCCTGAATGTGCCACCTTGGCAGATAGATGAATGCGGTGCTGGGGTTTGAACCCAAATGCTTCACGCCTGCCTGCTAGGCAAGCACTCCATCAGTGCTACATCCCCAGCCCTCCTTATCTCTCTTATGTAAACGTTCCGAGGCTGACAGCTCAGCCTGATCTGCGAGGAAATGTTCAAGTTCTCAACATAACTGTGCTAACAGTCTTGTGCCTTTGCAAGTACATTCGACTCTTCTCAGCCCCCCCCAACCCCCACCCCACCCCACCCCACCCCGTCCCCAGCTCCCATTTTTCATGGTTAACGGGCTGTCACCATTATCTAGCCATCTCTAAATAGCAGCAAGTGCAGTGTGCAGACCTCGATGTAGATAGCATTGGAAGCAGCTGACACATTGTCACCACAGTAGGGGCAAAACGGCAATGCTGAGTGACTGATGGGACCTTGTAGAGCAACCTGCCCTCAATTAGTTTTGCATGAATTTTCAGAATTGTGTCTTCTTTGCAGGCTGTGATACTGCAGGCTGTCGTGCCCGAACATGGGTACTCTAGGTGAGCATTGCTGCCTTGGATTTTCAGAATGCTGGGCATGTGTCTCACTGCCTAGGTCTTTATCTTCTTGGGGATCCATGGTCTCAAAGGTGAAGCAAAGGACAGAGACTCCAACCCAAAGGAGCTGGAGTGATTGGTGGTGTTAATCAGACGGATGCCCCACAGCCCCGTATCAGGACGGAAACTGTTTGAGATTAGCACATCATCAGGAAAATGCTTGTACTTATCTTACTCCGTGAATAACAGCAGTACACTAGGGAGCCAAACCTGGAATCAGATGACGTTGATACGTTGTCAGATGGAGAGTTATTTTTGAGTGTCTCTGTTGCCACATCAGCTAGAACGTACTGGTTCCCTACAGGGTATAGGCATGACAGAATAGCTCCAGTCTCAACTGGACAATTCTTAACTCTGTCCTGGAGGCATATTGGGAAGGGAAAGCACTGAGTTAGAGACTAACTGTCTGTCCTGGGCCTGTGGAGATGGCTCAGCTAGTAAAGTATTTTCAAAATTCAGATCCCCAGCTCCTATGTAAAGGCCAGGCATGGTGCACATCCATCAATGGTGCACATGCATAATCCCACTGCTAGGGAAGTAGAGATAGGAGGCCAATGACTAGAGATGACTAGCTAGCCTGAATGGCGAGCTCCAGGCTCAACGTGAAAGTGTCTCAGAAAATGAAGTGGAGAAGTGATTGAGGAAAACCCCTGATGTGTTCACACATGTTGACCTTAGGTGTTCATGCACACACACACATGCACACTCATGTGCATACATGTACCATCCCTGTGCAAACACATGTGTGCACACATACACAAAAAGGAAGACTGGAGGGAGGAAGGGAGAACAGGGAAGGAGAGGGATGAGAAGAGACTAAAGAATGGGTCCTGGTGTTTCAGCATCCCTTTGATGCATGTCCCAACCAAGATAGGTGCCCATATCCTGCTCCCTCCTGAACCTGCATTCACTCACTTTGTAGCTCTGATGTGTCCAGTGTGATCTCCAGCCTGTTCACCATCCTTAGTCCCCGAAACTGGGTCTCATACTAGATGAATACATCGAAGCAAACCTCCTGATTTCCATCCTTTCTCCTCCCTGTGAACTCAACCACCTTCTAAACGAGGACATGGCCCTATTTAACCCCTCAGAGTCTCCTGGCCTTCAAGATACATCTTGGGTGGAAGGGGCCTCTACTTAACCCACTTCCTTCCCTTCTTTGTACCATGTCTGTACTTCCTTAAGTGTGGCACGTCCCCTTCTGTGCCTCCACATGCCTCCCCATAATCTCCATCCTCTATCTGGAGCTATTTTCTTCCTGGTTTCATATAGCAGTTCCTGTGTGTGTTTCAAATGCAATATGGCTGTCGCCTTCCGGGAGCCGACCTTGACTTTCTCCATGTGGTTCCGATGAGCCAGACTGTGATTCCCACCCATAAAACTCTCGGATTCTCCGTCTCCTCTCTTCGTATCTTTGCACACTGGTAACTGTCTGTCAGATCTGTTTGATGCCTCTTGTATATATCAGGCAAAGCACTAGAAGCTTACTCATCAAATGGCCGGACTCTTAACGATAAAAGTGAGAATGGGTATAAAGGGATGCCGCACACTGAAGTCTGTCATCTGCACCACTCCCTCAGGCCACGTCTCATGGTTACACCACCCCAAAGTGGGCCAGATAGTATTTTCGGAGAACTCTGTGTTCAGCTTTGTAATCCTAATTACTCCTTGTTGCCCCCACCCCCGCCATGGACTCATATGTGAACAATCAAAGAGAGAGAGAGAGAGTATTTTTGGAAATGTTGACACGGGTGTATAGAGAACTCCAGAAAAGACAGATGTAGTAGAAGCAGCATAGTTGCAGCTTTCTGTAAGCAAAAGGGTCTGGATTTTGCTATCCAACTGGCATAGCAAAAGAATCATTGTGCAAATTCAACCAGATGTCTAAAAGCCTTCGGCCTACCTGAGCATTCAGAAAAGTACTCAAGTGTCCCATGCCTGTCCAGCTCCCCAATAAACAGCAGGTTGGGAGTGTGCCCTGGCTGCTTGTGAGATAGCAGAAAAAATGCAGATAAACAGATTGATGTGGTGATCCATTCTGGAAGAGGGGTAGCCTAGAATGGTGGGGCATGGTCCGTCTGCTTTATAGCTTGCCTAGGGGATTATTCAGTTTAAGTGAGCAGTCACAACAGATAAAGAGGGGGATTGGAATTCCATGGTTGTCATGGTATCATAACTACCTTCCAGGCCATCCCTTCACAGGACAGTGACATCGTGTTACTACAATAGCTTTCCAGGGCTGCCGTGTCAAATACCCAAACACAAGTGGCTTAAACAGCAGAACCTGTCTCACCATTCTGGAAGCCAGGAGTCAGAGATCGCCATGTTGGTAGGGCCAAGCTCCTCCTGAAGATGTTAGGGAAGGATGCACACCAGCCTTCTCTCCTAGCTTCTGGACGTTTCTAGGCTTGCAGCACCATCATTTTGGCTCACATGCTGTTTGCATAGCATGCATCTATGTGTAGATTTCTCCTTTTCATAAGGATGCGAGACGCATTGGATTAGGGCCACACCCTTCTGCATCAGCATCTCAGCGCCTCATCTTAACTGATTGTATCTGCAATAACTCCACTTCCTAATAAGCTCACACTGGACAGCTCCAGAGGGTAATATGACTACATCCACATTTGGAAGCATGCATGAATCATGACCATTCTGGGAGGTGACCATGTGCCTATTAGCTGTGCATTCAGCCAGCGACCTATCTGGAGAGATGACTTCAGGTAACAAGGCCCTTAGAGGATGTGATGTAATCTCATACTCCCCCGGGAGCTATTTATGGCCCACAAGCCTGTGAACATTTGAATGTGCTCGAGCAGAAAAGACAATGAGCCAGACAGACTTCTCCGCCCACTTAGGTGCACTCTTGAGGTTCAGCCGCCCCTTCCTCCAGCTCCAACTGATGTGATATGTGAGGTGGGCCTGGCGCTTTCAGGTGGAGGAGCCTCTCCAAAACATCACGTGGGTGTCAGTTCCTTCGTGAGTCCCTAAATGAGTCCAAGCCCAGAAGCCCACGACGATATTAGATCATAGATAATCAGTCTTCCAAGATCCTGGGAACCCAAATGCATACAGCATTGTGATAGTTAAGGATTACTAAACTTGGATCTCGCTACTCTGCACAGCCTAGAGTAGACACTATGCAAAACCTTATGAACAGGAGCTGGAGAGATGGCTCAGTGGTTGAGAGCACTCGTCACTCTTGCAGAAGACTGAGGTTCAATTCTCAGTATTACTCTGGTCTCAGGGGATTCAGTGTTCTCCTCTGGCTTCTGAGAGCACCAGGCATACATGTGGTACACATATGTACATGTAGGTAAAACATTCATACATGTAAAATAAATAATTTTTTTCTAATTTGTGAACAAATAACAGTGCGTTCCCCAAGCAGGGTTTTCAGATCCCTCCCCTTCTCTTGGGTTCTCTTCTAGAAGAAGAGACTTGCCTGGTTTCTGGTGTTTTATCCATGCAGAGTAGATCACAGTTGGTTGGCAGGCATTGACCGTACCTGTGTTATGTTATAGACTTTCCTTTGAAGAAGATCCCATAGTCAACCCAGTGCCTGCTCAGGGGAGGTAGAAGCCTTCTACACCTACTTACTTTCATCATTACGGCTGTGCAAAAAAAAAAAAAAACCAAAAAAGATAGAAATGGGCAAGCCTGGAGCAAAGGAAGCTGAGACCAGCTACCCCACAGCATGAACTTCATTAGGAGAGAAAACCTTGTAGTCATTAAGGATAGAGGGGGGCATGGTTGGAGCTTCAGCTGTGAGAGCATTGCAAATATTTGAGACTATTGGGAAGCCAGCTTAAAGAGAAAGAGTACAAAAGAGAAGGGGATCTGAACAGGCACTAAAGAGTCTCTTCAGAGAGAGCCTCTAACCTTCTAACATTTTCCCAGGTGTTGGGGGAGCCCGGCTGTGACTCAAACCCACCCAGTTTGGAGGTCAGAGTTGCTTGCTCAGTGCGGCAAAGGTGAGGGAGAAGAGTGTTTATACATCCCTAGTGCAGCCTCAGAATGCAGAGACCAGAGTGGCAGGAGAGACGTAGCCTGATTGTGGGGTGAGAGATGTCAACTGGAGTCTGTGAGAAAGTAGCCCCCACTTCTCATCTCACGCTGCCTTTTCTCGCTTCTTATTGTGCCTGTGCCAAGGATAACACGATTGGAGGCGTCCCTGCACCCTGGTGGGAAAAGTTGGGTACTGCCTTCTCTTTCCTTCATCCTGCTTCTCACTGCTTTATTTACACAGAACTCTCTAGCTTGCCCTGGGTTGTAACAACCTCTGCATGTATCTGACAGGACATGACTCTCCGTTGGGTTTCACTCGTTTCCCGTTACCCTGTGCAGAACCTGGCTTGTGATTACTCGGTATTTGGTAAACGGTTGTTGAATGACTGAATGAGGTCCTGCTTTCTTCTTTATTAACACCGTTCTTAAAGTGTCCTAGAGGATGCAAATAACTAAACTGATGTCATTATAAAAGAATTTATTTAGTAAGCATAGAAGAGCCTCCCCCACCACCACCACCACCTTGATATAACGGAAAGAGCACCCTTGACAGACTCAGTAGATTCCAGCCCCAGTTCAGATTCGCAGGCTGCATGTTTTGTGACCGAGACTTACCTTCCCTGATCTGAGCTTCAGTTTAATAACCGGAAAAGAGGCCTTTTGCTTATCTCAGAGAATTGCTGGAGGAAGTATCACGGGGTGACAGACGTGAAGGTGCCGTGAGAGGGTGTTGTATAAAGCGCGGGTGTTGCTATAGCACAAGCTGGTGTCTGAAACAGTATCAGTCGGTGGGTGGAATGGACTGGAGACATCATTTGTTTCTGAGCAAGTGTCAGGTGCTGGGCAAGTAGGCGTTTTCAGGACACAGAGACTGGCCTGAGCTTTGCAGAACTGAGGCCATCTTAGACAGGCAGAGGGAGGGGGTGCAGCCTGAATAGCTTAGCATCTGAGAGCAAGGAACGGGTGTGTTGGAAGGTCAAAGAAGGGTCCTATTGCTTTTAGAGGAAGCTTGAGGGACCTGCAATCATTCTGCATATCATGGAGTAGGCAGAGGGCATTTAAACTCATAAAACTGAGCTAGATTGCCAGTCGCGTTCTATACGTATGGTGTATACATATGTTCTGTACAGTGATTGTTCTGTTCTAATCCTGCAAGACTCAAGACACAGGGAGTCGCTTGCTCTTCTCTGGACATCCTTCATGCTCGTACCCCTGTTACTGCTTTGTACACACTCTTTACTGTGGATCAGAATGCTCCATTGGTACCTGCTCATCTTTCGAAAGTCAGCCCCACTGTGGATTTCTTTGTGCTGGACTATCCCCCACAGCGGTGTCCTTCCTTTGCCTGATCCTAAATACACACACACACACACACACACACACACACACACGCACGCACGCACGCACGCACGCACGCACGCACGCACATATTCTGCTCTTAGATCTCTCCCTGTATAGTGTGATGGTTCTACTGGCATCTCGGTCTCCTAGAAACTATGGGCTCCAGCCTGCTCAGCCTTGCCCCTATAGATTCTGCAATATTGTGTATAACTTATTCTGTATGTATGCTCAGTGACTAAGGGGACGGAGGAAGGAAGGGTAAACCTCTCTGAAAACTCGGCATTCTTGACACAGAAAAGCTGGCCCATCTCTTTGCCAGTAGGAAGAGCAGTTTCTGAATCACTACCAGGAACCATGCAGACAGTATGGTGAACATTGAAGTCCCATGACCCATCAGGAGCCAGTCTTGAGACCTTAGAAGGGATAGCCTATTTAATCCAGGGGAACTGTTTCAAGCTCCTCTCTCTGACTTAGTTTTAGCTTCCAATGGCATCTTAGTCCATTTGTGGGATGATAATGAAATATTGTAGGCCAAGTAGCTTAAAAATAATAGAAATGTATATCCCATGGTAGTCTAAGATAGAGGCAGCAAAAGATTTGATGTCTAACGAGGTCCAGTCCTGGCTCCTAGATGCCACCCCCTTGCTTTCTTCACATGGTAGGAGGGAGGACAGCACTCCACAGGGCCACTTTTATCTGGGAACTGATCCCATTTCTCTGCTGTCCGCTTCCATGGTCTAACCACCTCCCAGTGCTATAATGTTGGGGGTTAAAACTGGAGCAGAAGGGCGGGAGAGATGGCTCGGCGGTTAAGAGCACTGACTGTTCTCCCGAAGGTCCTGAGTTCAAATCCCAGCAACCACATGGTGGCTCACAACCATCTGTAATGGAATCTGACGCCCTCTTCTGGTGTGTCTGAAGACAGTTACAGTGTACTCACATATAGAACTGGAGCAGAGGTAGAGTTTAGAATGTAGAAGACAGAGGTAATGGCGGGATGCTGTCTACGAACAGAAATGGTAAATTATAGTGTGGGGGTTTAAATGAAGTATGACCCCCATAGGCTCAAGTATTTGAATACTTGGTCCCCAGTTGGTGCTACTGTTTGAAGAGGTTTAAGAGGCGTGGCCTTGCTGAAGGAAGTACATCACTGGGGGTAAGCCTTAGAAGGGATGAGAGTTTCAAGCTTCTTAGCACTTCCAATGCACTATCTCTGCTTTGTGTGTTTGGTAGAGGTGTGATCTCTCAGCTTCCTGCTCCTTCCAGTGTGCTTGTCTCCCGCTGTCCCGCTGTCCCGCTGTCCAGCTGTCCTGCCTTCCCACTGTGCTGGAGTCTTATCCCTCTGGAATCTTAAACCATAAGTTGCTTCTGGGGCCATAGGACACAGTGTTTTGCCACACACAGCAACAGAAAAGTAACTAAATACATAGGATTTGACTTGACACTTTTTTTCCCCTTAAAGCTACAGGGAAACTGAAAATTCGTAGATGCTGCTGTTTTAATTGATTGGTTGGTTGATTAGTTGTTTTTGTTGTTCTTACATGTTATTCATCTTGAGACAGCGTTTTGCTATGTAGTTCTGGCTGGCCTTGGAACTTGCTAGGTAGACCAGGCTAGCCCCAACCTTGTAGAGCTCCATGTGCCTTTGCCTCCATAGTGCTGAGGTTAAAGGTGTGTACGACCAGCCCAGCTCAGTGGAAGAGTTTTCAAATAAGCTCCCTGCACCATCCTGACTAATTTTTGAGACTTGTCTCTCACAAATAGCAACAGGTCTCTTCACACACAAACTTCCTTGAGTTCCTTGAGTATTTATAAGTGAACAGTTCCAAACTGGGATAATTTGGACACCAAAATGTTTAGCTGGGTACCAAGACTTTTTTTAAGGGCCCACACAACTTTTCAACTATCCAAGATTCCAGGAGGGGGCACGTAAATTATGTGCTTGAGACATTTATTTTTGTGTTCTAAGTTCTTAGAAAGAGAAACTATTTTAAAAGGTGATAATTTTTTAATTAAAAGGTGACTCTGGGGCTGACACGTTATCCTTTTGCCTTTGAGAAAATGAGTGTTAGTGCAGCCTGTCTCTGTGATCTTATACGCCTGTCCACACCTCCACATCTGCCCAGCCTCATCACCATCACCTTGTGCTTGTAGTCGTTGCTTGGTGTAAGCTACCGGCCAGCAAAATTAGTTAAAAAGAAATTAACACAGGTTCAGCAGTTCAGTCACTGCAACAGTTACTCGGGAGGCTTAGGCAGGAAGATTCCAAGTTCGAGGTCAGCCTGGGCTACCTAGTAAGTTCAGGTCTAGCCAGGGATATGCGGCAAGGCTGTTTTTATTATTATTATTATTATTATTATTATTATTGTTATGATGATGATGATTAAAAAGGGACAAGAAAAATCAAACAAACCAACTCCAAATCTGATTGATACCAAGATCTTTTAGGTATAAATCTGTGGACGCACACCATGGTCCTAATACAACCCCTACATACCCCAAATGAGTGTCTCTTTTCCCTTCAGATATACCATAGGCACAAAGAAAGAACTTAACCCAGAATTCCCTGGGCTCTGGTTTGGTGCAGAGTATAATTTTCCCCTCTTTGGCCCCACAGCCAAACGTTATCAAAAGACTTTTTTTTTTCCTAATGAAGCATGAAAATTGATTGTATCTTGCCAGGAGGTTTCTTCCTAAGTCCTGAGATATTAAAGATTTTATGAGAACCCCGTGAAGAATATCTTCTTGAATCATTTACATTTTCCCCTTTTGTGGGCTTATGTAACCATGCAGAAAATCTAAGAATAAGTGAGCTATTAGTGTGCCGTGTGCTCCCCTGCAGGCAACCAGGCTGTGGAGGTGGGAAACATTAGTGCCAGGGGTTGTTCTTATCGTGAAGGGGGCACAGATTTCTGAAGGAAGGCCCCAGGGAACATCTGTAGCTAATTGAACATCTAATCAATTATTATTGGGCTTCCCCCTCCTTCCTGTCTGCATTCAACTGTCTCATTTCTGTGGCAACAGGCTGGTAGAGTGGCCCTGAGCCTTGCACCTGAAATGTCTCTTCCAGTACAAATAGTTGAGACTATTTGGATTCTCAAAGCATTTTTTTTGGCAGATACAGACAACTCAGTTGTGGGTCATAGAGAATTCTGATGTTGCTTGCATAGAAGAGCAGTGGGTAGCATTGTCATCAGTGAATTAGCACAGCTCCCATTTAGAAATGACAGGAAGTTAGTCCAGAGTTCTTCCCACCCCAGCATGTGGTTACAAGTTCAGCTCACATTCCCAGAAACTTGCATGATGGTCAAGGATAGAGAAAGGGGGATGGGCTCTTTGGATCTCCCTGATTTTCATAATTAGGGGTCAAGGGTCACAATGGTGAGCTTGGGAGGTGTATTAGTATCTGTGGGAGATCCAGAAATTGCAGAGCAGATGACAGCTGTTTCCTCAGACACATTTCTCCTGAAAATATTTACCAATCACTCTGCATACCATAGCTGTAAATATTAATGTGTAACGGTTTTGTGTTTAGGGAAAAGGAAGATAGAGGAGAAAGAAGGTAGGAAGGGATGGAGGAAGATAAGGAGAAGGGGATAGTGGAAGGGAAGGAGGGTGGAAGGGACTTGCCTGTTTAAAAGGTGACTTTGTCATAGACATAGCTTGGTGTTCTGATTTAGAGTAAAATGTCGCCCATAGGCTCCTGTGTTGGAACATGTGATTCCCCAGCAGGTGGCGCTGTTTTGAAAGATTATGGAACACTTAGCAGAGAGAACCTTCTGGAGGAAATTGTCCCCTTGGGGAAGCCCTTGAGGTTTTATAGCCTGGCCTGGTTTGGTGTCTGCTCCCCACTTATTTATTTTATGTATGTATTATGCATTGTGTATATATGTCTATCTCTATGCCCAGGTGTGTAAGTACCAAGGCACATGGGTGAGTTAACACAGGAAAATTCTCAGGAGTTGGCTCTCTCCTGCCACCTTGTGGGACCCAGGGAAGCAGCTCACTTTGTCAGGCCTGTGAACAATCTCTCCAGCTGAGTCATAGCTTATGCTGCTTAAGGCTTCTGACTGCAGAAGCAACAAGCTTTGGCACAGGGATGGACTAGGTGTCCCCTCGAACTATGGACGGCAACGAATCCATCCTTGGGTTTCTGTTGTCTGAGGTTTTGTCTCAGCAGTAAGAAAGGTAGTTGATTCTGCCTAGCAATGACACAGTCCTTCTGACCCCGCCCCTGGCAATGCCATGCTCTCCTTCCCCTTTCTCCTGGGTGTTCTCCCTTTAAGGTGCCAATTAGAGCCTGAGCTCAGCTAGGCTCTGTGTGACAGAGAGAGGCAGGAAACGTTGACTCTATCCACCAGCTCCCTCTCAAAGTCTCTCCTCTCAAAGTCCCAGCCTGTATATGTGTGTGAGTGGGCGTCTTCACTCTGTCAGCCCAAGCTGAGTTCTAAAGACAAGTTAGCAGGGATCAGCTGCTGCAGCAAGGTAGGTCAGAACAATTCTTTTTTTTTTTCTCTGCTGCAAAATTAGATGTTGTCAGGGGTTCAGGTTGACCCCCATACCCTGTGCTCATCCTTGGAAAACTACCAGAAAGCACACAGGCTACACTGTAGGGACTCTGTGTCCCCGCCTCCCCCCGAGATGCTTCTGTTCTTTTAGCATTCCCTTGTCAGTAGCATCACCATCACAGTTAAGTACTGGTGTTTCCTCCTTACATCCTAGGTACCAGCTTCCCTTGTCAGTAGCATCACCATCACAGTTAACTTACATCCTAGGTACCAGCTTCCCTTGTCAGTAGCATCACCATCACAGTTAAGGCTGGTGTTTCTTCCTTACATCCTAGGTACCAGCTTAGCTCCATGTCAGAGAGAGCTGAGAGCTGCTGGTCCTGGGGGTACACACTTACCTTGCAAAGCCCTCTGGCCCCACAGGTGTCCTTTCAACAGTATGGCACGAGGTGGCCATGGCATGGCGGGTATATCGCCATTTCCACCTTTGGAGACATTTCCTCTCTAATTGATGCTCTCTTGGACCAGAGCTATTCTGTTAAGGTCCAGAGGTGCTCATTAACACAGACGTCAGATTGCGTGGGAGATGTGGCTTATCGTTATGAATCTAAGACGGAGCTCTGAGGAACTTGTTATGGAGGGCATTTATAGATTGTTAAATTAAAGGATTAGTGTTATACTAAACCATTTTCAGGTTAATCAGTTGTGGGAAACCAGATCTGATGTTTAAGCAGACTTGAACTATGGCTTTAGAGTTAGAATAAAAAGTTACTAAGCTGCTTTTATTTCTAATAAACCATCTAGCTTGCTAATTGAGCATATCCTACAATTTTACACTTAACTAAATATGGTCTTGTTCCCTCATTTTCTTTTAATGTATGAGCCAAACTGGATATCCTTTTTAAATGGGGATATATGTATATTATTTATATATTAAATATATTAAACATATTATATATTTTAAGTAAGAATATATATTAAGCACACATATACACACACACATGTGTATATATATGGTTTTCTTTCAGGGAATAATAACGTATTTATTTGAGAAAGGTTTCACATTATAACCCTCACTAGCTTGACTCATTATGTAGCCCAGACATGCTTCCAGTTCTAGGCAATCCCCCTGCCTCTGATCCCTAAGTGTTGGAATCACAGACAAGTGCCGTCATACCTGGCCTCTTTTCTGTTTGTCTGTAGGCATGTTGACGGATGTATGTACATATATTTATACATGTTCAGGTACATGTGCATGTGGAGACTGGAGACTAGCCTTGGCTGCTGTTCCTTGGGTGAGTTTCACCTTGTTTTTGGAGACAGGCTCTCTCACTGGCCTAGAGTTCGTCAAGTAAGTTAGTGTGACTGCTCTGCCTCTCAGTGCTGGGACTGCGAGTGTGGACCACTGTGTGCTGCCTTTGTATGTGTGTTCTATTGGCCCCTAAAGCTTGCATTACAAGCACTTTATCAACTGGGCTGTCTCCCCAGCATATATATATATTATATATATATATTTTTTTTTAACAAAGTCCGATTCTGTAATTTGGCCGTAAACTCAAAGCAATGCTCCTGCTTCAGCCTCCTAAATGTTAGAATTATGACCTTGGGTCTCCACATCCAGCTTTAATATAATTTTTTTCTGCTCCTAAACAAAAGCTTCTACTAAAATTCCAAATAGACATGGCAGAGGCCAGCGTATTTGTCTATGGAGTGGTTTCTTCCTTTTCAGAAGGTGGTACACACGTGATGGTGTGCTCAATGCTAAGGATGTTTCATGTAACACATCTACTTTCGATACATCCATAGAATATGGTGATCTATAGCCAATGTGTTATTAGCAATAGGAAAAGTGCTATAAGATTCATGCAGATGTAGAAAGATGTAGTCAAGAAGACTAATCCAGGTGTGATGCCGTTGCCTGGTAAAGATGTGGCCACAGAACTGCTCCTGGGTTGTCCTCCATTCCCTCGCCAAGAAGCATCAGCGGGCGGGACTGATCAAAAGACCCATTATCATTTATCTCCAATTGCCGGCAAGTCATTGCCTTTTAGCCAGACACATTAACACGTGCCTGGAGCAGTTAGAATATTCAACGAGCAAAGATTCCATATGTGGGGAAACTAAGATAGAGACCAGAAATGCTCAGTCGTTTGTAAAGGAGTGTCAAAGCACACCGCATCATCATACTGAAGGATACAAAAAACAATCACAGACTCCTGGGGACAGAATGACCCAGCTTGAGAGTTACTCAGGCTACAGTGCCCATCAGTGTCCTTACCCTCCTAACGTAAGAATTATCTAATCCACAAGGCCCAGGGTCCCTCCCCACTGGAGCCTCTTGCTCAGACTCATGTCCCCAGCTGCGTAGCAGCCCTACCTACATACATTGCTGTTTCTTTAAAACATCTTTATTACTCATGATATAGAAGAAGTATATAGTATAAAAGCAAGTTCACCAGGATAACTTATGCTATCCAGGCTGGCCAGTCCAACAATGGCTGTCTACACTCTGGAGAAGCTGAGAAGTCTGAATCTGTTTTGTCTTTGAGCCTAGCTGCCCGGGCAGTTTCTAGAGCCTCTGTCACTGAAAAACATAGAAGCTTCTTGAAGAGTCTCTAGTCTTCAGTCCGCATTTGAAGGCCAAGAAGCTGGATTCTGGCATCGGTAAATGGTGGTAGCCAGGTCTGCAGCAACAGCAGGATAGAAGCTCTTAGCAGGCAGGAGTGAAGGCAGAT
Organism: Tokudaia tokunoshimensis; assembly: GCA_036184795.1. Classification (NCBI taxonomy): domain Eukaryota; kingdom Metazoa; phylum Chordata; class Mammalia; order Rodentia; family Muridae; genus Tokudaia; species Tokudaia tokunoshimensis. The sequence continues at coordinate 18,743,239 of BTHU01000022.1, forward strand.
AGGGAAGTAAACAGCACCTCTCCCTGACTTCTGCATATCTGTGCAGCCCTGGAAGGTAGCATTCGGTCTGAGAAGTGGATCTTCTCTGCCTTCTCGGTGCTGGGATAACATCGGCACCACCCTAAAGACCTACCCAGATGCTTATTAGTTAATAGACCCAATCAAGTTGGACAGTCAAGGTTATCCATCACAATGTCTGGCTCAGTGTACCAGCATAAAGGTGTCAGTGGATTAAACACCTGAAGCCTCACATTTCTGAAATGGCCACTATTGACAGCTGTTTGTATATGGAGTCCACTTTATTAGGCTGAGTGTGCAAAGGGACCCCATGGACCATCACTGTACTTCAGGCCTGGAGACCTTCACTTGGTTGAGAGTTTTCCTTCTAACTCATGCATCTGTTGTCTTCCTCCTCTTTCCCTTTTGCATTTCTTGATCTTTCCTCAATAAGCCAATTAAAAGAGCCAAGCTAACAGTGAAAAGCAGAAAAAGATGTATCCAATTGGAGAGAGGGACAAAGAGATTCCGTAACTATTCCCCCATCATGCCACATTCTTCGGAATCCTGACACGATGGTAGGGTTTAAATAGAGACCTAGAGGTAGTATTACTAAACAGTCAACCCTCACATGGTCCCCTACCCACCATGGCCTCAGCCCTAGACTGTCCTACAAGGTCAATCTCTCCTGCGAGGTCATCTGATGAGTTTTAAGTCTTTCTCTGAGAGACAAGTATCTCCTTCAGCTGCCCCCTTGCCTTCAGCCATTTCGTCTCTCCTGTGGGAGGTGCCCTGGGACATTCTAATTCCTTGGAGGTCCGTTCCTGGGGGAGAGGGCACAAGTGTCTCTTAAGTGTTTGTTCGAGACAGGCTAGTTACAACCTCCTGGGCATAGACTCCTACTTAGAATTCATTTAGCTGCTTCCTGTTTCCAATTCCATCTGCTTTTATAAATGAGGAGTGCTCTGAACAATATGTATCAACAATATTCTATGGAGACATCTGCTTGGATCCTCACGTTTGCTCTCAACTTCATCGACTAATCACTGTATGACTGCGATTTTATAATAGCACAAGGTCCAACAGAGAAAGACCTCAAAGAAGTGAACAAATTCCTTTCTATTTAGACACTTGGGACTCACTTAAATTAAAAACTTATTAGCATGGTTCGGCTACTGTTTTATATTCCTTAGGAGGAGACTAGCATTTTAATCCTGTGTTCTGCTTACCTGGACAGCTGATATGGGACTCATTCTATTTCAAAGCCTATGAAGTCCCTTATATCCTTATATGATGTGTAGCATATTATCACTCACATGCAGGAGGAGAGCATGGTCTGATTACAGACCTTAGGAGGGCCGGGGACACAGCTCAACCAGTAGAGCACTTGCCTAGCAATGCACAAAGCTTTGAGTTCCATCCCCAGCCATGCATGAAACCTGACAGGGTGACAGGCACCTGTAATCCCAGCAGTCAACAGGAGCACAAGGTCAAGGACCAGCCAGGATGACAGGAAGACCCTATCCCAAAAGAGAACTGAAAACCACAAACGAAACAACATGACTACCCTGTTTTTGATGTCCTGTATTAGCTCCTATGGGGCGCCTATAGGTTTTTGAACAGATACTCATCTTTAATTAACAAAAAATATTTGCGTGCAGTTGGGTATTTTTAAAGCAATTAGGATGTTCCTTCCTGTAAGTAAATTAAATGCTATTCTTAGAGTATGGGCTACACCATTCATTTGCCTTGCAAAAAAAAAAGTTCTCTCTAGGTGCTGCAAAAGCAAATGGAGCCGGCTCTGCTAGAATTCATTGCATTTCCCTAATTTCTGAGGCGTTTAGTATGAGTATAGGCTCTCTGCCTAGACGAGTGGGGATCCTGTTGGCCCCACCAGCACACCCCAGGACCTGGCTTGTGCTTTGACTTTTTTAATTGCTTAGCTCAATCAGTATTTGGCAACTCAGGAAGGTTTAGTTCTGTCGATTTATATGCCAATGTTGTTGTTATATGCCAACACTATTTTGCATTTGACAGTTAAAACTGACTTCTAACATTTTATGCAGTTTTCTTGTATTCATCTTTTGTCTAAATGTTTTTTTTAAGTTGAGAGTCAGAGATACGGCTGACTCGCCAGTAAGCCTCGCTATGTCAGTTCAGGTCCCTGACTTCATAGCATCAGTGCGTGAAGGATACGCACATCTGTGACTTCAGCACCAGGTGTTTCGAGTAGGGGCATGAAGACAAATAAAGCTCTGAAGCTCATTGGGCAGACAGCTAGAAAAAAATCGATGAGCTCCAGGTTCTGTGAGAGACTCTGTATCAAATAATAGACAGATGGACAGATAGATAGATAGATAGATAGATAGATAGATAGATAGATAGATGATAGATAGATAGATGATAGATAGATAGATAGATAGATAGATAGATAGATGATAGATAGATAGATAGATGATAGATAGATAGATAGATAGATAGATAGATGATAGATAGATAGATGATAGATAGATAGATAGATAGATAGATAGATAGATAGATAGATGATAGATGATAGATAGATAGATAGATAGATAGATAGATAGATAGATGATAGATAGATAGATAGATGATAGATGATAGATAGATAGATAGATAGATAGATAGATAGATGGAAAGATAGATGATAGATAGATAGATGATAGATAGATAGATAGATAGATAGATAGATAGATAGATAGATGGAAAGATAGATGATAGATAGATAGATAGATAGATAGATAGATAGATAGATGATAGATGATAGATAGATAGATAGATAGATAGATAGATAGATAGATAGATAGATGATAGATAGATAGATGATAGATAGATAGATAGATAGATAGATAGATAGATAGATAGATGATAGATAGATAGATGATAGATAGATAGATAGATAGATAGATAGATAGATAGATAGATAGATAGATAGATAGAGTTGATGGCAATCCAGAAAGACATTTGAGGTCAACTCTACCCTCTGGACATCTATATATAATAGACAGAAACACCAACAAATAGACCACTAGACTACACACATAGGATCTGTCTTAACAATCAAATTATGATACAATGTTAGCATAAAGTAAAAATGAAAATTATCCATTCAAACTAATTCCAACATTTAGTTATGTAAGTATATGTGAGCCTTAAAAGAAAAAATAGTTTACATGTCAGATTAATATGGTTCATTTTAAATCCATATATGTGTACATAGATATTATAAAATATATAGTGAGTAAATCTGGCTTGTGAGGCATAAATAAAACTAAATATGAGTTATGTATAACTATAAGATCTAGAGATTATGATCAGTATGTTTCCAAATATAAATGTCTGAGTGTATTTTTGTGTATGTGCAGGTGTGTGTGTGTGTGTGTGTGTGTTTTAGGTGGGGTGTATGTGGAGTCCAAAGGTTAACCTCAGGAGCCACCCACTTCATATTTTGGGATGGGAGTCTCTCATTAGGAGCTAGGTCTTGCTAGTTCATTTGGATGACCATGGAACTCCAGGGATCCACCTATCATGATGTGTGTGTATAGACACACACACACACACACACACACACACACACACACAGAGGGATTACAAGCACTCACCACCATACCCAGCTATGGGCTCTGGGGGTCAAGCTCAGGTCTTGATGATTGAATGGCTAGAACTTTATCAAATGAGCCCACATTTTGTAGTAGGTATGGCCTACATCCTAGCCCTGGCAATAGAAAAACAAGGTTTACCTTTGTGCTACAATGTTACTTTGTCAGAAAATTCTGACTCTGGGGAGAAAGTCATTTCTTCTCTTATCCTCTGCCCTCCTTGCTTCACACCCATCAGCCTCTTCATTACATGACTCAGGGTCTCGATGTGTTTCTTCTTCATCCTTGAGACTGTGAAAAGCCGATGGGGAAACAATTGTAGTTACTTCTCTTGTCCGCTAATGGACCATTTGGATCTTGAATGATTAACCTAGAAAAGAACTCATAGTAGGACACAGTTCTGAAATATATCCTGGGTCCCATGTGAGAAGTGAAGCCCACTGCCCCAGAAGCCAAGACTATGTCTCTTCTGGGCTCTATCTAGCCCCTGGGGGTGTACCACTGAACTAAAAGCAGTTTCCTCTTTTGTCTTATGATATACAGTACCCCCAGCATGAGGAGTTACAAGGTGAATATCAGAGTTGACATTTGTTTTTGTAGCTCAGGCCAACCCTGATCTCACTGTGTAGCTAAGAATAAGCTTAGATTTCTGATCTTCCTGCCTGCACTTCCCAAATGCCAGCATTACAGGTGCAGGCTACCATACTGGGTTTATATGGTGCTGAGGTTAGAGCCCAGGGCTTTGCCTATGTGAGCCTAGAACTTTACCAGCTGAGCTACATCCCCACCCCAATAGCTGCAGTTATAACAGGTGATCATTTTTCCTTCTCTCAACATTCCCAGGGCATAGACACAGCATCCTTTGTGGGCATTGAGACAACACATTTCTCAGGACAGACATTTCAAGTCAAGGTGTCCAACTGAAAGGAACAAGAGAAGGGGGACATGTCTTGAAGGGAAGCTAGCATTTAAACATGTGGTAGGTGTTGTCAAAGATTCTTGGAGGCAGGGTCAGGGAGTATTAAAGAGGCAGACCTTTCTGTGTCCTACTGTGGTCTTTAAACATGAATGTGTGCTTACCAGGAGCCAAGAGGGAAAGAGAGGGTTATGTAGATGCTAGAAGTCAACCCTGTTCATGGACAATCTCCAAATGAAGGAAACAGCTCACCCGGTATGAAACTAATCACTCTACAGCTCCATATCTCAGCCCTTTTATTTAAAAATTGCTTGGCTTCCAAACTTCTGAGGCCTAACATCCAGAGGAAAAGAACCACCGGTGTACATTAGTTCTGTTCGTTTGGTGGGTAAAAGTGCAATTACTTGCCGGAGGGGGGGTGGGGTGGGACAGGTACCTGTCCCTCCATTGTCATGATCATTAAGAAAAGCAAAAAATGGAGGAGCTTTAGAAAACAAGGTTGGTGAGCTGGGGACACAGCTGAATTGGCAGAATACTTACCCGATGCACACCGTGTTCGGGGTTCAATCCCCAGCAAGCAGGAATCAGGAGCTCAAAATCATCAATAGCACAAGAAGTTTAAAACCAGCGTGGGCTATAAGAAACCCTGTCTTGAACAGAGGAAAGCACAAAGGACAAGACGGGTATCTTTGTGGGACTGGGTTAGCATTCTATCTTAGAATAGACCGAAGAGTATCTTTGAGTGACTGGGCTAGCATTCTATCTTAGAATAGATAGAAGAGTGCTTAGAGAGCATCAGCCCGTGGTCACTTGGCCCCGTTGCTTTGGGCCCATGGTGAAGCAGCCTGTAAATGTAGAGATTATATTATACACCAAACCTGCTTGTGGCAGTCAGGAAGAAAGAGGGACTGGGATCCAGATTGTTCCTTTTAGGACATGCCTCTAAAACCTGACTTCCTCCTGTCGGGTTCTACCCTCTAAACCTTGTCACACTGTCCAATTATGTTATCAGCTCAGGGGAGGAAGTCTCAACACGTGAGGTAGGGGGACATTTACTACCTCAACCTTGTTGTGGTAAAGGCAGGCAAAGCTCCCAGCTGCTGAATGGCTGTAGGTGATTTGTGGGAAGGAAGATGGAGAGGTTCCAGGGAGAGAAAGCTAATTTACATGTCCCCATTAATTAGATTTAATAAGTGTGTTGTCAGCTCACTCATTTTCATCGGTTTCTAGGGTGTTTGGGAACTCACAGAAGCATCTCAGAGTGAGTTTGATCGCTACAGTGTTCTGTTTATCTCATATACATACTAAAGTAAAGACCCCTTTGAACGTCGCAACACCAAATCACTGCCCAAATTTTGAAAAAAAAAAATCTCTATTTAGCACTTCCTAAAACATCAGTGCAAATTAATAGCACTTCATAGATTTATATACTAAGATTGCAGACAAAGCCATGTGAAAGCTAATGAACTTCACGGGAAAGACATTTTTCTCATCTATTCATTACCTTTTTTTTATTATTATCTAATAGCTTATTCCTTGAATATGTGTGACTTGGGATTAGATGTGCCAATTGGAAGACCTTAGAGGTTCAGAAATTCACAGATGAGAAATACCAAACTGCATTCATTTAGCAGGTATTGAAAGGCATGAATAGAGCCTCTACCATCTACTGTGAGAAGGAGATTAAGCAGAAGAATAATTAATTTGCCAACACTGCTTCTGGGATTGAGACATTATCAAAGTTGATCTTTATTCGTTAGTATCCTTATCTGTAAAAATGAAGTGTTTGGGGCTTTTAAGGTCAGACAGTAACATACATTTGGGGTCTACTCAGTTCCATGTTACAAAAAAGAAGGATTTGGAAAGAGGGAGGGGGCTACATAAGGATTTCAAGGCTAGCCTGAGATACATAAGACCATCCTTCTCCATCTCCCTTTTGCTTTGCCTTCCCTCCCTCTGGTGTTTGGTGTGTGTGTGTGTGTGTGTGTGTGTGTGTGTGTGTGTGTGTGTGTGCGCGCGCGCGCGCGCGCACGCGCACCTATGTACCTATAGAGGTCAGAAGTCAACCTTGGCAATCCACCTGTTTTTTTAAATGTTTCAGACAGCACCTCTCACTAGCTTGGGGCTCACTAAGTAGGCTACAATGATTGGCCAACAAACCCTAGGGATCCATCTGCCTTTGGGATTACCAATATGCACCAAAGTTGGTTGGTTGGCTGGCTGGCTGGTTGGTTGGTTGGTTTGTTGGATTATTGGTTAGTTGGCTGACTGGCTGGTGGTTGGTTAGTTGTTTGGTTTGTTGGTTGATTTAATGTGGATCCTCAGGATCAAACTCTGGTCCTTGTGCTTCCAAGGCAAGCACATGACCCACCAACCTTTCTCCTCAGCATTTTGTGCTTCTGCTTTTTGTTTAAACGTATGATTATATTTTCAGGCCTAGATTAGAGGTCTCAGGTTGATCTTATGCATGTGTAAGAAGCAGTCGTTATTGCAAAGTGTAAAGATTTTCATCTAGTGACTCCACTGCAGTTTCTAGCTGCTAGCCCCTCCTCCCCTCCTCACTGGAGCAGTATAAATGGCACCTGACCCTGCATTCCCACTGTATGATAGGGCATGTATGCTTTTAATTTATGTGTACCTACTAAAGCTTCCTTGGGGTCTGTGTGTTAAACCACAGGGCTCTCTCTGTTAGGACAAACATAGTCAGGGAATGTTACAAACCTTTAACCTGGGCTCTGTATGAGATTGTTTTGATTAACAAAGAGGACAAAAGAATCACACATTTGTACATTTTTAAGGCCCCCAGCTTAGTATCTAATTAAAACAAGGATTTCTCTGTTATGAGCCAACATCTCCTGTAGGATTATTTGTGAATATTACACACAGGCTTGCAGGAGGTTTATGTGTTTTTGTTTCATATGTATATCATTTTTAGTGTCTCTGAGATTCTTGAGCAATGGACAAAACCCACAAGTCCCTTTTGTTTCATTTTAACTTCATGCCTGTTCTTTGTTACAGCTAAGGGGCCAGCTGATAGGCCAGCAAAACTAAGGTTGAGCTGGAAAGTGGGTCCAGAATTAAAATGGTGTTTGCGGCGTGATATGCCGTCTCCTAGGAAACAGCCTGCATCCAGCTCACCTCCAGGAGTTCAAGTGGTCAGGAAGGCACTGATGGTATTACAGCTGTCACTTTTAACAGGCGGCCATGTCCGGAAAGCTTGCCATCTCTGTCCCTTTTCCATATATCAGAAGACCTTTTCCGTAATAAAACGTAGACATCTGAGATTGCTTCTCTAAATTTCACTGTGGGTCTGACCAAGATTGAGCTACAAATATAAATGAAATCGCTGAGCTGAACTGAGGTCAGAATAAGTTGAAACACAGGAGATAAAAGAAGAGTAAACAGAAAAGAAGATGCCATGTCAGTATGTGGGAGGAAACAGAGTCTCTAAATAGATCTATCACATTCAAGTACATCAATAAATGCAACTGGTATATAGTGGTACTTGCAGATAGTTCTATGTAAATGAGCAGTAGTGTGCCCCTAAAGCTGGGAAGGGAAGGAAAGGGTTTGGGTTGAAAACCAAGGCACTGCAGACTGCTTCCCTTTATCCTAGCTAAACATTCTATCTAAACAATTTTCAGTTGACTTCAAAGCACACCAGCACACTAAGTATACTAGCAACATGGTAGCCCCTAGAGACTGAGCCAGGAAGATTCCCTCAAGCCCTAGTATTTGAGATCTGCTTGGGCAACCCAGCCAGATCTCCTTTCAAAATGAAGTCCCATTATTATTGCCTTCATCTCCTTCTGCTAACAGCTCTAGCTAAGGCCTAGGGTCACATCAGCCCCTATAATATCAGCCTTATATGCACCACCACCCTGCTGGGAAGACAAGAGCAAACATACCTCACCCAGGATGATCAGTGTGTTCCTGTCCCTGCGTAGACCTGATAGAGGTAGACCAGCAGACCAAATTCTGCTTCAGGCTCCTACTAACCAAATGTTGAGCCTAACACAAAACCTTTGTCGAATAATCAGAATGAATGGATCACTTTTAGTTCAATAAAATGGGATTAAGTCTACTTGTATTACTTTATTATATTAATATATTAATAAACAGTGTGGCATCTATCTGTATGCTATGCCTTTCTATTGTAATAACCCAGGTCCCTCGCTAGACAAATACTCTTAGCATTGAGCTACATCCCCAGCTTCTATCTCAGTGGTTCTCAACCTGTGACTCAAGACCCCTTTTGGGGGTGGAATGACCCTTTCACAGGGGTTGCCTAAGACCACTGAAAAACACAGTATTTATACTATGATGTATAACAGTAGTAAGATTACAATTATGAAATAGCAACAAAATAATTTTATGGTCGAGGATCACCACCACATGAGGAACTGTATTAAAGGGTGGCAGCATTAGGAGGGTTGAGGACCACAGGTCTGCTTATTCGTTTGTTGGTTTGTTTTTGTTATTATGTATCTTTGTCTAGGCTGGAACTCAAAATCCTCCTGCCTCAGCCCCCTGAGTTCTGGAAATGCCGACACGTACCACCCTGTCCTCTATCAAGGCCTTATTATTCTTCCTTGATGAAAATGTCTAAAATTTTGATATGAAGTCACTTTAGCAATGGTGCCCCATACTTAGTCAAATTAGACAACTCAGCTTGGGGACTTAGTTTAAATAAAGTGTTCTGGATGCTAAGTTCTGGCCTCAGTTTCAATCATTTCCCAAATGTTAATATTTAGCAAAACTAAAATGCAATAAGCAGAGAAGACTGAAGATGTGGCTTAGTGATCGAACATCTTCCTAACATATGTAAGGTCCTAGGTTCCCTCCCTAGCACTGCAGAGAGAGAGAAAGATGGGGGGAGGAGAGAAAGACAGATACAGAGAGATGGGAAGGCAGGATGTGGCGCCGTGTGCCTGTAATCCCAGCATTCAAAAGGCTGAGACAGTAGGATCTCTAGTACAAAGCAAGCATTTGCTCCATGGTGAGCCCCTATCTCAAAATAAACTATAAAATTAAGAACTCCGTTGTGGGAGCTGCTCCTCAAGCACCCTTCAGGGTCTACCTTTCATGGACTTCAGCAAGCACACTTAGGGCACCAGACCCTTGTAAGCCCCAAGCCTGGAAGCTAAAAGCAGGCCCCTGTTCTCAGCATCCTTACTTTCAGAGCTGCAGAGTGAGGTTGCCCTGAGGCACTTCCTGCTCAACTGACAATCTCAAGTCTGGAGGGCTCGCCTTCTGAGACACTTAACAAAGATTTCTCTCTGGGTCAGGTGACCATTCCAGCAAGTTCACAGATAAAAACTTACCACTCTCTACACCCAGTTGTGATCCAGAGTTCATAAACTCCTCCTGAATCCCACCTATCATACCTAAGTCATTCACAGTGCACAAGTCTAAAATGGATAGACTGTTTGAGGGGAACGAAAGGGGATAAATTTGAAGGATGCATTAGAAACCTGCTGGCCATAAATGGTGAAGGTAGAAGCCGGGCTGCCTCTGTATCCTCTACTTCAAAACTCCCAGAGGGAGCTCATCGATGTAGTTAGATCAGGCCAAAGAGATCGATTCGTGTTAAAGAGCATCAGCTCCATTTATTTAGACTGTGGCCCCAGTCCCACCTCACACTTTATTTACTCTTAGCACAACCTTGAATCGATCTCTCCTTTCGTGTGGCAATCCTTCCACAGAGCAGACAGCAGAAAGCCCCAGTGAGCAAATGCTAGACACCGAGTAGTTATTGTAAGACACCGTAGAACATTGTGGAAGTTATTTGTAGAATAAATATTCCATGTGCACCTCCCAAGTATGGCCTTGGGGCTAAAGTGAAGGGAGACCTAGCTGGTGTCCAGCAAAGAGCGTTAAGATTCTGTCTTCTGAGTGTGGTTTGTAAACAGCCAGCATCTCATTAGCATCCTTTGCTCCAAGGAATCTCTTCTAGGAGTGAAACCGAATGGATGAAGAGGTGGGAGAAGTAGGCAGAAGGGATGGAAAGCAAGGAAGTAAGTACCAAGAGGAAGAGTTTTGTCCCATATTTGTGTCTGTGGGTCATCTGGTTTAATCTGGTAACATAATGGCAGCCAGCCAGAATACTTACTGGAATGATGCTGTTGAACATCTGGAAGAAGTGTAAGCCAATTATAAACCTTTTCTTATTTTTGATAGATCATCTTGGATATCTCTGTCGCTGTTGCAAAAAAAAGCGAACTCACACAAATGAGATGCGCACGTAAAACAGCTAGGCTGTACACATTTCTTAGACAGTTGCTAGCTGTGTTTCCTACTGTTGGCCTATAACATGCTGGCTGCATTTGGGGGGCGGGGTCAGCCAGCAATGGTTTAGGAGAGAGTGGATGGCAGATTGAATCATGCAACTATATCACAATAAGTACTGTCATTTAAGTCTGGATGTGAACTGGGCCCTAAATCTATATGAAGGGAGAGCCTTCTGTAGTACAAGTAAGAGGAACATTTTCACATTATGCTCTGACAGAAAAAAAAAATGATCTGCAGATTTAGCTTGGCCCGATCGACTTCAAAAGTGTTTCTTGGCCCTACACGACCTCCCATCTATCTACAGAGCTGGCAGCAGCATCTCCATGGTGCCTCCAGCATGCAGAACCATGGTAACGTGTCTCCTTTGTTTTACAGTGGAGGGAGCGAGTGGGTGATAAAAGGACAGAGGATGCAGTGATGCTGGTGGTAGCAGTGGTCACAGGGGTGAAGGAGATGCAGGGAAGAGAAGGGAATGTGTGTGTGAAGACTCTGGTGTCCAGCTGCTGTCCTGCCATCTGGGTCACTTCCCAGTATTCTCCTGCTCTAAAACGGGGAGCATAGCTCCTTTACTTCTGTCCCAAATTTGGAATGAACTGTTTGCTTTAGGGGCAGGAAGCTCTAGGTGTTTGCAACTGATTCCATGATGCTGAGCACTGAGAACCATCTTCCCAGGAGAAGAGCCAAGCACCCCATTTCTCCTTCATCACAGAATGGGTAATATGAAGGGGAGGTAGGCCTGGTCTCTCCATTGCAGATTTTTGCTGTGAGTTGGGCTTTGGCAATGATGTAGACCCTCTGGTGTGCTAAGACACCATGGTGCAGTCTTGCCTAGCCAACTAGGAAAATGAAGTCCATTTGTATACCAGACCAGGCAGTTCTGGTGAGAGGCCCTATGGGATGTCCTAGATCATTGGGTGGGGAGCCATCCATGTGCCAAGTCTTTATGCCATGTGTCATCTTATGACTCTGCTTCATAGTACAGCCTCGAGACAGTAAGACATTGGCCACTAATGATGCCTGAGACTCCAGGAACACAAACCTTGCACGACTAACAGCCTTCACTCAAGGTTGCCCTCACTCAAGATTTCTGTCACCAAACAAATCAAATATAGTGACTCATGGACTGCATTCGAACAAGTTAATTGAACTGTGGGTCTGACATTAAGAAACTATGGGAACATGGAAGATCTTTAGGAAGAGAGATGACAGTACACAGTTATGGGCCTAAGATTTATTACCAAATATTTTTAAACATGCAAGCGTAATTAAGAGACAGTTTATTTATACTGCAACCGCATTCTTCCCTCTGATTTGTTTAGACAAGCTTTAGGGGCAAGTTACATGCTGAGCATATAATCTACATTTAGTTCCAGAGTTCTTGCCCTTAAGGCAATCCATCAACTACTTCCCCGGGACTCTAGGGAGGGAGGAGAAAAGGCATAGGTTTTTAAAAAGTGGGTGTGTATGCACAAAGCATGTTTGTTTTAAGAAAGATCACAAATGCTGTATCAATAATTAGCCATGTGCAGGAACCAAAATAACGAATGCCAAATGGTACAGGATCCTTTCTGAATCCTGTTTCAAAACACAATGTGAATGAAACATGAAGTTCTATCCTTCCCCCACAACCCCACGCCACTCTGTTCCTCCTGGATTTATGATAGTCAAATGCCTCTCAGTAGGAACGCCTATTTAAACCATCCGCCTAATTCAGATTCTTCTTGCCTTTATAATACTTCAGGCCTTCGAATAGTCTGGTATTTGTTCTTAGAATATAGTATGTGCAGTTGCAGGAAGACCCTGGGGTTGTGTGAGGAAAAATGGAGATAGGGCTGAAAGTGATTTGTCTATGTATACATGTGTGTCCACATCCATATTCATGCATATGCATGTGTGTCGACATGCATGTGTATATGTCTACTGGATCTCTTCATATGTGAAATTCCTGAATCATATTGCCTTTATCCATTGGCGTCTGCAGGAGATTGTCTCCCTGCCCCATACCAGGCTATAACAATATAACTTAAGTTCCTTGTATAAAACACTGTGTTTTTTTTTTCATGCAATCTAACCTATTAATGTGCTTCCCATGTTTCTTATAGTACCTGTATATGACTTACAATACCTGAACATAATAAAGGCCGTATTAGAACTTTTTACTTGTATTGTGTAGGGAACAGTGGCAGGCAATCCTGTACATGTTCATACATGTGCATTTTTAATAGGAAACATTCTGGGATCCAAGAAGACAGCTCAGAAAAGTGCTTGTAATGCAAATATGATAACTTGAGTTTAATCTCTAGAGCTCACAATTAAAAAAAATGTTTAACAGGATGGCATATATTTGTAATCCCAACATTGGGAAAAGCAGGGACATGTGGACCCCTGGGACTCCCAAGCCAGCCAGCCTAGCCTACCTAGCCAGTGAGAGACCTTGTCTCAGAACAAAGTAAAAAGCAGATGGTACCAGAGGAACAATACCTAAGATTTTCCTCTGACATCAATGTACATGTACATACATGTATGTTTGGACCTGCATGTGCACGTACATTCGTGAACATGGGTATGTGCCCACACAGAGATATTTTGGTGATGGGTTACATCTAAGGATTCAAAAGAGGGGCAACTATACTATTAACAATTTGCATGGCCTTCTGGGATTCCTTTTCTCACCAAGTGTGTTGCCATTAGAGAAATCGATATTGGCTAAAGTGCTTTCCTCAAATGAACCGTAGGTTTAACAACCAGCTGCAGAGGAGTTTAATTGGCTTAGATTGAGACATAGTCCTGTTCCCCTGGCCCCTGAGGAACTTGCATAAAGCCTGTATGCTTCTCCCAGCCTCTGTGTGAGGATGCGGGAGGCTCCTCAATGTCATCTCAGGCAGGGTATTTCCAAATGTTGAATATGTAACGAGAGTACATTATTTCCTGTCGACATGTGCAAATGTAAGATGAGACATCAATGATACACATGTTCACATTGAGTACAGAGAATGGAAAACACATCTAAGATACCATCAGACCCCCTCTTTCCCAGCAGGACTTATGGAACTGTCCTCCTGTGTCTTCGCGGCCAGACAGCTCAATCCAGTGATCAGCAGTGACCATTCTGGCCCTGGAATCTCACAGACGTCATGCAGGGGAGATTGGGAACTGCCTGTCTAGTAAGGTTCCATCTTAATTAGTGTTTTCCTCAGTTTCCCAGCTTTATGTAATATAGCTGAGAAATGTTTACATCACTTTTCCTGTCCTAACCAAAGCGATGTGAGGGATGTGTGCTGCTTATTTGCTGCCTTTCATAGATGTCTCCTAGCCTCAGTTTCCCTCCTGGGCCCAGGGCTGCTTTCTGTGGAATGAGCCCCTCTCCTCTTCTTCATCTCCCAGACAAAAGTGCTGACATTAGTTTTACTGAAAGCTTCACGAAACTGAACAATTTCAGCTGGAGAGATGGCTAAGCTCATGCACAACAAGTGCATTCAATCCCGAGGACATGGCGGGGTAGAAAGGAAACACTGACTCGCAAAAGTTATCCTCTGATCTCTACATGTACCTGTGACATGCATGCATGCATATATATATATATATATATATATATATATATTACCTACTTACATACATATACACATACATATATATATATTACCCATACATATGTAAGTAAATAAATATATGTATGTTTTAAATTAACAAAAACAATATCTCTACATTCTTATCTGTGTGGAGGCTGGGGGACAACCCTAAGTCTTGTCTTTCAGGAAATGTCCACATTGTGGCTGACTAGGCTAGACTGGTGGGCCAGAGAGCCCCGAGAATTCTCTTACTGGTGCTAGGATTATAAGGGAGAACTACTATCCCTGATTGGTTGGTTGGTTGGTTGGTTGGTTGGTAGTTGGTTGGTAGGTGGGTTAGTTTTCATGCAAATTCTGGAGATCTAAACTTGGTTCTCATGTTTGTGTAGCAAGCACTTGACCAACTGAGCCATCCTCCCAGACCCCTGAAGTCCTAAACATCATCGGCACCTCTTTCTCAGAATCACATCCTTTCCATTTTATTCATCTAGTATAGCTGAATTCTCCTCGTCATTCCTATAGGGATGCTTCAATGCCTTTGGCTACCCCAGCTTAATTAGGCCATTCCCTTGGCCTGGCTAGTTCTCTCTACCTTTCATCCCCATTCATTGTCACTGCCTGATTCTCAACTCCCCAGAAGCTGATTTGCCTGTAGCCTTCCTCTGCACAGAACATAGAATGAAACCCGGGGGTGGGGGGGTGAGAAAAGAGTGAGTCTGGACCTGATGACTCATTTACTGAAAACACTTCCAAGCTGCAGGCCCTTTTCAATAAACATCATCTCTCTGGACTTCAGTCTTATCTATAGGATGCTTGGTTTTTATAAATGGAATAACTATAAATAAAGCTGAAACTCTGTAGGATTTGCATAAATCCCGAAGAGATTTAGGTTTCTTCATATTGGCTTGAAATGAGTATTTCAGAATGCTGAGACAGTTACCAACTCCAGCTACTCCTGCAGAGGACCTGGGTTCAATTCCTAGCACCCAAGGGGTAGCTCACAACTGCATGTAACTCCAGTTCCATGGGATGAGATGCCTTCTTTTGACCTCTGTGTGAAGTTGTACTGACAAGGTACACATACATATCCTTGTGTATACACACACATACTATAGAATAATAAACAAATCAGTCTCTAAATAATGGTACATGCCTGTAATCTCAGCACTTTGGAGGTGGAGGCAGAAGAATCAGGAATTAAAGAACAGCCTCAGATACATAATGAGTTTGAGGACAATCATACTAGAGAGGAAAGGGCCAAAAATGGCTGATGAAAAATAGAAAGAATGGGGTGCTCATACCAATTTCGACTTTATGTTCTTTCCTACTGTCATTCAAATCCTGTCATCTTCCTGTGAAATGTGTATGCATATATACATATACATATATATACACATATATAATTCCATGATCCTTGTTTTTGTTGACGTCTCCAAGAGTTCTTTTTATTTTATTTTTTAAAAATTACAATCGAAATGTGGTCTGCTCAAGACTTCTGTCGCCAAATATGTCTGACAGATGCCTAGATTTAAAGATTAGCTTCCTATCTTGAGTCACCACTAGGAGAGAAACCTAACTCAATGGAAGTTTGCAAGCAGTTAGAATTCTGGGATTTAAAACATCAGATATTGGAGCTCAGTGTTTTAAGAACACTTCCTGCCCTTGCAGAAGGCAAGTTTCAGTTCCCAGGACTCACAAAATGACTCCAATTCCAGGGCATCTGACACTCTCTTCTGACCTCATGTACCATGTATAAAGGTGGTATACATATATACCTTCGGGCAAAATAATCATACAGACAAAAATCAAAAAATAAAATAAAATGTTAAATAATCCAAAGAAGTCTCCAGAATGAGATGTGTCCCCCAAGAATGCCAGGCCATTGTCCTGGTGTAGTCTTATCTTTTATGGGGTTCCTTGAGTCTCAGGATTGATTATACTTTTCTTGGCGGATCACAGGAAGAACAGAGAGACTGCCATTTAATCTACTTTTCCTCAAGGATTTTTTTTTAAATACTGTAGGGGAAATACTGATAATCTAGTGATTATCTGGGCCTTGACTGTAGGTTCTGAAATTTTTCTTCATGAATGGGCAGAATCCATTACTAGTCCCAGGACAAAACCAATGGCAATGAACTTGTGCTCAGAAATAAGTACAGCAACCCTGTCTGTTTCTCCTGTGCTTTGAAACTCAGTGTGAGAGAGCAACGGACTCATTTTCCCAATTTGAGCCAAGCGAGGTCAGGAAAATGTTCCCTTTGAGCCTTCTAAGCCATGGAGTGGGCTGGGAACAAGCAGTCACCCATGGCCAGCATTTAGTCACCAAGGCTTCTCTCTGAACCATGTCCATCCATGTTTTGCATAGTATGGGCAGGAAGGAAGAAATCACTTGTGGAACTGGACCATGTGACTTCAGAGACAGGCATTCGAAGCATTCCATTTACTCAATACCACCAGTGTCAGTAAGAGGAACAGCCAGGCGATGTGCCTACCTTGTGTATCTGTCTCTGTTGATGAGTCCAGAGCCTTTGGGAGAGAATTGGGAGATTGGTTGCCAGGGAGAAACGAAGGGTTGAGAAGTTGGTAAAGTGCCTTCCTTGCAAATATGGGGATCTGAATTCTGTCAGAACCTACGTGATGGTTCACATTGATTACCAACTTTAAAGGATCTAGAAACACCTAGGAGATGAGGATCTGTGGATGCTTGTGAGAAATTTCCTGGACTACGTTAATTCAGGTGGGAAGACCAACTCTAAAAAATGGGTGGCGTCATTCCCCACGCTTGGGTTCTATACTACATAAAAAGCGGAGCACAAGCAATCTTGGTTCTCTGCTTCCTGACTAGATGCAACATGACCAGCTCCCTCAAACTCCAGTTGCCAGGATTATCTTATTGTGATAGATTATAGCCTTGAACCGTCAGCCAGAACAAACCCTTTCTCCCTTAAGTTGCTTTTTTTCAATTTTATCACTGCAGAAAAACTAATATATGACATTTAAAACAAAAACAAAAACAAAAAGCTAGCTGGGTGCACACGCCTTTCACCCCAGCACTCGGAAGCAAAAGGCAGTTAGATCTCTGAGTTCAAGGCTGTTCTAGTCTATGGAGTGAATTCTAGGGCAGCCAGGGCTCCACAGAGAAACTCTGTCTCAAAACCCCGCCTCCCACTCCCCCCAAAATAAAGTTGGACACTTTTAATCTCAGCAGTGTAGAGGCGGGTACACACTGATCCCTGGAGATCACTAGTCAGCTAGTCAGGCTTATTTGGGAATTTCAAAGGCAGTGAGAGACCCTGTAACAGAAGAACAAACAGGAATAAGGTAGATGGTGTCTGAGGAGGGAAGAGCTGAGATTGTTCTCCAACATACCCACATACATATGTGCACACACACACACACACACACACACACACGCACACCTAGGATTAGACCTTGTCAATAGAGCAGCCAGATTTGGCTTTTCCTCTGATGTTTTACAAGACAGATTTGTGTGCTTACAGGAAAAAGCAAGAGAGGACAGTACAAGTGGGCAGTCCAAGGGATGATTTAGTCCAAGTATTCAGTAGTTTGTGGAGAGAAGATGCAAAAGGAAGAGAAAAGTCATCCCTTTCCACGTATGAGGCTTGCCCTCCCCTACCAAGTTCATGTTTCCGGGAGGCGCTGCCACTTTGTTGTGTCTTAACTTAGAAGAGCATGGTAGAAAAGTGACAGATGAAGTCACCTGTCACTAGGAGTAGGTGTCCTTAGCACAGAGGGACATGGGAGGTGACAGCAAACCACCACTGAAATTTCTACGCGATCAAATTACTATTACTTAGCACCCCAGATTATAGGTGCAGTATGCAAGGTCATGGGAAAGCATATGGACCTCTGGGCAACCGCCATAGCTAGATTCTGCCCTCGGCAAACTGAAGCAAGCCTGGGTCAGTCCAAGGAAAGGAACAGGCATCTAGATGCCCTAGAGTGGAACCGTTGCCTATACGAACAGAGATCTTTATAACTAACGCAAGTCTCCCACCAACCTGGTGTATTGGTCACTCTTCTTGTTAGTGTGACAAAACACCAGACAAAAGTAATTTAAAGGAGGCAGAGTTAATGTTGGCTTGGTTTTGAGAGATATATTCGTCATGACCGGAAGCGGGGGCAGCACCGTGGAGACCGCGTTCACAGCAGAGAGGGGTGAGTATTGGCATCCCCATTGCTTCCTCTCTTTTACTTAGTCTGAGGACCCTACATTGTGCCACCCCCATTCAGGATGGGTCTACCCTCCTCTCTTAAATTTTTGAAAACATATTCATAGATAGGGACATTCCAGCGATGTGTTTCCATGGTGATTTTTTTTTTAAAGACAGACTCTCTTTCCCAGACCTCAAATTCCCTATGTAGCTGAGAGTGACTTTGAACTTTTGATCTTCCTACCTGCCCCTCCCTAGTGCTGGGATAGCAGCTGTGTAGTACCACATGCCCCCTTTACAGTGTTGGGATTAAACCTGGGGCTTCCCGAGTGCTGGTCAAACCCTTTGTCAAGTTCGAGTTCAACATGGAGTCTATACATTGAGCATTCCGAATGTACCAAGTTCCAAGTCTGAACTTCTACAGAATCTAAAACTCACTGAGTGCTGACCTGATGGGCAGAGGCAGATAGCTCACACCTGACTTCATGTGCTGAGTCTCAGGCAAAAATCCAAGTGCACTAAAAATACCGTTTCAAATGGCCTTCAGGCTGTGCATTTCACATATTCAGACTTGCCTTCCATCCCCGAGGTATCCCAATGTGTGGATGCAAATATCCCCGAATCCCAGAAAACTGAAGAATATGCAACACGTATGGTCCCAAACTCTTTGGATAAGGGATGCCCAACCTGTATCTTTAAATAAGTACTTTACAGCCATTTAAAGCCATTGACCAACCAATCAACAGTGTCCTCTACTGCTGTGCCCTCCTCCTTCCTATCTACTTCCCCACCATTGTTCTGCTTGGGAGTTGATTGCTTTCCATCTTGAGATAATCCCTTTAGTGTGAGCCTTCTCTTAGAACCCCACCCTAGATCTGCCTGAGTCCCCTTCCCCCGTCATCCAATTGTAATGCTGTCACTAAACCTCTAATTATCTCAGAGTCATTCTTCGTAGGGTTCACCTGGCCTGGGATGGATTGGCTCAAACCATGTCCCTGTGAGGTGGTGTGGTCTGGCATTTAGCAGGAGGAAGCTTGCAAATCCATGCATCTAATTGAAAGAGACACCTTCCACACTGTCCCTGGAAGAAGACACAAAATGTGTGTATTTACACCTTGCCACCTGGGCCTTCCTGGCTTGCATAAGCTCCTGGTCGCTTCTGGATCTCTAGGCAGGAGCTCTCTGCCCGGTTCCAAAGAAAACTGTGGTTGGTTGCGTACATGTGTGATGGACTCACATAACTCCTGTTACCCTTCACATTGGCAGTTGTAACTAATAGACTTAGTCCCTGCCTTATAGCTGCTTTTCATCTTCCTACCTACCATCCCATGAGGCAAATGGAGATAATATAGATTGTGTAAAACTGTTGAAAAGAGAGAAATCCTAATTTGGTGGGGCGGGGTGTGAGACTATCAAACAAGATAAAAAATGTGTGCATTGATAAAATGCACTTGTATATTTGCTATTTACACACTTATCCAATGGGAGTCTCTTGTATATATTGTGGAGAAAGTCAAATTAAGCTGTTCCAAGAAATTATCTTCTAATAGCTGGGTGTAGTGGTGCGTGACTGTAATACCAGCTCATGGGAGGATGAAGCAGGAAGACCTGTTATGAATTCAAGGCAAGCCTGGGCTTCAGAGTAAGACCCTGTCTCAAAAAAGTGTAGGGGTTGGGTGAAAGACAGAAGAAGGAAGGGAGGGAAGGAATGAGGAAGCAAGAAAAGAAGGTACAAATTGAGAAAATGAGGAAGGGAGAAGGGAGAGAGGGAGAGAGAAAGAGAGCAAAATTATTGTCTGTAGACATATAGGCCTTCTCCCTTTCCAGTCCAACGTGATTTCCTTGAGAAACCACAAATACTCACTCATATGACTCACTCAAGCCAGCCCCCAGCCCTTTTCTTAAACTACATACAGCCTCTGTCCTGGAATCTGAAGCTGTGCTAGTGGAAGATGAGGAGAAATGGGAAATGCCCCTTCCCTTCATACTGTTGAAAATAATCATGAGGAAAAAAATTATCGATCCCACACACTCAAGAATGAGGCAGAATTTATTTTGTTTAAATCAACCAGGGCAAATAATTTATTTATTTATTTTTTTAAACAAAAGAATGCTAGCAAAGCCAGAATGGCATACTTGCTACCAGATCGTGGAAAGACTGGAAGTATTGACTAAGTTCTCATGGAAAGACCGGAAGTATTGACTGAGTTCTCATTGGAATAGTGAAACGAGCACTCTTATAATTCGACCTGAATGTGAGAGGCTTTTTTAAATTTTTAGTTAGCATGCAAAATAGTGGCTTTCATTATCTTTTCATTCGTGCTGGTCATTGCTGTAACTCCTATGCACCCATGACTCCATCTTGTTCCCCACCCGTCTCCCTGGTGCCCTTCCTCCCACTAAATACACTCTAGATCCTGCATAAGAGAACTCACTCTTTCATCCCCAAGTATCTTTTCTTCTATTCCCCCCCCACACACACACACATTTTACAGCCATTCCTTCCCCAGCATGGTATCTTTCAGCTAGCATTTACTGAATGCTCACCACACCCAGTGGTTAGTATGCATTGAATTAACACCTGCAGAGTGGCTGCTATTGACCCATTCTAAGATGAATAGACTGAGGTAGGAGTCACGTATGCTGCGACTCAAGTCCCCCCCTCTCTCTCTCTCTCTCTCTCTCTCTCTCTCTCTCTCTCTCTCGGGATCTAAGTGATACAATCCTATCGAAAACAGTACTCTGGCCATACCCCTGTGAAAATAGTACATAACCATTAGCATAAATATAGTTCTCAAGTGGTTGTTGGTCTGAGAGAAATGATAAGGGGATGTTGGTGCATCCAAGGAGAAAACTTCTGACCCATGATTGAGTCATGAGGCTGAAGCTCAGGAAAGACAATTATTTAAATTTTTATGATAGTATTATATTCTCAAGAGATGATAGAGATGATAGATGATAGATAGATAGATAGATAGATAGATAGATAGATAGATAGATAGATAGATAGATAGATAGATAGGCAGACAGACAAACAGACTGGAAGTAATAAGCCACCTTATTTTCATGACCTAGCATTCTCAAAAATGTTCTTCTGTCACGTTCGTGTACAGATGAGGAAGCTGATTGGCTGTCAGTGTACTCCCACGCTTTGCTCCCAGAAGTTCATAGACTGCAGATTTGCTTCTCATGGTGATGGTGTCAGGAGATGGTGAAGCACTTAGAGAGTCAGGGGGCTCGTGAGAGGTCCTTCCCTGGGGCCCTGACTCAGAAACCAGAGGGCTGGTTTCCTGGAAAGAGTTATTGCAGAAACCTGACCTGACCAGCCCTGAATCACTCTCAAAACTTCCTTTTCCCTCCACTTCTGTCCCCACTGTTGTGATGCGTTTTGCTGTTCAGACTTCACCAGAGTCCAGACCAATGAGGCTGCCAGACCCACCTTAGACTTCCAGCCTCCAAAACTGTGAGCTGAATGAACCTCTTTCCTTCAAAACGTAGCCTGCCTCAGGCGCATCGTGACAGTAACAGTAGGTGGTGGGTCCTTATACATGCTTTCCAAGGTCACAGATGAGCCTTGCGAACAGGACCTGTCACTTTTCTACATTCTAGTTGTTGGAACGTCTTATTGCCTGCTCAAACTGCAGTCGTTGAATCATGCTGTCATCATCCTTTGTGACCTTTCCTTTGCTCTGAAAGCCTCGAGCGCAGTCGATACCTGGCCAGATTTTGTGCTTGTCTAATGCTGTGGAAATCTCAGCCAGACTGTGGGCATTGCCACGGTGCAAAAGAGGAGAAGGGCAAATTTAATTTACAATGAGTAATTGTGTCAAGACTGTTCGAATAAGTCCAAAACGTCTGTTTAAACTCCAGGAATAAGTAACACTACAGACAAAAGCAGATTTAAAATATCAGACGTTTGAATTTTGTGTCTGAATACAGATGCAACTGACCATTTGTTAGGCAGAGTTTTATTCCAGTTTGAAGTGCACAGAATATGTATGTATGTGTGTGTATTTGTGAGTATATGCATGTGTGTGTATCTGTGAGTACATGTATGTATATTTAGCTGGGGATATATGCATGTGTGTATATCTGTGAGTATATGCATGTATGTTTATCTATGAGTATATGTATGTGTGTGTATTTGTGAGTACATGCATGTGTATGTATCTGTGAGTATAGTATGTGTGCATGTATATCTGCATGTGACTATATATATATATGGTTATACACATATGCACATGGAATTTTTTGTAGAAGATGTTTTTTGAAGAGCTGGTAAGCTTCTGAACTGAGATTTGAGATGTCTCATTAAGGGAAGTGAGTCAAGAACCTTCTAATTAGAGGATAGTCCACCGAGTATCTTCTAGAGTTAACTGGTACTTATGATGTATTTTGGTGCCTTGGGAAAAGCTCATATGGACAATGAGAACACTTTAACACAGATAAGAATAGAAACAAAGGTGGAAAGAGGAAAACCCTTCCCAGGAGGTAACAGCAGCTGCTGAATATTCCTAGCTTACCACGCTCTAGCCCTGGCCAGTCTTTCTTCTCCTGTGTGAACTTAGAGCAAGCTAGCACTTGTATTGACCATGGGTTAGCACTGGTATTGTTCCCACTTTAGAGATGAGAAAACTGGGGCACCAAAAACTAACTTTCACCAGGGCATCAAGACAGCCAGGGTTAACAACTCACACGATCTTGACTCTTAGTGTCTTCTCTCCCCAGTGGCAGCAGGATGTCTGATAATTGAAAGCAAAATGTTACTTGAAGTTACACAGCACTATTTGTGTCCTGGGCATCACCCCATCCCACGTAATATTCCTAACGGCTTGGGCTTATGATCATCTCCATGTTCATTCTCCGTGTGTATGTCTCTCTGGAGCATGCTTAGTTAGTATGTGCATGGGACTGATGTTTCTCACGTACCATCTGCCTTGTTTAAGGCAGAGTTATCTCATGGCCCTCGAAATCACAAATAGATTAAACCTACTGATCAGTGAACCTCAAGGACCCACATCCCCCTGTCTGCCTAGTGCTAGGATTAGAGGCATGTGACTCCACACCAGAATCCTAATACAAATTCTGGAGGACGAGACTCGAGAACTCATGCTTGGGAGGCAAGGACTTTGCTGACCAAGCTATCTCCTTGGCCCATCTCCATTTTCTTATTATTTTTAAATGTGTACCATGCTTCCCTGCTTCTCTGTGTGCGTCCTACCTATGAGCAGGTGCTTGCAGTGGCCAGAAGGGGGCATCAGAGCCTCTTAATGAAATTACAGGCAGGGAAGCTGCCCATCGTGGATTCTAAAAAACCAACCTGGGGCCCCCGCAAGAGCAGCCAATGCTCTTAAGCACCAATTCATCTCTCCGTCTCTATTTTCTAAGTAAAGTTTACAAAACCGAGTGATTCTCCTAAAGGCATCAATTGCCAAAGCCCCGAAACTAGGAAGCTAGCCCAGGTCTTATGTAACACAAAGCTAGCCATATATTTCAAGCCACTGGGCTGGTAAGCACGATGGTGTCCAGAGTGAGTCTCAAGTACAAGGATTCAGCAAGGCATTTCTGCCTCTCATCTCCGACAGTCTGACCACAGCACAGCTAAGGATTTCAGAGTGGAACATCCCCTTCTTCCGTGAGATCCAGTATTGAAGAATAGGCTGAAGAATAAATATATAGATGCTCTGACATCTCCCATGTAGTGCAGTCACTGTGACAGTATACCTGGATCCGAGGACATCGCCATTCATCCAGGAAGAATGTAGATTTTTATTTTGGTTGTTGAATGAGTACGGTATGGAGTTGATGATGCCCAGCCAGGGTGAAGACGAGCCGTTGGCAGGCGAACACTGTAGATTTCTGGGAACTGGTTCAAACATCCTTAATGTTCCCTTGGCTTCGTGTGGTCTTGCATGTGAGCCCCGGGAGAGGCTGCCATAATCGCACTGCTGTTTTCTGATTGAAAACAGCTGCAGGTAGCAGGTCAGCCCGTTGTCGGTTTTGCTGATGATTCGGAACGACCCAGGCGACACAGGCTCCACTCTGCAGCCTCACTCTGAAACGAGCAGGAGGGAGAAAGTAGGTTGTGCACTTGCTGAGCTTTTCAAAATGAACCATTCATCTTCCGAGGGTCAGAACGCAGCCAACCATTCACAGAAGTGTGAGTCACACGCCCCCCCACCCCGCCGCTTCTCCCCCCCTCCCACTTCTCCCCCCCCCCATTCTAAAGCAAACGTTTGTTTCAGAGAGAATTCTTACCTTGGCTGATTTTTACAGCTACCCTTTCTCCACTTGATTTAGGCTGGTTTTCAATAAAACTGTTGTCTTTGTTACAGCTTGTTCCTTCCCATAAATCCAAAGGCTTCTGAAGCGTTTCCGTAAGATTGGTGCTAAGAGGGTGATGGTGTCAGGTCCTCCCAAATGGACCCTAGCAACGGCACCTCGGACAGTCTACGGCACTGCCTGATCTGGGCCGTCTCAGGGTTGTCATTTCACTAGTGGGTCCCTGGTAAAGAGGGAATTTCCAAGGCAGATTCTTTAGAGGTGCAGCTTTTCATGTCTTCCAGGTTGGCGTGCGGCACCGCACCACAGTTAGAGTCCACAAATCCATCCATCCGCTAGAGAGGGTAAAACAGGGTGCCCACGAAGACAGGAGTCACAACATTCGGTTGGAGCCCGAGGTGGGGGTTTACTGCAGTGAATGTCCAGAACCAAGAATTGCACTGTGTGTGTGTGTGTGTGTGTGTGTGTGTGTGCGCGCGCACGCTCACACACACACACACACACACACACCTTCATATGCCACAGAAGGCATATGAAGGTCAGAGGTCACAAGGCAGCTCTCCCCTGGCATTCTCACGTGGATTTCCAGGATGGAACTTGGACTGCCGTACTTGTACAGCAAGTACTTTTACCCACTGAGCCATCTTGCCAGCCCTGTGTTGTAGTTTTTAGGGGTTAAAATGACCCCAAAGCCTAGCTATGAGATATAGACAAACTCGACAGGGATTCTGGGAACCTGTGTGACTGCCCAGAACCGAGGTAGGGGGCAAGATGTGGTGTCATTCGAAAACAATTACCATTTGTCCACCAAGTATCGCAACCACGGTGCGTCCTGTTTAGTGATTGAAGTATGCCTGATAGTAAATGTATCCTTTAGGGGCATTAAATATGGCCACGTTGGCAGCCGACCTACCAGCATTCCAGACGACAATCCTGTACCCTGAGCCTTCGTTGACTCTTCTCCCAGTCCCTACTGAACGTTACCGTCATTGGGTGTTTCCTATAAGAGATGGTTGATTATGGAACAATTCGGTGTTTAACTCTTTAGAGACTGACACACTGTGTCTTGGCACCAGGAACGCTTGGAATTCTCCCCACTCTTGCCAGCGGTTTTTATTTTCCCATTTCTGTCTTCATTTTGTTTGTTAATGTGGTCCTTTAACACAGTCTTAACGGATCTTATTGGCCCCTCGCCTGTGGACATGTCAGTTCACCTTTTAAAGTTCAGGCAGAGAGACGTGAACGCTGTGTTTATGTTGGCAGGGGTGATGGAGATAATTTGCAGCTGCGTTTAAAGTTTCTGAGGCGTACTCGTAAGGAGTGGTAGGGTTTAAAGGGAACTTGGCTGACGTTTTGAGTCATGGTAGCAGGAGTTTCTGGCGGCCCGGCAGGATCACTGGGTGTATGTTTTTTACATTCCAGTAGGGGGAGCAGTTGGGCTCAGTCAATGAAATGCAAAGATTTGAGTTTGATCCCCAGAACCCAAATGAAAAAGCCAAACACCGAGGCGCCAGCCTGGATAGAGCATTGGTCTTGTGTTTATAAGTTCCCTTGGGAGTATAGTGTGCAGCTGGCACCTAGTTCTGGATTCAGCAGACAAGAAGGCTGCGGCCTACCACTGAGGCTTAAGCCTTCGTGTCTCTCAGAACTCTGTCCCATGCGCTCCCTCGTCACTTAGCAAGATCACAGACTCAGTGGACCTTGTATCAGGCACATCTGCAGTTCCCTGTCTGTATGCATGTGTGTATGTGAAAAGCACATCCTCACGCTTGAGAACCAAGGGTTAGAACCATGTCTGGCTTTCTTCGTGTTAGGATGTTTAGTATCCCCTGACTGTGGAAGATTTCTCGGTGCATTGGTTATATGGAACAGATAGAGAATGTCATGTCAGGAACAAGCCCCCTGATGTACTACCTACACTGAGAACGGGCCCGCCCCTCTGTGGACCTCCCACCCAAGCGCAATCACACTGGTTAATATAAACCCTGCTGTATGTGTAGATAAGTTTCACATGTCTGTAACAAAAAATACCTGACCAAAATCAACTTAAGAAGAAAGGTCTGTTGTGGTGGGGAAGAGGCTGAGGTAGGAGCAGGAGAGAGCTGGTCTTATCTCAGGTTCACAGTCAGGGTAGCAGAAAGCCCAGGGGAAGTGGGGCCAGTGTATAGAACCTAAAGCCTCGTTACCTATATACTCCAGTGAGGGTCTTCCTCCTCCTAAAGGTCCCACAACCTTCTTAAACACCACCACCAACTTCAGTCCAGGTGCTTGAGCCCAAGAGCCCATGGAGCAGGACTTCATGTTCAAACTCATCAGATGCCAGCTTCATTCTCCGGCCATGAACATGTACCTGACATAACTAACCCATACCTGCCATGGTTAACCCATACCTGCAAAAATGACGGTAGTCATTCTTTCGGGCAGAGCCGTTCCCACTGACCGTATCCTAGCACCCAACACCGTTACTTTCGTTTTTTCGCATTTCTAAAATGTGAACCTTCAGGTGACACTCAGACCATACTACCCATAGACTGGAAAACCACACAGAAGGGAAGCCAGTGTATGACCACCCATAATTGAGAATAGGCAAATAAACTTAAGAATTATCTGGAAGTTTCCCATCAAGGGCAAAATATACCTTGAATCCCTCCCAGAATGCTTTTAGTTCCTTTTAAAAAAAAATTCTTTTTTTTCTTCCAATTTGATAGGGATCTTCACATCTTCAATTCTTAGACGTTTTGGTCCATCCTAATTTCAGGAAATCTGCCCCCCCCGCCCCTGGTGGTCCATAACACAGGATCCAGGATGTAGCTGTCAGGGTACTTAGCCTACTGGTGTGCAGAGAAGTGGCAAGAGTTTGTATGTGTGAGTCTGCTGGCAGCTCTCCCTGTAGGGGAAGGAGATTCTCTATCTCCCCACAAATGCCTTTTGGGAATTACTCATCCACAAAAAGTCTAGAAGAGTGGACAGTAAGACCAGGAACATCGAGCTTAACCCTTGCCCAGAAACGCCATGCTCGAGTGTCACATCCAGGCTTTCGGAGAGGTTCTCTCTGTGTGGAATCACTCTCGGGTTTTTTTTTTGTTTTTTGTTTTTTGTGAATGGAATCCTGTCTTGGGAATGATTATAAATACAGCCCTGTCTATTAAGCAAAGAAAGGCAATAAACCTTCAAGTAGCCATGCAGATGGGAGAAAAGGACAAGCCCAGCTGTTTGACAGGATGGGTAGTTTGAAAGGGGAAGATCGATGCCATCACAGGACAAGGAGACAGGGACAATGGAGAATGACGACTGATTGTTGGGAAGCCGTGGAGGGATGTCTGTGGAATTCTACGTGTGATGGTTATCATGGATCGAGCGTGGACATGATGCCAGGCTCTGTGCAAATCGGTATCCCCCCTTTTTAATCAGCAGAGATATTACTGATAAAATTACAAGCTGGGTAAGTAATTATCTCCTTAAACAGGGCGTATGTATAATTCAAGTAAAATAAAAATTGCATTAGGAGGAAAGGAAATTGTAGAAGATTGTGTAGTCAGGTAGGAGTGAAGCCAGGATTGGAATCTGCCCTTTCTTTGACCTTACACCGTCGTTTGCCGTGTCCTTTGTCATTGCCATGTCCTTTGTCATTACACCGCAGCCTGTTCTTGAACATCTTTGAGTCCTTCCTCATCAGTAGCAGGTGGACATGATGGGACATATTGGCAGTCTTAGCATTTGTGGGAATAAAGAGAACCAAGTCAGCCTGAACAACAGGAGAACCTATTGTGGGAGGAAAAGGTAGGGATAGGGGTGTATGTGTGTGTGTGTGTGTGTGTGTGTGTGAGAGAGAGAGAGAGAGAGAGAGAGAGAGAGACAGAGAGACAGAGAGACAGAGACAGACATAGATAGACAGAGAAAGAGGGAGAGACAGCCAGATCACATCAGTATCACCTTTCTATCGTTATTTAATAACAATAACATTACCATTTTGTATTGATATTTTATGGAGAAATGTTTCGTGCGCTCTATAGGAAGCTGTGTTACAGGACATTGTCAAGAGTTGAACACAGCAGGGTCACTTCCTCCCCGTTCTGACAGTACTGCCCTGATGCCCTGATCAGTTGTCACTTTGTCCCAGCAGTCTCAGCGTCGTGGCAACATGGAAGGCCACCTTCCCCTGTCCTTAAAGCAGTTTGCATTAGGCCAGATCAAGATCCCCGAAGGTCCCTGTAACTCTTACCATCCAGCCTAAGTGGCAGATCACCAGCCAAGCAGGCGCCCCTGGGAAGCTGTTCTGGCACAAGGGACACCGGAAAGCTAAACAGTTTTCGATTCGGCACTGAAACCGGGAAAATTCCTGACAGAAAGGCATTTCCAGCTTTTCTCAAAAACTCTGACTCAACCTCTGCGGGACAATTCTCTTGGGACCTGTTTGGATCCAGATGGTCATTTCCCCTGTCTTGAGCCTTTCCAGGAATTCCAGAGTGGGCAGGCAGCCAGAGGACACCGGCCACACTGAGCTGCAGCTACATTCCACATGTGAGCAGCTTCTACAGATGTTTCCAGCCAGATGTCCGCCTGGTCTCCTCCATCGTGCTCCAGACTCAGGCCCCGGGCTTATGAGAGGCAGGGACATGGGATGTTTCCAGATACCCCAGAGCTCTCTATCACCACACGGACCAGAATGGCATTGGGCTAAGAGCCTAAGGACAGCTTCCTCCAAGCCTTCGTGAAGACTGCCCCTCCATCACATTGACACACACCAGCAAATAGTACGTCCCACAGAAATATGAAAGGGGCAAGGCTTAGCTACCTGCCAATCAAGGACATCAAGACAGGGCAGCCAGCACACCAGTTTGTTATCCAGTACCAAATGGTCAGCCCTGAAAACATCAGTACAAGTAACAGTATATAAACTGAGCAGGGATATTTAGGGATATATATGTATCAGACATACAGATACATGCATGTGATAGCTGTTAATGGGACAAAGAGGCCACATGTTTGAAAGCAAGGAGGAGTATATGAGAGAGTTTAGAGGAAGGAAAGTGGAAGGGAAGGATAGAAATGTAATTATATTTTAATCTTAAAAAGGGAAAAAAGAAACAAACAAAAAGGCAAACCACCCAGAGCCCCCAAGGAACCCTTCACCATGCATGGCTGGCTATCCTAAAGGCTTTTAATCAGAAGGACCACTCTGCCCTAAACACAGCTTCCGTTAGCTACTGTGCATCCAAATGGGACTTGTGCTATTTAGAGAGGCTTTAAATGTTTTAATCACGCTAAGTGTTAAATTCAGTCATATTCATTATCCCCCCCAAAAAACCTTTAAATATGCACACACACACACACACACACCCCAAAAAATGTGTTCATGTTGTTAAACAATAAGACTTCCTTTCTTCCGCTTTACCTTGACAGACACCCTTCCTGCCTCCTGAGACTATGGCCATGTGTGATAGCGCTGGCGTCCCGGCCTCTCTTCCTCAAAGGCAAGGCCACTGTGGTGTGTGGCTGCCTCCAGCTAAGGGGAGTGTGTGCAGGATGCACACTGATGCCTTCCTCCGCCTTCTAGGCTGCTTCCGTTGTTTTGGGACAGAGTCTTGCAGCCTCCAATCCCACAGTGCTGGGTTTACAGATGTGTGCCTGGCCTGAGTGTGCTTTGTCTGATACACAGAGAGCTCGCCTGGAAGACACGTGGGTGCTCACAATTCTTAGTGGCCTTCCAGGGCACGAGTTACTGTAGCCTGAGTCACCCTGAGCTTGGGGGCTGGGTTGGGGACACCAAAGGTCATGTTGCTTGCCCAGGAAAGAGTCTGGTTTCTCTTCTTTTGTCACCCCAGCACATGACACTTAGTGCCTCCAAAAACTAAAGTCCATGATCAGTTTTCCTATAGTACAAGGTTTATTTGGACATTCTCAGCCTGCTGATTTCTTGGTTTTTCTCCTTTCGGCACACAGCGGGTGGGGAGCCACTCTTTGTCAACACACTGTTATAACAACAACGCTTCCAGCATGTGAGTGAACCATGCATCACCACTGCGTTAATGAGTCCCAAACTTGGTGTGGGGGCACACACCTGTAATCCCGACACTCGGAAGGGAGAGTTGGGAGAATCAGAAATTCAAGGTCATCCTCAGCTACATTGCATATCTGTGAGCCAACCTAGGCTACCTAAGTTGAGATCCTGTCTCAAAAAAAAAGTCCTAGACTTCTTCATTTAAACCATTCTTAAGCCAGAG
Source organism: Tokudaia tokunoshimensis (assembly GCA_036184795.1). Lineage (NCBI taxonomy): Eukaryota > Metazoa > Chordata > Mammalia > Rodentia > Muridae > Tokudaia > Tokudaia tokunoshimensis. The sequence continues at coordinate 18,774,310 of BTHU01000022.1, forward strand.
ATCTCCAACTAAACTAATTGAGCTATTAAAACCAAGGCCGGGCATTTATTTTTGTTCTCATTAATCTTAATTTCCTTGGTTCTATGCCATCACTTCCTCCAGCCTCTGAGGATATATTTGCATATTAATCACAACACACTAAATATCCCTTCCAGCCTTCTGCTACCTCTAAAGATGATAACCAAAACACTAATAAAATGTTGAACAGAGCAGAATGGAAGAGAGTGCTGAGGCCACCTGTCCTGGGCCCTGTGCTGACGCCGAGCAGGGGAAGCCCACTGAGGAGCCAAAAATGAAGAAAGTGGCGAATATAGATCCGCTTCCTCTGAGGCAAACCCGGTCACTCAACTGTGAGGGTGTCTAATTATGACAGTTGCTTTGTTCCTGGACACTCCAAGGATGTTGGGTTTGGGCTTGTTTGTCAAGGTTAACCAAACTGAAGGACCTCTGTCCATAGCACCCAGAATTTCTTCTGGTGATAGAATCAAATGGGAAGGCTTGAGGCAAGGACCTCAAGAAGTCTCACCGTGTCCTCATGACCTCTGTCCTTATGCCAAGGGTCCCATCTCCTAGCATGGTTTAGCATCCCTTATCCAAAGTGCTTAGGACAAGAAGTATTCTTCATTCACTACCTTCTCAGTTTTAAATATTTGTGCACGGAAAATGAGATCTTAAGAACGGGACCCAAATGTGTTTTTGAGCCTCACCGATGGGGGAAAATTTTATGTAATATTTTTAGTGACTTGTGACTCCAGTTCGCCATGTGAGGCCAGGTGTGGAATCTCTCACGTGTGTCACAGACTTGGAGATTTGTGGAACGTTTTGTGTTTGGAATTTGCAGGTTTGTGGTGCTGAACCTGCCCCAACCCTACATTTCTTCCTCTTATTTGTGCAAGTCGGAGTGGGGGCAGGGCGCATTCTCTCACACTGAGAATGTCAGGATTGTATGTGTAGAAACAGCATCTCCACTTAATCCTCACCCTGGAAATGTGTTTTTTAAGGCCCTACCTGTCGAATTCTAGAAGTGCCTTCTGTTCTAAGCAGTCAGTTGCCATTTGCAGACCTTAAAATCAGTGGCCATCCATCGTCACAGAAGATGGAAATCCAGCATGGAAGAATCTCGCCACTTCTCAACCAGGATAGTAGGAAAAAACTGGAACCAAACTCGAGCAAAAGCATCATGTGCCCTATATAGAAGGCATAATAGCCTAAGGGCATGCCCAACCTGCAGACCACAGGTGACCCCTAGACCTTTGAAGGTGGCCGATACAAAATTATGAACTTACCTTAAATGTCATCAGATTTATTTTGAGGAGGAAACATTGTGTGTGTGTGGGGGGGGGGGAATCTCATTGAGCAGTTCTGAAGTGTGAACTTTCTGAAGTGTGAACTTTGTAGGTAACAATGCTGTGTCACAATGTCAAACCAGTTGGCCAGAACTACAAATTTAAATCATGTTTCTGTATAGATTTTGAGATAATGAGAGAAAGAGTCATAAAAGAATAAACTATTAGTAGTTTGTAAAAAGGAAGGAGACCAATTAGGAGGGAAGGAAGGGCAGAGTGCAAAAATAGAATAAAAAATAATGATACACGTGCAATGAAAATGCCAGCGAGCGCCACTGCTCAGTAGTGGGGCATGGCGCCCCCTAGTGGTTTAGCGAAAACCCAGCAGGATCTACTACCACTGTGGAAGAAGCAGACATTTCAGGGAGCTAGAAGAACAGAGAAAGAACCCATCACCTCCAGTTGGCCATCTTGCATGTTAAACACTCCCACATTTAGGAAAATGCCTAGAGTGGTAGCAACAGGGGAGCCGTGGCCAGGAAGATCTCTTGAATCCAGACAACATAGCAAGATTCCCTCTTCTGTTAAAAACTATTATTCTAGGCAGAGAGATGGTTCAGTGGGTAAAGGCATTGCCACCAAACCTGACAACCTGAGTCAAATTCTCCAAGAGCCACATGATGGACAGAGAGAACCAGATCCACAGTGCTATTGTTGGATTGCCACATGCATGCTGACAGCCCATGTCAATAATAATAATAATAATAATAATAATAATAATAAATGTCTTAATTATAAATTTTTAAAATATAGGCAATTAGGATGATGGCCCGAGATTTGCATCAGTTCAGTCTTGGACACTCCAGCATCTTTATTAATTGCTCCAGTCTTTTATCAGAGCTAATATCTTTATCAGTGGATGCTTTTTCAGAATGAGTTCAAATTTGTCAGCGGTGACATATGATGCCAAGAGATAGAGCTAAGTGGGAGAGTCCTTATTTGCCGGGCATCCGCAAGGTGCTGGGTCTGATCCTCAGTCCTAAAAATAAATACATACAGTTGTTATCTCTTGATAGTTCATTAGCAGAAGCTCAGCCCGGTTAGTGTTAAGGGCTGAAGAGCCAGCCAGCCTCTATCAGATAAGTAGCATAAATGAATCCTTGTGCCGCTGAGAACCATTTCAGCTTTCATAGGCGCTTGCTGGGTTTGCATACTGCAGTCATGTGCACAGGCAGTTTTCTGTTTGCCTGTTGCTAAAGACTCGTCCTGAATGTGTTTGACATTTTACTTGGCTTTGAAAGGACTTTCGTGCCCCCCTGTGTTTTCTTCCCTCGAGCTGCCTTGAGCTAATTAACCTATTCCCTCGCTGGCTGGGACTACTACTGTATGCAAATGTTCTCATTTCCTATTCTGACATATCACTCTTGCATGAACATCTCTAATGAAATCCTGCGGCGTTTTATGGGGCAGTGCACCTGTGCCGCCAGCAGGGGGCGCATGGAGCGGTTCTCTGAGTAGACCTCAGCAATGATTAAATGATTGTGTTCCCTTGCCAGCTGGTATGAGAAAGCGGGAGCTGGACTGGAAAGATAGCTCAGTGATTAAGAGTACTAGTTGCTCTTTGCAGAGGATCCAGGTTCAAGTCCCAACCATTCCACTTTCTAGGGATCTGATTCCCTCTTATGACTTCTGTGGGCAACAGGCACACATGTAGTATATACATGCAACCTCTTTCTTAAGAGTGATTCTCAGAGTCTATAGGTAAAAGATTGGCACTAATATTTTTTTTTCAGACAACAAAAAAGTAACAATGCTTTTGATACTTTGAGGGTTTGCTTTTGGTCTGTCCTTACAATGGGTTTATAAACACTGGGTATAAATGATGCTCTGTCCTCCTAATAGGAGAGAGTCCTACAGAATAACTTTATTTAAAACACAATTTCTACATCTTCAGGTACATGGTATTTTTAATTTTGTCAGCATGAGTAACAAGTCTTTTGACTTCTTCCGGTTCCCATGTTTAGTGGCTGCCCTGTCAGTGTGAAGGACCCTTTTCTTATTGAAATAACTCTGGTGTTCAGACACTGAATGTCTAAACCTCCACTTTCCTGTATACATTTGCATTCTCAGGTTCTATCTCCCTGATCAAACTCAGGAAGGAGAGCAGCTTCTTGGGTTATTTGTACTTCGCTCTGGTATTTCTTGGTGATGTTGAAACGAGAATTAGTAAACCATCCTCACCCCGCCCTGGGTGGGAAACAGAAAGTGGGGTCTGGAGAGTAAAGCACTTCCCACACAATCGTGAGTCTCTACCTCCAAAACCTATGCAAAAGCTGAACAGTAGATCACGTATCTGTGACCCCAGCAGTCCTTGGACAGAATGGATTCTGGGCAAAAGAGAATCCTTGGAAGCTCACAGGCCAGCTGGCCTGGTTTAAGCAATAGTGATGAGACACACACACACACACACACACACACACACACACACGCTATAAACTAGATGAGAGCAGTTTGGAGCTGTGTGATGCAGGGATGAGGGGCTGAGCAAGGGGCTATGCTGCCCTGTGGATCTTACTGTTAATTCATCATGGACACAGCTTGGATTGTTAAGGACTGAGAGCTTACAGTTTGAGTTTGGTTCTGTTTATTAAGGGCTTGGAGTTTTCATTTGGATTTGGCTTTTTGTTTGTTTTCTTTGTTTGCCTGATTGCTCCCTTTTTCTCCCCCTTTAGACAGGGTCTTTCTTTGTAGCTCAAACTGGTCTGGAACTTTAACTATAAAGCCCAGGCACATCTACAAAGTCCCAATTTTCCTGCCCCAGCCTCCCATGGGCTGAGATTACAGACACTCATGACCACACCCAGTTTGCGGGTTCCGTTTTTTTCTTTTTCTTTTTTAAAGTCAGATCATAGGAAGAAGAATCCAAGGAGGAAATGTATTCAGGTCCCAACCCCAAAAATGCAGCTCCCCAAATCAGAGCCTTAGAAGTTGCTTCCCTCTGCAGCCTCTCCCTGTGGGAGTATCTCCTGCTGCTGCCTGCTTTACAATGGTCATCTTGACAGTCTACCCCTTGCCAGGTGAACACTGTTCACACAAAGGTGGTGACTCAACTCAATGTCTCTATGCAACTGAGACAGGGAGAGTTCCTGGCATCGCTACGTGGCTGGGTTTGGACTAGGATTTGTCTAGGAAATATTTTGTCCTCTGCTCATAGAGAGCATGCCCCTGCTGGGGAGAAGAGGAGGAGATGCCGGGAGAGAATATCCAGAGACAAACTTGGAAGAGAAAGCACGTGGGTGAAGCAAATGCCTCACTTTTATTAAGGAAACTTTTAAAGCCTTGGTTCTATTTCACTTATATATTCATATTCTTGTTTATACTTTAGTTTTTTTGAGACCGGATCTTATATTGTAGCACAAGGAAGCCTAAAGTTTCCGGTCATTCTCCTGCCCCAGCCTTCAAAGTGCTGGGGTTACATGAGTCACCATGGCAGGGTTCACCTTCTATATTGTGTTTGGTTTATTAAAAAAAAAAAAGCTAAAATAGTTGTTGTCACTGTCTCAAAGATATCTTAGCATTTCCTTAAAAGTGATAATACATGGAATTCCCTTGAGACTTAGAGTGAGAAGAATTATTTTGGGATACTGCTGCTGAGTGGGGGTACATGGGTGTATTGTGAGAGACACTGTTAGAATAGGGGGCACTACCATAGATTGAGTATAGCCCTGAAGCCAGGTAAAATCTTAAGTGTATTGGTCTGGCATTGAATCTGAAGAAATAACCCAAAGACTCACTGGGCATCTCCATTTGAAACTTGTTCCATCACAGAGCCCAGCTCTTGGGATCTCATTTGACTCAGATAAACTTACTCAGGAGGAATGGTACCAACCTTTCTGTGAAAACAACTTACAGAAATGCATCATCTACTAGAAAAAAGTGTGGGGGTGAGGGAGTTGTGATCCCAACCCTTGGGAGGCTGAGGCAGGAGGACCATGAATACAAGGCTAGCCTTCATTGCACAGCCAATTTGAGGCCAGCCTGAGCAACAAGAGATGCTGTAAGAAAAGAAAAAGTGATGCTCCACCCTCCAAAACCAGAAGAAAGGGGTGGAGGAGGAGAGAAGAGGCAGAGAAAGGTTTGGGTTGCTGAGTTGCCTACTCGATTTTTATTTAGAAAGCACATCTGGGCTAGAGAGGTGACTGGTGGTCAAGACAGCCGCTTACTGCTCCTGTAGGGGACTCAAGTTCGGATCCCAGCACCCACATGGTATTTCAAAACTGCCTATAACTCCAGTGTCAAGAGACCCAGTGCCCTTTTGTGGTTTCTGTAGGCACTGGCATATATATGGTGTGCATAAACTCTCAGAGGCACCCACGTGCACGTGCACACACACACACACACACACACACACACACACACACACACACACACAAATAAATCGTAAGCAAGTAAGCAAATGTTTAAGAAAAGTACACCCTTAATCTTAGTCACTATCTTGATTCCTACTGGTTCTTTAGACCAGGTAATATTTTATCGATTTTAACACTTAGGTCATAATCTGGTTTTTGGAATTCCAACTGAGAGGATCTCCTCTTAGTCCTGTTGGTAATGGTGCTTTTGGTGGGTTGATTGGTTGGCTTGGCTTGGTGGGGTTTCTCCCCTAGAGCTGATATTTTGATTTTTTCCCCCCTGTCTTCTCTCTTTCCTGTCCCCATCCCCCACTCCTGATCTCTCCTTCTTCTCAGAATCCGGAGCTGCTACTGCCAGCCTAGAGAACCCACGGGGAGATGATTCCTCATGAAGGGCCTGGATCCCCTACAGAAATCCAATGTGACTCTCTGTTTATCAGACTAAAACCAGAGCCATCCAGACAGTGAGACAGCCACCGTGGAGGGGGGACGGCGAAAAATGAAATCCAACCAAGAACGGAGCAATGAATGCCTGCCGCCCAAGAAACGTGAGATCCCCGCCACCAGCCGGCCCTCTGAGGAGAAGGCCACTGCTCTGCCCAGCGACAACCACTGCGTGGAGGGCGTGGCGTGGCTCCCCAGCACCCCTGGCAGCCGCGGCCATGGGGGTGGGCGGCATGGGCCAGCAGGGACTTCCGGGGAGCATGGTTTACAAGGAATGGGTTTACATAAAGCACTGTCCGCAGGGCTGGATTACTCCCCACCCAGTGCACCCAGGTCAGTCCCCACAGCCAACACGCTGCCCACCGTGTACCCTCCTCCTCAGTCAGGGACCCCCGTGTCTCCTGTGCAGTACGCCCACCTTTCGCACACCTTCCAATTCATTGGGTCCTCCCAATACAGTGGGCCTTACGCGGGCTTTATCCCATCCCAGCTGATCTCCCCATCAGGCAACCCGGTCACCAGTGCGGTGGCCTCAGCTGCAGGGGCCACCACTCCATCACAGCGCTCCCAGCTGGAGGCTTATTCCACCCTGCTGGCCAACATGGGCAGTCTGAGCCAAGCGCCAGGACATAAGGTTGAGCCCCCTCCGCAGCAGCACCTCAGCAGGGCGGCGGGATTAGTCAACCCGGGGTCCCCTCCACCCACCCAGCAGAACCAGTACATTCATATTTCCAGCTCTCCACAGAGCTCCGGGCGGGCAACATCTCCTCCGCCCATCCCGGTTCACCTCCATCCCCATCAGACGATGATCCCGCACACGCTCACCCTGGGGCCTTCATCCCAGGTGGTTGTGCAATACAGTGACGCCGGAGGCCACTTTGTGCCTCGAGAGTCCACCAAAAAAGCAGAGAGCAGCAGGTTGCAGCAGGCTATGCAAGCCAAGGAGGTCCTGAATGGGGAGATGGAGAAGAGCCGAAGGTACGGGGCGTCATCATCTGTGGAGCTGGGTCTGGGGAAGGCAAGCAGCAAGTCAGTGCCTCATTCATTTGAGTCCAGGCACGTGGTGGTCCACCCAAGCCCTGCAGACTACAGCAATCGCGATACCTCCGGGGTCCGTGGATCTGTGATGGTCCTGCCCAATAGCAGCACATCATCAGCCGACCTGGAGGCCCAGCAGGCCACGCATCGAGAGGCCTCCCCGTCCACCCTCAATGACAAGAGCGGCCTGCACCTAGGGAAGCCCGGTCACAGGTCCTATGCGCTGTCCCCCCACACGGTCATTCAGACCACACACAGTGCATCAGAGCCTCTCCCGGTGGGTCTACCAGCCACGGCCTTCTACGCTGGTACTCAACCTCCTGTCATCGGCTACCTGAGCGGCCAGCAGCAAGCAATCACCTACGCTGGCGGTCTGCCGCAGCACCTGGTGATCCCGGGGACCCAGCCCCTGCTCATCCCAGTGGGCAGCCCTGACATGGACACACCCGGGGCAGCCTCGGCCATAGTGACGTCATCACCGCAGTTCGCTGCAGTACCTCACACGTTTGTCACCACCGCCCTGCCCAAGAGCGAGAACTTCAACCCGGAGGCTCTGGTCACCCAGGCTGCCTACCCAGCCATGGTGCAGGCCCAGATCCACCTGCCGGTGGTGCAGTCCGTGCCATCCCCTGCCACGGCGTCACCCACGCTGCCGCCATATTTCATGAAAGGCTCCATCATCCAGTTGGCCAACGGGGAGCTGAAGAAGGTGGAGGACCTGAAGACGGAGGATTTCATCCAGAGTGCAGAGATTAGCAATGACCTCAAGATCGACTCCAGTACTGTGGAGAGGATCGAGGAGAGCCACAGCCCCGGTGTGGCCGTGATACAATTTGCTGTTGGTGAACACCGAGCCCAGGTAACCCTCACCAGGGTCATACAGGTAGGGGGCCCTCATCTCCTGGCAAGGTGATTGCTTTTGGCAGGTAGGGTTCCCATTGTCACCCGGGATCTGGGGGCGGGGGAAGGGGGTGGAAGGAGAGAGGGAGAGAGAGAGAGAGAGAGACAGAGACAGAGACAGAGAGACAGAGAGAGAGAGAGAGAGAGAGAGAGAGACCCTTCAGTGCTAAAGAAGAGTTCCTTTAAGAGAAAGCCACCATAGATAATATAATATACTTGGCAGGTCCTAGAGATGTGTCAGGGGGTGGGGCTCTTGTTATAGGTTTGGGGTCATATGAGGAGGGGGTAGGGGTAGTTTAATACCACATGACCTAGACTACCATGCCAAAAATCACAAAGTAGAAAAACAGACACACAGTATGTCCTCAGATTCACCGATGTCCGTGACTCTCTGATCCTACTGCCTCCATTCCCAGAGTTACGGGATTACAGGCATATACCACCATGCCTAGTTTATTTGGTATTGGGAATCAAGCCCAGGACCTTATCCCTGCTAGGCAAGGACTCTGCTAATTGAGCCTCCTTTCCAGAATCTTAAATCATCTTTCGGCATTTATCCAGAGCCTACTTATATAGAACAGCCGCTTTACTGACCACACTGCTGAGAGTCAGCTAGACTTAGCCCCCACTCCCAACCCCTCCGTGGGCAAATCTCCCAAAAGACCAGATGTGGAATCTTGGTTGAGGTCACAGGTCCTGCTTCCCTGAAGCCTTTTCACCTAGAATGTTCTTTATGGATAAATGCCACAGTCATTCAGTATTTGGTAAGACCAAGAAAGTTTTCTGGAAAGTTCTGATTCTGAGGAGAAGATGCTGGCATGTTGATTTAGAGCATGTAAGGCTGTTGTTCACTTCTTGCACGAAATGATGTCAGCACAATGGACTCTCACGACCTAGGCGAACCATGGAAATACACCAAGATGTGTTCTTCCTCGGTTTTCGTCCTTAGAATGCGATTCTGACCAGAGGCAATCAGGCAAAGCATTGATTTATTTGTTTCAATGCTGGGAATTGAACCCAGCAATCTCTCTGTGTTTGCCCCTGCTCAGAACTTCTCAAAATGAATATGCAAACAGTGAAGAGATTGACTTTCCTGTGAGGTCAGACCCTGCTCCCCGCTACACACACAAACATACACCATTGCCTGACAGCAGGGGTCCCAGCATCGTGATAGACAGATTATCTGTGTCTCTCCCGTGATGGAAAGTACCATTGCAAAGCTAAGCCAGAGGCCTGTGGTCTGCTAATGAGACTTCTTGGGTTTTGGGCCACGGAAATAAAAGAACAAGGCTCAGACCCAACCAGTGATTTGTGGCTTTATTTTAGAAGCCGATCAGATCGGCTGACATCATTGTAGCTGAAATGCTACACAAGCGGTGCTTGCCCACGCGGCAGGCGGAGAGAAAGGGAGAGGGGGAGCCTGGTAAGGGAGGGAGAATGACCGCAGACTTAATTGATCTTGCAACGGCTGCCCTCCATCTCCTGAGCCGATGTCCCAGTCTCGGCAACTGGTTAGATAACAGCCAATAGCAGCGCCCACAGGGAAATAGAGAAACAAGCAAATTGTCGGACTTCCAGAGCAAAAATCCCAAAATCAGTTAGGGAACTTGTAGAAGAAAGATGCTTTCTCTCAGGTAGAAATAGCTTTGTGATCCTGGGCGTAAATCCTGCAGGAGTAGAGATCTGCAAGGATGATTGGCTTCAGACAACCTCCAAGGTCCTTCTCAGAGAACGCTGAGGGGTGGTGAGGAGAGCTAGCAGATCAGATGTGCATTTGTATGGGACAAGCGACTTTTTCCAATGTCCACCCCCCCCCGCCCAGCTTCCTCTCCCCCTCCCCCCCCAGCTGATGCTCTCTCTCCTCTAAACCAGGCTAACCTAAGGCTAACCTAAGGATGCTGTTTAAAGACAGTCTTCTCAGCTTGTAGAGTTTTGTTTTGTTTTGGGTTTTTCAGTTTTGTGTATCTGTCTGTCTGTCTATGTGTGCATATGTATGTGTGTGTGTATGGTGTCTGTGTGTGTATCTATGTGGTGTGTATATATATGTGTGTGTGTGTGTCTATGGTATATGTATGTGTATGTGTGTGTCTATGGTGTATGTGTGTATATGTGTGTGTGTCTGTCTATGGAGTGTATGTATATATATATATATATATATATGGTATATGTGTGTATGTGTGTCTATAGAGTTTATGTGTGTGTGACTGTGTCTGTGGTGTGTGTGTGTGTGTCTGTCTGTCTATCTATAGTGTATATGTGTGTGTATGTCTATGGTGTACATATGTTTATGGGTGCATATGCTAGAATCTAGTTCCTCGTACATCACCAGACAAGAGCTGTACTATTTAAGGTTTCTCCCCTTCGCCTTCCTCAGCTGTTCGTTTGCTTGTTTTTGTTTTAAGCCTTTGATTTCTTATCTTCCAGAACAAAGTTGGTTGTTTTCATTTGCTTCAGGAATCAAAAGTTAAAAGTATATTCAGGGGAGAGCCTAGTGACATCCAGCTAGATAAAGAAGTAGGTGTCTATGTTGGTGACTGTGTGTGTGTGTGTGTGTGTGTGTGTGAGTGAGAGAGAGAGAGAGAGAGAGAGAGAGAGAGAGAGAGAGAGAGAGAGAGAGAGAGAAGGGGGAGAATTATATGTACAAGAGTGTAGATGTAAAAGCCTATAGACCCCATGAGGAGGCCAGAGAAGGATGTTAGCTGTCTACCTCTCTACCTCTCTACCCCCCTGCCTTACTACCTTCTTCTGGGGACTCTTTCCTTTAGTCTAGGCTGAGTGACCTGCAGGTCCTGGAAATGTATGCTCTCCAATGCTGGAGTTCCAAGCATACACAGCCACCCTGGATTTTTACGTGGGTGATAGGGATTCAAACTCAGGTCCTCTTGTTTGCATGGCAAATACCCTTACCCACAGAGCCATGTTCCCATGCCCTTGACCACTATGTTTTAAGAAGTTGAATCCTAACTTCTCTTATGGAAAGATGCTTCCAGTGTTGTCTCTGTCTGACATCCATGATGAGGTAGTAATAATATAGAAGAAACATGCTTTTCTTGTTTGTCACCCACCGTCTCTGTGGCTTTGCTCCAAAGTGCACTGTTACATCCTTGAAGAACAGCGCTATGGGGAAGGCTATAAGCATTGGCCCCTATCACTGTGTTTGCTGAGGAAAGCAGGCCTCTTTCCTCTCTAGGTGGACAAGTAGCGCATCCCACAAAGGCAGGGTCAGTGTTCCTGCTCCTGCTGTGCCTTGGGTCAGCCTGGGAGCCCCACAGGACATCAGAGTGCTTTCTTTGGGTTTGTTCCCAAATATAACCCACTTCCTGTTCTCCAAGTATTGAGCCATAAGCCTCGGGCATGGCTCAGCTATGGGATTCAGAGTAAAAAAGGAAAAGAAAAAGAAAAAGGAATTCGCATCATGGTTTGGCTGGGTCGGAAGCAAGTTATGAGCTGGGGAAATGCATCCGTAGCTACTTCAAGCCCAAAATGTCCCAGTCTCATTCTACCCTTCCTACCCGGCAGCCCTGGCACCTGGCACAGGGTTCACCATTCTGTAAGCAACATTGACCCTTAAAGGGGAGAGGTTTGCTTCTGAGGAGAAAATGCACCTTTGCGTGCTCCGAAAATAATTTACAGAGAGAAAAGAAGTCTTCTCCACACTAGTCAGAAAGACGGCTCTCTCAGCGAACCCAGCAAGCCACCCTGAGCCTGCCTCTCTCCTTGTTGTCTCTCCCTGTGCTGAGGAAGGCCATTGCTCCCACTGCCGCGAGGCAGTGTAAATGGACGCACTAGCTTGCGTGAGAATGGGCATCCAGCCATCAGCAGGAGTCGAGAACATGAGTGAGGACCGGATGTCCACCCCTTCAGAGCAGCACGAACACTCCGTGTACAAAGAGAGGACCTGTAAGAAATTGGCTGCGGGCTGGAGAGATGGCTCAGCGGTTAAGAGCACTGACTGCTCTTCCAGAGGTCCTGAGTTCAATCCCCAGCAACCACATGGTGGCTCACAACCATCTGTAATGAGATCTGATGCCCTCTTCTAGTGTGTCTGAAGAGAGTGACAGTGTACTTACATATATAAAATAAATTAATTAATTAAAACAAAAAAGAAAAAAAAATTGGCAGCTTTATCACCACTGGGAAAGCTCCTGTCCAAGAACACACCACTGGTTACCTTTGGCTTCTGTCCTTCAGTGCCTCATTGTGGGCAGCAGGCTGCCCATCTCTGTCTTGGGTCCCTAGACATCAATCAGCCTTTCTGAAGAGCATCCAGGATGCACTCAGCAGCACCTTGGTAAAGTGTGCCGTTCGTAAAGTCCGGCCCACCGCTTCCCTCCGGCCGCTGTTCTCCTCTATGCTAAGCTCTGTCTTATTATGGCTGTCTGTCACTTCCCAGGTCCTCCTGAGGTGACTGCTTCCCTTGCTTCCTCAGCGGCTCCTTAATATTCGCTACTGTTTCCTTCTCCCAGTGTGGGCAGGTGCGCGCGCTCCTGTGGCGGGCTATGATGCTGTGCTCACTGTGTGTGGATTGATGGCTTTTCTTTCATTCCACTATTTCTCCGTTGGACTGCTGTGGACTGTGAGTCACTGGTGGCAATGTTTTAATGGATTAGCTGGGTCCTAAAAATAGTCCAGACACTCATGCAAGCAGTAAATAAGCCTGGAGAGTTGGTCCCTTAGCTACCAAGAGAATCAAGTTCAACAGTATCTACTGTTCAGGCTGCTAGAATTTGGTTCATACCAAATTCATCAGAACATAAATGGTCAGTGGCCTGAGTGAAAGCCATGGGCTAGGTCTATGGACCAGTTGTAGGTGACATCTTCCTTTCTCTCAGTTCTGATGTCAAAAGGCTCCCTCTAGGAAACTGCATCAAACCGTTCTTGTTTGCATGTGTCTTTTGACCCATGAGGTGGCCCAGGACTGTAGTCCTAGCTACCTGGGCAGGAGGATTACTTGAGCTGGGAAGTTTGAGAGAAGCCTGGGCATCCTAGTCATCAAAACAGAAGAAATCTGTTGCTCTGCAATGTTTGGGACATGTGAGTGTCCCCTACTTGATGGTCTTATTCTTGATGACAAGTTGCTTTAGACCATGGTCTTTATGGCTTGGCTTTATTTCACTTTGTCTTAAGGAATCACCCAACCTGACCTTAAACTCTTGGCAGTCCCCCTGCCTCAGACTCCTGAGAGCTGAGATCATAATCGGATCCCTGAGACTCACTAGCTAGTCATCCTAACCTACTCTAGATCCATATCAGAGACCCTGTCTCAAAGATAGATAGATAGATGGATGGATGGACGGACGGACGGACGGACGGACAGACAGACAGATAGATGAATAGATAGACAGACAGACAGACAGACAAATGGTGAACAGAGCCTAAGGATACATACCCAAGGTTATTCTCTAAATTCTGTGTGCACAGAGACATTCCCTCCCCCTCCCCTCACATTATTAAATCTTATACTGGGGACCGGTGAGATAGCTCAGTAGAAAAAGACATTTGCCACCAAGCTTGAAAAGGTGAGTTCAATCCCAGAATTCACATGGTCAAAGGAGAGAATCAACTCCCACAAGTTGTCCTCTGACTTCTTCACACACACACTTACACACACACAAACTAGATAAACAAATAGTTGTAAAAATACATTTTAGAAATTCTTTTGATTTCAAGCTGGCCAGTGGTGGCACAGGTCTTTAATCTCAGCATTCGGGAGGCAGAGGCAGGCAGATCTTTGTACATTTGAGGCTAGCCTGGCCTACAGAGTGAGTTCTAGGACAGCCAGAACTATTCAGAGAAATGCTGTCTTGAAAAGCCAATGTATAAATTTTATTACTTTAATTATGTGTATATGTGTATGTCTTAAATGTGAGTTTATAGATATGAATAGTGTCCACAGAAGCCAGATGGGGCACTGGATGTCCCTGGAACTAGAGTTATAGCTGACATGGGTTCTAGGAAGCTAACTCAGGCCCTCTAGAAGAGCAGCAGTGCGTGCTTAGCCTTTGAGCCAATTCTCCAGCCCCTAATTAAAATATTAAACCAGCCAGGCTGTGGTGCCACACGCCTTTAATGCCAGCACTCTGGAGACAGAGGCGGGTGAATCTCTGAATTGGAGCCAACCTGGTCTACAGAGTGAGTTCTTGGGCATCCAGTGCTACAGAGAAACTCTGTCAAACAAACAAACAAACAAATAAAAAACCAAGAAGAACAAAACCTTTACATTGTGTATTAAATTTATATAACTGAGCCAGTATCAATAGGCTGTAATTGACTACAGCCCACAGTTTGGATTAGTTTATTCTGATTTGGGCCTTTTGAGAGTTTTAATAAATGCAGTGGGCCCTGCAGCCAGCCTTACAGTACCATCCTGAATAGTTTACTTTGTGATTTTCCTGTTACCCCTCTTCTAGTGTCTCACCTCAGAGCACGAAGATCTACTAATCTTCACTGTTTCTTATTTTGCCCTCTTCCAGATTGGCCTATAGTTGAGATCACGGAGGATGCCACTTGTCACTTGACAGCATGCATCTGAGATTTTCCTCCATGTGTTGCTGAGGCTTTGATCGCTCATACTTTTTGTTTCAATACCAAATATGAGATGAGACCTTTTCTTTCGTCATTGTCTTTGGTGGCTTGTTTTGTGTTTTGAAGTATGGTTTCATTGTGTAGCCTAGGCTGCGAACCTCTTGTTGTAGCTTCCAATAGCTAGAATTGCACACATGGGCTAACACAACTGATACTGAGTGTGTGTGTGTGTGTGTGTGTGTGTGTGTGTGTGTGTGTGTGTGTGTGTGTATGTGTGTACTAGGAATTGAATTCAGGACCTCATACATGTTCAGCAAGCATTCTGTCACCAAGCTACCTCTCTAACCCATAATGTTAAGTCATGTGGGAATAGAAACAATGTAAGCCATTCAGTGCAGAACATCACGACATCAACTGTGTGGTCATTGATTGGACCGTGTCCATCATAGCCAAACATGGGCCTCCTGATGGGATCTTCCCATTGGAGAGTTCTGGAGCCATGCTCTGACCTGTGACTTAGGGTTTGTGCTTGATGCTATCCCAGTGCAAGGTTGTGGGTTATCTGAGCAGCCCCCAAAGGCTTCCACAAATGGCTAAGTCATGTGGCTAGATGCTTTAAATAGAATGCTCCCAGATCCTTTCACACTTTACTGAGGAGCTTGAAGGGTTTGATTAATGATTTTTAAACACCGAAATCAGTAGCTCACTCTCAGCCCCTTCATCCTCACTGTGGAGTTCTCTGCTTTGCTTCATGTTGGGGACATAGTCCTGCAGATCCATCTCAGAGGAAAAGAGCAGGTTTAAAAAAAACAAAAACAAAAACAGATTTTGTAATTTCACCCCGTGGACAATCAGGAGCTCCAAGCTCAGTGGTCTGACCCAAAACAAGACTTACTCACTGAAAGCAGATTCAGAGAAGCTGATGGCTTCTAGCTCCAGGAGGAGCTAGAGGCAGAGACGGTGCTAACTTGGGGTGAGAGAGGAACGTTTGGTAAAGCAGACACCCTTCACATTTGCGAAAACAGGGAGTCTCAGGAAGGAAGGAGAGACATGTTTAAACAACAGACGTTCTCTTTCCTCCTGCCCTGCTTTTGGTGAAATGTCCATATGTGTGTATGGATGCAGTGCTAATCTAAGATTGAAATATGCAATCAAACAGCAGAACTATCTATGTGTGCACAGTGTTTAGATACAGTCCTTGTTGACTAACTCATTACTGGGATTTAAAAGCTAAGTGCAATGCGAAAAGCTAGTCCCTTAACTGTGATATAAATGTGATATAAATGCATGGATATGAACCGGGAAGTGAGGCCTTGCTGCCTCCATGTCTGGCTTTCTCCATCCAGAAGACAAGTGGTTTCTCCATTGTCTTCAACAGTGCCCTCTGCTGGTCATCGCTACCATTGCAGTGTTTTCCATTTAGAAGTCAAACCGCTTCTTTGAATTTTACTGAGCAGCTCTTATATCTGAAAGCATCCTAGATTCTGGGAATAGCAGTGTGAGCTTACAGAATACTTGAGAAACTCTAGGAGTAAAGTACAAAGATGATACATCAAAATATAAGCATTCTGGGGAAGATGCAGTGTTTATAAGAAGGAAGTTAGGGATTGACGGGGCACTGTCTGAAACAGGATGTCAGGAAGGCTCTGTCTGAAGTGCACACAGACTGCACAAGAGGCAAGTGTCTTTAGAGTTAAAGAAACACACACACACACACACACACACACACACACACAACCTGTGTGTAGTGAGGAGCCGTGGCAGGTGAGTCCTGTGAAGCTTATTCTGGTGACATTTTTCTCCAAGTGACATGCTGGGCTTGGCCAAAACTCAGGTGGTGAACATCATGAGAAACTGTCTAGATGTTATGGAAGAGAATCCAGTAAAGTGTGTCTGCGATTTGGATGTGGGTACTGGAAAGAAGGAAGAGAAGACATTGTGATTTCCAGGGTTTGGAACTGAACAACATGAAAAATAGGAATGTGGGGGGGGGGGACGACAAGGGAGCCACTGTCAGGAGGTCTGTCTCTCTCAGAGACATCTGAATGGCTGTGTATTCAGATATCTAACCTATAAAGCCCTAGGAAGATACTGGTCTACAGAAGATAAGGACTTATGCAAGTCCCTTTTCGTGGTCTCTCTTGCTTAGTTGAAACTGCTGTCTGTCACAGGAATGTTGTCACCTCCTTACCATATTGTAATGTCACGGAGGTAAAATTCAGGAGGGTATAGAAGAAAGGGAATGTTTTGGGGGGAGGGGTCTGGGACTTAATCCTGATTCCATTGGCTAATGACTATAATATTAGGAAGAGGATTTTACTTGCCCATTTAGAAAGCCGAAATGGTACTATTTGTTTGACTAGCGTGCTATAAGCATTCAAAAATACCTTTGTGAGTTAGAGACTTTGACAAATGATAGGCACTCAGAAAGAAAATGTAATAGAATACCTGTTACCTGTTCCTCGACTCTCTCAGACATGTAAACAATGCTTGTTGATCATTTGCACACCCAACACATCCCCGTCTACTTTGTCTCCTTTTTTTTTTTTAGTCACTCCCTAAGTCCTATTAGTACTGACAATTACATTGACTGGATCCTGTGCAGGTGATCATAGCTGCTGTGAATTGGTGGGTACGATGGCCATGCCATGTCCCAAACACAGCCAGTGCTCCTCCCACCTCCCAGCTCTTAGTTCCTCAGCACACCCTCTTCTGGGATGGTCCCAGAGCCTCGACAGGGGGTTGATACAGATGTCCTATTTAAGGCCAAGCACCCCACAGATACTTCTTCTCAGCATGTTAACGAGTTTAATGAGTCTCCACATTAACTGCTAGCCACTGCAGAGAGCAGAAAAAATTTAGCAGCCTTAATATGAGTAAAATAACCCAGAACAATGAGATTTCCCTCCAAATAGCATAGGCTGTGATTTTTCTTTTTCTCTCTAAAACATCCTTCCGTGTTCTGCGGATCCAGTAAAGAAAGGAAGCTCAGTAATTCAAAAAAGCCAAGCATAGTGGGATGAACCCAGGGGCGGAGCGTGAGACGTTAGCGCGCAAAGCGACCTGGTGGCTGGACCATATCTGTCCCTGTCGTGTCTACTCGCAAAAGTCCTCCAGTACTGTCCATCCTTCAGGGTCCCAAGAAAGACCTCCCTACTGGTCCCAGCCCTTATAGATGATGCCCTCCTTAAATTCATTGACCACCTAAAGTTCATTGATTCCAAGTAGTATGCTCATCTCCGCCTTTAGGGGCAAGGAATCCAGTGGCAAACAGATACACACTTCTCTTCACGGAGCTTAAATAGCATCTTGGTCTGACCAGAATTTAGCACGACTATAGCTGGCCTTTTGAGTCACCTGCCGAGTCTCACACGTGGCCACTGTGTGGTTGCTGGTGACCAGTAGATGGTTTTACCAGACACCTCCCCCCAGCCCATATAAACCTGGTATTTGGTAAAATGTTTTGAATGATATAAGGACTTTACATTTGTCTCATTAGCTTCTGCCCAGGGTCTGCATATGGTAAGTCCAGCCGTGGCTGCAGTTAGCACACTCAGTTCAGAATATCGCTGCAAGGGTGAGAGGCTGGTAAACAAAGTCTCCATTTTTTTTTTTTTTTTTTACTTCTCATCCTTCCCATGTGTGTCTGTGTTAAATAAAACACTCCCAGGGACCTAGAGAGATAGCTGAGTTGGTAAAGTTCTTTCCACGCAAACAGGAGGACTTGAGTTTGCCCACCAGACCCACACTTAAAAAGCCAAGTACATGTATACTTGTAATCTCCTCACCCGCTGCTGAGGCAGAGATAGAATCCTCAAGGCCCACCAGCCTCACCTACTTAATGATCTCCAGGCCATTGAGAGATCCCACTTAAAAAGGGGGGTGGAGGAGAGGGATGGCTGCAGTCAGTCACAGCATCCTGTGTAGAAGCAAGCGTTTCTCAGTGCTTCTCCCTGCCTCTGACTCTTATGTCCACCCAACCCCCATCCCTTCCATGAAGCTTCCTGAGCCTTCGGGAGGGGGCTTAGTACAGATGTCCTGTTTAGGGTTGAGCACTCAGTCCTTGGCCTCAACACGTTGACCTTTATGTTGTTGGTAGTAGGGGTATAGCCACTGTTAAGTTTCCCGTGTGTGCGTAACGAGAGTAAATACCACATGGATTTAGTGGGTTATCCAATAAAGAGGGGGAAAGTAGCTGGGTCTGAAGAACTCACACCCAAGGTTGAACTCCAGTCTCTGTGCATACACGATTTTATGTGCACACATCCAAATGTGCGTGCACATGCAGACCCATACCACATATGACTGTTTTCTCATGTTTCCTTCCCTTTGCCTCCCTCTGTTTCTGTTTCCACAGGTCAGTGTCGAAGTTTTGGTAGAGTATCCTTTTTTTGTATTTGGACAGGGCTGGTCGTCCTGCTGTCCTGAGCGGACCAGCCAGCTCTTTGATCTGCCGTGTTCCAAACTCTCCGTTGGGGACGTCTGCATCTCGCTCACCCTCAAGAACCTGAAGAATGGCTCTGTTAAAAAGGGCCAGCCTGTGGACCCTGCCAGCGTCCTGCTGAAACACGCGAAGACCGACAGCCTGGCTGGCAGCAGACACAGATATGCCGAGCAGGAAAACGGAATCAACCAGGGAAGCGCCCAGGTGCTCTCTGAGAATGGCGAACTGAAGTTTCCAGAAAAAGTAGGATTGCCCGCAGCGCCCTTCCTCAGCAAAATAGAACCGAGCAAGCCCACGGCCACGAGGAAGAGGAGGTGGTCGGCGCCGGAGACCCGTAAACTGGAGAAGTCGGAGGATGAGCCACCTTCGACCCTTCCCAAGCCTTCGCTCATTCCTCAGGAGGTTAAGATCTGCATCGAAGGCCGATCTAACGTGGGCAAGTAGAGACTGCGGGCAGTGGGGGCCGGGGCCTCCTTTGCTGTCCGTATCCAGATTACTGTACTGTAGGCTAAATAACACAGTATTTACATGTTATCCTCCTTAGGTTTGTATTCTAACCTTGTCATTAGAGTCAAACAGGTGTGTCGCAGGAGACCGGTGCTGTTGGCACTGGCTGTAAGTGTCTGCCAAGGAGCTGGCGGGTGGAGGGCGGTCAGAACGGCTGTGGAGCTCCGGGGCATCCTAGGTGACCTTGAATGTGGCTTCAGCAGCGCCTGCCTTCTCTGGCAGCACAGAATCGAGGGCCATCAGTTCCCTTCGTTTCAAGAGCAAACGAAGTGGGAAGTAACCTGCAAGGGTGTGCCTGGGTGCGTCCCTTGTGAAGGGGTACGTGGGTGCAGTGGCGGTGAGTGAGGGTCTCTCTTTCTCTGCCTCCGTCTCCCTTCACTTACTCCCTCTCAGCATGGGATTGGGGGACCTGGGTTTCCCACATGCAAAGTCAACAGGATCCCCAGCTCCCAGGCATGTGTAGGGAGGCATCGGACGGCAGATAGGAAACTAGTTTCAAAGAACGTGTTCTCTCCAACATATTTTACAATAAAAAGCAACTTTTAATCATAGATAGATAGATATATATATATTCCCCCCATGGGGCCTGACTGCACTGAGTTTTTTGTTTTGTTTTGTTCGGGGTTTTTTTTTTTTTGTTTTGTTTTGTTTTTGTTTGTTTTTTAAGAGCAGCTGCCCCTAGCGGGATTTCATTTCCGCTTTACCAGTCCAGTGACATCCACCAGTTGTCATGGTGGGCAAGGAAGTCCTTGCTCAGGTCACTTCTGGTCAGGCAGGTAGCAGTGGGGCTGGGGGACAGAGGGAGCACCCACACTGGTTTTTGTGCAGTGTTAGGAAAAGCAATCAGGTTATTTGCATTGATTTTTGCTCCCGAGAGGAAAATGTAAGACCCCCTCCCCCTTCCCGAGAGAGCCAAGGTGGCTCTCCCAGCTCGGCTGGCAGCGTCTTTTCTATCTTTTAGGTCTAGTACTGTTCATGACTATGGACAACTCGGGTGCCGCTTTTTTTTTTTCCTCAATCCCAGTGTGACATGAGGAATTCGATCTGGAAGTTGTTAGTCTGTTACTATCTTGTAAACAGTTAAAAAGGCTGTGCAGGCTTCTTAACCAAGCATCTTGGTCTGTTATTCAGCAAGTACTGTATCTCACTTTCGACTCTTTGGGGGGAGGGGGGGAAAGAAGACAAACCGAAGTTGCTTTTGTTTTTGTTTTTTGTGTTTTTGTTTTCTCCTTCTCAACACTGTAACTACACTTAAGCTCTACGAGTTTGCTCACAAGCCGGCAATCGAAAAAACTCCAATCTGGTTTAAAGGGATGAATGTGAATTACGAACTAGCCCGTGACAATATATGACCACCAAGTACTACCTGATGGCAGGCACTTGTCACTTTGAAGTTGGAGAAAGAGTTAAAGGCATGCATATGCAGAGTTGGCAGAGAAACCAAGAAAAGACACAGAGGAAAAGACAATTGTGTCCAGTGTTTTTAGGGTGAACTCCTAACGAACTTTGCGATTTGCACATCTTGAGTTTATAATTTGTGTGCTATTCCTGCAGTTTTTTTTTTTTATCTAATAACATTGTGGGAAAGGTTTGGGAGGGCTGCAAGAACGTAAATAAATGTAGCAAAATTACTTTCTAACCTGCCTAGACCCTAGGCCCTTCTTAGAAGGTTCCTGTCCCTTTGAGACTTCATTTTGTCATCTACCACATCTGTCACCAGAAGCCAGGTCTGAGAGTCTTCTTCAGAGTCATTGAGAGTTTTCTATATAGACATTTTACATATGTGAGCAAGTATTTTCATTTCTGAAAAAAAAAAGTGTTAATGTTATTTTTAGAAACTTAGGTTTCTATTTGAAATCAAACTAGGATCTAATTAATGTTTGGTACAAAAACCCAGAAAGGGTATTTTCATAAAGTCACAAGTTTTCATTCCCAGAGGTCAAAATATCACTTGTCGGTTCTGAGTGTGTCTTAAAGTACTTTAAACCAAGTTTTATAAATAGGGAGAAGTTTTTAAATGTTCTTACTTGGCTGGCTACAACTAACCTAAATAAGTACTTATTTACTTATTTGATTTTTTTTCTTTTCAGCCATTAAAAAAAAAAGACTTCTTCCATTTCTCAAAATAGAAAAAAAAAGGGCCTCCCTTGGCAACCCACATGTTGGCTTTCCAGTCTCCATTCACAGTGGCTTTTGTTGGGACTAATGATCCTTTTACAGACCATTTTCTGGGATGTACCAAAAACCTTTGAGTAGGTCCAGAATAGCTGGCCTCTCCCTAAACTTCATCACCCTCTCTGTACGCTAGCAGAGCTGGGTGAACCCATTCTTGCAATCAGACACTTATTTAGTGCTGTGATTCTTTTATTATTTTTTTTAATCTTTCTGTTCAGAGACCTTGCTTAATCTTCCCTATATATGCTCAGGGCACTGGCACTTACTAGGTATTTGTTTATGTTTTTGTTTTTGTTTTTAACCCTTCAATGGTGAGAGGACTTGGAGGCTGCCACGGGTGAGCTATGTGCCGTTATCTACAACAGCCCCTGTGAGCTCAGAAAACACACACACATACACACACACACTGCTCTCTGGCTAACTTTGAGGACTGAACTGACTGTATCTACTAAGCCGACACTAAAACAGGTAAACACACATGGTTCAGAGCAATAGGAATATCATAACTTTTGTGGTTCTATTTCAGGTATAGGAATTATACAAATCATTGATTCTTCTGAAGTGTCTGTCCCATCTCATTCTCCAGCTCCCTTAGCATGTGCAATACTTTGTGTGCCAATAGTGTACTATCTAAAGTTCATTACCTTTTGGCTTTTTCCTTGTTCGACGGGCTGACCAGGGAAAGGCTGGAGGGAGCAAGCCAGGAGGGGCGAGCCCCCTCGATTTCTCCTTAACACGATGCAGAGTACTGGGGTAGGCAGCCTATGGGAGCCTGTGTGTCTGTCACCAGGACACAGTGAGAGCCAGCCAAGGAGACCTGAGGGAAGCCCCTTGAAGGTCCATCACCACACTCTGCAAAGGCCCCTCGCTCTGAAGCGAAGCTGGAACGGAGCCAGGAGGCAGACTGGTTCCTAGGACAAACTCTGGAGCGATGTGGTCTTCAGTCAACTCATTGTCAGTCTCTTCTGTGCCCTTGAGACTTTGATCCCTGCCTTTGACACAAGCAACTTATTGCATATGTGCGTGTTCTGAGCATGCTCACCAATGGCTTTGGAGGGGACCACCTGGCAACCACAGTCACCATTCCCTTGGGACAGCTTTCTTTTCAAATAGGAAGAACACACAGAGGCAGGAGCCACCTCTGATTTGCAGACATTGGTGGGGCCCTCCAGGCTCCCGGAGCACCTGCGGTCAACTGCGTAGGGAGCACGGTAATAGCAGTGCCCTCATTGGACAAGGATCAGCCACGCGCCTCTGTACCTGTCCTCTTTGCAATATTTACCAACAGCCGTCTTTCATTCTCCTCTTTCCTGCTTTCCATTTTAAAACAAAGTAACAGCAGGCCTTTTTGTGTTTACAACAGAACACAATCACCAAGAAATTAGTCAGGGCAAAAAGAAAACAGTAATATTACTACTCATAAGAAATCAGCAAACAAGAACCTCTTTCTAGGGATTTCTAAATATACAAAGTGACTGTTCCTTAGACTGTTTAACTTTAGAATTATTTCAGTTCGTCTGGGCCACCTTGGGGTCAGTGGGATGGGGTGGGGATTGGGGGAGAGAAGGCCAGGGATACCACTTACCTCAAATCTTTTTAAAAGTGGAAATCCAAATTGCATTTGGGGGAGGGCGGGGGGGACTTGCAGGATAATCGTCTATGTTGGTCACATTTTTCTTTTCTTGATTCATCCAACTCAGTTTGGGATGGCCAGATTTTTGTGGTGGGGGCAACAGAATGTCCTTAACTCTGAACCCTGACCTTGTATGTTTTCTGT
Organism: Tokudaia tokunoshimensis; assembly: GCA_036184795.1. Classification (NCBI taxonomy): domain Eukaryota; kingdom Metazoa; phylum Chordata; class Mammalia; order Rodentia; family Muridae; genus Tokudaia; species Tokudaia tokunoshimensis. The sequence goes on from BTHU01000022.1 coordinate 18,797,815, forward strand.
TAGGTGAGCTTGTTGGGTTCCTCCCTAACCACCTCCCCCCCCCACCCCCTTACCCCATAAAGGAAGTGGCAATGTCCTTCCTTCTCCCTTGCAAGGAACCCTGCAGAACCTTCCACACCTCTTACTCAGGGATGGGGCTGGTGTGTGTGTGTGGAACACAGATGTGTTCAGCAACAGCACTTTGGACTGCTCTGGAGTAGGGTTGTACAATTTCAAGGAATGTTTGGATCTCCCCGCACCGTGTGGATCTCCCCGCACCGTGTGGATCTCCCCGCACCGTGTGGATCTCCCCCCACCGTGTGGATCTCCCCGCACCGTGTGGATTGCTCCTTAGCTACTGCACAGATTATAATATAATGCTGCACATTCAAGACGAACAGTAGCTCCTCGTGATCAGAAAAAAAAAATCCACTCTTTGCACATAGTTTGATCTTTACTGAAATATGTTGCCAAAATCTGTTTTTGTTCTAGCTTTGGATCTTTTAGTTTTTCTTTCTTTCTTTCTTTCTTTCTTTCTTTCTTTCTTTCTTTCTTTCTTTCTTTCTTTCTTTCTTTTTCTTTTAAGGAAACAATTGACGATACCTTGTAACATCTGTGACGACTAAAGAAACCTATTTTGTAGATGCTTTTGAAGACACTAACACCTATTTCAGACTCCGGGTGAGGAGGCAGAGCTCTTGGGATAGAAAGCCAGACTTTGTGAGTTGAGTTGGTTGGCATGGCAACTGTTTCCTGAGCCACAAGCTGCTCAACCAACTGGTCTGCTCTCTCCCGAGACCCTCTGTGCTCCCCATTTCCCAGTCGCCCCCTTTGACTCCAGGGGAATATAGGGCCTCCAGTCTCTGGGGTCCAATTCAGTTTCTTTGGTGGTTGAGATGAAAGGCAAGAGAATCATACTTTGTTGTTTTAAAAGTGGAGCAAAGGCCTTTGCATCCACGGTTGTGTTTTGACGCCAGGATTTCCAAAATAGAAAATTTAAGGAAAAATCGAGTAATAACTATAGAGAATCTACTTTTTTTTTTTAAAGCACATGCATATGACCTGTTGAGTTGGGTTGGTTTCCTCCCTGTCCATGAATAGTGTTGTATTTCTGTTCCTAAGGCAACTCGAAACAGTTTGCACACCTCTACTCTGGAGCTGAGATTTCTTTCACATAGATGACCTCGCTTCAAATGTTACCTTACTGATAGGCTTTTTCTTGTAGCGCTATTACCTTGTGGGAAGTTTTTTTTGTTTTGTTTTTTTCTTTAAAGTACACCCAATTTGAGCAGCCTGGGTTGGGGGCGGGGGAGGGTTGAGGCACTCACTTTGGGGCGGGGGTACAGATAATTTTTTTTAAAAAAATTGCACAAAAGAAAAATGAATGTTGAAATGATTCATTCAGTGTTTGAAAGAGACAGATCTGTTGAAACCATGAGTTTCATATTTTGTGTGTAAAAAAAAAAAAGAACAAAAACAAACAAAAAAAACAAAAAATGAAACAGAGGAGGGGTTTGAAAGTTACATGTTTGGGGGTTTATTTTTCCTGTATATAGCAATTTGTTGTCTTGATGATCAAATTTGTATGGTTACGGCCTGGAAGAATTATGACGTCAGAGGCTCTTCAACTATCCCGTACCTTTGCTTACTGTTCTGTATTTGTTACCCATGGCTTTTGTGTGAAGGATGGGAAACTCTGTATTCCGCTGTTTGAGAATACTGTCCGTTCCTAGGCCGAAAGCACTTCCCTGGGTTCCCTTCTTAAGCCATTGCAACTTTACTTTGGATGATGTCTGACATTTTCAGCACTTCCTGTTCCTATAAACCCAAAGAATATGATCCTGAACATGAAGTGTTTCTAAAAGGGATCCTCCTTCCCAGTAGACAGGAAAATAAAAAATAAAAAAAAGCTGAGCCTTTCTTCTGCCTCCCACCCCAGACCTCATTCGAATGGGGGTAAAACATCCATTTTTGGCTTGAATGCCTGGCTTCCATTTTGATGTTTCTCAAGTAGAGGCCAGACGAAAATGTAGAACGGTTTCTCAGAGTTATATTCCTGTTCAGCAGTTGAGCTGGGTGGTGCAAACTGGACAGCGTCGGGGCAGTAAACAGACCCTAGCTTTGATACTTCAATTTGGGTTCACGCCCCCTCCCTTACTTAGATTAGCTTGACCTTGACAAAGGCAGAAGGGAGACAGTGGCTTCGGCTTTTCACATCCCGACACGTGCATACCGGAACGTCCCCTGTATTCAGATGACGTGTGTTTGGCCAATAGACACCATCTACATGATACCAGTCTCTTAAGAACTTCCCTAACACTTTCTAACTGAAAGGAGTTTAAGTCTTCCACTACAGATCACTTGGAGACTCCATCCACTCACGTCTTCTTGTTCCTTTGCTGTCTGGATGGCTAATCTGAAGGCCTGTGTGGGAAGCACTGTTTACAGTAACCCTTACCAAGATAACATCCTGTCCCCTAGACTACCGAGCTGAGGTGACTGACACTGGCTTAGAACTGTTTAGAGTGAAAGATCAGTTACTAAGAAGGTTGGTGCATTGGTTTTCTCCAGTTCTTACAGGGGCCCCCTACTCGGAAGGTATTCTCTAGTCCAAGGATGGGATGAACTGTTGAGTCAAGGAGGCATAACCATGGCAACCCACCACAGTCCCATTCTGTGACGACTGCCCCCTCCCCAACCCACACTGCTCAAGTGTAACTCCAGGTAGTGTCAGCTGAAAGGGAGTGCAGCGGAGTCCTGTCAGTATTTGTGGTGGGACTTTCAATAAGACAGTCTGCATCTCTAACCAGTGGAGTCTTGGCCCTAAAAGAACCTGAGATCTGCACCAGTGGAAGGGTTTTTAACATCAGGTTCCCAAACCCTCCAATTTCCACTCATCTGCCTCCCACAGACCAAGCGGAAACAGACACCAAAACTTGGGCTGAGGGTACTACCATGTGGAGAACTAGGGAAAACAAAATGGTTTTTTTTTGTTTTTTTTTTTTTTTGCACCTTATTGAAAAGAAACTTTTCAGTGCATACATAGTTAAGAGCTTTTATCGTGACAGGAGAGCGTTTCCATATGCGTGCATACTCTCTGTAATTCCAGTGTAAAATGTTGTACTTGCACTAGCTTTTTTAAAACAAATATTAAAAAATGGAAGAATTCATATTCTATTTTCTAATCGTGGTGTGTCTGTTTGTAGGACACACTCGAGTCTGTTTATTGAATTTTATGGTCCCTTTCTTTGATGGTGCTTGCAGGTTTTCTAGGTAGAAATTATTTCATTATTATAATAAAACAATGTTTGATTCAAAATTTGAACAAAATTGTTTTAAATAAATTGTCTGTATACCAGTACAAGTTTATTGTATAATACTCGTACTACTAATAAAATAACAGTGCCAATTGCAAACCTGAGTCTTTTCCGTCTGTCAGATCCCCCAAAGAAAGCAGTGTCTGAGAGAGGTGAGTCCTTCTTCACTGCCCATCATCAGTGCACCCTGGGGAGACTGGGGAGATGAGGCCTGGATGTCCCTAATGTGCCATCTCCTATCTAGTCAACAGTCTAGGTTTTGTTTCTCACATGATTGGCAGCTTTGCACCTTATGTGGCCTGCATCAAGGCCGTCTTGAGTTTGGTCTCCAACTGGTAAGTGATCTGTGGTTGCTTGAGTATGTTTCCCTGCCGTGTATACTTCTTAGAAATCTGTGGAACAGAGGTCTTCCAGCAGGAGAAGCCTACTCCATGTCTGTCTTGGAAGGACTGTGCACAGACTGGTGTCGGGCTCAGCTTTGGGATGGTGCGGCTCGGTGGTGGTTTAGGAAAACCAAGGCTCCAGTAGCAGCAACCCCCAGGTATGCCCTGCTCCACTCCACACGTGCTGAGGTCATTCTTCTAACTGAAAGTGAAGCTCACACAGGGGAGAAGAAAGAGGATGCCAGAAACAAGTTGAGAGTTCTCACTTGGCCAGGGAAGAATGGGGGCTCTCTGCTTCTATTTTCTTCTTCATTATATTTCTAAGCTATCCAACTGGGACTCATCCCAACAAATCAGGCAGCCTAGGCTACGTAATAGCATGTGGCTCCTGAAACATGGGTTTGGGGTTCTACACATTGCATTTTAGTGTGTGGGAAGATCAGGAGCATGCCATGAAGCCTCCATAGACCAGACTAGAAGGCCTGGTTCCTGGAATGCAATGGGCAAGCCTTCTGCCTGCTCACGTGATTAGATACTAATAACAGACTGTTTACGGCTCATAGTTATCCTACGGCGAGGATAACTCAAAAGGCTGATTAGGAAAAACACACAGCTTGCTGCGATACTCCAAGCCATGCCTTGAAACTCTAAGAAGCATTGCTCCAATCTAAGACCGAAAAGGTTCATGCGCCCCTACTCCAGGCCTGTGCTTGCCTTTCCAAAGAAAATGCCCTCCTATACCTATTACCTACTAGGGGAATGGGGACATTTATGTCTCTGCTTCCCTGTCTGCAGAGATGTGAGCAGGCAGCCTCTCATGCTACAGCCACTTCTGCCACCACTGCCCCCATTCCGTCACAGGAAGTCCTGTGCATGGGCAACGGGCCTTCTTCATCCATGCTATGTTTGCCTGGACTGAAGGATGCTCTCACAGGAGATCCTCTAGGCCCATTCTAATCACAGACTCGCTCCAGCAAAGGGAATGTGTGTCCTCTTTAGGGAGCTTCTGTTTCGAGATAATCCTGGTGTCTGGGGTTTTACAAGAGCTTGGCCTACAACTGCTTAGAATTAGAGAGCAAGGGGCCTGCCCTTGGCTATGTAAAACCACCAGTCTGCAAAGACCCTTCCAGAGGAAAGAGCAGAGCGGCACTGGTTCCTGCAGGGAAAGGAAAACAGAAGGCCAGAGCAAGACCATCCTGAGGCAGTACCCATGCTGACCACATGCTATGGCACGGGCCCATGTCCCTACAGTGGCACATGCTAAAACGCTAACATGGGGACCAGGCCTATGGTGTTGTATTGAGCTGTTGAGGTGTTGTATTGAGAATCTAGGGGAAACGCACAGGTCTGAACAGACCTGCTGCTGCCAGTCCACTTGAAAGGACTTAAGATTTCCTTTTCCTTCTCACTTATTCTAGGCTGATTGAACTGACTTCAGTCAGAGCTTACATATGAAACACATGCTACGTAGGGTATACCAAGGGAGCCCACCACTAGAGACAGATGGGGCAGACAGGAAGTGAGGTTCTCTAGACAAGTGCCACATCCTGTTTGCCTTGAATACCCCTCTTTCTGCAATGAGGTTTGTGATGGTTAATCTTGCCAAACAGACTAGGTTTAGAGTCACAAAGGAGATAAAATTATAGTGTGTCTGTTAGGGTGTTCCTGGAGAGGATTAACTGAGAAAGTGGGTAGCACCTTCCCCAGGGCTGGGCACCTGGCCTGGATACAGAGGGTGAGGGCAACGGAGGCAGGAAACCAAAGGGAACAGGAGCATCCCCATCTCTGATTTCCTGGTTTGCAGAGACGGAAGCAAGCAGCCTTGTGTTCCCAGTCATTTCCATCATTCCCTACTGTAATGAACAGTACCACTTGACCTTTAACTGGAAGAAATCCTTCCTCCCGTAAGTTGCTTCTTTCAGGTATTTGGTCATTGTGATGGGAAAAGTCATGAGCACATCCAGCAGGCATCCTTCCCAATATACCACTCATATTTCTACAGGTATATGAGCAATTCTTCAGGGCTCTGGGAGGGAGGTTGGAGAAGGGTTCAGAATGCACACTTCTCAAACTCTAAGTACAGTCTTATAATACCAGACTGGAAATGGGCTGGCCAACCCCATGTACTGGTTTCCTACAGCATTAGATATGGTAGGCACCAGACAATTAATTGACCTCACTCAGCAACACCAGTCTTTGCCCACAGATGTCGTATTTGCCTTTTCAATGAAAACACCTCCTGTGCCTGCTGATAAGCCTTGTTAGAGAAAAACGACCTGATTCTCATGAATGCCAGTGCTTTGACACTGCAGGGGAAGCTCTCGGGGCTAAGTAGGGCCTTTCTCTGAGACAGAGTCTCTCTTGCCAGCCAATAATGGCCACCCTCCTACATAGCTACTCAGTCCTTCCTAGGAAGTATTAACACAAGCGACTTTTTCTAACTCCCATTCTAAACCCCTTTAGGCCTCAGAGCACTTGGTTTTCAGCAAGGTTTCTTTATGGACTTTTCATAAAACATCTGTGGGCCTTCAAAATGGTTTGTAACCTTTTGGAGAGGGGCCGGCCTAGCTGAGATGAAGCAGGAGGATTGCAAGTTCGAAGTCAGCCTGGGCTAATAGCTAGATCCTGGCTTTAAAAAGAGAGAGGGGGCCAGCCTGACAAGTTGGAGATGAACTGTGTATCTGACATACTACACAAAAACCCAGGAGAGGACAGGCTTGCTAGTTGCAAGCAGCTCCGAACAGACAGGGAGACAAACTAACAGGGTGGGACAATTCATGTCCGGTGTCCCTGCAACCCTGCTCATTGCATTTTTTTTTTCTTCCCAGTCACAAAAGCTGCAGGTAGCAGTAGGTGGGGTGTGAGCTACTTAGGCTCTTGCTAAGCTTCACACCATACTCCCTCCCCAGCCAGGGCCTTGGGTGTTAACCATTGAGGGTCACTTACCTGACTGGGAAGGTTTGCCCAATGCTGATGGCTCTATAGGACTGTGCTCCTGAACATGCAAACTCCAGTACTCAGTCAAGATCATATAGCATTATATTAAAAGTGAAACCATTGTCCTTTTAGAAAGAAAACCAACCAACCAACCGGCGGACAGAAAGGAGGGTGCAAGGGCTGGTTGAAACCAGGAGGCAATGAGTTCTAGATGCTGACACAGGGCCCCACGAGCGCCCTGCTTCTGGGCCCCACGTAGGCACTAGGGCGAGCCCCAAGGTCTCCGGCTACAAGATCGGGACAAGGACTCAGTCTCAGCGTCTGTGATAGCAGCCAGCCTGCTAGGGCAGATAAGGAGGGGAGGGGCGAAGCGCAGGGAAAGGAGGCTTCCACTCAGCGTCCTGAGGTTAACCGAACACCGTATTGTGCTGTTGGGTCACCCGGATGAATGTGGCCCTCCTACTGAGCTCCTTGAGCTTGGCAGCCCCTACATAGGTGCAGGTAGAGCGCAGTCCTCCGAGGATATCCAGGATTGTGTTCTCCACATCCCCTTTGTAAGGCACTTCCACGGTCTTGCCCTCAGAGGCCCTGAGGAGGGAAAGAAAGAAGAGGGATGTGGAGGATTAATCTAGTTTCTCCCCCTTAATAACCAAGGTAGAATTCTCCCTGCTATTGCCTTTATTTCTTTTGACAGGGTTAGGGTTAGGGTTAGGGTTACATATGCAAATGGAGTGTCTGGGTTAGTTTCCATTCCCCCTATCACCACCTCTCCAGCCACCCTTGCTTTTTCTTCGTAAGCACCCCCCACCCCACCCCACCCCACCACCACCACCACCCCACCCCCGTTCTCCTGCCCTTTTGGTTTGTTTCATTGTGATCCACTGAGTTGACTGACTCAGTGGGTGGTGGTTATTTCCTAGAGCACGGGCACCTCACCAGTAGTCACACCACTGAAGAAAATGACTCCCCTGGTAACCAAGAATTGCCCATAGCTCCTTGGAGAGGGGTGGGGTGCTGTGAGGCCCTCCCCCATCCAGGGCCAAGTCTTACCCAGCTTACAAAGGCTTTGGTGAGTTTTGGGAATTCCTAAGCAATGTTATACCCATGGGGTGGTGTTTTGCCCACTCTGACATCCCTACCGAGACCCTAGCAGATGAGGTATTCCTCAACCCTATAGGAACTTCCCTGCTCACCAAGGAGAGAGAGGTCTTGGTTAGCAATATGAGACGGAGACAGAGACACCCCTACACACATAGTCCCCAATAGTGACATTTTCCTTAACCATGTTCTTTCACTCTTAGGGTTCCTATTTAGGAACCAACCACCAACTAGCCTAATTCCTCCCTGAGGAAAAGAGATCCGCTGGGTTGCCTCCCGCTACCACCTCCGGCCACAGCCCCTCCATCCGTCCATTTTGGCTGATGAAAAAGGCACAGGGTTTGCTTTCCTACGCAGCGGCTCTATAGATGCTTTGTGTCCTCACGGGAAGCACCATGGGATCACAGGCCTGCCTAGGACCTGTGAAGTTCTGCCTTGAAGATGCAGCAACTGCACTCCCACAGCCTGCCTGTCCTTTGCCAGGGATGCCCTTCGCCAGGTTCCACAACATGCCAGTTCCATTTGCTGCAGTCTCTCACACACCCATGGCCCAGAGCCGGGGTCAAGAGCTTATGGATGGATAACCCTCAGAACGTCAGGTGTTCTCTCCACATTTTCAGAGCCATGCTTAGAAACTCTTAGACTGGGCCTAATACACAGGTGCTCAGAGACATCTGTCTCCTTGTCCTTCATCCCAAGAACACCTAGTATCGCAGGTCAGACCTTGATCCTGCAAAATGGAGACACACTCTGCGCATGCTTGCACGGAAGTACGGCAGCAGGCGAGGCCCCAGGCTAGCCCTATTACAAGTAGCTAAAAGTTCTAGAACTTTCTGTGCCTTGTCATTAACCAGAAATTAGAAACTCAGTCTGAAACTCATTGCCTAGAATGTGGGATGTGACCTCGCCTTCACCTAATGTGTGCTCCCCACACCATGCATGATGTCTAACACCGTAAACCATGGGCTGGACAACAGGCTGCTTAGTGGCTAGGACAGAGCACACCTGACACATCTGAGCTGGCTCAGATCTCAGAACTCTGTGCCCAGAGAGCCACATACCCGTGCACTCCCATGATAGCCACCATGGTAGACGGTTCATGACTTTCCCAAGTTCTTTCCTCTTTGCTAAGGTGATGGCATTTTTCTCGAGTAATCCGCAGTGGGACCCCAATGTGTGCTCACCTGTAACACCCAAGTAAGTGCTAATGATTGACAAGAGGCTAGCACAGCACTAATAACTAAGAAGAGTCAGCAGTGAAATATGAGGTCAGAGGAGGGATTTGAACTCACGGGACACTGTGGTAAGGCTGCGAGTGGGAGAGAGACAGCAGCGGGGCAAGCTGGCGAAGCTCAGGCTGACTGTGGGTAGAGGTCCTGCTTCCTTCAGCATCCTAAATGGAGAACTCTTAAGATCTGAACCTGCTTCCCGGAACTGAGGCTCAGTGTTTCCGGGACACCTACACCCCGCTGAACATCCCCAGATGACTTCTCCCTCAGCATCTGTATTGTTCCAGCCTGCCCTGTTTTTCTCTGTCCACGGCTCTTTTGGGAGGACTCTCTGCAACAGCTGGAAGGTGGGAACATATACTTCAGATGGAGCATGGAGTGGCCACTCAACCATGTGGCTCAGTGTCATCTTGGCCCAGCGCAGACTCCACATGGCCCTCAGAAGGTGACTGTGCGTGCTGGATAAACAGCAGGCTTCTCCTGGAAGCACTGTGCTACATCCCCAGCCTGCAGAGTCACAGCACTGAATTCTAGGTCAGACAATGTGCTTTGTAAGAGATTCCTGCAGAGATTCCAGGAACCACGACGGCAGGAAGGGGCCCTGGAAACAACCCTATGGTTGTGCTCCACTTCTCACTAAGGCCAACCCCATACCTCTTGCCCACCGACTCCCCCTGCCATGTTTATCAAGGTTTGCACTTGAAGAGATGTGACTGAGGGGATGGCAGCTGCAGTCAGCTTGTCCCACTCGAGCACATCCCACACTACCCGCTGCTGCCACTCAGTGGAGTCGTGTGAACTTCTCCTTACACAATATGTCAGAATCCCACGCCCTGGAAAGAGAAACTTTGGACTGTGGGGCAAGTGTCTGGGCACAGAGGGTGTGAGCCAGCAAGGGGTAGGCTTCCCATCACGTGTGAAGCCAGCATTTCTTTTTTTTAAGCACCTGAGACATTCTGCCCTGTGCTCCTTCCTGGAGCCCCTCCACAGAGCTGACTCCGATGATCTTCAGGGACAAACTCTTTGGAGCAGGGCAAGGTACCAGGTCTGCTCTGGCTTGGTTTGTTTTTTTTTTTAAGCATCCATGAGGCTACTCTGGAAGTAAATGGAAGAGACCAGGTGACCTTGAAGAGGTTATGAGTTTTAAAACCACTCATCACCCTAGAGCCTTGATTCTGCAGTCAGGTTAACCAGTTGAGAACATTGCCTGTGTCAACCATCAGAGCAATGACTGGTATAAATGAAACACTGTAGGTAACAGCATCCTCTATGAAAGCTCTTGTCTGTCTACTACACATGAAAGACCACTCTTCATCCCCGGAGAATGAATTTATCTTAGACCAGAGATGGAGGGTGACAGAGGTTGTTCAGGGAGGGCTCTTTCGAGACAAGGCAGGACTCGTGTGTAACCACATGAGGCTGGGTCACCCCTCCCTGGCTTAGACCTTGTAATCATACCTCCACCTTTTCCCACGCTTGCTTTTGTAAATGCTAGCCGAATGTAAGTCGGCGCTTCGTGCAAAGATGCTGGGTCTATTTACTAGCCACTCCCATAAAGGACAATAATAGAGTAGCTCTAGTCAGACGGGTGGCAGAATCTAAGCCATGCGGCAGACATACCTGTACTCAGCGACCCCTCCCGCATGCTTCTTCATGGCTGTGTCCGAACTCATGCCGTAGAAGAGTTTCAGCTTCTGCCCGTTCCTCTCGATCACCTCACCCGCACACTCCGTGTGGCCTGAAAACATGCCTCCCAGCATGACAAAGTCTGCACCAGCTCCTACATGCCAAGTGGACAAAAGGATGGGGTAGAAGAAGGCTCAGAGAGTATAGCATCTGGAAAGAGGGTCTTGCCCAATTCACCCTCCCTGACTCTAAGCACAAAATGGTTTGACATCCTTCCAAGACCAGAGACTGCAGGGAGTCAGGGATACTGGCAGTCAGAGGTGGAGGGACAGTCAGCACTGCCTTGAAGGGACAGGTGACTGGCTATGAAACCTTCCAAGCAGGTCTTGCTCCTTTACATCCAGAAAGGCATGAAAAATTGCATGCATCTTACAAAGCACATTGTCTGACCTAGAATTCAGTGCTGTGACTCTGCAGGCTGGGGATGTAGCACAGTTGGTAGAGTGCTTCCCTATCATTCAGAAGGCCCTGATCCCAGCATAAACCAGGCATGGTAGCACAGCCCTCAGCCTTTGGGTGGTGAAGGCAGGAGGGCAAGAAGTTACTCAAGGTCATCCTTGGCTATATAGAGAGCTAGCCTGGGCTACCTGAGACCTTATCTCAAAACCAAAAACAATTCAACAAAATTTCAAGTGATCTTTATATGCTGCCTGTGATGGTTTGTATATGCTTGGCCCAGGGAGTGGCACTATTTGGAGGTGTGGCCTTATTGAAGTAGGTGTGTCACTATGAGTGTGGGCTTAAGACTCACCCTAGCTGCCTGGAAGTCAGTCTTCCACTATCAGCCTTCAGATGAAGATGTAGAACTCTCAGCTCCTCCTGCACCATGCCTGCCTGGATGCTGCCTTGCTCCCACCTTGATGACAATGGACTGAACCTCTAAACCTGTAAGCCAGCCCCAACTAAATGTTGTCCTTATAAGAGCTGCCTTGGTCATGGTGTCTGTTCACAGCAGTAAAACCTTTACTAAGTAAGATACTGCCCTTGGATAACTATAGGTATCAAATATGCTACGTTACAGTTCTGTTTGTGTGTTGCAAGCTAATGCCCTGCCCCTAGTTTTTGGAGGTGAGGCCTCTGGGAAGTCATGCGGGTTACAGACATGAAGGTCTGTAAAACACTTGCTCTTTCCCTATGTGATGCCTTGGTCAGGCTGTGGGACAGCAAGAAGGTCCTCTCTAAGGCTCAGGCAAGTACCAATACATCTTGGGCATCCCAGCCTCCTCAGCCATGAACCAAACTAACGTCAGTCAACTGAACAGTGGACTAAGAAGTGAGACGCCAGCAGTGATTTCTCCTTCTGAGTCACCGAGGGTTCCATTTGGAACTAAACTGGCCCATAACAGGCTGTAACAGTATCTTTTATTTGTCTGATGGAATTGTTATCTCTGAGGCCCACTGCCTCAGTCTAACCTAGACCTAGCCCTGGAAGCTTCTAGCCTCTGAACAATCTAATCTAGGCCTAGAATGTTTTCAGCCTCTGAGACCTACTGCTGAATGAGCTCACCCTTTTTTTGTTCTAACTGAACTCTGGCTGGTTGGTCAACTTAGCCGATCTGGCTCAAACTTCCTTTCCAAGCTGATGGATTCAATCTGGCTTCTCTTTGGGTCTCTGACTGAATTGCTCTTCTTGGCCCCAAACTCGGAAAATCTGTTCCCATCTTCTGGCTTCTTCCCATTCTCCAGCCCCTGGTGATTTGTATTTCTCAATACTCAAATTGTTTCCCAATTGGCTTTTCCTAGACGAGGTCCCTCTCTGTGTCCTTGGTGCCTGCAGGACTACACTTTAAACAGAGCAGGACAAATGTCTGAGGAAAGCTGAGCGAAGGGATAGCCCTGAGCCTGGGGACACGGTACCTCCTAAAGGGCAGTGGCTTTTAAGTGTGTTTAGTTCTCACTTAATGCTGTGGTCTGTGGGGCGTACCAGGAGGAAGCCCACACTAAGTAATGCTTAAGGATAAGGCCAAAGCCACAGCTACTAGAGCTGGAGTTCTGCCAGCACCTAACTGTAGAACTGTGACCTTCTCATCCCCTGGATCATAGACAGGCAAGATAGAAGAGGGTTTGTGTTCCCTTCCACAGCTGGCCATGGGGCACATCCTTTTTTTTTTATGATATACTTTGTGTTGCTAAGAAACTGAGCCATCAGGAACGCTGTCCAGATGTTCCTCTATCGCTGCTATAAAAACAGGCCAGGGGCTGGTGAGATGGTCCACCAGGTAGAGACACTTGCTCCCAAGCCTAAACAGCTGAGTCCAATCCCCCCCAGACCCACGTGGTGGAAGGAGAGAGTGGTTACTATACAATGACCTCTGGCTTCCACATGCATGTGCCTGCACACACACAGATACAATGTAACCCAAATACTTCTGTTGTCGTCACTGAGACACAAAGTTTTCTCCGACAATGTGTATGTGTGTAGTGTGGTGTAGTGTCCCACTGAACAATCTGGGGCTGCACAGTGAGTTCTGCTTTCTGTGTGGTTTGTGGAAAGAGAGCAGCTCACACGGGCTCAGCAGCCCTATTTTACCACCCTTCTGGGGAGATAGATGTTAGTGCCTGGCAGGACCCCAGAGGCCCTACTGCAGAGACCCTGCTGGGTTACAGTGGACACTGCTGCCCTCTAGTGGGAAGCAGCCTGCTCAACCTTCAGCCAAGACCGGATCCCACCAGCCAGGATGAGGTGGGGGCTGCTCCAGATTGAGTCAAAACTCACTACAGAGCAAGTACTGTGCAGAGTCACAGGAGCGCTGGGCTCTCCTCTCTCTCAATGAAGACATCACAATCCGACCCACTCCTAGTACGCGTGACATCACCCCAGATCCACATTCTGAGTCCCCCTCCCCCACCCCACCCCCACCCCCGGCTTGCTCAGCTACAGACCCGAAACCAAACTGAGCCAGGAATTTGTTAGATGGGAATGAAACCCAGGCAAAGAAAACTCCCGATAAGCTCAGAGGCCCCTTGGGAGTTCTCTTCTCCATCTGGCTCTTCCAAGCTGCCCAGAGCCCCTTCTTCCCTGTCAGCCTCTCTTCCCACTGTGGCAGGGCTGTCCCTCCTACTTACCAAAGGCTTTGGCGACATCTCCTGGACATGTGCAGCCTCCGTCCTGCAAAGGAAGGAAGGAGAGAATATCAGCAAGGTGGGAACAGGCCAGACCATGCCTCACCAGCGAGGAGGAGGTAACCGGGAACCACCTCCCACCCCTAGCCAAGCAGCTGGCCCACCAGCCAGGAGATGAAACTATGGGGAGAAGGACAAAGTGTGTCAGACTGGCACTGCCCTCGGCTACACCATTATATAACATGCACTGCTCCCCCCTGCTTCCCACCTGCTCGAAAGCCACCTCTCCCTCCCTGCCTGTAGAGAGCTGAGATTTTATTTCATCTGAGCCCTAGATTATTTTAAGAGCTGAGAAAAAAAGGGCACAGAACTGGCTCCTTTATCTTCTCAGCTGCCTTGCGTCTCCAGTCCATCAGACTGTCCTTTAAAAACAAGGGCTCACTGCTGACATCAGCTCTGCTCACACAGCCCAGGCTGGCCTCACGGGCAGTGGGATAGGCTGCAACCTTAGGTTACAGTAACTGGCTCAAAGTTCCTAGGATACAGCCTTCGCACCTTTCCTTATTAGTGAGACTCCAAACGCCCAGGCTGCAATTTGCTATCCCAGCAGAGCCTGCCTGGGTGACATAGAAAGAGGGGGTTGACAATGTTCTGGAAGCAAAACCTAGAGATGGGGACAGGTGAACAAAGCCATGGGGGTGTGGCCAAGTGCAGAATGGGCTTGACAAACACCAAGACCGGAGAAAGAAGGGCCTGTCTTCAGAAGGTGGGAGCCATCTACACGGAGCTGGACATTTGGGTTAGTAACAGAGAACACAATACATCTGTGGGGTAACTCGGGTGAACGTTGGCAAGGCAACCACACCTCTCAAGTTGGAGTTGGGGACACTTAACTACAAGAGGGGCAAGACCCTTTGCAAAGAGCATCTCACCCCGAGAGTACAAGACTCTGACTCAATACTCTTCTGTTCTGCTGGAGACAGAGTCTCATTACGTCAACCTCCTGAGTGCTGGGATTATACGCCTGCACCTCTCCACCATGTTTGTTAGTCTTTCTCCATCACCTCATTGGCCCCTAAGCGCCAAGAAGGTGGGTTCAAATCCTGGTGCTTAGCTAACCTTGCTGATACATGTTTGTGATCCCATTACCCAGATGGTAGAGGCAGGAAGATTGAGAATTCAGGGACAGCCGGGCGGTGGTGGCGCACGCCTTTAATCCCAGCACTTGGGAGGCAGAGGCAGGTGAATTTCTGAGTTCGGGGCCAGCCTGGTCTACAGAGTGAGTTCCAGGATAGCCAAGGCTATACAGAGAAACCCTGTCTCGAACCCCCCCCCCAAAAAAAAGAGAGAATTCAGGGACAGACATCATATATATACATATGTGTGTATATATATGTGTGTGTGTATCATATATATATATATACATGTACATATATATATGAACATAAACAAAATGTTTTTAATCTGTTGTACTTGCTTGCAGCTCTGATCAGTGGGGAGATGTTGAAGACTTGGTCTTTCCTTCCAAACATTTCTAAGGGTAATTATTGCCTCAGTCAGTCTACTTTGAGAGTCAGACTCTGAACAATGAATATGGGCCAAAGCCCTCAGTGTGACAGTGTCACAGACGCCATGCGGCTGCGTCCAGGCTCTGCTATACTTATTTCTCTTCACTTCCAAACGTGTGCTTTCCATTTCACAAAGGACACCTTTTGGGAGTCCCTTGCTTACCCCATTCACTTTCTAGAGTTTTATCTTAGATAGAAACCAGTTTGAGGAGCCGGACAGGTGGCTCAGCAGGCAAAAGTGGAAGCCATGCAAACCTGATGGCCAAAGTATGTCCTAATCCAATCCCCAGAACCCATATGAAAAGCAGGATGTGGTGGCACGCACTCGTAATCACAGTGTGCACCCATAATCCCAGCGTGCACCCGTGATCCCAGCATGCACCCGTGATCCCAGCATGCACCCATAATCCCAGCATGCACCCGTGATCCCAGCATGCACCTGTGACCCCAGCATGCACCCATGACCCCAGCATGCACCCGTGACCCCAGCATTCCTCTGATGAGATGTGGAGACAAGAGAGGGCTAAGAGGCAGCTAGCCTGGGGTACACAGCACAGCAACAAGAGATTCTGCTTCCACACGGTAGGAGAAAACTGACTCCCAAAAGGTGTCCTCTGACCTCCAGTCATGGGCTCAGATGATACAGACATGCAAAAATGCATTAAAATTAAAGCCAGCTCTATGCACAGGATTTCAAACCATAATCAGATTATATAAACTCAAGTTTCTGTTAATATGGGTCCCCAGCAATGTGACTTCAGAATACTCTTTGCTCATTCCTAAGTAGCTTGGGGCTACGCTAGGATTTATCATGTGAGCACCTGAAAAAAAAAATCACAGGATTGTGGTCAGGACTAAAGCCTGTCTCAGAAGCCCTGTGTCACTGAGACCTCAAGAAATGCTTCAGGCTGGAGAGATGGCTCAGCTGATAGGCGCACTGCTCTTCCAAAGGACCTGGGTTCTATTCACAGCACCCACACAGTGGTTTACAACCTGTCTGTTCTAGGGGATCTGATGCCTTCTTCTGGCTTCCACAGGCACCAGGCACAGATCTGGTACGTGTGTGTGTGTGTGTGTGTGTGTAAGCAAAAACAATTATACACATACAAGTTTAAATTAAAAAAGAAGACAAGCCTATTTTCCAGTGGACCCAAAGTCCTTGGTTAATGTGGCTGCATAATACCATGGAGAGAATATTGTATCCACGGTGTCATCTGTCCATGTTGCTGCACACTTACAGAATGGGTGATGTACATCCAACATGCCAGAATACAAGAGATGTTGAGTGTAAAGCAATTTCACATGCTATGTCAAGAGGATGAAATTGGAACCTTCTACAGTTTACAGTTCAAGGAATCCCACAATGTTCTAGGAAGACAGAACATGAGGTACTCTCCTGTCATCTAAGACACACAAACACACACACACTCACATGCTGAAGTGTCAGCTGATAAGAAATTGTAAAACGATTGAGTCCTGGGCAAAATATGCAAGGCAGGGATTGGCAAGCACGGCCTGTCTTGTTTCTCAACCTGGCTAGTGTTATGATTAAGGACAAAGGTAGTGTGGGATAGGAGTGATTTGGTTCAGGAATTTTTGGCATACATCTTCTGATTAAAAATAATTGCTCGTGGGCTGAGGAGATGACCCGGCTGGTCAAGCATTTGCCTCCTAATTGTGATGACCTGAGTTTGAATACCCAGAACCCATGTTAACAGCCGGGTGCAGCATCCCGGGCTGGCAGTCTCCACATAGCCACAGATGAGGCCTGGAGACAGGAACCTCACACAAGATAGCTAACCTTGCCTGTATAAGAAAGTTCCAGGCCAATGAAATACTAAGTCTCAAACAAGCGGTGGAAAGTGCCTGAGGGCTGACCCTCACAGCTGACCTCTGACCTTGCATGCACACACGTGCACCCATACACACACTGTGGCTCAGGCCTCTGAAGGGAGGGTGGTGAGAGCAAGCATGAGGCAGGAGGAGGAAGGAACTCAGACCAAGTGTCTCTCCCTGGCCAAGGGACCTCACTCATTCCCTCATTCACCCCTTAGAAAGGTGACAGGACGTCCCCTCAGCTGCCAGCAGTAGCTATTAGAGCTGTGTATGTGACACAGAGCCACTGAGACCCTGGATGGCAAAGATCACTGGTAAAGGGACTTACAATCCCACCTGAGGCCTTGGTGCTCTGGTGCAACTCTGCCCTCCACGGAGCAACCGTGATGACCCTGGAAAGGTCAGGCCTGTTCACATGTCCTCCTAGACGGAAGGGGCGGGTCTGATAACTGTCCCCACCCCGCAGAGTCCAGCCACACACACCTTCCTACCCAGCTGCATGTGGGGTAGGCTAATAATGAAGGGAGAGGGTGGCTGCAGGTGGAACTACACTCATGCAACACTGTGAGGTGATCACTCATGCTGGGGTAGTTCTTTGCAGCGATACAGCTATTTCACACACACACACACACACACACACGCTCCTGTAACTCCTCGCCCCTGCACTTGTGAAGTAAGCCCCAATAATTACTGGTTCGCCAAGCTGCATTTAGATGGGATCATTTCCTAGTTCAGGCATCAGTGTCTAATCTGGGGTGAACGGACATTTGTTCCTATCTCCCCTGGAAAAGTCACACAACAGAGCTAACCTCAGAAATTGTTAACTCGTTGGGATACAGGCCACGAATGTGTGTGTGTAAACACAAGCTTCTTGGAGAGGTTCTGGGAGCTAGATCCTGACAGAAAGTCTGAGAGCCTCTGGCCAGCGAGAGCCGGGTGTTCCTGGGTGGCTCCAGATAGATTAAGTGTCCTTGCTTGCAAATGCAGATTCACGGCCCTGTCAGCATTTTTATACGCCCCTTCAATAAATGTTCTTCTCAGTGGGGCAACACCTGAAAAAGTACTGTGTGTGTGTGTGTGTGTGTGTGTGTGTGTGTTATAGAACTACCATTAACCTTATTCTAGTGTGTAGCACATAGTACAGTGGTTTTCAACCTGTGGGTCACAACCCCTTTGGGTGTTGAACAATGCTTTCACAGGGGTCTTACATCAGATAACCCACATATCAGATATTTACTTTATGACTCATAGAATAGCAAACTTACATATATAAGGCAGCAACTAAATAAGTTTAGGTTTGGGGAGTCAGCACAACATGAGGAATTGGATTAAAGAGTCCCAGCATTAGGAAGGTTGAGGACCACTGACATTGCAGATACTTTCTGAACGAACGGGTGAGCAGATGCCCACTGAGTGAAGAAACACGAGAAAGCGCAGGCCATGTGCAGTGGGAGCCAACACCTGGATTCTAGCTGCGGGCGCGATGAGCCATCTGCAGTACTAGTGCACCTGGTGTCTACGGGTTTCTTTCTCTGAGCGCTGGTGAAGCAAAGTCTGCAAAACTAGAATGCCACCGTGAGGGCTACCATGAAATAGAAGCCGGAGCGTGAGATTCCCCACTGTGGTATGCAGCCAAAGCCAACAAGGCAGCGCTCCACGAGGATGCTGGCAGTAAGTTCTTACGTTGGGACTTGCAGGAATATCTATCAGTGAGTTCATGTGGAAGCCTGACCTAGCGACTGCCTAAGTCAAATGACTGGAAGGTTTGATACGGTCAAGTCGAATCAGTACTGTTAGGAACTGTTAAAAATATGCCATTGCCCCGAATGTAGGCAATATGTAATTGTACATGTATACAAAAATGTGCATGAACAGATGGATGGATGGATGGATGGATGGATGGATGGATGGATGGATGGATGGATGGATAGATGGATGGATAGATGGATGGATGGATGAATGGATAGATGGATGGATGGGAGAGGGAGAGGGGAGAAGAATAGAAAGAGAGGAAGGGAGAGAAGGGAAGTAGGTAGATAGCCTATCTTACATAGCTATGGGTTTTTTTTACCTGTTTGTTCAACCAACTACAGATAAAAATACTTAATAAAAAAAATCTATGCCTGTACTAAATGTGCACAGACTTTCTTGTCATCCCCTAAGCAATGCAGGGTTAGCAACTGTTTACCTAGCATTTACACTATATTAGGTAATCTGGAGATGATTTAAAGTATAAGGGAATGTGTATGAAGGTTATACCCCAATACCAATCCACTGTACACAAGGACTTGAACCTCTG
This sequence comes from Tokudaia tokunoshimensis, assembly GCA_036184795.1. NCBI lineage: Eukaryota > Metazoa > Chordata > Mammalia > Rodentia > Muridae > Tokudaia > Tokudaia tokunoshimensis. Next base: position 18,817,210 of record BTHU01000022.1, read on the forward strand.
TGGACTGTGGTTCCCCATGGGAGTGCTGGACTTCATCACTAGAGAATACCAAGGAACTGCTGGGCATATCATCCATCCATCCATCCATCCATCCATCCATCCATCCATCCATCCATCCACATACCCAAACACCCACCCACCCATCCACCCACCCAACCATCCATCCATCCACCCACCCACCCACCCACCCATCCATCCACCCACCTACCCATCCATCCATCCATCCATCCATCCATCCATCCATCCATCCATCCATCCACCCATCCATTCATCATCTCAACTAACCAAGCAGGTACCACGGTCCACCACAGCATGGACCCCCATAGTAAGCAGCTCAAATCACATAGCTCTTGGCAGTGGTCCACATGGTGGTTCTGAGAGTGATGTGGATGGAGTAGGTGCATTTGATGGCTGGTGATGATCATCATCCCAGGAATTCTGCCAGAATGCTGGTGCCATGTTCAAATCCTTCCTTCCCACACCTTGACTGATTGCCTGCCCTCAACAAGTCATGGGTGAAATGGAAGCATCCGACTTCCTCAGCTGGCTCCTCCTCCTTCCTGTCAGAAGCTCCTCCCCACTCAAGGTCTGAAGTTCACCTCCCACATGCGCACCCCTCTGCTTCCTCACCCGCTCACAAGTTCCCAAGGCCACTGGACTCTCTAGCTGCCAGGTCTCCAACCAGGAATCCACCTTGGTGCCTGCCATGTCCCTCAGAAATCAACATGAGCCTACAAATCCAGAGTGATCTTTTTCCTCCGTAGCCATCCTTAAGAACCAGCCCATGAGGTCAAAGCGGAATCTTCCTCTTTGATCAGCCCCCAAAACACCAACTCCGCTGCCAAAGCTTAATTCTGATCCCCAAACACCCTTCTGATTGGTGTTCTGCCCCTTTGTAATCCTTCCCAGAGCCAGCCTCTTGGCTGCTGAAAAGCAATCCACCCTCTTGCAACCTCCTGCTTTGACATCTTCAATAACTTCCCATTGGGCTGAGAAGAAAGCCCCAGTTTTTCACATTGCCCCCTCACACACACACACATGCAGAGTTCTTAGCCACACTCACCCAAGAACTCATCTGTGATCTGCTTTTCTACCCCATCCCCATCCCCCTCCAAACAGTGACTTTGAGTCTCCCCCCCCGACCCCCCTGGCTACGGTATTCTTCAGCTTCCTCCTGTCATCTCATCTGTAACAAACCCCCACATTTCCTTATCACTTCCCCAAGCATTTCCCAATTCCTGAATCTGAGATATGACAACCCATCGCCTGCCCCTCCCAAATTCATTACTGACATCCAAATCTTTAGTACCCGTAAATGTGATATTTTTGGAAATAGGCTATTTGAAGGCAGCATGGCCAGAGCAAAGATATCCCCCAGGGTTCCCAAGAGGCTCCCAGACCCTAATACTCACAGAGATGATGTGCCCTTTGAGGCCATGGGCAGAGTCAGCACACTCTATCACGGCACTCAGCTGTGGGTAGCCCACTCCTGTCTTGGTTCTGGTGGTGCACACAGAACCTGTACGGGAAGAGAAGTAGATCCATGGAGGGTTCTGCATGAGTAGAACACAATAGAAAATGATACCCCTTCACCATCATACGGCCCTGCCCCGGTGAAGGGGTGACTTGTTCAGACATATGCTGACTGGGCAGACACACGGTCTCACTATGCACTACCCCACCAGTCATATGAGTCCTCAAATCTTCACCATCATCAAGGGCAAATGTTCTACACATCATCGCCCACACAACCTTCAATGCCCTTCCTGATGCCATGTCCCCCATCCCCATCCCCTGTAATGGCTAAACATGGAAGCCTATTCTCCCTCCACATTCCAGGGGTTACCAGGAATCCTCCCAGCCTTCTCCTGTCTTTCTCACCTCCACCTTCTGTCAACTTACTCACCCCTCCGCAACTCACTGCCCAGCCTAGGGGACTGAAGACTCAACACCCACCTGGTGTGGTTGTAATGGAAGGGATTTGTATTAGGGCGAAGAAGGACTTGTCCTAGGGCACTGTATTCCTATTACTCAACCCTGGGCCAAACACAACCCAGCTTCCATCTGTCTTAACTGCATGCTATTCACCTTCCACCCCATCTCCCTGGACCGAGTCCCCACTCAGCCTAGAGCAGTGGTTCTGAACCTTCCTAACGCTGTGACCCTTTAATACATTCCCTGATGCTGTGCTGACCCCAACCATAAAATTATTTCATGGCTACTTCATAACTGTAATTCTGGTACTGTTATAGATTATAATGCCAATATCTGATATACTCATATCTGACATATGACCCTTGAGAAAAAATCGTTCGACTTCCAAAGGGGTCACAACCCATAGGTTGAGAACCACTGGCCTAGGCCCTGAGGTCAACTTGGCTTTCAGTAATCACGCCAACACCTGGATATCTCCCTTACCTCTTCCTGCCTCAATGTCCCATTCAGTACTGGTTGTGTCCTTTCAGGTCCAGGGGAACACTGGTATCCCTCCCGACCCTATGTCCCGTGTCCCCACTTCTAATCCCACCCTCAAAGCAAGTGAGTACCCACCTCCTCCTTGTCCCACCTGCCTCTTCTCTTGTCTGCTCCTCTCTCCCCTTGTGTAAGCTGTAAGCATACTCACTCCCTCGTACTCCTGCAAGTCTCCTCCCACCTCAGGGCTTTCTCCTCTGGGTTTTTTCTCTCTCCCCTCCCCTTCCCCTGTCCTCTCCCTTCCCCACCTAACACTCCCCACTGTCCCGCCAAACCTTACCCATTTTCAGGCTTCCCCTTAAATGTCACTGCCCCAGGGAAGCTGTGTAGCCTATAGTCTTTGAGAAGCCATTTCTGTCATTATTTGTGGGGGAGTGCTGGGGACTGTTTTCCCTGTTGGGTAGTAGTAAGCTCTGGAGATTTCACACTCCTGTCTGCCCGAGAACAGGCCTCAGCACTATAAATAGCACAGAAAGAACCCAGGAACACAAGTGAGAGTGAATCACTGTCACTCCTGCTCCGCCAAGGCGCACCTCCTCCTGCAGGACTTGTGGGGTCTCTGAAGAGAAAAAGTGCTGCTTTTTTCTCTTAAGTGCTGCTTTTGGGGCAGCCTGGGTACTGTTTCTCTTGCTCAGAAAGTTATTAACTGCCTAAGCGGCTGGCAGTGAGGAAAACCGTAGATAACGGCAGAGCTTGAAGTCTCCCTGTAGGTTAAAAGCTTGCCTGTTTTGTGAGCAGACTGGGGCCATTTTTCAATAAATGCACTCACAGCTCACACAGTCTCCTCCTTGTGGTAGGTCACAGCACAAGGGGGTCCTCTTCCTACTGCAGCATTCACACACATGGTCCTTGCATGAGTTTCCCGTCTGCTTCCTTCTTAAAAGACTGTCTTTTGGGAGTAGAAGGTTGTTGCTTGTGTGTGTGTGTGTGTGTGTGTGTGTGTGTGTGTGTGTGCGTGATCTGCTGTTATTTTCAGTCCCAGATCAAGTGTCTACAGTCTTTCTTTCCTTCTCTGATGCTAGCGTCTGGGTAATGATGCATGCCCAGGACAGAATGGTAGAACACGGCAGTGAGGATGTAGGTTTGGCTATGGGAAAGGGGAAGGCAAACACCAGCCAGTCCCAACAAGAAACTGCAACTCACAGGTTCAGGCTGGACTGGCACTAGTTGGTTCCTTCGTTCAAGAAGCCTATGGCTAGCCCTGGTGCCTGAGCAGTGGATTAGTAGCAGGTGGGGAGCCAGTGGGCCACACGTGTTCAAAGGTGGCCTCTTAGACACAAGTGTTTGGGGTCCTTCAAGCATTCACATGGGCGTAGTCATTCTTGTTCACTAACTGTTCTTGTGGATTCCCCACTGACCTTTCTCTTCAAAGTGCATGGGTCATCAGTGGCTTTTACAGTCTGCTCTCTCTCACACTTACACTCCATCAAACCCTCACCACTTGACCACGTCTGCTTGTGTATTGGGTGCTTGGGGTCACCAGAGAGAGCAGTTCAGTGGTATCTTGGGAGCTTCGTGGGGAAGATCAGATCTCCCAAAGGAATGTGCCTTGAACCTCTGGGTGAGTACTCTACGGTTCCCACGTAGCCTCCTTCCAAGAGCCCCAAGCCCCAAGGCCCCTGCTCCCCACAGTCAGCCCTACTGTGCTCTCGGCAGGTCTCACCTGGTCCGACTCCCACTTTGATGATATCTGCTCCAGAAAGGATGAGCTCCTCCACCATCTCTCCCGTCACCACGTTCCCTGCCTGCGACAGGAAGAACAGGGTTCTCCGTCATCAGCAATGACTCTGGGGCAGGTATGGGGATCATGGAATAAGTGACCAGTGGGGAGTTTCACTCCTGACTCCAAGGGCATGTGTGTATTGAGGCTACCAGGGTTCCAGGAGACAAAATGAAAACAGTACCCCCAATTCTGTAGTTGATTTAGGTCTGAGAATTGGTGAGTGGGTTCCCAGCTTCCTTTTCTACTAAATTTCAGCACAGAAGCTGATACCAGAGACCCGTCTTGGGAAGTCACCCATGTGAAGTCATTGCATTTGAAGTCACAGAAACATAGAATTTTAGAAACAGAAAATCCATTGAGTGTCTAGGTCAGGGCTCATGGAACAGCTCAATGCTGATCAGGTCAAAACAAAAATCTTCTATTTGGAACCCCAAATCCACAAGCAATGAGGCACACTCAGCTGATCAAAACCCTTAGCGATGGCCACAGGCTACTTAGGCACCTGCAAAAAAAATCCTGGAGCATCTCTAGAACCCAGAAAGCCAGGGTTGAAAAACTGACATTCTCATGGTTGAGAAAATACCCGAGTATCTGGCCCTAGACTGGGGTTCCCACCTTGGTACGAAAGGGCAGGCAGGCCCTTATGGCCCATATGCCACTGGCAAAGGCTCTATCTACAGATGGAGTAGAGCTTCGGTCCTAAGAATAGACCTGCAAGCCAGGAAGTGGCGGAATCCATCAACCACAAGAATGCATATCTACGCTGGAAATAGTACAAGCTCTCTGACTGCAGGAGCTTGAAAGAGCAAAAATAGCCCTTTTATTACAACTCGCTGCCCCGTGGATTCTTCAGCTGGTACCCAGGATGCTTGGCAAGATGCCTTTCACTGGGTTTTCACAACCATGCAAAGTCACATTTTGCAAAACACAGCCTTATTTTTTCCACTCCCACCAAAGCCCTGGTGTCCTTTCGCTGAATTAATTCCCCGGGGGAAATATTCTTTTTTAAACTTCTACAAAATAACTTGAACTCCATAGAAAAGGTTGTCAGAAAGAGGCCAGTGTGAAGCTACTTGGTAATGGGCACCAGCTGCCAACAGAAAATGATGACGGATGTCACAGATGGAAGTCTGGAGTTAGGTTAAAGGTCAAGCTGTTTCCCCGTAAACTCTGCAGGGTAGTGTAAAGGCACGGTTAGAGCTATCAATACAAAAAAATGACAGGCGTGCAAGGAGATAATACAATCAATGAACATCCAGCTAGAGAAAAGCTCGTGTAGCTGTGACAAAGGGTAACCGGCTGGAAGAGACAGAGAACTCAAAAGTTCCATTTTAAAAAAGACAATGAAAACAAAAAAAAGACAGACATGGCTAACGTAGCAGGGAGTGCACACAGCTTTATATGCCAGTGGGAGCCTGCCTTTCACCTACCAGATCATCAGAGGTTATGAACACTACGTACAAAAAAAAAAAATCACATTAACTCTATCTACTGGTGGGATAGCTTTTCTAGCACAAGTTTTCCTGGAATGAAATTTGAACCTCAAAAGTGTGCTTGTCACTTGTCCCATGAATTCTGAGACTCTCTCCCAATGAGAGACAATCATGGCCAAAGATTTAAACACAAAAATGTGCCATTTGCAAAGTGAAAAACTTTATTTTTCCAGTGGGAATAGTTCTGCAGGATATTATGATGAGCCAGTTCAGATCAAAGAGGACAAGGCCTAATCAGAAATAAAGGCGACATTCGGATTTCGCTGTGAAGTTTCTGCATAGGTGGCCCCCTGGCCACAGGAGTTAGGTCTGTGGGTAGGGAGGGGCTGGCCAAGGGTGATTAAGCAAAGAGGCTGCTTTCTGTTGGTATGAAACACCTTGTGTGGGGAGTGGATACAGGCTTGAGGGTGTGACAGCCCCTGGAAGCATGATAGGCCCCATCACTATGGTAGTTTGCACATGTTCACTTCCTGGACAACCATGACCAGACCATGTACCATGTACCTAATCTGAGACACTGACACAGGCAGGAAACAGGAAGCAGCTTCTGCTGGGCCTCCCCACTGCCCCAGTGACATAGCTTCTATCTGAAATGGCCCCAAAGCTCATACGCAAATGCTAGGTCCACAGTGCGGCAGTCTTGACAGATGGGACTTGGGGAGTTGAGGGTTACCACTCATCATGAGGGTCATCCATTGATAGAGTCCTAACTTCACGAGCTCTTGGGAGGGGTGGAAACGGCAGGAGATGGGGCCCAGCTGGGGGGGTGGGGGTGGGGAGGGGAGCTGAGGGGAGAGCGTATCTTTGGAGGGCGGGTCTCATTCCTACTATCTTCACCTCCCAATCTCTGCTTTCTCTGAGGTACATGTTTTTTCTCCACCAAATACACCCTGCCATGATGTTCACCTCTACACAGACCTGGAAACCACAGAGCTATGTGACCATGAACTGCAATTTCTGAAACCCAAAGCCAAAATGAGTCTTAATTTTCCTCAGGTATTGTCAGAGACCAGGGGGTGGGGGGTGGGGGTGGGAACCGAGTTCCATATTCAAGGCTCTAGTTCAAAAAGAGATGATTCCTGGGCATGTTGACACATGCCCATAGTCCAAGCAGCCTGGAGAGTTAAGACATTTTTTTAAGGATGACAAATTTAAGACCAGTGTAGACAACTTAGTGAGACCCTGTCTCAAAATTAAAAGCCAAAAAGAAAGAAAGAAAGAAAGAAAGAAAGAAAGAAAGAAAGAAAGAAAGAAAGAAAGAAAGAAAGAAAGAAAGATGGTTGGGGGTATGTATGGCTTAGTAGAACATTCATCTAGTAGGTTCAAAGCCCAGTGTTCAGTTCCTGGGGGAGGAGGGAAGATGGGGCGAGAGACAGTCTTGTGTAAGCATCTGAAGCTGTATGTTCAATTCCAAGTACCTATCAAAGAAAGGAAGAGAAAGAGAGGAAAGACAATAGGCATGCTGAGTCTGTGTCAATCCACTTAAAAGAGTATCTAGAATTTCCAGCAGGCAATACTTAGGAATGGTTAGAAGCGTCTCTCGGGCAGCGCCTGTGCCTCCCTTCCCCAGCGGCCATAGGTGAACAGCAAGCAGATTGTTCAGAGGAACCCTGGCCTGGTGCCAAGGCCAGGAATCGCCAGCTTCTTCAATGGCTCTAAAAACACTAGGCATTCATTCACCCAGTGCCCTTCAGCTCAGAGAACGCCGGGTAAATGCTAACTCCTCCTTACAGTGCCTCGGAAAAGCCAGAGGAGAGAAATTAACATTTTCCAAACCACCAAGAACCAAAGACATGAGCATTCACTGGAGGTTTCTGAATGAAGCCCAGATTTCAGGGGTCAGCGCCGGCAAAGAATGGCTTTGGCATAAACATCTACCTTGCCAAAGTCTTCAGTTTATTGCTGGGGAAACCAACCGGCCAATGAACCACCTCCTGGCGGGCCAGCAGGCACTGCAGAGGTCCTCCCTGCTGGAGGTGGCCCAGAGGCCTGTGGGAACTCCTGCTCCCTCTGCCATGCTCCCTCTTAACAAGCCCTGGCTCTGCACTTGCAGCACACTTTCCCTAGGCTCCCCCTCCCCCCTCACCACACCCCTTTCCTGCACTGCTCTCCTCTGGGTTTTGTTCTTGAGGATGGCACACAATTCATCCCAGTTTGCAAACAGGCCAACCATGGCCCTTAGAACCAGCCATTTCAAGCGTAAACAACATCTTGAGAATCGGTGCCTGCCTTTATTTTTGTGTTTTCTTGTATGTGTGATGTGTGTGTGTGTGTGTGTGTGTGAGAGAGAGAGAGAGAGAGAGAGAGAGAGAGAGAGAGAGTGAGAGAAGGGAGAGAACACATGTTGTATGTGCATAAGTGTGGAGGCAGTAGTCAACCTCGGGTGTTCCGTTCCTCAGGACACCATCCACCTTATTGTTTGAGATGGGGTCTCTCCTTTCTACCTGAAACTCTCCAACTGAGCTAGGCTGGTTTGCCGGTGAGCTCCCGAAAATTGCCTCTCTGTACCTCCCAGCACTGAGATTATGTGTGTTTATTTTTCTTTTTCTACACAGGTCTAGTAATCAAACTTGGGTCTTTCTGCTTGCACGGCAAGCATTTTTACCAACAGAGCTCTATTTCCATCCTTTCTCTTACTTCTTAGAACAATTCCACTGCGTAGGCCCTACCTTTCTTCTGTGACTCAGTGTTCAGACCACATGCTTTCAATGGAACTTACTACCTAAAAGCAACTGTTGGGGCACACTGTATGGGTAGGGTAACGAAACAACATCCCATGTGGACACCATAATTATTCTCCTTTTCTTTAGTGTCCTCAAACTCCTTTTCCCAAGCAAGGAACATAAGAGTCAAAAAAGTCTCCATAGGGCTCTTGGGTCATGAGCTGGCATGTTGGGATACACTGTATGAGGTTGTATCTCTGTCCTTCCTCACTTACCTAAGGTAGTCTCTGATTGGCTTTAATAAAAATCATGGCCAATTAGCTGGATAGGAAGTGAAAGGCGGGACTTCCTGGGAGGGAGAAAGGAATTCTCCCTTTTGCCAGGAGACATGAGAAGGATGTAACTATGGGCCAGGAAGGTTTAGCTAGCTACGTGGCTGGATGGGACTAGGTAGTCAGGTTAACTTAGATGAACTGGTTGAGAGTGCCTAGCTAAGGCCTAAGGCTTTGAAATATTAAAAAGGTCTTTGTGTGGTTATTTGGGGAACTAGTTGGTTAAGGAATAATTGTCACTGTGTTCATTTCTAGCATTAATTAATAGATGCAGAATATTAATAATCATTTTATACTGGCAGACTTCAGGAGCACTGTGGTATAAATGTCTGTGTCCTCTAAAACTTTGTATTCTGACCCTAAACAGTGGGGCAGTAAGATTAAAGATGAGGCCTTTAAGAGGACTCTCCTGAATGAGATTACTATTCCTTAGAAAAGGGCAGGGGGAGCATACGTGGGCCTTTCTGTAATGTGAGGACATACCTATAAGTCACCTATAAAGGAAAAGTGTCACCAGACATTGGCAGACCTCAGTCTTGGACTTCAGTAAGTTTCCATTGTTTATAAGCCACCCAGTTTATGGTATTTTGGCAGCAGCCTGGAGGGAGTCACCCAGTTGGTGAGTTTAATGGTGCTGCCACTAGCTACCAAGTAGGGGGTGGGGAGGAGAGACTGAGCAAGACACCTGGGAAACAACAATGGTCTCCAGTCACAAACACAGCTGACTAAACATCAGGGAGGATCTCAAATGCACCCCCACCCCCACCCCCCAGGGCAAAAGCTGCCACATTACACCAATAGGTGGGCCAGGAGAGCTTGGACCAGACCAACTCAAACTGTGTGGTTTAGGAATGTGTAAGTGGCAGACACCAGACGGCTGCCAAGAGAGGAGCAGTAACCAGAGCTGTGGAGAAGACCTGAGGTGAGAACTGTGTGTTTGAGGGGCGGGGTGGGGATCTGTAGGGTTGCTAGAGTAGGACTTATAACTACCTATTAAACATCCCTGTTAATGCACTTTTCGTAATTTATAATGTTACCAAAGATGTGAAGCAAGACCACTAAGCTACCTCCTTAAGTCTGTGCCATGTCCCATCAACCCTTTGTAAGCAACGCATGCCTCAAGGGTAGTCAACAGGCCCTCAGCTGTTAACTCTCCTTGTCTCCAGAGCAACTAAGACAGGAGAAGTAGATCCCACCCTTCTGACCTGTCCAGATCCCTGCAGAGCCCTGCAGAGTCCCAGACCCCACCAGAGCACTCCAGACCCCTGCAGACCCTTGCAGAGCCCCAGATGCTTACAGACCCCTATGAATCCCTACAGAGACCCCCAGACCCTTCCAGACCCCTGCAGACCCCCATGCAGACCACAGCAGCCTTGGGTCCTCCCTTCTCTCCTCACCCCTCTCATGGAATCCATGAAGGGCTCCACATCCCCAACAAATACATGTTGAGATTTCTACATGCCTGACAGGAAATCAGGGAAGTTAAGTTTAAAGTCAAGTGCTACTCAGGGCCACCACATCCCAGTCAGGGCCTGGGGCTTCTGTTCTTCTGCAATTCCAGGGTTTTCTTCCCTCTTATAAGTGGCCTGAAAGAAAGTTACCACCAAGGCGACTGACAGGAGCATCAGGTGGGGCTTGGAACTAGGTACTCATGAGTGGTACTGGGGACGGGAAGGGACAGCAACTTCACCATGCCCTGGTGCCGGCCTTCCCAAGTAGAAACGAAGGCACTATACCCCCTCACTGATCTCGTTCAGTGGCAGGTGAACACAGGCAAATGAGTCTAAATGTGCCACGTAAGGGATGGTCTTTACCTTCAGGGCTGCCTTCCAAAAACGGTTTTATTATTTTGTGTTAATGTGGTGTTATAATAAGTCCCCACCCCTAAGAACAAATCAGAGTTTTAGATTCCTGGTTTGCAGTAAATGTAGGATAACCGCTCCTAGTCTTTACTGAGAAGCTGGGAATGAGAGAAGGTACTGGCATCTCCCTGAAATTCTTGGAGTACTCGTGGATATACAAGCAAGCTAAACTCCTACTCTCACGTGCAACAAACACGTTTGTTTTCCCAAGCACTAAATAATTCCCAGTGGAATGTCCTACAACTTATCTCAGTTCAGATGGTACCTGGCCATAGTGTCAGATCCCACAGGTCTGAGTTCAGTCCTATAAGACTGCTTCACACTTCAGAAACCAACCCTGAGCAGTAGGCTACACAGCTCCTGCCTGGGCTTGGCTTAAAATCCAAGATTCAATGCTAGAGTGACTCACAGACTCAAACACGCACGCGCTGGCTGGCTTACTAACTTAGCTAAGGCTATGAAGGATAGAGAGAAGTCAGATGAAGATCTAGCTCAAGGGAGGGGAAGTCCTACGGGGAGCTGTGTCGGGAATCCAAGTCAAAGGCTCAACAGAGAAAGAATCTCTGGTAGCTTTATCATTGGGAAGGAAGTCTATCTCAGGAAGTGCAGGCGTGGGTGTGAGGGGTTCCCTCAGAGGATCAGGTGTTGAAGACTCAGTTCTCAGCTGACGGTGCTTCTGGGAGGTGACTGGATCATGAGGGTACTGACTTCACTGATGGATTGATCCATTGATGCGATCCAAGTGAAACAGGCTGTATAAAGGACCTCCATGAGGTCTCAAGGAAGACAGTAAGTTGACGAGGGAATGTCTTGGAAGAGGAATACCTTGACTGCGGCCCATTTTTATTCCCCTGAGGTGATTTCTTATTACTTAGTTTTTGTTGATGCTGTGGTAAAATACCATGACCAAGACCAAAAGGAACTTAGTAAAGAAAGGTCCCTAAAGAGGCAACTGAACTCCACTAGCAGAAACCACGCACGAGTGCCCACTACCTGACAGGGAAATGTGAGACAAACAGGTTTGACATCACAGAGGTGTCAAGGGGTGAGTCATGAACTGGTCATTCTCTATATCCCATACTAAGACCAATAAAGACCGGAATAAATACAGTAGTTGGGGTTTTTCCCCCCCAAAGCCCAACTGTGACTCTAATGACTACCCCCCCCCCCTTCCTTTCAATTTACCCTTGTGAGCAGTCAACATACCTTTAACATTTCTGTATTCTGGGAGAATACAGAAATGGAAGAAAAAAAAACTCAAAGGTATTAGATATGACATCATCTCAACCAACCGGCCATCTTTAACTGATGCCCCCCAAATGATTATGTTGAACTGAAACCCTGGCATGTGTTTTCAATTTTAAAATAAACATACTCTATTGTGAGGTGATGAAGATCCCCTTCCCTCTTTTTTTTTTTTAACAGGTGATACCTGGTAACAGACAGTAGATGCCATTTACCAAAAATAAGTAACCAACAGCCATGTTATGGATCAGGCTTGTATTCATGTTTTAGAGGAAAGCTAGTTCTTCTGATCTTCCCTAGTGTCCACCTGTCCCACTCCTGGGGATTTGCAACTACAGATAGGCCCCGCCCCCGGCAACCACATCTCCTAGCTTCCACATCTTGGGAGCATCCCATCACACTTACCATGATGGTGTGTTCCGGAAATTTGGATCGGACCAGTTTCACGAATTCCACAAAATGTTCCGAATACCCGTTGGCCACATCCAGGCAGATGAACTTCAACTGAGGCACTGCTTCCAAGATGTGGCTCATCTTCTCAAGATCATTCTGCCCACTGCCAGAACTCACGGCTATATGCTGTGGCAAAGTGTAGCCCAGACAATGGTCATGAACAGGAGGATTCAAAGGAAGACCCTCCCTCCATCCGGCAACCCTCTGAGGTCTACCCTGAGCAAACACCGAGTCTGCTCAAACAGCAGGAGAGGTGAAGGAGACCTGCTCCTTCTGTGATCTGAACTTCATGTTTTCTTTCCCACCCTTGACTTACACCCATCCTTGAGCCTTGGTCCCAGCAACAAAACCTCACAGTAAACAGATTCTGAAAGACTCAAGAGACCTTGCCCTTGGCTTCTACTCCATTTTGTCAAGCTTGATGTGTAGAACATTGTGCTGCATATGGAGCTACTGGTGCAGGTGTGTTATATGGGAGAAACTCACAGAAGAGCAACATAGGAAGTCTCCAGAAATAACAAGTGAGGGCAACAATCATTTACAGTTTAAGGAGATGTGTGATTAAGAAATGATTCAGTGGGAAGCATGTGTAAGGTCATTCTCTACTGAGCTCACAGCCATCTGAACCACACTATACCTGTGTAGTGGCTAGTATTATCAACTTGAGAGAGCCTAGAATGAGGAGACAGGTCTCATAGGCATGCCTTGGGAGATTACCTTGATTGAGTGAAATGAAGTGGGAAACTTGTAGCATCATTCCTTTATTGGGATGCTAGGATGATGCTGGGATGATTCTGGGATGCTGGGATGATTCTGAGATGCTAGGATGATGCTAGGATGATGCTGGGATGTGAGATGCTAGGATGATGCTGGGATGTGGGATGCTAGGATGATGCTAGGATGATGCTGGGATGATGCTGGGATGTGGGATGCTAGGATGATGCTGGGATGATGCTGGGATGGTACAATGTGGAATGGTGGGATGATGCTGGGATGATTCTGGGATGCTGGGATGTGGGATGGTGGGATGATGCTAGGATGATTCTGGGATGCTGGGATGATTCTAGAATGATGGGGTGGTGAGATGCTGGGATGATCCTGGGATAATGCTGGGATGCTGGGATGATTTTGGGATGCTGGGATGATGCTGGGCTGTGGGATGCTAGGATGATGGGGTGGTGGGATGCTGGGATGGATATGAATGGACAGAGGGAACTGAGCAGCAGAATTCGTGCTTGACTCTCTGCTTCCTGACTGGACACACATGGCCATCTGCCTCATGCTCCTATCACCTTGACTCCCCACCATGACCCTCTCTGCACTCTTGGACTGTGAGCCAGAATAAATCCTCTCTTAAGCTGCTTTTGTCCGAGTATTTCAACACAGAAATAGAGGAGGAAAACTAAGACATCATATCTGAGAATGAACAAATAAAACCAGGGGCTGGAGAAATGGTTCGGTGGTTAAAAGAGCTTGCTGCTCTCACAGAAGAGCCAGGTGTGGTTCCCAGCAGCCACACAAATGCTTACAACCATAAGTAATTCCAGTTCCAGAGAATTCAAACACCTTCCTCTGTTCTTTGTGGGTACTAGGCATACATGTAACACACATACATACATACACGTGGGCAAACACACGCATAAAAAATAAGTCTTTTAAAAACTACACTCAGGTTGATGTGGATTTTTTTCTGTTTTATTTTTATGCATATGATATATATGCAATAATTAGCTACATAGCATTTGCATTGTATGAGGCAGCACACATCATATAGAAATGATCTAAATCTATAAGTAGATATGTATAGGTTATATGTAGACTTACTATAGGGCCTGAACAACCAAGGACTTTGGCATCTGCAAGGAGCCTGAGACCCTAACAGTAACGAGGGACATCTATACTTTGAACAATATATCAAAGGTGAAAGAGTTTACATTGGGCAAGAATTATTTTCTCTCTTAAGCCAACTGTTTGTAATAAAAGTCCACACCTAACTATTTAAATCATAGTGAAAGGAACAACAGCTATGCCAGCAACCAAAAATCATTATCTCATTACAAATGACCTCCCCACAAAGAGGCAGGCCCAGACCTCATTGCTGGATTTGGCTTAGAACCAGTAGAATGTACTGGAAGGAAACTCATTCATGTTATGGGAGGGCTTATGATATCATTTTTAAGCACTCATTTACTTAGTGGAACAGGAACTGAAACACAGAAGCACAGCATGTAAGACACCTATACTGGATAGTTTGGTGCCAACTTGACACAAGCTACAGTCATTTTGGAAGAGGGAAGCCTGTGGTACATTTTCTTGATTGATGTGAGAGGGCCCAGCTCACTACAGGCAGTGCCACCCCTGGACTGGTGGTCCCAGGTGATATAAGAATGCATGCTAAACAAATTGTAAGCCCATAAGCAGCAATCAGGTTCTGCCTGTCTCAAGTTCCTGCCCTGACTTCTCCAGATGATGCACTATATGTGTATGTGCTGTAAGATGAAATAACCCCTTTTTTTCCCGGTGTTACTTTTGGTCATGGTACGTCATCACAGAAACAGAAACTTTAAACTAAGACAGACATCACCTTAGGTACACAATGGTTTTAGGTTACTTAGTTATACCATTATTAAAGAACATTTTCCTGGTTCCCAGAAGGATTTTTATTCTCATTCTCTCTCTCTTTCTCTCTCTCTCTGTCTCTCTCTGTCTCTCTCTCTCTCTCTCTCTCTCTCTCTCTCTCTCTGTGTGTGTGTGTGTGTCTTTCTCCCTCTCTGTCTATGTCTCTCTCTGTCTCTCTCTGTCTGTCTTTCTCTCTCTCTCTCTCTCTCCTTTCCTCCCTTCCTTCCTCCCTCCCTCCCTCTCTTTCTCTCTGATAGCACTGGGTACTGAAGGTAGGGTACCACTCACTTTTTAATCCTCACAGGTAAATCCTAGCTGAGCTACATCCCAAACTTCTCCTTTTTTATTTGAGAGACTGGCTAAGTTGCCTAGGCTGCCCTTGGCCTGGAGCTCCTCCTGCCTCAGCCTCTTCTGCAGCTGAGATTGTAGGCTATGACACCAGGCCTGGCTCCAGATGAAGTGGATGTATTACTCTTTAACTCCTTCCTCCCGCTACCAGGCCCAGATAACTGTCTCCATGTGTGTGACATCTCCATGTGTGACACCTCCATGTGTGACACCTCCATGTGTGACATCTCCATGTGTGTGACATCTCCATGTGCGACATCTCCATGTGCGACACCTCCATGTGTGTGACGTCTCCATGTGTGTGACATCTCCATGTATGTATCCAGCACAGGCAACTAGTATCACCGAGACCACACGTGCCGCTCTTGTGTTTGGTTTCCACTCAGCAAAACGCTCTCAGGGTTTATTCACACCATAAGAAGTCAGTATTTCATTCCTCTTGTGGCTGGATAACATTCTATCATATTGATAGGTGTTAAGTATCTGTCCATCAGTTAGACATTCGAGTTGTTTGGTCTGCATTTCCTACTTCTGGGCTATTATAAACGTTATGAGCATTCATGACCCAGTGCATGTGTGAATATATGGTTTCATTTCTCCTAGAAAGGGAGCTATTAGTCATACGGTAACTCGTGCTTCCTCTCGAGTGTCTCAGTCAGGGTTGCTACTGCTGCAACAAAACACCCCCAAACGAAAGCAACGTGAAGGTGAAGGATTTATTTGGTTTCTGCTTCCACGGAAATCAGGATAGAACTCCAGAACTCCAGGGAAGGAACCTGGAGGCAGAGGCTGATACAGAGGTCATGGAAGGTTGCTACTTACTGGCTAGTTCAGCCCGCTTTCTTAAAGAACCCAGGGCCACCGTCCCAGGGATGGTTCCAACCTCAATGACCTGGACCCTCCCTCAGCAATCACTAAGAAAATGTCCACAGCCTGATCTCATGGAGGAGGCCAGATGACCATGGCTTGTGTTAGGCTGACATTAAACCATGTTTAGGTCGTTTACAAGGCAACCTCAGCACCAACGTTCCTCCCAACTATATATGAGCATCCCGATTTCTCCACATTCTCAACAATTCTCACATCATTCTAATGACAGCTATCCTGGCAGGTGTGGACCGTAGTGAAATAATTTGTTACCCTTAGTATGCACTATCTGTAGTCAGGAAAAAGCAGTTAGATTGGATTCACCTGAAAACCCCTGGCAGGAAGCAAGGCCTTCCCCAGGCTCTGGGTACGTATGTGTATTCTCCAAGGTGAAGCCTACCTCACAGGTGATTCCTGGCATTTTCTAACATACCGTACCTGTGGCAGGTTTCCTCAACAAAGCCCTGGCAGCAACCCCAGCATCATGCCCCTGATGTGACTGCAGACTATCCCTCCCCCCTCAGCCCGTGTCCTGTAAAATTTGTCATGGTACCTGCAGGCATTCAGGGTGATTTTCTGCAAACCGCTTCCAGTCATCCAGGGAGTAATGTTTGTGAACGGCTGTAAACATGGCATGCTAGGAAACAAAACCGGATTGTCAAGATCGAGCCAGGGGAGCCCATTTCCACTCCCACCCCCACCTGTGCATCCCCCTTCCCCCCAGCCTGCTGGGGTAAGCCACAGACAAAAGCATCTGCAGCTGCCTTTCATGCCTAGTTTGCTCTGAATGTGTCCCTGGGAGCCAAAATCAAACAAAGGTGTATGCGATGAATCGCAAAATGGTCCCCGGCTCTGATAGGATCAGACAATGTGTGTTCAGTCTTGGGAAGCCCTGCCAAAAGGCAAGAGAAGGAATAAGGGAGCGTCTCCCCCAAGCTGGCCCACCTCTTGCTCACACCCAAGGCAGGTCAAGAGCACACATGTAAAAGATCCCTAGGCCAGGAGAGTAATCATCCTAACACAAGCTTCTGCTCAGTCAACCAAAGGACCTGGCCTTGCACCCAAAGCTTCCCTCAATCCACAGCCTAAATACTTCTTGCTGAAAGCCAAGAGGAGAGGTGTTACATAATAACTCTACTTCTCAGACTATTGAACCAGACTTTACCACCATCAGGCCAATGGTTTGCAAACACCATTGAGTTCTAAGAACAACTTTGAACAGAATTACTGTCATTAGAAGCAGAAATGGGGGGGGTGATAAATTTAAGAACTATATAGCAAAGTTGGGTAGGGTGGCACGTGCCTAAAACTCCAGCACTTAGTACACTGGAGGCTGAGGCTGGAGGATTGGCGGCAAGAGAAGGCCCGCCATGACATAGCAAGACCCTACCTCACAAATGGGTGTGGGTTCGAGGAGGAAGTAATAACCAATTTAGCAATTGCTTATAGCAATGGCCCAGAATCAAACTTCCGTGCTCCGTGGCCTCTCCTCTAACTTCTGAATTGCCCTACGCCTTCAATTTCCCACTCTAAAATTCTATGACTATTAATTCACATAGTCTGTGGAACCCAAAAGTAGAAACCTCACAGAACCCACACATGGTTATCTCTGCCAATGCTGGCTCTGGCATTCCTGGGAAACGTTCCCATGAGAGTGGGAAGGGCAGAGCAAGTTCCAGGTTCTTCAATGAATGACAAGTATGCCGACAAACCAGGCTACTTCTGTGTTGCTCCCAGAGCCCCACACACTTTAACTGTGAGCTTGCTGTCACTATAACTATAACTATAACTATAACTATAACTATAACAACTACATCTACAACTATAACTAAACTATAACAACTATAACCATAATTAACTATAACTATAACTAAGCTATATAACTATAGCTATAACTATAACTATGTATCTGAGGTAATTAACTCATAACGAGGAAAGGTTCATTTTGGCTTGGTATATTGAAGGGTCCATTGTTCTTGGGACTGTGGTACATCAACCCACCTCGGCAAGAGTACAGAGCAGATCAAAACTATTCACCTTATACCTAGCTAGGGAATAAAGGAAAGAAGAAGACAATGGGATCCCACAATGCCTTGCAAGACCACACCTTTAATGACCTAAAGACCTCCTGCCAGACACCATCCCTCAAAGGCTCTGCTCTTGAAAAGTACCACCCTGAGAAATACCCTTTAACCCATAGGCCTTCAGGGACACTTTCTCACACCACAGCATACACTAAAAAGTCATTACAAGCAGTCATTAACGACAAAGCAGGGAAAAGATCAGGAGGGAAAAACACATCACATTCCTTTAGCGATTCATTTATTTGCCTCAGACCCCCTTCTGGCAGAGGCTTAGAGCTGACAGACAGACAGCCAATCCTCGGTCAGGTGGATGATCCCCCAACTCCACTTTCTGAGCTCATAATCTAAGAATCTTTCCCTCCTCTGGCTGCTTAATGATGAATCCCAGTGCCTCCTGTGGTCAGACCTGCCACCCACAGCGAGAAGCTTTTCCAACTAATTGCATTTAGCTTTGTATTTGGCAGACAGGACCAGCAAAAACAGATACACAGTTCTTGGCCTCCTCATCCAGAGGCCCTCTAATCTCCGACATGGAAAATTCTCACCTGTGTGTGGACAAGACACACAGGTCTTCAAGGCAGCAAATATCTACAGCTGGAATTTCCTCCATTTTTCCTGAGGTCAAGACAATAGTCAAAAGAAACCTTGGACTTGCCTTGGAATCCATCCAATCTAGAGATGTGTCCTAGCAGATTCGGGGAGTTACTTTGGGTTTAGGTCCTGCCTTTCTACTTGACTGAAGGCCCTGGAGCAACATGTCCCACCTCTTTCTCTGTCTGCCTCAGTTTCCTCATCTGCAAAAGGGGCCTATCTCACAGAGTTATGATAAGAACTGAGAGATACATTAAAACAGAAAGGATAAGAGCTCTCCAACACAATGTATTAAATACTACATGCAAAGTGACTGTCTTCATTTTAAAGGGGTGGCTCCTCTCAAACACAGCATTCATCCTGTTGCCTAACTTCTTTTTGAAAGTCTAATTTCTAGAACCATCACAGGCATTTTCACAGAAGAGTCAGAGCCAGGTCTAGATCGTCTCACAGAGGTCCAGACATGGTGTTATCTACAGAACACCTACAGAAGCAGGGAAGATACGCTCCTTGCAACAATCGGACTCAGCAAAGAATGAGAGAGCCCAGGCACCTGACACCCCTATCCCTCCCCACAAAAGGATACAGTAAAGTGGTTGAGCCCTCACCTGTGACATCACCACAGCCATCTCAAATGTCCCCACAGTGTCCATGTTGGCCACGATGATGGGAATCCCTGAGTAGGTCTGCTTTGAGTTTCGAAACGTAAAGGTTCGCTCGAGATCCACCTGTTGGCAAATAAATAAAAGAAATGAGTCGGCTCTTACACAACACAGGCAGATTTCCCAGTGTTCAGAGCAGAAGGGAAGGACACCAAGGAGAAGTCTACCCCTCAGCCCCTAGACTCTCTTAGACCCAGTGTTCCAAGGTCAGGACAGCCCCAAGGAAACCAAGTAGCAAGCTATACCCACATCCAAAAGTTTTAAACAATCCCCACTGTCCCCACACCCAACTAAGACACTAGATATTCTTTCAGGCAGCCCAAGATCTATGTGAGGTCTCCCCTTCACACAGCCCTCCCAATCCCTCGGCCACCTCTCCTCACCCTGTCTCATGCTGGCCCTAAGCACACACATGCACACAATGTCTCCCCATCCCCACCTTCAAACACTGTAGGGTCCATCCCTCTTTTAGGGAAGTCCATCCACTCTTCCCCTCCTTCCTCTTCCCATCAGGTCCTTCCCCATCTCCTCTTTCACCTTGAGCCACACTACACAATTCCCAGCACTGAGCTACAACTCCTTAATCCCTTTGCCTTTCTGCTCTGGTGGCCGCTTTGTAATTATGCAGAGCGCTGGGGAAGTACAGCCCAACCATCTGTTTCTGCAGAGCCACAGACAGCTGCGGGGAAGGCCACCAACTCTCCTGGAACTCCAACCTGAGTGCCATGTGACCGGGAGCTGCCGGGAATCCAGAAGGATGCTCAGACGGGACTGTGGACTTAGCAGAATCAGGTGCCAGAGCTGGGCCCTCACGAAAAGCTGGTGGAGTCAGATTTACTCCTGTGACCCAGGACGGTCTTGTGCTTGAGCTTATCCCAGAGCGGTCACTCCCATTTCTCAAATTCATGTCTGTCTCAGTTTGGCTACAGGAAAATACCAAGTGAGAAGCTGGAGGCCGAGGGGAAGAGAGCTCCGGACTCCCTCTCCCTCGGGCAGCTTCTGTAGGGCAGCCCCTTCAGGTCTACGCATAGTCCTGGCTCCAGCTTTCTTGGCGGGAGTCCTGTCCCTCCCACTAACTCTCATCCATTACTGTTGCCAATCTCTACAGCTATGTCAGGAGGAATCTTGGTAGAGGAGATGGTCAATAAAGTACTTGCCTTGCAAGCATAAGAATGTAAATTAGGACCACCAGAACTATGGGAAAGCCAGGCGCATACCTTTTATCCTTATCCTTGCTGCGAGGATACAGGAAGTGGAAACAGGTGGATTTCTTAAAACTGTCAGCCAGGCTAGCCTGACCACCACCAACAACAGACTGTGTTAAACAAAAGATAGGAGGACCCCGAGGAGGGTCCATACTGAAGGTTGTCCTCTGACCTCCATACGTACGTACACTGTGCACACACACTACACACATGTAAGTACGTATGTGTGGACACACACACACACACACAGAGTATATTAATAAATTCCCTCTTTGAAATACTCTGTATCATTCTTTGATTTCAATGGACTGTGTGGCCAAGGTGAACTGTCGAGGAGAAGCTTGAACTTTAGCTCCATAAGCACCCTGGTTCCTGAGCACAGACAATTGCTGTCTTCAACCGGCCCACTCCAGACATCTCTCTTTTCCATTTCATTTAACTTGCACTTCACGGTCTGCGTTAAATCGGAGTTCACTGCACTACAACCCAGACCCTTTAGCCTTTCTGTTCTCTCTTGTTCTGTTCTTCTCTTACAAGAAGGCTGGCCTTAAACTGGGCGGTGAGAGGCAGTGAGGCGCTGCCATTCCGTGAATCTCCTAGACAGTGTCTCCTCTCTAACTGAGCTTCCTCTGTTGGTAAGGCAAGTCCAGCTGACACCCTGCAGGATGTCTGAGGGAGGCCATTCCTCTCAGCTCTGCACTTCTAAGGCCCCCCCACCCCCCATTCTTGGGCCCAGACTGAAAATAGAATTCCTGGTCTCTTGTAATTCTGCCCAATGTGTACAGGAGGAAAGAGCCTCTGCATTCAGCTGAGCCTCTGTCCCCAGCTGAGATCACAATATTTCTTGGCCTACCAAAACCTATCTGCAATACGAATGCATGCCTATATGCATGCACGAACGTACGAGTACGCGCGTGCGCGCGCGCACACACACACACTCAGAACCTTGACAATGAACCCTTCGCTTCCTATCTCTGCAAGGCAGATTCCTGGCACTGGAGGTGTGTGGTTTAGCAGTGAAACCTGTGTTTAGCATACACTAGACTCTGCCAGCAAACCTTTCCCTTCCAAATAATAGAAGGCAGATTCTTCCCAATATTTAGTTCTAAGAAAGAGAAATGAAATTATCTGTCCTAACCTTTTCTCCCTAGACACACACACACACACACACACAGAGAGAGAGAGAGAGAGAGAGAGAGAGAGAGAGAGAGAGAGAGAGAGAGAGAGTCCTCTTGCTCACAGAGAGATAAACACTTTACTCCAGCCTCCCTGGACTCCTTTACTCTGTTACAGCTGCTGAATGCCCCAGACACAACACCCCCTGGATACCCACTCAGAAAGTAGCAAACTGCCCCTTCACCCCCTAAAATAACTTTTGTTCTCTTTTAGTGAGTCAGTTGGATGATTACCCAGCGTTCTGCAGGTCTAAAGTACACATTGCCACATTTATGGGCAGTCCCATGTAACGAATGAGTCAAGCTAAGCTTAAGGAGCCCCTACAGGAAATATGCTACACTGCTCTAACAAAAACAGTCTCACTCAAGACACCACAGAAAGGTACCAATATGGGACGGTACAGGGAACAGGCCCTGCCTCCCACCCGTACTTCCTTCCCAAAACCTTAAGGTCACACAAGGCCATGCCTGTATATTAAGCTCCACAGACAGTCATTCGCATGGTCACAAACAACTGTCACTTGACTCTGGTGTGAGAGAGGATGCCTTAGAAGCATGGTTGGCCTTTCGGGAAAACTTTCTGGGAAGTGGACCATAAAGGCCTCAGGATCGGACTGCAGTCGCTTGGGAAGGGATTTCCAGTATCCTGACTACCTGGAACAGGCCTTTCTGGATGCTGATGTGACCCCAGGAAGCTTCTCCAGTGGTTCATGTGCATAGCCTAGCACTGCTGTGAGCCACTCAGTCCCTAAGTGCAAAGGGCTCACACAGTGAAGGCCACCTTTGATGATGTCCTGCAAACATGTCAAGACCTCCCCACCCCCCCACCCCCCAGCTGCATTAGTCAAAGCTTCCGTGTTGGAAACTGTATATTTTGGAGTGTCTCCCTAGGTGATTCTGAGGCACTCGTAACAAAGAACAAATCTGGGCAGGCCTTCTAACGCCACAAAACAAAGTTTACATAGGTTGTTATGGGTTAAACTGTGGCTCCCCCAAACGGCACTGAAGTCTTAACCCCAGAACCTGTGAAAGGGAACCTTATTTGAGAATAGTGACCAAGTTAAGTTGAGGTCACCTAGGGTTTAGAATAGCCCTTATCAATGCTCTTATCAAAAGGAGAAACACTTGGATGCATGCACACCAAAGAAGGACAGCTTACAGGGATGAAGTTGGGGGCTAGATTTGGGCATTTATATGTCAAGGAGGGTCAAAAGTAGCCAGCAAGAGCTGTATGCGTGGAGGGTGCTGCCTGCCTCACAAACAGAAACCTACCCCATAGACACACCTCCATCAGAGCCTTCCAGCCTGCCTAACTAGGAGACAAACAAGCCTGAGGGTAGGGCCACTCTTCTGTAGTTCCTGGTTGCAGCAAGCTCAGGACACAATGACAAGGTAATAAAATACATAGTATCAGAATTCAGACTAATGGGGCCCCTTTCTACTGTAGATTCTCTCCACTCTGTCCTGTTCTCTATCCTCCTGTGGGTCAGCCTGTCAAAGGTGGGGACTGCTAGCCCCATCTCTCTTTCATGATGGTCCAACCATCATGAAAGGGTTGTAAGCAGACGGAAGGGCGTTTGCATTTGCCCTGTCCTAAGACAAGTGGATGGTTCTCTCCTGTGCATATCCTCCAATCCCAACTTTCAAAATCTGTCGTTAATATGTTAGAATTTAAAAGACAAGCAAATAAACAAAACTCTTGTTGGCCGAGGAGATGGCTCAGTCATTAAAGCACTTGCCATACAAACACGAGAATCCTGAGTTTGATCCAGAGGCAGGGGACAGGGACAGTTGGTGCAAAACCCAAGTTAAGCAGCTGGGCATAGAGATGTACTTATAATCCTTAGGCTGGGGAGATGGAAACAGGCTGAGCTCCTTGGAGCTTGCAGACCTGCCAGACTAGACTACTCCACAAGTTCCAGGCCAGCGAGAATCCCTGGATCACAAAATAAAATAATAATAAACTTTTAAAAGGTGGACAGTGCCTGAGGGATGACACCACAGACTGAGCTTTGGCCACCACTAGTGCATCTGTGCACACATATGTGTGCATGCAAACATACATGAGCAAGCAAAAATCTTACCTAAGAACTGGGGTGGGGGTGTTAAAGCCGGTACTGGATTCCAGGGAATGATGGGAGAAGCCCCATGAGTCAGTCTCAGATAAATCCTAAAGTCTCAACTCAGTCAACAAATCCTGTGGCACTTCAATCTTTGGTACCTTGAGCTAGACACTTGGGAGTCGACTAGCCTGCTCCCCCATAAATACATGCCTAATTGCACCAACTGTCCCTGTCCCCTGCCTCTGGACCAAACTCCATTTTCTGTAAGCTGGTGAATCAGGCCTGGTTCTGAACAAACTGTTGCCTTGGTAAAAACCCCCTCCCAGCCAGACTCTGTTCTAGTTGGTATCCATTTTCTCCGGTGCCTCCCCCTCAAAGCTGTTGAGATGTTAATCATCTATCTGCTGAGTTTCCAATCTGCTTCTAGGTATTATGTCTACCTGGGTGAACTCACTTCAAGCCCCTGGTTGTGCCTGCCAGCTATCACAAGAAACACTGAGCTGGAACATGAGAGAGGCCAAGGCCCCGTTCCTTCTGCAGTGTCAGATATGCGAGTCACATTATGTGAGCTCATCCACCAGGCAGGAGTGGCCAATCCCTGGAGGCTAGACCACAAACGATTGGAACAGCCACGCTAGCTCTCTCACAAAAGCTACAGTATGAGCAACAGTCCTCCAGGGCACCAATTCTCACTGTGACAGGTGCGCACAGATTCCAAGGTTCAACCTAGGCTGGGACATTACCAGTGGCCATCAGCCCCAAACCAAGTGCACCATGACATCACACGGCTCACGTAAATATTAACACTGCCCCTTCTCAAGAGCTTTCCTAGTTCAAAAAATGCCTAGACCCTTGCTTTGTATGGGTAAAGAGGTATTTGTTTATAAATCAGTGCCTCGTGTCTAAAATACATTTTAAACAAACATTAAGGAAAGACAGACAAACACTGAAGCCGCCAAATTATTAGTCAGTCTAGAATGCAAACATTTCATCCTGACCTAGGTTCAGGAACTTACTGGCTCCCCGTTTCTATTCAACCCTCCAGGGGGTTTCTCTAGTGTTTATTTTTGCTTCAGGGGGTTGCCCTGGTTTTTAGCATCTGAAAGCACACGATGACCTGCAGACCCAGAGGCATCTAATCTGGGTGGATAAGGGTCCATCACTTCGACCCCCCACACGCACACACACATACACACACCACCTCACCCAATAAGTCCTGCCTAGTCCAGTTCTGCCGCCAAGCAGCCAATGCCCCTACTTAGGGAAAGTGACTTGGTTCTACTCTCTCATTGGCTAGCGCAGGAGGCAGCCCTACTTCATACCAACCCTCAGCTGGCAGCTGTAGGCACTGCAGTTGAGCCTGGGCACCGGAGCGAGTTGTTTGCTGAGGGGATTTATTTATGGTCTTGTTTGTTGAGCAAGAGGGATGGGGCAGGCGGGTTGGCTTAGCTCTCCCTCCTGAGCTCCCCCACGGAGCAAAGCCACGGTCCAGGAACAACTCCTCCAGCGAGCTCCGCCTTTCTAGAAAACTATTTATCCTTCAAGGTCTGACCTCGGCCCGTCTCCCGTCTCCACCTGTTCCCAGGCGGTCATCTTATCACCGTACAACTAACTTTCAAATGGCCCGAATGCCCCTCACCCCAGCGCCATCCGCTTGTATTACTCTGGGCTGGAATTGCAGGCTGTTCAGTACTGCAGAGTGCCACCAAGAAGCAGGTCCCCAAGCTCAGCTCCTGCAAAACCATTTAAACTCAGGAAAAAAAAAAAAAAAGAAGAAGAAGAAGAAGAACTGAAGTGCCCTCCGGGAGCGACCGGCTTTTCCGCCTGGTTCTCAGACACAGGACCTGATGCTAAATCAGCAGAAGCAGGTCCCAGCGCCAGGAGAGACCCTGCTCCAAATTCCAAGAATCTGCAGTGGCATTTATTTCTCTTCCTTTCATCCTAGCCTCATCGTTTCCTCTCCTCCCCGAGCGAGCGCCTCTCCTGAGACCATTCCTTTTAAAGTCACTGGTCACTCCGTTGGTTGATCTTAGCTCCTCTGCGTTCCAGTGTCAGTGTGAACTTCCCCAAGCCCACCAACCGTAGGCAGACGCATTGATAAATCCAGGCCCGAAACTAGGCCCCCTTGTCACGGACCCTAACTAGAGACAATCCAGGTGTAAGAGAAAACCGACTGGCCTTCCCCCTTTCTCGGGGGGGGGGGAGAGGGTGTGACACACCTGCCTCGGGCACTGATAAAGGCACCCTGTGCCTCCCTTTGCACCCACTTCCCCCTTGCCAACCCCAAGGCGGTATGCCAGCGGCCCCACCTCGGATCGGCTCTTGAGGCTGCTCCGCTTAGGTCGCAGCAGAACATCCTTGAAGTCGAGTTTAAGGTCCGCGTCTATGCGGGGCATGGTGCTTGCGGTGCGCGGTAGCTTCCTGCGGCGGAGGCGGTGCGAAGGCCGGCGTCAGCCGGGAGCTGCGGGGCGCGTGCGTACAGCAGCGCCGGTGTGGCTGTGCGCAGACTGATGCTCCGTGAGCCCGGTGCGCACGCCGTGTTCTTATGCCCGCGCGCCCGGAGAGCCCCCAGCACAATTCCCCCCACGCTTGGCGCCCCGGGGACTCGCCCCGCCCCGGCTCCCAGCTCCCGCCCACATCCAGGCTTCCGAGCTGAGCCCCGCCCCGGGACCAGTTCCCTCTCCCTAAGTCCCCACCTCCTTCTGCTTGAGCCTAGCTGTGAGCCTGGATTCTGACATGAAGCACCCCAGAGAGCTCTGGCCTGGACTGAGCTGCTAGATGGGTGCTGATCAGAGGGAGACTTAAGCAAAGTCTCCCATTCTCCAGAGTGTACCCTGATCTTACTCATCATAGGGGTGGCCAAAGGAGAAGGTTAGAAGACCTTGGGAGCAGCTTTCTGTTTGTTTTGTTTTAGGACAGGATTTCACTATTACATAGTTTCACTATTACACAGATCTTGCTATCTTGGAACTCACTATGTAGACCAGGCCGGTCTCTAACTCACAAGAGATCTGCCTGCCTTTGCCCTCCCTAGTAGTGCCTCCTGAGTGAGTACTGGGATTAAAGATATGAGCCACTAAACCTAGCTATAGAGTGTGGCCTTCATCTGTGTGCCAAAGGGAATTCCCAAACCCCCTCTATGGGGTGAGAAGCGGAGAGGACCGCTGACTTGGTCCCAAAATGATAGTCAATGCTTAGCTCCTGCTGAATGCTGGCAGGGTAGACAAAAAGATTGCTGGAGATCAAAGCTCACAGGCAGGATTCCGGAGGAGAAAGGGCCACCTTCTTTGGCATATACCTATGATTACATCTCACAGCCCAAAGCCGACCTCCAGGCTCCTCAGGTCTCTGGTAACACACATTTGTAATAAATGTCAAGGCCCCTGTGGGTCTCATCTCCCCAACTCCTCCTCCCCTATGCTAGTTTCCAAGCTGTTCCCGCGTACCTGCCCTCCTCCCTCCTCCCTCCTCCTCCTCCCTCCTCCCTCCTCCTCCTCCCTCCTCCTTGTAAAGGGCAGGAGTCTCTCATCATTTTTGCTATTCTTCCCTGTCCCCCATTATTTTCTCTATCCTCTCCACAAAGATCCTATCCATGACCAGTCTTCTTTTTCTCTCTGCTTTGGACTCTTCCAGATATCTCTCTCTCTCTCTCTCTCTCTCTCTCTCTCTCTCTCTCTCTCTCTCTCTCTCTCTCTCTCTCTCTCTTTCTCTCTTCTACAATAAAAAGTATGGTGGTTTGAGTAAGAATGGCCCCTGTAAGCTCTTATATTTGAATGCTTAGTAATCAGGAGTAGAACTGTTTGAAGAGATTAGAAGGATTAGGAGGTGTGGCCTTGTTAGAGGAAGTGCGTCACTGGGGGTGGGCTTTGAGGCCCAGGGTCATTCCATCTGCTTGGTATACTGTCTGGTATAATGATAATGGACTAAGCCTCTGAAGTGTAGTCAAGCCCCAAAGAAATGCTCTCTTTTGTAAGAGCTGCTTTGGTCCTGGTGTCTGTTCACAGCCATAGAACAATGTGACTAAGACAAAAACCTTCTCCAGAACCATGGAACAGTCATCATCCTGATGGTTTCTTTACTGTGCCCTTACTTACAAAAGGCTAAAAGTTTTGGCTTCCCTAATTCCACTCTCGGTGTACTCACCTAGTATTGAGACAGGCCTCTAGTATGCTCAAGAAGAAACCATTGGGCGGTTATCCAAAGGGGGGGGGAGGGTTCGAGACCATGTCATTCAGTGACAATGTGTATGTCCAGTGTTCCAGCTAGAGCAGAAAAGTGTGTGTGTCGGGGGCGGGGGGGGGGGGAGATGAACGAGGAAGCAGGAAAAAAAAAAAACAAGTCTTACGCAAATGAAGTGTCTTGGGGCCTCTGCCTAGGTTGAAAGCTTGGTCACATTCCAGTCGGGTGACCCTGAGGGTGTCTGACTCAAGTATTTTCATAGGTTAAACGGAAAGGTTAGTGCATGGTGGTGGCACAAGCCTTTAGTCCCAACACTCAGAAGAAAGAAACATGCAGATCACAGATCTCTGTGAGGCCAGCCTCATCAAACCTGAGTTCCAGGACACCTAAGGCTATATATAGAGACCCTGTCTCAGAAAATAAAAAATAAAAATTAAATTGAAACAGCGTGACCAAAAAGCAAGTTTGGAAGGAAACAGTTTATTCAGCTTACACGTCCATATCATAGTTCATCATAGAAGGAAATTAGGACAGGAACTCAAGCAGGGATAGGATCTAGAAGCAGGAGCTGATGCAGAGGCCATGGAAGGGTGCTACTTACTGGCTTGCTCCTCATGGCTTGCCCAGACTGCTTTCTTATAGAACCCAGGACCACTAGCTCAGGGATGGCACCACCCACAATTGGCTGGGCCCTTCCCCATCAATCACTAATTAAGAAAATGCCTTCTGTATCTTTTTTTTAATTATTATTTTATTTATTTTTTTATGAATATGAGTACACTGTAGCTGGCTTCAGACACACCAGAAGAGGGTGTCAGATCTCATTACAAATGGTTGTGAGACACCATGTGGTTGCTGGGATTTGAACTCAGGACCTCCAGAAGAGTAGTCAGTGTTCTTAACTGCTGAGCCATCTCTCCAGCCCATGCCTTCCATATCTTCTTTTTCTTCCATATCTTCATTTCCTCAAATGAGAGTTCCTCCTTTCAGATGACTAGCCTGTGTTTAGTTGACATAAAACTATCCAGCACATAAGTACAATTTATGCTCTGTAGAAAATTAATGTATTAATTTACCAATAAATGGCAACTGTCTTAGTTACTCTATATTGGTGTGATAAAACACCATGATCCAAAGCAACCTGGGGAGGAGAGGGTTTATTTTGCTTACAGGTCTATCCTCAGGGAAGCTAAGGAGGGAACTGAACTAGAGATTGTGGAGGCTTCTGCTCTCCAGCTTACTCTCCAGTGGCTTGTTCCGTTAGTTTCTTACACCCAGGACCATTTGTCCAGGATGTACCACCCGCAGTGAGCTGTCCCCTCACACATCAATGATCAATCAAGAAGATGCCCCCACAGACTTGTCCTCAAAGCAGTCTAATGGAGGCAGTTCCTCAACTGAGGCTGCCTCTTCCCAGAAGATTCCAGATGTGTCAAGTTGACAAAAAAATTATCAGTAGCTATTTGGAGTCACGTGTTCCTTATGTTGTAGAGTCTAGATTGGTAACTGCACCAGGCAGGAATTGTTAGCAGTAGCAGAACACAGGCACTGTTCCCCTCTGTCCCTTCCAGCTGTCCCAGGAAACTGTTTTAGCACTTGCCATATATGCACACCATCATGGTGGCTCATCAAGTTACATCTCAGAGAAGTGCTAAGAAACTCCTCCTCCCTTCCCCCTGCTTTAACTAAATGACATTATAGGGCACCTTGGCTGTAACCACAATCTGATAAGATACTCCTCAAATCTGTTTCAGGGTGTGTCCTTTTACTATAGTTTTAGGTATTATAGAAAATTGCAGGTTCACAGCCAGAGAACCTGCATGTGGTTCAGCTGACTGTGAAAATACTGTTGCTCAACCGTCACATTAATACAAATGTCTGCGAATGAGCAAGGTCTTAGCCCACCCCATTGGCTCTCATTATCTTTACCCTACAGGAAGTTCACGCATTTTCATGGAAGGAAATCAAACTTACCAAAGAGAATGAACATGACCACCATCAATCCAGCCCGTGAAATATTTAGGACCCCTTACAGGTTGTGGAATCCCAACATAGAAACGAGAGAAACAAGCAGGCTCTCTATGCCCTGCCAGTCATGGTCCTCAAGGAAAAGCCGACGTAGGCTGTCTATCCTCTGAAACTCTCTGGTACTAAAAAGGTAGAAGTTCGCAGAGGGCATTGCCACACCTTTTCTTTCTGGAATATTTTAGATAATAGAATAAAATTCTCTTCTCCTCAGACATAAAATCATGTTCCTTAAAAACTCGGTATGGGTTCTAATTCTTTCCCATGCATTGGTAGAGCTGTTTCCTCCAGACTGAAATACTCCCTTCTGGAGAGAAGAGGAGATTTAGGAGCTCAGGAAACATTCAAGGCACTCAAGGTCCCCTTCTATGGAGGATATGTGCAATCACTAGAGCAGGGGGGAGTCAAGCCCCGTAGCTCTCTGCAAGTCCTACAGGAGCCATAGGGCTCTTCCCATAGTGCCTGTTCTGGGGTGGGACTTTTCCACAACATAGCTGATTTTGAGTCACTCCTGTTTGTAAGGCCTTGACGTCACTGGTGTACCATGCTAGATTTTGACATAAACTCCCCAGGAAATTATCCCAACAAATGCCATTGCAAACTCCGCTTCCATCTGTGTCTTAAATGCCTTAGGGACACCCAGATGAGGTAGAAATTTCTGGTTGCTTTGGAAACTCAGTTATGTCATGTGATGCTTTGCTGTGGCAGACAGATGAAAGAATGTTTTACTGAAATGGACGTGTGAGCGGATGTGTGACGTTTAGAAAGGATATGACCCCACAGACAGTGGGAGGAGGGTGTGGCATTTGTCTGCCTTACCTAGCTTCCGTGGACATCCCACTGGCAGAGCCTCACGGCTTCTTCCGGATCAAACTGCCACTGCTGATTCGTGTTGGCATTTTGCTAGAGGACTGGACTAATAATGAAGATTGGGCTAGCCCCAAAGAGCTATTTCTAAACAGGTTCACAAGCCCTGTTTCCTATTAACCTTTCTTTTCCACTACCTCTGGTGGGTGGTGGGCTAGACGGGAGGTTGAAGTGTTTAAGAACCCTTATAAAGTAGGTTTTGAAAAATCCAAGCCTACACCCATATGTTCATTATCTGGTGCACACAGCCAGCTTCTCCACAGCCTCGCTCAAAACACGGGTTCTAAAAGCTGGACCCCACCCAGGGCTGTTGAAGTAAAATTTTCATATCACCAGATTCCTGGTGATCACTGTGCTTGATAAGACAGGAAGCACCCCCAGCAAGCTGGCTGTCCAGAATCATTTATTAACTTTCATAAATACTGGTTGAGCAGCAAGAGGTCTCATTATTAGTACATTAGGAAGAAAACCTATTTCATTGCATTTGCTTTATCTTTTTGGCACAAAAATAAGAACTTTAGAAATCACATTTATTTCATTTATGTGGAGGCAGTGGGGTGGGTATGTGTAGAGGGCAGAGAACAACCTGCCTTGGCAGTTGGATCATGTGACTCCTGCAGATTAAATTCAGGTCATCAGGCCTGACACCAAGCATGCCCTACCCACTGTGCAATCCTGCCAGCCCCTAAATTAGATGTTTAAGCAATAACCTAAACAGAGAAACAAATTCTAAAATGTACATTTGTTATAATTAAATAGTGATCTTTTGTTTTTTGTTTTGTTTTGTTTTAAATTCAGAGTGCCCAGATGGCTACTAAATGAGTCAAAACTTTCCCTCTCAGACATCAAAAGCTCATATTTAGCACCAACTATTCTGTGTGCCAGACATGGTTTTTTTGTTTGTTTGTTTTTGTTTTGTTCTGTTTTTTTCTATTTTCTAGCCTCATCCTCACAAAACCCTATGCCATTATCTCCTTGGTCCTTATCACTTTCATATACGCAGACAAGAAAACCAAGGCTCACAAAACTCACCTAGGTCAAACAGGAACTGGGCAGATAAGAGCTTAATCAAGGACAGCCTTGTCCCCTACTGTACATCTCCTCTGACATAGCCCGTGTCACAGGACATCTGTACTGTTCCAGTTTACTAGAATCTATGCATCTTAGCTGACTCTTGAATAAGATGCTTCAATAACTTCTCATTGAAATTGAACGGGGAATGTGTCCAGCCCGGCATAGCTGGACTAAGGCTAGTGACTCCGTGGTCATGAGGATCGTGGACATTTGCACACCTCACTGCAATTCTTGAGGTCCCTCAGCTCAGATTCTAACATGAGCATCTATTGACTGTGCTGGGAGAGCTTGCCATCCAATGCACTCCTGAACCAGCACTCAAATCTACCTCACACTCTGTTCACGCTCTAATGCCTGGCTGTGTCTCAATATAGTTGATTTCTATCCTACTTTCCAGTTTTCTATTCTATGCCTTCAAAAGCGTCATTTTATTTTTTCAGATTCATAGCTACAGCCAAACTTTTAGGAAGTTTTCTTTTGAAGTTTTAAACTGTGGATCTGTTATTGCATTTATTTATATATGATTAAGAAAAAGAACCTGAGAAATGGTCCAAAGATGTCCATGAAAGCTGAGAGAACCCCTACCCTGGATGGACCAGACTCCATGTTTCCTGAGACCATAAATTTCACATTTGGCCCTGACGCTGAGGTCTGGTTGAAGTAGACACTTCATTGTAGGCTGAATCTCTGAAAGTAATTATGTAAGAGAAAGAAGGGACAGAAAATAGAACTTACTGGTGGCCCAGTGGTAGGTGCTATTTAATACCATGGTGTTCAGTTTACTATGAAACAAGGTTTGGAGTAATTATTCCCTGCCTCACACTAAGTTGAGGCAAGCCCTGTGTGCTGGCTAATCTTATGTCAACTTGTCACACAAACTAGAAATATCTAAAAGGAAGGAACCTTAATTGAGATAACTCCTGCTTAAGATCTAGATATAAGGTGTTTTCTTAATTAGTGATTGATGGAGGAGGAGCCAGCCCACTGAGGATAGTTCTGGTGGCCCTGGGTTTTATAAGAAAACAGGCTGAGCAAGCCAGGAAGCAGCACCCCTCCATGGCCTCTGAATCAGCTCCTGACTCCAGATTCCTGCCCTGTGTGAGTTCCTGTCCTGATTTCCTTCTACGATCAACTGTGATATGGAAGTATATGCCAAATAAACTCTATTCCCCCTGCCCTCTAACTTGCTTTTGGTGATGGTGTCTCATCACAACAATAGTGACCCTGATAAGTACTCTTTCCTTAAATTGTTTTGGGCAGGTGTGGTGGTTTGAAGATGCTTGGCCCATAGAAATTGGCACCATTAGGAGGTGTGGCCTTGGTGGAATAGGTGTGGTCTTATTGGAGAAAGTATGTCACTGTGTAGGTGGGTTTTGAGGTCTCTCAGTTCCTCCAGCACCATGTCTGCCTGCATGCTGTCACCCTTCCTGCCGTGATGATAATGGACTGAACCTCTGAAACCATAAGCCAGCCCCAATGAAAAGTTTACCTTTTTAAGAGTTGCCTTGGTCATGGTGTCTCTTCACAGCAATGGGACCCTAACTAAGACATCATATTGTGTCGCCATCTGAGGGTGTCCTCCTGGTCTCTGCACCACATTTTCTAGGTGCTAATGTGGAAACATAGGCATGGCAAGAGGTTGATAGAGAGCTCCATCTCCTTTTTAGGGTCTAGAAAAATCATTCCCATCCTCCACCTCACCAGTGTTCTCTAGATAGTGTCTCCATTCCTCCCCAACTCCTCACCAGGACACCCAACACAGTTTCTTCAGTGCCTTCAGTCTTAACAAAGTTAGCAAGCACTGTGGGCTCTTCTTTCACTCTACAGAAACTTCCTAGGAACTATATATGTGTGTGTGTGTGTGTGTGTGTGTGTGTGTAATGGATGTGATAGGGGAATTAGAATGGCTGGGGATATGGCTTACTGAGAGGTAGAGTGCTCACCTTGCATGTATTGAGAGTTCAATCTCTAGCACTGCAGACAACAACTGCACACGTACCTACACAGGGATCCAGAGGTGGTGGTTACCGTCTGCAACATCAGACTCGGGAGACTGAAGCAAGAGGATTTGTGAGTTCAAGCCCATGAGACCAGCATTTTGCTCTGCTATTTACTTCTGCCATGGCATTCCAAAGTCATGGGGTAAGATGGCTATGGAAGAAAACCTTCACAAACAAAAGGCAAAACGAGTGCTCTGTCTTCGTAAATTGATTAATCTCAAGTATCTATTTTAGTATTAGAAAGCTAACACATACTTGTTTATAATATTGCTTATTAACTTATTTAAATATAAATGGCGGCTGGACACTTGCCCGGTATCACACTCTTGAATGTGAGGGTCAGTGATACCTCTCCAGGCCTCTGGTGACATTAGCTAGCATTTGTTAAATGGAGACTATACCCTAGTCACTATTAAATGCTTGGAGTAATTGTGTTATCCCAGCCTCCAACCCCAGCAAGCATTCCCTGGGGACCCATAAGCCACTCCTTCAGGGAAGCTTGTAGGCTAACCACAGGTCATAACCCATCCCTCCTCTCCTGTAAATTCCATCCCCTAGTCTCACTGCTGTCTCTGTAGGGGACCACCTGCTGTGGCCTCTCCCTTCTTGAATCATATAGATCTTCTCCTTCAACCTTCCTCTCCACTTATCTTGTTTTCACAGCCCCCAACTTTACCTGGCATCCTCTGGGAACCCCACCGGGCAGGCCTGCCAGAGAAGAAAGTAGGCCAATAAAGCAGGTAGGTGAGCTTCAGATCTTCACAGCCCCTCCTCTCCTCCACATCTAATTCCCAGTCTCATCCCCAGTGTGGCAAACTACCTGTTGTAGCCTCTCCTTACTCTCTATCCCCATTCCCAGTGGACTGATCAGATCCTGGAGAAACACCTTATATTCCTCCCTCCTATGGAGCCCCCCCCCAGCCCACTCAGCTCATTCCTATTCCCAAGTGGTTGCCCCCAATACTTAAAAAGACATTTTACCTGGAAGCCCCGATGACCATATCTATCAGGAACACAGAAGAATTTCCTACCAGGCAACACATAGCTACCACACTCTCCTAAGAACCAGAAAGAACAACAGAAACCAAGGAACAAAACAGTCATCCAACAAATACAAGACTAGATATTAGCACCTAGAATTACAATCTTCCCAAACCCAGATGCCTAGATGCCAGCTTAAAAACACAACGGTCAACATCCATGAAATATGTCTCCCTGAGAGCCCAGCAACTCTACCACAGCATGCCCTGAATATTGCAACACAGCTGAAGCACAAGGCAGAGACCTTAAGATAGCCATTATGACTATGATAGAGGTCCTTAAAGGGGAATTAATAAGTCTCTTAAAGAAACCTATGGATACACAAACAAGATGGTGAATAAAACAGTTCAAGACCTGAGCCTGGAAAGAGACTCAATAAAGAAAACCCAAACTGAGGGAAATCTGGAAATTTGAACAGGAACTTGAACAGGAACTTTAGAAGCAAGCCTCACCAAGAGTGTACAAGAGATAGAAGAGTGACTCTCATGCAATGATAGAAGAAATGGATACCACAGCCAAAGAAAATGTTAGATACAAAAAGATGCTGCCATAAAACATCCAGAAAATTTTGGACACAATGAAAAGGCCAGATCTAAGAATAATATGAATAGAAGAAGGAGAAGGAACCCAGGACAAAGGCACAGAAAGTATTTTTAACAAAATCATAGAAGAAAATTCCCCTAACCTAAAGAGAGGTCTATCAAGGTACAAGAAGCATACAGAACCCCAAATAGACTGGTCTAGAAAAGAAACTCCCTTCAGCACACAATTAAACACTAAACAAACAGATCAGAGAGAATATTATAAGCTATAAGAGGAAAGACAACATAACATAAAGGCAGACCTATTAGAATTATACCCAACTTCTCAGTGGGGACTCTAAAAGCCAGAAAGTCCTAGACAGATATTCTATAAGAGACCACAGATGCTATCCCAGATGCTATTCACAGCAAAACTCACAATTACAATAGATAGAAAAAGACATTCCATATTAAAACCAAATTTAAGCAGTATTTTATCTGCAAATCTAGCCCTACAGAAGGCCCTAGAAGAAAAATTCCAAATTAAAGAGGTTAAGCACATCTAAGAAAACACAAAGAATAATCCAAGACCAGCAAATCAAAAGAGGAAACACACACACACACACACACACACACACACACACACACACACACCACAACAAAATAACAGGAATTAACCAACACTGCTCATTGATATTTTTCAACATCAATTGACTCAATTCCCCAATGAAAACCACAGACTAATAGAGTGGTTGCAAAACCAGGATTCACCCTTCTGCTCATCCAAGAAACACACTTTAACATCAAGGACAGATAGCACCTCAGGATAAAAGGATGGAAAAAGATATTTCAAGCAAATGGACCTAAGAAGCAAATTGGAGAAGCCATTTTAATATCTGAAAAAATAGACTTCAGACCAAAACTAACCAGAGGAGATAGGGAGGAACACTTCATACTCATCAAAGGAAAACTCACCAAAAGAACATTGCAGTTCTTAACATCTATGCCTCAAACACATGGGTGGGCACTCAAGTTCATAACAGAAACAGTATTATAGCTTACATCACGTACTGACCCTCACAAAACTCATCATGGGAGACTTCAGTACTTGCCAATAGGCAGCTCATCCAGACAAAACAGAAAAATGCCAGAGCTAAATGATGTAATAAACCAAACTGACCTAACTGATATTTACAGAACACAAAAGAATACACCTTCTTCTCAGCACCTCATGGAACTTTCTCCAAAACTGACCATATACTCAGACACAAGGCAAGTCTAAACAGATACAAGAAAACTGAAGTAACACCCTGCATCCTATCTGACCACCACAGGTTAAAACTAGATGTCAACAATATCAGAAAGTTTGCAAACTCATAGAAACTGAACAACTCACTACTGAATGAAAAATGGATCTGGACATAAATTAAGAATTTGATGGCTGGGCAGTGGTGGCGCACGCCTTTAATCCCAGCACTTGGGAGGCAGAGGCAGGAGGATTTCTGAGTTCGAGGCCAGCCTGGTCTACAAAGTGAGTTCCAGGACAGCCAGGGCTACCCAGAGAAACCCTGTCTCAAAAAAAAAAAATAATTTGATGAAAATTAATACCCAACAACAAATGCAAACTTATGGAACACAATGGAAGGTGGTTCTAAGAAGCAAGTCTATAGTAGTAAGGGTCTACATTAAAAAAAGAAGACGGGCTGGAGAGATGGCTCAGCAGTTAAGAGCACTGACTGTTCCTCCAGAGGTCCTGAGTTCAATCTCCAGCAACCACATGGTGGCTCACAACCATCTGTAATGGGCTCTGATGCCCTCTTCTAGTGCTGTCTGAAGATAGCCACAGTGTACTCATACACATAAAATAAATAAATAAATCTTTAAAAAAAGAAGAAGAAAATCGGAGATCTCACACTAGTACCTTAACAACGCATCTGAAAACTCTAGAACAGCAAGAATAAATCACACCCAAAAGGAGTAGATGGCTTCAAAATAAACTCAGGGCTGTAATCAATAAAATAGAAGCAACAACAAAAAGACAATAAAAGGAATCAAAGAAACGAGTTTGTGCTTTGAGAAAAATCAATAAGATTGACAAACTCTTATCAAAATTAACTAAAAGGCAGAGAAAGAATATCCAATTTAAAAAAAAAATTAGACATGAGGGGGTACATCACAACAGGAACCGAGGAAATTCAGAGAATCATAAGGACATAACTCTAAAACCTGTGTTCCACTAACATAAAATCTAAAAGAAATGCATAATTTTCTTGGTATATATCACTTACCAAAGTTAAATCAAGATCAGACATGCAGTTTGATTAGATCTATAACCCTTAGTGAAATAGAAGAGGTAACCAAACCAAACCAAAACAAAACAAAAAAGTTAAAAGCTCAGGGCCTTTAGTGCAGGATTCAACCAGAAAGGTTAATGCCAATACTCAAAGTATTCACAAAATGAAAACAGAAGGGACATTGTCCAATTTTTTTTTAATGAGGCCTCAGTGGGTACAACCTTCAAGACCCACCCTTTGTTATCTCCTTTCCACCAAACAGGTCTCCTTCAGGTGCCACCGCCTTCTAAAAGTACCATAAGCAAGGGATCAGAAGTTCTGAACACTGAATACTATACATTCAAGATTCAAGTCATAACGGAGATCAAGGTGTGGTGGTTAGTTTTAACTGTCAAATTGATGTAAACAAGAATCCACTCAGTGAGAGATTGTCTAGATTAGGTTGGTCTGCGGGCATATCTGTGGAAGATTGTCTCAATTAGTGGGAAGCTCTGCCCACTGTGGGTGGCACCATTCCCCTTTCAGGGGATCCTGGATTATAGAAGAATAGAGAAAGTGAGCTGAGTACTAGCACACATGCATTAATTCATCCATTTCTGCCTCTTGACTAAGGATGCGATACTGTCTCTGGCTTCTGCTGCTGTGACTTCCCCACAGGAATGAACTGTATTCTGGAACTGAAAATATATTCTTTCTCTTCTCAAGTTGCTTTTCCCCAGGGTATTTCATCACAGTGACCACAAAAGAAATTAACACGTAAAGTCATTAGGGGAGGGTGCAGGACTAGAGGCCTGGGGAGATAATTCAGTGGTTAAGAGCACTTGCTGCTCTTGCAAGGGACCTGCATTCTGTTCCCATAACCCACATGCAGGATTACCACCATCCATAACTCCAGTTCCAGAGCATTCACATCCTCTTCTGACCTCTGCATGAGCCGTGAACACACGTAGCCATGATCACACGTAGCCATGATCACATGTACTGCATGAGCCATGTACACATGCATACAGACAGGCAAAACATTCATACACATTAAATAAGATCTTTTATTAAAAATGGACAGAGTGATAATTTCCTAGTGGCTGGTATTTTGTCTACTGTGGGCCAGTGATGTCTTCCTGTGTGCGCTGGGGATGGATCCCAGAGCTTCAAACATGCTCAACGCACACTCTTCCACTGAGCTCCACCCCACAGCACCCCTGTGCTGCTACTGGGATTGTCCGATAGGACATTTTTCCTAAACCCAGAAGACTCATTTCACTGGTTTCCTCTTTGGCTCCATCACTAAATCCCTGCAGGTGAGAGGGTTTTTCTCTAAGGAGTTATAGTATACTATTATACATTTAAGAAAACTAAGGCTGTGGGAGATGACTCAGTGTTGAAAGTGTTTATCACACAACCATAAAGACCTGAGCTCAGATCCCCAGACAACATAAAGCCTAATTATGATGGATTTTCTTAGTTGTCAACCTGACTATATCAGAATTTACTGAAATTCAAAAATGGAGGGTACATCTCTGAGGAATTTTTTTCTTTCTTTTTTTTTTTTTGGGTTTTTTTGAGACAGGGTTTCTCTGTGTAGCCTGGCTGTCCTGGAACTCACTCTGTAGACCAGGCTGGCCTCGAACTCAGAAATTCACCTGCCTCTGCCTCCAAAGTGCTGGGATTAAAGGCGTGCACCACCATTGCCCAGTGAAATTTTTTTTTCTTAATTTGAAGTAAGTAGATTCACTCCAAATCCAGGTCTTTGAGACTTGAAGATGCATTTTTTTTAAATTTTCATTTATTTTAAAGATTTATTTATTTATTTTATGTATATGTATACACTGTAACTGTACAGATTGTGATCCACCCTGTGGCTGCTGGGAATTGAACTCAGGACCTTCAGAGGAGCAGTCAGTGCTCTTAACCGCTGAGCCATCTCTCCAGCCCAGGAGATGCATTTTTAATCTGGGTCATACTTTCTGCTGGAATCCTGTATAAAGGCACAGAAGAAGGAAGCTTCTGCACTTTGCCTGCTTGCTCTTGCCTTGTTAACATGTTTATTCCTTCACCGACATTAGAGCCCATTTCTTTGGGTTTCTATAATATACTGAAGACTAGATGAGACAGCCAGTCTTGTACTGCATTCTTAGACTTTCTGTTCATAGCCAGCCATCGCTGGCTTAGCTGGGCTGCAGCCTCTAAGTCATTCTTTAAGTTTTGTTACTCTAAAGATACCTGGCTAATACACCTAACACAATAATCTGTGTGTGTGTGTGTGTGTGTGTGTGTGTGTGTGTGTGTGTGTGTGTGCGCGCGCGCAACTCTAGCCTTCCCATGATGAGATGGGAAACAGAGACAAGAGACTCCCTGGAAATTCTCTAAGGCTCATGAGCCCCGTGTGCCGAGCAACGAATAACAAAAGGTCCTGTTTCAAACAAGGCAGAAAGCAGGAAATGGCATCCAATGCCCTCTGACCTTCACACTAGTGCCGTCGCACGTGTGTGCCAGCCCCCACTACCCTATTAGGCACGTTAAGGATTGAGTTTGGGAAACTCACATGCTATAGACGCATTTATTTGTTGAGCTACAGCTGAAGCCTCAAATATTCCTTTAAATTACTATCCTAAGTATTATTATCCCCTTCTTTGTAAGCTACGGAGGTTGGTGGGAAGGTTGATTGCAGTGCTATTTCCAGCCAGGTTTATTCCGAGGTCATCTCGACTCCTAAGCGTCGCTCAGAATAGCACCTGTGAGTCCTCACTGCTGATTCCACAGTCTTGCTCTTTTCAGTTCCAAATTTAGGTTCTGCTTATCAAGGAGCCAATTACAGTCTTATATCCTGCCTGTATCATGCCTGTCGTGACTCCTGCTAAGAGCTGCCTGGGCTCCAGCCAGCATGACTTCTAGGTGAGAACGGCAGTCAAACCGCCGTCACTCAAAGCAGTTCTCTCCAATCACAGCAGATACTTGGTCGTGGAGGCGGGCCCGTCCTGTAAAGTAACTGAAAAGCGAGTTAGCCAATGGAGCACCTACCCTACGTGAACCATCAGGTTAGACACCTGCAAGAAGAATATTGGTAGCATCCTTACTAATCAGTCACACACGGTCTTATTTCACATGCGCTTGTGTTTCAGGAAGATTCACGTCTAGAGAAATGGTAGGTTCATGTGAATCCCAGCCTGCAGCTCTAGCGCTCCTGCCCCAAGGGAGCTTGGATAATTCACACATATTTTCTCCCCCAGGCACATTACAATGTCTTCAACCCTAGGGATGCTCTGCCGGCATCCTTAAGGAAACCTCA
The DNA here is from genome assembly GCA_036184795.1 of Tokudaia tokunoshimensis. NCBI lineage: Eukaryota > Metazoa > Chordata > Mammalia > Rodentia > Muridae > Tokudaia > Tokudaia tokunoshimensis. The sequence continues at coordinate 18,858,354 of BTHU01000022.1, forward strand.
CAGCCGTATTACTCACAAACGAAGCACAATGGTCAAAAGAAAAAACAAACAAACAAACAAAACCCAACCCTTACTAAGCACACCATGAAGAGACTCTTGCTTACAAGATGATTGCCAAAGGAGATGACAGGATATCGACTGCTCCATCCAGGAATACACACCCGAGGCAGCCAAAGCCTTTTCCTGCTCAGTACCTGTCTTTAAAGCACAAGGGAGGTCCAGCGAGCATGGGTTCCAGGGGCTGCAAATAAATCGTGGCACACAGGTAGATTTTTTTTTCAATCTTATCTAATTACATGACGGTTTATAGAATTTAAAGGATAAATTTAAAAAAAGAAAATTTAAAGATTGGATTTGGTCACCATGTGCTAGACCATACACAAGTACTGAAATACCATACGGGACCCCACTGATGTATAACGCATGTAAAACATATATAATCAATAAATATCTAACATACTAATATAATCAAGGTATGTTAATAAAGTTAGGAGATAGTAGAGTGTTACTTGATAATATAAGCTCTGGCCATAAGAAATTATACATATTTGCTTAGAACTCACCTATGGATTCTAAAACCTGACTCTTCAAGCTAGGATCTCTATGAACTGGTTTGTTGGTTGCTTGCTGTTTCTTTGCTGCTCAACCCTTCGTAGGCCAGCCTGGGTTCTCCTTGGCAAGAGCACAGGGAGCGCCTGCCCCACTGAGATCTTGACTCCCGTGGTGGTTTGAAGAATGGGCCCCACAGGCTCATCTATTTGAGTGCTTAGTCATCAGGAAGTCCCGCTATTTTAGAAGGAATAGAAGGATTGTGGGGCGTGGCCTTGTTGGAGTAGGTGTGGCCTTGTGGGAGGAAATGTGTCTTGATTGAGCTTCGAGATTTCAGAAGCCCACAGCAGTCAGCTTCTCTTCCTCTCCCCTCTCCCCTGTCTGTCTCTGTCTCTTACACACACACACACACACACACACGCACACGCGCACGCGCGCGCGCGCACACACACACACACACAGGGAAAATACTCATAAAATAAACTTTAAAAATTTATTAATTACCATGTTTCTCTTGATGTCATGAGCCCTGCCCAGCAATTAGACATTGAATTAAGTGTGTTCTTCCTGGGCTGCAGACAAGGGTCCATGGTGCCCTGGCCATGACCTCTGGTTCTTAAGGAAGTTAGCAATCTAGGAAGGCAAGCACTAGCCTGCAAAGGAAAATTAAAAAATAACTTTTGGCTGGATATGGTAGTTTATGCCTATAATCTCAACACTCCATAGATTAAGTCTAGAGTTCAAGCCCCTCCGCTCTGATCTATGGTAGCAAATTTCAGGCTAGCTGCTGCAACAATATGAGACTTTGTCTCAAGGGACAAAGGTGTTTTGGGATTTTTGTTTGTTTGCTTGTTTTAGCTTTAAAATATTATAGATTAGTTATCAAACTATGTAGTGAGTTGGTTTGATACTGCTTGTATTTAAATGCTAAATTCTGTACCCCGAGATCTTGTTGCTGTAAGATCCTTGTATAGCAGCTTTTGTTGTATATACCTTGCCCCCAAGTTATCCATGATTGGTTAATAAAGATGCCTACATCCTGTATCTGTGCAAAAGAGAGGTGGGTGGGACTTGGGTACCCAGCTTGGGGTCTTCAGTGGGGACCATGAGGAGGGAGAAGAAAGGATGAAGAAGGAAGGAGTTGCCATGGGATAAGTGGACTTAGAACATGTGGCCATGAAGGCCATTGTCCTGTTGGAGTAGGAATGGCTCAAGTGGAACATGGTAAGTGACATCACAGGGTGATTGACAGGGAAATAGACACTCTTTATTGGTCTCAACAGTGCCTGCATTGATGTTCCCACCAATAGCATGTAAAAACTCCTCTTTCCCCACATATTTGCCCCTATATGTTTTCTCTGTGTTAGCCTTTCTGACTGGGGCAAGTCAGAATTTCAAAGCAGTTTTAAGATGCATTTTTCTGTTGGTTAAGGATGTTGAACTCTTTCTAAGGTATATATTGGTCAACTGTATGTATTTTCTTTTAAGAACTGTCTATGTGGCTCATTAGTCTAGTGACTGGAAGACTTGGGAGGGTCGGGTATTTAACTTTTGGATTCTTTACATATTGTAGATATTAATCCCTTATTGCTGTGTGGTTAGTGAACAGTTTTCCCCTTCCTGCAGGCTGTCTCTTGCCACCTTAGTAATCGTCCCCTTTGCTGTGCAGGAACTTCTTAATTTTGTGTCCTCGAAATTGCCAGTTCTTGAGACAAACTCCTGAGCTGCTGGTGCCCTTCTCAGACAGCCGGTGACAACGCCTTTGTCCTGAAGCGTTCTAGTATTGGTTCTAGCTTTGCTTCCCTCCAGCAGTTTCAAATGGATCGATAAGGTCATTGATCCATTTTAATTGTTTGGGGGGGGGGGCAGAGTAAGATCTAGGGATCTAGTTTCGCCCTTCGACATGCAGACATCCAATTTTATCAATTTTCCCAAAGGATTTAAGAGCCTCTCTTTTCTCCGAAGTCACCCATTAGGTGATTTAAACTATGTGCATTTATTTCAGAGTCTTCCGTTCTATTCCACCAGTTGATGTGTCTGTTTCTGTGCCAGCACGATGCCAGGGTTTTGCTGCTGCTGTTGTCGTCGTCGTCGTCGTTGTTGTTTACGACTCTACGATACACTTTGAGATGAGGTATTACCATCAATACTGTTTATCCTGAAAGAGAGTTAATTTAGTAATTTTGGGTCTTTGGTAGTTCAATACAAATTTTATGAGTTTTTTTGTTTTACTTTTAGCTCTATGATAACCTATTTTGACTTAGAGTTTACTTCTTAAATGATTATTGGTGATAATAGAAGTTATGTTTTTGCCATCAAGTCACATTGTTGAATTCGATTTTCAAGTTGGATGACTTTTTTTATAAATATTTTAAAATTACTGTTGTATCACCCTCAAATATTTTTATTTGAGTGTTTATTTCCTTTTGACAGTTTTATTTCTCTTGTTTCAGTTTCCCCCTTTCCCCCTTCCTTCCTTCCTTCCTTCCTTCCTTCCTTCTTTCCTTCCTTCCTTCCTCCCTTCCTTCCTTCCTCCCTTTCTTCCTTCCTCCCTTCCTTTCCTCCTTTCTTTTCTTCTGTATGAGCATTGACTGATTCTGCTTTAATTTGGGAACCCTGAGAAGCACTTCTGAGCTGTAGATCAGCCTCCAAGAGGTCTTTAAAGAATGTTCTGGAGTTTTAAGGGGAAGTAGTAAGGAAGCAAGACTGAGACATTAAGGAGGGATCAATCTTAGCAGAGAGCACACCTGATTCCACTGTTCAAGCGGGGAACTCTTTAATACGTCCATCTTGAGGCAAATGGGCTAGACCTTTGTCCTTCAGCCTTGACCTGTCATTAGACCTCCCTTGACATGCCTCTGACCTAGCTGCCCTCTTTAGCCAAGGCAATCCCTACAGAGTCTGGCTGTTCTGGGCTGTCTTCCAGGAGCACTCCAAAGAGCAGGGGAATGTGTCCCTCATGCCTGAACAGAGATCTGGACCAAGAACTCCAAACCTGTTCTAATTTGCTTTGTTTTGCTATGATAAAGCACTATGGCCAAACGCAATTTGGGAAATGGAAGGGATGATTTGGTTTACGCTTTTAGGTCACAGTCCATCATTTAGGGATGCTAAGGTGGGAACACAGGACAAGAACAGAAAGCAGATCTGCTTGCTATTTCCTGAGGCATTACATCCAGTCAGGTAACCCACTCACAGCCAAGAAAATACAGCAGAAACCATGGAGGAGCACTGCTTGCTGGTCGGCTCATGCTCGTCGGCTCCTTATAGATCCCAGAACCGCCTCCCCAGGGGATGGTTCCACCCACAGTGGACAGGGCACTCTTACATTAATTAAAAATCAAAACATTTCCTCACAGACCAATAAAAACAATTACTCAATCTAGACACCTTTTCCCCAGGCAATATTAGACTGGGTTAAGTTGACGATGTTAACTGTAGCAATTCCACGCTTGCTTTTATAGGATAAATACTAAAACTGTAACAGTACAGAGTAGATTAGCGTTCCCCTTCCCCAGGCAAAGATGATAGTCAAACTTATGAAGTGTTTCATAGTTCTATATCTTTAAACAAAGATTACTCTCAACCCTAATCAGAAAATCTATTTTTATAGAATGATAGTGTCCTACAGAGGAGACCCATGGCTGCCCAAGATGCTGAAAATAAGTGATAGACAAGGGTTTGGTCCTAAACAAGACATTTACATCATACCTTCTACAGCTCAGTCATCTCTCTAGCCCTAACCCCCTACTTAACACAGTCCACTGTCCAGTGTAGTTGTTTCCTTGTGATTACACAGCTGGCTGGGACTTGTGGTGTGTGTGCATGTGTGTGTGCCATGTGTATGTGAGCATTCGTGCATGTGCGTGAATGTGTGTGTGTGTGTGTGTGTGTGTGTGTGTATGTGTGTGTGAGTGTATGGTCACACCCATATGTGTATGTGGATATATGCCTCAGGTAGGTGCTGAGGTCAGAAGAGGACATCAGGTGCCTGCTCTGTCACTCTGCAGCTAATTCTCCTGAGAGAGTCTCTCACTAAACCTGGAGCTAGCCTGACAGCCAGCAACCCCCAGTGGTCTCCTGTCTCTTCCCCACACCTCCAGCACAGGGGTTACAGAGCCCACATCATGCCCAGCCTTTAACATGGATTCTGGGAATCTGAATTCAGGTTTTCATGTTTGCTGAGTCATCTCCCCAGCCCTGGAGCTCTGAATTCTAAAGACCCAAGTCATGAGATTAAAAATGAATGTCTTAGAATTCAGTATGAATATGAAGCAAGTCTACTTTTTCCTGCTTCTGAGTTGAAACTTGAAAAACATTTCTGTCGTAGGGCCATGTGCATAGACAAATATGCAGTAGAATGAACTGTCTCCATCTCAATGAGTGGAACAGGGAGAATTTCGCAGGACTCAGAACATAAACTCAATGGACACAAACCCCCAGCTCAACTCAGGGCAAGCAATTCTGTAAGGGGAACAGACTCAGGTCTACAACTTAGTGACTGTTGACTGAAATGACCAGGTTTTTCCCATAAGTGAGAAGAGTTCCCAACCTATCCTCAAGATTTCATTTAAGGGACCAATTTTTGGGGAAGCAGGTCTAATGAGAGAGAAAGAATGCGTTCTATTTATGGGTCACAAAATTGCTTTCTCTGAGCCGTCCTGTTGACTAGCATGGTAGTATGAGGTCATTTTCTGTTGTTGCTATAACAAAATGCCCGAGGCTGGGACATTTTGGTGGTGAATAAAGAAAAGAGGCTTCTGCAGCTCACAGACCTGGAGATTCAAGGGTGTGGTGCTGGCATCAGCCAGGCTCTGGTAAGGATGATACCATGGAAGAAAGCACTGAATACAGGAAGATTACATGGTGAGACAGGAAGCCAGAGAGTAAAAATGGCCAGTCATTCCCTTTTATAAGAATTCCTTCACAATAACTAACCAACATCCCATGCACCGACATTCCTTCCAGCACCCCCAATGGGCCTACTGAGCCCACTTTGCAAAGTCCCTGCCAACTTTGAATATCACCATGCAAGGGTCCCAATCCTTCAACACATGAACACATACAACCCATAGCAAGTGTCTATTTATATGGAAAGTACATGCTGTTGGCCAAGTACTCAGTTCCAAGCTTAGTACAGGCCTCACCAGTTGGCATAAGGATTACTGAAGCCACCATATCCATCAGGTTTTTATGTAGGTTGTGGTGATCAAAATTCTGGTCCTTGTGGTATCTTGACAAACGCTTATTCCTTGAGTCATCTCCCAGCCCAGTACCATCTCTTAAAGTATTTCTTTGGAGTTGCAGAGTCTACAAGGCTGGACATGGTGACATATAACATAATCCCAGCACTTGAGAAGCTCAGGCTAGCAGATTAGTGGGAGTTTGAAGCTAGTCTTTCTACCATAACACCAAAAGCAATCACAACATCTTCCTCTATAACAATGGGTATCAACTTGTGGGTCGTGATCCCTTTGGGGGGTCAAATGACCGTTTCACATGGGTCACATAACAGATATCCTGCATCAGATTTCTACATTAGGACTCCTAACAGTCGCAAAATCACAGTTATGAAGTAGCAACAAAATAATTTTATGGTTGGGATTATCACAGCATGAGGAACTGTACTAAAGGGTCACAGGACTGGGAAGGTTGAGAACCACTGGTCTATAGCATCTGGTCCATGTTTAAGGTTGCTTGAAGCTTTAAGTGATCCACAGGTGGCCGATACCTCTCTTTTTCTGTAAGTTTAGCATAAGTGAAAACCTCCCCCTTGCTCTGTTTCCTGCTGGTCTTGTCCCTCACCAGCCATGTGTTTATGGTGACATTAGCTCCACTCCATGATTGCTTCTGTTTTTGTTGGCTCATTTCAGACGCCACCATTCTTCTGCACATCTAAGAACTTCAAATAAAACAAATCTGCTTTGATTTCTCCATCTTGAATGAGTCTCTGGGACTTGTCAGGGGCTAGAGTAAGAAACAGTGTGGAGCAAGAGTGGCCAGAGTGACAAAGGCCCCGAGTGAGTGACTCGTGTTTGGTGAACTGTACAAACAAGCCAGGAATCTTTGAATAGATGGTCCACGGAGTCCCTTCCTGGAACATTCTTCTGAGAGGTAAGGAGTCTGGCTTGTTCATTAACCTGATCTCCAAGTTCTACTCTTTCTATTCTAAATTATTTAACTGATGTGGTACATCCCTATAATTCCAGGATCCAGGAAGCCAGGGCAGGAGAGTAGGAGTTTGGGACCAGCCTCTAACACATGAGTTCCAGGCTAATCTGGTTTCACAAAACCATCTCGAAAAACCCAAAAAAGTACAATCAAACACTAACAGCAGCAGCAGCAACAAGCAAGCATTCTTAAATGTTGTCAATATCTTGAGACAAAAGGAAAAGCCTGCATGCTGTGCATGGGTCACACATGCTGGGAAATCCACCAAGAGTCTTACTGAGCTCCCTGCTCTAGAGGACTGGGAAGTCCAAGGATGTGACATTAGCATCTGCTGAGGACCTTCCTGTGGCCAGCTGTTGCTCTCTACTGAGTCTCGAGATAGTGATGGTGTCAAACCTCCAGGAGACATGCAATCTTGTGGACTGAGAAACTACCAGGTTCTTGGGCTCTCCATTGTGAGGCAGACACTCTTGGACTACTTAGACTGTGTTATACAAGCCAATCTAATACCTCCCCTTCCAGACACCCTCAGTTCTATTCCTCTGAAGAAACTAACTAACACAGAGTCCTATGAGCACATCTGACTCCAGAGGGAATGGGAGAAGTACCAGGATTCATGTAGGAGAGAGAGAGAGAGAGAGAGAGAGAGAGATCTGGAATTCATATGTGTTCCTACATGGATACATGGAACATTTCTCATATCCCTCCACTAATTAGTTCATATATCTACAGGTGAGCATTCTTTGTTTCAACAAAGACACAGAGGAGTTCAACACCATTTCATTCCTAATGTTTGTTTTTCTTTATAGACAGAAGTTATGAGACATGAAGAGGTGAGAATAGAAGTTACTTTATTACAGCGTTTTCTTCAGTGGTGTGGCCACAGGTAAGATGTTCCGTGTAGTGTATCTGTAGATAATGTTTCACAAATGCTCATATAAACAACCATCATTACACTCATCGAGACCCACAAAAAGTGGAAGGGGGCTTCACTGGGAATAGAAAAGGGGTCATTGAAACTAGGATGAGATAAGAGAGGGTAATGGATGGTGAATATGACCAGCATATATCCATGTCAAAACGAAGCCCATTGGTATGTATAATTAATGTATATTAAACTATTATGTATAATTAATGTATCTTAAACTATTGTGTATAATTAAATATATGATGCTGTACTATAGCTGTGCTCTTCAATTCCTTGAACTCCTGAGCTATATACTAAAAGCCTGTAAAATGACACATTACCTGAGAAAAAGGAATCTTGCCCTACATTTAAAGATCAACAAATGAACTTCCTTTTAATAGTTGATTTAGAAGCAGATTAACACCACATGATGAGCTGAGTTGGGCTTGTGAGGTTGGCTAGGGTATTAAAAGGAGTAGGGCTGGAAGGGAGAAACAGAAATAAAGAGCAAAAAATAAAATCATATTAGTTATTTCAATGTTACTTTTTTGGTCAATGTTAGAGCAAATTGAATTTCTAATTATGCTGGTTAAGACTGACCTGCCTATGAATCCAGCTACTATTTCTCATTCCCTTTTGACCACTTGTCTTAACACCTACAAGAATATTTCAGAGAATATCCGGAACTATCAGATAGGCAGGAGAGGGACTTTTCTCTTGGGAAGAAGGGACTCTTTCCTGAGTACCCATTAAAGGGGTAGAGGTAAAGGGAAGCCATTACTCATCCTGAGGTAGATCAGGTTTAGGAAAGAGCATGGATTGAAATTGAACCCTTTAAAACCACCTAAGTCCTTTCCTTGGAATGCTTTTGCATAACCCAGAAGTTCATGGCCCCCACTTGGGTCCACAGCAGCACAGATACCAGAAATATATTTCATGCAATAGAAAGTCCGAGAGCAAGGCTCAGGCTGATCTGCCTCCTGGTGAGGGCTCTTTCTGGTTTGCAGATGACCACTTTCTCTAACCATGAATCCTCATATGGGAGGGGGATGGGAGGGAGGGGAGGAGGGAGGGAGGGAGGGAGGGAGAGAGAGAGAGAGAGAAGTGAACTCTCTTGTGTCTGGTATAAGGCAGTGGTTTTCAATCTGTGGTCACAAACCTTTCACAAAGGTTGTCTAAGACTATCAGAAAAGACAGATATTTACATTATGGTTCATAACAGTAGCTAGTTATGAAGTAGCAACTAAATTAATTTTATGGTTGAGGGTCACTACAATATGAGGAACTGTATTAAAGGGTCGCTGCATTAGGAAGGTTGAGAACCACCGCCATTATAAGGGCACTGATTCTATGAATTCAGAGTACCAACCTCACAATCTCATTTCGTTTTAATTGCTTCCTGTCTCCACATTAAGCTACGATAGGAGTTAAGACTTCACTGTATGACTTTGGGGGCTACAAGAGTGGGAGCACAAGTATTGAGACTGTGATATTTTCCCATGTAGTTGTTTTTAGGATGTTTTTTCAGCTTGTAGATAGGCTGCTCGACAAGGAGAGAATTGGCTGAGGGGCCTGTCAGCACTTCGTCAGTGACCTTGGTGAGGAACTCTGAGCTTTGTCTGTGGTCTGAAACAGAAGTCAGAGATCTGAGGGCTTGACCTACTGCCTGGGTGCCCCGGTGTCGTGGGAATATCTGACCTCCCCTTGGGAGTCTGCTGTTTCCATCCAAATGGATTCCTTGACGCAGACAGAAACTTTCCCCTCACTCTTAGGAGCATTAGTAATTGCTTATGGCCCATTTCAAAATCCTTTGACCTCAATGGAATCTTGCAATGTTTCCATAAATTTCCATCCTCGTAAGAGCATGGTGGTTCTACAGGGAGTAAGATGGTAGACAATTGTATTCTGGAAGCTTCTGATGGCCTTCACTCACAAGTAAGTCCTAGAGATGATGGTCAGGTTGGTTGCTTGGGAAAATGTTGGGGATGGAAACTGAGTTTTGACATTTTAAGAGAACTTCATATCCAGTCTTAGATAACTTTCCCCAAAAGGATTTACTGAGACAATAACATAAAAACAGACAGACAGGCAGACATACACACACACACACACACACACACACACACACACACACACAACCTCAACTTTGCCTGGATTTAGAATCACCACAGCCACTGCTCAGGGCAGATCTGTGAAGTTGTTTTCGGAAAGGTTTAACCAAAGAGGGAAGACTTACTCCCCGTGGGCTGAGGTCTCAGACTTAAATAAAAAGGAAAAACAAAAACCAACCAACCAAACTGAACAGCAGCACTCACTGCTCTCTACTTCTTGACTGTGGATAAAATGGAACTAGCTGCCTCCAACCTCGAGGAAGCTATTTCATAAGTGTAATCTCTTTTGTCACTACGTCAAGGCTGTTACAGGATGGATGGTGCCATTCCTGAGGGGGCAGCTGGAGAGTGGAAGGGATGGGAACGTTCATGCTCAGCCTTTAACGTGTGTACGTGTTTTCACACAGCTCACTCATCTGAGCCCCTTTCCTATAAATAAGATTAACAGTGACACATCTCTGTAGCTGCATTTGCTAAATGCTGTAGTCCCAGAATGGCAACACAGAACAAATTACCTGTTAGTTATTTTCCTGTTGCCCCAATGCTTTCGCCACTGTGATGGACTGTATGCTCAAACAAGGAGTCAAAGCAAACCCTTCCCATTAAGTCGTTTCCATTAGATATTCTGTCACATCTTATTTATACCTTGACCTATCATGTACGTGTGTGTGTGTGTGTGTGTGTGTGTGTGTGTGTGTGTATGCTTGAGAGAGTGCACATGTGCGTGTGTGTACATATCATAGCATGTGTGAGGTCAGATCAGAGGACAATTTGCAGGAGTCAGTCTTTTCCTTCCATTGTATGTATCCCAGGTATCCAACACACACTGACACAGACTTGGTGGTGAACACCTTCAGCCACTGAGCCAAAAGACATCTTCCTGGAAAAACATCAACATTTACCACTATGCTTATATTTCCTTTGTTTCAAGAGAGGCTTTTCTTCCTAAGTCACATATAACTTTTACTGTTTTTGGTGACATACACTCAATGTATTTTTTTTCAATTTACTTTTTCTGTATGTATACGTGTGGTGTACATATGTCTGTGCCACCTAGTTAGTGACAGAGGCCATGCCACAGCTCAAGTCTCCATCTTTTCAGATTAGTATTGCTTTCAAAATATGGTGCAACCTCCTATCAGATTCAAAGTCCTCACTGGTGGTTCAGAGGCCATTAATGAGTAAAGGCACATTGGAACGTCTGCCTGACTCACAGCCTGGGTTCTGGGAACAAGAGAAGAGAGTCCAGGGCCTAGTCAACATGGATGGGTTGTCCAGAGGAGAAGTCATGATATAGGAGTATTGGGGACCTTGAAAGCAGAGGTTCTGGAAAAGAAGAGTTAAAAATGGCTTTCCATTATTACAGAACTGTGTTTGTAAAACTATGTGGGCACGGCATAACTGTGAACACCTAAAATCCAAGCTGTGAGTCTGAGGCCAGCCTGGGCTACATAGTAAATACCAGGGTAGCCAGGGATATTTAGCAAGACCCTTGCTCAATGGAAAGAAAGAAAGAAAGAAAGAAAGAAAGAAAGAAAGAAAGAAAGAAAGAAAGAAAGAAAGAAAGAAAGAAAGAAAAAAAGAAAGAAAGAAGAGACAGGGGAACCAAAGGGCGGTTGGAAATCCTCCAGCATTTGTATCTGGAATGTGAACACCCAGAGAATGAGAATTGACAGGAAGTGGCCCTTGGTGCTTGAGCGCAGGCTCAACTGTCAAGAAGTCCAGGTCTGAGAGAGCACTACAATCCAGATGTTAGGAGCCGTGAGGGGAGGAAAGTGAGAACTGCTCTTATGGTTGCCATTGCTACAGCCAGGAGATAAACAGAAAGTCCAAGTCCTACTCTGGATCATAAGAGAGGTGATGCTCTAACTCATGCACGAGCTGGGACAGGGTGGAGAGCAGCATCCCTCCAGGGTCAGGCTTTGTGTGTCTTCCAGGCTAAGAGCAGAGACACTCAGAAGATCCAGGTCAGCCTGACAAGTGTACCAAGATTTACCTAATCCTGGTTGGGGTCAGGGACCCAACAAGAAAGTCCCTTTCTCCTCTAACCAACAGTCAAACTATGTCCAGGTCTACGAAGAGGTCATTTCCAATCAGGAAGCCAAGCAGAAATGAAGGATCTGAAGTAATGAAGTTCTCAGGTTCATTCTGGGTTAGCATTCTTTTGCTCACATAGCTACGAGAGCTTGGTGATGTCTGCCAACGGTAACCCAGGAAGGATCTTTAACTATCTAATCCGAATTCATCTGACTGTTACTCTGTGAATCACAGCAGTGAGATCATATGTTCCTGTGGAATGTATTCACACCTTATGGTCTGAGAACAGGGGGATTATTTGACACATTTAAGTAAAATGTTTCTAACTTTTTCTTTTAAAGGCCCAGATCGATTATAGCTTCTGTGGGCTTTTAGGATAGTAATGAAATTATACAGTCTTGTTACTTTTCCTAGGGACAGTTTGTTCTATTGCTGTGAAGAGACATTATTGGTGCCTACCTTGGTAGGCAACTCCTATAAAATAAAACATTTAATTGGAAGCTGGCTACAATATCAGAGGTTTACTTCATTATCATGAAGGAAAGCATGGCAGCTTGCAGGCAATGCATGGTGCTGGAGAAGTTGAGAGCTACACCTGATCCTTAGGCAGAGAGAGGGAGGGGGAGGGAGAAAGGGGGAGGGAAAGAGACAGACAGACAGACAGACAGACACACACACACACACACACACACACACGCAGAGAGAAAGAGAGACAGAGAGACCGACTGACTCACTGGGCCTGGCACAGGCTTTGGAAACTTCCAAATCCACCCCTCAGTGACACATTTCCTCCAACAGGGCTGCGCCTCCTAATCCTTTCTAAATAACGTTACTTCTTGATGACTGAGCACTCAAGTATATGAGCCTATGGGGACCCATTCTTATTCGAACCACTGCATTACTTATACCCTAAGAACTGAAATGTTCAATGAAATCTCAACATGAAGCCCCGTGTTTGATCCCAGTTCTGCAGTAGGCAAACAAATGATCAGGGCAACTGTAAAGTCAGTAGAAAGAAAAAGGAGGGGCTGGAGAGATGACTCAGCGGTTAAAAGCAATTGTGGCACAACCATGAAGACCTTGGTTTTGACCTAGAACCTACCTAACAACTGGGTGTGGTCTCACACAGTCCCATAACCCCAAGTAGGGGACAGAGACAATAAGATCACTGGGGCTTGTTGGTTACCAGCCTAGCCAGAAAATGAGATCCCCAGGTTCATGGAGAGACCCTGTTTCAATGGGATACAGTGGTGCTGATACAGTGGAGCTAGAACAGGAGGAAACCTGATGCCTCCCCATTTATACACACATACACACACACACACACACACACACACACACACACACACACGGCTCATGTACCTGCACACATGGACAGAAACACCACACACAGAGGAAAAATCTTGTATTTCTCAAGGAACTTAGAAGGAAATATATCATTCCTGATGGCTGGTTTCTTGTCACCAAATTGAAGAAGTGACTTACCACAGGGGCTTGCTCTAGGCCACTATGTAATAAGGCCATAAATCATTAAGCAATCAGGTTCTGTCAGTGCTAACTGAGAAACTGCTGCTAGAGCTCACATTTTTCTGGGCAGACTGGCAAGAATTGCCAAGGATGCTATTTATCCTTAGCATCCAACAGAAACGACTCCATCTTACACAGCTTCTCGGTATTTCTCCCCTCTTCCTCATCTTGGATGCTAGAAGCGTCTTTTAATTAACTTACACCTTCATATGTTATGTCCTGCCTCAACATCAGGGGTTCTGGAAGAAATTGAAAATGAGATTCAAGCAAACCCTTGGCCAGCGTCTTATCTCAACAATTTAGGTCCTTTGTGCTGGAAAATATGCTGGGAGTAATATGCCATTGCTACCAGTAGAGGGCACTCAGACACTGGCTTTTGAATTTACAGTTCTTCAGATGGCTCGAGTAGGAATTGTCTTTATCCATGGCTGTGTCCTTGAAGAATTACAGTTTTGTCGTGGCTCTAGTGGAATACTTTGCTCATACAACAACTCACTACACCCTTTAAGAAAAACTAGCTGGTGGTGGGAATGGGGCTGACTTTAGAGTTTAATCAGTCAAGGGGAAACTGAAGGTGTTACTGGCCAGTGGTGGGCAGGAGTCAAAAGGATCAGAAAGTAACTCAAAAGAGCTGGAAACTATGGTCCCATAACTCATACAGAAAGCGCTCATAAACACTGCATGAGTTACCCAGACAGAAGAGATGAGCTCCAGCCTACAACAGAACTAACTTTGCAGCTGGCATACGCCAGGGGACCAGTCTGGCATATTCCAGACTCTAGACAGCAAAGACACAGGGTTCAGAACACCAATGTCTTTCCCTATAGTTATATCTAACATAAGACATATGTACATGTATGTCTATATGTATATCATGTGTTGTCATATGTATATCATGTATTGTCTATATGAATATCACATATTGTCTATATATATTATGTATTGTCTATACATACATCATGTATTACCTATATGAATATCACATATTGTCTAGCATGTATATCATGTGTTGCATATATGTATATCATATATTGTCTATATGTATAGAATGTATTGTCTATATGTACATCATGTATTACCTATGTATATATCATGTATTACCTATATGTACATCATATATTTTCTACATGTATATAATGTATTGTCTACATGTATATCACATATTGTCTAAATGTATAGCATGTATTGTCTATATGCATAACACGTATTGTCTAATATGTATAGCATGTATTGTCTATGTGTATAGCATGTATATCCCTGTCCCTAGAGAGACAGAGGAACCTGTGTGACTAGATCTCTGATCATGACAGAGAGGAAGAAGACACTGTTAGTACCGAGACTTCCTGTGATGTCATAGGCGACAGCGCGACATATAGGCCTGTTGCCAAGGCAACGAACACTATATACCCAGAATTCACTGGGCCTACTTTTACCCGTGGTTATGTCATCATTCGTATATATTTGGGTAGTCCCTCCCCCCCCTCTCTTTTTTCCTTCTTTCTTCCCGCCGTCATCCTTGTCTGTCCCCTCCCCCACTAATAAACCCCACATGGAACGGTTTGGTCTGGTGTGGTCTCTCTCTAGTGCTACCGCTGCCCCCGTGATGTTGCTGTCACTCACTTGCGCTGAACACAACAGACACTCTTGTGTCCCACTGTTGTCCCTGCCCTTGCTTGGGATTCTGGTCGCCCTGAGGCCCAACCTGAGCAGGAATCAGAAGTTTATGAGGGCTATGTTTGCTTCCTTCAGAAATGACTACCATCAGAAGGGCACTGGCGGGGAGACATAGTCACACACACACTACTAATAAGGAAAAAGGAAAACCAAATCCCCGAGTGGTGGCCAGTGACCCTGACTGACTTCATCTCTAGCTCCTGTCTCAAGTTCTTCTTCCCAGAGGTCACTATTTCTAAACAAAAACCTCATTCTAGGACCCTGGGCTCCAGGAGGAAACAGAGTTTCATTAAAACGGCTTTGTTTGCCAGCTGTGATAGTACCCACCTTTAATTCCAGCACTCGGGAGAAAGAGACAGGTAGACTTCTGTGAAGTAGAGGCCAGCCTTGTCTATGTAGTAAGTTTTGGGTCAGACAGAAACGGTTTTGATTTTTCTGCACTGTGCATTGAACCTCAGGCTTCATGAGCACTAGGCAAGTGTTCCATCCCTGGTCTCTACCTCCAGCTGGGATTCCCACTTAGGGTCCCTTGACTAAACTTCTGTGCTACTTTTCAGATCTTGGTCTGGGCTGCTCTTCCCGGAGACCATAGTTGGGGTTATCACCTACCTTCCAAACTTGTCTCATTGGCCTGTCAAGTGGCACAGTTCAGGGCCACTTCCCTGTGTCCTTCCCTAAGCCTGAGAGGTTTCTCTGCATAAAATCCAGCATTTTATGTTTGAAGTAAATCCAAGGACAGCTTTCCCAATCTTTGATTAAAGAACTGAATTGAACAGATAGATGTTTGTCGACTGTTAGCATTGGTCAGACTTGCGTCTTCTATAAGATGCTCTGAACATCCACATGCAGGTTTTTGCATAGACATACATTTTCATTTTCCTGAATAAATGTCCAAGATCATCATTACTAGGCTATACAACAGTTGCATGTTTAATTTTGTAAGAAGTGGCCAAGCTTTTCCAGAGTACAGCCGTTTCCAGAGCATGCCTGTATCATCTTCCATTTTCCTCTCTGTGAATCCTGACTGATCAGATATCTCTGCATCGTTAGCATTTCTTGTTCCTACAGAGTCTCTAGTCAGGCTGGTCTTAAACTCCTGATCTTTCTGTCTCTGTCTCCCATGCACTGAAAGTACAGGTATTACACCTGGTTTTGTAAAGCCCAACCAACTCTGTTTTTGAAGAAACGCTATTTCCTGGGAGACCAAGGATTCCAGAAAATCACAGAGTTCTCCCGAGCAAGCATCCAAACCCAGCCAGTCAGGCTACAATAGTAGGGTCAAGGTGCATATAGATAACTAAGACATCCTGCAGAGAATAGATAACCGGACCATCCTGTTTGTCAGATGGTTCTGTCCTCCTGTTTGGTTCCTGAAGATCGCACCGGAAATGCAGTCTTTAACATATTAATTTGCTGACCTGTATGGAATTTCCCCAAGTCTGCTGTAACCACAATAAACAACCTGAACCCCTAGACTGAGGCTCTCACTCTGACCTGATGCAACAGTGAGAGTCTGAGAGACCTTGCTCGAGAGCTCATAATAAAGACCCTTATGTGTTTTGCATCAGAATTGACTCCCTGGTTGTCTTTGGGTTCCTGCAACTTGAACATAAAGTATATCTTCAGTGCTAAGGATCAAAGCCAGAGGCCAGGCAAGCACTCCCCATGCTGGGCTACGCTCCCAGCCTTACTGCTGGCTTGGTTGTCTGGGTGGCTGGTCGGTGCTTTGGATTTGCATTTCTCTGATAGCTAATAACGTTGAACAAACTCTCATATGCTCATTGCCATCTGTACATCCTCTTCCTCTGTGAAATATCCGTTCTAGTTTTTTATCCATTTTCTAAGTTGGTTTTTTTTTTAAGTATGGAAGTTGTGATTTCTTGATCATTTTATACATTCATCCTTTGTCTGATTTGCAATTTGCAAATATCTTCCCCTGGATCTCTAGCTTGCTTATTCTTTTGTCCTGTTAGCAGATACAAATAAGGGTCTTTGTTTCTGTGATAAACAGCATAACCAAAAACAGCTCAGGGAGGGAAGGGTTTATTTCAGCTTACGACTCTCAGGTCACATTCCATCACTGAGGGAAGTCAGGGCAGGGACCCGAGGCAGCAGTTGAGGCAGGGGGATATTGAAGGAGCCTGGCTCCTCTTGGCTTGCCTAGCTTGCTTCCTTAAACACACCAGAACCACTAGCCATGGTGGGCAACTGCCTGCCCATCAATCACGACTCAAGAAAATGTCCCACATGCTTACTTACCAATCAATCTTATGGAGACTTTCCTCTGCTGTAGTTCCATCTCCTAGATAACTCTAGCTAGTGTAGGGTTGACAAAACAACCAACCAACCAGGACAATAGAATCTCCTACTGATCTGCTCTATGGGCCCCTGCTGACACCACCACCTAGGCAGGAAGGGACTTCTCCCCAGGTGGTCTCCCTCCACTGACAATAGGTACAGGATGTGTGGCTTCCTTGTCTCTGGATCTTTGAGAAAATCCTGCAGCTTCACAAGGCCTTCATGGGAAGGGGTTTCCCATTCTGCTTGGTGTGCTGTCCCACTGACTAAGGTCGTGCGTGGGCTGAATGAACAGGAGAGAGCAAGCCTTACACCAGCATTCAAATCCCTGCTTCCCGACTGTGCACATCACATGATCAGCAGCCTCTCACTCCTGCTGCCAAGGTTTCACCATCGAACTGTGGAGTTGCTCTTGTCAGGTAGTTTTGTTATGGGAACAAGAAAAAGAACTAAAATATGTACACATTATATGCATATAATAAACATACATAATAAACATACATATTACCCTTACCGTTAATTTACCGTTGAATCAATGTTACCATTGTTTAAGAAGAAGCCCTTGTACATACCAGGATGAAAATCAAAATGGATTGACTTGTGCTAATGTTTCATGCTGCCAAGTTAAAACTAAGCTATCTAATCTTTCAAAAAAAAAAATCAGCGTCAAGAAATCAGAGCCAGGGACCAAATGTCCCTAACGGGGTCAGTTTCAAATGACAGTGAATTTTCCCCTGCCTAACTCCTTATCCCAACCTGAGGTCCCAGGAACATGTGATGCTAGCCTGAGCATGTGATGCTAGCCAACTGGTGGTTTGCTTGTTGCTCTATGGGCCTCTCTGCAACCCTGCCCCCATCATCACCTTATAAGAAAAGTGGCTTCCCCTCAGCTAATCCAATTTAGGCTTTGTTTCTGTTCTTTTCCAGCCCATTGTTCTGTTTTTACAGATGAAAGCTTTTGCTCAATTCCTGAATGGAAAATAAAGCCAATTAAGATCATTAAGCTGAATTCTTGCCATTTCGTCCCTTGACGATGTAATGTGGCATTTTACCAGAAATGGCAGGCAGGCAAAGCACATTTTTCTCCTTCTTCCAAGAGGGATCCAGTCTTTTCCTTTCTTTGAAATGTGGAAGCTGATCTTTGCTGTATTCTCGAAAACTTCCCGGCTCAAAACAAATAGACAAATAAATAAATAAAGGTGTTTTCTCTCTGCACAGCTGAGGAGACACAGAAGCAAGCTCTTGAGAGAGATTCCCTCAGTCCTTCATAAAAAGGTCGGTCCGTCTTCCTTGTTGGGAGGTGAGGCAGTGCCTGCTTCCTGGTGCACACAGGTGAGGACTCTCGATGTGTGAAGATGTTGAGGACCACTGATGGGGATAAAATAGGCTCCACTGAGAAGCAAAGGCTTTACCCATTCACTCTGAAGATGCTGAGACACTCTTCAGGTCTGGCCATAAGCCCTGACTTCAGCATATGCTCCCAGAATCCCTCAACCTTCCTTCTTTAAGCTCATCGCTCAGACAAAGACGTTTCCATCTTTAAAATCGGCCACACTGGTGTGCACAGCAGTGCAGAAATTTGTTCAAATGTTAATGCAAGCAGTTGCTGTTATTTTCTTGTTTATCCCAATACACAAAAGTGAAACTTCACCATTTAGTACATTCTAGCCAGACTGACCTGACATATCCTTAAGCCAAGGGTCTCACCCCCACAGAAACACATCTCACTCTGCTCACCCATTCCTCCAATGGCCCCACTACCCTCAGTTATTAATGAGAGAGCAAATAAAGTCAGCCCAGATATGGTGTTGCCTTCCCACTCAGCAGGCTGAGGCAGGAGAATTGTACTATTGGTGACTATAGCTATAGTACTGCACAGCAGATTTGGGGAGCTTTTTCAGTTTTGACAACTTACACTGATGTTTTCCTCTCCAGGCCCTGCCAAGCACATTCTAGTCCTTGATTCTACACATTTGATTATTTTTGCTACTTCATATAAAAGTATCACACATTCGAGACTTGTTTGTTTCATATACTGTAGTAACCTAAGGCTTATCCAGATCACTTCATATTGGACAGTTTTCTACTTCTCCCTATTCTGCAAAGGTTGAACAGTGTTTCAATATGTGTGTGTGTGTGTGTATGTATGCATGTGTGCATGCATGTATATATGCATGTGTGTATGTGTCTGTATGTGTATATATGCATACATGTGTTTATGTGTCTGTATGTTATGTATGCATATGTGTGTATGCATGTGTGCATGTATGTATGTGTGTATGTTAGTGTATATGTGTGTATACATGTATATATATGTATGTATGTACGTGTTATACATATGTATATGTATGCATATGTGTATGTATGTATATATGTATGTATGCTAGTGTATATGTGTATGTATGTGTTATACATGTGTATATGTATGCATATGTGTATGTATGTGTGTATGCTAGTGTATATATGTGTATGCATGTGTATCTATGTGTATATGTATGTATGTGTGTATGCATGTATATTTGTATGCATGTGTGCATGTATGTATGTATATATGTGTATACCCTATATCTCATAATAAATCTCTTCATGTGTTGTCATATATCCTTTTATTTGGTTTTCTCCAGAGAACACTAGCTCTGAGCTAAACTATTCAGCAAAAGCTTTCCTGTTCTAACCCTTCTCTCCACATCCCTCCAGCCCCTCATCTCCTGTTTCCCAAGCTGTCTTAAGAGCATTTCTTATGAATTAGGATTACCTCATGGTTTTCCTGAAACACTATGAACGATGGACTTTTATTTTCCCATTTACAAATGAAGGTAGTGACACTGGATTTGCTGGTGCACACCTGTACTCCCAGAATCCAGGAGGCTGAGGCAGGAGGACAGTTGTGAGTTTTTAGGCCAATATGAGCTACATAGTGATAGCCCATCTTAAACAATAAAACCAAAACAAGAAAAGCAAGGAAAGAGGAGTGGGAGGATGCAAGGAAGAGAAGGAAGAAGGAGGAGGAGGAGGAGGATTGAGTATCACAGGTGGGTAACTCTAAAAGTGACATCGTTAACAGGGTAGATTGGCACTTAAAGCCTGAGGCCTGAGCTCCTCATGCTAGGTGTCACAAGAAAGTCCAGATCTCAGTGCCCATATTCCTTGGCTAGTTCTCTGGAAAGCCCCACGAACCTTGCTCAATGACTTCTGCCGGTCTTCAGTTTCGTGGAGAGCAGCTCCCCAGCAACTCCTGAACACACAGCCCTGTGCCTGGTCCTTCCTCTCTGCATCTCCAAAGCCACTTAGAGAAACTGTTCCGAGGTAAACATTCTCCTGTGGCAGTCTCTGAGACAGACAGACAGACAGACAGACAGACAGACAGACAAAGTATTTGTCCTTTTCCCACCCAGAGAGGTTCAGATAGGCCCAACCCCTCCGTGCTGGTTGACTTTAGATCCAATGCTTCCCGCAGTGGTCTGTGGGGTTGAATTTCTGTGCCAGACTCTCCAGAAAAGTTGTGTGGACGGATTAACCCTGAGGTGCTGGGCAGGGTGCGGCGGCATACTGCTGTGTTTATTTTAATTAGATTCCAGCAGCTGCTGAGGGCGGCCAGGGCAGTGTGGCTGTCCCGTGGCTGCCCCGGCCTGCTGTTCCGGGAATCTGGCATCAAAGCCCTTTGCATAAGTTCTGTGCACGACAGAGAGGGGCCGAGGGTGCTTGCAGTCTGGTTTGGGAGTTACAGGAGCCAATGGGAAAGCTTGGCTTTCGACCACGCCTGACCAGCCAATGAAATAGTCCGGTTTGGGTAACTGGTTTGACCAGCCTGGATTTTGGGTAGCAACAATCCAGGATTTCTGGTGACACTATGGTGTCTCTGAGGCAGTTTATTTTGGGCGTCACGGCTGTTACCCAAAGTCAGGAGTAATGTGTTTCATTTGCAGACATCTAAACCCCCAACCCCAGACATGTTTTCTTCCAGGGCAGAGGGCAAATGCAATTACATCTGTGACCAATTTGCACAGCTGGGCGCTCAGTCTCCTGACAGAAACATTTATTTGAGATTCAGGGGAGCTGGGCCACCCGACAGGAAGCAAGGTCCAGCAAGCATTGTGTTGGCGAATCTATGAATGCTTGCTAGCCTGCGGAACAAAACAACAGAAACTGTCACGTCAAGGCTGGCTTTTCGTGGCTGCGAATGAGTCTCCTACACACGAGGAGAGATTTAAAGGCACAGACAACAGTGAGAAGTTTGAAGACAAGAAGTAACTGCCTGGCGCAAACCCAGCGCGCACATTTGCTCACAGAGGCATCGGAAGGTGCAGATGCCCCTTCGACCCGTGGCGTGGTGGCCAAGTCTTCCCACCCAGGCCTTTTCTGTATCATGCAAGAGAAATTTCTGTCTCTTTGAGCTCATCAGCTTTTGAAGGAACAGAGGATGTTTTCAGAACCGTGGTGGTGGTGGGTAGGTAAAGAAATACTGCCTCTCCCAAATTCAAAATTTAAAAAAAAAAATTAAGCTAAAAGTAAAAGGCCATTTGTCTTCTTAAAAAGTATGAGTCTGTCCAATTAAAATTTATACATACATATATTAAATGTATAATTTAAGAAGCTTATCACGTGAGACTTTTTTTTTCCTCACTTCGTGAGAATTCCCCAGAGGGTCTAATAACTGTTGAGAACTTGTTTACTGCGAAATATGAATTTGGTATGGTGAAGAATTTCAAGGGGGGATGGAAATCATATCAGAGTTTTAGAGTAAAAATTCAGCGTCAGTAAGAATATTTTCATAGTTGTTGTTATTGCCAGAGGTTTATGTTTGAGACAGGCGTTCACTGCATAGCTCAGGTTGGCCTTGGCTCCTGACCCCTTTGCATCTAGCTCCCCACATCTGGCTTAATTCCCTTAACAGAGACACACAGTGGCCACAGCGGGAATACTGCACCCCCACACTTGCCTGTCTCTATTTAGTTAAAACTCCCACCATCTGTAGAGGTCCCACCCAGGACCCCAGCAAGTTCAAAGGTAAGTTCTAGGCTAGCCAAAAACAAAACAAAAAAGCAAAATTTCATTGCTTTATATGGTGCCTTAGGAGAAGACTAGTAATGCATGCATTCTTTTTTTTTTTTCCCCAGACAGGGCTGTCTTGGAATTCACTCTGTAGACCAGGCTGGCCTTGAACTCAGAAATCTGCCTGCCTCTGCCTCCCAAGTGCTGGGATTAAAGGCATGCGCCACCACTGCCTGACAATTGCATGCATTCTTTAAAAAAAAAAAATCACAAGACTTATTTTAATTTTATTTACATGTACCAGTGTGTCTGTGTGTGTGAACCAGAGAGCACAGTGTCCTTGTAGGTGAGAAGAGGCATTGTATTTCCCGGAAATGGCTCTCCAGGAGGCTGTGAGGTTCCCAGAGTGGTTGGTGGGACCCACACTCTGGTTCTCTGAGCTGCCTCACCAACCCCTCTCACCTGGGTACTGTATCCACAAGGCTGAGCTGATCCTCTATAGACCACACCCTCATGGCAATGCTACAGATACTCCGTCTAAGAACAAGGCCTCAGCATGAGGACTCGTCTACCAACAGGCAAGCTTTCTGCCATGCCAAGGAAAGGCCAGGCAGGGTCTTCCGCAAACCAAAAAGACTGAGCTGCGCACATTAATTGGGGGGCTCTGGGTGTGGGGTCCTGGAAAAATCTCTGCTCCATCATGACTCCACATGCTAGACTGAGCCTGGCCAAAGTTTTTTTAAAAAGAATTTTAAAAGAATTAGAATGCAAATATTCACAATTTGACAGATAAAATCAAAAGTAATTCATATCAAATTCCCATTGGGCATCTTGGCAGAAATTGAGAAAATAATCCAAAATTAATATCAATGTAACAGATCTAAAAAATAATACACACATAATATATACAGTATATATGCATATATGCATATATATGTATAATATATATAATATGTATGTATGTATGTGTATATATATATAGACATATATAAAAAAATGACAAGGTTGGTTGAGTTTCACTTCCCACGTTTAATTCTTGCCTCGTAAGTAGCTGAGACAGTGGGGTGCTATATGAAGACAGATACCACCAAGAAGATGAGAACACAAGCCAAGGAGATAAGAACGCTTTGCAAAGAAAATAACTGATGAGGGACTTGCATCTTGACTGCACAGAGAACTCTTACAACCCAACATTCCAAACATGGAGAACAGAAATGAGCGAAAACACAAGCAGTTGGTTTTCAAAGGCAGAAGACGGCATCAGAGAGTGGACATCGAAACCTCAATTAGATACCATTCCATACCCATTAGGACAGCTGCTAGAGTTGTTTTGGGTTTTTTTGTTTTGATTTGCTTTGCTTTGTTTTTGCAGATAACAAATGGACACCTTGGAGCTTTTGTGCACTGATTATTGCAGTAATAGACTGGTACACCTGCCTGGGAAAGCGACCTGCTGCTACTAAGTATCAATTTATGAGCACAGAACAGCTTTCCACTCTTCATTTATATACTTTTTAGACTTTCAAAAATAGGCTGTATACTTTTTGTTTTATTGATCCTTGAGTATTTTCTTAAGTGCTATCATAAGAATAACTCCCTAATTTGATTTCTATTTTATTTATAAAATATTTATTGCACTTGTTGATGTGTGTGTTGGGGGATTTACTTGAAGGAGCCGACTCATTCCTTCCACCAGATGGGTGCTGGAATCGACCCCACCCTCCGGATTTTTCTGCTGAGTCATCTCACGGGGGCCTTAATTTCATTTCAGGCTATTCATTGCTACTGCATAGAAACCCATTGATTTTTGTGGATTGATCTTTTATCTGGCAACCGTGCTAAATACCTGTTAGTTTTAACGGTTCTTAGCGGATGTGTCAGAACTCATTTTTGGAATACAAGATTATATTATCTGGTATACCTCTCCCTCTCTAACTGGACTAGGCTGATCTCACACTTGCCCGTTATCTCACTGAAGATCATTCAAACAACAACTGCACAAAAAGCTGTTTTGTTTTGGTTTTTTATTCAGCCCTCACTGAATTAGATGTTCCCGCTCCTTGAACCAGGCAGCTAGTGCTTAACATTCATCGTGCCACCCAAATCAGGAGAAACAGACTTCCCAGGGCGTATTTCAGCAGAGCAAAGCAACTCTCAGGAACTGGGGACTAGTCAAGAATGTGTTTAGCTAAGTTAAAACAAGTGTTTCTGTGTGTGTGTGTCTGTCTGTCTGTCTGTGTGTCTGTCTGTTTGTCTTTCTCAAATATTGGACATCATACCCAGGCAGAACTACAGCCAGGACTGGACTACCGCCCAGCACCTTAATGCCATCCACACTGACCATGGCAGGGTATACTGAAAGAGAAACCACTGCTCCCCCCCACCACCACCACCAATTCAAGAAGCTGTTTTATTTTCATGCACGGAAAGTTCTATAAACCATTCTAATTAATGAGGACAGTCCCAGCTCAGGCGTAGTTTTCCCGTTACTTTGAAGCGTTCCCGTGCCTCTGGCACATCTTAATGTGTGGGGTAGGAAAGACCTCTAAAGAGATCTGTGAGTTTGCATTTGTTTGTGGTGGCTGTCGTGTGGTCGAAACAAGACACCCCAGACGTCAGAAGCAAAATGAAATAAACTTCTTGGTCCATGGGTAAACTGGGCAGAGTGAGCTTTGTGTGGGAGCCTGCAAAGGTGGAAGTGTCATTCAAAGGTTGCCAGAGCCCAAGAATAAACCTGCCTTGATGAAGCTTCTGGACCGTCTCCAGTGCCTCGCAAGATCCATGCCCAACCTCCCTGAAGTGCACCGTTGAGAAAACGCCTTGAGAATAGGTTGACTGGCAGGGCGCAACACGGAGAGAATGGCTTTAATGAGCCAAAAAATGTGATTTCAAATGCCCCTGTCTCCCAGTGTCGCTGCCGGCCTTTGCCAGCAGAGGCAAACTCTTGTTTACTGGCGCAAACTCCGAGAGACACCGAGCAAGCCTGTACAACCTCCAAGCGGGGCCGGCGGCGTTCACATTCAAGTCGAGAACGTTCGCTCCTCGTGAGGACAGACGTGTCTGAGCTGATGGGGAGCTGTTTGTCCGGCTTTGAATACCGGCTGGCATGCTGAAGGAGCCCCGAGGTCTTCAGCAGGGAGAGGTTTTGGTGAGGACTTGCTCTTGGTTCCTGGTAATGGGGCGAGGTGGGGCTGGTTAATCATAGGTGAATTATCCAGTTCAAGGATTCTCTCTGGCTTTGGGCCTGTTCTGTTGGAAGGCTTCCTGACCGTGGTCGTGTTAATGCTCAGTAGAGAGTAGAAAACAAGAATTAAAACCATCTTGCCACATGCTAGTCATGCCTGAATGCTATCAGCTCAAGGGAAGAGAACAAGGCGTGGTTAAAGTCGAATCTGGATTTTGCAGGAGAGCTTCCCTTCTGTGTTGTTTGTTCCCTGACTGGAGTATCTTGGGCCTCTCTTGGGAAGGGGAAATCTCCAATGGCTTCACTAAGAGAAGGCAGTGCTATCACCGCACCCAAAGTTTCACACATTTGTGCAATGTACATCCACCCACTACCTGATTCAACTCTCTATAGTGGCCCCACCTACCTACCTCCAACTGCATGTATATATATGTATATATCCGTGTGTGTGTGTGTGTGTGTGTGTGTGTGTGTGTGTGTGTGTTGTAACAGTCCTGACTGTCCTGGAACTTAATAGGTAGACCAGGCTAGCCACAAACTCATAGAGATCCGCTTGCTTCTCTGCCTCCTGAGTGCTGACATTAAAAGCATGGGCCACCATGCCCAGCTACTATTAACCATATTTAATGTATAATTAAACATGAATATAAAATAGTATATAATATAAATATAATAATATATGCCTTTAATTATGTTTATTTTTTTATTTTGTTATCAATAACTCCAACCTCAATTAGTGACACCCATCTGTACACATGTGTGTGCCCCCCAACTGGGTCGTGAGCATCCTGCAGTTGGCCACATCACCAGACAGGGAGACACTTCCTCCTCCAGCAGCCATCAATTGTCAATGGTTCCTCAGAGAAGGGGTTGGGGGAGGCTCAGACGTCTCCCACATCCAGGCTGGAATTTTGACCGGCTTGATCTTATGCACACATCTGTAGTTTTTGAGACAGGGATCTCTCAGTGAGTCAGAAGTTCAGTGATTCTGCTGGACTGGACGGCCATTGAGTGCCCGGGGAGCCACGTGTCTCTGCCTTCCTTCTCCAAGTCCTGGCCTTGAGCAGGAGGCTGCCATGCGGCTCTTCGTGTAGGTTCTGGGGAATCTGAACTCAGAGCCTCAGGCTTACACAGCAGGTATTTTACTCATTGAACCCCATCCCAACCCTGCTAAATGAAATTAAACATACTATAGTATTTTATTTATTGAGACAGACTTCCACTCTGGGGACCAGGCTCCCTTTGAACTTGCTGCAAAGCCTGTGGCCTCGGCCTCCTGAGAGCTGGGATAGCAGGTTTGTACCAGGTTTGTCTGGATTTTGGGATGATTTGGAAGAGGTAACAGATGTCCAGAGAAAGGGAAGAGGGAAAAACGGATTGCTGTGGGGACAAAGAGAAAAATCATAAAAATGGTAAATGAACTCATTACTCAAAGTGAAAATTGAATAATCAGAGGGTGGGGTCACCTCTCAAAAATCAGTGTCAGGAGAGTTCTGTGACTTCATTCGATAGACGCTCTCTAAAGCCAGCAATTTCTTTCGAATTCCTATGCTGGTGGCTCTGTAGCCTTATCTCTTCATTAACTTCTCTTGCCTTCCGTGTTACTGGCGGCTTGTGCTTTAATTATAAAATGGATGTATTAAAATGATTGCAGTTATTCTTTAAGCCGGGAAGTAGGGTTTTTTAAATTACTCACACTGAGCTTTCCAAAGATATGTCTTCCCTCTTATCACCCCTTCCCTCTTAGCTGACCCCCAAATTCACAATCCAGGCATTAGTAGTAGCAAATGGAATAAATAGGATCTATACTTCAGTCTCAGCTACTGAGGTTGCTCCTTGTGCCCCTCCCCCATCCAATGGGCAGTGGTCAGAGCTATTGGTTTAAATATCCAGCATTAAAAATATAAATTGAAGGCTGGAGAGATGGCCCAGCGATAAAGCGTTATATTAAGAGCCTGATCTTCTAGAAGATCTGGGGTTCAATTCCCAGCACCCACATGGCAGCTCACAACTGTTTGTAACTCCAGTTCCAGGGAATCTGACATCCTCACGCAGACACATACATGTAGGCGAAACACATGAAATAAAAATAAATTTAAAAAAATAAAATAAATTCCTTAAAAACATAGAAATTGGTATTATTTCTATCTTCATTATTTCATGGAGTTCATTAGTGGAGCCATTAGAGCCAGAAATTTTTGTTTTATTTAATTATTTTTATTGTTTTCACTGTAGTGCGTATGTGTATTTGTGTGTGTGTGTGTGTGTGTGTGTGTGTGTGTGTGTGTGTGTGTGTGTGTGGTCTAAGTGAGATGGTTCACTGTATGGGTCCTGGGGATCAAACCCAGGTTCTCAGGCTGACATCAGGTATCTCAGTGACACTATTAATTTATATTTTAAAGATGTGTTCACTTTATGTATATGAGTATTTTTACCCAAATGCATAAATATGCACCATGTGCACACCTGGTACCAAAGGAGGCCAGATGATGATGTTGGATCTCTTGGAACTGGAGCTAGATAGTTGTGACACCATGTAGATGCTAGACACTGAGCCTGGATTCTCTGTAAGAGCAGCCATTCTCTTACCTACTGAGCCATTTATCCAGTCATATATTTGTAGTAATTTTTAAGGTCTCATCTATCCCAGGTAGCTTATATCTCTCTTTGCAACTGAAGATAACCTTGGACTCTGAACCTCCCACATCTACCTCTAAGTGCTGGGATTATAAATGTGTGCCACCGAGTTTGTCATAGTCTCTTCTAGAAACAAAAGCCAGAGCTTTGGACATGGTTGTCAGACAATCTACCAACTGAGCTATACCCCGAGCCCCATTATAGCCAGCATTTTTACTGTTTCATTTAACCAAAGCAGCTGCAAAACTCAAGATTGTCTAAGTTAGAATAATTGTCTTTAAGACTCTTCACCCAAAGTCTCAGGAAGTTGCAGAAAAAGCAAGCAAACAATCAAACAAAACAATACAAAATGGTATAATGTCAAGAAATTGAACAAATTAACCAACTAATATGACCACAGTAATAGTCCTTAAATGTCTTTGGTCCCATTGAACTTTGAGGTTCATATATAATCTATGGGCCTGATTCTCAAAATCTGCATGGGTTTGGCTGCATCTCAGTGGAGACAGCAGATTCCATAAGTTCAAGCACTTAAGACCCTCGATTTGACCCTCAAGACTGCCAAAAAGAAACAAAGCAAAGCAAAGAGGGCCATTGTCTTAGTCAGGGTTTCTATTCCTGCACAAACATCATGACCAAAAAGCAAGTTGGGGAGGAAAGGGTTTATTCAGCTTACGGTTCCACATTGCTGTTCATCACCAAAGGAAGTCAGGACTGGAACTCAAGCAGGTCAGGAAGCAGGAGTTGATGCAGAGGCCATGAAGGGGATGTTCCTTACTGGCTTGCTTCCCCTGGCTTGCTCAGCTTGCTTTCTTATAGAATCCAAGATGACCAGCCCAGGATGAACCCTCCCCCAGTGATCACTAATTGAGAAAATGCCCCACAGCTGGATCTCAAGGAGGCATTTCCTCACCTGAAGCTCCTTTCTCTGTGATAACTCCAGCTTGTGCCAAGTTGACACACAAAACCAGTCAGTACAGCCATATAACAGATAAAAACACAATCTCCTGGAAGATCTTGACTAGAATTCTTACCCTAATTAGAATTCCCTGAATTGGTAACAGACGGAAAAAAAAAACCATATAAACAGACTAAGACATGATGTTGCAAGGAGCCTTCAAGGGAGAAAAACGGGAAAAGTAAGATGTAAAAATAACCAGAAACTTACTGAGAAAATGTTGGGGATGGCCCTGCTGTACCTTCCGTGTGGACATCTATCCTGTTTCATCTTAACCACATTCCAGGAAGGGGAAGGCTTCAGTTGGAGACGGCCATCAAATCTCTGTGAGAGTAAAGCGTTGTGGTGCCAACGACATGGAGAGACTGTCTGGGAGGAGAGTCTGCATTCAAAAGACCCAGCAGGGACTGCTCTGTGATCAAATCCGACATGACAGGCAGGGGCATTGGCTATGCTGCCATTGCTAAGCAGGGATCTTGGATGACATATTTGGTATGCTCTTGAGATCCCACAGTGTGTAAACGGAAGAGCAGACATATGTTCAAGTCCTGAGGGGGAAATGATGCTGGGCACAGTCTAAATGACTCAGGCCTCTTCAGTTCCTAATAAAACAAGGGATGGAATGACGGGCTTACATTGAAACTGGCAAAATATTCACTGGGAATGACTGCTGGATTTAGATGAGCTACCTTGGGGATTACCGCAGAGCTAGCCAGTGGCCCACGACAATGGCACGT
Source organism: Tokudaia tokunoshimensis (assembly GCA_036184795.1). Classification (NCBI taxonomy): domain Eukaryota; kingdom Metazoa; phylum Chordata; class Mammalia; order Rodentia; family Muridae; genus Tokudaia; species Tokudaia tokunoshimensis. The sequence goes on from BTHU01000022.1 coordinate 18,888,136, forward strand.
ACTATTTAAGAGACTTGGAGTAAACACAGTCGAGCGATTTGAAGCTAGTAGATTTACATTGAGGAATCCTTTACTTGTTTCTTCCTGAAATAACAGCACACAAATCCACGCAATGATCAGGAGTAAAAACAGAAAGCACACAATATACATGGTAGGTTTGGGGACAAACCCAGAAACAGCACACATCAATCTTGCCCACGGTTCTTGGCCCCAACTCAGTACATCCATACACCCTTCAGAGGAGGCTTTTCTCAAAAACTATTGATATTTCTAATGACAGTAAAGACTCAGGCCAGGGACCAATGGCTGGTATAGTGTACTTAGCTCAGCACTTCAATAACTCTGCTCACTCTTTGAAGCTTGAAACATTTGCTGAGCAAAATTTAAGTCATCCTCAAGACAGCTTTTGTCATGCCAAATGGATTCCTACAGACTTGGGTAAACCATCTCAAACCACAAGTTAGAAGCCGTGAACAAATAAAGATGGTAGGGACATTAGAGAATCTTACTCTTGGCACCATGAAGTCACCTGGTTGGCCCTGGATTGCTTTCGCTTAAGCAGTTAGGAGAGAAATGTACTTTTATCATGGTTAAAACACAGCTGTTCTAGCTTCTGCACACTACTCAACGTGCTAAAACTGAGAACTTGACATGAGTAATTAGAAAACTCAGGTGAACTAATTACCATATAGGAACACACTACTCACTAAAGTAGACTGAAGAAGCAGCAGCAGACATAGGAGCGTCGCTGTCAGGCAGCATGGAGAAAGTCTGTCACTGCAGGTAGATTTTGTAGTTTCAAGTGCTTGTCAGGCACAGTCTCTCCTCTCCCCTCCCCTCCCCTCCCCTTCCCTCCCCTCCCCTCCCCTCTCTCTTCTCCTCTCCTCTCCTCTCCCCTCCCCTCCCCTCCCCTCCCCTCCCCTCTCTCCTCTCCTCTCCTCTCCTCTCCTTCCCCCACCCTCCGTGTGTGTGTCTCCTTCTATCCTACCCCCCAACTCCGTTGACTGCTATCCAGATGTAGAACTCTTGGCCTTCGTTCCAGTACCATGTCTGCCTGTGAGCTGCCATGCTTCCCACCACGAAGACAACAACAGACTAAACCTCTGAACTGTAAGCCAGCCCCAATTCACTGCTTTCCTTTATAAGAGTTGCCGTGGTCATGGTACCTCTTCAGAACAATAGAAATCCTACCTAAGACAGTTGTTGTCCCAGATTAGGTTACAGCGGCACTGTAGCTCCTATCTGGTCTGTCCAGTCTTGTCCCTTGGCTGGTTTAATAAGTGGGAAACCAGCTGTTGTCCTTTTGGACTGCAATATGGAGAAGCCCAAGTGGCAAGGAACCAAGTCTCCAACCAACAACTGTCTAGATCAGATGCCAGTTACAGCCCTGAATTGGGAACAGATCTTCTCCAGTCATGCCAGAGATGAATATGACCCCAGCTGTCACCTGGACTGCAGCCCTGTGAGAGAATCAGGGTAAAATGCAGCAAGCCAAGGTCAAAAAAATGGGTTTCCAGGGTTGGAGTGAGGGCTCAGTGTTTAAGAGCTCTGGTTGTTCTTTCAGCTTTCCAGAGGTTGATTCCCAGAACACATGGTGACTTACAACCATCTGTAACTCCAGTCCCAAAAACTCTTATGCCTTCTTCTGGCCTCTGCAGGCATTGTACACACATGGTGGCAAAATATCCATACACATAAAACAGAAATAAATGAACCTTTAAAAAGAGAGTGGACTCTTGACCGGCAAAGCTATGTTGACATGTGTTATTTTAAGTTGGAGCTTTTTTGTTAAGTAGCAATTACTAGTGTATCTGTACTTTCTAAAATTAAGAAACTAAGGGTCTTAGGCTGGCTTGGAACTCTCTACTCAGCTGAGACTGGACTCTGATCTTTCTTGCTATCCCCATCTTCTAAGTGCTGGTATTTCAGATGTGTGCCGGGCCCTCAGCTAACTAATGTATTAGAAGACATGAATCGGCAGTCAAAATGCTGGTATTTCTAGAGAGGACATTTTCAAATCTTTAAGGAAAAAATATTGTCTATTTTGTTTTACAAAATTAGAAGCTGATAAAAAAAATCTCAAGAACAAAGTTACCTATTTCATTTTGTAACAACAGAATCAAGTCTATACTGAATAAGGAGAACATCAGAAAACAAAAATGAAGGCCATTGTAAACTATGCATTTCAATATAGAACTTCTAATTAAACATGATTCAGGGTAACTCAGCTGTTCCACACCCATGAGAGAGTAGCTACCTACCCATGTATTTATTCTGTTGTTATTATTTAAATGGAAACATTAATGAGAATTTTTACTACTTTTCCAAAGATGGCTTTTTACTAGAAAAATGATTATTTGTGTTTATTTGCTCTTTATAAATTAATAACATTGTAATTAAAAGATACTACCTCCCTGTAGAAAACCTGTTATACTCACTTCTTCATACAGAGTCTCACCGTTTCACCTTGGTGGGCCCATATCTAGTAACTTCCTGCAGGAGCTTCCCATATAACAAGTACAGGCATACACCACTGCCTGGGCTATGATTCACTCATTTTTCCCCACCAAACATCAAAGGCAAGATAAATTTCAGATGCGATAATAACCCGAACATCAGCATGCAATGAGTTTCTTTTTGTTCAAAAAAGGAACACCTTCATATTTTCTAAGTATATAACAACTTTTCAAACATCATCAAGTGTAACCTATAGAACAAAAGGCCAAATCCAGCCACATTAAAAGTTAAATTTCCTCTGGGTGTGTTGGTGCATGCCTTTAATTCCAGCACACAGGAGACAGGCCAACCTGGTCTACAAAGCAAGTAATACAGTGAGGCATAGAGAAAGTCTGTCTCAAAAAAAAAAAAGGTAAAATTTCTGCATAGTAAAACACTAAGAGCAAAATAGACTCTAGAAGTAGGGGGAGCTCGTGATTCTTCCTTCTGTTTGACAAGTTTGACAGTAGTTATTGACTCCCTAGAGTCTTAGAAGATCAGTGTGTTGCTGTTTAGGACTATTGGGAACTGATAATGTCCTTTGTGTATCTAAACTGACACTGTTCTGGGTTCCCACCTTCAATTTAATGACCAGCTCTCAATGATGTTCAACTTATTTCTGTTTGTTCAGTAAGAGTTCTGAGAGCTTTTTTTCAGGATTCCAGGTGTGTGTGTGTGTGTGTGTGCAGAGACGCTAGATGTATGTGTATATATATCATATATAATAAATATGTTATATATTTGGCTATTTGGTATGATGAGATGTTCTGGGCCCATCTTGTAAATCTCCAGCCCTAGCTCTGGAGTTGTCTGTTTCTCCAAAGTGCCCTGGTTTCTTTCAGCAGGACATGGATTTAGCAACCACAATCCAGTAGTGGAAGTATAGCTCAATAGTCAACTGTATACTTAGAAGGCATGTGCTGAGCTAATTCCCCAGCACGCGCACACACACACACACACACACACACACACACACACACACACACACACACACATCTAAATAGAAAGAAATATGCTCATTTTGAGCTTAATAAAGCCAAAGCATCTTCACACTTAAATATTTCATATAACAAACCCAAAATATCTTTGGGTTCACTTTGAATTTGGTCAGTTTATTCTCTGCATCCCGCTCATTTTTCATTTGTAAAGTACAGATTATAATAATCCCCACTGTCAGATTTATGGGTCATGATCAAGCAAGCCAGTGTGTATACAGCCTGTGGCATGAGCGCTTAATAAATAAATCATGGTGGCGATTTACAACTGAGCACTGGCTTTATATTTAGGTCCCGACATATGGCGACTTCAATTTAAAATATTATTCCTTAACAATTCATAACCCTCTCTGATTAGCCACACAGACACGCCAGATCTCTGCGACCTGATTTGAGCATTTCCACTATCATATGGTGGGATTCAATTAAGGAAGCCAAGGAGAAAGAACGATCCATGCCAGAGTTTTTTTTTTTCCCTTGGAAGGCCATCTGCTGCCGTGACCCATTTCACAACATCCAAATTCATCAGCCGACGCTGCCTCCTCCCTCAATCAGTGGCCTGGTAAATATAATTACTTTGCAACTTTTAAATTCCAAATAGTCAGCTCCAATTAAATAATGTTCATCGAGCAGTGAGTCAAGGAAATAGGAACTCTTCACGCTAGGATTTTGATAGAGAAGTGGGAAAGCAAGTTGGCTTCTTCTTACATCTTAGACTGCAGCTTAAACAAACAGGGGTGAATAGAGACACTTCCTTCCAGGTTTGGTTTTGGGGGTCGGTGAGTAACTCCAGACTTCAGTGAATAAGTACCAAAATTTATCTTGACAAATCTGATTTTTCAAAAAAACTGGACTTATCTCTTTAAGGGGAAAAAGAATGGGTGGGCTGACCCTTGAAGCAAACTTCACTTAAAACTCTTGTTAAAAATAATTTATGCATCCAGAATATAATATATATATGTCTGTACATATATATATAATTATCGAAGAATAAACTATATACATATATGAAATTATCAAAGAATAAATTGATACTTCTGTCCCCAAATAGGATATTCTCTAAAATTTTGCTGCTACCAAAATGGAACCATTCACTTTAGTGGCTGCATAATGTCTACAATGTAGTTAATTTCTTTACTTTGCAGCGCTTGCTTTATTTGAAAGTATTCCTATAAAAGCACCTGGTTAACAACCCGACACATGTGTTTATTCCAGACAACAACGAAGTACACAAATCGGAGGCATGCAGTTCAGTGAACTTTAGAGCCTAATAGATTCATGTACTAACTCAGGAGAGGCAATGGGACATCACCCGCTTCCAGAAACTCCTCCTTGCAGTCATTAGTAGCTACTCTTCCGATTTCTATGAGTTTTCATGTGTCCGGGGGTTAAAAATAAATGGAAACCTATGTCTGTGTGTTGTCTTGCTTAGATCATTTCCTAGGATCCACCCATCCCAGCGCTTTAAATGACAGCACAGAGGTTCTTATTCTCATGTAATGTTACTAAGTTCATGTGACAACTCTTTCTTCTGTTCCCGTCACAACCAGAGTAGCATCTTAAGACCAGTTTGTGCTGCTGTGTGACAGGATTCCTGAGTTTAGAAAGAACAGAAATTTATTTTTCATGTGTCTAGTGAGTGGGAAGTCCGAGATAAAAGGGACTGTAGGTGTGTACCTGGCAAAGGTCTGGCCTCTGGTTACTGGATAGGGCCTTGAATGTTGTACCCCATGGAGAAGTAGAGTTTGTTTTTATATGAGAAAAAGGTTGAGGACACAAAAGATAAATGAAAGCCTAGCTTGCCTTCTCTACCAGTACTGATCCCATTTATGAGATGGAGTCATTTGAAGGTTCTACCTAATGTCATTACCTGACACGGTACATTTTATCTTGGGTCTTACAGGGAGCGAACAGCAAAACTATGGCCGCTCACTTACACTTTTCAGCTTGTGTGAATGATCAACACTCTTCTCCATCTCTTCCAGCAAATTCGTGCTCCTTTCTCCAACGGAACAAACCAAGAGTAGTTTTGCTGCTACATCATAATATGAAAGTGTGTCCATTTAAAAAACACCAGCAAACAAACTCTCGGTGTGATTGTATGAATGGGGGATTCTTATTCCACAGTCCTGCCAATACTTGTTGTGATAATGTAAATGAGAGTAACACCCCCAGGAGTGTATGTCTGAATGCTTGGTCCCTAGTTGGTGGGCTGTTTAAGAAGGATTAAGAGGTGTGGCCTTGTTGGAGAAGGCCTGTCACTGGGGGTGCGGCTTGAGGTTTCAAGAGTTCATGCCAGGCACAATCTCTTTTCCTCTGCCTTCAGCTGGTAGATAAGATGTAAGCTCGCAACTGCTGCTCAAAGCCATACCTGCTCCCATGCTTCCCACCGTGATGATCATGAACTGACCCTTTGAAACTGTGAGCAATCCCCAAATAAATGTTTTCTTTTATAATTTGCCTTGGTCGTGGTGTCTCTTCACAGCAAGAGAACAGTAACTAGGACATTTGTCAATTTTCTGAGCCAGAGAAATTGTTCAGCAGTCAAGAGAGCACACTGCTCCTTCAGAGGATCTGAGTCTGGTTCCCAGCACCCAAGTCAGACAACTCATACCTCCCCGTAACTCCAGCTCCAGGGAGGCCTTTGACCTCCACGGGCACCTGCACTCACAGGCATATACCCACACATACACACAATTAATATACATATGCATATATATACACATACATACATACATATATACACATATACATACATATACACATATGTACATATATACATGCACACACACATATATATGTATGTATATGTGTGTGTGTGTGTGTGTATGTAAGGTTTTTACTTTTAGGGACAAGTTCTCAGAAGTGAAATTGTTGGGTCAAAGGTGCACATGTACTTAACCTCCCATTTTCTAACAAGTTGGTATGATCACACACTTTCAGAAATATATTCTCTCTGCGTTAGCATCAGTAAGAAACACTCTGGTGCTTTCAAGGTTGCCATTTTAAGAGATAATAGCAGATCACTATTTTAGTTTTCTATTAGTCCATTTGTTTTTGTTGGCCCCTTGAGTTTGATCTTCCATAGTGTGTTTTTCATTAAAATTTCTTACATTAACTTTGTGTGTGTGGGGGGGGGGTGGGGATGGCAAATGCTTGCCACAGCATAAATGTGTAGACCAGAGGACAATTTTTTAAAGCTGGTACTTGACTTCTACAACGTGGGTACTGGGGACTCGTCAGCAAACATCTTCCCAGCCCTTACAAAGTCTTATTTTTATGATGAAGGTTATTGAATTTATAGTCTGTCCTAAAACATTAAAGCAATGATCTTAGCAAACAGGAGAGAAACCTTAAGGGAAAATATTTTAGCCGTCTCTGAAAATCTAAAGGCTCCTGGTGACCTATCTGGAGAATCCTACGCTCCTTATGCAACTGTAGTCAGAGGCTACGGGCTGGAGAATGGAAGTGTGCAGGTAAGGTGTAAAATTGTGAGTGATCGTGTGCTGGGGTGTGCGCCATCAAAGGACTGCTCTGTAGAGGCGGCTCTGACCTTCCACCTTCACCTGGCTTCGGGGGATTAAAACCAGGTCATTAGGCTTGTACTTCCATCCTGTGAGCCAGTTTTAAGTGAAATTAAGAAAACACTTTCCAACTAATTATGTTAGCTCATATAACGAACAAGCACATAACCCAAAAACTCAAACCAAAATGAAACACAAAGCAAGAAACCAATGAAATCCAAGTTTTCTTAAAATTGGTAATTCCCAGTCAAGAGTGCTTGCTTGCTTGCTTGCCTATAAGGATGTGCTGAAGGAAAGGCTTCCACTGCGTTGAAGACAGATCAGAGGTTCCTGTTGAGGTTTGGGTGTGAAAGGTCCCATGGTCCCCAGTCGGAAGCAGGGCTTTAGGAGGCTGTGGGCCCTTTAAGAGGTGGATAGAGATTTGCTGGAAGAGGAGGTAGGCCACGGAGGGTCTATCAAGTTTGACAGCTTGGCATCACTTCCTGTGAGCTCTTTGCAGTGTCCTCCTCGACTGCTGGTACATTGCTTGTCAAAACGGAAGGATCCTCAAACTGTAAGCAAAACTAGACCCTTCCTGCCCCAAATTCCGTTTTGTCAGCTATTTTGGTCATAGCTACAAGTAAAGCAACCAAAACCGTTCTAAAATGGGTGCCTATCTGAAAATCAATTTTGAAACTCTAAAATGCAGATTCCCAGGGTCTTTCCATGAAGTGTTTGTGGAAGGAGGCCTAGGGAGAGGGCCAGTGTTTTACATACACTCCCTAAGCCAACCCCAGGAGCCTGTGTACAGACCAACAAGGATGACTTTACTCTGCCTTAGAAGGACAGATGTTATCTGCAGCTGTTACGGATACTTAACGTGATAAGATTGTACCCCAAAGACCTTAGAACACGGGCCCACGGCTCTTTGCCCTTCGATTGCTATCTCTTACGTGGTTTCCTCCAGTAAATGAATGTGTACGAACCATAATCCCGAAACAAACAAAGCTGCCTGTGAAATTATGGGTTAAAGGTTAATGATCTGTAGACAAAGCCTCTTTGGAATTCTGCCCTCGAGTGTTGGGGGAGGGGGCTGTTCCCAGCCTCAGCTGCTAACTGGATAAATCTTTGATTGAAAAATGAACCCCATTAAGGAGTACAGACTTTAAAGTCCAGTTCTGACCTCATCCTTTTTTATTTTTATTGAGACAGGGTCTTGATAGCACATTCTGGCCTCGCACTCATATTGTAGCTAAGGCTGGCCTTGAACTCATGATGATCCCCCTGCTTCAGCCTCCCAAATGTTAGGATTATAATCAGGCACCACTATGTCTATTTTGATTAACTATTTGCCTCAGTTTCCGTATATCTAAAGTGTGTGTGTGGCAGGGTGGGTGGGTGGGGCATGACAGTATACAGAAGGAGATTTTCTCCAGGATTGGAGGTAAGTGCATCTCTGGTGCCTACCCAACATTTGGCATGAATCAAAATTCCAATAACTATCAATGTTCTCCTGTTTTTCCCTCAGTGTCAGAAAAGAGCAATTCTGCTTTCTTCCGTCTACAATTCCATAACTCAGAACATAAGTGAGATCCTGATATGGCAGCTTAAAAGTATTGTAAGCATTTCAAAAACACTTGGTTCTTGTTTTGAATGAAGGTATATAATGTTTTGGCCCTCAATGTTCCTCAGACATTTCAGGGATACTTAAAGGAGAGTGTATTCAGGGAAAAGAAATCGATCGGGCCTTAACAGGAACATTTCCAAAGGTTCTGAAAGGGGAGCTGTTTCAGAATACATCCATCAGTCCCAAAAGGGTTGACTATGTTGGTTCATTCACTAGCTAGTTATTTTGAATTTCAGCTACTTCCTTGGGTCTAAATTCAGTTAGGCATTTGCTTATCATTATTATTAATGTCTTTTGCTAACCTGTGGGACTAGAGTCACAGTGTGACCAAGTTTCTACTAAAAGTGGAAGAGTTAAGACCATGGTTTCTGAGTCTTTGGTTGTCACAGGCCAGTTAGCTATTTAGTGTAAGAGGGGCAACACCACAGCTACTTCCCCTGGGCCAGTTGAAGGGGAGAGGCAAGTCAGGTTACATTTTGACTGGGTTCCTAGAGAAAGGGAGTCAGATTAACTTATAAAAGAAATATATAGGATATGCCGTGCTCTCAGCAAATGTTTTACAGCTGAATGAAGAAAAGAAGTCAGGACTGGTGAGACATGACTTCAGACTCAGTTTTTGAGAGACAGAGGTGGGTCTCTGGAAGAAAGAAAAAAGAGGAAGGAAAGGAGGAATAGATAGATATAATTAATAATTAGAATTAGTTGCTAACAACCGGGAAACAAGAAGAGTGACAAAGAAAAGCTAAGAAGCTAAGAAGACCAACCCAACCTCTGGGAATCCAGAAAATCACGGAATGCCCAAACACATTGCATATTGTGTGCATATTGACAATGGCAGATTGTCAGACCATGAGCAGAGAAAATAGATCCCAGAACACTCCCGAGGACACTGCTAAGAGTCCTTTTAATAAGCCATCCAGTATAGGAGATAGGAATCCCTATGACCCGGGCACAGTTGCTTGTATTAGATAAGGAAAAAGAAACTCACCCATAATTCTAGGATGAAAGCCAGGCATGGTGGAAAAAACCTTGCCATCCCCACATTCAGAAAGATGAGGCAGGAGGATCATGATTTTTTGAACCCAGCCTGGGCTATATAATGAGACCCTATCTCAACAACAGAAGACAAAACAACAGTAACCAGAAAGATGAGAGATCAGAAAAGGGAGAGAAGGCAAGCCAGGCCTAAGGGAAACCCTGTTGCTGGGAGAATGGGCACTACAAAGAATCAGGAGACCCTTGCTGTAATTGATCTCGGCGCAGTGAGCAAAGAGACAGCTTGGCAAACCAGAAGTGGACAGCTGAGCGCGTAGCTGAGACCAAGGGAGGTAGGAGGAAGCAAGGTGCTTGCAGGAGCCTGCAGAACTTTTATTAGTCCCAGTCCCTAGCAATCATGTAAGGCCGAGTGTACTCAATCTCTAAGGGCAGGGAGCCCTAATGGAACCCTGGCTACAGAGTAAATATCGAGGAATTAAGCTCCATTGAGTCTTTCCCTGGAATAAGTATTGGCACTCATTGTGTTGAGCTAATATGTACTAGCACATACTTTGTTCCTGAGATTGTAGCAGGCAAGAGAGATTTGAGTAGCTATAATAATGATATTATTGAGAAATGTAACATGTATATATGTACTGGTATATGAATGAATGCATATACCAAATTTAATATCAATATTTATTTATTTATTGATTGATTGATTGATTTTACATCCCAATCGCTGCCCCCTCCCGGTTCCCCCATGGTATGAAAGTGGCTTGCATTGAGTAGAAGTTGCCAGTCAGGTTCTGCATTTGAATGTCTTTTTAGGTTAGTGACTTGCAGTCCAGTCCTTTCTCACGGTGCTGGGCAGTGCCACCCAGCTACAGCAGCCAGTCAGCCATGAAATCATGCAGAGAAACAACTGACACTATCTAATGGGCCGCGTCGCTAAGCTAGAACATTCTGTAGTTAAGGGCATTCAATGTGGGTCTGAATTATGGGTGTTTTCAATTTTCAATGGGATTATGGAGATGTTATCCAATTGTAAGTCACCTTTGTGTCTTGTTGAGGGGTGGGGGCAGATAAGCTTCAGAGAATGAGGGAGAAATGGCAGAGCATTTGGGAAATCGTGCTTAAGCCTTCAGTCAGGATCTGGATAAATGATAGAAAAAGAAAAGAAAAGATTACACTTATTTGGCAAGAACTCAGAAAAATCAAGTTTAGCAGTGCTTTGTGGTGGCAGCTGTTTATCAATGGCAAGGTTTTGGGACTCCTGAAAGGTGTAAGTCGGTTATGTCCTTTAATTATGCCTCCCCTATCTTAGCATGTCCTCAGGTGAACTGAATATCCTGGGGCGGTGGGGAGACAAGCTTTACTTACAGTCTAGTGTGAAGACATAAATGTGGTGGCTTGAATATGTTTGGCCTAGAGAGTGGAGCTATTAGGAGGTAGTATGGCCTTGTTGGAGTAGATGTGGTCTTGTTGGGGGAAGTGTGTCACTGTGGGGGTGGGCTTTGAGACCACCTTCCTAGTTTCCTGAGGAGTCAGTCTTCTCCTGATTGACTTCAGAACAAAATGTAGAACTCTCAGCTCCTCCAACAGCATGACTGCCTGGATGCTGTCATGCTTCCTGCCTTGATGATAATGGACTAAACCTCTGAATCTGTAAGCCAGCCTCAATTAAATGTTGTCCTTTACAAGAGTTTCCTTGGTCTCCTCACAGCATGGAAACTCTAAGACAATATCTAAGTACCAACACCCACAAAGGTACCATGAAGACCCAGAAGAATTAATTTAAGGCTGAGGAGGTCCATGGGACAATGAAGAACATGCAGGGTTTCAGCAGGCATAAGTTTTATGTGTAGGCATTTCAAATGCTTGGGACAGGGGCCAGGTTGGAGAAGTCAAGAAGAGAAGTGTACCATTTTTAGATGAGCACAGAGAACAATCTCACTTCTTTCTTTCGGTTATTGGCCCTAGGTTCCTGGTCAAGAAACTCTCCATTTCTCAGAAGAGTTCAATAATGTAGCCAAGCTGGGACCAGCACTTCTCTTTGAGATGGATACAGATCTGGCATTCTTATGAGAAGCTCATTTCACTATTGCCCTGAGATAAGACACATCTACTGTAGGCTTGCTACAATGGAGCTTAAAGAAAACAGACCCAAACACTTCCTTAAAAACCCACAGGGGACTTATAATGATATAATAGGCAAAATCTATATCCATCTGTCATCCATCCATTCATCTATTCATCTATCCATCCATCCACATCCATGCATTATTTATCTACCCATTATTCATCTAATACTTATTAAATGTTTTCACTAAGTCTGACCAATCTTAACTGACACCAACAGGCAATTCATTAACTGTATCCACAGTTTAGAGAATTGAAGTGATCTCCAGGCCCAAGGCAAATGACTGGGACCTTTTGGTTTTTACTTGCTGCAGATGACAGAAAAATGGAGGTTGGCCTTGACATTGATGGTTCTCTCCAGGATTCGTTCACAGCAGTGGAGACCAAGCACATTTCTTTTAAGCTTGGAGATGCCCATTTCTATGAGTCAGTGTCATTTGTATGACAGGTAGATGGGATGGAACCAAGATTCAGTGAATGTTACCAAAGACCCCATATCAAGCTGGTGGGTAGAGGAGGCCAGTTCATTCATCTTCCAACTGTGTACTCTGGCTTCCCACATAGACTTTGGGCCACCATTGGCTTCCTTTGGGAAAGGTAAAAGTTGATCCTAGAGGGCTTCATTGCTTCCACATTTAGTGGCTGTCTCTGAGTAGGAAAATCTTTTCAATGCCTACATACTGCTAGGACTTATTTCATAACCTTGATCTGTGTTCTGGAAATGATTCTACTCAGAACCAAAAGGAGCAGACGGCTCTTCAACGCATGACCTGCTTCCAAAAGTTTCCTTCTTTTTAAACATCAAGATCCCTTTGATATGGAACTCTTTTGAAACCTTTTCGTGAGCCAGAAGTGTCAGCCCAGTAAAGACAATTGAAAAAATTTCAAGTTGTCATTGTTTAGATATACAGCGATCCCCTTGTATCTAGTTTCCTGTTTTCTAAGGTTTTAGGTAACTATAGTTAACCTTGGCTCAGATTAAGTGGAGAACTCTAGACATAGATAATTCATACATTTAAAATAAGTAATATAATAATATATTGTTATAATTATTCTGTGTTACTATTAGTCACTCATCTCATTATGCCTAACTAAACTTTTTCAGGGGTATACAGATAAAGGAAAAACACATTATATGTAGGATTTTTCTCTTTGCAAGTTCTGGAACTCACTGGGGGTCTCAGAATACATCCTCAACAGATGAGGGGGACTTTCATTGCTTCCGATATGGTTCTCTTTCTATTGCTATGTGTGCTGGATAGTTTTATGTCAACTTGATACAAGCTACAGTCGTTGAGAGGAGGGAACCTCGATTAAGAAAATGCCTCCATAAGACTGGGCTGTAGACAAGCCTGTAGGGCATTTTCTTAATTAGTGATTGACGGGGGAGGGCCCAGCCCATTGTGGGTGGTTCTATCCCTGGCCTGGTAGTCCTGGGTTTTATGAGAAAGCAGGTTGAGCAAGCCAATAAGCAACACTCCTCCATGGCCTCTGCATCAGTTCCTGCCTCCCGGGTTCCTGTCCTGTTTGAGTTCCTGTCCTGACTTCCTTCGCTGATGAACAAAGATGTGAAAGTGTTAGTCAAATAAACCCTTTCCTCCACATGTTGCTTTTGGTCATACAATAGTAATTCTAAGACATGATGGTGAGTATTAAGAGAAAAAAAAATGAGAAATGTTCCTAAAACTTCATATACTGGATACTCAGTCCTCAGTCTGCAACATTACTTTTGGAGCATCTAGAAACCCTAAAAGATGTGCCCAGAGTGGGAAGTAGTCACTGCTAAAATTCCTTTGGAGATTATCCTTAGTCCTCTCCCTCTCCCTCTTCCTGTCCTCCCTCTCTCTCCCTCTCTCTCTTGTTCTCTTGGTCACCACAATGTGAGCTACTCTGCTCTGCCACACTCTCTATACTGTGCTAGACTAAAATCTCCAAGATCATGAGAAACTGGATCCTTCTTCTCTTAAAGCATTCCTGGTCATTTTGTCGCTCACAGTGGCAGAAAGCCCATGAATACAGAAAATTGATGTCAAGGGAGCTAATCTGATGGGGTAGCTCAGGAGGCTTTGGAAGGGGCTTGTGGGGGGAATTTGGAAACATTTGGAGATGCAGTCGGGAGAAGCCCTGGGGACTGCAAGCAGAGATGATAGAGGAGATTCCAGTGGGATTTCAGTAGGACGGATGCCTATAGGATTGCTGAGAACTAAAAACCTGTGCCCATGATGTCTCAGATGAGAAGAACAACTCTGGGAAATTAGAGCAGAGGCCACGTGTGTTGCATTATGACAAAAACCTTGTCTACAGTTTGGCTCTGCCCTGGGAGGCTTGGATGAGGCTAGATTTAAAAATGGTGGACCAATGAATCTAGCCAAGAAAACCGCAAGGGGGCTCTGAATTCAGGCTGAATCCTGGTTTTACTGCTGGATGCTTTTAGCCAGGTTTATAGTACCTAACAGAAGGAAAAGCATATCATAAAAAAAATATGTAATGTCCATTTGTCTAAAAAAGAAGTACATATGAAGTTGATACTGAGGAAGATATAGTTTCTCAAGAGATTGTGGCCATCAACAAGAAACCAAGTACTTTACACTAAGACAACAGCAAAGATGCACTGAGAGCTTCTAAGGGATTGGCCACACCCCCGTCCTTCAGGGTTTTCCAGGTATATGAAAAACTAGTTGGGAAGACTCTCCCTACAGCAGAGTGGCCTCCTGGGTACCTGCTGAAACAGAAGGCTTCACTGTGGTCAGAAGCCATTGCCTGTGTCAAAAGGTCAGGCTACTTCTTGGACTGGCAATAGACATTAGTGCTGTCTACGGGATGCTAGTTTTGTAGATAAGCAAAATTATGGCATTGTGGAGGCTTCGGCTAAATTCCAAAGGAAAGCATATGAAGCTAGACAATTCGTGGCAGGGTCAGAGTGCCTATGCACAGCTCTGACAGTAGTGTGTGTAGCTGTAAATGGTAAGCCACCAGAATGTCCTATAGGTCAGGAACGAGGAATGTGGAGCTGGCTGTGGTGTGGTTTTTGTCTCATACACCTGTTCTGAGGAGCGGTGGTCAGTCTCCATCCGATCTTATTCACTATTAAGTCTACAAGCCGAGGGAGGTCAGGCTACCTGGAATGTAGGACAGCTTCAAACTGAGGATGCTTAATTCTAAATCAAAGACTTGTTCGTATCTTTTTTTTTTCCTACGAAAGAATTTATAATCTCTTGCAATTTCTGTCAGGAGGAGGTAAAAGGGGGAGTTGAACTTGTGGAAAGGACTGTTAAAGCCAGGCAAGGTGGCTCATACCAGTGATCTCAGCATTCAGGATGCTGAGGAAGGATTGCCTTGAGTTTGAAGCCAGCATGGTTTACATAGAGAGTTCTGGATCTCCCTGGGTTATAGAATGGGACCTTATTGAAAACACACACACATACACACACACACACACACACACACACACACAGACGAATATACACACAAACAGGGGCTTAGTGAGTTGTGGATAAAGGTACTTGCTGCCACGCCTGAAGACCTGAGATCAATCCCCAGAAACCACATGGTGGAAAGAGAGGCAACTTTCACAGATTGTCCTCTGACCTAGCACATGAGCTTTGATTCTTGGACACACACCACACACCACACACACACACACACACACACACACACACACACACACACACACACAGTACATGTAAAATAAAAATTAATAGAATAACAACAACAAAATAAGCAAAAATCTCTAACCCAAACAAAAGGACAGTTAAACAAGTGAAGAATGGAAAAATGGTCATGAAATCTGGGGTTCTCAGAGTTGACATGCATTCAGTCATGTGTCTACATGGGCATAATGCTCCAGCCTGGGATGCAGGGTGACATCCTGTCACCAAAACAAAACACACTCAAACCAACCAGCCATCTAGACAAACCAAAGCCAGGCGCAGGCGCTGTTCAACTGCAATTACTGGCCCTGCAAAGGTCACAACTAGGCCATTTCACTACTGTGATGTTAGTTCAGACCCAAACCAGCATAATTAAAATTCCACAGAAAAACCAGCTCTCAGGAACAGAAGCCACAGGAAAGGGACACAGCAGGGAGAGAGCTGTGTTCAGTGGTGACAAGGTCTCCAGCTGAGTGACACCCTTGGTGCCTCTGCATCTCTCCCTTAACAAGGCATGTCTTTGTTTCTGAGCAGTATCTCTGACTGCTCAGAACCTCAGAGTTTCTGAACAGTATCTCCGACTGCTCCTCTTAAAGGCACATCTAAGGATGGGTGTGATTGAAAGACCTTCATTCCTTAGAGGTGGCTCTGCCACAAGGACCCCTCAATCTGATGCTTGATTTTGTGCCTAGCAATCTCAACAAATGATCATTATCATAGATGACCAAATTTCACATTTGAGACCCCAAAGAAACTCAATTATGTCCTAATATCAGAAAGTACCACGTACTATGTTTTGGGAAAGGGTCTATATAGTTCTGACCGGTTATGACTAACTCTAGAATAGTTGAAGATGTCCTTGAACTCAACCTCCCAAGTGCTAGGATTATAGGCAAGTATTGCCCTACCTGGTGTGTGCATGTTTGTGTGTCTGTGTGTGTGCGCGCGCGTGCACGTGTGTATGCACACCTGCAAGGGTGTGTGCATATATCCATGAAGACAAGAGGCAGGCATCTTTCTCAGTTGCTTTACCATATACTTTTGAGAGAGTTTCTCTCACTGAACCTGGGACTCTCTGACTCAGGAAGATTCATTACCCAGAAAATCCCTCCTGCCCACCTCTCATCTTTGTGTGTGTGTGTGTGTCTTGAACCTCATGCACAGCACCCACTTTTCTGACTGAGTCATCTTCCAGATCCTTTTCCTTTTTTTAGAGACAGAGTCTCATTCTGTAGCTCATGTTAGAGTTGTTTTGCCCACAATAGACACAGTGTTAATTTCTTTTTAACACAGCTGTTTGTTTGTTTGTTTGGAGACAGGAGCTCTTGTAGCCAAGGTCAGCCTCCATCTCACGGTGTAGGTAGTGTGTAGTCAAAGGTGACCTTGAGCTGCCTGCTTCTCCCTCCTAAGTCTTGGAACTGTATTCAGGTACTATCACACTTGTGGAATACACTTTTAAAAGGCTATTTCTGCTTCTTATTCCCAAGCGTCCAAAAAGAGACAAAGAAGAAAAGGAAAACATAAGAATTTTAAGTTTGACTAAGGACTCATTTTATTAAATCTAAGCCTCACTAGGTATACTTTTACATGCCCTTAAATGGATCTCTATGATGTGGTTAGCCTGGTGTACATAGCAAACTTCAGGCTAGCCAGGGATACACAGTGACTCAAAAAACAAAAACAACCCCAAACACCCCCCCCCAACCCAAACCTCGCTACATCGCAGCCATGGGAATTCCTATTCGTATTATCATTTAGGTAGATTCTATGCCGTGCTTCCCTCAATGAAACGCACACCATCTGGATCCTACCTCAGTAATGAAGAGTGATTATAGAAAGGATAGCCATCCTATGTGAAATTTGTGTAAGGCCAATGAACTGAGGATATTACTGAGTGGTAAAGTGTTTGCCTACCATCTACAAGGTCCGGGGTTTGATGTTCAGCCCTTGACGTGGGGAGGGATCAATTTCTACCAGGTCAGTGGGTCAGCTGAGGTCAACTCTCTTCTTTTCCCTCTTCTAACTTCCTCCATAGCTTCCAGAGGTCCCCTTTCTTTTTCTTTTTCTTCTTTTGAAATAATAATAGTGTCGGGGACTGAACCCGGAGCCAGTGCCTACTAGGCAAGCACTTTATCACTGGGTGATGCCCACTCTTGCTCTAACTTGTGCCTTTCAAGGTTCATACTGACTTCTGTTATTCTCGTAACCTTCTAACCGTCAAGTGCTCACTGAGGCATGACTCCCGTGCGTCCGGTGGGCGTGCATATGGGAGCCTCTGACTTTCCTGGGACGCCATCCTGTCCTGTTATCCTGGGGTTACTGAAGCAGAGTTCACCACAGTAAGCACACACCGTGAACCTCCCTCCCTCCCTCCCTCACCACGTGCCTTGCCTTCCCCTTTGATTAACATCAACACAACGCCTCGGATGGACTTGTCAGTTGCTTTCGGCTCTCATTTCTAAAACATACTCATTCTTTCCACAGGCAACTCTGGTTGCTTTCATCTGAGGCAGTCTGAATGACTTCCCTGTAAGTGGAAGCCAGCTGAGTACCCTGGGGCCCCCGGGGCTGTTGATTACAGGCAGAGTGTCTCAGTGAACTTGATTGTCCTTGAAATTCAAAGGACTACACTGGATGTGAGGAAATGCTCTCAGATCCCTGGAGCCAGTGATGCATCTGGCATTACCTTTAAAAGGAGAGACCTAACTACAGAAGATTATGGGCTATCTCACTGCAGCCCAGACACAAATGTGGGTGATGCAGACAAAAGCGCTTCTCTACAGTTACAGAAAGGAGAGCCACGTGCAGGCAGTTCCCCGAGGAATCAAATCCCTCGATAGGGAAGACCAATAATGAAAATCTCCATGTTGAGTTCACTCACTAACCTCAGATGACACTGGACGCTACCCCAGCCATTTTGTTATATCACACACAGCACCCACTGGGACATTTGTCCCCTTCTCTGACCCTGTCATAAACACTCATATTTGCTTGTGAAAGACAGTTTGACATTTGGAGGCCAAACCATGGGTTGGCACTAATGAGCTGACCTTCTGACCATCATTTGCCCAGTGGGTAAGGATTGGCAAGATCCAGGAGACAGCTCTGTCCATTACCACAGGCTCTAGCATGTGAGGCAGAAAGGGGTCATCTCAAAACTCCCAACAGAAGGTCCCTTGGGTGTGGGAGGCCTCTTGGCACCCCCCCAGCTAGGAACTAACCCTTTTCCCAAGTGCCACAAGTAGAAAGTCATGAGAGTCTCCAGGCAGTCTGAGATGGCTTTGGACACAAAGGAAGGGCATGGAAAACCAAGAGCTTTTCAAAACAAAGTAGACAGAAACCCTAATGAGAAGCAAAATCTCAATCATAGATGACAGTTCTTTTAAAATAGCACATGGGAGAAAAATAAGGTTTACTACCCCTTCTCCCCTCCTCCACAGTGTCTCAGATGGGAGGTTTTTAAGATGCATATTTTTTTCTAAATATTGAGGGGAAATGCCCTCCCCTGGATGTAAAATCATGAGGGAACATTAAATCTCCGTGTTGTATCTTGCATGTGTCTTGTCTAAATGCATCAAAGACCAGCCTAAGAGTCTAGATTCTAGGACATAAAGAACGGCAAAATGGTGTTATCGTTTGGATCTTAACTGTCTCACAAAGACCTTGGGTGTCTTTAGGAGTCATTAGGGGGTGTTGGAACCTTTAGGAGGTGGGGCCCAGTGGCGGGAAGTTGGGTGCCAGGCACGCCCTTAAAGGTGATAAATTAGAAACCTAGCTGTTTCCTGTGTTTCTGTACTCCCTGGCTACTGGAGCTTGCAGCCTCTTGCTATCACACACCTTGCCAAAGTTTGCTGCCTTACTACAGGCCCACGACCAAGGCTTCGTGCTCTGAAACCTGTGAAGTCGGCAGCCACAACTAAAGTTCCCTCCTTTAAGCTGATTTCTCCAGTTGTTCCCTCATGGCGGCAGAAAGTCCACCAACATGATTACCATCCATTCTACAACCAGGAAATACCCAAACATACGCATGCATTCCTGCCTGTTTCCTGAGCCCCTCCTCTTTGGGAAGCCACGTGGGGGCTTGACGGCCTCCCCCTGTGGAGCGGCTGTGGCGCACACAGTTTTAAGATGTAGCTGTTGATTCAAGCATAGCCGTTTTAGCTCAGGAGGGATGATTTTGGAACAATCCAAATTTCTGGCTCGTTCGTCCATTCCTTGATGGAAATTCCCACTTTTCTAAGGCCTATTCATTTCCCTCAAGGATTTCCTATTAAGCTAGTTAGTTTGTAATGGAAAAACCATAAAACGCCTGGAGTTGTCTGGTTTTTTTTTTCTTATTTTTGCAGTTCAGCTCAACAACCTCCAGGTGGCAGTGAAGACTCCAACCAATTTTCTTGACTGGATTAAACCGCTTCATGGAATCTTACAGCATTAGGTGACAAGTCGTTTGAGAATGACTTAGTGCAAGGGAGGCAACCTCAGTCTGGAGTGATGGGCTAGACTCTCTGGGAGGGCGAACCAACCCTCTCCACCCTACCCTTCTGTGAGGTGTGTGCTTCCAGTTTTAACCTTCCCCTTCCCCCATATTGTGGTTTGTGCAAACAAGGAACTCTTGAGAGACAAGCATAAAGCTAGAAGCAAGGCTCAGGATGGGGTTATTCTAGTTCAGATGTCACTCAAAGCCCTTGGGCAATGAATGCCTTTCAAGCCAAATCCAAGCATCTTGACTTGTAATTTATTTACACTAAAATATATATCTAAGCTCCGGTTTTAAATGGAGAAGTGTTTGGTCAATAACTTCCATTAACCCGGCATCATTTTAATGAGTAGAGGTAAGAAGCAAGATTGGATTTCCTAAATAATACCGCAACAAAACAAATGTAAGCGGAAAAGCATGCTGGGAAAGAACTGCTTGCTCCCCCAAAATCAAGTTTTCCAAAAGCCAGGTGGGGAGAGCGCTTTCCTAACATGCGTGTTCCTTTTCTTAAATTTTAATTTGATGAAGAATAGACAGAAGAAACTGAAGTAGTAATGTTTCCCATTGCTGGGAAAAATTACCTGGCAAAGGAAAGGAAAAGGCATGTTTTACTTCAACAGCGCCGTATGGTGTATCACGACCCTCCATTGCAGGTCTGGCTGAAGTGCACTGATTACACAGACTTTTCCTGGGGAACACATGTCTTCTCGTTTCAGATAGGGCATAGAGGATAGATCATGGCAACGATTGTTCCAACAACAAACCAAAGGAAAAAATTGTCACTCAGGTCCAATTTGGTGAATCAATGAATTGATCGAGCTTATGGGAGCACGAACGGGGAGCTACTAACAGGATCAGAGGTGACTCGTAAACATCTGCATCCCTGCAAAGGGCCACCCCAGCCTGGCTGATGACTCCTGGAAATTACATCATGGAGGCCCACCTTCGGTTAACCGAAAGGCTCTTCGTTTTCTGGTACCTCCCAATATAAATGTTCTGCTAGGGCAGGATTACATACAGCTGGAAGGCGACTGCGGTGAGGAGTGATTGGCTAGGCTCTCTGAGGAGGGCGGACCAATGGTCCCCACCCCACCCCTCTGTGAGGAAACACCAGCAGGCTGGATCTTGTTGAGCGGCTCTTGTAGGTAACACAGCTACTCTGTAATGACTGTTAATGCTCAGAAGATAACATACTGCAGCAAAACTACACCCTGTTGGCTTCTGGGCCTCGCCTGTCACATTAGTATGCGTCTCAGTACTGTGACAAAACATGATCAAAACAACTTAAGGAAGGTTTTACTGTTGGCTCGAAGCTTAAGGATCCGCAACGTCAAGGTGGTGACTGGAGACGAGGTCAGACACATCGAACCACGACCAGGAAGGGAGAGAGAGAAACGCTGTGGTCCACGCATATTTCTCCCTTTAATCCAGTCGAGAATCCCAACCTGTGAATCGTGCCCACCTGCCTTTAGGGAGGGATTTCCTTCCTCAGTGAACATTTCTTTCTCTACACACACACACACACACACACACACACACACGTAGGAGCGTGTTTCCATGGTGATCCTAACTTCCTTAAAGTTGAGAAGATTATCACACCTGCCTTTCTAGTTTTCTACTCAATTAGGTTCCAGTAACATATATTCGTTTTAAAAATAAAACAAACAAAACTCCCAAGCCAGCAGTTTGTGGGTGTTGTAAGCTGCCATTGCTGAGGGAATGGCTGCTTGAGAAGCTCATTGCCCGGGTGCCCACTCGAAACCCACCGTGTACAAAGCACTTTGTTGGGTGGTGAGGGCCAGGCCAGTGCTTTCTGGTTAGAGATTCTCCTTAATTTGATCACTTTCCCTCAAAGAAGTAGAGAGTATGATTTACAGTTGGCATATAGGGCTCATAAAAATCATCTAGGGACAGCAATACAACTAGGTGGGTAAAGTCCTAGCTGTCGGTATAGCAGAAGAACCAACTCTCACAAGCTGTCCTCCCTGTCCCCCCAACCTCTCCCTCTTCCCCACCCTCCACCCTTTCCTTC
Source organism: Tokudaia tokunoshimensis (assembly GCA_036184795.1). NCBI lineage: Eukaryota > Metazoa > Chordata > Mammalia > Rodentia > Muridae > Tokudaia > Tokudaia tokunoshimensis. Next base: position 18,910,033 of record BTHU01000022.1, read on the forward strand.
TCCTTCCTGTCCCTCCTCCCCCACACACACCCTCTCTCCCCTCCCCCTCCCTCTTCTTCCTTCCCCCTCCCTCTTCTTCTTTCCCCCTCCCTCTTCCCCTCCCCCTCCCTCTGCCCCTCACCCACTCTCTCCCCTTCCCCTCCCCCTCCCTCTCCCCTCTCCCTCCCTCTCCTCCTCCCTCTCCCCCACCCTCCACCCTTTCCTTCTCCTCCCTGTCCCTCTCCCCCCTCACCCCCTTCTCTCTCCCCTTCCCCTCCCCCTCCCTCTTCCCCTCCCCCTCCCTCTCCTTCCTATCCTCCACCCTCCCCCTCCCTGTCTCCCTCTCCCTCTCCCTGTCTCTCTCCCTCTCCTTCTCTGTCTCTCTGTCCCCCACCCTCCCCCTTCTCTTACACACACATACTAAACAAATGAAACAAATACCTGACCTAAAACATGAATATGACTGGATAAATTCCAACCATTTCAAGTAAAACCTCCATGATTCCACTTTCCCAGAGCATTTACTACCCTGAGCCTGGCTATAACATCCTTTGTGCCCCTTTTTAGAGGCCTGTTAATGTAGTTTCTGTTCCCACTTAGTCCAATCCCAGTGGAGTGCATGTTGTGTTTATAGGCATGGCTCCATGCTTTTTACTGTTTGCCGGCATGCTACTCTGAGAAACTGCTTGCTCTTCTCCGTGTCTGCACTCTTGCAGAGGAGGCTGTCAGAGTGGCTGACTCTGAAATTAATGTAGGGACCACTCACTGATATCATGAGCTACTAAGCAGTGGAAAAAGTTGTGTGTGTGTATGTGTGTATGGTGTGCTTGTGGTGTGTGTGTGTGTGTGTGTGTGCATGCATGTGTGTATGGTGTGCATACTGTGTGTGTGTGCATGATGTGCATGTGTGTGTATGGTGTACAAGTGTGTGGTGTGTGTATGGTGTGCATGTGGTAAGTGTGTGTGCATATGTGTGTACGTGTATACTATGCTTGTGTGTAGTGTATGTGTGCATGTGTGTGTGGTGTGTGTATATGATGTGTATGAGTGTGTGTGATATGCATGTATGTGCAATGTGTACGTATGTGTAGTGTGGTGTGTGCATGTGTGTATGAGTGGTATGTACATGTATTGGGGTATGTATGTGTGTAACTACATAACCTACATCTCAGGCTGCCCTTGATGTTTGTGATCCTCCTGCTCCAGCCTCCAAAGTTTGCAGGTCCATACCACAGTTGCATTTTCTTGTACGTGGCTTCATTTGACATCACAAAAAGCAGGTTATCTTCCATGTCTGGGAACTAACTCTGGACTAAAGTACCACACTGACTTTTAAAGAGGAAAGATTTATTTTAGCTTGTGGTTTCACACATTTCTGATGGTGTCACTTGGTCCTGTGGTGTTGGGCTGGTGCTGTGCAGGAGGACTTCATGTAGGAATGTGTGCCCCAGGCCTGTCTACTTTATGGTGGCCCAGAAGCAACACAGAATCAGGAGTGGCGGGAAAGAAGGCTAGATTCTGAATGGCCTAGGCTAGGAACCAAGACGTGGGCCCTGGGGCTGGGTGTGGACTTGAGTCTAAACCACAACATGCCAACCCACTGCCTCTGGGTGAGCAAGCTTCTTATGGGCCTTATTTTAGGGAAGATTTCTTGGCTGGCAAATGGGCTCCTCGAAAGAACTCAATTTCAGGTTTCTGTTTGATGTTTCCTATGGAAAACATCACCTTTTCTCAGGAGGTACACACCAGGTCCTTAGTTAGACACTCAGCAAGGTACTTAGCTAAGCACACAGGTACACAGACAGATACTCAGTCAACAGTACTCAGGTACACAGATACTCAGTTAAGTACTCAGTTTTGTTCTTGTCTCTTTTTTCAAATGAGGGAAAGTGGAAAATATGATGCCGCGTGTGTGTGTGTGTGTGTGTGTGTGTGTGTGTGTGTGTGTGTAACTTTTTTGAGCTGGAGTCTCATCTAGCTCAGGCTGGCCATATAGGATGAATTGAGGATGACTTTGAATTTCTGGTGCTCTTATCTTTACCTCCAATTATAGGGATGCCAGGCGTGTGCCCCCTTCCCCCACTTGGTGCAGTACTGGAGATTCAACCCAGGACTTTACACATTAGGTAAGCACTCTGCCAAGTGAGTGCAGCCCCGGCCCTGATGGAGGTCTAACGTATAGACTTCATAAAGCCATAAAGCTAGAGGTGTAATGAGACCTGTATAAATGGTGTGTTTTGATCATTTCAGCAGAGCTTGACTCTGCCACGCCTCTGCTTAAATGGAAATAAATAAATCCTAGTGTCCTGTGCTTGCCCTGGAGGTGCAGCCTCACACACTCTCAGGAAGGAGAATTGCTTCCCGAGATGTCTGGGAACCGATGAACAGGTGCACATTCTCCCCGGAGAAACCACATCTAATACAGATTTGCATGTCGCCGATGCTTTGGAATATGGCTCCTTGACCTCGGAAAATTACCTGAACACACTTCTAAAACCTCTTGTCTTGAGTTTTCTTCTGAACTGCAGTCATGTCTGAAGGGATTATCTTGCCATTCTTTGCACTCACCTGCAGTTTTGAAGGTCCCCAGAGAGGCGGGTGTGACATGGAGAATGGCATGGGGTGTAGGGAGGGATGGGAAGAAATTTGACTGACAGTCGGAAGATTATAATGACAGTTATTGTACATTTCAAAGTTATTCAAACAACCTCATGTTAAATGTTCTTGCTAACGTGTTAAGAAAGTGTGGGGAAGCCTTCAGTTGTCATGATGTACTCATGATACACCCATGCATCAAAGCACCTTGTTAGTCCCTGTGGATATATAGTCATTGTTTGTCAAATAACATAAAAATTAAAAATAGTCCCAGAAGCTAGGCATAGGTGGCTTATGCTTGTTATTCTAGGGCTTGAGGAACTGAGGCAGGAGACTTGCTATGATTGTGAGGCCAGTATGAGACATAGAGTGATTCTAGATCATCCTGGTTACAGTGAATAAGCAAACAAGCAAATGAACAATAGTGCTCCAAAATGTGGACGTGGGAAGGGGAGAGGGAGAGGGAGGGAGCAAGCAGGGGGAGGGGGAGAAAGTGCAGCTTTAGAGAGCTATAACCAATTTCCCTATATGGATTTTTTTTTATCTTGACCCATATTAAAATGACAAAAATCCATAACACACAGGAAGAGTAATTCTTGTGAAAGGCCTAGTTCCTGGAGTGACTGAAGAGGAGAATTATAAATTCAAGGTTAAGTCTGAGCTTAGGCAAAAGGTGCTTTTGAAGGAATGGATTTAATGCAACAGTCAGTAGAAGACCACATCGAAGAATTACCGTTGACTGCTGGATGGGGGACAGAATATTTTCAGAGCTGTCTGCAAAGCTGTCCTGCCTGGAAGTACACAGTGTGTTGTGGTAGCTTCTGAATGATCCAGAAAGAAGGGTGCTCAGAGAGTGGAGCGTAGCTGGATGTCCATATTCAAAGAGATTGGCCTATGGGGGTATTCGTGGACCAATCAGACTCCTGCATAACAATCAAAGAGACCATTCTGTTGTTTCCTGCTGTAATCTGTCCCTGTGATCCGAAGCTCACCAGCACTAGATAGTTATTCCCCCCATCCCACCCCCCCACCGTACTTGAGAGAGGAGTCCCTTTTGGAAATAATGTTTAGTTCTCCCACAAACTAACAGAATTAAACCACAACCACCAAAGGTCTTGTTTTCAATCAACACAGGGAAACTGTGGTCAGAGGTAAGGGAAGGGGATCTAAACACAAACTGCAAGCAACTAAAGCCTGAAAAGGTCGCTCTGTAGCCAAGGTGAAGACGCCAAGTAGACTGCACTGCCCGGCCAATGGGCACCCTGCCACAACCAGGCCTAGCAGCTGTCTGTCTCCACAATGGCTACTGCTGATCACATCTAGGTCAGCGCCAGGAGGCTGGCTGGCGTCTTTCCTCTCACGCTCCATAGGTGAGACGCCATAGGATTTCTGAGCAGGACCCACTCACTGGGGCAGCAAAGAGCAAGGGTGTCCTTCCCGCCTTTGAGACCCTTCTGAGCAGCTCCTTCTTTCTAGCTGACATCCTGCAGAAGACTGAGTGACTTAACGGGCAGAGGATTCCAGGCTCCTTACACAGGAGCCGCCGAGACTTATCTCCAGGCTAGGTGAGCAGACTCACGAAGCAGGAAAAGCCAAGAAAGAGCCCAGGTCTTGGAAAATGTTGAACTCAGGTGACCAGAGTGGAGAGTTCACTAATGTGTTTCCTGCACAGACTGGAAAATAAGGGCTGCTGATAACGATGAGGAAAAGTCTACAAACTGCAGCCACTGCTCGTGCCTGGGTCTTACTTCTAACTCTGTGGGTGACTCTTCCATCCGTCCTTCCGTCCTTCAGTCCCTCCCTTCCTCTGTCCCTCCCTCCTTTCTTCCTTCTCTTCCTCGCCATCCCTCCTTCCTTCTTTTCTTTCTTCCCTCCCCCTTCCCCTCTCTCCTTCTCTTTAGATCAAGATCTTATTACGTATCCCCGACTGTCCCTCCTGCCTCAGTTTCGTGATTTCTGGGTTCCAGCTGCTCCAGGTGTACACTGTCACATCTGGCTTATATTTGTCTTAGTTGGCAAGCTGGGCCTGACCCAACACCTCCCCAAAATAAAAAGTGGAAAAAAAATTAAAAGAAAAGAAACAATAACAGTCTCCTAGCTAGGGCTTGCAAGGGTCCGCACTCTGTTTACCCAGCTGGGACTTTACTTCTCCATCTTGACCTTTTCCCCATTCTGTCGACCAAACACCTTCCTTCACCCAAATCACTGTAAATGCTCCCCCAAGAGGGAAGGCAAACTGTGCTCCAGCTAACATTAAAGGGGAGTCTGAAAACAACAGGAAATCCAACAGTAATTTCCCACTTTCCTTGGTGGCTGAGGAAAGATTGTCGCTGATCTTTTAAAGTTTTTAGTATTTTTAAAAATAAACGTTTTTGGGGAGTAGAGAGGTAGAATTCTTGTCTGTCATATGTGAGGCCCTAGGTTCCATCCCTAGTACTATAAAACTAACAAACTGGAGAACATGCATGCAGAAGCGCACGCGTGTGTGCGCATGCACACACACACACACACACACACACACACACACACAACTATCAATACAATATAAAGTCACATAAAAATGGACGTTTGTTGGGCATTGTGACTCTAATTCTAGCATTCCAGAACATGAGGCAGGAAAATTTGTCATGAGTTTGACGCCTGCCTGGGTCATAAAGTGAGTTGCAGTCCAGACTGGACTATAAAAAAAATGTAAGTAAATAAATATCATATTTAAGTTTTAGAATTGTTTTGTTTTGTTAGGCGTGTGCAGAATCCCTGCCTTCTACACCACCACATCTCCATCAGGGCTTGTATGACCCACATTCAATATTATCGAATCAGTCCTCCAACAGTCTTCGCTTTTACTCAGTGTCGTTGCTGGTCTCCAGTATCCTGCCACTCTTGGGTCCCACGCTGCACCGCCGGGTACCTCTTTCAGGGGCTTTCTGTGCCTCGGTGGACCGTGGGGGTTTTGAGGCTTCTTAGCCAGGGATTTGGTAAGACAGGCCTCGAGGGCTGTTTTTTCTCATAGTTGCTCCCAGGATTAGGAGTTCTGAGAAGGAAACCTAAGTCTCCTTCAAAGCCCAGCCCCTGACCCAGCTTAGAGGGCAAGAATCACACTGCGCAGGTGCAGCCCCGCCCCGGCGCTCACTTGCCATTCACCATGAGCACCTTTGCTGTTTATGAACAGAAACGTTTTTTAGAAATTGAGGGCGTGCTTGCCAATAGGTGATGAAAGAAAGGTGCGCGCGTGAATCATTTCTAATTATAGTTGCTATCCAGAGAGATATAGGACGTTCCTCATCAGCAATGGCTTATTTTAGTCATAAATGTGAACGGTAATGCTCTCTCCTTGTCAAAGAAGAAAACCTTGCTTTGCTTTTCGCTGGCATAATTTGTGGCAATTTCCTTTTTTTTTAATTTTTAATTTTCAGTTACTAAAGGAGTCAGATTCTTGTATGTTTGTTTATTATCCTGGGTTCATTTTTAATACGGTCCTCCAGCCCTGCTTTTGGATACTACTGCAGAAGTGAGGTTGCGACCATGCTAACAAAAGGGCAATGCTTGGTTGCTACAGTGTTAGTTATGTGAACACGAGGCCCCCCAGAACCCATGGAAGAAGCCTATTTCATAACATGCGCTATAATGACAGCATTGGGGAGGTTGAAGACATCAGCACCCCTGGGGTTCGCTGGCCTGCCAGTCCAGCTGTATTAGTGAGCTCCAGGTAGCCAAAACCTCTCGTCTCAAAAGATAAAGTGGAACGTAACTGAGAAAGGCATTCAATGACGACTTCCGGACCCCTCAAACATACGCGTACACGCATCCCCTTCGCAATGCAGTAATAATATGTCTCAAGTGGAATCTATTGTAAGAAAGAAAGAGGGTCATTATTAGAAAACTAATGCTAGCCGGGCGGTGATGGCGCACGCCTTTAATCCTAGCACTTGTGAGGCAGAGGCAGGCGGATTTCTTAGTTCGAGGCCAGCCTGGTCTACAGAGCGTGTTCCAGGACAGTCAGGGCTATACAGAGAAACCCTGTCTCGAAAAAACCAAAAAAAAAAGAAAACTAATGCTATCCTTCATATTACTGGGGTCCAGGAGAGTCCAACGCACTCATGACCATGTCCACCCATACTGAAAGCACTCAGTAAAATGTCAATGGATGACACTTTTTTTTGTTGACATGTGCTTTTTATTTTGTATCCTATACTATTCGAATGCTTTAGACTTTTTCATCAATGTGGCAAATACCTGAGAGAAAAAAAATGTAAGAGGAATAAAAATGTACTTGGCTCCTTGTGTCAGACGTTTCACGTAGCCAGTGTCTGCAAGCTGTCAGTCATAGCCAAGAGAAGACAACATCATGCACGGGTCACTTGAGTCCACTGCTTCAGAGGGTGGCTGAAATGAAAGGCAGGGGAGAACAAGGCTGTTCCCTCGTGGTAGCTAGGAAGGAGAGGCCCAGGACAAGGCACATCTCCCTCAAGGACAAGCCCGAGTGGCCTACATCCTCGAAGGAGGCTCCAGTTGAGAGAGTTCCATCATCTCCCATTGAATGCCTCTGTCGATGAAGCCATTGACTTCTAGGTCAAAGACCTCAAGGGGCAGTCTACCACCTGCCAAATCTTCAACTCACAAGTCTTTAGGGAAAGGCTAAAACTATAATACTGTGTAAACAATGTATACTCGTATTGTCAATTCTTGGTGCTTATGGGAAATTGGTTTTTGGACTCTTATGTCTCCTCAGATCCCTCAAATAATGATATAATGTTGGTCTATCACCTGTGCACGTTCCCCTGTTACTTTAAATCATCTTACTCACGATTTCTAGTATATTGTAGATGGCCTATAAGCTGTAGTTCTGATGTATTATTTGGGGAATAGTCACAAGCCTGCAGATGTTCAGTGCAGATGTAGTTTTACAAAATCCTTTTAATTTAATTTTTTCTTTTGTTTTTTCCTCCAGGCTAGTTGCCTGCTCTTGGTTTCAGACTGTATACTGTAGTAATAAGTCTTCCCTCCTCTTTTTTTGTTTTGTTTTAATAAAAGGACTTGTGTGATAATTGTCAGTCACTAATTCCACCAAAAAAATTGCATATTAGGATATCTGCAGTCAGGGAAAGAGATGCCAAGAGAAAATTAGATACTAGAGAGGTTATAAAGCTTCTTCAACCTGAGCACACTTCTCTAATGATCTTCAATGTAGCTCATTCATAATCATAAAAAATTCAAGAAGATCAATTATGTGATGTAACCCCTAAGGGTAAAAGACAGATGATCGAATTGATAATGTTCACAGCTCTATTGCCAAGTTCAAGATCAAAAGGGCCGTGATGTTGTTTAGCCTGGACATAGAATATACAGATGATGGTTGCCTTGGCTGTTCTCCTTCCAATTCTTTCTGTGATTCCAGAGATTTTCTTCACCAAGAGGCTCCATCAATACAGTGGTTCTCTTTCCCATCTCTAGTTGGAAGAATAGACCTTTTCTATCCTCCTAATAAAGCAGATGAGCTGAACTGGTAGGCAGGCATTGGTGGCTGACCTGGGCCCTGAATACATTTTATCTATAGTTTCTTGAGTTCATAGATGGAGAACTACTGATCACTGCAATAAACGTTATTACCAATAAATATATGATTATGTATATAGCCATGTCACTTCATGATACGGTGTGTTGTGAGAAATGAATTAGCTAATTTTATTATTGCATGGACATCGTAGCATATGCTTATATGACGGGATAACCTGTCACACACCTGGACACGTGGCACTGCCATCATCTTTTATATGGTCTATTACTGACTGAAAGGGTGGTATACGATACGTGTGTGTGTGTGTGTGTGTGTGTGTGTGTGTGTGTGTGTGTGTACACTGTAGTATAAGACTAAACTTCCTGGTCAATTTGATAATATTAGTGATTTTGTGTTAAAACAGAGAACAGCACATGAATGCCTACTATTTAATGCTGGATTAGACTAATACAAGTAGATTTTTAAAAAAGGTAAATATGGGTCAGCAAGATGACTCTGTGGGTAAGGTTGCTTGCCTCACACATATCTAGCTGGGTTTATTGTCACCATACTTGGTAAGCATAAATGTTTTTAAAAGTTCTTTAGTTTTTAAAGATTTTCTTCACATGAGTATATTATATATTGAGCATTCCCCTTCCCCAACTCTTCCACTCTCTTATACCCATGTCCTTCCAGTTAACCACTTTGGATCCCCCTGGACAGTTTTGCTTCTGCTTTTATTTAAATACAGATACATGATTTTATGTGACCGCGAAATGTAGAAACCAAGAATGAGAGAGAAGGCATATTTGTCTTTCTGACACTGGCTTAATTCACCTAATATGGCTGTCTCCAGTTGCATCCAATACCCTTAAGATAGTTTTGACTTTGAGACTTTGGTGGGGTGGGAATTATGTGGGTGGGGTGATGGTGGTTGACCGTGAGGACTGGAGGGTGAGCCTGTGGCTCCAGGCTTTGACAAAACAAGCCTGTAGTCACCAGGGAAAGACCCTGCATGACAGAGACAGCAGGGTGGGTCATTAAAACCTATTCTGAGTTTAGCTCAGTTTAGGAAACCCTAGCTTTCATCCCAGCTGGCTTTGTTCTCTGCACCTCTGTCTGGAGAGCCACGGGCCATGAATTTATTTAGGAGGTTGACACAGGGTGGTAGGTTAGGGACGATGCCGATTCGCTGTAGGTGTTCATTACTTTTCCGTATTAATAACGCTTTTGAAATACACTTCAAAAATAACGATTGACAAACTGAGAGAGGGGGAAAAAGTTATATCGGGGTCAAACACAGCACAAATTGTAGGCGTCCCTTACTTATCCATTCATATATTTTCCAGCTCTTACTACACTTCCTGCATGGATGCCAGGATCTGAGGTTATTTGGAAGGCATGCACAAGGAGGCCTTGGGCAAGGATGTGCAAGGTTTTGCTCTTGTTCAATTCAATTAAAACCCGGTGGTAATCTAAACATTTATATAATTACAGGCAGTTATTATGCAGATTGTTTTCCGAAGGCCAACTTTGACTCAGCCCTCTTTTGAAACCTCCACCAAGAACAAAGCACTCAATACACACGAGGTTTAGCCCGGGGAAAGAGCTTGAGTACAGAGCACTTCGTCTTCTTTTTTTTGTTTGTTTTGTTTTGTTTTGTTTTTTCCAAAGTGCACGGGTTAGTGTTCTAACGGCAGCTCTGAAGCTTGCCTTTCCCTGAAGCTGCTTCCTCACCCTTACAGACAGGAAGTATGGACGAGGCCTGGATGCTTCCCATTCTCTGGAAAGACATTTTCTCCCTTTACATACGTACTAGATTAAAAATAGCATTTCACTTTTCTGTGGGTCAGGATTAAGAGTGAGGCTAGGTCATCTAGCTTAGACTGTGAGTTGTTAACTAAGAGACAACGTAGTGAGACTCTGAAGAGACAGCTGTGGGTGCTGTGAAGTTTAGTAGCTTCATCCCCAAGTTAAAATGAGGTCCCAAGGTCTGCGACTACTTAGGAGAGCGTCCATCCTCCCGAGCAGACAGACATTTTGGCGGTTTACCGACTGTTTTCCCTAATCGTATCTGGCTGCCCCAGAAGGCTCAGTATATATCTCTGTGGTTCTATTTCTTTTGGATTGCTAAACCTTTCCTAAGAGGGCAGGTCACAACTGCCCTGTAGAGCCCTTCTGGATACTGTTTGTCAACAATTCAAAACAAGTACAATATACATCTCCAGCTATTTTGCACATCAAGAAGTCTGAGTCCCATTTCATAATTTATAGGCGTAATAGAATTGTCACCCCTTCCCTTTCAGGAATTTACACAGTAAAGTAATCCAACAGATACACTCTCTAAAGCAGGACTGAACTCCTAGGTTTCCGATATAAACAGAAAGAAGGTGATTGCTGGGAAGTCTAATTGTGGCTAGAGGGACTTTTTATGTTCTTTCGAGTCCGGCTTCTTAAACCGTGGGTCTTGACCCCCATATGGGGTTACATAACTGCACGTCAGGGAAGGTCAAAAAAGAAAATTAACTGACAACAGTGAAAGGTCTCCAATGTGCAACAACCAAAAATTAATCAGAAACAAATTTGTATGGCTCTAGGGTGCTGGTGGCCATGGGGAGCCCGTGTTTCATGCATGCTGTCACTGCAGTCCTGGTTCTGAACCCAGACTGCTCACTTTGTCATACACATACCCATCACAACACCACCCGTGCCACGGTACACAGTCTGCAGCAGCTCGGCTCAGATCTGAGGCTATCATGTGTTAGGGGTTGCTGTGTTTTCACTGTGCATATGAAGTTTTCCTGCTCCTAACAGAAACAAAGTTTTTATTTTGAAACACTGACTTTATACTTTCTCAGTGTAATTCCTCAGGAGACAAGCGCCTAATTCTCTTTAGATTGGATTTGTGCTAAAATGGCTGATTTCGAACAAACATTTATTTGTTTATTTTGTGCGGAGGTAGAAAACTCTGGCTGAGGGGAGAGGACCACGTGGGGAAAGTCAGTTCTTGCTCTTTATTAGGTGGGTCCCAGGGATTGAACTCATGTCATCGCTCTTATTGGCAGGTGTACTTACTACTGAGCCATCTTGCTAGCCCAGAATGTTTGATTTTTAGAATTGAGACTTGAGTTGCTGACTTGAGTTTCATTCCATGGAATTTGGCTAGGGTTAGGAGAGAATTTCTAACAAATTCTGAGATGGCCCTTAACCGTGTTTCTGCCATTTTGTATTTTTTTTTTGGTTTTTCGAGACAGGGTTTCTCTGTGTGTAGCCCTGGCTGTCCTGGAACTCACTTTGTAGACCAGGCTGGCCTCGAACTCAGAAATCCTCCTGCCTCTGCCTCCCAAGTGCTGGGATTAAAGGCGTGCGCCACCACCGCCCGGCCATTTTGTATTTATTTATGTACGTGTTTATGTAAAGCAGTATTCTCAGCACTGATGACAATAAAATCAAAATATTGATCAACTCAGAGATATTGAAGATAACCTGACTCCCTGTGGAATCAAATATTCAGCCAAGATTTAATTCTTTATGTAAAAATAAACAAACACATGTGTGTCAGTATGCTGACTTGATTTCATCTTTCATAAATGATAAAAATCATACATATACCAAAAACTTTTCTAAAAAACATTTCTTTATTATCAGTAACTGATCTGAATACCTATTTCCTATGTACCTGTGGTTACATAAATATTTCTTGTGTGTCAAGAGGTTCTTAGCAGAAAATGTTTAAGAAGACCTTTATGACAGAACAAAGGAAGCAAATAAATGAAGAATATATAAAAGTAAAAAGGCTTTAAATAATTTTTGAGACAGAGCCTTGCTATCTACTGTGGGCTGTCTTTGAATGCCGTAATGCTAGGATTACAGGGATATGCCACCACATGCAGCTCAAAGGCATCTTTGTGTATACCATCTCAGTTTATACCACTGAGCTGGATCAGTGGTACACACACATAACCCCACAATGTGGGAGGTGGAATCAGGAAGGTCAGGTGTTCAACGTCACCCTTGGCTATGTGACAACTTTTAGGGGGCCAGCCTGGGCTACATGAATCTCTGCCTCGAAAAAAATGAAAAAATAAAAATGATAAAATAAAGTAAGGACTTGGTTCAAATGGCATTACAGCATCCAACCCAACCATATTCATCTAAACAGAGCACTGTCTCCCTGAACTTGCAGATCTACGACATTCCAGCATCTTCCACACCAGAGTGTGAGTTTTGTTCACTAATTTATCCTGAGGTTCCCAACCAGTGCTTGACCCCAGGTGACAGCAAGTGACTGCATAAAATGCAATTTGAAGTAGCCATGGATAAAGACCTAGAATCAACCCTAGAGTTGACAAATTCTGAGCCGGCTGTCTGTCATCTTACTGTAACACTAAACATTGTGCTGAGCAGACCTTTAGAGAATCTTTATACGAACTCTATTCCCCCCTGATCCTGTGGTGGAGGAGGGATAAGTAAAACCCATGAACTACAATCTCTCTACATTACCAAACTTTTTTTTTCTAAGTTTTTTTTTATTTACATTCAAAATCATTTCCCCTTTCCCGTTTCCTCCCTCCCCGAAAGTCCCATAAGCCCCCTTCCCTCCCTCTTTTCCCCATTCAACTCCCTCTCGCTTCTCTGTCCTGGCATTCCCCTACATCCAGTCTTTCCAGGACCAGGGGTCTCTCCTTCCATCTTCTTGGAAATCTACTGATATGCGAATTGTGTCTAGGGTATTCCGAGATTCTGGGTTAATATCCCCTTATCAGTGACTGCATACCATGTGTGTTCTTTTGTGATTGGGTTACCTCACTAAGGATGATATTTTCAAGTTCTGACCATTTGCCTAGGAATTTCGTGAATTCATTGTTTTTAATTGCAGAGTAGTATTCCATTGTGTAAATATACCACATCTTCTGAATCCATTCCTCCGTTGAGGGACATCTGGGTTCTTTCCAGCTTCTGGCTATTATAAATAAGGCTGCTATGAACATAGTGGAGCATGTGTCCTTATTGCATGCAGGTAAAGCCTCTGGGTATATGCCCAGGAGTGGTATAGCCAGATCCTCCGGGAGTGTCATGCCCAGTTTTCTGAGGAACCGCCAGACTGCTTTCCAGAGTGGTTGTACCAGCTTGCAATCCCACCAGCAGTGGAAGAGTGTTCCTCTTTCTCCACATCCTCGCCAACAACTGCTGTCTCCTGTGTTTTTGATCTTAGCCAACTTTTAATCAGGGTCAGACTCTTAGAAGTGAACTACATACACATACACATACACATACGTCATATTGTGTAGCCCAGGCTAGCCTAGCTAGAGCTGGACTGGGTAGCCTCTCCTACTTTGCTCTCTGTTACTGTGAAATAAAAACATAACAAAGAGCAACCTGGGAAAGGGAAGAGTTTGTTTTAGCTTGCAGGTTATAGTTCATCATTGAAGGAACTAAAGGAAGGGGCCTGGAGGCAAAAACTGATGATAAAAACAGAAGACTGCTGCCGACTTGTTTCCTCTGACTTGCTCAGCTCGCCATTTTATATAGTTCCATTCTAACAGGTCAACGTGATGGAGGCCATTCTTTAATTGAGGGCCTTTTTTTCTCCAGATATGTCACGTATAGCAACCAAGATTAGCCAGCCATTCACTAGCTGAAGATGACCTTGAGTTTATGAGGCTCCTGACTTCTACCTCTGCAGTGCTGGGATTGTGGCCATGTACCAGGATTCCAGTTTGTAAAATATCGGGGATAAAGCTCGTGTCTTTATGCACACAAGGTAAGCACTTCACCAACTACGCTATACCCTGTCTTCTGGTTTTGCTATTTGACACACTCTCATCTGAAGTCCTGGCTGCCCTGGAAGTTATTTTTTAGACCAGGTTGGCCTCAAATTTGCCAGCCTCTGGCTTCCACACCTTCACAGGGTATGTACCACCATACCCTGCTTATAATGCTATTTTCTATATTACAATGAAATGTGCAGGAGCTTTGGGTGAGCAGAAGATGAAGCAATAGACTAGAACTAATTAATCCACATTATAGCCATTCAGCTGGTACCGAAGGCATCTCAAGACGCTAACAGCCTGGATGTTCTTTCCCATATGGTGTAAAAAGCCCAAAACCTGTGCATGTTACCTGTGTTCCTTCTGTCAAGGACTGTGAAAGTTAAATTTCATTGAATTTAAAACAATTTAAGTTACTGAGTAACTCAACAAATTATTCTGCCAGGCGCTTCAGTGAGAGATGAATGAAAGGCTGAGTTCCAATCAACACTGGCTACATGAGGTGTGTGGGGTCTTTGTGGCACGCTGTCTGCAGGGCACCAGGGGCAGGGAATGTCTTAAGCTTCCCAGCTGTAGAATGGAGGATTAGTAAATAGCTATGCATTTGAATCAGCAGGGCATGTTTTCCTCAGTTGAAAATAAAAATACTAATAAAATTGGAATTTTGTTGTTAGAAAGGAAAAGACAGTGAAGGAACTGTTGTGTAGGCACCAATGGTCTGTCTGTCTTTCTGTCTGTCATTTTCAACTCAGGAGATAGAACCCAGGGCCTTCTATATGCTAGGCTATCGCTCTGTCACCAAACCACACCTCAGCCCTCTCATTATCTCTCTCTCTTACTTATATGCAATTGTGGGATCCAGTTCTGTGGACTTTGTCAAGTGCATAGAATTGTATAACCATTGCCGCAGCAACCAGGATGGAGAAAAATGTACCAGGAGAGCAAAAGGACATTGGGTGTGGTGTGTGAGGATCATTACTAGTCTATGGCCAGCCTGGGCTACCTAGGGATACCTGGTGACCATGTCTACCATCAGTTAGCATGGATTTAATGCTGTGTGGTAAATGTAGCAGAGGTGTGTTTGTGTGTGTGTGTGTGTGTGTGAGATGTTCTTGTGCTGTTTCATCTTTATGAGTCCACAAAGATTGGTGGCCAGGCAATCTAAAATTTCATACAGGGTGACACAGACAACATACTAATGGACTTAGAAGGAAGTAAGAGACACACTTTAGCCATAATCTGGTCCCGATGGCCACTCCATAGCTTCTGGGACACCTTGTTCAAGAGGCCAACTAAATATTTGTCTTTGACCACTACACTGTGGCTGACCTCATGGACCCAGTAGTCATTCCCAAGGACCCAGACTCTTGCTTGACTCTCTTCGCCCTGCTAGTCCCTTCGGCTCACAAGGCTGACTGTTTTTGCCCTCTGTCCCTGTTCCCAGGTTGTGTTTGCATTGCAGAGGGGGATGCAGAATCTGTAGATCTCATTCCAGTCAGGACCAGTTTACACAGGCTAGCCTTCAGAATCCGCCTTTAGCAGGTAGAATGTTGCTGATAAGCTATTTGGAGGACATGTGCACATGACTTCTGTGAACTTGGCATACTCTCTCTGAACACCATAGTGGATACAATAAAGTCAAAGCTTGATTATTAGGCCTCTGTTACATAGCCAGTTTGAGGCCATGTGGGGATACAGGAGAGAGACTCTGCCTCAAAGATATATATTAATTATTAGAAGGACCGCCAGCACAGCTACTCACATTACAAACCAATGGAGTGTCCAGAAAGAGTTGCGCTTCGGCCCATTCCACAATACCACAGTGTCTGGAGTCCCTTGAATGAGCCTGCAGCTGAACAGCAGTGTCCAAGACATGTGGTTTTCTTTCAGGGAGCTGGCGCCAATGCTTGTCTCGAGTGCCCAGGGCCAGCATTTGCCTTTGTGCAAAGTAGAAAAAGCCGTCCCTGCACTGCGATGCTGTATTTCTACCTATTAGGATATGAAACTGTGATAGGCAATCGATTGCAAATCCTTGAGGCATGAACTCTGAGCCGTACTCCTTAGGGGTGGTACAGTGAATGGGCAACACAGCTGGTCCAGAAGTCTCCAGAGCCAGTTGTTCAGGGACTAAGAAAAACTCCCATTGTTTCTGAAGTTCTGGGCCAGTGGTCTGGAGGGTGCCAGACAGTTGGTTAATAAATTAGTATAGTGATTACAGGGCGATTATTAAATTAGAGTCTACTGCATGTTTGGTGGTGACTATCTCCTTAAATCTTCACCAAAAAAACTGTGAATAAAAATTTTTATACTTTTTCTATTACTTCTATGTTTGTAATAATAATAATAATAATAATAATAATAATTATTATTATTATTATTATTATTATTGTGTGTGTGCGTGTGTGTGTGTGTGTGTGTGTGTGAGAGAGAGAGAGAGAGAGAGAGAGAGAGAGAGAGAGAGAGAGAGAGAGAGAGAGATTGAGATTGTGTGGAGATCAGAATTTCTGGGGCCCAGATGCAGCTATTCACATGGGCGCCAAGCATATTGTACCCACTGAGCTTCGTCTCAGTGGCCCCTAGCCTTTTGGAAGCAAAGAAGTCCAAGATGAAACAACGTATGTAAAGCCCTATTTCACACACCCAGTGACATCGCCCACCTAGATTCCCAACAGAGCCAACGCTCAGGTTACACTCTTCCACCTCGGCATACGCTCCTTAAAATGTGTACGTTCTTGACTGACCATATTCCGCATTCTGTTGGAATGCGATGGGCATCGAGTGAGTTGTTCTATTTTAATTCACACTGTTGGGTTTCTCAAAGAGAAAGGATCAAAGCTCAAAGATCCTTGGGGGCGCTGTCGAAGACGATGCAAACATTTTACAAACTGCAGACGTGAATGAGAGACCCATCTTTTTCAGACCAGGAGACAGAAAAGCATGCAAATGACTGGTTTGGCTACAGAGGCGGTGTGCATGGTGCAGACTTGCTTCTCAGCAGGCCGAGCCGGCCTTTGCTCAATTAGGAGGGCCAGCCCTCCAAATTGGAAGATGGCTGGCAGAGATTCAAGCCTGAAAGCCTGAGCTTTCAGATCATCCTTGAGATCTTTGGTGAGGCGACATGTCAGCTTCCTCTGAGTACAAGCCAAAGAGACGCTGGCTGACCAGACCACAGTTTTCTTTCTTCTGGGTCTTTGACATCTTGGGACCAGAGCTCTGGGTCCCAGTAAAATATCCTCCTTGAAGTCTGACTAGCTTGCCTCTTTCTCAGATTAAGCTGAGGAGAACAAACAAAGAATGAAAGATTTTCTCCCGTCAGCTTCCTGTTAGCTTCTCTTCCGCGAACGATTCTTAATTTAACCGATTTCCTTCTTAATTAGATTTAGCAATTAGGGTTGCCCATTAACCTAAAGTTTTCCTGTAAAAGTCTCATCTTCCACAGAGTCTGCCTGCTTTACAGTCCCACAGCTGCCTAATTGGCAGCTAAATTCACATCCATTCAGAGCACACTAGATATGCACAGCCTTACCCAGGTGGCTGGCACTAGGCTGCTCCGACGCTGGGGCCAAGCACTTCCTTGCATCTTCATGCCAGCTACTCCGAGGTGAAGGGAGCACAGAGCAAGACACTCTGGGGCATTTAGGTCTCCACACCTCATTTATCTAGTCATCCAACCAAAGCTTGTTGGGCATTGACAATCTCTAAACACTGCCTCGTTGGTGGGTATTGTGTGCCAGGCGTCACCCAGAGTATATCTCCCCATAGAGGGGAAGTTACAGTTTTGTGCATGGAGTGAGTGGCTGTTGCCCCACTATGCTGCTGTTGCAGACTTGATGGGGGGTAAAGATGAATTCTTTTTTATTTTTTTCTTCAGAGAGTTATTGTAGTGATTGGCTTTAGTTTTTTTGAGACAGGGTCTCAAAAGTTTTGACTGACCTTCAACTCACTATGTAGCTGAGACTAGTCTTGAACTTACCCTTCCTGCCTAGTACTGGATAACAGATGTGTACCCCCATGCCCTGCCAGATTATTTTTATTCCCCTTTACTTTGTCTTTATCTTTCGAATAAAAGAGTAGTTCTCTCTGATGTACACACGCAGATGTCCTAATTTCAGTTTTCCTTATAGAGAGATTTGGGTTATCCTCCCAGACTGCAAATGTAATTAACAAGCACTTCCTTAATTCTGTTTTCTTTTTATTCATTTGTTTGTTTGGAGAAAGGATATCACATAGCCCAGGGTAGTTCCAAATTCACTTTGTAGCTGAGGATGGCCTTCAACTTCTGATCCTCCTGTCTCCATCTCTTGGATGCTGGGATTTCAGGTGCATGCTAAGACTCTATGCACACCAAGCAAGTGAATTACCAACTGAGCCAAGGCCTAAGCCTCCCATTTTATTAAATATGCAAGTGCTCGTTGCATAAGGCATGGGTCTTTTCTCAATTTCTGTGGATCTTAGATCTCAAGTTAACATATTAAGTAATAGGTTTCGTTACAGCATCGTCACACAGATATGTCGTTACACCTTGTCCCCCTCCTTTTTCCAGGTCATTGTCCTCTCTTGCAGATCTCCTTTCTGCCTCCAGATGGTCCCTGCTTCTGCTTTCTTGGGAGGTAGACTCTAACCGAAGAACTCTAGGTTATCAGACAACCTAATTGCTAAATCTAATTGGGAAGGACATTTGTAAGAGAGCCTAACAAAGAGGCAAGATGGCTTTATTGGGTCGGAGCAGAGCAGATGTTTTTACAGATGGCATTGCTGGCAGTGGGAAGCCTTCTCCAGGTGTGGAGAGACACCTGCGGCAGGGGCTGGCCCTGGGGCTGACACCTCCTGGCCCCAAGGCAAGAAGAGCCTTTGGATTTTGCTAGGAAACAGGCCGCATGATCTTATTGCTCAAATAATTCAAGGTAACAAGCTTCCTCTGTGACCCTAGAAGTCTTCACTGGAGCAGGATTTTTTTTCCCTTCATGCCTGAGCGTCTTGAAGTTCAAAGTCAAAGGCAGTAAACTGAGGGTCTTGATGGAGTCACACCTCCTCCCCTTTTATTACTTCCATTGAGTGACTTAAGAGCCCACATTGACCTGTGTAGACAACCAGGGTAGAACCAGGGTAGGGTAGAAGTGCTGCTTCTCAGGAGGAAAATGAACTTCCAAACATGAAAGTGATATGAAGAAAAAACCCTTTGTCTTAGAATTCAGTGCAGTAGTTAGGGCTCCCTGTGCATCGATTCCGTAGGTCACAGGGAGAAATTGATTTAATTTTTATTGTATTATTTATTTATTTATGTGTGTGTGTGTGTGTGTGTGTGTGTGTGTGTGTGTGTGTGTGTGTGTGTATGCTTATGGAGGACAGAAGAAGGTCTTGGATCTTTTGGAGGTGGAGTTACACACACAAGATTACTTCTTAACTCTAGGGGTGTCCTATCTGCTGGTAATCTCCTATGAGCACTGTCTGTGAGTCATTCTGTTTGTCCGGCTTTGTTTTTTGATGACAGAGTCTTACTATATGGCCCTGGTTGGCTTGGAATATGCTACATGAACCGAGCTGTCATTAACTTGCAGACAACGTCCCGTATTTACCTCTGGAGGGTTGGGGTTATAGGCATATACTATCATCTCCAGCTTCGGAAGGCATTTTTTTCAAAAAAAAAAGTTTTATTTTATTTTGGAGTGTATGTGCATGCATGCACACGCACATGCATGTGTGCACATGTGCTTGCATGCACTTACCACTCAAGTATGCATATGAGTGCAGGTCCTGGGAGAGACCAAGAGGGTCCCAAATTGCTTGAAGCTGGGGTTCTAGGTGGTTCTCTGCAAAAGGAGCACACACTCTTAACTGCTGAGGTACTTCTCTACCACCGCCGTCTTTCTAAAATGACTTATGTTTTTATTTATTTACGTGTGTGTATGTCTTCATGGAAGTAAGCATGTTTGTGGAAGTTGTGCACACTGGTGCGGTGGCAGAGGTCAGAAGATGGCGTCAGGTGTTCTTTTCCACAACTGTCTAGTCCTGAGACATAGGAGTATCTTCCTGCACATAAGACTTTTGTCTCTGCTGGACTGGGAGCTGGTAAGACCCAGCAATCCTCCTTCCTCCACCCCCACCCTGGGAGTCTCGGGGTCACAGCCATTTTGAGGGATACCTGGCTTGTTATATGGGGGCTGGGATCCAAACTCCAGTCTTTATAGCTGTTGGGCCATCTCTCCAGCACCCACAATGGCCTTTTTAGAAGCTTGCTCTGCTCGCAACACTTTGACACGCACATTCTTCTGGCCTGCAGCAGCAGCCCTTTTCCAGCGTCAAACACAAAGGACATTTGTTGCATGTAATTGTGTTCGAAAGCTGTCCCATTTCCATTATGAATAATCACGACACCCGGGGCGGGGGGGGTGGGGGGATGGAGGGAGACCGAGACGCCACATTTGAAACCACGAGAATGCTACGATTCATTTTGGTCTTCCTTATTAAGAATCCTATCTCAGATAATTTGCAGCCAGGTTCTACCCCCAAGCAAGTTTCTTCAGTCATGTTAAATTCATGGGGAGAATCCCTTGGGGATTTAGCGCTGGAAAAATAGACAGCTTTAATAACGGTATGCTGATGTAAAGAGCGGGAAAGGCAGCGTGTTCTAACCGTTTAGGGGAAAAAACGGGTAAGTTGTTACTAATAAGCCGTGCTGCATTTTTTTTTTCCTCTTGTCATTTTCATCCCATGAAGGACTATGGAGATGAACTTTTCAACGCAGGATGATCGCCTGACGGCTTTCGTCTCTAGGGCAAACATTTAGTTAGGGATCATTTCTCTATTGCCTTTACTAAAGCCACAGAGGGCATACACTTACTAGAGCTTAGGATACGAAGCCAGATCCCTGGGCAAGAGGGTGGTGGAGAGAGTCTCAGGCACCCAGACATTTCTTGATCTCATTTCACGACTGTTTTGAACTCGGACACTCAGCTTCTCATTGTGGCAACAAATGCCGGAGGTGAGCCAATTGATAAAGAAGGAAGCCGATTTGGGCTCATGGTTTCAGGGTTTTCAGGCCCGGTTGCTGGCTCTGTTGCTCTGGGTCTTTGGCTAAGTAACGTGTCATGAGGAATTGGGGGAGCACATTGGTATCGCGGTAGTCAGGAAGCAGAGAGATGTTGGACGTGCCCCAGAGACCTAATATCTTCCTGCTAGGTTTACTCTCTTAAAGCCTCCAGCCCTTCTGCCTGCAGGAAATTCAGTCTTCAACACATGGACCTTTAGAGACACTTTAAAAAACCTTGTTACCTTTTTTAAAGATGGGTTTCACACAGCCCAGCCAAACCCTTATGTGACTAACCTAGAACTTCTAATCCTTCTGCCTCCACCTCCTGAATACTGAGGATCTCATGCATGTACCACCATGCCCAGCGGATACAACACTGGCATTCGAACTTTGGTCTTTGTGCATGCTAGGCAAGTACTCTGCCAACCAAGCTACGTCTCCAGCGTCAGACACCAGCTTTCCTATCAGTGAGGCTGGGAGTAGGGGTTGCCAGGACCCATGTCACCTTCTTGGGGAATGTCCCAGTGTCACTTCTCAGCCCTTTATCTCCCGATTTTCCTCTGTGCATCGTCATGTATCCAATATTCCAATTATGTTGGTGTAGTTGGTCTCCAACTACACCACGTTTTCAACACACTCCTTCTATCTACCTTACCCACCAGGGAAGCTGATTCATCTTTTAAGAACCCCTGCCAATGTGAATTCTAGAAAACTGTCTCACCCTAAGCAAAACTGGTAACACTTTCTTATGTCTTCCATTGCGCCTATGACCTGTTTTGGCTGTGGAGCTAAGTGTATTGGAAGGATTGATTTGCAATCTCAGCTCCACTCGGTGTCCCACCGAGGACAAGGACTTCATGTCAGAGATTTCTTCTCTCCATCCAAAGGCTTTACGACAGTAGAGATATTGATTTTTTTTTTTTAGACAAGAGACTGCTTTTTAAAAGATATCATTACATTTCCTTTATTCTGTGTGTGGGACAAAGTGTGCAGGGTTTGGCTCTCCTCTTCTACGTGTGAGTCTCAGGGAACCCAGGCTGTCAGGCTTGACAGTAAGTACTTTTACCAGGTTGGGACAATTTGCTGGTCCACAAAACCAAGATAGACTTCCAGTGTGACAATTAAATAAGTCCTCAGACATTGCTAATATCTTTGGCTGGGGGAGCACACTTTACAAACACAGAAAGAGGGGGAGGAGAGAAGAAAGAAGGGGGTAGGGGGAGGGAAAGGGGGAAGAGGGGAGGGGGAAAGGGGAGGGGGAAGGGAGAAGGGGAAGGGGGAGGGGAGAGAAGGGGGAGGGAGAGAGAAGGGGAGGGGAGGAATTGCCCCTAGGTGGGACCACTACCCCAGTTCTAGTAGACAGCCTCATCCTCTGTGCTTAATGACTATTTGCTGAGCTAACAAAGCAATGCTCAAATTAATGAATACCAATCCGAACGGATCAAGTGCACAATGGTCAGGAAACAGAGCCAACATCTCGCTTTAGTGTCTACGCACTCATCAAATCAAACTTGAAGTCTTTATTCCGGCTGTGGAGGCTCCTCGGGAGCAGTCTAGGCATCTTTCTGCCTTTGTCTGGGTTTTGTGTTCTTGCTCTTGACCTCTGGGCACTTCCCTGTTCTCACGCTTTGTTTGCCTTTCCTGTCACTCAAACTCTGTGCTTCCTTCAGGACAAAGACTCTAACTTCTTACTAACGCCTTCTGCCACTCGCTCGCATTCATTTGGGGATGAACACATGAGCTCGGGTAATGCTTTGGGTCTCAGTGCTATTGATTAGTGTTTTGTTTCGTAAACACACATATGGACTTTCTCCTTAGCTGAAGAATAGCCTTGACGGAAGGGTTCCCCCCTTCCAAGCTTTTCTTCCCGTTACCACTGCTGTAAGAACAGATGTTTGGCTTTGCTGGAAGCACACACTGCTTTAAGTAACCAGCAGATGTGTTCAATCTGTGATTTGCATGGAAGAGGCAAAAGGAGAGCTCTTTAATAACTCCTAGTTTCTAGAATAAATTTCATTCAAACAAATATGAAATAGAAGGAGTTTGTAAATGTTTTAGGATTTCTGCGCAAAGGCATGGGATGTACTCCCAGTAAGAAACACAGAAATCCATGCATTTTCTTTTTCTTCAATGTTTATGCTCAAACTCCACTCGGGATCTTTTCTACAGTAGCAAAACAGTATGGCCGTGATAGTGCATGCCTGTAGAACCTGTACCTAGTAGGAAGACCGGGAGTTTCAAGCCAGCCTGGGATCTTGTCTACAAGAGATCCTATCTCAAAAAATAAAATAAAATAAAATGAAACACCACCACCACAATAAACTGTGAGATTATGAGGTTAAGCAATATATATGTACATACATATATATGGACACATCTATATCATATATATGATATATGTGTGGAATCCAGGTTGAAATAAAAATCTGAAGGTGGAGAGGAAGAGGAAGAACACCAAGGGAAGACAAGAGAGAAGTAGGAAGGAAGAGATGTGAATGTGATTAAGTTACGTGTATGAAAAATGTCACAGCCAGACTCATCATTAATTAGCAACTAATATATGCTGGAGCAGTTTATTGGAAACCAACACCGCCAGTCCTCTTGGTTTCTTTCATGCTGTAAACCCACAAGCATCCTCTACAGCCCCTTGTGCTGCAACAGTAAGTACACCACACTTTATCTCAGTGCCTGGGTTCAGAAATCTCCACAGACTCTTACTCTATGCAGTATTTCTTTCCCAAGCTGTTTGTGGAAATTCGTCCAGGTTTTATCTACACCTGCTCTCCTGTGAGGCCCATGGTTTCCTCATTCTCAGTGGATGGTAAGGAGACAGCTCCCAGAATAAACAGGTCTTGGCTTTGAGTACCTCATCCTATGACAGGATAACCATAAGACTGGTGTGCTAGGAGGAGGTAGGGAAACACAGTTTGCTTTCTACTTATTCCTGTAACCCTCAGGAAACGGACGAGTGGGTTTTTCCTCAAGTGTTGTAAAGTGGATCATTGGCCTGCCAGCCCTGAGAGTCATCAGTCAGTTAGGTTTCAAAGGTCCCAGAGTCCCTGTTTATCTCTCTCTCTTTGCTGACTCACATGCTCCCATCGGAACCATAGAACCAGAACACTTCTGGGCCTATAGTGGAGTTTCATAGACTTGGTTCTATGCTCCAATATGTCAACTAAGGTGAAAAGAGAGTTATTCAATGTGATCACATTGGGAGGAGGAATAAAGAAAGGGGCCCGGAAACCCTAAGGGCACCTTTGGGGTAATTGTTAAGTTTCAGACCCAGGACAAATGATTGAGGTGCCTATTTAACATATCAAATTGGACCTGGCCTTCAGGTTCTCCCAGCATCCTTCAGTTCCTACTGGTTAAAGCATATGGCTGACATACCCTGTTCTCTACCCTGACCGTTCCAGCTCAGAGGCTAGGCTGCCCTTCTCCTAGAGGCTCTTCCCTATAGAATTCAGACATTTTGGTTAGCTACCCCTTCCTTTCTTTTGTACCTTTGGCCTCATGGCTGCTGTACTTGGCTCCACTCTACTCTCTCCCTTTCCCTCCCCCTCTCCCCACGTGGTTCAGGGTCACAATCACTCTGGACTCTCACAGATGCCTGCCTCTGGCTATGCTCTCCTACATATTTATAATAAATTTTCTCCTTCACCATACCTAGGACCAGTCATGTTTTTCCTCTTTTTCTGCCTTTCCTTCCTTCTTCCTTCCTTTCTTTTCTTTTCTTTTCTTTCTTTCTTTCTTTCGAATTTCTTAATTTTTTTCTTCCTTTCTTCTTTCCCCTCACTACTGGCATGAGCTTTGGATTTAAATAGAGGAGGAACTGAGAAGAGGGGTGTGCATAATCAAACATCTAATCAGTGTACTAGTTGGTCTCTGTCTTATTTTAGGGCGGTGTTTTGAAGAAGTGTTTTCTTATGGTTGCCATTGCTTAAAGGCACCGAAGGGTCCCCACAAGATCATTCTAGGGTACAGCCCAGCTTTCATGGATAATTATCCTCATCTTTGGGAGTGCCACTCTGTCCCATGGTCTTCTGCTATGCAGGGAATCCAAGGTGACTTCTGGAGAAAAGATTAAGACATTGATTTCTGTCTCTGTCTCTTTAACCACAGTAAAAGGAGACAGGGACAAAAAGAAGGCAGAGGTGTTCCGCTTTCATCTTTTAGTTATCTTGAAGGCCCAAGGGAAAAAGAAATGCTTGCTTTTTAACAAAAACAACTTCCAAGAGCACGTTTCAGCCCCGCCTCCTCTGGGTACCAGCTGCTTCTTTTGTCACTTTCATATCTTTAACACAAAGTGCTTCCTTCTTTCTCAACCCCGGAAGTCCCAACCCCGGAAGTCTGACCCTGGCTTCCAACTGGTTCCAGGTGATTCCAAGTAGCACAATGTTAGCTTTTCAGGCTCCAAACAAAGCAAATTCCTTTCTGTTCCTTTGGATCGCTCCTACTGTGGTTTGGATGTGAAAGGTTCCCCACAGGTTCATATATCTGAACACTTGGTCCTCAGCTGGTGGTAATGGCTTGGAGGATTGTGAAAGATTAAGGGAGAGGAGCTCTGCTAAAAAAGAGTGGGTCTCTGGGGTCATGCTTTGGGGTTTTATAGCCTAGTCCACTCCTGTTCAATATCTGCTTTCTGATGGCAGGCACAATGAGACCAGCCATCAGACCAGAACAATGTGCCTACTGCCACATTTTCTCCTCCTTGATGGAGTACGTGCATCTCCTCTTAAAGTATGCATCAAAATAAACCCCTCCTTTCCCAGGTTTCTTCTTGTCAGGTATTTGGTCACAGCAACGAGTCACTAACCCCTTCCTCCTCTTGATTCTTCTTTCAGTGGCTCTCAATCTTTATGACATGCCTCATCAAGTCTTTTCATTTGTCTTATCCTTTAAAAAAAATCTTTATCATTGTGTGCATGCACGGTATGTTTGTGTGCGTACATGCCACAGGGAGCAAGTGGAGGTCAGAGGGCAACTTTACAGAATTCTCTCCATCCACCTCTTTTTAATAAATAAATAAATAAATAAATGTGTATGGCCATTTTGCCTGCTTGTATGTCTGTGTCTCACATGCATGTCTGATGCTTGTAGAGGCCAGAAGAGGACATTGGATCCCCTGGAAATGGGGTTCCAATTGGTTGTAAACCACCATGTGGGTGCTGGGAATCCAACCAAGGTCCTCTCCAAGAACAGCCAGTGCTCTTAACTGCTGATCCATCTCTCCATTCATCTTCCACTTGGTCAGCCTTTGCCCACTGAGCCATCTTCCTGGCCCACTTCCCTTGTTTTCTTCATGTCAATACATAATCAACACTGAGTTGTCGCTCTGTTCTCCTCTGTCATGTGTTACGTGTTAGCTGTTGTACAAGCTTTCCTGCCCTACAAGTTCCTGCCTCTGAAGGCAGTAGAGTACCAAAGTCAAACCCGGAATGGAACATTCATTGTTTCTCCATGCCACACATTCCCTCAGAGCCTAAGTTATTGCTACTGCATTGACAGGTGAGCCTAGGCAAGACCCACCAGCTGCATTGTAGCCTTGACAGGGGCCTTATAATTTTTTACCAACTATAGAATACAAGTCTTGCTTGAGCAATTTTAAATGCAGTAGCAAGAAGCACGTGTTCCCTGGGCCCTAAGCAGAGGTAACTAGCATCTCCTATGCTCAACAGTGTGTCATCCTCTATGCTTCTAGAATGCCAAGTAATACATGAGGTTTCATGATGGCTGCTAAGCTGAAGAAGTCCTTGGTCCATGGAGTTCAAGCCATGTTACTTGTTGACCTGTCACCCATCTACCCATCCATCCTGGTTATCATTCTGAGACTACTATGCATACACATCTGGACATTTAACTTCCATACAGAAGCACCCATGCATGTCACAGGCACTATACAGACACTATAAATCACAAAGACACTGAGACTCTGCTGCTTTAGGTATGTGGTAAATTGTGGTTTTGACTATTTTTTTTCTTTTATAGTTCTGGGGCTCATTAACCATTTAGTTGTTATGTAATAAATATGTGGAATAAGTGAGCTGATTCCTAGAAACCAATGGGAGGCTGTGTTAAGGTCTGCCTCCCAATTTTAAAGGTATCAGTTACAGATATTTTATAATACTCTACCACACAAAGCATTTTCAGAACAGATGAGCACACACCAGCACTAAAGACCATTAAGGCCCAGCAGAAGCGTGCAGCAGTCCTGTAGGAAGGCAGTCTGGGACACCACAGTATGTTTCTGCTATGACTGAGCCCTGTGAGCACCACGTATGGTCGCCACAGGCCAACTTTGCTAAGTTGGATGTTTCCTCTCATCTTTGTGTAGGTTCCAGGGATCAGCGAACTCAGGTCATCAGACTTGTGTAGCAAACATTTTTACTGGATGAGCCACCTTGCTTCCCTCCTCCCCAAGCAATCCTTTTTGTCTGCCATGTCTGTCATAGAATCATGTTCACCTACCTTCAAGCCTTGAATGTCCAAAAACAGATGGGAGAAGAGCTGGGCAGCTCTTCTCAGTGAAGACACCTTAAAATCTTAAATTTCCTGACCATGAGGTGAGTGTTCACTCAACTGCCAAAAAACGACTTAAATGACAATGGCCATGAGAACACAGATGCCCAGTTTGCTTTAAAGTCTTTATTATCCTGCATATAAAAGACAAAAGTCCTCTAGGATATAACAGAGTCTTTTTTTTTAATGTGGAAACATTATTTTTTTTTACAAGTGAAAAAATAAATACCTCTTGGAATAAAGGCTTATATGCTAATATGTGCCATAAAAAAGTAGAGTTTTAATATCTGACAAAATGTCTGTGCAAAGAAACAAATGCATAAACACATTACTGCTACATTAAGGCAATATGAAACGTAGACTCAGAAATCTCAGTAAAGTGACAGTGTAGGTTTCTAGCTTTAACTTAGCTAGTATTGCACCCGATGAGGTCAGCTAGGTTTCCTGACACCCTAGAAAACCCCCTAGCTCACTAGCTTCCAAAATGCCCAAGTGGGGGGGTGAAAATTTAGACTATGGCAACATAATGAAGTAGCCCCACCTCAGGAAGACGCGGAGGGGGCAGTACAATGAATGTGGAAGCACTGACTTAGGAAAACACAAACAAAAGGAAATAAGACATACACAAAAAGGAGATGCTATCTAGAGACCTATAAGGCTGTAGAAAGATTGATCTTCTTCAAACAAGGTGACACCCATAGAGGCAGCTGGAGTGAGTGCTTGGGAAGTGAAGAACCACCCGGGCACAGGTGACTCTCTGGCGCTCACTTCTCTCTCTCTCTCTCTCTCTCTCTCTCTCTTTTCCCTTCCAAGGAAGCTACTCTCACTTTCCAATCTCAAAAGCCCAGGGAGTGCTCGGCTATGCCATGTATGTCTTTTAACCAAACTGGTAGCATTTTTATCAGTGAAAGGCATGGGGAGCAGAGTGAGGGAAAGAGAAGAGCTAGGAAGGAAGGAAGTCACCCTCGGTGAGTTAGTTACCTGTTGGCTCTCAGCCATACTGGTTCCAATCGGACAACATTGCTGTCAACCCTTGAGAAGTCACAGGATTGCCTTTTCAATCTGCTAGCTTTCCAGTTGTTCTTGAACGTGTTATAAAGACAGAAATGACTTTATAATGAGGACTATTTCTTTAAGAAAAAAAATCCTATTAAAAATGTTCCGCGCTCCATGACCATACAAAAAGAACCAAGGAAATCCCTAAATCACTTACAAAATCTGCTGCCTTGGGAAAAGTGAAGGAGACATATGACATCATTTCCTAAAAGGTGCCCACTGTTGGGCCATGGTGCCACTTGACTGACAAAGACGATTTTATCTACTCCTTTACTTGATCATTAAAAAAAAAACAAACCCAAAGTCCAAGGAATGTGTCCATGTCCCAGAGTTCTTCGCGGTGGCCACGGGGGCTGTTGCTTCTGTTCACAAAAGAGGGGTGCTCGCATTCTTGTTTTTCCTTTCTTCCTTGTTTCTGAAAATGTCTCATGGCAGATGGGCATTGAGAATGAAGTATCTCTTCACAAAGTTATTATTCTTAAAGTTTACAATACTGCAGCTTGTGGGGACATGGCTTGTTGAGCGAGCACAGGACGCATTTAGATGGCAGTCTGACGTGTGGGGACATGGCTCTCCCAGTGAGCGCAGGACGCATTAGATGACAGTCAGATTGAGGAGACTGGTGTGGGTGGGCAGGTAGACATGCTGGACATGCTCCACACGCGATCTGCAAACCGGGCATGACTGGAAAAGAAGCCATCGCTGGTTAGGATATCTGTGGACCTGGGAGTTCGGCCTTTGTGAACCCTGCTCCCCGCCGACAGTCGGTTTTCTAGATAAGGTGCCATTATGATCCAGTTCTAAGATTTCAGGTGCTCTGGAACGGGCTTGAATATTTATATTTTATAAGGATTAACAGTGAGTGTTAGGAAAAGACATTCACTGAAGATGGATGTCTGCCAAACAGTGCATGCCTCTGTGTGTGTGTGTGTGTGTGTGTGTGTGTGTGTGTGTGTGTGTGTGTGTGTGTGATTGTGTGCACCTCACTCAAAGACCAGTGGTCATCTTCATGTGTCGGTTCTCAGAGACTTCAACCTCTTTCTGGAGACAGGGTCTCTCATACGGAGAATCCCGATTGAGCTAGTCTGGCTGGTGTGTGAGTCCTGGGGTTCCTGTCTCTACCTCCCTAACACTAGGATTAAGAATCCCTGCATCTGTTCCAACCCCTGATTTCCTCCCACATAGCTTTTTAACTAGACAGTTCTAGGGACTGAACTCAGGTTCCTGTGCCCTGAAACAAAGAGCAGAGAGTTTATTGGTCCAGCCATTTTCCCAACCCTCTGTTAGCTTCAGCCTTCCTTCTGTCCAGGCAGCAGCATGCATACAGGAGGAGGCCACTGCACCTCTGGCCACCATGTTGGAGATATGTCTGTAGAGAGACTTTGGCTCAACTATCTTGGGGTCAGTATCAGTGGGTAGATGCCCTTGTGGCCAGGGGCAACAAGTCTCTAGTGGCCTTTTGGCTAGCACATGCCCTTTGTTGGCTCTTAGGGAAACAGGCAACAGGGTCAGAATCCATGATCAGGAAAAGATAAGCCCAGGATTCTGGAGGGGACCCCCTTATGGCACCAGCACAGGCTGTGCTCCGAGAAGGCACAGGTGTCTTGAGCTCACTGTTCAATCCCAACGCTAGCCCTGTCATTGTAGCTTGTGAGGTCTAGATAACATGCAAGGCTGGCTTTACAGACACCCACAGTGACATTTAGCAGAAACTTTTGAGAGGTAAAACCAAGTAATAATTTATGATATGAGGAAATATAAGGTACAAGAAGGAGAAATGCTATATATGGGTTGCTTTTACTTTTCGTATGAAAATTAGTTTGACTTGCTAGCAAGTAACAGCCAATAGAAGAGACCTCTAAAAGTATCAACAGTAATAAAAGGAAATTAAGGGGCTGGTGAGATGGCTCAGTGGGTAAGGATGCTTGCCACCAAGCCTGACAACCCAAGTTTGATTCCCAGTGCCACATGGTGGAAGGAAAGAATTAACTCCTGCAGATTTTCCTCTGACCTCCACATGTACACACACACACACACACACACACACACAAATGCAAATATAGAAAAGATAAATTAATCACAAATGTGGGAAATAAACCACCGATAACAATAATCCAAAAATGTATGCATTCTTTAAAAAACAAAACAAAACAGATATTCCTAGTAAGTGGTATCAGAAATCAGGAGGTAACAAAAAATGGAAGAGGCAAGCCTGGATTCTAATTCTTAGTTTATGTTCAAGATGCATTAATTCGTCGGTCTGGACCTCATATCCAAAGCCAAATGGTGGCGAGAGTGTGCTGATGCACTTGTTCCTAAAGGGCGCAGGGATGTAAGTCACAGACCGCAAAGGCCTCTCTAATGGGGACTGGAGCTTGCTGCTCTCTATCGCACACCTGTTAGACCCTGAATGGACAGCAGGGTGTGGCTCCTTACCTGCAGCTGGGCTGCACAGCTCTCACAGCACACAGTGTGGCCACAGGGGCAGAAGGTGGAGTTGATCTCCTCCTCGCAGCACACCATGCACAGCATGGCTTCCTTCAGCTTTCGGAGCTTCTCCTGCAGCACCCGGGTCTGCTGGCAGCTGAGGCCCTCGCAGCTACTGCAGCTCATGCTGCTGTTGGAGGACTTCAGCGGCGAGCTGGGAGGGCTCTGGTCACTTCTGGAGACAAGGTCCACAACGCCGGCATTGTACAGAGCCCTCCGGGCGTGGTCATAGACCTCTTTGGATGTTCTTTTGATATCGAAGACATATTTCTTACCAAGGTTAATGTTTTCGTTCAGAAACAGAGATGCCAAGTGGCCCTTCAAGTCACGACTGTACTGCATCATGACGGCGCTGGTGACTGTGTCACACCTGAATGTAAGCGAGTAAACATCTGACTTAGTATTGAAAAGCCTAGGGAGTTTCATAATTCAGACTCTCAGACGCTGCTATCAATAAAAACAGTATATCCACAGACATTTAGTACTCTATCTCCTCTCTCTTGATCATCTTTATCATCCATCTATCAATCTATCTTCTATCTATTATCATCTATCTATCTATCCATCATCTATCTGTCTGTCTCTCTACCATCCATCTATCTCCCTACTTATTTGCTTTTTGAGACAACATACCCCAGCTGGACTGAAACTTCCGATCCTTCTGCTTTTCGGGATTACAGTTGTATGCCACCATGCCTGGCTTAAAAGACATTCAATGTTGTTGTTGTTTTGTTGAGACAAGATCTCACTATGTAGGTCCTGAAACTCACCATGAAGAACAGGATGGCTTTTAACTCAGAGACCCACCTGCCTCTGTCTCTTGAGTGCTGTGATCAAAGACATATGCCACCATACCCAGCTGTTTCTTTCCCTTGAGATAAGGTCTCATGTGACACAGACTGGTCTTGACTATGCTACTGGGACTATAGACATGCACAGCATGCTTAGTTCATACAAGTTAGGCAGGCGCTCCATGCACGGAGCCGCATCCCTCACCAAGACAGTTAATATTCTTTTGCACATGTCTGAAAGTAACTTTCCATTTTATATGCTCAGGAGTGCAGTGACTTTACCTCTGTGCTTCTCAGGGGTCCCCAAATACTTTCAAGAAAGCAGCTGTAAATATGGAGATGAGACATCCCAGCTCCCCCGGGGCTGTGAGCTGCCACCAGCAGCTTGTGGAAGCAAAGGGACATTTGTTCTTTGAAGTCGTGGCTTTCATGTTAAGCATGTCTACACATCTTCTGTTCTGCTCTGTAGTCTACTTTAACACAAAGCATTTGAAGGCTTCCCACCGACTACATTTTTGGCTTTAATTTTTTCGAAGTATGAGCCTAATCACAGCTCAGCTTGAAAAGTACCCTCCAGAGTCTACAGTGTTATTTAAAAATCTTCACTGTGACCAGGTGTAGGCCCATGTAGGCAATCCCAGCAGTCAGGAATGAAGCCAGCCTGAGGTAGATAGTGAATTCCAGGTGAGCTTTGGACACACAGTGAGATTTGGTCTCCAAAAAACACCAAGTAAAATTAAATTCAATTTAAAAAGTATCTGGAGTGTCTAAGGCATAAGAGCTCAGGACAGGGTCTTTCTCAGCAGGGAGAGGCCAGTGCTACTGTTCTGGGAAAGGATGTAGTGTTAGCAGAACAGGCCCAACCCCTGGGGTCCTGCTGGGAGGTGTCCTGGAGGGAAATACGGTGAGAGATAAGCGAAGCATAGGTGTGCGCAATTCTGTGTTGATAAGGGCTTCACCAGCTCCGCAAATTGAGGCATTCCGAGTAGCTATTCTCTCCTATTCTGTATAGGACTTGTGGACTCCAGGCTAGGAGACCTCACAGAGACCTGCCAGTCACCCAAACACACGAAGCTGTGGCCTAAGCTTAGGGGACCCCGGTGGTACGCGCCTGTAGAATGCATGCGTTTCGGTGATGGCTCGGTAGAGTCCACTGGCTGCCCTGGTGCTGATCATTTTAAACAGGAGCACGATGCTGTTGCCGGACTCCTTGGTGACGGTCAAGTAGACATTCTTTCCTGACTGGGTGGCCATCTGCACCACTGGATAAGCTATCCTGAAAGGCAGGAGGAGAAAAGTGAGCAGGTTCAGAAGGGAGAGCTCAGCATGGTGTTGCTATGCCTGGGGAGCTCTGGGTTGACACTAACTACAGATGCTGAGCTGGACGAGCCGTCGTGGTGTGGAAACAAGTGCCGGAGTAACCTCATGTGTGCGTGTGCATATGTGTGTGTGTGCATGTGTGCAGAAGCAGACATGGGTATTTATGGCCTGAGCAGCTGATGAAAACTAATAATTCTGAATACAATTAATGAATACATTTTAAAAAATGAATCAATTTATTCATAGAGGGTGTCTGGTGAATCTCTGCCCATTTTCTATTTTCAGAAAAAGAAACATGTATGTATGCATGTATGTATGAATGTGTCTTGACGACTCGGGGTACCTGTTAATGGGGCTGAAGTCCTCTTTACAGATTGAGATGCCTTCAGGTCCAACCCCAATGAGGAGCTTCTGTCCTTCGCTGTCCCTCACAGCGTGCCACTCTATGCCATAGTTCTCCATTGCTGACACAATCTGCAGAACCTGGTACTCTGCAGAAGCCTGGCTGATGCCCTCCAGCTCCTTATGCTTCGCAACGATGCTGTGGGCACGCAACGGCACACGATTAGACGGGTCAGTTTAAGCATCCCTCAAAGCTTTGAATTCTCACAAGTGAATTACAGGGATAAGGTCACTTATAAACCACAAAGCGCCAAATGACATTTTCCTATTTTGTTTACTAATCAAATTTACTGTAAAAATTCTTCTAAGACACAGCTCGGGATTTCAGCTCTGGGGCCAGTGAGATGGCTCAAAGGGTAAGGGTGCTTGCTCCAAGCTTGGATTGGATCTCTGGGACACACAAGGTAGAAGGAAAGAGCTCACTCTCACCAGCTGTCTTTTACACACACACACTTTTAAAAAGATCTCAACAAATATTGAGAACCTATCATTTGAGAAAAGAATTATGGAAAATCTCTAAACATACACGTAAGATCCTAGATCCCCCTCCTATGTTTATCTACATAGACCTCACAAGCTTCCTGATAGGCAAGTACCACAGGGGACTGATTAGATATTTGCAACTGAAGAAAACACAGCTCTACATTCTCTTTGTGACAAGGCTGTCTCCTGAGGTCTTTGGCGATCTGGCCTCCCCATGTAGCTTTTCCTCGAGTGTGGTCTGAATGGATCACTGGCTTCTAATGAACAAAAAATGGTGGAAGACCTGTCATGAACCCACTTCTGAGATTGAGTCACGGGGATCTGATTTCTTTCCTGGCTCTTCTGTCTTGCTCTTAGATCATTCACGTTGGGTGAACCAATTACCTACCATGAAAGAGCCCTGAGGTCAGGTGACATTAGAAGGAGGCTAGCCAAAATGCTACAAGAGTCATCTGGGCCTGGAGGCCTCCCACAGTTGGGCTTTTAGGTGAGACTGCTCTCTGGTGCTTGGTCTGTCCCCAAGCCACAGCTGTGTCCCTGCCTAGGCGTCTGTGGTTTGAAGCTGCCAAGTTGGGGTTAGCTGGTTACACAGGAATAGGTAACCAAGCCAGTCACCTACGTTAGGCAGCTTGCTGTAATTCTTGCCTGGACGAAGCAAACACCAATGAACGTGCTAGGTTTTTATTGTAGGAGATTTGCATATTTAAAAGGTCAGGCACTTTTGAGATCCTTGTCATTTATGGCATTTCATATGAGGGCATTTATCCGTCTGGTCAGTTTTGTGTTGGTAAGTTTCTCAAGTAATAGGCACATGAATCTCCTGACAATGACTAGATAAACCTGGCAATAAGCCTGGGGCTCTGCCTCCCAAACTCCATCAGGATACCACAGGGCCAGTCTCCGGATTCTTATCACGTTGGCGGGTGTGAACAAGCATGCTAGCCTCCGGCGGCCTCACCTGTTCAAAGTGGAGCTGGAGAGCTCTTTCTCACACAGATCCTCATAGCTGTACTGGGCGGTGTTCTGGTTGTAGTCTCCGAATTTGGTCTGGGCCAAGAGGGCACTAAGTTCCACTGCCTGCTCTGGGGAACACGGGAGGTGGCCTGCCAGGAGGGACTCTTTAATGTGCAAGAAGAAGATATGCCTGCAAGAGAAGAAGAGAAGGACTGAGGCTCGGGATAACAGTATCTGAGGCAGCTGGCTGGACTGGGGTGTGGCTCAAGGATAGAGCAATTACACAGTGTGTGCAAGGCCTCGGGTTTTATCCCCAGAGCTGCAGGGAACAATGAAACAAGCTCAGCTAGCTTTGCAGTTTCACACTTTTTTTTAAAGTAAAGAGAGCAAGTACGGAGGGATGGCTCAGTGACAAGGGACCTTGCAGCCAGGGCTGAAGACCCCCGTTCTATTCCCTGAACCCTCACAGTGCAAGCAGACTCCCCACAGGTTACCTTCTGACTTCTAGGTAGGTAGCACGGCAAGCTCCCTCTTCAAATAGGTAAATAAAATGTCATAACAATTTAAGTAGTAGAAACAGAGCAAGTTAGCATTATAATGTTTTAAAGGAAATTTAAAAATCAAATTTTTGTTTGTTTGTTTGTTGTTGTTGTTGTTGTTGTTGTTTTGAGACAGATTGGCCTTGAACTTGCAGTGCAGCTAAGGCTGGTATTCAACTCCAGATCCTCTTGCCTCTGCAGATTATACTCATACACAACTACTAGTCTCAGTTGGAAAACCTATCATCGTAGACTCTGATCTTCAGGGCCAGTTAAAAAAAGAATGACCCCTGAATTCTCAGAGTCCTACTCCGATGTCCACGCATCAGAGGCGTCACTAGCCAGATGTTCTTCAGCATGTTGAAGAGTACGACAGAGACGACTTCAGGTGTCGTCCTCCACCCACCTCCTTTGACAGGGTATCTCATGGCCTAGATAGAACCTATTGGGCTAGCCTGGTTGTCAAGTATACACTTGGCATTCTTTTAACAGGTGGTAGGGATTGAACTCGGGTCCCTGTGCTTGCCGGACAAGCAGTTCTCACCAAGCCTTCTCTAAACCCACTTCCCAGAGCTCTCCAGATCCCGTCTATCCTTGCCATCTGGGCCTCCTTGGTCCTACTCACAGCTTAGAAGTGGCAAGAGTTTTTGTGACCACAGGGCCCCCCCCCCCCCTCTGCAGGCCCATCTTTCAAGCTGCATGCTGTCATGCTTCCTGTGGAAATGCTCATCTTTCTGCTCAAAGTCCCAGGGATGCCCTGATGGTGGGTGACTCCGGCCACACCTCTTGTTGCTGTGCTCTGGATAGGAACCATCCCTCTACTTGGAAGACCCAGCCTTGCAGCAACCTGCCCTGATGGCCTTCTCTCCTGCCCTCCACTTAGTCACCCTTTGACGTGCCTCACATACAGCCTATCTAGTTCCTGGTTATGTTATATAACAAGTTACAACATCTAGTTTCTTTCCCTAGCTGCACCTGGGCTGGCTTAGTTGCCTCTAACACCAGAGAGCTCTATAAATCCAAGTAAAGCACCATGCATCTGTGTTTATTTTATAGTCCATCCCCAGGTTTGCTCTATTTGAGCCTACCCTAGGCACACACAACGTTCCATTCTACGTTCACTATAGGGTATGCATGCCACAAGAATTCCTGGGAAAACTCAGATATTGTTTTTATTGTCCAAAATCCTGAAGAGGTTATCTGAGTCACCACGGAGGCTGGGCGGTAAACTTTGTCTCCTTGATGACTCGTGGTAGTCTCTCCCGTGTGCTCAAAGGCACAATAATGGATTCCAGCCATTGGTGAGGCTCGGAACCCCACATAAGCTCCACTCCTCACTGTCCTGGTTGTCAACTCTGCTTCCTCTTTTGCTGCACGCCTGAGCCTGTCACTCAAGGGGCTAAGCATGAGAAAGGTAAGGAGAGAGGACTTAGGACAAAGCAGTGACAAAAGCAGAAGACTGCTGAGAATCTCAAACTGCCAGGCTGCCAAGAGCTATTTGTCTTCCTAAACTAAGAGACAGTCAGTTCAATCTTTTTGCATTTTCAGTAACGATAAAGGTTTAAAATGATGAAACATTCTTAAAGGTTTCAAGTTTTGCCGCACTCCAAGCCCCCAAGAAGAAGCCACTGTAAGATGCATCGTAGCACTCGAAGAGAACAGACACAGTTTTCATTAACGCAGACATCTGGTAGTCTTTAGAGTATGTCTTCCATACTGTTACACTGAGAAAGGGGCCCTGCTGGGGCAGAGGAATTGCCACAGGAAAAAACTCTGCTTTTAAAATAGCTAGACATAGAGCCCGTGTGGTAATCCACACCCTTAACTCTGAAAGAAGCAGCAGGTAGAATTCTATGAGTTCCCGGCTAGCCTGGTCTACATAGTGAGACCCTGTCTTAAAAGAGGGGAAGAAGAAGAGGAAGAAAGAGGAGGAGGTGGGGGGAGAGGACGAGGAGGAGGAGGAGGAGAAAGATGCAGGTCTAAAATTCTCAAAAATGTTGGTGTTGCTCACAGGGAAAATGGAATCTTAACATACATCTGCCTGGTCAACCAGGGGTATGTTTTCTGGGTTCTACAGCTGGAATCTATGCTTATATTCAAGGAGAAACCATGTGCCAAAAGATTTTAAGATTAGCACCGCACCACAAACTGAGCCTTCTCGATTTAAGTCTGTGAACGTAAAGGTCTCTTTCGACTTATTTTCCTAGCCTAAAGTTTGAAACTGCTTCCTGCTTTATTAAACAGTACAGAGAGCTGCCAAAGACGACTTTTCAAATTTATTCAATTTCTTTTTCCAAATTCTCTACGCCTACTTCTGGAGGGACAGCTGCCAAAAGCAAAGCAAAGAAATGGTAACCCAACGTAAACAGGTGGCTAGGAGCCTAGAGCAGTGCCCACCCTTCCCCAGGAGTGGGTGAGAACTGGGGCAAAGGCATGGGGGTGGGGCACATGGGGGTCTCCAGCAAGCTGAGGCTGAACTGTGCTCAGCATCATCCAGCAGGCACAGGCGATCCTCCTCCTCCTCCCCCTCCTCCTTCCCCTCCTCCCCCTCCTCCTTCCCCTCCTCCCCCTCCTCCTTCCCCTCCTCCTCCCCCTCCTCCCCCTCCTCCTTCCCCTCCTCCCCCTCCTCCTCCCCCTCCTCCTTCCCCTCCTCCTCCCCCTCCCCCTCCCCTTCTCCTTCCCCTCCTCCTTCCCCTCCTCCCCTTCCTCCCCCTCCTTCCTCTCCTCCCCCTCCTCCCCCTCCTTCCTCTCCTCCCCACTGCAGGCCTCTTTCTGCATGTTGTAGTTTTCATGGCTTTATGGTCACCTTTAAGTGAATAAAGAGTGGTCTGTGCCCCGCCCCATACTGGGGTCATGGGATGGACATGTGTGATAAGCTGTTGGTTTTTGTTGTTGCTGTTTTGATGGAACACAGAGTCTTTGGAGGAAAGGAACATATCTTATCAAGGGCTCCAGCCACAGGTGGGTTTCTGGGTGACAAGGGTCCAGGCACCGGTGTAACGGAGCAGGGGTAGCCAACGTCACCAGCTCCAAGGAGCTACAAGAACATCTCTCAGTGTGTTCTTTCCAAGAGGAAGGAGGGCAGTGCTCAAAGACACGTTTGCAACAGGGAATCCAGGGAGGGCTCGGGATTTGGGAGTGGCGCTGAGTGGAGGGCTCATTTCTTATTACTTCTACCTTAACTATCTGGCTTGTAACTATCTTCCCTCCCAATTTTGCCCCCTTACTCTTTCTTTTCTTTTCTTCTTTTCTTTTCTTAATCAAAGTGACCAAAGGCCACCAATACTACCAAAACAAGCAGATGTAGTCAAAGAAGTCAGGCCTGTAGAGAATATTTTTTAAAAGCACCTCTCACAAGTGGATAACCTATCTAGTTCCATATTGTTTACAACATGGAACCACACACTAAAGGAAGGCTTTGAAAAATGCCTACTTTGTCTTAAGCAAATGTTTATGAACACAAGCCAATACTACATATCCTACGCATCCCTAGGGTTACACTTAGAAATTAATTTAAAAGTTTTATGCAGTTACTAAGAAAATGGTTATCTTTCTAGTATATGGACCACATTGTGGGGCCCAGGGTGCATCATTCTAGCTAAGTCAAGTGTTGGCATCATAGATACAAATGAATTCACACATGCTACAAAAAGAATGAGGGCTGGAGAAATGCCTCAGTGCTTGAGACCACTGGCAGCTCTTCAGAGGACCCAGGTTCAATTCCCAGCACTCACGGGGTGGCTCACAACCATCTATAACTCCAGATCTAGGGGCTATGACGCCATCTTATAGCATCTATGGGCAATGGTACCCATGTGATGCCCAGATATATACATGTAGGCAAAATACCCATACACAAAGTAAAATAAAATTTAAAAATAGGGTGAAATTTGAGATGTCAAATTTTAATTTTGAAAAAGAATCAATTACTTATACACTCATTGTATATCTGTGGGTGAAGGCCGCAGTGCATTTTTAGAGGTAAAGGGCAACCCATGGGAGTCAAGTTTTCTCCTTCCACAATGCTGGCCTCAGGGCAGGTTGGTAGCAAGCACCTTTACCTACTAAGCACTCTTGAATGGCCATAAAGTGCATACTCTAAATACAGTTTTGCTTTGAAATTCTCCATCAATATCTCTTTTAAAATCCGTGCCTTTACAGGGGCTGGAGAGATGGCTCAGCAGCTAAGAGCTCTTGTTGCTCTTGCAGAGGTCCAGGGTTTATATCTGTGGGCACTAAGCATTCGTGTGGTGTACATATATACATATATACATACATGCAGGCAAATATTCATACTCATAAGGTTAAAAAATTTTAAAAATATACAAAAAAATAAAAGCCATGCCTTTTCAAGGTGTTAAGAAATAAGAAGAACC
Source organism: Tokudaia tokunoshimensis (assembly GCA_036184795.1). Classification (NCBI taxonomy): domain Eukaryota; kingdom Metazoa; phylum Chordata; class Mammalia; order Rodentia; family Muridae; genus Tokudaia; species Tokudaia tokunoshimensis. Next base: position 18,949,832 of record BTHU01000022.1, read on the forward strand.
ATGTATTAAAAGTCCGAGATCAGAAGACTCTTGTCTGAAGACTGACAATCTCATAGAAAAATCCTCTAGTATTCATAACAGAACTTTCCAGAAGCCAAATGGAAGCTCCTGTATGGATTACGGGTTGTTTTAAATGAGAATGGCCCCCCACTGGCTCCTAGGTTTGAACACTTGGTCCTCAGTTGGAGGAACTGTTTTGGGACAGATTAGGAGGAGATACCTCACTGAGAATACACTTTGACGTTTCAAAAGCCTATGCCATCCATCCCCAGTTAGCGCTCTCTCCCTCTCCCCCTCCTTCTCCCTTCCTCTCCCCCTCCATTTCCCCTCCCCTCCCCCTCTCTGCCTCCTGATTGCAGATCAGCAACTGCTCCAGCCCCATGCCTGTCTGCCTACTGCCGTGGAATTGCCAAGGTCATGGAATTGTGGCATTGTGAGCCCCCAAACTAAATGTTTTCTTTTCTAAGTTGCCTTGGTCATGGCAACAGAAAGGTAAGGATTTTTCCTGTGACTATTGTTGGCCACAGCCTTCCAGTAATCTTGCCAGTGACACCATCTTGGAGAGTTTTTGAGAACAAATGTAAAATAACTAGATTCAACCTCACATTAAAAATGGAAGTAGTAAACCTAGCCCAACTTTAAAGTGGCTAAGTGGTTATTTTAAAAAACATGGCTGCCAATAACTGAACGGTAATTCCCCTTGAAGCACACGCACCAGAAGCATTGTCTGGACAGCCACTCACCTCAGGTGGACCCCATTATAATCAAGTGTCCCATCTCTGTCCAATGAATCACTTAACCACATCGGTTTATTTTAAACCAAACTCTGACTGCCAAGTTATATTTAAAAGCGACCAAATGGAAACAGGAATTGCTACAGGAGTTTTTTTGTTTTTTGTTTTAAATCTCGTAACATTCTCGTAAAACAAAATTAGTTCAGGATGGGGCATAGTCCTACATGTAAATGTGAAAACCATACTGGTTTGAGAACTAAATCTAGGAGTACCTCCATGGCTAGGTAGGGGTAGACAAGGTTATTTAGAACGTACTGAATAAACTCCAGAAAGGAAAAAAAAAAAAGAATAAACTAGATCTCACCAAAATGGAAAACTCCTACTCACCAAAAGGCATGAGTATAGCAGGCAAGGCACAGGGGAAACATATATTTATAAAACTCAGATTTTACAATGAACTGGTATCTAGGAAACATAAGGAATGTGGACAGCTCAAGAGTAAAGGCAAATGATCAAAATGGGGGACGTGGACATTTCACCAAAGGAGCCGCAGGAGAGGCCGGGAAGCACATGAAAATCTGACAGACATCATTAATCATCAGAGAAATGCAAATTAAAACCACAACACTCTACCACTGTGTATCCACCAGAAGGCTGGCAGGGCCGTGAGATGCTCGCCTTCCTTACATTCTTTGTGGGAGCGGGAGAACAGAAAAGTACAGACGCCGTGGGGGAAGGCCTGGCAGTGACTTATACGGCTGATCATAGGACCCAGCTATTGTATTCTTGGATATTTACTCAAGGAAAATGAAAACACATGTGTCTATGAGAAGAAGAAGAAAAAGCTCGTATTAGAATGATCATAGCAGCTTTATTCATGGACATCGGGAGCTCACCAGCAGGACTGTGGATCAACAAACAGTACAGAACACTGTCCAGTAGTCGAGAGAAACAAAGCAGGCTGTACTTAGCCCAGAGTTCTAACCTAGACCGTTCAAGGCCCACTCGATCCCCAGCGCATAACAAAGCAAAGCGAATAGAAAGCAGAAGAAGTAACGACTAACGAAAACCCCCGCACATACATACAAGAGCATGAAATCTATGATGGATAAGAGAAGGCAGGCACAAAGCAGAACTTCCTGGAAGACTCCCCGTGCATCAGGCTAAACAGGCACGGCAAAGCTAGAGCGGAAACCCACCATGCTGAGGGCAGTGTGCGCAGGCGGGCTGCAGAAAGATGAGGGACTTCCTCAGACCGAGGACGCTGCCTGCTTTCCTTGATCTCAGCAGAGGTGTGGTCTAAACCTGCGCCGTCGAATCTCATTATGAGATATAATTAGGGTTTGTATGTTTTATCCTATGTAAATTCCTAACTCGAAAGGAAAAAGAAGCATATGCAAGCAGTTTCTACTTAATGATAAGCACGATGAAGGATTTAGGAGGAAGGGTACTTATCTGTGACTTGTTTAAAAATGCATCAAAAAACCAGTTGATGGATGGTTGGAGGGGCTGATAAGTGATTAACTATATAACAAAGTAGGCATATTAAACATAAGAGTAGGTTCTCGGGAGGGGCACTATGGGGGTGTTCATGATAAAAACACTCAACTTTCCTCGATGTTTGCAATGTTTCACGAGGCTGAGAAAATAACACCAGGGCCCAGGTTTGGAATGCCAGTGAAGAACTCTAGCTACATCAGACCGTCCGGCCTACTTCATGGAGGGCTTACAGCTGAAAAACCTGACAGAAGCAGATGACTATCTGAGAGTTACTAAGTCAGGTCTCTACCTGGGCTGACGGGGATCTTTTGCAAGTCCCGAATGGAACCACTCTTAAAGATGTCCCTCCTTGGGCCCTAAAGCAATTATGATAGGAGAATCACCACAGAGAGACTTCCAGCCCCAAGAGAGATGGCAGCCTGTGCCAGGAGAATACTGTAACTTGAAGGCACAGCAGTCTGCCCTTCTAAAGAATGTCCTTACCCCTGGCAAGAGGTGTCTGTGAGAGCAAGCTGTCAATCTCTGACCCCTGCATGCACATGCGTGGACATGTGCACCTGCACACTCCCAAACATACACACATCACATGCTTCCAACATACTTGCACAGACAAAACGAATACGTGAAGTACCATTTTTAAGAAATGCCCTTTGTATGGGCCGAAGGTGCTCAGATTCTCAAAATAAACATGACACAGCAATGCAAACACTTAGGTGTGGCAAAGAGAAAAACTTTAAGATTCAGAAGTTCAATTTATAATTTCTTTGGAAGTAGTATAGATATGCTTTTACTTTGTTTGTTTTACTTTCCTAGGTCCTAGTTTATATTTTTGCAAATAAAAACAGAGTGGGATCGCTTCTCGGCCTTTTGGCTAAGATCAAGTGTAAAAACAGTGGAGGAGAGAGAGAAGGAGACAGGGGAGAGTGGGGATGGGAAAGGGAGGCTGATCGTGCGATACTCCACATACAATGTAAAGAACATAAATGAACCTCTGTAATGCCAGCACGAGCCTCCGTAACAGACACACACTGTCTGCAACACAATTTCATGCATTATCCTTAATCATGCACTCATCCTCAATCACACTGAGGTAAATTACATAAGCAACCTTCACCCAAACTGATGTTAAGCCAAGACTTTGAACATGACTTCTGGACCCTGTCTAGGACCAGTCTGACTGGTCCAGGGTTGGTTTGAAATGACCATATTCCATTTGCTTTGAGTTTGTCTGTGGCTTTTGGCTTCGTGAGCTTTCTTTGTTTTTATTTCGAGATTTTATTTTTTTATTTTTCTATTTTATGTGCATGTCTGGTGCCCTCAGAGGCAGAAAGGTGAGTTGGATCCCTGGAGTTATAGGTGGTTGTGAGCCACCATGTGGTGCTGGGAATCAAATCTGGGTCTCCCACAAAAGCAACAGTGTTCTAAACCACTGACCCATCTCCAACTCCATAATTGTAAATTCTTAATTTATTGATTAACAAGATATTTACACAGTGCATGCTTGCCGGATCCTGAGGATACGGTGCTGATCAGTTTGGTTGGAATTTACATTATTGGAGTGACCTGACTGGCAATGAACATAAGTAGCTATGATGTTAGAAGCACATTCATGCTCTGAATGAAAGATGTGTGACGTCTTGGGAGAATGCAGGCTCCCAGGCAGTGCTAGAGAAGGCATTCCAGAGAGAAAGTGGTGAGCTGGGGTGAGGAATTAGGGAGGATAAAGCCTTGCTGCCCCAACACGGAAATCTTGAGGAGATGCCGTGTCCAAGATAACACCATTTCTCTGAACGTTCTGTTCAATACTGATGGAGTTTTATGTACTGGGGCTGTTTTCTTGGAGGGGGGGTCCAGATGTTGGCTAACTTTAAGTAAACTGAACTGTCCCTAACAGAGACCACAGAGCTCTGAAAGTGTGGCCAAGCCAGGAGAAACACAAAGCCCCTGCCAGCAGGGGCTGGTACAGTCTCCACTGTGGGGGTGAAATGTACACTTCTCTAATCTCTGGTTTTGAAAACGTTGGCGAAATTTATCGTGAAGAACCGAGAGCCCCTGAATCTCTATGAAGATGATTATTATTATTATTTCAGATTTACTTCCAGAACGCATTAATTTGTTTCGCTTTTCATTTCAATCCACAGCATGGCAAACATCTGCTGAAAATACCTGCTGTCTCCATCTATAGTCTATGCCAGCCGGCTGAGCAAGACTCTCCTACCCAGGCCCTCCACTCAAGAGCAAATGGAATATTAGGTAGGGGCTCCAAGTAGGAGATTAAGCCCAAGACCAGATTAGCCTGATCTACCAATCTATGATAACATTTGAACCAAGCCAGTGCATCTCTTCAGAAAGATGGCATCTTTCTGGATCCTAGGCCCTCCTATGGTACCTAGACCTTCTTGCCTGCACCCCTCTTGGCAGCCTGCCTGGCCTCACACTAACTGGTATGTTAACCACCCCTCCACATTAAGTTGGCTTGGCTATGAGCTTGCTGCTCAGTGGTCTGCAGAGGGCAACTGTGTCCAGCTATCTCCTTTGAATGAAATGTCTAGATGCCCTCAGTACACTAAATGCACCCGCATGGCATGCCTCAATAAAGCCATCTCTTAAAACTGAATTGTCAAAGCTGTGTTCGCTCACTACACGAACAGATGTAGTGCAGCACCACGGCATTTAACATAAATATCTTATTGCAAACAATGGAACATCAAAAAGTTTGTCGACAAGCTTGGTTTTGCGTGTGTGTGTGTGTGTGTGTGTGTGTGTGTTTCTTTTTCCTTTTCCTTCTTTTTTTCTTTTTTTGCTAATATGACATTTAAGAAAAATAGTTTTGTTCTTTAGTACCATACACGCAAATCACCCACACACTTAAATAATTAAAAAATATGAAATTGGACCTAGCACAACTTTGGATGTCCAATTGAAGGGTTCAAACACAAAGTAGATTTTATTTCATGACGATATTAAAGCAGACTGACTGGTCATCAACCTTAGGCATTGTCTTAAAAGTTTAATATTTTGGAAAACTCCACAAAACTGCAAAATTCACCAAAATAATAAATGTAACTCAAAATCTTCCCGTTCCCCCCCCCCCCACTTCCCTTGCTTCTTTATTCAGAAGTGGAACTTTGGGCAAGCATTACTGTGTTCTCAACTCTCAGTTTATGTTTTATTTTGACACAGAATTTCACTAAGTTCTTAGACTAGACTTGGACCCATACTATAGCCCAAGGCCTCAAAAACTTTGTTCTTCTACCTCCCAAGCAGCTAGGGTTACACACCTCCTACCCAGCCCAGGTTACACTAACAACGCCATGGGATCTCTTAAAAGGAATGGAAATCAACTGAAATAACCTCATTGAGCCAGGAAGGCACATTGAATGCCAATTAGATATGAATCCCAAGAGTCAAAGACAACTGAGTCAATAACGGAAAAACCAATGTAGGAAATTTGACTCAAGTACTAATTCACAAACGTCTCTTTCTTACATGAATAAAGCAGATTTGATCATAGGTATTGACCCAATTACAGGAGAGTGAATCGCAGTAGAAACCACCTCAAAGTCAGTCATAAAGCATGAACACAGTCCCGATACATTTTATTTGCTATTATTCTTCCACTACTTAAATGAAATTATTTGCTTCCTCAACTTTTGACTGATTTCAAAAATAAATTTGTGTCACTAGAATTGGGTTGCACCTGGAAGCCCTGAAATCACTGTAGCATCATAGTGTGACTGCTACACACACACACACACACATACATGAATGCTGGGTCATGTATTTTTCTCATTTACTGAACTGAGGAAGCTTTCACAAATCAGTTTGGTTGGTCTGTCTGTCTGTCTGTCTATGGACCAGCGAGATGTCTCGGATGTTTGCTGATGAGCCTGAACCAGATTTCAGTTTCCGGGGTCCACATAGTAGAAAGAGAGAACAGGCTTCTGAAAGTTATCCTTTTACCTCCACACGTATACAAGTACACACAGACACAGAATAAATGTTTAAAAAAGGATAGAGCCTCTTGTGGTTAATAGAGAAAGTTCAGTATCTGTAACCATGCCACTACATGAATATTCGTAAGGTATTTTCAGAAACAGTAAAAATTTATTATGCCAGTTTCCTTCATAAACAAAATATCTCTCAACTTTTAAAAGGCCACGGCAAAGCAAAGTGGACATTCCAAATCCAAATGGATGGTGGTTTTTTAATATTTCCATCATCCGTTTAGTACATAAACAAAAAACGATATGTTAAAATCTCTCCGAGGAGCCTGTTCCCCATTAGGAGTCGAAATCTACAGGATTGCATTTTTCACATGCATGGCACATTTCCAAGCCACAGGAGTGTGGAAAACATCAGTGCTGGGATCCAAAGTTTGCAGTGGTTTTAAAAACAATCATTTTCCTTTTTTCGATATGCCACTGTAGTCTCTTGCATTTTGCATTTTTGGTAATAAATATTAAACACCACCTTCCTATTTTGGTTCATCTTTGAGAAAAGTATTATATAGTCAGCTCAGAGGGAAAAGTGTATGTGTGTGTGTGTGTGTGTGTGTGTGTGTGTGTGTGTGTGTGTCTTTCTGTCTGTCTGTCTGTCTGTAGGTCGTTTGAAAAAGGAGACCACACCCACAGGTTTCAGTTGTCTACCATGGCTAATGGCCCCCGGTTTAATGAGGAGGGAAAAAAAAAAACAAACCTCATATCCAACAATCATTTTTAATATTATCTGTAGGCTGGAATTCAGTTTACAGTGGCCTTCAAAGAGTTCTTTTATTAAGATTTTGTGAAACTTAAAAAAGTTTTCAAATCTGCAGGAGGCCAGACAGAGCACTCCTGCTACACACTGTAATCTGACACTAGGCTGAAGATTGACCAAGTTTAAGTAACCCAAGAGGAACTGTTTCCTGCTTTCTGTTAGAGCAGTCTACAGTGACCTGCAGTAACACGGCTGAGGCAGGGTTACTAGCGGGCATTAGATGAAGCTGTCAGGAAGTCGGTGTCGGGTTTTCTTTTTGTTTGTAAGAAGTCAACCCTGCTCTCCCACTAATATTATACAGATCAGAAAAAATAAATAAATAAATAAAAGCGTTGAAAAATCCACCCAGGCCAACTGCGCTTTGAAAAACGAATTTCAGTTTTTCCTGAACTTCCTCTGTACCAAGTCAAATTTGCCAGGGCACATCTCTGGGAGGGCAGGATAGAGAGCCAACCTCTACATGGAATCAGAGGTGGACTTGACATTGGTTTGTTTCGGCCTCGGTTTACCTTGTCTGCTCCTGTAAGATGAGATGAGGCTCCACAAAGAACTTGACCCTCAGTTTAAGCCGGTAAGGTGCCAGTCCGTCCATCTGCTGAGAGATCCGGTTTCTCAGATTCAGCCATAAGCTTTCACCTTTGCTACCCGTGAACTGCAGCCCAAAGTAATCAACTTCTATGATTCCCAAACGTCTGCACACCTAGAAACAAAACCAAAGGCATGGGGTGGGAGGATTGCAAACCCGAGGGTTCCATCCGAGGAGGAACCTTCTTTTCCAAAGTTCTACCTTGTTGCAGCGCCAGTTGGCAGACCGGAAAAACAAGGTTTTAAGGTAACATCGAAGCCAAAACGCGGCCCTCCAATGGAGTCTTGGCCTTGCTTGACTATTTCTAGGGTATGACCAATTTGCACAGGGAAAGGAGGTCCCCCCCCCAAAAAGAGACTTCCCAAAAGGCTGGGGAAGAAGAATGCACGGGGTATTTTATTTCTTATTCCAATCGCTGGAATTCCCTCCACCAGCACCATCTGCACAGCTGATCTGGCAGCTTATTATCTGGACAGTTTTAACCATCTGGATTCCAAAAAACACAAACGCATTGAGGAGGCATGCCACAAGTGTCAGCTAAGCTTTGCAAAGCGCCTTTCCAAACAGCTCCGGTCTACAGTTTTTCAAGGGGTCAAATGGGTCTGCCAATATCCATTAGGCACGCACCGTTCAGAGCCTTCGTCACCCTTAAGAAAACACATGTGTAAAAACCCCCAAGCAGGAGACTGCCCGGAGAACCGTGCCCCCGCAAATTACTCAGGATACGCTGGACCCTTAGCAAGCCTGGAGTGTCAGATGAACAGTCCTTCTGAGAAGCAGCCTGAGACATGGGCCCATCTGGTTAGCTAGGGAACCCCGGGTCCAGCGGCCGTTTGCAGCCACCTCATCCCGGGACGCGGGTGGCGCTGCCGGGCTTTGCAAGGACTGCACGGGAGGCATCACACACACACACCTGCGGCAGGTGTGCCGGGCCACCTTCTTTAGAGAAAAGTGCCAGGCTAGCGGACAGGGTGGAGGTTCCCGGCAGTGTTCCTGGTCTCCAGGCCCCGGATTTCCCACCATAAATGTCCTTTATCCCCCCCTCCTCTTCCACCACCACCACTACGTCCGCGGAGAGGAGGAGGCTGGAGCCTGGAGTCCCGGGAGCTCTCCACGGGCCGCTGCTGTAGCGTCTCCCGGCTCCCGAGGAGCATCCCCGAGCCCAAAGGCTTCCCGGGGACAAGCAGGGATCCTCTTTCCGATCACCACCCTCACCTGGTTGAGACAGTCCTCGCCGTTGGCTTTTGCCTCCACCTCCACCTCCATCAGCACCGCGTCCGGCCTCGTCACATAGCACAGCATGGCTGGGGCCGCCGCCACCGCCGCCACGGCCGCTTCTTCTCGGGTGTGCGCCGGGGCTGTCGCCTCACCGCAATTGCTCCAAGTCTGCTCCGGGCTCCGCGAGGAACGTGCAGCCGTGAGGCCACCCGCCCTGCACCCCACGCAGACGCCGCTCGCGTCCCCGCCACCCCCCACGACAGCCAGTTCCCGGGAGCTACACGGCCGCGCCGCTCCGACAGCCCCACTGCCTGCGCCGCTACGGGCAAGCGTCTTTTATAGAGGCCCCGCCCCTCCAGCGCCGGCCTCCGCCAATCACGGCGTGCTTGCCCCTCCTCCTCAGCTCTGCCAGCCAATAGTCAGTCTCGATAGTCTGAAGCCCCACCTCTCGTCACGGCCCGTTGGCGCTGCGGGAGGTGGGAGCCCATCCTCTCCCCAACCTTAGTACTGTCGCGGCCTCTGCCACTGGGCGACGCTCCTCCCAGTCCGCTGTCGCCCGCAGCTCCAGGGGACGCCTTTCTGTCCCGGTTTGAGAGAACTGTGATCAAACGCTCCAGCGATGCCACGGTTCTCAGGACTCCTGCGTGGAGTTACTCTAATAACCAGGTGGTTTGTGAAAGTCAGAGAGAAGCGAGCAAGCCAGAGCCTAAAGTTAAAGCTTTTCCGCAGGGATTTGCCACCGTGGGTTGTCAAAAGAACAAATCTGAGTAGAAAAGTTTTTGCAGTTGACCCATAATAAGCGGGTGACTTGATCCAAGAACCATTCTTACACTAACGCGTGCCAAGGGTTTCTACGCGTGGGTTCTGCTAAATTGAAACACCTCACCAAGTTATGTTACCTAGCCTATCTCTTGTCAAATTCGTTCTCCATACACCTGTCCTTTCTCTCAGACAGCCAGATGTTACCCCATCTTAAAGGTAACAGGCTCTTTTCGGGACCTAGCAGGAGGGGTATCTCAATACAAGAGATTAGTAGTTAAAGGTGTGCAATCTTCATGTGTTTTTACTACCTGTTTCTCTTGGCCTATACTGTCTTTTTGGTTTATAAGATAAACCAGGAGAATGTGGGTTTCAGCCTCGGATGCTTGGAAAACTTCATCTCTCAGAAGCTCAATGCCCTCACAGTAGAATGGAGACTCACTGTGAAGCAATCTAGGCATCCCTGCCTGCCAATGACCCCTATCTCTGTGCCGGTTTGTTTGCTGTGCATTTAAGGCGAAGTCTTGCTGTATAGCTCAAGCTGGCAGTGCGCCTCGTACTTGGACTCCGTGACATTTATTTCTGACGAGGGGGAAAGTATCAGAGAAGGACTGGGATCTTATCAGAGCCCTCGGGGAGGGAGCCGTACATGCTCACGGCTCTGTGTTTCATGAACACAAGGTACAGTTCCCGCACTGCAGAACCAGTATATGCTTACATTCATCTGCCCATCTACTGCTCATTCCTTTCCTTCGGGACAGCAGATCTGGCACGTGTATCTGGGAGATAACATTTAGATTATTGCTATCTAATCAGTGGAGCATCACTGGAAAATTCAGCACCAGAAGAGGAGGCGAGACGGAAATTGGTCGTATTGCTTAATATTTTTTTTTGAAAGGCCAAAACTTAACCAGCTTAAGCAAGAGGGAATTTAGGGGACAGATTTGGGGGAATTCCTAGAAACTGAGAGTAGAACGGAGCTGAGGAAGAACAAAAATAAACAAACAAGATAAACAAAAACAAGACAAGAAACTAAAACAGAAACATTTCTATTTTGTGGAGCAACTATCTTTAAAATCTATCTTACTTTGGGGCTTGGCAGGGATTTATTTTTAATGGCTTTTTTCATAGAAATGATTTTATATTTATACTTTTAATATGAGCAGCTAAATAATTTGTAGAAGTGTAGGGAATGTCAGATTTGAATATTTTTTAATTAAGAAAAATTTAATAACCATCATTAACTTACAAACCAGTTGAATGGTTAAGATTGACCTGGACTTTTCTCTAACCCGTATCCATTGAATTCCTTCTGTGGGATCCTTGGTAAAGAGTTAATCATTTAAAAACCAAGTGTCTCCAGATAAGGGCCAGTGAAAGGGCTCTGTGGGTAAAGTCACCTGCCACCAAGCCCGATGACCTGAATTTGAACCCATGACCCATATAGTGGAAGGAGAGAAGCAACACCCACAGGTTGCCCTCTGACTTCTATGTGTTACACACATGAACACTAAGATATAAAAATTAAGATAAGGCATCGCCAGTTACTACTGACGGAAAGAAGTGGTTTTAACAAAAGAGATCAAGGACTGGAATTGTAACTCAGTTGATAAAGTGCTTGCCTAGTGTGGAATTAACCCAGAGCACTACCAACTGATCCTGGTGACAACCGTGTGCCACCACTGTATGTAATGGCAACAGTGTGATATCAGGCCAACAATCCCAGCAGCACTTGCAGGGTAGAGGTAGAAGTATCAGAAACTTGAGGTCATTGTAGGTTAAGTAGGGAGTTTGAGGACAGCCTTAGCTAAAGACTAGGCCTCAAATTAATTAAATAAAAACAAATTTAAATAAATAAAAATTAATGAATGAACTGAGTGATTAAAATTATGAGCTGAGTATTGGGGCACACACACACACACATGCCTGGAATCCCAGCACTTGGGAGGTCTCTGAGGTAAGTAGATCATGAGTTTGGGGCCAGCCTGAGCTATACAGTGGGACTGTCAAACAACAACAACATCAACAACAATGAGAGTATAAAGACTGAATGTGGAAGCGTGAGGACCTAAGTTCACATCCCTATGACCCACATAAAAATCAGGGTGTGTTGGTGTGTGCTCTTAATCCCAGTGTCAGGAGAAGAAGAAAGGAGAATCCTAGAAGCTCATTGGCCAGATAGTCTAGCCAATCAGTGAGCTCCAGGTTTGGTAAGAGACTCTACTTTTCAAACATAAAACTAAAGGATTCAAAACGGTGAAGAGTGTTATTGGCATCTAATGTCAACCCCTGGTCTCCACGTGCATGTGAACAAACACACATAAAACACACAGAAGCATAAACAAGCAAACAACCCCCCCCCCCAAAAAAAGTTAAAAAGCAGGAGGAGTGGTAAAGGAACTCCTGATGTCTAGAAAGAAAAGGATCCAGGTTTCTCCTGGTGCAGGCGGAGGGGGAGGAGGAGGCCGTGCGGCTGTCTCTTCCCTTCTGCCATTTCTTCCCTGTGATAAGACAGAGGCTGGTTAAGAGATGGGAAGGCTGCATGAGAAAGCACATTATGTTTAAAAGACTCTGTTAGGGAATAGAAAACCCACCGCAGAATTGCTTCTGAGAAGACTCCACCATCTGTTAAATCCTCAGAGCGTCTGGAGCCAGTTTCAAGTCCAAAATAAGAGACTTGGAATATCCAGGTCCGGAGGTTGGGAAGTGAGTCGGATTGAGTCGTGATTGAAGTCAGAGAGACTCTTGCTGTCTGCTTTCCCTTGCTCTCAAGTAGGGCACGATGCTCCTACCCAGAATTCCCAGCACCCAGGAGCCCAAGGCAGGGAGGCTGTCATAAATCTGAGGCCAATCTGGACTACAATTGAGTTCTGTCCAACTTGGGCCACAGAGTGAGACCTGCCGCATCCCCAGAACCAAAAGAATAAAGCTTTATCCTTAGCTAGCACAGTAAAGATATGGCCTGCATGAATGTAGATTATTAAAAGTGAAAACGAAAACAAAAGCAAAAAATTGTATCAAAGTGACAGGACTGATGAACTCACTACATGTCTTAGTTGGGGTTTTATTGCTGTGAACAGACACCATGACCAAGGCAACTCTTATAAGGACAACGTTGAATTGGGGCTGGCTTACAGGTTCCGAGGTTCCGTCCATTATCATCAAGGTGGGAACATGGCAACATCCAGGCAGGCATGATGCAGGAGTAGCTGAGAGTTCTACATCTTCATCTGAAGGCTACTAGTGGAAGACTGACTTCCAGGCAGCTAGGATGAGGGTCTTAAAGCCCAGGCCCACAGTGACACACTTCCTCCAACAAGGCCACACCTACTCCAACAAGACCACGCCCACTCCAACAAGGCCACACCTCCTAATAGTGACACTCCCCAGGCTACGCATATTTAAACCTTGACTACAGTTCTGGCTGCTCCAATGGACCCAAACACAGGCTTTTCTTCTCTGTCTTGTATGCCAGGTTGCAAGAGTAATACATGCAATGCCTGTAATGTAAAGCAATCGTTATGCCTATATGAATTCTAGTGGCTGAGCTTGTGATCTGCTCATCACGGCTGGGGACCTACTTTTGTTCATTATATTCTCATCATTGCGGGACTGCAGCAGCCCTGCACTGGGTCCCAGGTGAGGCCCTTGGGAGAAGTGGCTGCATTACCCATGCCAAACCCGCCTCTTCCTCTTCCCATTTATTTGTAAGAGCATCGCTTGAGGAACAGTAATCCTGAAAAGCTGCCCTTTTGCCTTCACACATTATTCGAGCTAATTATTCACGTAAGTAACGCTTCATCAGGCATAAGTGTGTTAGATCAAGTTGAGTGAGCTGAAATCTCTAATCTGAAATATTAGCCTCACGAAACTCAGTAGTTTAATTTGATCCATGTCTACCATCAAAGCACAGCATCTCATTTCCGGAACCTGCTGGTTAAAGGGCAAAGGGGACAGAGGAAGAATTCCTGTATTAAATAAAAACTGGGCGATCTGAAGTGGCATTGTCTTAATTGGATAGCCGTTTAAATGATTTTTCCCCTTCATTCTAGTTACTAGGATAGTTACTTGTCATGCCAGATTACTTGAAAGAGACCAGTACACAGAGGAAAATGAAGAGGATGTCATTTTATCATGACTCTCTGCTTAAAATCGATGGGATGATGCTTCTGTCTGCATACACTGTGCTCTAAATAGTCACTGTGGGGCCAGTGAGATGGCTCAGTGTAGGTTAGGGGCTTGCTGCCAGGCCTGATAACCTGAGTTCGATCCCTGGGACCTGCATGGCAGAAGGAGAGAACTGACTGCTGAAAGTTGTCCTCTTACCTCCACCTGTGTGTGTGGTGCTTGTAACACCACACACACACACACACACACACACACACACGAGAGAGAGAGAGAGAGAGAGAGAGAGAGAGAGAGAGAGAGACAGAAAAAATAAAAAAAGTAAATATTAATTATGACATAATGAAGCATGGCAATTTGTAAAATGCAAACATATCAAGGTATTGAGATGCCCTCAAGATGTTCAATTCCAAATCTAAATTTAATCTTGTGGCTATTAGAAAAATCATAACAAGAAAGAACACACACATACACACACCAGTTATTACAGTTTCCCAATTTTTTATTTATTTATTTATTTATTTATTTATTTTGGTTTTTCGAGACAGGGTTTCTCTGTGTAGCCTTGGCTGTCCTAGAACTCACTTTGTAGACCAGGCTAGCCTCGAACTCAGAAATCCTCCTGTCTCTGCCTCCCAAGTGCTGGGATTAAAGGCGTGCGCCACCACCGCCCGGCTATTTTTTTAATAATTATTTTTAAAAGAGAGAGAGAGAGAGCACGTTTCCAAGTGCTTTCAGAGGCCAGAAGAGGGCACCGCTCTGGCTCTGTAGTTACATGTGGTTGTCAGTTGTCTAATATGGGTGCTGGGAACTGAACTGGATCCTTTGCTCTTTGTGGCTAAGTCATCCCTCTAGCTACCCCCACCTTTTTTTTTTTTAAATCAAATACTAATGTCTCTTTGATTTGTCCCCTGACAATTAAAATGCCCTGAAAGGCCACATTTGTGATCTCACTCGGGTTTGGAATGTGTCATTCAACTGAGTGATGTTTATAGCTTTGAGATGCTGTTTGATTCGCCACATTTTGTTGGGCAGCAATATTTCAGTACATTTTGTGAAGCTATCAAGGACTACTTGAGGCTGGGTAACTTAGAAAGCATAGACGATTTTTTGGCTAGTGATTTTGGTGGTTGGAGGGTCTAAAGTACATCTTGCCAATATCTTGATGAAGGCTTTCTGGTGGCACATTGTGGTAGAGAAATAGAAGGAGAAGTGAAAATGGCGCATTTGTGTTTAAAAAAAAAAACAAAATTAAATTCCAAGTTTTCCTTCCCCAGCCCTAGCTCCCGAGATTACGACTTTGAGACTAATTTAGTTATTATTAAATGACTAGACCATACGCTTTGGCTCATTCCCGGACTAGCTCTTAACCTATTTAACCATTTAAACTAACTCTATGTCTACCACTTGGTTAGTAACCTCTCCAGGCAGTTTCTTCCTTCTCATCTTCTCAGAGTCTCCATCAGCGTCTCTCTGAAACCATCTACCTGCTGGGTAACTCTGTCTGTCTCCCACCCCTGTCTCCCATCTCATCTCCCATGGATCTCTCTGAGGCTCTCTTTATCTCTTACTATTTCCCAGAATCACCTCTCTCTTTCTGTCAGTGTCCAACCTCCTATTTCCTGACTCTTCTCGTTGGCCATCAGCTTTTTTATTGACAGTTGATGGTTATAAGAGAGTCTCTCTACATACTTGTGTAAGAGAATGACATATAATAGCTGAACTCAGTTTATAATAACCCATTCTCAAAGGAATGGATCCAATCCTACAAGACCTGCGTTATCCCTATGAAGATGGTTCCCCCAAGGCATAGCCACCTTCCAATAGACTCTGCTGCTAAAGATTCTACGAATTCAAACCACCATAGAGAGCAAGCTTCAGTCAAACAACAGCAGATATGTGCCTTGTTACATTTGGTTAGCCCTTTGTCTTTGGTAAAAACAGACAAATAGCTAATTGGTCTTTTTATGTGCATAGAATAAGTGAAAACTGGCTTTAGGGCCCTGATGAGTTTTAAAGGAAATCGAAATCTGAAGGTTCAGGCCAGAATGTAGGAGTAACTCTAGGAGAATCTGTCTCTCCCTCCCTTCCTCATCCTGACCCTCCCTTCCTTCTTCTCCCCTCCCCTCTCTCTCCTTTCTGCTTTTTGTTTTTGACAGTCTCCTGTAGTCCCAGGTTGCCTTGAACTTGCTATATAGCTGAATATGACCTCCAAATCCCTGATCGTTCTGCCTCCACCTCTCAAGTGCTGGAATTACAAGTGCAGCCTGCCATGTCCAGCAACCTAGAGCATAATTCTAGAGCAAGATGAGAAGCCCAACTAATAAACTCAGGAGTGCTTTCTTTCTTTCTCATCTGGTTTTTAAAATTTTGTTCTGGAAGGCAGCAAGTTTGTATACATGTATACTCAGTTTTTACCTTGCTGCATATCCTATCTAGTGGCAAGTTCAAATATATATTACTGTCTTTGGGGGAAAAGACTATTAATAACTCATCAACTGGATTAGATATATACAAGGAAGACAAATAGCAAATCTGTTTATCTTGGAGCCTGAATTAGATGGAAGGTCTTGTCATATGAAGCTATAATTAGCTGAACTATAAAAGATTAGGACAAATACATACTCATGAAAACAAGATGACAGTTGGATGGCTATCAGTCTTCTTGTCACAAGGAAAAATACTTAGATTTATCACTGACAGATTGCTTGGGGCAGTTTTTAGATTCAAGGATCATGGTTTATATAAATTAAGCAACTCAACATTTCTGGGTACTTTGAAGAATAATAAATCCTCCTAGTTTTTAGCTTCAGTTTAGACAGCAAGAAGTCTTTTTCAGATTGTACTTCTTTTTAACCAGCTTCAAAAAAATTTTTTTTAAGATCTCATCAAGCTGCGAATGTTTCCTTGAAAAACTGCAAGTCTAAAATGGTGTACACAGTCAAAATATAGAAAGAAAACTCGGGCAAGATACTGAACAAACAGACTGTGCTAAGACCATGGTCTCCCTCTAAACCGTTCACATGTGTTGTGAGCCCTGCTTGTCAGCTCTCGTAAGGGACATTCAGTTCTCTTCTGGGACAAATCTTATTGGAGAATGACTGGCAGGATTTGCCACTCCAACTGACATGTTATGAGATTAATTAGTTCACCCCATAAAAATGCAAAATTATATTTTCCCATTAGAGATTTTGTATGTCATTAAAATTAAAACATATATTATCAATACTTACAAAGGGATGCTTAATAAAATGTACCAACCAGTACCCCCAGAGCTCCCAGGGACTAAACCAACAACCAAAGAGCACACATGGAGGGACCCATGGCTCCAGCTTCATATGTAGCAGAGGATGGCCTTTTCAGACACCAATGAGAGGCGAGGTCATTGGTCCTGTGAAGGCTCGATGCCCCAGTGTAGGGGAGTGCCAGGTCAGGAAAGTGGGAGAAGGGGTTGGTAAGCAGGGGGAGGAGGGATGGGTAGGGGGTTTTCAGAGGGGTAATGAGGAAAGGGGATACCATTTGAAGTGTAATAAAGCAAATATCTAATAAAAAAGGCATGCTAAGTATTTGCTTATGTCTCTATGAGATATTAACAAAATAACCTTAAATGGTAGCACTTAAAAAAGCTGTCTTTTAATGTTTAGTTTTATTTTTTGGTTTTTAAATTTTGTATAAGTTTATTCATACCTGTGTGGACATATACCAGAGAGAGAGAGAGAGAAAGAGAGAGAGAGAGAGAGAGAGATAGAGAGAATGTATGTGAGTGCGTATGTGTATGTGAGTATGAGTATGTGTGTGCATGTCTGTGAGTGTGTATTTGTATATATGTGTAAGTATATGTGTGTAAGTATATGTGTGAGTATCTGTATGTTTCTGTGTGAGTGTGTATGTGCGTGTGCGTGAGTGTGCCTGTGTGTGGGTGCATGTGGAAGCCAGAGATCACCCTTGGGTGTCATTCCTCAGACACAGTCCACCTTGTATTTTGAAAGTCTCTCTTTTGCCTGGAGCGTGACGATTTGACTAGGCTGGCTTGTCACAGACCCCAGGAATCTACCTGTCTCTCTTTCCTCGTGCTGACACTACAAGGGCATGACATCACATTTGAATTTTTTTTTCTGAGTGTGCTGGGGATCAAACTCAGGTCTTCATGTTTGAGCAGCAAGCACTTTATTCACAAGCCATTCGCAGAGCCTTAATTTTTGTATATTTGAGACAGAGCCTGGAACTCACTATATAAACCAGGCTGACCTTGAACTCGTGGCAACTTTTCAGCTTCTGCCACAAAATGCTGGGATTGAAGGCATTCGCCACCATACCTGTGTGCGTGGCCTAGTTTTATGTCAACTTGACAGAAACCTACAGGGTATTCTCTTTATTAGTGATTGACGGGGGAGGACACAGTCCATTGTGAGTGGAGCCACCCCTGGGCTGGTGGTCCTGAGTTCTATAAGAAAGCAGGTTGAGCAAGTCATGGGGAGCAAGCCTATCAGCAGCATCCCTCACCCCCGCATACCCTTGGCATCAGCTCCTGACTCCAGGTCCCTGCCCTGTTTGAGTTCCTGTCCTGACTTCCCTCAGTGATGAACAGCAGTGTGGAAGTGTAAGCCGAATAAACCTTTCCTCCCCAAGTTGCTTTTGGTCCTGGCATTCCATCACAGCAATAGTGACCCTGACTAAGGCACTGGATCTAATGATTACTATGTTTTGCAGTGCTTTAGGGCTGAACCCAGGGCATCACATGTTTTCAAGAATTCTATCACTGACATAAATGTCAAAGCCTCCATTATTAATTTTTAAATCAACATGGAAAACAATATCCAAAGAATTATGTAGTTCCATACTGGTAATCTCAACCACAAACATTTTATCGTGTTGGTTTTCCTTTTTTTTTTTCCTGAAATGTTTAGATTTCAGGCATGAAGCCACCCTTAACCCTAAATGTTTCAAGGATAGTATTAATTTATAAATCTAAAAGTAAGATGTTTTCTATAGAATCCCAAATAATTAGCATAATCAAGAAATTAATGTAATATTTATTTATATTTTATTCATTTTCCACCAATGGGTTCATTAATGGCTTCTATTGCAAAAGGAAAAAAAAACCACCACCCTTATTGAATATTGTCTTCAGGTTTCTTTAACACCCTTTAACTTGGGACAGTTCATCTGGTCTTTGATTTTTGTGGCCTTGGTATCTGAAGAGTTCATTTCTGTGGACTCTTTCTGATGTATAGAGTTATCATCTTAAGCAAAGACAGACACAACCATGTAACATGTCCATTCAAACCAACAAAATAAACAAACAAAGCAAATGGAATAATTAAAAGAGAGGCAAACCTCTTCCTGTGGGAGTAACCTACTTGTAATGCGTTCCTAAGTAGACACGGTGTCGAAGCATCTTCTGAATACCCATGTTCATACCCAGGTAGAAGCTCAGCCTTGGTTGGAGAAGCTCCCGCTTGCCGTGTGCACTGGTTAATGTGGGGATTTCTAACTGGTCAACGCACTGAGTATAAGTAACTGGTGAGGCTCAGCCCTGAATGGGACATCTTGCTCACCCCCTCTAAGGCTCAGAGGACAATGTAAAGGAGGGAAAAGAAAGAATTTAAGAACTGGAGCATTTGGGAGAGCTGTGACTCTCTCCTGAATAGGACAGTGCAATTACACCAGTGAGAGAACAGCAGCTGTGGTTACCTGCGCAAGACTGAGCCCATCAACCTCCCGTCACAGATAAGGGCCCAGGAGACCCGGTGCCTTCTTGAGAAGCCATAGGCTGTTAATGGTTATTGGGAGAGGAGAAGCCATCTTCCTCAGTGGTGTAGCCACTGGAAAATTACCCTTGTTGAAGTAAATAATCTCCTCTCAAACTCCTGCTAATGCAAGCAATACTAATTGAATACAGCTACAGCGGGATGAGCGTGGGGAGGGAGACATTAAAGTAGGAGGGAAATTGATGCAAAGAAGACCTTTATTAGGACGGGGAGGGGACAGATAATGCAGGACAATGGGAGAAGCGTCAAAATATATTGTGTGTGTATGAGACCGTAAAAGAAGAAAGACAAATTGTTTTAAAAGGCCTTTTTTGAGGTTCCTCATAAGTCTTTTGCTGTTTTGGGGCGGCAAAGTAAATCAATGGTCATATATGTGCCTTTCCTAGCTGGGACTGTCTTCTGACATCATACAGAGAGGAGCACTGGTGCCTTTAGTGGCTGTACCATCTTCTTCCCCTTCCCATTAAGTCCCAGTGATCCGTATAGCAACTCGATTTGCTGGGGCTGGCCGGTCTCCTCCGGCTGAGCCTTTGATCGATCGTGTTGCAAGTTTTTTCAAAGTTACATGTCCTTGGTGTATGCTGACACGAGATGAATCAAACCAGGGAATCTTCTCTTTGCCACTCCCTTCCTCGTTCCCTAGAACCCATCAATGCATCTAACCTGCTTCTGTGTTTCCTATTTCTGCCACAGTGTTTTTTCCCCCCCACAGCTTTTTAAACTATGGGTTGTGTCCCCACCGAGGGTCTTATAACTGAGTATAGGAGCTGTGAAAATATTTGGCAGGAGTTAAAGTTTATAAATAAGCAAACAAAAATTAACGCAAACTCTGATGCACAGAGAATCCAAGGGATTTCCGGAAGTGCGGTCTTGGGTACCTGTATTATTTGTTTCTCTGTTGCTGTGATAAAAAAATAGGACCGAGACAATTCGTGGAAGATAGAGTTTACTTGGGCCCTCAGTTCCAGAGGGATGGGTCTCTCATGACCAGGGAGGTATGTCAGGAGTCAGTGGCTGGATCTGGAAGCTGAGAGCAAATGCAAGTTCAAAGCCGAGAGCCTGTCAAACCTCCCCAAACGACACTAGTGGGGGACATTTTTCACCACAACAACTGTGGTTGCTTGTAAGACTTCACTGCAGCCAGTTCTGAACATACCACACGTGCACTTTGCAGTCCTCGTGGGGACATGCCACATAGTGTCAATGTACCTGGACATCTGGGCTCAGATTCTAGACTATTATTTGTTATCAAGTGCAGTAGTTTTACTGTCCAGGGAACTCTTCCTGCTCTCATAGAAACACAATGTTTCATTATGGAAAGTAAAGAATTTTCATATTTTCTCTCTCTCATGTAAATATCAAATTAGCAGCCTTTTGGATCAAATTGTGTCACCACGTTTGATTTTCAACATTTCTGTTTGAGTGAATGACTTGACTTTCATAAGAAGGAAGGGAGCAAATAAATTTTGGTTTGGAACTAGGGCAGAATTCCAACAAATTCTGAAACAGTTTTTACACTATTGCCTTTTGTACAATGTTCTTATGTGAAGTGGTGTTCTCAGCATCAATGATAATAAAACCAAAATACCCACCAATTCCACAGCACTGAATATGCTTTATGTCTTGTAGTATCAAATATCCAGCCAAGATTTAGTTCTTTATTTAAAAATAAACAGGCATAACCACTCATTAGCATGCAGATTTGTATTCATTGTAAATGATAAAATTACATGTATACCAAAGAATTATTCTAAGATGAATTTATTTATGATTTATTATCAGTAAATGTTTTATCTGTATAGCTAGACACAAACAAGTCATGTAAAATTTTTCCTTGGGCAGCAAAGGACCTTGAAGTGACTCAGACCTGACAATCTGAGTTTAGTCCCCTGAACCAGGAAGGAAGAAACTAACACCTCCACTTGTGTCACGTGACATGCGCAAACACACACATGCTTTTTCTCTCCCCCTCCCTGCCTCAAATAAATAAATATTTAAAAAAAAAAACAACTTAAAATGGGGAGACTGGGGAGATGGCTCAGTGGCTAAGAGCACTTGCTCTGTAATCATGGCGACCTGAGTTCAAAGTCCCCATGTAAAGTGCCATGTAAAAGGCCAGGCGTGACCATGCAAGCTTCTAAGGCCAGCACTGGGAGGCAGAGATGCGTGGCCCTTCCGGAAGCTTCCTAGCCAACCACCGTAGCCATAATGTGCACTCCCAGCTTAGTGAGAGCATCTCAAGGTGACAAGGAAGGATAGATGACTGCATATGACATCCTGTTCTGGTTGCTACAAGTGCAGACATTCATGTGCCCACAACCCCCCCCTCTCTCTCTCTCACACACACACACACACACACACACACACACACACACACACCCCTCCCCCAATTACATAGAAAAAGGGCTAATAAGTGGGAACAGCTTAAGAAGTCCCGGTTAATTCTAAGAAGATGGAAGGAGAGACCCCTGGTCCTGGAAAGACTGGATGTAGGGGAACGCCAGGACAGAGAAACGAGAGGGGGTTGAATGGAGAAAAGAGGGAGGGAAGGGGGCTTATAGGACTTTCGGGGAGGGAGGAAACGGGAAAGGGGAAATTATTTGGAATGTAAATTTAAAAAAAAATAAAATTAAAAAAAAAAAAGAAAAAAAAAAGAAGTCCCGGTTAAACAAGCAGCCCCCTGCCCTCTCTAGTGTGGGGGTCTGGTCAGCGGATGCCACCCTGGGCTGCCGTTCAACGTCCCTGCTTGTACTCCGCTTTCAGTTCCGTTGCCCTTTGTGGCAATGGAAAATGAAGTAAGTGCTCCTCTGACTGAGTGGCAGGGAGAACTGGTGTCATTGAGGAGACAAGTCCTGTGTGTGGATGCTTTCAAACTCCTTCACTCAGACTAGTGTCCTGGCTAGTCTGATGTCAACTTGACACAAGCTAGAGTCATCAGAGAAGAGGAAGCTTCAACTGAGAAAACGCCTCCGAAGGGCTGGCTGTAAGACATTTTCTTAGTTAGTGATCAATGGGGCAGGGCCCAGACCCCTGTGGTTGGGGCCAGCCATGGACTGATGGTGCTGGGTTCTATGAGAAAGCAGGCTGAGCAAACCAGGGCGCACAAGCTAGTAAGTAACCAGCACCCCCCTTCCCAGTGGCCGCGGTCAGCTTGAGTTCCTCCCCTCAGTACTTTTGATGATGAACCGTTATACGGAACTGTGAGCAAAATAAACTCTTCCCTCCCCAAGTTGCTTTTGGCCATTAGGATGTTTCATCACAGCAGTAGTGTCTGACCAAGACACCCAGTCACTCTTTCCGGTGCTTACTGAAAACCACACAGCCTTGTCCCCACAAGTCACTGGAGAGCCAGGCTCTCCTGCAGACCTCTGGGGTGAGCATCAGCAGGGCTCAGCTCCCTCCGGGCTTACCCAAAATCACACAGAGAGAACAGCAAGCTGAGAGAATCTTCCAGGTGCCCCGGGAGCCATTTATTTTCTTTTCTGCCCTCAGATTCAGATTTAAGGGTCGCCAGAGTGTTATTAAGGAAACGTAAAACACACACCAGATCTGTGCCTGAGGATAACTCTGGAGGGAATGGTCCAAAATGTTGGCTGAGATTGTTTGGGGCCATAGACATTTATAAAAGCAATTTAAAAAAAGAAAGAAAGAAAGAAAGAAAGAAAGAAAGAAAGAAAGAAAGAAAGAAAGAAAGAAAGAAAGAAAAGAAAATGGAGGCACTGGAGGTGTGTGGTTTGCTTGGCCTCCCTGAGAGACAGGGTGGGGGTAAAGAATCACTTGATTTTCTTTTTAAATATTACAAATTTGTTTTAATGAATGGGCCTAAAAATAATTCTGGGAAAGAAAAATATCAAGTGCGTTATTTCATTGAGCGTTATTTGAAACACTAACGAGCTATTTTAAACTAACCGACGGAGTTAAACTTTGATAAGGCACTCCAGAGTGAGTGGAAGGGAGCACCATTAGCTCCACTTCAAAAGAGGAGGGTGATCACTATTCCTCCCACTCTGTCAGGTGAAGGTACTAATTAAGTATTCAGGTGACTTCCCTAAATCTTGTAGAGCAGGAAGTTTTAGTTGGACAAGCAGATTACTGAAAGCGGACTGAGGAGCTCTAGTTGACTTTAAATTTCACTAAATGCCTCTTTCTTGTTTTTCTAAGCACTGTACATTCTAATTACCTGAACATCCTTTGGACGTGGCTAATTAGAATAGCACCATCAAACTGCCCCAGGCAAGCAGTAAGGTACCTTCTCCCTTCTCACCAGGGTGCCTGTCAGGTGCCCAGATAGGAACAAATTTAACAGAACAAGTTCTGTCTTGCTGAAGACTTTTCCCCCCCTTTAACCAGAAGGATGAGCCTGTCTACATATGCAAAGAAGCACACTTTTAACGTGACAATGTTTGAGATGCTTCAAGAGAGAAATGGAATAACGCTTTCTCTAAATGCTTAGGTGTGGGATTAAACTGGAGGTCATTTGTTTACGGCCTCAAGGATTCCCACTCTGATCCTAAGACCAATGGAAATTTGATCACTGGAAGTTTCCAAACTTAAGCTCAGGGCATCAGAAAAATGCCTTCATGGATTTATAGGTGGTCTGAGGGCTGTGGCTCGGTGGTAGAGCATTTGTCTAACTTGCATCAAGTTGTAGGTTCAAACCCCACCATAGCCACGGGGCAAAAGACTAAACATGAAAAGCCAGTACTGGCCTGGCAAGTATCAACCAGAAGCTCAATTTTATCACGTGTAAAGTGGAAAACTGTCTATCTTTTGTATACACTGGGTTATTAAAAGACAGAAATAACATGGGTAACAGACACTATTATTCACATTTGTAATAGATTTTGCTTAGCATGCAATGGTGGACATGATTTTCCATTAAGGTTTAGAGGATTAAAGTATGTAATGTAGGAAAAGGATAGAACTGTTAAAATTACTCACTATGCAACAGCATCAAAATTTATGGCTTGTTCTTTTAAAAGTCATATAATTTGTTATCCATACTGCTATTGAGTGTCCTGCCTCTAAAAAATGGCACTGTTTTTAGTACTATTTGTCCCATGCATTTTGAATATGGTTACAGGTTTAATGACCAGTATGCGGCTATATTCAATTTTTGTATTATCTGATTTCCATATATGTTGTTAATTTTTCATGGCTTTATATTTAAAATTATCCTTTGGATAATATTAAGCATTTTTAGTGCTATTTTCTGTCTGAACCTGGGTGATCAGCTTAAGAATATTTTTGACATCTTAGTTGTAAGTTAAAGTCTCTTGTAATTAAACTTGTTTATGTGATATTTTATATGGATTACAGTTTGGGGGTTATTCTTTTGACATGCTAATATAAGTGCTTGTTATTGTATTTCATCTTTTTATAGATATCATAAACAGTAGTTGATATTCATTCAGTTGTTACTATAGTGATAAGGTCTTCAAAAGATCTTACTTGCAAGAGTGAAATATGTATATTCATATGTATATGTGTATGTATGTGCATGTATGTCTGACTATATATGTGTGCATATATGCATGTGTGTATATTCATGTATGTGTTATAGCTGTATTTATGCCTACCTATGTGTGTATGTGTATATGTGTGTATATGTACACATGTGTGTGTCTGTATATATTACATATGTGTGTGATATGTGCATGTGTGTATTCATGTATGTGTGTACATGTCTGTGTATTTATGCCCATGTATGTATCTGTGTATGTGAATATGTGTGTGTGTGTGTGTGTGTGTGTGTGTGTGTGTATGTGTGTGTGTGTGTGTGTTTTAAAGGTAGGGTCTAACTGTGTAGCCCAGGTTGGTCTCTAGCTATACCCTCCTTAGTGCTGTGATTACAGACATGTGCCACTGTGCCCAGCTGGAAGGAATAGTTCATAAAGAGCAAATTATAATGAGATAAGCCTTAAAGTATAAATCTTATGGGTTTCCAAGCCTTCTCTTTAGTCTATAAATATATGCTACAACATCTATGATGTGAATCTACACTGGATGCTCAAATTAAAAGAAATCTCTTATGATTACAAAGAATTGCACAGAGAAGGCAAGCCCCTTCCTGCCAGCCCTGTGCAGCTGCATAGCAACATCGAAGGCCAGGACAGGAAGAGCTTGCCTCTCTCTTGCCACCAGCTCAAAGCAAATGGGGAGGGGATGACATCATAGAAGACATGGATAAGGTGCGTCATCGCTGTTGCTTTTGCTTGCTTGTGACTTTCTTTCCTCCCCAGACAGGATCGGGTAGCTCAGCGTAGCTTCTAACTTGCAATTCCTCCCCGACTCAGCTGGAACTATGTATCACTGACTGGAAAAAGCCAGCTTGTTCTGATGATTTAAAGGGGGAGTGAGTATGAAAAACAACAACAACAAAAATAAATTCAAAACAACTATAAACAGACTTATACACTCAGATAAAGCCAAGCGACTGTTGGCTTTTCTGACATTCTTATCCGGCTTGGGTAACACTGGTCTGGAGGATGAGCCAGGAAGCAATCTCTTTTTCGGTATTTCCTAGAAGAGGTTTCATGCTGGTGTGGACCTCTTCCTCCTGGTGAAATCCTAATTCCCTTTATACCAAGGCTTGACTCCCATCTTCTTACCATAACAGTAGCATCCTGCCTGTTCACAGAGAAGGGTCCGTAGCACCAATTTCTGCTTGCGAACACAGCTGCCCCTGAGTGCCGCACACCTCCGGACAGGCCTGTTCCCGTGCTGAGCTGCCAACCCACGCTTCTCCATCTGATGCTTCACCGCTCCTCTAGCTCCAAGTTGGAGAGATCTAAATTTTGAATTCATAAGATTTGGGATTACAAATCTGTATCAATTTAGTTGACTAAAAGAAAAATTTTTTAAAAAATACAAAGGCACAGTACTATAGAAAATTGCTCATGCTTGTAGGTCCTGAATCCATCACCCTGAAGTTCCCATCACCTCTTAAAAACTGTGCCAAAGGCTGGTGATCAATTATTGAACACATGAGCATCTGGGGTAGTTCCTATTCGGAACCGGGTAGGGGCTAATAGAAGAACGAATGCAGATTTGAACAGAATGCATAACTCAAGGCCTGGAAATGAGCAGGGAAGATGGCAGACCTGACGAGGGGTCTTTCTAATGACATTAGATTTTACTAAGTACTGACACACTAAACTGTCATATGAGCCATTTCAGACCCTTAGATTTAGGTAGCCTTTTATCTTAAAAAGCAAACAAGCAAAAGAAAAAAGAAAAAGGCCCCACACACATTAACAAACAGTGCCAAACTAATCCCTCAAGCATTAGTTTTAGGATAAAGTGCAGTTTTATACTATATACTTATATATATCATCTTTCTTATGAAAGGATGATGGTTCCCCTTTAGGCCTCCATCCTCCTGACAGAGACTTTGATTATGTATTGTCTGGGCTTTCTATAGGATGTACTGATATCCCATCTAAAGTCACAAGAGGAAACACATCACTTGATCATCGTGATGGTCACATGGGGTTAAAAGAGCTGTCCTGCTTTCTACCAACTTTGTGAATAGAACCTAATAGCCAATAACAGGCCCTTCTCATCTTCTTAGTCACAGTCTGGTGGTTTTTTGTTTTGTTTTGTTGTTTGTTTGTTTTTTACAGGTCATCCATTCAATATCATGATAGTCAAGATTCTTCAGAACTTGGGCCTTGAATGGAACAATTAATGACCATTACTTTGTATTTATGGCTTTGTTATCTATACTTTCAGCCACGGTTTTCAATTTTTCCGCTCCATTGTGTGCATATGTGCGTGTGAGTGTGTGTATACATATGTGTCTGTCTGTGTATGTTTGTCATACCAGGGACTGAAATTAGAGCGTCCCTCCCTGGGCAAGCACTCTTACTGAGCTGCACTTATTCTGTAACTCAGACAGGCCTCGAGGTTGCCACTGAGTTTGCAGTCCTTGAAGATGTCACCTGAAAACAGAAAAAGCTCTCACACTCATTGATGGCAAAATTGGTATCATGAAAATAGGTATTTTAACAAAAATAACCTGAAGATTCAGTGAGATTCCCTCAATGAATTCTAATGACATTCTTCACAGAACTGGGGGGGGAGCAATCCTTAAATTTATATTGAACCCCAAAAGACCCAAATGACCAAAACAGTCAAAAGTAGAAAGAACCATGTTGGAGAGTCCATATGTGACCTCAAGTTAGACTACAGAACCATGGTGACAAAGGCAGATGGCACTGCCACAAAAACAGGTACATAGACCAATTGAATAGAGTATAGATCCCAGAAAAAAGCTCACATATCTATAGCCACCTCATTTTTGAAAAAGTTGTCTAAACATACATTGGGAAAAAGACAGCCCATTCAACAAATTGTTTTGGGAAAACTGGGTATCCAATTTTCCCAAAATGAAGTTAGATACCTACCTCTTAGTCTGCACACAAATCAATGAAAAACTTTTCAAAGACCTTAATGTAAGACTTGAGATACTGGAATTGGCAGGGGGAAGCACTTCATGATATAGGTATTGGTGCAAACTTTCTGAAAAAGACTCTACTACCTCGGGAAATAACCCAAAGAATTGACAAATGGTGTTCCATGAAACTAGAAGGTTTCTTCACTGAGTGAAGAAGCAGTCTATAGAATGGGTGGGTGAAAAAAAAATCAGAAATGCAGTTAATGTCTAGCACATATAAAAACTGCAAATGTCAAATACCAAAAGTATAAATCTCCAATCAATGGACTAAAGAAATGAATAGATGGTTCTCAAAAGAAATACAGATAGACAAAAATGTTCTTAAAACATTCCCAATGTTCTCAGACATCAGGAAAATGACTTGATTCTACTTCACTCCAGTCAGAATGACTGTTATTATGAAAACAAATGTCAACACATACTAGAGAGGACGTGGCAAAGAAGAACCTGTATCCACTGCTGGGGAGATTATAAATTGGTACAACCATGATGGAAATCAGAAAGGAGATTCCTCACAAAACTAATGTAAGCCAGCGTACTGCTCCTGGTCATGTGCCCAAAGGACTTGTAAGCCCTGCCACAAAGACACATGCACAACCATGTTTATTGCTGCAGTATTCACAGTAGCTAATAAGTGCAACTAAGTTAGATGTCCATCATCACATGTGTGATGGATTGTGTATGCTCATCCCAGGGAGTGGCACTATTAGATGTGGCTCCCTGTTGGAGTAGGTGTGCCCTTGTTGGAGTAGGTATGCCACGGTGGATGTGGGCTTTAATACCCTCATCCTAGCAGCCTTCAGATGAAGATGTAGAACTCTCAGCTCTGCCTGCACCATGCCTGCCTGGATGCTGCCAGGCTCCCACCTTGATGATAATGGACTGAACCTCTGAACCTGTAAGTCAGCCTCAACTAAATGTTGTCCTTTATAAAAGTTGCCTTGGTCACGGTGTCTGTTCAAAGCAGTAAAACCCTAACATGATAGAATGTAAAAAGCATGGTACATGGACACAAAGGAATTTCATTCATCCATAAAGAAAAATAAAATCATGGCATATATAGAAACAATCCTTGAGGTGGAGACAGGTGGACTCTGAGAGCTTGCTGGCATCCAGTCTATCTCAAACATCAAGAGTCTCAAGGTTCAGGCTTAATGAGAGACCTTTGACTCTTAAGGAATGGGGTGGAGAGTGATAGAAATGTCCTTCCAACTGGTGGGTTTACCTGTACACTCACATGGAACACACAAACACACATACACACCCCCAAAGAGAAAGGCAGTAGGCCTCACCTCCATCAGGTCTTTAAATAAATCAAACTTAAAGACCTAGGAAGTAGGCTGTGGCCAGAAGTTAGGCTGGGTTTAGGTAAAGAGTTCTCATTTAATGAATATAGAGTTTCATATATTCAGATGAAGATGAAAATATTCAGAAGATCCATTGCAAGATAGTGTGAATGTATTTACCACTGCCTGGCTTTACTCTGAAAGATAATTAATGTGGTTGGTTTTATGTGTGATTTTGTTTCAAGGTGAATTTTATGTGTTTATTTTCCTACAAGAAACACAGATTGCTTCTGTAGCACTTTGAGAAAATTCAGCTATGCAGCAAGCTGTAAGAATAATACAAAAAGCAGGTTGGACGGAAGTTGTTCTGGGGGTTTTGCATTCAAATGCTTCAATCATTAACATTTTATCACAATTATGCTCCCGCCATGCAATATTTTTCTGTACCACTTGGGATTATATTGCAGATTATTTGCCTCAGCCCTAAATACTTCAAGGTGCATTTTCAGCAACAGGGCATTGTTTTAAAATAGCAACACAATAATCTGTTGATTATCATAAATGAGTGCTGATAAAATACTATTATCTAATCTACAGACCTTATTCAAACTTGGCCAGTTTCCTCAATAACGTCCTTCACAACAAAAATAAGATAAAATAGAGGAAAAAATCAATTTGGTCCAGGGTCCATTCCAGGATCACACATTGCCAAATCTCTTTAGCATCTTATAATGTGGAACACACACACACACACCCTTGATGTTTTTGACAAGTCTAGATGATTTATTTATTTTATAGAATATCTCTTAATTGATGATTAATGTGTACTCACATTCAACTGCACAGTCCTACATGTTTGGCAGGGATACAATGTATTCTCAGTGTATTGACTCAGAGGAGAGAATGTTAGTTTATACCACTGTAGGTGATGGTAACTCAAGTCAATTGGTTGAGGTAGTAGTGTCTAGCTGTTTTCTCCACTGTAAATCTATTTTCACTCCATGTCACCACTAGGTACTTTTCAGGGAAAGACTTTGAGACTGTATAGAAGCTGGGCAAGTGGACTGTGCCACCAGACAGAAGAACTGGCAAGGTTGTGTGAACCCAAACCCTGTGAAACTGAGTGGAGAATGGTAGGAGTGGGGCCAACTCCTGCCTAACTCTACCTACCATGGAACAGGACACCCCACTGAGAAGACCATGACAACCAGTCACATAGGGAAAACACCTAAAGCCCTTCTCCATGAAAATAGAACATCACTAGCATGTCTAACTGAGCCAATAGGGAGCACCTATCCCTGGATCCCACCCTACTCCTCAATGTTTATAAAGTCACTATCCACATGGAATAAAATGCACATGCTATTTCTCCAAGAATCATCTGAGAGTAGCTGTTTAACTCTAACAGTTTGGGGAAGAGTTTTCTCTCCAGAAGCATTCCTCGCTGGATCTTGGACCCACCTGGCAGGCCTGGCTCATGCCCCAGCTGCCCACTGCCATGGCCACCGCCAAAGTCCATGGTCGCCACTGCTCCTGCTGTTGGCATTGTGCTGCCACGGTGGCGGGGGAGACCTGGGACCCCGTCTACCTGCCTTGAGTGGGCTTCCCTTCTGAGAGCTACCACTTTGACCATCTCTTGCCAGACCAGAGACCCACAGAGTATCCCAGTTCCTCTGAGGAAGACCTATAGAAACACATTCTCACCCATTAGTTTTAGCATCTGATTACTAATCCTTGCTCAATGAGTCACAACTGTGCTGTTTGTCAAGCGCTGACTTCTTAACTCCACTGTGTCATCCCCACTTATCTATTGATGGTTTACGTTAGGGAAAAACATTTTCTATGTTTTTTAAATGTTAAATAAAAAATATTCTGTGGAGGAGTAATTTCTTTTACATATAATATGTTCTCATGATTCCAGTCCTCCCTCTCTCCCCTTCATACTTTCTTGTCTCCCCCACTTCCTCTCAAAGGTAGAACCTCTTCTCTCACTATTATATTTATATATATGTATGTATACATATATACACAGTCTGCTTGAGCACATTTAGTGTTGCTCATATGTAGATGTGTTAGGACTGACTACTTGGGTTTAGATAACTGTCAGGGGGCTCATCCCTGGAGGAGACTGACTCTCCCTCTCTGGGCAACTATGGTGGTTTGAATATGTTTGGTCCTTGGGAAATAGTACTATTGGGAGGTGTGGCCTAGTTGGAGGAAGTGTGTCACTATGCAGGCGGGCTTTGAGGACTTCTATGCTCAGGCTCCGCCCACTATGGAATGAGACCCTCCTCCTGGCTGCCTTTAGATCAAGACGTAGAACTCTTGGCTCCTCCAGCACCAAGTCTGCCTGGATGATGCCATGCTTCCTACCATGATAATAATGGACTGGATTTCTTCAACTGTGAGCCAGCCCCAATTAAAATGGTCTCTTTTATAAGAGTTACCTTGGTCATGGTGTCTCTTCACAGCAATAAAACCCTAACTGAGACAGCAATCAAAAGCTGTCTGTGGTTCTCCATCTAGGGGCCAGGGCCCTGTGATGTTTTTCCCATCCGCACTGGCATGTCAACTGGTGTTGTTGTTATGTAGATCTTGTGTAGGCAGCTATACTGTTTATGTTTTGTGGGTGAAGCTTCCCTGTCATGTGTAGAAGACTCCTTCATGCAGCAGGCATCCTGGTCCTCTGGCTCTTATGATCTTTCCATCATCTGTTCTGAGATGTTCCCTAGGCCTTAGGTCAAGGACTGGCATTTTAGATGTATCAACTGGGGTTGAGAGCCCCACAATCTGTTGTTCTCTGAATTTTGATCCGATGTGGGTTTTAGTAACAAACAGTCTCTATCTGTTTCAAAGGAAAGCTTCTTTGATGATAAATGGGAGTTAGACCTCTCTGTGGGTATAAGGGTAAGCCTTTAGAATGGGAATTAGAAATTATATGGGTTTAGGAAAGTTAAAGTAGTGGTTTCTTCTCTAGGGACCTTGACCTCACCAGCCATAGCTACCTAGCTAGGTTTACAGTACCAGGCAGGAAGTCCCCTCTTTTGAGCCGGCCTTAAGTCCAGCTAGACAGCTGTTGGTTGGCCTAAGATATAAGTGCCACTGTTGTACCACTGTGGTATCTGGGTGGACTGGTCTTTGTTGCAGCCCATAGGCTTTACGGCTGGATAGGACTATTGATCGATTTTCTGTCTTTGCGGTTTGCACAGCACCTTTGGGAGCTGCTTTTCAGCAGGGAGGAAGCATTTAGATAAGTTTCAGTTCCGGTCCTTCGAGTCTTATATCTGAAGTGTGTGGTGTCTTCAGCAATAAGGTCTTACCTTCAAGTTCTTGGCGAAAACCAAGGGCAATCATAATAGTTTATTGTTTTGGGAGGTTACCCACACCTGGAAATGGGGTGTTTTTAGATAGTCTGTGTCTCTCGAGGAACACTAGTACCCCACATGGCATTACTTCATTTAAACTATATTTATATAGACACATACACTCATAAACATTAGATATGCATTTTTAAGTAAAGTATTTCCATGTGGCTTTTTCAAATATCATTAGTGCTATTTATCCTTCCCCCCTTCCCCTCCTCTGCATTGCCTTCTTTCCTTCCCCCCCCAGTGACACCTCCCATCTTCCCATTTCTCCCTTCACAGTACCTGTGATCTGCTGTCCTCTCCAGAGCTCCTTCTTCCTCAACCATGGTCCCTTTTTACTTTTCTGGTTTCTCCAATTAACTCCAGTTATATACTCACATCTAGAGAGTTGGAGTTATGACCCACTGATAAGACAGAACATGCTATGTCTCTCTTTCTGGGTCTGGGTCACCCTACTTGCTATAATATTTTCTAGTTTCTTCCCTTCACCTGCAATTTTATGACTTCATTTCTCTTTTCAAAAGTATTTTGTGTGTACAGGTGATTTGTCTGTATGTATTCCCATGTACCATGTGCATGCCTGGTACCCACAGAGGCCAGAAGATTGCATCAGCTCCCCTGGAACTGAAGTTATAAGGGGTTGGTTGTGAGATACCATGTGGGTGCTGGGACTCGAACCTGGGTCCTCTGGAAGAGCAGCAAATGCTCTTAATGATGGAGACATCCTCCCAGCCCTATTATTTTTCTGTATAGTTGAATAGAATTCCATGATGTATATATTTCGTGATTTCATTACAAATTCACCAGCTGAAGGACATTTATGTTGTTTCTGTGTCCTGGCTATTGTGAACAGAGTGGTAATGAGCACGGCTGACCAAGGATCTGTGAATAAGATGTTCTTATTTTGTTCAGTGAACTTTAGTTTGCTACTTTATTTGTTTGTTATTGGAGATACTGTGTCCACCAGACCAGCACAAACCTGATGATCCTCCTATCACAGCATCCTGAGTGCTGGCATTACCTGGGTGTCTAGCTCATTATTTACGTAAATGTTCACGTTGTATGAGATTCGATCGATGGGTACTCTTCAAGCTGTTCCTTGTGTCCTGTTTACACATCTCCATCCTTCTTTCAATACTTCTTTACGTTCTAGATCAAGACATTTGAAACTCACGTACGTGGCCCCCAGCAAACCATCTAACCGCTCTGTGTACCAGTTTCCTTGTGTGATGGAAATGTCGATTGTTTTCATGATGCTATCAAGCATCTCAGCACATTTAAAACCAAACTCCTGATTCTCCCTCCTTCTTCAGTTGGCCCTGGGGAGTCAATGTCAGGAGGAGCCATTGCTTGGACATCGCTAAGAAGAGACCGGTGTTCACACTCAGCTTTCTTTTTTTCTTTTTTGTCATTACTCATTCCAAGACCTCAGCCTCAAGGAGGGCACTGCTCACTTTTGTGGTGGGACTTCTGTTGCGTGAAATATTAAAAAACCAAATCCATGCTATTGCTGGCTAAGCACCACAGACTGGTTGACCTACTCTCAGCCGGGCAGATTCTCTTGACTCAGAACTCTGAAAATCTATGCACCCGGTCTTTCCTCTTCCTTTTCCAGATCCAGAAGTCCCGCCTATCCACCCAGTGATTGGTTCCTTATAATCTTTATTCATTAGGTGAATGTTCTGCCACAGACTTCTTTTCTGAGTTAAACACCCCACAGAGGCAATCTCATAGGTACACCTCAAAGATGCATCTCCTAGGTAATTCCAAGTCCAGGAAGTCGGCAAAGATTAAGCATGAAAGATGCTGTGAGGGTTAGGTCTAACTGGCACCTTGGCAGGATCTAGACTCGCCTGGGAGACGGGCTTCCGGGCATGCAAGCAGATGATTTCGATTATATTAATGCCATTGTGTCAGTATTGCTTCTGAGCTGTGGTCCTGGTCTGTGTAAATGAAGAAGGAAATCGGAGCTGCACCACACATTGTGTGCATTGCAGTTCTAGTTCCTGATTGAGGATGCGATCATCCAAGACTTCAGGGAGTTCCTGATTGAGGATGTGACAACTGCTTTGGACATCGGTTCCTCTGCCTTTCTCACCAAGATGGACCGAACCTTAAGTAAGAGTATTTTATCACAGCAACATGAAAAGAAACCCTTGCGTAAATGTGAGCCCCCAACACAGCATTCCGTACCTCCTTGTCTGATTCATTTGCTCCAAAGCCCTTCTCACCATCAGGCACACTGTAAAACAAACTTGTTTGTGTTACCTGGTTCCTTCCTGTCCTCCAGAACTGGTCCTTGTGTCAGGAACTTGGTTTTGCTTACCAATATATGCAACACTCCTAGGTGAAGTGCTTGGCACATGGGAGATTCTGAGTAATGATAAGCATGTCTGGGACTTCCAGGACCACCTTTGGGCCAGGGATGTTTGCTCTTGAAGGAGGGCACTGAGCATAACCTGTACTGAACAAGGCAGCCAGGGATCCAGACCAGAGCGAACGTCCAGAGTGACCGTTCTTGGCTCCCACGGAAACTTTCCGCTGGAATCACACAGGATACATTTGGTTCCTTGTGCAATGAGTACCAGGAAAGCTCATGAAGGAGGGGGCGAGGGGGGGACCCAAAGTTTATACAGAATTCTGGTCACCCAGGCACCCCTGCCTGGCACATACCAAACTTCCAGAGTCCCGGAAGGAAAGCAGGTGTTTGGCAGCGACCATATTGTTTGCATTAACAGCTTAGGCACAGGGAACTGTTCTCGCCTCCACATCCCAATCCCCAGCATGTAACCAAAGGCCAGCCTTGCAAAGAGGCCTGCCTAAAGATAGCGCTCTGGGGCCCGCCACGTTAAGTCGTTTCTGAAAGAGGTGCTAAAAGGATCTGTCATTTTTCAGTTGACAGAAACGAATCCTTTTCAGAGCTCAAGAGAAGACCAATTAAAGAAAATGTTTCTTTCTTTCTTTCTTTTTTTTTTTTTTACACGTCGGAATCACAGTTTTACATTCTGACCTTAGCCATCCACATCAACACAGTTTACATGTTTAATGCAGCCCAGCCTGGGGAGAAGACATGGAGAGAAAGCCTCACAAGGTCCTTGGATTCTAGAAATGTTAGGATGGGCTTCTGAGGGAAATGGGACAGAAGCTACATCTGCAGAGTGAGTGCCTATCAGAGAGTACTCCCTTGAGAAAGCCTTTAGCTGCCTTTATGTCTCCTCTCCTCTCATTTTCTTCCTTCCCCCATTCTCCCTTTCTTCTCTCTTTCTCTTCTCTGTCCCTCCTTCCCACTGCCTTCTCCTTGTCTTTCCTCTCCTCCTTTTATATATATCCATGGCCTAGCAAAGAACTCCAACTATTCAAGGGACTACATAAACATTTCTATAACAGGTAAATAACACGACCGTCAAAGTTTAAAATAATTTTACTTCAAAAGTATTGTGGTTAATCTTCACTGTCAACTTGACTGGGTTTAGAATCACCTAAGTGACATATGTCTGGGCACGTTCATTCGGTTGCTTCCAGACAGGTTTGATTGAGACAGGAAAGACCCACCTTGAATGTGACTGGTATACAACAGGCACTAAGTTCCATTTACATGGAAAACAAATGTGACTTGTGACAGATGCTCAATACAACTTGAAGGCTGATATAACAGATACTGTGACAAATACACATTAAATATTTTTACTGTGCCATATTTAGGTATGCTGGGGTTGGAAATAAATAGTTATCATCAGTGATTTTTGTTTGCTTAAGATCAAAAGAGAGGCGGAAACCCCAGCATGCACCTAGAAGCTTCCTGGAGTTGTGTGAGGCTGGGGGGATGGGTATCCTTAGTCCAACAAACCTAGACTTGGCTAAAACAGACATCTTCAATGTGATACCACATTCACAGGACCAAGACTTCAGGGAGACTTCTCAGGACGGGGAAGTGAAGCTCAGACCGTTTCTCAAGTTATAAAACCAGTGGCTAGAAGACTGGCTTACTGGAGTCTAAAATCAAACAGTAAGAGAATTTAAAAATGTTCTCTCCTTTAAAAAAAACTATAAATATAAAAATATTTATTTTTATTCTATGTTCATGAGTGTTTTGCTGGCATTATGTCTGTGTACCATGTGCTTGCCTGGTACCCTCCAAGGTCAGCAGAGGGTACCAGACTCAGTGGAACAGGAGTTACATGTATGTATGTGCTGGGAATTATATCCAGTTCATAAGAGCAGTCAGTGCTCCTGACCACTGAGCCACCTCTGCAGCTCTACCTCCTTGTTTAACCTGTGCTCTTGTAAGTTAACCTTAATAAACGCACCGAGTTTCACCAAACCAGACCTAGAGGGGAATCACCTCTTTGCTCTGTTCCTGGAGTCCTATCTGGGGTAAATCTTTCCTTGTTTCTACATTAAAAGTTACACAAATGGGCAGTGACATCCAACTTGTCTTGTGCATTCGCTTCACTTGTGTGTATGAGTCTGACCATGACAGCTTAGCTGAAGGCCTGTTGCTCCCAGCTCTATGGACAGGAGGTAAGTTAGTCTTTAGCAAGCATAGTCTTAGTAAGTCATGAGCAAAGCTATGGTTTCAAGTTGGAATCAAGGCCACACCCAGTCTTCCCACTATGGACAAAATCAGGCTGGTACCTTTCAGCAAATAATTGTCCTCATGTACTACTTCATTAACCTGTGTTTGTCTAGAGGATAACTGGACCCAGCAGGAAGAGCCGTGGTCCTTGTCACAGAGGGTTCCTCAATCCTATCAGGTTTCAGGCATTACGCCTGTGTCTTCTCACTGGATTTCCTATCCTGGGACTCATCGGATTCCTCAGGATTCCATCCTTGTTACCATCCTTAGGGTTCTTATTTAATTAAAGAAATTAACACCTACAGATACTTAAATGAACTGGCTGGGATGAAGGAGAGAATCTCTCATCAGGTAGTATTGTTTTCAAATGGCCAGCAACAAAATGAAGCTTTTTATTGTTTCTTGAGAAGAACTGCAAGGTTTAGCAGATGATATGGCAGATCATAAAATGCTGCTGAGGAACACTGCCAGCATCTGGTGTCAAAACTGCATCCCGGTGGGACCAGACTCTCTGACCCCCTGCTCCACAGAGCCGAGCTGAAACACAAAGAGAGACACTGGAAGTCAGACCATGCTTCCTGAGTGACAAGTGGCTTGCTATCCCAGATGCCTGGTGAGTCTCTGTGAATGGAGGTCAGAGGGGGATGGCTGGCCATCAAGGCTGTTACTTTCCACCAACAGTACAGAAAAGAGAGACAGAAATAAGAAAGGTGCGCTTCTAGCATCTGGATACTTGTACCACAAGTTCCGACTGACAGTAGTTGTTAGACGAGTAATTGTTATAATTAGCAGTCTTCCTGGGTAGACAAGATCTCCACTTAGGGCACCAAGGACAGACCAATGATTTCCATCCAAGTCTAGCTTAGTGAACCAAAGAGTTTATTGAGGTCACTCAGGATTGTGGATATGCTGAAAACAGCTGAATCACCAAACCATCAGAGCCAGCAGAAAGGATGACTTCCCTCGGCTGCGCTGGTGGAGTCCTTCCCTGTTCACTTAACCTCCCACCCTCCATAGACCACATCAGCTCCTGAGACCACATGCAGCTGAGGCAGATCTACATACAGCTTGGGGGTGGGACACAGAAGAAGTGTCTGGCATCTCGGGTGAGGATCTGATGGCCATCTGCATCCTCTTCTGTTATGAGAGAATGTCCTCAGGTTCCACCTTAGGCTTTCTAGTAGGTAATCATCGAGGGCCTGCCTAGAATGGTGATTAATTAATGGCACTCAGAAGGCAGCATTCTACAGGGGAACTGTTTGGCATTTTGTGACCAATGACGACTAAAGAAAGATTTTCTTCTGCCTCTCTCAGCACTGACATGGAAGGTATTGTGATGGTCAATAAAATAAGTGCTGTGATTTTGTTTTTGCTGAAACTCATGATGAATTATGTTTGCCAATATAGCACTGTTAGTTGGTGGTGAGCCTTCAAAAAGGATGAATGGCTTTCTTGGGAGACTGGATTATGTCTCCAGGAAATGAATTTATACTCAAAGGAGCAGGTTGCTGTGCTGGAGGCCAGCTCCTTTGTCTTCTCTTACTCTTCTGTCCATACCCACTCCCATCCTCACAGATGATTCATCCATCCATCCTTCATGGGATAATGCAACCTAGGGGACTTGCCAGGTACAGCCTGAACACTCCAACTCCCAGAACTATAAGCCAAAATAGATCTCTTCTCTTTGCAAATTATTCAGTCTCGGGTGTTCTATTATAGCATCAGAAAATACTAAAACACTTTTATACAATTCATTAGCCAAGTTAGTAATAAATTAAAGGTATTAAAGGTATTTTATTGAATTCATTATCAGGCAATTTTGATATTATGAAGACGCCATTAAGAGAACTTATACAAGCTAATACAGATACAATGTCGTCATCTTCATTGACTGCTTATTGCCATGTGGTACTTCACTATATATTTGTTTCAGGAAACACCAACACTCAGGAAAACTTGGTGCCTAAATTTCAAAAGCTTATGTTAAATGCTTAAACTTTACCCAAGTTCTAAATGCTTATCTTATATCTGGGGGAAGTTGGGGAGATGGCTCATTGGGCAAAGTGGCTTGCGGTGAAAACACAGGAGGCTCTGAGTTCAGCTCTTCATCACCTACCCCAAAGCCAAGCCCAGTGGTGTGTGTTTGTAACTCTAGTGAAGGAGCAGAGATGGATGGATCTCTGGGGCTTGTGGGACAGTTAGTCCTATCCAAATGAGCAAGCTTGAGACTCAGGGAGAGACTGTGCTTCAAAAATAAGGCGGAGGGCTGTAGAGGAAGACACCTGATTCTGATCTCTGGCCTTCAAATACTTATAAACTGGTGCGTGCACTTGAGCACACACCACGTTACATGAAAAGGCTTCATACTTTTCTGCATGCTAAGGTTTAGCCTGTTCCACCTTAAATTTCACCAGCAATGTGTTAGACTGAGAAAGGAAGCAGTTCAGTTTTATTTTTGGTTGTAAGCCTAACTTTTAACAGCTGAGCCATCTCTCCAGTCTGCAATTCAGTTTTAAGGAAACAGTCCAGTGTTCTAATTTGGTATATATAAAAAAAAAAGGTTTAAAGGGAAGAGGTGTTGATGATTTTAAATGTTTCATACTTGTTCTTGTAAACTGAATGGTGTCTAACTAGATGCTAAGACCCAATTGCTAAAGACATCATACATGTTGATTGTGAGACATGGAGAAATCAAACTAGAACTGACCAAGAAATGCCCTCCCTGCTTGCTAGCATATTGGCATTAAAAACAATGGTACCTGTATTAGTCTCATCTTTCTTTTTAAGGGAGAGTTTCACTTGGTAGCCCAGGCTAACGTGGAACTCATCATGTATGTATGAGGAAGCCCAGATGAAACCTTAAACTGACAGTAATCCTCCTGCCCCAGCCTCCAAAGTGTCAGGATTACAGGTGTGAGATACCAAAGTCCACTTAGTATTATATTTAAAAATCTCTGAAGGTTAAAATAGAGTTAAGAGACTTCTCCCAAGAAGCTTCCAATAGCAACATGGAAACTCAACTTTTAGATCTTATTGTTGCAGTTATCAAAGACAGGGGAAGCTGAGCAGGGACAAGTCTTACACAAAAGGTTCCTGGGCTTGGAGAGATGACTAAGCAGTGACTAGTACTTGCTTTTGCAGAGGACCTGAGCTCCCTTCCCAAGTTCCATATCAGCTGGCTCACAACTACCTCTAACTTTGCCAACTCCAGGGAACTGGACACCCTCCTTTGGCTGTCATGGGCACCCACCACATGAAAGTGTTCATATGCACAGACACGCACAGAAAGACACACATAAGTGAAGTATAAAAATATATATGTAAATATTTTCTCACTCTATACATCTCAAGACCTTTAACTTGTGAGATTAGGCTTGTTAACCTTTCAGCCTGACCTTGGGAGCAGCTGTGCTCCTGGAGGCTTTAATCACGTATAGGCCGACTCCATTCTTGTTAAACAGGACTCAGCAAGTAGAGAGCATTGGGCCTTGATTTGGTCAGAATGTTTGGACATGAATATGGCCTCTCTTCAGAGTTTTGAGCAATTTAGAATAACCTAGTACAGTACTCATGGGAAATACACAAGGATCATTGCTTTCTAATACCTTGTGCCGTGAATTTTTGCCTCAAAATTGTGAAGAAAGGGTAAGCAGGTAATACATTTGAGCAAGCCAGGAAGGCAGACATCGGGGTTTCCTTTCCATTGGCTATCTGGAACACAGAACCATGCCAAAATCCATTTAAAGGGTGTCCTCGGTGAACGTGGGGGACTGTCCCCTCTTCCTTATCATATCAGCCAGCTTACAGGGAGCACGGTGGTCTTTGACTTTTGAGCTGCGGCTGCTGTTGGCAGAAGGGAAGCAGCTGGAACCAGCACCTGTTTCCCATCCCAGGGTCTCATTATAGGCTCACAATCTGGGGATTGAAAACATTCCTCAACGCAACTCTTGCATGCAAATAACCTTATCTTTTAATGCTCTGTATATCTTTCCTTCCAAATGTTTATTTCTCATGATAAACACAGAAGAGTCTAACAGACTACGAGGAAGATATAAGAGCTGAGGTAGGGTGATGTAACTGATTCATAGGGATTTTGTTTTATTTTCCTTCGGAGACAAAGTCTCATCTATAGTCTAGGTTTCCTGTGACTCACTGTGTAACTCAGCTGTCCTCAGATTATCAATCCTTTTGCCTCAGGCTCTCAAGTGCTGAGATTATAGGCATGAGCCACATGTCCAGCTTAAACTATGGGGTGTTAATAAGTGTAACCAAGAAATCTTATCCATTCTGACCTAAAGTTTTAGCTTGGGTAGTTGAACAAGCTACTATAGCTATACTATGTTACTAAAGCCCTTGACCTCCTCCCTAGCTGCCATGGGCAGACTTGAAAGAAGCTAGCTATTTTGTGGGGACAGTTTTCTACGTGTTCATGTCACATTCCCTTGGGACAGAGTCCAGACTGAACATAGAGAGAAGATGTGGGGATAGCCCACGGACAATACTGGGTTCCTCTTCAAAGTTTCTCAAGGCAAAAGAGAGCAAGCTCTCATCTAAGACGTGGCCAGGGGCAGCTGTGTGTTTAAAGGGGAAATGGCTCTAGTGACATTGCCTGTGGGTTAAGGGTGAAGTCATCACATGATCCCTGGAAATGCTCACTTGATGCTACCCCTCCCCCAGCCCAAATCAGTCTTGAACTCAATATGTAGCTGAGAATGACTTTGAATTCTTGGTGAGTCAAATGGAGATCTTAATGACTTAGGACAGGACCTGGAGGTGAAAACAGAAACAGACTATCAGAGGAGTGCTATTTATAGGCATGCTCCCCAAGACTTGCTCTCTGCCAGGGGGTGGCAGCCCCTACCTACACCTAGAAGTTGGGCTGGGT
Source organism: Tokudaia tokunoshimensis (assembly GCA_036184795.1). NCBI lineage: Eukaryota > Metazoa > Chordata > Mammalia > Rodentia > Muridae > Tokudaia > Tokudaia tokunoshimensis. The sequence continues at coordinate 18,991,856 of BTHU01000022.1, forward strand.
CCTCGCATATCAACCATTCATTAATCAAGAAAATGCCCTGCAGATTTGCCTATAAGCAATCTTCTGGAGACATTTTTCTCAATGGTGGGTGCTGGGGACGGAACCCAGGGCTTGATGAATGCCAAGCAAATAACTCCACCAACTGAGCTATATCCTCAGCCTCATACCCCATGTTATCTACTGTCATACCCTGTCCAAGGCAAAATGAAGAAACAATCCCAGGCACTGAGGGATGTCAATCACTTAGAAAATATAGCCACTCCTTTGTCATCTCTGTGGGTTTTGAAAAGAAGCCATGGAGGGCCTATGACTGTGACTTTGGCCCCTGTCCTATGACTGTTCGTCTTAAAGGAAGAGAAAATGCAGTCACACATGAGGGAGAAAGCCACGGGAAGATGGAGACAGAAACTAAGACGGTGTGGTGACCAGCCGGAGGATGCCAACACCTGAAGCAGTTACCAGGAGACAATCCTGAAACAAATTTCCCTTCAGAGATTCTGGTAGAAACAAGTCCAGTCCAGGCCTTCTAGCCTCCAGAGCTGGGAGAGAGAAGACTTCTGGTTTGTGAAGTCATATAGCCTATGGTGCTTCTTATGCAGCTGCGGGCAGTGAATCCACCCTGCCCTGTAGCCAAGCTGAGGTCCGGCTGGGCTACTTCCCTCTTCCCATGGAACAGCAGTCGCAAGGAAGAGGACAGTGACAGCTCTCGTTGATGCTTACAGTTGAAAGAATGGAATTAAGAGACTGAAGTCTGTCCATAGGTCATGAGTCTCGGTGACAATGGGACATTATTTTTGAGCATGCGCTTTGCACTTGGCTGTGAAGTTGCCCAGATCTGGAAGAGTAGATTAGGACTTGGGTTCAGTAATGTGTCCCAGGTCACAGCAGGCATCGCGTGGGTAGAGACTCCAGCTCTGTATTTCCAGATTACCATTCTCTCCTCCTCACTTCTTTTGAGGTGTGTATGTGTGTGTGTGTGTGTGTGTGTGTGTGTGTGGGTGGGTGTGTGTGTGCTCACGAGTGTGTTTGTGCAAGCCACAGCATGACTATTTTTTTTAGGACCTTTCAGAGAAAACAGAAAGGACGGTGAAGGAAATTTGGAATCAAATTCGGAATGAGGAAGACTCAGAGAGCTATGGTGACTTTTTTTCCATGTCTTTGTTTGAATGACATTTTAAATCACACCCAATACATGTCCTATGAGATGTGAACAATTTCACTGTAACACTTGAAATGAATGACTCAAAAGGCTGTCTGGGCAGTAACATGTGTAGTGCAATATATCTGACATGTTGAACCCTGAAGGATTCTCAGCCTGTATTGTAGTTGGTCTTTGGACTCTTATCAAACCCCTAACGTATTTCAGGAGAACAATCAACTTGTTATTCCCTTAAAGGTGCTTCTAACTCCGAGTGCATTTGCCTGCCAAATGAAACCAAAAGCCAAAACCATATGTGTATAAATAGAGCTTGTAAGGTTTGGGCCTAAAAAATCATCCCTCCTATGGCAGTAAGAACCAGTCATATTTTGCCTCCAGATGGCCGGGCGTATGCACACAGCAACCTCTGTGAATTTAATTAGCCTGTATTTAATGTCCTGTGTACCGATTGTAGGTGTTCTCTTTGCCATATCTGAACTATTTCTAAGCTAAACAGAGCAGTGAGGTTTGCTGGAATTGAGGACTAGATGAAACTCAGCTTCTCTGAGTGGTGTCTTTGGTTGCATTGAAATACCAGGCTGAACACATTCTGTGGAAGAAATTATGTAGCTTGCTGGCTGAGTATCATCTGGAGCAGTTATGTAGTACAATCTGTGGGCTGTTTCCTCCATATCCATGTCTCTTCAGGCTTATCATATTGCTGGACTACATTTCCCAGGCCCCTCTTCATTCTCATTATAAAGCTGGACTATATTTCCCAGGCTCCTCTGCAACTTGGTAAAGTCACATCACTGAGTTCTATCAGAGGAGGTAGAGGTGCAATTCTGGTCCAGTTTTTAAGAAGCCTTTCCCTTCATTTTATTTTCTTTTTGCTAGATGTTCTAGCAGGCATGTTAGCCTGTGACTGGTGGGATACATACAGCAAGGTCAACTATGAATATGACCAAACACAGAATTGTAAACTTGGGCCTGCAAGAGGGATAAACAGTTTGTGGTACAAACCTAAAGACCTGAATTTGCTCCACAGAACTCACAGTGAAAGGAGAAAGACAACTCTGGCATGCACCCCAGAACCCACAAACTTGCTCACTAAATCAAATAATAAAATGTAAAATCCTACCAATTATATATATATGTGTGTGTGTGTGTGTGTGTGTGTGTGTGTGTGTGTGTGTGTGTGTGCGCGCGCACGTGAGTGCCTGCGACCTTGCAGATCAGGTGTAAGTTCTCAGCTACTGCCCCAGAGCCAAGCCTGCCTGCCTGCCACCATAGCCACCATACCCTCTGCCATGATGGTAATAGATTAAGCCTCTGAAACTGTAAGCATGCCCCAGTTAAATGCTTGCTTTTATCAGTTGCTCTGGTCAAGGCGTCTCTTCACAGCAGTGAAACAGTAACTAAACCAGAAGTCTGTATGCTAGCATGTTAGTATGATGGGAGGATTTGTGTCATCCAACAGAGAATAACCAGTCTGGCCTGATTTATCTCATCTGGCAGGGAATAAGCAATCTAAATACTGATGAGCGCCTGAGGAGTTGTCTAGGTTGTAAGGGACATACTAATCACAAGGGGTCGGGGGAGTGTCCCAAATTGTTTTTTTCTCTTAGTGGAAATTAGACAACTTACAGCTTTGTAGCTAGGCTAGCCTGCCATATTAGACAAAAGACAGGGGCTGGAACTGCTTCAAGACACTCCATTTTTTTTCTTTTTTTACCACATTAACTGCTTCAGCCATGTTCTGTGAGAAAATGACTGGTCCATACTCCATCGAGTAACTGATGCATGATCTCTCCTCTGCCACAGTTCTGATAGCTGAAAATGGCTTATTCCTGGACAGATCACACCAAGCCAGCACAATCCCCATGAGAGAGGTCCTTTATTGAAAGAGGGGAAGAAGAGAGGAAGAGAGAAAAGAAAGAGGGAGATGGGTCCGGGTCCCCTGTCTTTTATCCAGGCTGTGATGTAGGTGGCACAGGTGGTAACATGCACAGATGATGCAAGTGAGGCATGGGTTGCCATGGCAACTGACGCAGGCAGGTCCTCGTGGCCTAGGGATGACGTCATCGCTGGATTCAGAGGCTGGCCACTTCTGATGCTAACACTAGCAAAGCTGAAGTCCACATTCTCCCATACGGACTCTTGTGATTATTCTGAACCTTTTCCTTCTAGTCTTCCCTCGTTCCCCCAAATTGTCACCTAGCTGATCACTCTGAAGGAAACCTTACCTGCTCATGCTTTTCTCGAAAAACACTCCACAGATTCCATTTCTCCTAGGTAGCTTTGACGTTTGCTAGAAGAGTAGTAACTTTAATGTCTTAAAGCTGGGGAGATATGTCAGTGAGGAGAGTACGTGCTGAGCAAGAATGAGGGCCCAAGTACTGTATCCCCAGCACCCATATACAAAGCCGGGCATGGCGGCGCATATCATTGGACAGCAATACAGACCCATGAGGGTATGAGTACTCTTACTGGCTAGCCAGTCTAGCTGAAATGGCAAGCTCCAGGTTTTGTGAGAGAGCTTGCCTGAACTGATGGTAAGACCCCATTGCTGAAGACAATACCTACATAATTCACCGAACACAGAGGAGTCGGGCTGGTGTCTACCTAGAACCTTCATCCCTAATGACTAGTGCCCATGGTACAGGAAGGAACTCTGCACACTAGCAGAGGAGGAAAGCAAACACCAATCCAGGGATGAAACCTGAAATCTACAATGATGATCTACCCACAAGATCTATGCTTATACAACTGTGGCACTGAAGATGTGGGAGAAACCAACCGATATCTGCATGCAATTAAGGTCTACTCCATGGCATAGGATATATCCCTGACACTGGTCGGGTGCCTAAGACCTGAGACTAGATAGGCCATGGACCTAGGAGAAAACTAAATACTACTGTTATGCTAAAGGAATATGGCCGAAAGATAACTCCTAATGAAAGCTCTGCTATACTCACAGACCAGTGTCTTGTTCAGCCATCATCAGAGAGGCTTCCTCCAACGATAGATGGGAACAAAAAGAGACCCACAACTAGAAAATACCCAGAGAGTGAAAGGCCTCAAATATTCAGTTCTAAGTGGGATGTCTTCATAAAACCCCTCCCCTCAGGGCTCCGGGAACTCTGCAGAAAGAGAAGCAGAGAGAGTATAAGAGCCTGTGAGGAGGGAACTCACCAAGGAAACAAGACCCCGTAAACCAACAAGGCTGACACTCACACCAACTCACAGAGATGGCAGCATGCACAGGGCCTGCACAGGTCTAAGCCAAATGGGGTCCCGGTGCTGAGAGGGGAAGTAGACACAAGTCCCCAACTATTTCCAACTGATAACTGCTTACCAAGAAAAGCATTAGTTTTCAGCCAATGGAGTCTCACTGGATATACAAATCACACTTAAAGACAGGAGGTCCCACGCCCATCAATACAGCAACACAAAATGAACTCAATGATATTTTGATATTTTGGGAGGTTTTTGTTGTTGTTGTTTGCTTTTTTTTAACCTTAAAGATCTTCTGCTTAGGTGTTATGGTTTCTGATTTTGATTTTGGTGTAATGGGTATTCTGTATGTACAAATGTGCATACAGCATCTGTGTTTCTTCTGCTTTTCCTTTGGTCCTTTGTTTGTTGTTGTGTCTTTTGTCCTGTTGTGATTTGTTTGATTTTATTTTTATCTTATTTTATTATTTTTTTAGATATCTGTTTTATTATAATGAGAAAGAGAGAGAGTGAGAAAGGATATGGATTTGGGTGGGTAGGGAGTTGGGGAGGATCTTAGAGGAGCTGGGGGAAGGAAAACCATAATCAGAATATATTGTATGAAAAAAGTTTTTCAGTGAAAAAGCAGTAGAGGAACACTTCTGACCTCCACAGGTTTGTGTGTACCTGCACATGGCCTCACAAACACGTGTAAAACACATACACACCCAATAGTAGCCTCATCTTCTGCTGAACACTCTGCTTTAGTGGCATGTAAGATTACATTAGTGAGCACCCCCTGCATCAGCGCCCCTGTGTACCTGGGTGTGTTCTGCTTCGAATCCCTTCCTTTCTCTCTAAAACTCACTTATTTAAATTCTTCTTCATCTTCTTCATAACTGTGTGATGGCCATGGGACTATGGAGTCAGGTCTTCAGAAGGCAACCTATGACTGTGAGCAAGCAGGTGAAGAGGAACCAAGGACTGTGATTAGCAACTCAGTGGCTTTGCCCAGTCCTCACTCTTGCTATTTAGAAACTGCCACGTCCTGATACCAGCTGTCTCCTAACCCCTAGCTAATGGAAGAGAAGCAATAGCAGCGGTCAAAAGCAGTGCTCCATCCTGCTCCTTTCTTTTCTTTCCTTCCTTTCCTCCTTCATCCCTCCCTTTCCCCTCCCTTCCTTATTTTTATCCTTCCCTTCTTTCCTTCTTCCTTTTCTTCCTCTCTTTTCCTCTCTCCTTTCTACCTTTCTTGCTTCTTTCTGCCACAGAGGTTTCCAATTTAGCCCAGGCTGGTCTTGAACTCACAATCCTCCTGCCTCAGATATTACGATTCTAGGTGTATGCTTTCCACATGCCTTTTGTTCACAGTCACACTCTGGAGTTTCAGAGAGCCTAATCAAGTGTTATAGATATTTTTTAAACCGGTTACAAGATCACTTAAGCCATTAACGAGTTAGGTCTTAAGTTTAGGTTGTTTAGGTCTTAAGTTTTGTTTTCCTCCTTTCCTATAAAAATTTACATGCAGGAAGAAGTGAAAGGAGCCTTTGCCAGCCCAGTGAAAGCCAGGCAGTAGCTCTGTTTGAATTTATAATACATCATTTTCACAGGATTCCATTCTGAGTACAAAACAGCCCCCTTCCCCCACACCTTTATGAGAATTGATTGCAGTCCACAAGAGAAGTGATCTGTATTTTCATAAGAAGCATACACTGAAAACTCTAGTTCATAATTTGAAACCATATTCATCATGCAGTTTGAGGCAAGGGTAATAAAAATGGCAAGTTATATGTATGGGAATAAAAGACATTAAACATGGAGTTGTGATATTTGTTAATGAATACAGAAACATACCACAATGGAGCAAGCTACCAGGGATATTTATGTTCCAGTGTTTATTTATTTATTACTCTTATTTTATGGGTCTGGGTGTTTTACCTATATGTCTGTCTGTGTATTGTGTGCTTGCAAGACCTTCAGAGACCAGAAGAGGCCGTAGATCCCTTGGAACGGGAGTACTGGAGTTTCAGACAGTTTTGTACCACTGTGTGGGTACTGGAAATCAAAATGGGGTCCTCTGGAAAAGCAGCCAGTGCTTTTAACTGCTGAGTCATCTCTAATTCCCTAATTTGAAAATAAAAGTCTATACCAGGCACCTGTCTGTCTGTCTGTCTGTCTGTCTGTCTGTTTATCCTAGCCTTTCTTACTTTGATGGTAACCAGATTGTGGCTCAGTATCCAAGGTTTTCTGGACGTTTCAGAGGGTCCCTGAGAGGTGACTAAGTGTCTTGGTTTGGGTTTTACTATTGTGAACAGACACCATAACCAAGGCAACTCATATAAGGGATAGCATTTAATAGGGACTGGCTTACCGGTTCAGAGGTTCAGTCCATTATCATCAAAGTAGGAGCATGGCAGCATCCAGGCAGGCACGGGGCTGGAGATGCTGAGAGTTCCACCAATTGTTTTGAAGGCAGCTAGGACAAAGGTCTTAAAGCCCATGCCCACAATGACACACTTCCTCCAACAAGGCCACACCTACTCCAAATAGTGCCACTCCCTAGGCCAAGCATATTCAAACCACCACAGTAACCCATTCAGTCATTTGTCTCTCTGTGACATTCACAGAGCACACTCCATTGAGGTGACAGAAGTTACGGTTTGAAGCAAAAATGTTCCTCACATACTCAAGAGTTTGAATAGCTGGTCCCCAGTTGGTCCCGTTGGATTTGGGAAGTTGCAGAACCTTTGGGATGGGGTCATGGAAAAGGGCCTCCTTAGTCATTATTTTTCCTCATTGCTGTTACTAAATAGAACAGACAGAAATGACTAAAAAGAGAAAAGGTTAACACGGGCTCACAGTTCCTGCTCCAACCAGGGGCCATTTTCCAGAGTTACTGCAGCTCTACACCCCTGGGGAGTGTGGGTATTCTGATGAGAGTCTAGTTGGGGTCTGGGCATTCATGCTTTGGCCAAATAGGGATGCAGAAGAGAAAGAACATAGACGACACCGGCAGGTTTCCTTCTAGTTGCTGGAAGGAGAGAGCTGAGCTGGCATCGCTCCTGAGCCCTGTGGACTATAGTCAACCACACTGGAAGGATACCAGGCCATCATCAGTGACCATTTAGGGCAGTTGGTCACATGTACTAGTGTGTACTGAGTCGAGTCTGCCTGGATTCTCCCTTGGGATCCTCCCAAGAGAGTGTTTAATTTATCAACAGTTGTTTTGTTAATGATTCCTCAAGTTCAAAGACAGCGATTACTTCTCTCCCACTCTGGATCCAAGGTAAACAAGTGTCTCATCTTGTCTCTCAATCACTGGGAAGCTCCTTTTAGGTGGCAAGTTTCTTTGACACACAAATGACTTCCTAACAACATATCTGAACTCAAATGGCTTCTAAGAAATGCCACATCAAAGATCCCAGAACTGGGTGGGTTTGACCCTCTCTTTATGTTTTTTGGGACTGTGCTCTTAAGCATGCCTTAAATGATTTTTAACTGAATAGTGAATTCTTGACACGTTTTTTGTCTGGCTTCAGGTGGTAACTTTATGGAGTCATTCTATTAACAATTCTCTTGAGTCAGAAATATCACATAAATTTTTTCTAGTATAATAAACAAGTTAATAATATTGATATGATTAAATATCAGCATTAAATAGAAATATGAGTTTAAGCAACATAATTTAAGCCACGGTTTTATTATGACAATTTCACAGCGTTTAACCAAATACCCTTATTCTACAAAATGAAACCATCTGAACGTTTAGGGTCCACATCGCCCTCTTTCTTTTCTTCTTCCTCTTCCTCCCTCTTCTCCCACCCCTTTGGAATTCCAGTAAGACAGTCTATATTTATTAGGAGGCAACACAATTATAATTTTCAGGCTTAGCTCCATCCATACCTTTTTATTTTTATTTTTAAGTATTTTTTCCTTGTTTATAACCTCTAGATCTGGATTCAAGTCGAGAATGGGACACAGTGCTCTTTCTTGTTGACCAAGCCCTGCTGGAATCTCTTACTCCTCTGACCCTCCCATGCTGAGTACCAGGACTCCGGAGCCCACACGCAGAGACCTTTGGCCTGCAGATAGAACTGTCTCACTGGTGCCATCAACACTGGCCTGCTAGATCTGCAAGATAAACTTTACCCTGTCAGCTTCCTCTTCTGACCTAGCCTGAGGTAGCCTTGGTTCTATTTAAATAGAATCAACTGAAAGATTGATGTAGAAAACCCCAGGAAGGCAGGTATGATAACTTATGTCTCCTGAATTAATATTACATCCCAAATTTTATGTAGCTATATGACATGATTATTATTATTTAGCTATATAGCTTATACGATTACAACACATGACTATACAGCTGCTTCTGTTTGCCCAAAATAATCTAGCCAAAGGTCAAGTGGTTCCTGTAAGAGTTTAAGGAATGAATGACTCTGCATGGACAGGTAGGCATAGCAGCTGGCCAGCTTGGCCACAAAATGTCTACTGAATCCACACGGGCCTCAACATAACCGGCCTTTGTTCACTATGGATGGTTCGTATTTTACCTTCACACATTCAGCAGTCTCTGATAGGCATCCCAGGGCCTCCTTGGCTGGCCAGTCATGTCAATTGTGCCACAGGCCCAAGACATTGTCTCTAGGGTGCTGAACAGCCTTGACTCCATAAGCCCCAGCAATAGTGGCTGGCAATGGTCAATCTGCCTATCTGATTTGGTTAGGCAGTTGCAAAGTTTTTGTATCATTGCTTTAATTTCTGTTATCCAAAACCTTGGCTTACTCATCAATTTCTCTTGAAAATAGAGGCTGCACCTGGGGAAACAGATCACTTGGCATAGTAGCCATACTTACATATGGTGAGATGGCTATAATACCTGGGGCGATCCAGTCTTTGGAAACACAGTGGTACATGAATGAAACACTTAGTGGTTTAGACACAGCTACCTCACAGATGTAATAGCTGCAAGCCTTCTTTCCTTGATCATAGAGTGATTGAACTGTTACTGAAATCAGGAGGCATGTGTTTGAATCACAAGAAATAGATTTCACACAGAGAGAGAGAGAGAGAGAGAAAGAGAGAGAGAGGGAAAGAGAGAGAGAGAGAGAGGAGGAGGGAGGGAGAGGGAGAGGGAGAAGGAGAGGGAGACAGACAAAGAAAGACAGAGAGAGACAGACACACAGACAGACACACAGACAGACATAGAGAGACAGGAGTTAGTTTGGGGAAGAATTTTAAATAACGGAAAACATCATTTCATCAGTCTGCTCTTGCCAATCAGCTTCTATTTAGAACTTTAGAAGGTTGCTATTTCCAAAAATAAATGCAAAGAAGACAGTCAAATCATATAGTCCATGTACGGCAATTTTGAGTTCTTTAGCAGCAGCAAGTTATGACGCATAGTTAGGTGACCTTCTGTTTATAAGGTAGTTTTCTACCCAAGAGGAGAAAGTGTCTCATTTGGCCTCACAACAGTCTACAGGACAGAACTGAGGCTGAAGAGTTTAGGTAACAGTGAAGCCACGAGACTGGCATCTCAACACCAAGTCACTGTATCACATACATGGGAAGCACGGATTCCGGTAAGACTCCAGCTGGGTTTCTACTGGTTAACCAAGGAGGCGAGGGGTTGAGCATCAAAGTGTACCAGACACCTACTCAAATTCCAATAAGTCAATGTAAGGGAGGAGGCAGTGAGTCATATCATTTGTAAAGCAGACGCTTGTGCCCTGAGACTATCACTCTCCTGTGCATCAAAGAATAAATAAAGAAAGCAAAATCGACAAGACCAAGTAACCTCTTATTTTATATCACAGGGAGATGGGCTGGCGAGGGCCACGAAGGTGTTGTCATCCACCTTTTCTATTTAAGACTGTTTCCTACTTTGAGGGTGTTCACTGAACATCTGCTACTTACCACCCCATGCTGGTGACATCACTGAAGCTGCAAAGCCTTTAGAGTGTGGTTTTTATGCACCTTGATGCTGAGGACGAACTGCCTGAGTTCAAATTCCGGCTCCTCTGCTCACCCTATGTGGGTCTCCCACCAAGTCACTTCACACTGGTTTTCTCATCTACAAGTCAGGATGTCACATGCCACTAGCTACCTCATTATGCGAAGGTGATTTACAAAGTAGATAGTTGTTTGATTAATTCCACCTGGTAGGTGCTGTGGAAGTACTAGTTATTTTATTGTTTTGCTATTATTATTGCCGGTACTATTTATCATTTGTAACAGAGAGTAGTATCTCCCTAAAAGGAGGCTTTCTCTCCTGGAGGATCCTGGACTGGTAGAAGCGGTTTACTGAGTTGCTTGCTCCCTGACAAGAGGAATACATTCTGAGAAACACGCTGTTAGGTAATTTTGTCCTTGTCTGGACATTCTGGGCTGTACTTACATATAGGGGGATGGAGTGATAAAGTCATTAGAAACACAGTTGTATATGACTGAAACATTTAGTTACTGATTGAAACATCATTACACATGCATTTCTGTGCAGGATTGTGCACAGACAGTCAAAGTAACGGTCTGCAGCAAGAGGCATTTAAAATGCCTAATTACCATAGACAGGTCACTTAAAAATTCAATTTTATTTTTCTTCATCAGCTCGACAGACGGTTTTATGTATTTGAAATTTAGGAGAAAGGGGTGGATCCTTTCATATAAAAAGTTCTCAATATAAAATTGATATATGCACGAATGCGTAACTTCAACTATATTCGTATTTAAAAGGGAAATAGCCGTCTGGCGTGTATCTCATTCTTTTTATTTCATTTTATTTTTACATACTCTTATGCCAGGTGTTAGGTAAGATAGTAACACTATAAAGAGAAGCGTGGCAAAGTGTGCGCTTTAATGGAATTGTTAGAAGGAAAATGGAGAGCCTGTGCGGAATTCACTGAAGGGAGCTAACTGAGCACAAAGGATGGGGCTGCTAGAAAAGGGGTGGGGCTTCGAGAGAAGGGGTGGGGTTACTAGAGAAAAGGTGGGGCTGCTAGAGAAGGGGCAGGGCTGCTAGAGAAAAGGTTTCCATAAAACGCATGGCTTACCTCTGCTTTGTACTTTTTAGACACAGACACAGATAGCTATAAGGGGCTGAAAGAAGAGGATACGAGGATGCCACCTGTCGTAGTTTGAATATGTAATGACTTCAACAGGCTCACATGCTTGAACACGCAGATCCCATCTGGTGGGACTGTTTTGAGAGGCTTTGGAACGTTATAGATATGGGTCCTCACTGCCTAAAGTAGGTTACTAGAGGCCTCGAGTATTACAGCCTTATTTCCAAAGCCTGAGTTCTCGGCTTCTTGGTTGCCCCTCCTCCCGCCCAGCCTGATTTAACCAACTGCATCCTGCTATGCCAGGGCCATAAACCAAATCGTGGTGCTTACCACACCATGATGAAACATTTCCTGGGAGCTATGAACCCAACCTTCCTCCATTAACTTGCTTCAGCCGGATATTTGGGCACGAAAATGAGAAATATCCGTAGTATATATACCCCTTAGGTAACCAACCGCTCATTGTGCCTGAGAAATGCCAAGGAGGTAATCCCAGCAGATCATCTGCAGCTGTGCTGGAACATAGTACTCCCCTCCCCCGCACCCTCTGAAGTTCTCAAAGGAGAAACTGGCAAGCCACAGCGGGTGAAATGTTGTACCTTTCTTTCTGTAATAGCAACAGGTGGAAACATCCTCCCACTCAACTCTGCCTGAACCTAAAAGTCTTGGCACCTTCTCTTTGACCCATGTTCCAGTGGAAAGCACATGCTTCTGAAAGCAACCCCAATTAAGCTAAGTGGAACACACACACACACACACACACACACACACACACACACACACACACACACGAAAGAAAGAAAAGAAAGAAAGAAAGAAAGAAAGAAAGAAAGAAGAAAAAGAAAATAGGAGGGGATTGTTGGAAAGAAGGGGTTCAACCTGAGTGGATGTGGGGGAGGGAATGAGAGAAATATATAGAGGGGACAATGTCAAATACATTGTATACATGTCAGGGAGTGTCAACGAATAATAAATAATGATGAATTTCTTTCTATAATTAGGGTTTTTTTAATAAACAATTTCATCAGTCTAATCAGCTGGCTAATTGGTCAGATCCTTATTTCCTGTATTTCCATATCAGAGGGAGGGAGTGCCTTTAGTCTATGCTTTAGTTGGTATGATGGTTTGTATATGCTCGTCCCAGGGAGTAGCACTATTAGAAGGTGTGGTCTTGTTAGAGAAAGTGTGTCACTGTGGGGATGGGCTTGGATATCTTCCTAGATGCCTGAGCATGCCCAGTCTGTTTCTCTCTTCCTTTGGATAAAGATGTAGAACCCTCAGCTCCTCCCATACCATGCCTGCCTGGATGCTGCCATGCTTCTGCCTTGATGACAATGAACTGAACCTCTGAACCTGTAAGCCAGCTCCAATTAAATGTTGTCTTTTATAAAACTTGCATTGGTCATGGTGTCTGTTCACAACAGTAAAACCCTAAGTAAGACAGTTGGAAATAGGGCTGTCTTAGGGTTTTATTGCTGTGAAGAGACTACCACAACAGAAAATCTTATAACGGAAAATATTTAATTTAATCAGAGCTGGCTTACAGTTTCGGAGATTGGTCCATTATTGTCATGACGGCATGCAGGCAGACATGGTGCTGGAGAAGGGACTAAGAGTCCTACATCCAGATTGGCAGGCAGCAGGAAAGAGAAGACCACACTAGGTGTAGCTTAAGCATAGGCGACCTCAAGGCCTGCCTCCATGGTGACACTCTTCCTCCAACAAGGCCACACTTCCTAACAGTGCCACTTCCTATGGGGCCAAGAGTTCAAACATGTGAGTCTATGGGGCTGTACTTATTCAAGCCACCACAAGGGCTGACCTAAACCCTTTGTTTCTCTGATATGTCAGGCTAAGGAAGAATTGCAAAAAGGCACTTGCATTCACACCACAGCATAGCCAGGACTACCCTCAGAAGAGCCAGTGAGTATCAGTATTGACCCTCACTTCTCTAACACCCTCCCCTGTAGGGCACCAGAAGCCCAATCAAGTTATTGTAATTAGTTTAGATTCTGAGGCATTTACAATGTGCCCTAAGAGAGCTGTGTGATGCAGACTCTCACCTTGGGTGGCCCTGCAACCCTACCAGCCCCACACAGATGGCTGGCACTGAGTAAATGATAAATAGTTGAAAAATGAACAGATAAAGGGACTGTGTGACCTTGGAAACAGAGTTGCAGAATTAAATTTTTCATTGGAAGAAGAAAATGAGAGAAAAAGCATTTCGTGCACCTTTTCCAGAGAGTGTCTGTAGACACATTATCTTTAAAGAATCCAAGTACAAAATGAAGTCATCATTCTTTCCATGTCTCAGTCTCTCCACAGTGAAATTAAGTGACTGGGCAGAATGAATCCAGTGTATACAAAGAGAAACAGCAAAGACCCCTGCCTGTCAGGTTGGATTTCATAATCTACTTCTGCACGGCTCATTCATCTGCACTTTGTTAAATTAGCGATAGAAAAGCCCAAAGAAAATGAATTTACTTGATCTTCCCCTGGGTTCTTAACTCTCCATATATTATTGATTCTTGATTATCTGAGTTAAATTGGGCAAGGAATAAACAAATCCCAGGTAATATTATTTTCCTTTTAGTCAATTAATTAATTCCTCATCAGCTTTTGCCAGAGCCGGTAATTGTTAAATTGATTTCTTCAAGTTCATTTCTCAACTCCTAGAATAATGAGGTCAAAAATAGGCCAGAGAAAAATCAGAGATGGAAAGTAAGGGCCCTAATAATCTACATGGCAGACAACCATTCCACTCAGAGGGCATCCAGGGTGGTTAATAAAAACAGCTCTGCAGAAGGCTGAAAAGTGTCCCCCCCAAATAGCCAAGTTAGGTCACTTTCCCATTGCTGTGGCAAAAATACCTGACCAAAACCCGACCATATCGAAAGTCAAGGGAGGATAGGTTTCTTTGGGTTCACGGTTTGAATATGCAGCTCACCACAACAGGGAGTCACAGTGGCAGGAGATCACATGGCTGGCCATGTCGTCCACAGTCAAAAAGCAGAGAAAGAGATGGATGGTAACGTTCAGCTTCTTTTTAAATTCATTCTGGGGCCCTAGCCTATGGGACAGTGTTGTCCACATTCCCTCTTCAGCTGAAGTTCTCTGAAAATGCCTTTGTAGTCATGTATGGAGCTGTGTTCCCACCATCCCAAGCTGACAACCAAGATAAGCCATTACACAGGCCCTAATCCAGGATTGTAAGTGTGGAGCAAAGCGGGTGAGGGGTGTGTGTGCGTGTGTGTGCGTGTGTGTATGTGCGTGTGTGTGTGTGTGTGTGTGTGTGTGTGTGTGTGTGTGTGTGTAGGGAGGTCTTTGCAAGTGAAGCTGTGAATCTTAAGATAGAGAATGCCTCAGAGTATCCAAGTGAACTGTAAGTGTAAATGGCTCAAGGGGAGAAGTAAGCAGGAGGACACACAGAGGGAGGTCTGAAGATGCTGGCCACGCCCATGCTTCAAGTTCAGGCATGCTGGAGCTACAGCTAAATAAGAAAGGATGGCTCTGCCCTAGAGCCGAAGAAACCTTCCCCCGTTGGTACCTTGATTTGACTCTGAGATACTGATTTTGGGCCTCTGGAGTTCAGAACTGAGAGGATAAAATTCTTTTACTATCAAGTGTATGGTCATTTATTATACAAGACACAGGAAACTAATAATCCTGTAGGATTCTGGCCTCTGTCTGTGTATATACACGTGCTTCTGTTTATGGAACTTGTCTTGATTACTTTTCTACTGCTGTGACAAGGCACTGTGGACAAAGCAACATATCTATCTATCTATCTATCTATCTATCTATCTATAATATATACATATACACATATATATGTGTGTGTATATATACATATACATATATATACATAAATATATACACATATATATGTATGTGTACATATATATATATATATATATATATATATATATCCTCTAATAGGTGCTCATAGTTCCCGAGGATTAGAGTTTATGACCATCATGGTGGTGAGCATGGCCGCAGGTACACAGGCATGGCGCTGGAGCAGTGTCTGGGAGTTTGTATCTGACCTGTAAGTACCAGGCATCAGGGTAGGGTGAGGATCATGTTATGGTTTATATATGTTTGGCTCAGGGAATGGCACTATTAGAAGGTGTGGCCCTGTTGGAGTAGATGTGGTCTTGTCGGAGCAGGTGTGTATCTGTGGGCCTGGGCTTTAAGACCCTCACCCTAGCTGCCTTTGGAACAAGAGGCTCTCAGCTCCTCCAGTGCCATGACTGCCTGGACTCTGCCAGGCTCTTGCCTTGACGATAATGGACTGAACCTCTGAACCTGTGAGCCAGCCCCAATTCAATGTTGTTCTTATAAGAGCTGCCTTGGTCATGGTGTCTGTTCACACAATGGGAACCTTAACTAAGATCATTAACTGGGAATGTCTTAGGCTTTTGAAATGTCAAAGCCTGCCCTCAGTGGCCACACTTCCTAATCCTTCCAAAACAGTTCTACCAGATGGTGGTGTTGAGGAGGGGGACCAAGCATTTAAATATAGAATCCTGTGGAGAGGCATTTTTATTCAAGCCACCACAGCACCATTGAAGCTTTGGCCCCCCACCTCCCTTCCTCCCTTCTTCCCTCCCCTCCTCTCTTCCTTTCCTGTGTCAGGGGCTGGACTGAGAGCCTTACACACTCCAGACAAGCAATCTACCCGAGAGCTGCATTCCCAGTCCATTTGGCTTGAGTATAATGACAATGAAGACATTCCCATCTTGCTGCTTCTCATGCCTCTCAACCACAGCAACCTGTAGAAGTGTGGCTATGAGAAGCTGCCCTTCTTCCATATCCAGTGTCTTATTTACTGGGTAAGTTGCCTGTAAGAAGGTCACACAGAAAATTGTAATTTCCTGCAATGTTAATGCCTGCCCAATTCTCCATCACCCAATAGCACAACAGAAAAATGATTTCTACACAAAAATCTCCTGGGACTTTGATGTCTTATGTAGTCCTTGAAGTGTGTGTGTGTGTGTGTGTGTGTGTATGTGTATTCAAATGTGTGCTTCATGTTTGCATGTGCATATTTACATATGCACATGTGTTCCAATGATTGGGACTATTTTATTCACAAGAAGCCATGGACTCCCTTCTACACGGGGAAGGAAGCTACATGGTCTTAGAGAACATTTCTTGCCATTCACCAAGTATTTCTGAGTGCCATTCACCAAGTATTCTCTGATCATCCAATTTGCCTAAGTGTTACAGAAGACAAAATGATATAAAACCATACCTGTTGGTTGGCCTCAAGATACCCACATTAGAGATGGGTTGAAAACCAGACCTATATAAAGAGGTATCAGAGATACAATCATCAGACAAAAGTGATAAAATACTATTATCCTTGAGTTTCAATCTCTATTTCTACCTTTCTTTCCACATATTTCAAGCAGAGAGTTAAGTCTCTTGCTATTTGTTGCAAGGCCAAGAGCATTCTTGCTATTTACAAAATCTCATGCTTATTGCATATATCACTGTTAGGGACTGAAGAGCTCTCTCTCCCCAACATCTATATCAGATCTTTAACCTTTCTGTGATGGTCTTCAGAAGCGATGCCTTTGAGAGACAATTAGGTTGAAAAGAGATTATGAGGTTAGGACCTTCTCTGAGAACATGAAGAAACAATTGATTTTGCTATGGTGCGGCTTTCTTCCTTTACAAGTGTGGCTCAGTCAGGAAAGGCCATGTGAGCACACAGCAAGGAGATGGCTACCTAGAAGCTGGAAAGCAAGATGTTCTCTGTGGAGAACTAGACTGCTGGTACCTTATGTGTTGCCTGCTGACTTCTTAACTGTGGGCAAAGCAATATCTCTTGCTGAAGTTACTCTGTTATAGCAGTCTAGAGAGATAGAGGAATCCCTGAGGCAGCGGAGTGTGAAGGGTATAGCATCAAAGGGTGGAAAGGTAGTTTTCCCAAGATGGAAAGGAGATAGATGTCCTTTATACAGAAGACTGCCTATATCCCAGGTAAGCTCTAGGGCTCACGAGAAATGACTGCATGAAGGTGAGGGATGGCATAAAGGCTGACCACTGGCTCTGGTGTGCCCAGGCAAGGAAACAAGACAAGGTCTTTATTCTTGACTAGGAAATACAAAGCCATCATATGGCCACTTAGGCATACAAGCTATGAGTCTCAATGGGGACTGTGACTGACTGGCACACAGAGGTTGTGACTCCATTTTCCATGGTTGCCACAAGCACCCTACAGTACTGGAGACAGGGACTGCAGTACTAGAGACGGACTACTGTTCATGGGCCAGAAGGAATATTCCAACTTCTTAGTGGGTTTAGAATCTTAGCATTTGGATTAAGTTGTTTCAAGTGAAGAACAGCATGTTTGTTAGTTTGTTTTTCAGGACAGGGTTGCATCTATCCAGGCTGACCCTCAGATTTGATCTGTGGCTGAGGATGGCCTGGAACTCCTGATCTTTCTGCCTTCACTTCCCAAATTATTTGGATTATATGCACGTGCCACCACACCAAGCTTGGAATAGTGTTTGGGTTTTTGTTTTGTTTTGTTTTTTGTTTTAACTATATTTCAATTTAGGGATACAGAATTCTATCCAGTTTATCTGGGCATCCTACTGTATATCTCATGATACAGATTCCTTGATCAATTCTGTGTTGTCCAAAGTTACCCCAGAGCATGCAGGTTTTGATTCAACTGCACACCCAGCTTGTTCCTCAAACCTGAGACAGCACACAATAATCTCTTCTCATCCTAGAAGCCTACCTTGCTGCTCCGGGTCAGAACAACCTCCCACTTCCCCACCCCCAGTCTTTATCTCTGTGCTGTAGTCAGTACTATTTGTCTCCTTTACCGTGATGCTCAACATATGTCCCTCATCTATCATGACTCTGGACTTGAGAGGTTCACTGTGTAACTGCAGATTTTATGGCAAACGCCTGGGCTTGGCAGCCCTAAGTAGGATACCTGTCCTGATATGCAGATTAGAGTCAACTCTGGTGAGGAGCAGATAATGGAGATTATCCAATGTGGCCTCATTGGGAAGAAGAAAAGGTGAATGGGTGCAGTGACCCCAAGTTTGTCTTCATGAACTTTAAGTCTTTATGAACTTTAAGTAGGGGAAGAGCTGGGGCAGGCGTAGGAGGTGTGCATAGTTAGCAGTCCTGGCCAAGGTGGGGTCTGATGATCATAGTCCTGGCTCTGGGCATTCAAGGTGGTCCAAAGAAGTCCATGCCAGCGGAGACAAGCTGAGTTCCAGGATGCAACCTTCTTCCTCATGGATAATTGGTCTCCCCTGGGAAAGTGTTGCGCCAATCCTTTGAGGTTTAGGTGCTCTGAGAAGCCAAGGTGACTGAAGAGGAGAGGTTAAGGACGATTCCCTACCTCTATGATATTAGCTGAAGTAAAGGAGATAGACAGTCAGTAAAGGAAGGCACAGAACCAAATTTCCATTGCTACTGCTAGTTGCCTTGAGACAACTCCTCAGATATACACAAAAGCGTGTCTCTCTCTGTGTATATACTGTATAATTAGATAATACCATATACCTATAATATACGCATAAAATACATATAATATACATATAACATACATATACTATACCTATACCTATATATATACCTATACATACATATATATATATATATATAAAATGTGAGGAGGTAATGATTTTAACAAAAGCCTTTTCTATGTAGGCTTTGTACTTGATGCTCCCCTCACCTTGGATCCTGTCCCCTTCCACTCCACCCCAGTACACCCCAATATCTTCGCCTTGGAGCATTTTCAGTGTTGACTTGGCAAATAAGATCCAGGGACAGGCTCCATTCAATGAGAAGAGACAGGGAGACCACTGGGAAGAGGCACATCTTAATTTGGATCCCTAAGTAGAGGTAAAGGTTTTCTCTAATAAACAGTGTGCTTTGCAATCAGACCAACACTTTAGGGGCTTCCAGTGACCTTCCTCATTTACAAAGCAGGATCTCTTTCAGGGAAAATCTGTCTGAACAAAATTCTTTTAATACATTTTTTAAAAGTCAGCTCATTAACATGGGCTTCATTACTCCAGAATTGGAACTATCCCTACCCCACATAAGCAAGAACGTTGCTGTCCACAAAGAACTCAGTCGCTCACATCATGCAAAACCTGTTTAGTCTTACAAGCTTTTCAGGTATGTACCAACCCCAATCTGAAGAAAAGGGAAGGATGTGGTAGTTACTGTTTTCATCCCTTTGACCAAATATCTGACAAGAAGCAACTAGTTTGTTCTGTCTCGGGGCTGGAGTGTAGAGTGGTCTTGGTGAGGAGGCCATGGTGCAAGTGGCTCTCAGGCAGGAGGATCATGAAGCTACTTGCTCACATTGTGGTGGATCAGGAAATAGAGGAAGTGGGGAGCTGGCATACTACTGGCTTTTTCTTCTCTTTCTTTTTATCTTGTCTAGAACTGTAGCCTACCAGGATGGTGCTGTCCCCTTCCAGGGTTTGTCTTCCTGGTTCAATGAATGCTTTCTGGAAATAACTGTCCAGATATACATATGCATATACATATACATATATATTCATATACACATCATATACATCTACATATATACATATACATACATGTATATGATATATATACATATATATGTGTAAATATATCATATATATCATATATAACACATATATGGTATTATATTATGTGCCCAAATAGAAGTCAGAGGGCAACTTTCAAGAGTCAACTCTCTCCTTCATCATGTGGGCATTGTGCCATCAGGCTTGGTGACAAGTGCTGTTATTCACTGAACCATCTCACAGGCCCAGGCAGTTCTGAATTTAATCAAATCGAGAACCAAAACGAACTATATCAGAAGGGAAGTCATTCAGCCCAGATCTGGGTCCTCTTTTAAGTTTATTTCTTCACCAAACCAGAGTTGATTGCCAGGGATCTCCGGGACAGTCAGGCATCACTTAGCTGCAGACCTTGCTTGTCCTGGATTTTCTGTCAACTTTTGCTCTGAGATAATAAGATTGAAACTAAACTTTATTAAGCAAGTTGAAAAATGTAAAGAAGATGCAATTGTGGGTTTTAAGTTGGTTAAGTCAATAAACCTGAGAAGTCTGTTGGAAGAGCATCATTTGTGAAATGAAAAGAAACCAGGGGAAGGAGAGACTGCTCAGGTTGCTTAGTTTAAGAAGGGTGTCACACTATGATGGTTTGACTGGCCTGCAACTCACTTAGTGGACTGGGCTGTCCTTGAACTCATGGAAATCCACCTGAATGCTGGAGCTAAAGGCGTGTATGCCACCACTCCTGGCCAGTTTGCTTGGTGCCGTTGCATGAGGACAGAAGTTCCATCCCCAGAAGGCGGATGGGAAAACAGGCTGGTGTGGTGGTGTGCAGTGCAATCCTAGGACTGGGGAAGCAGAGGTGGGTGGATCCCTGGGGTTCCGGGCCAGCCAGTGTCATGTGATCTGAGAGGTCCAAGTAAAAGCAGCCTGTGTGGATAATCAAGATGGAGAGCTGTTGAGGAGGACACCTGAGGGTTACCTCTGGCTTCCAGATGAATGTACACACATGTGGGTGCACAGCCCCCCCCCCACATCCACACCCAAATAAAGCCAGTGGTACTGGTGAGCTAATAAATCAATGCGGTCAAAGGATATTGATTAGTCAGCCAACTGGGATAATTATTTTTGTTTATTTGCTAAAGAAAACTCTCAAAAGGCCTTTATCACGCAACACCCGATTGGCCTATCTGGAGTTCATGTATACTGGAAAGAGGTAAAAATTGGATTTCTTTGAAGTGGAGTCCGTAACTAGAAACTTTTCATTGATTTAGTTTGGCTTCACACCCAGTTAGTTCTTACAAAAGTGACACTTGATTATATTTCTCTGCTTGGCTCTGCTCTGAAACGGCAGTACACAGACATCTGACTTGATCCAAAAGAAAAAAGTCCAAATCTCCAGCTTTCATAGAAAAAAATAGAGATGCCTTGCCCCATGCCGGAGAAATGAGTGGTATGGCCGCTCGTCTTCTAAAGAAAATTGCAGGGCTCAAAGCATCACATGACATGAATTATAAAAGAGCCCAATCTTGGCTTATAAGATTTTAGGACAAAGCACAGAAGAGTGAGGAGCACTGTGAAAGGGAAAGAAAAGGGAGAAGATTTTACTGGACTGGAAGAAGACTTTTCTTTATGTAAGGACAACAACAAAAAAGAAATCTGTCTCTTCTGAGAGTTTTTTTTTTTCTGAAGCACAAAACTATAAAATACAAAAGAAAGATTAAGAGGATTGTATTAAGATAATAGATCAGTTGCTCAGGGTCAGGGTCACATGGTTTGAAGAGAAAGAAAAGAAGAAAGAAAAGGGGGAGGGGAGGAGGGGGAGAAAAAAGGGAGGAAGGGAGGGGAGAGCGGAAGGAGGGAAAGAGACAATTCTTGGTGTGAGATGGAAGATAGCCGAGGAGGAGACTTCGTTCTGCCTACTGGTTTCTGTGGGTCCTCGCTAGCTTTTGATCACGATGCCAGCCTTACAAAACACAGATTAAAAACCAATTTTCTTGCAAGACTTGTCTTCATGTTTAGTAGTCTTTCTCTGTCTACTTTGCAAACTGTAAGTATCCTGGGATATAAAAATTTCCCCTTAGGAGAGAGGACAGAGGGGGTGTGTGCTGGGAGAAACAACCAGAATTGGGAGGTAATTTGGGGGCAAGATAGAAACCTTACAAGAGGAACTCCCAGGAATCTATGAGGGTGGCCCTAGCTAAGGCTCCTAGCAATGAGGGATAAGAACCTGAACCAGTCATCTCCTGTAACCAGGCAAAGACAGTGGAGGGAATGGGATACCAACCCAGCCACAAAACCATCAACCTACAAGTTATCCTGTCTACAAGTTGCGCTAGGGAAAATGTGATGCAAAATTTGTGGGAGTGGCCAAACAATGACTAGTCCAGCTTGAGACCTATGCCATGAGAGGGAGCCTACCACTGGCACAGCCTGGATGACCATGATCCAGAAGCTGGACAGACCAGAGACCTAGGATAGAACCAAACACGACTTGAGGTGGGGGGGAGTCAATGAAATAATTCCTAATGATATTCTGCTATACTCATAGATTGCTGCCTAGCCCAGTTGTCCTTAGAGAGGCTTTAGTAACTGATGAAAACAGATGCAGAGACCCACAGCCAAATATTAGGTGTAGTTCAGGGAAACCTGTGGAAAAGGAAGAGGAAGGAGAGGATTGTAGAGTCAGAGAAAACCTGTCAAAGCCCAAACCAGGATCTTAGGGGCTCACTGAGACTAAATTGACACTCCTGGAGCCTGCATGGGTCTAGCCTGAGCCATCTGTATATATGTTATAGTTGTGTAGCTTGGTTCTTCTGTGGGACTCCTTACAGAGCAGGGGTGAACTGTTTCTGACATTTTTGCCTGCTTTTAGGACCCTTGTCCTCCCTACTGGGTTGCCTCATTTAGCCTGAATATAAGGGGAGGAACCTAATCTTATTGTAACCTGATATGCCTTGTTTGGTTGATGCCATATTTTGATAGGAAACAGAAGAGGAGGGTGGAGGAGGTGGGGAGCAGGGGGAGGGAGAGAGGGGAAACTGCAGTCAGGGTGTAAAATACGAAACAATAAATTAATAAAAAATATCAAACATTTTCTAGGGTTGGAGAAACTTAAATTTTCTTTTCCTTAGAAAAGTCACAGTGTACTTGGGTTATCCCCCTCAGGAGACTGAGGCAGGAGGATTCCTTGAGCCCAGTTTGGGGATCAGCCTGCGCCATAGAGTAAGATCCATCTCTTCAAACTAAATAAAATTGAAATCCTTTTAGCTGCTTCCTAGAATTTGATCCTTATATTTTTTTCTGGAGTAAAGGGCTTTGCATGAGAAAGGATGAGGAGTTAGAAGAGCTAACTGGTCTACCAGCCCTGCACCAGCATGGTGGGACCATCTGCAGGGAGCACTTTATCAGCCTAGGCCGCAACTGCGGCTCGAGGCTCTTGGCCACAGAGAACATTAATACAGGAAGCCTTCTCTAATAGTGACCATCACAGACTTGTCCCCACCTAATTTTCAAGGTCACCAATACATAGTCCTTGCAGTATGCTCTACCTCTTGGAGGCCCCTCTTCCCTGTCTCCAGCAGATGCCACACTCCAAACAGACCAATGTGTGATTTCAGCTCAGTTCAAGAGTTTGTTAACATTCAGATGCCTTCTGGGAGGCAGAGGCTGGAATATTGCAACTTCTAAGGCCAACCTGGACTAGATGGTAAGTTCCCAAGCATCCCGGGCTATTGAATGGAACTCTGTACCAAAAACAACAAAGCCAAAACAAAAATTCACATTCAAATTGACTAGGTCGGCTAGTGTCTGAGGTGCCACATGGTTAACAAAGTGACACAGATATTGCTGGCCCAGGACTGTGTTCGGCTTTGAGCAGCTGGCTTCCAGGCAAGGTGACCCTTGTGGTCAGCTTTTTTCCTTTGTAATTTTGAGACAGGGTCTCTCATTGAACCCAGAACTTATTGATTCTACTAGAATCAGAAGCACCAGGAATCCTCCTGCCCCTGTTCCCCACCCCTTCCCCCAAGGCTGGGATTACAGGCATTCAGCACTATGCCTGACTTTATTTTTGTTTTTTTAAGCGAGTTTCAGGGATTGCCCTGAGACCCTCATGATTGCCAAGGGAAGGGCTTCCCTGACCCAGCCATCTCCCCTGCCCCTGTCCCAAATGTGGACAGTCGGTTATCTTCTTCAGAGCATAGTGACAAAGAAACACATGCTTGTGAAATCTATAGAACTAGGTTTGCCCAGGAACCTGTTCTCTCTGTGTATAAAATGGCGGTCTTAGTCCCTGCATGCAGAATGTGGTTGAGAGAAATGAGAATGTGTATGTTAATAGAAATGACTAAGTGCTAAGTATTAATTAATCTGTAATATCTCCCAGGCAGTTAAAAATGCGCATAAGGGGAAGACTTCCTGTGCCCCTTCTATAAGGGAGGAAACACTGTTCATGTCTCTGGGTGCCGTGATAGCTTCCTGGGTTGCATTTTATAGATGGGCAAGTTGGTGTGCTCACGGGGACATAACCAAACTCCACCTTATTCTGGGATTCTTTGTCTCAGACATGACAGCTACAGACTCCTTGGGACTACAGGGATCTGCCCATCCATTCCCCTTATCCTCTCTCTTGTGTGTGTCATTGTGAATACCTTGCTCCAAGGACATAGCTTTTCTCCTGAGCTGGCTTTGGCAGAGTCCTTATCTGACTATTCTTTGCTCAACACTGGCCATGCTGAGCAGTGGTTCTCAGCCTTCCTAATGCTGTGTGGTGGTTTGTATATGTTCATCCCAGGGAATGCCACTATTAGAAGGTGTGGCCTTGTTGAAGGAAGTGTGTCACTGTGGTGATGGGCTTGGAGATCTTCCTAAATGCCTAAGCATGCCCAGTCTGTTTCTGTCTTCCTTTGGATAAAGATGTAGAACCCTCAGCTCCTCCCATACCATGCCTGCCTGGATGCTGCCATGTTTCTGCCTTGATGACAATGGACTGAAGCTCTGAACCTGTAAGCGAGCCTCAATTAAATGTTGTCTTTTATAAAACTTGCATTGGTCATGGTGTCTGTTCACATGTAAAACCCTAACTAATACATGCTGCAATCCTTCAATACAGTTCTTTGTGTTGTAGTGACCCCCAACCATAAAATGATGTTGTTGCTAGTTCATAACTTGCATTTTGCTACCATTATGAACCATAATGTAAATATCTGATATGCAGAATATCTGATGCTCAACCTCTATGAAAGGGTCATTTGACCTTAAAAGGGGTTTTGACCCACAGGCTGAGAACTGCTGATCTAGAGGAAATGTCAGGGGGAATATTTGTCCATTAGCTCTTCTGTATCTATTAACACAATGATACCTGGTTTCTGCACTCCAGATATAATGCCAATAGCAATGAACTCTGGCCATGACCTCTATCTCCACCTAACTGAGACAAGGAGAGGATATGAGGAAGGTATACATACTAGCTATATAGGTATTTGATATGGATACTCTTCATAGCTTTAAAGACACTCTAATCATACCAGAGACAGAATAAAAGTACAACAACACTTACTTTAAAATTTAAAATTAAGGACCTATTTAGAGGTCTATAGCTTATGGCCAATTCATCAACTTCATCCTTCCATTGTGTAAGAGGGATGAGGATGGAGAGTTGGTCATTATTGCACGTAGGTCCCAGCCAGTTTGAAGCAGTTACAAATCTGCCATGTACATTTCTACTGTCTGGTTTGCAGTTGCTTTAGGAACGCAGGCCCAAATTTTTCAAAAGTGGTCAAGGGTTGGGTGTGTGCCTCCTGACTGGACCTAGTCAGGCTGAAAGAAACTCTTGACATACTTTCTCTAAGTTGGGAACCAGGCATCCATCTTTCTCCAGGGAACTCCCCCTGCAGCCTTGAAAAGGCTGCCTTCAGCACCAAGTCAGGTAGACTAAGGGTATTCTCAGTTGATCAATGTGGGAGCTTCCTGAAGGTCAGCTTTCTGATAGGACGCTGAGAGCATCCTAAGGGATAATCCATCCAGTTTTAGACTTTACTCATTCCTTTATTTAGCCAGCCGGGTTCCAGCTCCCGTTGCCCACAGGGGTCAGTTCTAACTCTTGAGAATACAGCACCACAGAAGCGCCTGAGCTTCATTCTAGGAGAATAGGTGGAAGCTAAAACAGACAGTGTCAACTCATTGCAGTAAACGTAGGTAGAGGACGTACGTGAAAGCGTGGCAGCCATGATGGAACTCTCCCGATTAAGCAGGTAGGTTTTACAATGATGGAGGCCAGCTGTGTTGCAGTTCCTCTCTCTCGCTGCAAATCATTTATTCTTCTCATGGTGCTGCCTGGGAAGTGTTCGCCTACCATAACAACAGTCGGTCTGTGTTTCCTTCTGGTTTTTTAGTGGAGGAAAGGGCAGGAGCCTTTCACAGAGCCTCAGTGCCCCACTGTACGTAGCTTTTCTATCATCTCTCCTGAGTCACCCAGATTGTGACCTCAACAGGGTTTAGAACCACCTAGGAGACAACTCCTGGGCATGTCTGAGAATGTTTTCAGAGACATTGGACTGAGGAGGAAAATCCTGACCTGAATGAGGCCGCGCTGTTCCTGGGGCCCAGACTATAAGCAAAGGGAGAAGTCCCAGAGAGAGCCGGCATTAACCTTTCACCGTTTCTTGGCTGCTGACACAGTGTGACCAGTTGCTTCTCCTGTGGCTGTCACCATGCCTTCCTCACCTAGAGCCAAAGGAAACCTTACTCCATTTAGATGTTCTTCCCAGGGACTCTGTCCCAGAAGTGAGAAAAGAAACCAATTCAGACTCTAAGTGCCAACCAGTGCCCATGTCACTAACACCTGCTTGTTTTCATTTTGCTTTAATTCCTCCTAAGGAAATCTCTTGAGCATGACATATAGTTAACAAAGCTGTATGAACATGGAAGGAAAGCACTGAGAACTCCTGCATCGCCCCGTAAGTGTAAAGGATGCATCTCTTCGCCACCTCTCAGTTATCATTCTTGATCACCACACATACCAGTGACATGTGACATCATAAGCCCCTGTCTAACGGAGGGGAACCAACCACGACCACAATGCAACGTTTCACATTAAATAATCACCTTAAGTGTTTCAAAATCATTTAATGTGGGCTGGAGAGGTGGCTCAGTAGTTAAAAGCCTTTGTTGTTTTGGCAGAAGACTTGGGTTCGAGTCTCAGGACCCACATGATGACTCACAATCAACAATAACTTCAGTTCCAGGGGAATTGATGCCCTCATCTAACCTCTGCAGGCACCAGACATGCATGTAGTGTGCAGACATACAGTCAAGCAAGATACTCCTATACATAAAATAAAGTAAATATAAAAATTAAAAAAAAACAGTGCATTATAGTAAGGAGAAGGTTGTGATCAAATGATTTCTCTGATGTCATGAAAAATTATATTAGAAGCCATCTCTATTGCTCTGTGACAGTGTGGCAACTTTCATGTGACAGTGTAGCAAGCTCTGCTGTCTGCTGCTATTAAATGTGAGTCCCTAAGGCAACACAACTTCACCATCAGGCTGCTTGTCCTCCTAGGGCTGAGCCAGAAATGAACACGATAAAGTACCATCCAAAGACATGGTTCCTCCTGAAAAGACACTCCAGAACTCCCACTTTGAAGGCTAGGATTTTGACTCCTGGGGATATTCAGGAATCTGTGAATTTTCTCTTTGCAGGATATTCACATTGTATTTTATCATATATTCAAGATTCTGGAATATAAAAAACCATTCCCTCTCCCCCACCTCTTCTCAGCATACTATGTAATCCATGCTCAAACATGAGCCTTCAGAGACAGCTGAAATTATCCTGCATCATCCCTTGCCTCAAGCAAACCAAAGAACATGATTTAGAAAATATCATTTTAACAAAGGTCAAGTTCTCATGTAGCCAAGGCTGGCCTGCTACTCCTGGTCCTTGCCTCCCTCTCCCAGTTGCTTCCAACACAGGCACGTTACCATCACACTTTGCTGGAGAGATCTTTGATTCACATCTGAATTGTGGGTTAGAGACTGATGCTCTCAGTGGACTGTAAAAACTCGAAGAATCTGGAGGGCCAAGTAGCTATGTACTATGTAACCAGAGCCAACAAAAATGAGATGTCTGGATTCTTATCTATCCCATATACATACAAGTACAATATATGTATAGATGAGAAGCCTTAGGCAGCTTCCAAAAGCACCATGGCAGATCCTACTGCTACTATATAGACAGGTAGTTTTAGAAAATGCCAATGCCTGGGCATTTGCTGATAGATATCCAGAAGCCGATAGCTCCCTCCCACAGACACTTACGGGGGAAAAGGGATAGAGGAAAAAAGCAAGAGAAAAACTTCAACCTGAATGTGACCCAAATCATAACCACGAATGGACTCACAAGTCTCTCAGATGAACTGAGTCTGTACCGGAACAGCTGAATGAAGGCTTTGTGTCAGAATGGCGCACAGGGGAAGGATGTCTCCTTGAGTTTTACAAAGGTATAAATAAACTCTTACAGGCTTTTGCCTAGCTCACCGATCAAGTTGCCTTCTATAAACTACGATTACAACGCCTGGCTCATTGCATTCACTCTGCAGGTGAGAAAAGGCACGTGCGCCACGCTGCCTTTGGGTGTCTGATTGGAGTCCCTTGCAATAATTTTGAAGTGTATCTCCTTAAACTCTCCTGTTCTTTTTCCTCTCTTCTTTATTAATAATCTGCAATGTGATGTAGAGGGGACCCCTCACCCTCGTTTCTAGGACACTTATTAACCTCTTGGTTTTCATCTCTTTGTCTCCCAGCTCTGCATTTTCAGCCATTTCTTCAAATCAATTTTTCAGCTCACTAGTTTTCCATTTTAAATTGGGACTTAAACTGCAGTTTGGAACACCTTCACATTTTATGAGACTTTTAGGACTTGAGATATTTCTTGCCTTTGTCTACAACGTTTATTCTTTTATTCGGATATTAAATCTCTCTTTTATATCCCCCAAAGAATTAAACCATACCCGATTTTTTTCCATGCGTCACCGATATTTAAGCATAGTTTAACGTTTCTAGGCCTTGTTGCTCCTGGTACTTGTGGGTGGTGCCTTGTCCCTTGCGACTTGCGACTTCCATTCGTAGTTGCTTTGTAGTAATTCTTTTTGGAACAAGGGGTAATTCCTTCTGGGTTTTCTAGAAAGTGTGTGAGTGGACCCCCAACCCTGTTCTGTGATACTGAGAATTGAAGCTGATGTGTCGGCTTCTTCTAGGCTCCTGGAAGCATGACCACTCCATCACGCTTTAAAACTAATTAGTTTGAAGGTTAAAGATAGCAAAGGAGAGGGGCTTTTGGCAGGAGTTCTGCAAAAGTCAGTTTTCGACTATAATTTTCTTCCCGTCGCTGAGAGACTCAGAGCCAAGTTGGAGGTATTTCCCTTGAAGTTTATTCCTAGTCTGTCCTTCCTAAGAGAGAAGCTCAGGGGCACCCCAGATTTACATAGTGTCCCTCATTATGTCCCACTCTGGGTATTAGGCCTGCGTCTGTTTTCTTCCTGTACTCTATACAAGTCTGGAACTTGGCACAGGAACACCGTGGTCAGCTTTGCACAGCCCTGGACTCCTGGCTTGGTGTTGTCTCTTCCTCCTCTAGAAGAGACTCTGTCCCCCCTCACCCCCACCCCCCAACCTTCACCCCCAAGAGCAGGCTCACACCAGCCGACACAGTCCTGGGGTAAACAGTTGATGTTTAAAGTTGTTCTGTCATCATATTGTGCAATTTGATGTTTTGAAATTCTAGATAGTTCCACTTGATTTTATAAAATGTGATTCAACATACACATGGGTATTTTTTTTTTAAATTAGGTAAAATGAAGATTAGCTTTTCACTTCTTTAAGGAATAGATAAGAGCAATTTCTGTCTCTGGGCTTCCTTTGCACAAAGGGAGTAAATCCCATTGAAGCCTTCTCTATAGTTTCTCTTATTTTTGTTTGTTTGCTGTTTTGTTTGTTTGTTTGTTTTGAGATGGGGATTTCTCTGTGTAGCTCTGACTGTCTGAGAACTCATTCTGCAGACCAGGCTGGACTTGAACTCAGAGATCCACCTGCCTCTGCCCTCAGGGACTGGGATTAAAGGGGTTTCTTTCTTCTTTTCTTCCTTCTTCCTTCTTCCTTCCTCCCCCTGCCCTCCCCCTCCACCTCTCCCCCTCCCTCTCCCTCTCCCCTCCTTCCCCTCTCCATCCCCTCTCCCTCTCCCTCTCCCTCTCCCTCGTTATACATCCCACAGCCTATGTACAGGCTAGAGGAAAACTTGTGGCAGTCAGTTCTCTCCTACCCCTGTAGGGGTTCCTGGAGCCAAACTCAGGTGATCAGGCTTGGCAGCAGGTACCTTTGTTTTCTGAGCTAGCCCTCTAATCCACTGACCCTGTGTTCTTTTGAACTGTGGTAAAATGACCACATTATCAATTTGACCATGTTAGCTATTTTTAATGGTACATCAAGTACATTAAGATTATTTCGCGACCACTGCCTATCGATGCCTAGAACATTCTACCATTTCACACTGTGACTCCGTACACATTAAACTATATAGCTTCATTCTTCCCTGAATGCCTTGTAACCATCACTCTATTTCCTGTCTCTATGAATCTGACTACTGAGGTACCTCTAGCCGTGGAATCCTGCCATGACTCTCAGTCAGTGTAATGTCTCCAAAGTTCATCCATGGTGAAGCATGGACCAGAATTCCATTTCTATTTATTGTCGGACAATATTCCATTGCCAGCGTATGCTCTGATCCATCCACCCAGTCATTTGGTTGTTTCTGCCTTTTGGCTCCTGTGCATAACAGGGCTTTTGACATTAATGTACAAACGTATTTCTTTCAATGGTGGGGAGTATGTACCCAGGGGTTGGATTACTGGACCATGTGTTTAATTTTTGAGGAATCACTATCCTGAATTCTTTTCCCAATGGCAGCACTGTTTTGCATGCCCAACAGCAATGCTTATAGATTCCGATTTGTCTGTATCCTGGCTAACTCTAATTACTCTCTTTTTTAAAAATTACATTTATTTATTTGTTTGCTTGCTTAGTGTGTACACGTGTGGGTACCTGCCTGCCATGGTGCATATGCGAATGTTAGAGGGCAATCTGGGGGAGGTGGTTCTACCACATGGCTGCCAGGAATTGAACTCAGCTCCTCAGCCTTGCCAACAGGCTCCTTTACTCAATAAGGCATCTAATCAGCCATAGTTTCCTTTTCTTCTTCTTCTTCTTCTTCTTCTTCTTCTTCTTCTTCTTCTTCTTCTTCTTCTTCTTCTTCTCCTCCTCCTCCTCCTCCTCCTCCTCCTCCTCCTCCACATTCCTCTTCTTCTTCTCCTTCTTCTTCTTCTTCTTCTTCTTCTTCTTCTTCTTCTTCTTCTTCTTCTTCTTCTTCTTCTTCTTCTTCTATATAGCTCCTAAAGAGTATAAAATGGTATCTCTTTTTATTCTCTCATCTTTAAAAAACATTTTATCTACTCTCTGAGAATTTAATATGATGTATTTTGATCATCTTGATTCCCTATTCCCTCCCCTAACTCCTCTGAGATCCACCCCCACCTCCCTATCCCCCAACTTTACGTCCTCTTTTTAAAAAATACCTGTTGACTCCTCTTTGCTCTGCCCATATACTTCTGAGTGTGGGACATCCCCTGAGATCTGCTGGCCTACAGGAGCCCTGCCCTTCAAGAACACTGACTCGTAACCCCTCCCCCAGAAGCTATCAAGCAGTCTATTCTTCAGTTAAGAGTGAAGGCTTGTGATCCCTCCCACTCCGTGCTACAGTGTTGGCTGGCTGCCTCTATTTCTGCCTTTTTTTTGTTTTATTTTTTTTTTGGTTTTAGAGACAGGGTTTCTCTGTGTAGTCCTGGCTGTCTTGCAGCTTGCTATATAGACCAGGCTGGCCTTGGACTCTCAAAGATTCACCTGCCTCTGCTTCCCAAGTGCTGGGATTAAAGGGATTCTTCCTTCCTTCCTTCCTTCCTTCCTTCTTTCCTTCCTTCCTTCTTTCCTTCCTTTCATTCTTTCTTTAGTGTGTGTGCATGCGCACATATGTGTTTTATTATACACCTCATGGCAGAATGTTGAATTAAAGATATGTGCCACCATGCCCAACTCTTTCTATATATACACATATATACATATACATACACATATACATGTATGTACATGTGTGTATGTGCATATGCATATACATATACATGCATTCAATATATTTGATCACATTCACCCCTAACTCCTCTCAGATCCACCCCAACCATACACCCCTTTCAATTTCATCTCTTCTATTTTTTTCATATAACCCTCTGGGTTCAATTAGTGCTTTCTACATACCCACGCATGTGGGGCCATCCACTGGAGTCCATTTGACCTACTTGGGCTGTACTCTTAATGTAACTCTCTCTTCCCCGGCAGTCTTCATCTGTTCGTAACTCCTTGGTTAGGGGTGGGGGTTGAGGCCCTCCTCTGCCGTGCTAGAATGTTGACTGCCTTGACCTTGGGATGATCACAGCTATTGTAAATTCATGAGTGTAGCAGTTCTGCCTTGTTCAGAAAATACCCTGGTCATCCAAGACCTCCATCTTCTATAATCTAACTGTCCTCTCTTCCACGACGTTCCTTGAACCTGGGTGGTGGGGTGAGGGAACACTGTGACATAGATGTCCCGCTGACATCTATGACAACTCCCAAGATTCTTCTCTGGGGATTCACCAGTTACGAGTCTTTGTTAGGCACTGTTTCTGCATAAAAAAAAAACTTGCTCTAATGAGGAAGCTTCTACCAAAAGCTGCAGTATAGAGATAATAATTTGGAGTACACTTTGCTGCTATGTCTTTGTAGCAGAACAGAAGTAGTAAGTTCGATCTTGGGGTCGGTGAGGGAGCTCCGAAGTCATGGTTTTCTTGATCAAATTTGCAGAACCAGAAGTGCATTTCTCCTGGGGAGTGGGCCTTAAATCCAACCAGAAAGCAGATGGCCACCCCACTGGCAGTCATGGCCCTATTGCATTCATGGGCATAATTTGCCATAGTTCACAGCTGGGTAAAGCTGTTTATGACTTTTCTCTTCCAGCAATCTGCATAGACCTTCTAGTCACCAGAATCTAGTGCTATAAAAGCTAGACAGCAAGGAGGAAGCTTCCTGGTTAGTCGCAGATTGATTTCCTTATGTCCTGTAACCAAAGGTGTGTTGGTATCCTCACCAATTTGATTTTACCATCAAGTTCTGGTGAACAAACCTGACCCACAGATTAAGGAGTGGTATCCCACACCTGGCACTAAACTTTTGGTTTGGTTTTGTCTTTTGGAGGAATGTCATCTCCTGTGTTGGATAACTCCAATTAATGTCCCCTCTTGTTTCTGGTTCTCTCTCTCTCTCTCTCTCTCTCTCTCTCTCTCTCTCTCTCTCTCTCTCTCTCCATATATATATATATATATATATATATATATATATATATATATATATATACACACACACATATGAAGCTTATATAAATGTAGGTTTCTGTATGGCTTTTCCAGATACGGTTAGTGTTAGATATCTTTCCCCATCCCTTCCTCTCATGTACCATACCCTACCATCCCTCTCCCTGCCTGTGGGGAGGTATTTCATTGTGGTTTTGATTTGCCTTTCTCTGGAATCTAGGGATTCCCTGAAGGTTGCTGTTCCTAGATGCTCTCATGAGAAGGGGCTCGCTACCCATGGATGGCTTTTGATTTTATGAGCTACTTAGTTCTTACCCAGTACTCACAGGATGATGTAATACGCCTTTGTTCTTTCTCTTTGAGCCCCACTATGATCGTGGGTGTCGCCTAGTTCCGCCATCATCAAAGACATTTATGAAGAGCCGACTGACCAGCTTCTGAGGGGCCAGTGGGCAATTAGCTCCAGAGTTCCTCTTAGATTGGCCCCATCACTGTGCAAGGTGTACATGCTCAGTGTTGAAGATGGTGTCAAATAGAGGAGACCAAATGGTGCGGCAGATTTACGACGAGAGCAAATGCTGGTCTGTAGGCTATGCTCAGGAGAACCCACAAGCTCTGGCGCCACAGGGACAGGGAGCGAGGAATTCACAATGCTACTTAAAAGCAGTTACAGATGCCCAGGGAGCCAGATTTCAGGTCGGAGCTTGACAGTTGCCATGAGCCAGGCTCTTAGACGTCGTCTTCAAAGATGTGCTGGAAGTAGAGAATTTTGTACGCCATTTTGTAAGCAAGTCAGCCCAAGAAGAAGTTACAGGCAGTCAGTGTGTATGCATGATTCTTAGGACAGTGCCCCCACATGACACAATCTGATTCTTTCTTGTGTGTGCCTGAGCACAAACTAGAGCTTCAAAAGGCCTTCCCCAGCAAGTGAGCCCCTTTTCATGATGGGCACACAAGAACATTGGCACAGAGGGAATTCCTAATCCCCAGAGAAAGGCAAAATCAAAACCGTGAGGCCAAATTAGATCTTCATAAAATATGAAGTTCACGAATCTCAAACAGAACAGTGAGATCCAAATCACCGGACACTGTGTTTTAAACGGAGCCATGACTGGCTGGTGAGACGGCCTACCGCAGTGCTTCTCAGCCTTCCTAATGCTGCCACCCTTGAGTACCGTCCCCTCATGTTGCCGTGACCTCCTAGCCTTAAAAATATTTTTGTTGCTACTTCGCAACTGTCATTTTTGCTACTGTTATGAATCGTAACGTGAATGTCTGTGTTTTCTGCGTGTTTTAGGCAATCACTGTGAAATCCCAGAGGGGTCGCGACCCACAGGTTGAGAAACTCTGGCCTAGCAGTTAAAGGCGTTCACTGCCAAGCCTGATAACTTGAGTTTGATCCCTAGAATCCGAAACCTAGAGGGAAAGAACCAACTCTTGCCTGCTTTCCGTTAACCTCTCACCTTTCTTCACATGAGTCCCACAACATGAGCATGCCCCTCCACACTTAATTAGCAGAAATATAAGAATAAAATAAGCAGTTTTAGCGAATGCTGTTTTCAAGTTTTACTGTAATTAGCCTGTGAAAGGAGAATGGAACTTTTAAGGAATGGCGGCTTCTTAAGAAGGTAAATGGCCCAACCCAAGCCTCATTTGTACTTAATCTCTCATTGAAGGTACAAGCTCAGCTCCAACTTGAATTAGTGGGGTGTAAATGACTGAGATCTTACTGCAGAGTCTGAGTAACCACAGTGGGGGGAGATTAGCTACTGTGAATATGTAATTGTGCCATATATCAATCATAATTGCCACAGGATGTTCAATAACACTTGTTACTGGTGTCTTTTATTTTTGTTCAGTAAAAAGTGCAAAATCAAACTCCACAGTATCCTTACACATCTTAAGCAACTTGAGAATGGCGATGTATCATGTTATGTCTATTTTGTCGCAAAGTTGGAGACTTCCCCATGCCAACTACAAGCATCAAATTGTACAAATTCTAAGTCACTGGATTTTTGTGGGGGAAGGGAAATTAGGTGTGCTTGTGTGTGCAGATGCACATGTATGTTGAGCTGTGGCTGTGTGTGCATATAGGTATGGAGGTCAGAGGGCAACCTCAGATATCTCTTTCAGTTATACTCCATATTTTTGAGACAAAGTCACTCACTTTTTTGCACATGTGTGTGTGATGTGAGCGTAGCTATGCACATTCCAAAGTGTATGGATGTATGTGTGTATGTGTGTATGTAGTGTGTGCATGTGTATATGTGTGTGTGTAATATGCACAAATGTATGCACATTCCCAAGTGTGTGGATGCATGTGTGCATGTGTGTATGTAGTATATGCTTGTGTGTATGTGTGTGTGATGTGCACATATGAATGCACATTCCCAAATGTGTGGATGCATGTGTATATGTGTGTGTGTGTGTAATATGTGTATGTGTATAGGTATGTGATATACATAAATGTATGCACATTCCCAAGTGTGTGGATACGTGTATGTATAGTGTGCGTATTGTGTATGTGTGTGTGATCTGCAGAAATTTATGCACATTCCCAAGTGTGTGTGTGTGTGTGTGTGTGTGTGTGTGTGTGTGTGTGCGTGCGTGTGTAATTCAGGCTGGAAGTAAACATTAGGTGCTTTTCCTGGTCACACTTTAAAGAGGCAGCTTCTCTCCCTGAACTCGGAGCTCACCAGTTTAGTTGGTTTAGCTAGTCATCTTGTTCTGAAGATCCTTCTCACCTCCTGAATGCTGAGTTGTACCCAGAGCTGTCACACCTGCCTGGCTTTTACATTGGTTCTGGAATCCAAACTCTGGTTCTCATGCTAGCACTCTTGTCTGTCACCTTTTACCTAGCACTTGGAGATCAGATAGGTAGGCTGGCCAGTGAGTTCCAGGGCCTGTCTCCATCTTCCACCTCTGGGATTATAAGCACACTATCACTATGAGCTTTTCCACTGAGTTTGGGAATTAAAACTCAGGTCTTCATGATTGTGTAGCAAACATTTTACCAACTGATCCATCTTCTGAGTCCATAAGTCAATATTTTGATGACATTTTTCCACTTTCTTTCCTTCCTCCCCTTCTTCTACAATTCCCTCCACCCGTCCATTCCATCCTTCTCTTAACAAAGAGAAAATGAATTTGTTCAGGTCCCTTTCTCTCTTAGTGTTTATCCATAGGAACACAGCAAGGTAGTCTGAGGCTCCCCTAACCCCCATATAGTCAAGCATGTCTGGGCCTCTGCTCAATTTCCTTGGGGGCTCTAAACATCTTGCTCAAACAGTAAGACTTCTGAGAACAGTTTAAAACACGAGTTGGAAGCTGCTTGACAAGAAATGATGGCCTTTGAGTTATTAGCCTACACGTCTGGTCACTCAGCGTGGGGCTGTCCTGCCAGTGAGGAATGAGCTTAGCCAAAAATAGAAAAAACAAAATAGAAAAAATAGAAAATAGGAAAAATAGAAAAAAATAGAAAAAACAAGAACCCTCTTGGTATCTCTTAAATAATATACCCCCTCTCCCAAATACCTAGCACCTTTATGCCTCTTGATTTATTGTATAATAAAAATAAATAGGAAATACCATGCCCTTACTTTCATGAAAAATCTATTCTTCTAAGTACGTAGACCCATATAGCAAAATCGAGCTCGCTTTCCTCCTTAATTTTATGGTGTGGATGAGTGTTTCTGCGTGTTTGCGTTCTTCTCAGGCCGTTGAAGATTATCGATTCCCTCTTTCCTCGTGTGGAGCGCAATTCTCTAAAGACTGCTTAGCAGAACACCCTCTGGCTCACATGGTGCCATTTTGAAGTAATTATGCTCACTGTCTTCAGCTTCCGGTTTCTCGTCTTGGCTTCCATATGCTAGCCGTTTGCACACCTCTCCTTTTCTCCTTGTGCTTTGTGGGTTTTTTTTTCTTTTTTTTAAATTTTTTACAACTAGTCCCAAGATATTCTACCCTTGTGGTTACATCCCCCAGGATTTCCTTCTAGTGGCCCCAAGAACCACCAAGACAGTGGCTAGGCAGACATGCTGTCAATATGTATGTTTATACCACCAAAACTTCCTGGGGGGGGGAACCAAATGGTTAGACGTAATCCTGCTTCATTATTTGGCTCAAAAGTAAAAAATGCTAAGTTACACATTAGTTGTTGCATAAATTTGCATATTGATATATACAATTTTAACAGCATAGCGGTTTAGCAGAGACAGATGCGTGGAGATGCACACGGCTGACATTCAGGCTCTAACCAGAGCAAACCAAGCTTGGGGAGAGAGCAGGGAGGTTTCCATCAGAGCAAAGAGGAATGGGAGGAAGCCATAAGGTCTTAAGAGAAAGATAGGAAGCACAGGGGAGAAGAAGGTACTCATTAGATTCTGCTTTTTATAACCTGTGGCAACAGGCCTTCACTCTCATGACCTCTCCTCCAGCTTCAGGCCAAACCCTGAGCAGTGTACAGGAAGCTGGAGAGATGATACCAAAAGGAGAGGAATGAGTCAGGAAATCACAAGGAAGGAGCTGAACCTATTTGAAGATAAGGACAGTTGGGCCCTTGAAGAGTGTTTGTCCCACCTGTTGGCTTGTTCAGGTCTCTCCGTTTTCCTTCTGTGGCCTTGAGAGGGCCATCTAGGCACAGAGCCCAATCTCAGACATCTGTACCGTTAGAAGCCTTTGACACTTCGCCAGCAAGGTTTAGGACCTTAAAGGATTCTATATCTTATTGATTTCCAGGTCAAATATCTATTTATTAATTTATTAATGGATCGCTGGACATGGTAGTAGGTACCTGTAACCTAGCACTTGGTGGCAGAAGTAGGGAAATCGGGAGTTCAAAGTCATCCTTGACTAATTCTAGAAAATGCCAGTGTGCATTTTTTGAAGACCAGGGTGTTTGCTAATGAACAGTCTACTCTCTAGTAAGAACACACATGCCCAGGAAACCTCATTACTAATTAGGACAAAGGACAGAGAGTTCCTTAAGGGATACTTTCCATATGCTTTGAGAGGGCACACACACTGCCTACCCAATAATGATACACATGCCAAATGGCACTGTTAGTACTCGAAGTGCATTCTCAAAGGATTTATTATTTCACAAGTTTACACACATATAATGTGCTTTGATGACATCTATATTTTTTAATCCCTCTCATTCTCAAATTCTAAGTCTTAGCATCTCATGTTTTTAAGACTTCATTTCAAGCATCCCTTGTAGGGCATGTGGGACTGTGTTACCAGACAGGCAATAAGAATGGGAAGGTTGAATGGGATCAAACCCTGGGAATCTCAGAATTGAGAGTGGTCAGGAGTGGAGCCACTCCCTACCTGCCTCTACCTGCTCTGGAACACATAACCACAACACCCTACTGAGGACCACAGGCACTGGGTCGCATAGCATAAACACCTGGAGTTCTTCATGCTAATGAGGTATCTAGGTAGGCCCAAGCATTCAACCAATGAGCTTCCCTTCCTGGGCATTCCTTCCAGAAAAAGGTATTTAATCTCTGGTTCACCCCGAAGAAAGTGTATGCATTCACACCCGCCATCAAATAAACCAGTATGAACAAGCAAGGACCTCCCTCTCCCCTCTTCAATGAGGATCGAGATGGGGGAAGGCCTTCATCTTAAAGAGCTCTGCCTAAATTCCTTAGGAAGTTCTTCTCCTCTTCCAGCCTCTCTGGTACACATTCAGAATCAGAAATGGTTCCCCCTGCCCCAGGCTCTACCTTTTCCCTCTCTGCCCAGAGGGAAAGGTAGACCCAGGGGTCTCAGTTCCCAACTTCTACTCTCAGTGCTGTGCCAACGTCACTGGGGTACCCAGAGAGGAGGCTGGAAACCACTGTGGACTCCCTGCTTTGGACTTTGCCCTGCCTTTTCCCAAGGGTGTGCTGGCAGCGCTCCGGGCACACTCAGTGGAGAAGCAGGGCAGGATATGACAACCCCCTTTTTATTTGTCTACATATTTTAACCACAATGAACATCATTCATTTGAAAGGTGCACACAGAGTTCTCTCTGGGGGTTAGATGTTTCAGTATAGTTAGGCACTGCAATGGAGACAAATTACATAAGACTCAGGTTAAGCTCTCCAAAAGCTTTCAATGGCAGAAGGATTATACAGATAAACATGGCGGTATCACAGGGAGAAGAATGTTGCAAGAGTCCCCAAGATTAAGCACAGAATCTGCTCAGACCCCAATCACTTCACATTCCCCAATTCCTTTGCTCCTAATTCCCTCTCCTGAACCTCTCCCTGCGTAGATGCTATATGATCCCCATCTTTGAGATGTACAAACTGAGACACAGGGGTCAACCTGCTTCTACAAGGTGTATCACTAATGGAGGGAGACTGGTTTACAAAGATGGTGTTTAAGTTCAAACATAAAGAATGGCTGTGATCTAAACAGCAGAAACATTTGGGTGAGGTCAGAGGGATGAAGTGGGAAAGAGAGAGAGAGAGAGAAAGAGAAAGGAGAGGGGCAGGATTTGAAAGTTAGCCCATGCCAAAGTTAGGGATAGAATTGTACCCCACCCACCCCACCAGCACACACACACACACACACACACACACACACACACACACGTGCTTGGGATAGATGTATCTGGACCATTTGGGTCATCAAGGGAGTCAGTGTAGGAAGCCCGTTGTATCTAAAACTTTATTTGGTGACAACTATGCCCTCACAGGGCTTTGCACAGAGAAGACTATGGCCTGAAGTGCAGTTCCAGAAGATGATTTTGTTTTCATACTGATAGAAGACACAGAAAAGAGAATGTGAGGAGGCTGGTGTGAGAGTTTCTACAGTACAGGGACCTGCGTGACCCAGGACAGCAATGGGAATGGAGAACAGGGCGGGGGAGGGCAATCAATGGATGAGATCTTGTTCAGATGGCATCCATAGACCCCTCCGGACAAGGAGGCAGACAAAAGATGACTAGGAGAAAATAGTGTTTATCGAGGACTGTGCAAAGCGCTTCACATGCACTGACTCATTTGTTCCTTCTAACACCTCGGTAGATGCTAACCAAGTCACTTCTGCAGAGCGGCATTTCTGGCAGGAGACCCCAGGTCTCTCAAGGGCCCCCTGTCATGTTGCTTTCCACATGGATATACTCAGCGGTACCTCTAAGCAAGCGAGTTCCCTCTCCCCGATGCCCAGTCAATAAATACTGAATGAGTTGATGCTGATTTCATTGCTGCCTGTTTCTGACTCACAGAAGCAAAGGGAAAGTACAGCGGTGCTGGAAACAAATCCGCCCTCATCACTTAGTCAATATGGGCAGCGTTTGGGGAAAATATAGCATAAAACTCCACCATGAAATTCCTAACCAATTAAAGAGTCTATAATGGCAGTTGGTATCATAATGAAGGTTTTCATTTTATTTAGTTACACTGTAATAAAACAATACAAAACAAACCCTGCCTGAATTATCTTCCATGTGTCAATAGAAAGGCGCCTTTTCAGATTGCAGTCATTTGATAGCATCATTAAAACTCAGGGGGAATTGGTCTTTGGGATGGGCCCAGGATTCACCAGGATGATGGCAATGGTCTCCATTGCTCTGGCTCTAGGCCCATAGGCTCCTACTCTGTTCAGCTCTCAAAGTTAGACTCTTGATTTAACTTCTTTAACTGTTTTGTTTTTTCTTGCTCTTGATTTAACTTCTGCTTTGTTTCTCACACTGAAAAAGAGAGCACGGAAATTTTTGAACCAATCTTCCCTTCCAATTCAGGTGTTTTAAAGATAGTGTTCCCCATCACCACCACCCGTGTGTGTGTGTGTGTGTGTGTGTGTGTGTGTGTGTGTGTGTGTGTGTGTGCGTGTGCATTTAACAGACACATATTGACCTTAAGTGTCTTTCTCTATTGCTCTCTAACCTTTACTCTTTGAGGCTGGATCTCTTACTGACAGTGGGGCTTGTCTTTGTGCAGACTGGCTGCTGGTCCATGAGCCCCCGAGATCCTCCTGTCTTCATCGCTCAGCTCTGGGACTACGGGTGCATAACACCACATCCAGCTTTTCCTGTGGGTACTCTGAATTCAAACTCAGTTTGCACGCTCACAAAGCAAACACTTTACCCACTAAGCCACCTCCTGGACCCAGGTTACTTTCTTTAGTGCATTGCATGTCTGTGGTTTCAGAAACAAAAAAAGGCAGGGGTATTGAATCATTGCCATTCTGCCCTGCACAAAATAAGAAACTAATCTCACCCAAATCCAAAGTGTTGGCATTTGAGTTAATGAGCCTTTATGGTTTGTAGGCAACCTATTCCATTGCCCTAATCATTGGAAGAGTCTCTGCAGCTATGGTCAGCTACTCTCTTATATCAAGAACATGAAAATATGCAGAATCAGCTGAAAGAAATTATATGTGTGAGCACTT
This sequence comes from Tokudaia tokunoshimensis, assembly GCA_036184795.1. NCBI lineage: Eukaryota > Metazoa > Chordata > Mammalia > Rodentia > Muridae > Tokudaia > Tokudaia tokunoshimensis. The sequence continues at coordinate 19,033,653 of BTHU01000022.1, forward strand.
GCATGTGTTCATACACATGTGCATACAGCCAAGAAATTGTGTGTGTGCACTGTTGTATACATGTGCAGGCGTGTATCTATATGCTTTCAAGTTTGTGTGTGCATGTATGTATACATTTCTATGTGTATAAACTCTAGCCTACAATATTTTAGTAGTGAACAATGCCCCACACTGGTGTGATAAGATATGAAGGGGCTTTCTTGCTGAAGAATGATAGTTTTCATGGTTTTACATTTGACAATTTCTTCTTTTTATGTTATATGACTCTAATCAGGGTTCTTAGGGTTTCCCACCTTGGAATACTTTTAATTAGCAAATCTAAAATTAAACCAATAATACCATAAGTAAATATTGTATTGAATGTTTTTATCCAAATATCTCACTCCCTCTTAAAAATTTAAACTATTTATGACATTGTCACTATTATTATTATTATTATTAATTACTATTATTAATGTGGGTGTGGATGTTGGGGATTGTGTGTCATGGTGTTCTTGTGAAGGCTAGAAGACAACTTCTGGGAATAATTTCTCTCCTTCTACCATGCAAATCACTGGAATAAGCCTAGGTCATCAGACTTGGTGGCAAACATCTTTACCCAGTGGAACATCTGTCCACTTTTTTATTCAGAAAGTGGTTTTTATCCTTGAGCAGCTCTAGTTGATTTTGTTGTTTTAACCTTAGCACAGAAATGAAATTTGCTAACTATATTCTGAGAATGAGGTTTTATGGGAAACTAGTTACTGGCTGCTAATAAGAAACAGTCTTCATGTTTCTCACCCTCTCTTCTTCTTCTTCTTTTTTTTTAAGATTTTATTTTATTTATATGAGCACACTGTAGATGTCTTCAGACACACCAGAAGAGGGCATCAAATCTCATTACAGATGGTTGTGAGCCACCATGTGGTTGCTGGGAATTGAACTCAGGACCTCTGGAAGAGCAGTCAGTGCTCTTAACTGCTGAGCCATTTCTCCAGCCCCCTATCTCTTAAGGTATAAATATGCTGTTGGTCTCAATCTCCCCTAGAAATGGTGATTTTTGAAATTGAGCTTACATCAGAATCACCTAGGAAAGTTTTTAGAAACTGCCAACGACCAGAGATTCTCAACAAATTGGCCCGCCATGGCGGTGGGTCCATCTGAAATCATTAAGAGCTCCCTGGGTGATGGTGATAAACCAGGTGATTGAAACTGATCACATGGAGAACTTTTGATGCAGCTAAAGCCCCACATAAGACACAGAAGATCTGGGATCTAAGTCAGCACAGTGGCCACTTATTAGAAGTTCATTGGGTGACTGCAGCATTCAGACAAAGCTGGAAATTATTCTATATTTATGAGTCCATGCCAATCTATGCCATATGGATTCTGCTGAACATTCACTAAAATTGTGGTATAAAGGAACACACTGTACACAGCATGCAAAATTTCCTAAGTCATCCAATTTCAGCACCCCACATAGATATTTTTGCTAAAGATGCTTTTGTGTTCTCTTTCCAGGAGAACCCCCTTTCCTCCAGCAGCTTCTCTGTTCACTTCTCCCTGTAATTGGAGACAGAAAATAAAATCTTTCATTCTTGGTCACCTAACGTAAAGTACATCCTTCCACTATTAGAGATGAATTACTGATGCATTGAGGTTCAGAAAGCTACAAGGCCAGAGAAGGTGAAGTTCCTGGCTGAGGCATACTTGACTGACAGATAGAGGTAAGAATACCATGGCCACCATGCATCTATGAGAATGGGGTAAATGAGGGTTATTGGCCATCTATTTCCACCCACTCTTTCATCCTGTTTCCACTGTCTACTCTGATTCACATTCTCCTAATGGCTCTGTGTGAACTGTTCACAACTCTCTAGGAGATTCCCATTTTCATACAGTCTAGGGCCTCATCCAAACCCTAGCAAGAACAGACATTGCAAAGAAGCAGCCATACTTTGTAAGTGACATTTGACTTTCCTCCGTGCCTCAGATTGCTTCTCTCCTTTGCCTTAGCCAAGGTGTGACAAGAGAACATGGAATGTAAGGCTGAGGGTGTAGCTAAGTTGGTAGAGTTACTGCCTAGCATGTGTCAAGCCCTGGGCTCAATTCCAGGTACCCTTCCTGGTTGTTATTGTTGTTTCTATTAAAAAAAAACAACAAACAAACTAGTCTGTAGAGACTTGATCAGCTTATCACCCTGTGGGTTATCATTCAGCTCCATTATGTTGATTACACTGTGCTGAACAAACCAAAACAAAGAGTAGCCAGTAACACAGACATCTGTAGAAACTGTGTCTGCATCAGAAGGTGAATGATAGTTCCTATGAAAATTCAGAGGCCTTGATGAATCAGAATGAAGATTTTTGGGGGGTTTTGTCACCTGCCATATTCATACTTCTTCAAAATGAAAAGCACTTTGCTTCCCTGTGCATTTTCTGTTAAGAAAGAAGCACAATGCTTCAACCTATGGTCATATAACACGCAGGCTACTGGTCATAAGTACATCCCAAGGCTACATAGAGAAGGTGCTGAGTGTGAGCATAATTGAAATTCAAGGAGCCCCAGCGAGATGACTCAGTAGATCTTGACAACAGGAGTTGGAGCCCAGAGTATTACATGGCTGAAGGAAAGAACCAATTCCAATTCCAAAGGACATGGAAGGCCATTATAATATAGGAACTATTAATTCTGCTAATTCTTGTCTTTTGACTCACACAGACAGACAGACACACACGCACACACACACACACACACACACACACACACACAAATAAGATAAATGTAATTAAAATTATCTAAAAAAAATTCAAACAACTCTCTCCTCTGGCCCTCATAATTAAAAAAAAAATCTGAAGGTTTTCTCTAACATTGCTTTTCACTGGGTTTACCTCAAATCTATCATCTAGGGAAGTAAACCATAAACACAGTAAGATAGCTTTGGATGACAGTCTACAGCTTTTTTAATTTGGAGGATTATTCTAAAAGATGTCCCCTAGAATTTAAGAAAGTAACCATTGTGTGGTACTGTTTCTCCTAGGGCTGTATTTACAAGTGTTGTAAAGGAAAATGGCCTCTCACAATTTCACTCAGTGAAATATACAGAAAGATTCTGCTTCCATAATCATCAAACACCCCAGTGCTGTCCAGTCCCTCAGCTTGTGAAGGAATTCATAAAGTCAAAGACCTGTGAATTGTTGCCCTGGGGAGGAGCCTCCAGCAAGAGTAGCTCTCAGGAAATGCCTCATCCTGCCAGCCTCACCACCCCTCAATGGGACAACTGTGAGTCACATTCCTGTCTCTCAGTTGGCTCCTGGTGAGACATGGCTTTTGTGTAAGATTAGAAATCTTCCTCCATTTTATAATTAGTTTTTAAAGTATTTTCATGTTTTATTCTCATAAAATCATGATTTCACATCTTTGACAGATATGGAATTTTGTACTGCAGTGTATTGCAAGCATATAGTAACCTATCAGGTGGTTATTTGGGTATATCAACATCATTTGTTAAGTGACCTTATTGTTTCTTTACTGATCTGAGTTAAGTAGAATAAGAACAAATTATTTTCTTCTTATATTCCATCCATTCTTTTCCAAACCCTCTCAAAAATGTCCATATTTTTATGAACAAGTGAATAGGAGCTGAAGACACGGTTTAGTGGTTAAGAGCAGTTATGGGTCTTCCAGAAGATTCAGGCTTAGATCCCATATCTGGTGGCTCACAGCTATGTGTAACTCTATCTACAGGGTACCTGATACTCTTTCCTGGTCTTTTTTTTAGGATTCCAACACACACACACACACACACACACACACATCTACACATGCGCATTTAAAAAAAACAAACCCACAAAACCATTTGGACATGGAAGGCCATTATAATATAGGAACTATTAATTCTGCTAATTACCAGCTCATTAGTAATTTTCTCTGTTATTGGTTATAGTCACTAGAATTGAATAGGTGTACATCAGTAATGTCTTCTATGATATTGTGAAATTTGATGAGGATGAGGTAGCACTTATTGAACTGGCACAGATCTGTGAGAGAATGGCGTTTACAGCCTCAAATTTTTTATTTCTTCTAATATTCATGTTCTGTGTAGCTTTGCAGCGCTCCCTCATACTCTCTACCTCTGGGTCCATCCAGGAAACTTACTTTGAGACAGAGGATTGCAAAGCACCTAACAATGGGACATGTTCTGCTTTCTGCACACCATGAAAATGTGCCCTGCTAGCCTGCTGGGGGATGAAAATGTAGATCCCAGTTAACCGTGAACACCCCAGCAGACAGCAGACAAACAGTGAACCTCCAGCCTGAAGGGCGTGCCAGGCATATGGGATCCCATATGAACCCACCCAAATCACTAATCTTCAGACCACTGTACTAGATGTCAATGTTTTAGTTAGGCCACTGAGTTATGGGGGAGTGTGCTCCAGCATTATCATGTCAGCGACGTATATAGAACTTGGCACATAGAGGCACTTGAAAATTGTTTACTGCAGCCATGATGATCCAAATTGGTTTTTATTTAAATAAGAGACATCTATCATTTCTTCCCTTTCTTTGAGTTTTTACTTGGCGGCATCTAACATAGGTACACTATTAAAGAGAATGTGTGTATCCTTCAATTTGCTGCATTTCAAATGGCATCCATACTGTTTCTAGTCTCCTTAATAGAAAAGAATATGAGCCACACTTAGTCTCCTTTTAGCATTTTACTTGGGTCTCAGAGGAGATATAAAAGAAATAGGAGACAGAGTTCTCTCTCTGATACACATACCTGAGTGATAAGAATTCGATTCAAGGACTTGTAGCAGACAGGTAAGAGGTGACTGGGGGATTCAGAGAGTTGGAGTCACATAGCTTTTTGTCTGTGATATTTGAATATAGTATTAAGAGTTTCATATGGGGGAAAGTGTAGTTACAGATTAAATGCCTGGTTGATGTGTTTCTCTCCTCAGCTTGTGGTTGGGTTATGAAATGGAAGTGTTACTTGCATCTTGATGCTTCACTTCCTAGTTCAGCAAATGGTTTCCTGATCACTTGGGAGGCAGCAGAAATGTTATAAAAAATAATTTATGATATTCTACACTGGAAGATTGGAAGAACTGGAAACAACACAGTTGTGCCCAGCTTAATTCTGTAGTATCTACTATTCATGAGGACTCTCTGGAAGCTCTCACTTTTACTTTCCCACTTAAATCAAAGGAAAGGCCATACTGTTAGGTCGTACCCACCTTTCTGGGGTGAGTGGTAGACTCAGAATATAAGTTTTCCATTAGACTGATGCCAAGAGGAAGTCAGTCCTTGTTGGTTGTGTTGTTCTGTTAGTCAATGAAGCTGTTAGCTTAAGTTCTAGGGTGGTTTTCTAGTCTGAACTTCTACAGAATGGAATGGATTGCAATTCCTTGTGGAAATATTCTCAGCACGTTCTGTCAAGTGTTATTTCTCAAAAGAATATGTTCATAAGCAAGAACAAAATTGAGATCTGGTAGGCAATGAGTTAGATACGAGGTAGCCAAGGGAAACTATGCTCAAATTTTGGCATCTTTGACTCCCAATCACAGAGTGAATTTAGACATGAGGGAGCCAAAGAAACCACCACTGTATCTTGGTAGCTTTGTATCCCAGTGGTCTAAATGTCCCTTAGCAACAGAAGCTGAGGTAGGTTTGTCACACTATATCAGAAACCCAAATACCAGCATACCTTCCCAATATCCAAATATATACACCAACAGAAGGGCTGCAAGTGCAAGCGACTGCGTCTTCATTATGTTGTAATTTGTGTGGGTCTGGGAAATGACATAGTATGTGTAAGGAATCACTTGTCACCACCAAGTCTGATGACCTGAGTTCTATCTTTAAGTGCACATGATGAAAGGAGACAAATTACTCATATGTGTTTTCCTATAATTTCCACACATGGGCTATGACACACAAACCCCCACACATAGATTTACACACACACACACACATGCACACACACAACTTTTTAAAAATATAATAAAAATATTCATGTTATGGTTTTGATTCCTACTCTTTGTGAACCTTTCAAGAAGATCATGAAAAGATCCAATTTATGGTGGCTTACTAAGAAGAACAAAAGTCACTTTATCCCCATAAATGACAACCACCTCATAAATATTCATAAAAATGTAAAATTAACAATGGAGAACTCAATAAGCAGCTACTTGTCCAGGGGTCAGCTACCTGCCCTCTTCTCCTCTCCTCTCCTCTCCTCTCCTCTCCTCTCCTCTCCTCTCCTCTCCTCTCCTCTCGTCTCCTCTCCTCTCCCCTCCCCTCCCCCCTCCCTTCTTCTCTCCCTCCATCTCCCCACCCATCCCCAACGCCATTTCACTCAGTTAAATTCTTTCCTTCAAGAGACATAAACTGCAGAGAAACAGTCACCCTCTAACAAACGCATCGTAGAAAGTGTCACCGGGCTCAACAGCCATTTAAAATGTGATGATCAAGGATTTCATTTCCTCCAGCAGCTTGCCTTCTCTCTGGCTTTCTGACATGTACGCTCAGTTCCTCTCATTCACCTTCATGGAGGCTTGGATAACACAGCTTTTCGCCTTGGAGAAAATAAAAATCTGTGCTAATGAAGGAAGGGAACAATTGACTTCAGCTTCCAGCTAGAGTTAATAGGAAAGTCTTTACTCTCTAACCAAGGCCTAGATCTTACAGATTCAAGAATTACTGGTCTGTCAAGAACCTTCAAATAAAGTTGACTGGATGTGTTCATCTGACATTTGTTCCAGAAATCAACCATTGGTTGCTTAGATAGTCAAAGCAGAGACGCAGAGCTGCTGTGACTGAGAAGCAGAGAGTGTGGGTGACTGAGGGTTTTTTGAACACAAGTCCTTCCATCTTCGGGAAGAAGAATTAGAAAACCAATAATCTTGTCAATTTCCACTTTCTAGATGTGAACAGAAAGAAGTAAAACTATGGTCTGAAGGCAGACATTAAGAAAATAACACAGTTGGGACTAGAATTTTCATTTCCCATTTTTTTTAAACCTTCGAGATATAATTACAACAGTTTCCTCTTCCGTTTCCTCCTTTTGGACCCTCTCATATACCCCCAACATTTAAGATGGTGCTCCTCCTGAACTTTTAAGTAATCAGTGGGAAGTTTGAGTAAATGTCCACTATGAACAGAGGCATTTGAATAGATAAGTTCTTCCAGAAAAATATCAGCATTATAACAGAATATGGCTATTTGGCACATAGTTTAATAAAAATAATTTCAACGCTTTCTTGTCTTTTTTTTTTTAGGTATGACAGTTTTAGATGTCAACTTGACATAATATAGAATCTCACTTGGGAAGAAATGAATGACTTCTCAATGAAGGATTACAAAGATCAGGTAGGTTATCCTGAGATTTTGTCTATAGTGGTTATCTTGATTATGTCAGTTGAAGTGAGAAGATCTGCCCACTGTGAGTGGCATCATTCCCAAGGCAGAAGATCCTGAACTATAGGAGAGTGGAGAAAGAGGGCTGAATGCTAGCTAGCATGTATATGTTAATTTATTGCTCTTGGCACTTGACTATGGATGTAATGTAACTAGTTGCTTCAAGTACCTGGTGCCTAGACTTCCACATAAAGATTGTCTGTAACCTGGAATTACCCGCTAAATGACAGAAAATGAAATTGAGAAAATTAGTATGTTAATAACGAGAATGAGTCTTAAAATTAAGAAAAATTAAAAATGGAAACACCTCCAAACTTCAACCCCAAACTACTTCCGTTGAATCATCAATTTATTTTCATTTAACAACTATATCCACATATGTATTTATGGCATTTCCTATTATTTTAAAATGCAAATAGTAAATCATCCATTTCATCTAGATTTTCCAGTTTTGTTGAGTATAGGCTTTTGTAGTAGGATCTGATGATTTTTTGTTTTGCCTCAGTTTCTGCTGTTATGTCTCCCTTTTCATTTCTGACTTTGTTAATTTAGATACTATCTCTGTGCCCTTTAGTTAGTTTGAATAGGGGATTATCTATCTTGCCGATTTTCTCAAAGAACCAGCTTTTGGTTTTGTGAATTAAAGGGGAGGCTCCAAGGTCTGACACTTACTGATACTATGGTGTGCTTACAGACAGGAGCCTAGCATGGCTGTCCTCTGAGAGGCCCAACAAGCAGCTGACTGAGACAGATACAGATACTTACACCCAACCATGGGACTGAAGTCAGAAACCCCTGTGGTTGAATTAGGGAAGGACTGGAAGAAGCTGAGGAGAAGGGAGACCCCATAGGAAGACCAGCAGTCTCAACTAACCTGGACCCCTGAGATCTTTCAGACACTGAGCCACCAACCACGCAGCATACAAGAACTGGTTCAAGACCCCCAACACATAGGACTGCCTGGTCTAACCTCAGTGGGAGAAGATGAGCCTAACCCTTGAGAGATTGAGGCCCCAGGAAGTGGGGAGGCCTGGCAGGGGTGAGGGACATCCTCTTGGAAACAGGGGGAGAGGTTCACGTGGTGGGGGAGAGGAATGGAATGGGGAATTGTGGGAGGGCAGACTGGGAAGGGGGCAAAGACTAGACTGCAAAAGAATAAAAGTAATAAAAAAAATGTGAATAGTGTACTCATTGGTAGTGTGCTAGAACTTTAAAAATACGGAAGATGCTGGCTTTCCATGTTAATACTTGTGTTCATTTTTCAGGAGTTGTGTGTCTGCAATATGGACGTTCCTTATCACATTGGGGAATCATACGATGGATTCCCAAATTTCTTTGCTACGACACTGCCTTCAAGATTTTTGAATATACATTTGCCCACTGTTCAAATATTTATGCTTTCTAGATCCTTGGGAAATGAACTGAGTCACAAGAAATTTATATAATACAGTTGTATATTATATAATTTATATGATAACATATTTATATAACTATATATTTATAGAAATACATGACTTCACATATTTCTGATAAATGTCGAGTTGTTCTACAGAATCAGGCCAGTTAGGGTTTCTGTTCTACCCTGGCAGGGCAATTTGTCAAGATTAACGCCAAATGCAAATGCTTTTCCAGTCAGCTCACACATCTTAGATTTGGTGACTCAATCCTCTCCTGAACTTTTTATTCTTTTTACCTATATATGCTAGAGTTCTTGTGGGTGGCTCAACATCCCTAGAATAAAGAGCTTAAATAGGAGGAGTATTTGCTTTTGCTCATGAGTTCAGAGGTTTCAGCACCTAATTACCATGATCTGTTGCTATGGTAAGGCAGGATATCATGGTGACAGGAGGGTACCTCTGTTTACTTCATTATGACCAAGGAACAGAGAATGAGACAAGTAAGGGTCAGTGTGATGGCTTGTTTATGCTCAGCCCAGAGAGTGGCACGATTAGAAGGTGTGGTTTTGTTCAAATACGTGTATCACTGTGGATGTAGGCCTTAGGATCTTCATCCTAGCTGCCTGGAAGCCAGTCTTCCACTAGCAGCCTTCAGATGAAGATGTAGAACTCTCAGCTCCTCCTGCACCATGCCTGCCTGGATGGTGCCATATTCCCACCTTCATGATAATGGACTGAACCTCTGAACCTGTAAGCCAGCCCCAATTAAATGTTATCCTAATAAGAGTTGCCTTGGTCATGGTGTCTGTCCACAGCAGTAAAACCCTAAGACAGTCAGGAACAAGACAACCTTCATAAACTGCCACCCCCACGCTCTATCCTGACCCGTCACCCCCTTCACCCAGCAAGGCCCACCTCCTACTGACTTCTACCTCCCAACGATTATATCATTAATCTACCTAAGTATTAATCCATTGGTTATGCCAGAGCCTTCATGATCCAGTTTGTTCTCAGTAGCTAACTCCACTAGCTGAGGACCAAGCCTTTTAACATATGGGCCTTTGTGAGGAAAACTTTTTATCCAGACTGTGACACTTTATTCTATTCTCACATAGGATACTTTTATAAGGTGTTTTTGTTATTTTGTCTTTTTCTTTTTTTTTTTTTCAGAGTTGAGGACCAAACCCTAGGCCTCTACCACTGAGGTAACTCCCCAACCCCTGTATATGATATTTTTAAAGCCAACTAATATACAGCAAAACTCACTTAAGATATGCAAAAGAATGTAAAACATAAGATTACAATTTAGAATATCTGATGTAACCGTCTAGTGTCCTGACCCCACTGGGAACATCCGAGTTCAGTACTTGGTGTTGGCCTTGTGTTGAACACTGGTTTGGGATGTTGTCCTAAGGGCATGACACCCATTGTTCTCCTGAACCCTCTGCAGCTGCTCTTACCTGCAGGAGATGTGCACAAGGACCAATTAGCATTCCATCATGAAAGTGGGGAGCCACTGGGGAGTCCCGCCCCTCCCCGAGGATATATGAGCAGCTAACACTTGTTGGGCAAAAGAGGAACACCTTCTTCGCTGCTGTAGCTACTTGTAAGTTGCCCCCCCCCCAGCCCCGTAGGTGTGAACAATCCCTTACTTGTGTTCCTGTATGTAACTCTAACCAAGCTCACTGCTTAGCCAAGCTAGACTTAAGAAGAATTGTTTCTTTGGTCTATCCATATATGTCAGGTGGTTTTCTTTGTGTTCTGTAAGCTTCAGGAGCTGTGGAGGCCTGATGCTAGCTAGCATTGCATAACACATCTTTAATTACGTGTGTTGCAATTTTTTTTTGTTTGTTTTTGACATCTGTTTTTACCATGCCATTTTTGTTGATGGTATCTTTTACCATACGCTGCTTTTAAATTATGAAGTCAAACATACCTTTCTTCCCCTTCTAAGGAAGCCCACATTTCTGATCATCTTTCAATAGCAATCTGTAATCCCTTAGTCAGAGTTGGGCTAACTGCAGCAGTAGCCGGCCATGTAGTTTTCATTGAAAATGAATCATCCGAAATTTAAAATGCAAATGCACACTAGCTGCTGCTGGTTTTGACTAACAACATCAATCTTTATGGAGGAAAATAGAATTCCTCACTAAGCTACACACAGAGTGAGGAAAGCTCCAGAAGGCCCAGATAAATGGTGGCCATTTCAAATGAGAAACCGTGGTATGATTGAAAGCCCTGTGTTACAAAGCCCACACAGAAACAGTTTCACAGACATCAGCTTCTCATCCATGTGCCCACATCCCTCAATGTTTTGCCTATCCAGCAGTAGCTCAGAGTCTTGCCTGTAAAATACTAGCTGATATGGGTTATTGCTGACAAGTGATGGTTAAACATGTGCTAGTGTGATGGTTAACCTCTATTACCAACTAGTCCAGACTTAGGATCACTTAGCAGATAGAGGCATAGCTTTGGGCTTATCTGAAGGCCTTTCCAGACATCATGAACTGAGAGGGAGGATCTACCCTGAATACAGCTGGAGACTGACACAAAGGGGAGAGAAGGACAGAGCCAGGGTGAGGGTCAAGATTACCCTGTTTGCTTTCTAGCCCACCACAATATAAACTTAACTGCTCTGCCTTGCCATCACCCCTTACACGATAGAGGATCCTCTGTCACTGTGAGTCCAAACAAACCTCCACTTCCTAAGTTCTCTCTGTCAAGTACTTTGTCGCAGCCACAGAAACATAATTAATACAATTAGCTATGAACTGCTTTGGATGAGATCTGCTCCTTCGAAGACATAGACACTGAGAAAGGTCAGTAACTTCAAGGCTGTAGAACAATCAAAGTCTTCATGGGAAGTGATGGGAGGCCTGGAAAGGCTGTGGCCACTCGAAACACACAGGGTGCAAGAAAAGGTGAGGTGTGCCTGGTAAAAGAAGATAGGGGGATTCAGGAGAAGGATCAACATGGACAGACTACAAGATTAAAAACTAAAAGTATCTCTGTTGAACTGTTAGCTTGTTGAGAGGGTAATAGTTCCTCTTTGACACTGTGAAGGTCCATCCAGCTCTCCTCCATCTTTACACCCCTAGTGGTACGAGCATAAGAAGCGTTCTGCGACCACTTGTGTGTTTTCGAGAAGACTGGGATCGTATTCACCTTGCAGTGTCGTGTGCCATAACGGTACTCAAGGAAGCATCAAACATTAACGATGCATTTTAAGAACGCATTTTAGTATGCTTTGGTACTACACAGTTGTTTGGTTTAAAGAAAATATGGAATCAGAAGGAAAATTCCTTGTTTGTACCTGGAATCCCTTTGCTCTTCTTAAAGGCTGACTTAGAGATCTGAGAAACTAGCAAGGGATAATGAAGATGACAGGCATCAGCGGGGGATCCCTTTCACATCTCCTTGCCTTCAGACAGATGAAAATGGAGACTCTGTCAGTCAGGACTAAGAATACTTTTTAAAACCAGGGATGGCAAATAGGCTATGAGTGGAGCAGCAATCACTACCATGCATTCTAGGAGAGTGAAAAAGCAATAAACACACACATACACACACACACACACACACACACACACACACACACACACATACACACGCACACGCACACACGCACGCATGCACGCACGCGCGCACGCACATGCACACTTGCTTTTTTTTAAGCAAGCCTTTGGGGGTCTTCATAAGTAGCACCAAAGCTATAGCCAGAACCCTAGGTTAAAATTCCACTATTACCACTTGGCAGTCATGACGAAAGTCAATAGTTTAACCCCAAATACCTCCAGTTTCCCTGTTTGCAACAATACCCACCATAGCATGGCTAGGTAGGCGCAGGGATGCAACTTGAGCTGCATCCTTAGCGTGGTACAAGCTCTATATGGCATTGTTACTTGTTTTCTTTGAAACTCAAAGCTGTGCAGGATTTGGGCTTGGATTTGTGGTCCCGGTTTCTGGATTTCTGAAAGGAGTTGAACTCATTATAGGATGCTTTAGAGTTGAAAATATCTTGGCTATCAAGAAATATCCTCTCCCTAGCAGTGCTCCCAGGAAGGAAACGTTCTTAGATGCCCTGACTTGGAAAAATCCCTGGCCTAGAGGTCTCACTGCCTTCTGCATCCTGAAACCCTGGATACAGACCATCTCCGGTTGTGTGTGTGTGGCTTGCCTGTGTACAGAACTGCTATGGCATAATGGAGCCCTAGACGGAGATAGTTAAGTAGGATGGTCTCTGCTGTGTGTTCCCCGCTTTGTGTTCCCCACCGTGTGTTTCCCTGCTGTGCTCCCTACTATATGTTCCCTCTGTGTTCTCTGCTATGTGTTGCCCCTATGTGTTCCTTACTGTATTCCCTACTATGTGTTCCTTCTGTTTTGTTGTGGTGGCTTAACTGACTCGGGCGAGACAGATGAGAGCAACAACCACTACCCAAACCACAACAGCTTTTGTATAACGGCATGATCAGTATGCACAACTTCCAGGAAAATCCAGATCGTTAAACAACTTAAAATGAAAGAGAAATGTCTGAGTTTCTCATAGTACAGGAATAAGCATCAGATTTTTTTTTTGTAAATCATGAGTTATTCTAGCACATCGAAATAATATTGACCTTGTGAATCTATTATTTATATCTTCTCTTGGTAGTTCTTGTGAACACTGTCATTTTTATTACTATGGAAGAGCTCACATTTCAAGTTTCTTAACCTAGAATACAATACAGAAAGCTTCCAGTGCGTTGTGTATTGATGACACGTTGTGTCCTCCCTTTCAAGCCTGTGAACCAATCTCTGGGTAAGTCATGTGAAATAAAGGCCAGATTTGCCTTTGACCTAGCCCATTTGTGCTCTATGTGTGACTGACAGGTTTGTTGCCAAGTAGCTCCCAACCCCTCACAGACATGTCAAGAGAGATGGCTGTGATCACCTAATTAGAGAGAGGCCGAGGTTAGTTATCCCAAATGCCTGTGATCAGCTATTACTAGAAACTGCAGGCTTTCTCTGTGATGAAAACGTCAGCCTCAGGAAGGACTCTCTACCACAGCTCCTGGAAACAGAGGATGCAGGATTTGGAGAAAGATTTAAGTAATGAAAAAAAAATCTAAAACAAACTAGATAATGGCTTCTGGACATTTTTAGTAAGGAGCTTGCAAGGAGCTGTGAATGTTCATAATATCTGATGTCCTGCATCTTTCACACTTTTTCACACCCAGTGGTCACACCCCTTGTACAGCTCCTTCCCTGCACCCACCATGCTCTTCCCTGCACCCACTGTTATAATCACACACATCTTAGCAGTGTGAACAGGACCCAGATTCTAAAGTGTGACAATCTTGTCTTCCCATTGCTGGTGTCATTCACCTTCATCATTGTCAACTTCCTTCTTTTTCCACATGTGTGTGAAAAAAACGGCATGTGTGCCATTTAGTGTGCACAGAGGTCCAAGCTTAACACAGAGTCTTTCTCCATTGCTATTTACTCGATTCATTGGGGCAGACCCTCTTAATTGAACCCAGAGCTTGTTGATTTGGCTAGCCTGGCTAGACTATCTTTGTCTTTCCAACCTGTGTTGAAATTACAGGCGGGCTACCAGGCCCACCTGGTATTGATGTGGTCTCTGAAGTCTCATCATCATTCTTACACAGCAAGCTCTTTATCCACTGAGCCATCTCTCCAAAACTCCCTATTCTAAGCTACTCTGCACCATTAGCACACATGTTAACTTTTCCTGGGCTGAAAGAAATATCATCATACTCTATGTAACCCATCAAGACAGGAGGCCAGGGCAGGAACTCAAGCAGGAACCTAGAGGCAGGACCCGAAGCAAGGGCCATGGAGGAACACACTGCTTACTGGCTTACCTTCATGACTTGCTCAGTTTGTTTTACTAAACACCCTGGGACCACCTGTCCAAGGATGACACTGCTCACCCTGGGTTGGGCTGGCCCACCTCAATTATTAATCAAGAAAATGCTTCCACAGACTTGCCTAAGGGCCACTGACAGTTTCTCTTCCCAAGTGACTATCTCCTGCTTGTTTGTCAAGTTCACAAAAAGCTAAGCAGCACATTCAACTGGTAAAGCCCAATTAGTTCATGGAGTTGTTCACAGAATATGGGTGGGAGGTTACTTATAGGAATACAGACAATTTGCAGATTGTTACGCTGCTGAAAATAAAAGACTCCTCCACCCTAGAGACCATTAACTATTTCTATGTCCTTGGAGAATGTCCCAGTGATGAACATGAATGGACCCAATCTTCTGGTATTATCACAGCTGCTGAGAGTTCAGAGAGAGCAAAAACCCACTCATTCCAGTCATCACAGTGCCCCACCGGTCCCCGTGATGGAAGCCATTGGCCTAAGCTGCAGCATTTCTTCCCAATCCTGGGGAAGAAAGCACATTGGATCCATCACACCTGGGGAGTCAAATAGGCCTCAGAGAAGCAGGGCTTCTTGGCCAATGATCTGACAGGAAGCATTTGACTCTGAGTTCAGAGGGAAGAGTTATCCGAGCAGAGAAAGACTAAGGTCTTCATTCAATTCAGTTCTAATCATAATACTACGTATTTTTAAAAGCAGAGGCCATCACTGGCAGGGTTCAGGTTACTGTGTCAGGATCTCACTATAGTCGAATCCACGAGAACATGGACAAGGACGCATCCCCTGGTCATGCTGCTTCATTGTTCATACCATTTGTCCGCTCAGCATCAGGACACTGAAAGAAAGAAAGCTGTGCGAGCAATCTTATTTTCCTTCTTGGTGATGCTGGTCTTGTTTTTAGCAGCTTCTGGTGATGTTTCAAGAAGAACAACTTGTCCGGTGTACTGAACTTTCTAGTTCAGAGCCAAATAATTTGTTTCCGTCTTCCAAGTTCACTATCCAGATGAGGGATACAAAGATCTCGCCTCCAGTTGAGCAAAAACAGAGTGCCAAAGTCATGTTGGCCACTATCCAGCCCTTTCCTGATGCCAGCCATCAGCTAAGGGTGCCACAGCGTCTTCCATCAACTGAATCCACCAAGAAGGGACTTAGGACACAGCTCATTGAACAAAGTGTTGGCCATGAATGAATCAGGACCTGAGTCCAATCACTAGAGTCCACGTGAAATGTGGATGTGGTGTGTGCAATTGTAATCCTAGCACTGTAGTGAGAGTGACACATGGATGTGTATGTGGGGCTTTCTAGTCAGCTGGCCTAGACTGATTAGCAAGCCCCCGAGCTCCTGAGACACCATATTTCAAAAACCAAGTTCTATAGAGCCTGAAGGACAACACCTGAGGTTAACCTGTGACCCCCATATACCTGGGCACATGCACACACATGTATAACTCCCTCCCTCTAAGAATACACACACACACACACACCCCTACACACACACTAAATCAGTAATGTATATTCAAAAGCTTTTGAGTGGTAGACATATAGATTCCAGTGGGATCACTTCTCCTCAGCAGAACTCTTTATCTCAGGATCAACTTCTAGACCCAGAAAATTTCAGGTGCCCGTTTAGAAAACATTGCAAAGGCGTCCTATCACCCAGATAATCAAACCCCAATTTTATTTCCTCTTAGAATACCCTACAAATTTTCTCCTTCAGAATCCAGCCCTTGGCAGTCCATGTTTCTGGTCCCATCCTACACACGGCCCCTGTATCATATTTTCCCTGATATCTTCTCTGCAGAGGAAGCATTTAATCCGTTCGCCTGGGTTCTGGGCCTTTGAACGGATTGTTTATCACCTGTTTGTTTTCTCCCATAGTACCAGACTCTGCTACTTTTTTCTGTGTTGACAAGAGCCCTGTCTTTGCTAAGTGCATGGCCCAATGTCTGTCTGTCTGTCTGTCTGTCTGTCTCTCTCTCTCTCTCTCTCTCTCTCTCTCTCTCTCTCTCTCTCTCTCTCTCTCTCTCTCTCCCAACATTGTACCCTTAGCTTAGCAAATCATAAGCAACAACAAACATGTGTGGATTGAGTGGATACACGAGAACCACCCTTGCTGCCTCTCCTAGCTCACTCTGTGATGGCATCCCTAAGCTCTCTGCAGACGGCCAGATTTAGGGGAACAACACCTAACTAGCACTATCTAAATTCAATTCCAAACTTTATTTTTCAGTGGAAATGGAAGGGAGGGACGGTGAAGTGGGAGTTCACTGGTGAGATTAGTGATGCCTGGAATACAGAGCATCTTCTCTCCCGTGAACACTCTGCGGTGGTTAGTGTGAGAAACACAGGCAGGGCCCCACTACTCCTCATCTGAAATTCAGGAGCAAAAGAACATTAGGCAAAGCTTCATTTCGCCATTATTTTTGCTATAGCAACAGCCCAGAAATCTTAAGGGAAAAACATTTCAAATAAAATAACATGAAAAGGCACCATGTATGTGTGGGGTTTTTTTTAAAGAAATGACAAAAAATTAATAAAGATGAAAAATGACTCACTACACTAAGTCCTTGGAGAATGGCCCTTATCATTCATTATTACTGCCGTGGTGCTCACACACATACTTTTTAGACCTGACTAAAATATTTAACCAGAGTCCTTCACACCCCCTCCCCCTTATATTCTTCCAAAAGAGCTCATGTCAACTGAAAACAGGGTTAAAACAAACCATCCAACAATGAGTTGTGTGTGTCCCTAACACTGTGGTCATTTGTCATTTATAAAATCAACACAAAATCAATACAAAAAAATTCAAGAGTTTTAAAGTGCCCAAACTAGGTCATTCCATCTATGTAGAAGAAGTAGATTTTGATGTGGAAAAAGAAAAAGAAAAAAAAGGGGGGGATAGGTTTTTATTTATAGGAAAATACAAAACTTTTTAAGAAAACAGACTAAAAACTGATGGGGGGTATACAAGGTGATTTATGTGGGCTTTTACTGTGGCACACACATTTCTAGACGCAATAATTGCCTATACTATCTCTTCTCAAATATAAATAATTAGTCCATAAACTTAATGAACACTAAATAAAATCTGTTCATACACTCAACTGCTAAAAATGGGAATTCATCTTTGAAATGTTCTTGCAAAGTGACCTGGATATTTTTTGCCTTGTTTGATTTCATGAGCTAATAGTTTTAAAGGACATCTAGTTGAAATCAGACTATGCAACCCATTAGACCAGATGATGTCTATCCAACACCTCGTCCATATAGGATGCTGGGACCTTCATTCAAAGCCTGTCTGCCTTTGCAATGTCCAATCCTGTGACAGTCTCTGCACTTGCCTTTATCGGGTGGTATAACATCCCACCCTGTAGCAGAGCAGCAGTAAGGACTAACATGGGAGGGGGATCTCAGGAAGAGAAAATGCATGAGGCCACACATGAGGTCAGCATGGCCAGAGAGAAACCATGAACAGAACACTCTGGGATGATACATGGAGAATAAGGAGCTTCTCAGGGGGAAGGGGGGATCCTGGAGAATGTTCTGGAAAGACTATGTCATATGATCAAAGAATTACTTGAAAACACCAAATCAGAACAGGGCTTGATACTTTGTGATTGTGTTACAGATGGAAAACAAACGTTGCATGTGACCAAACTGTCTACGACTGGTCACCGGATTGAGTATCTATGGCTTGCCAAGGCTGGTTCACTAAAAGATCATGAACAGAGTCTTCAAGGACTTTTAGATGTTCCTATGCAGCCCATGCTGGCCTTGGATTCGCTACCCTCTTGCTTCAGTCCACGCAGAGTTATGGGCACGCACCACCTTTCTTAGCTTATGAAGATTCTTGAGAAAAAGACTTAAACAGTCATTTGCTTCCCCTTCATCATTTTCCACTGCTGGTCTCTTTGTGTGTGTGTGTGTGTGTGTGTGTGTGTGTGTGTGTGTGTGTGTGTGTGTGAACCAGAAGCCCCAAAAAGAAGCACGTGCACACACAGTTCTCTCGATTGTCGTCAATATCAACTCCACAAGCATGCAGCCTTCCCAACAGAGACAACTTTCAAGGCAACTGCTTCCTTCCTTTCCCTTTCACCTGTGCCACTTAAGATGGCAACCCTTTAAATTTCACCTGGGTTTTTAAACTTTATTACCAATGGAGTCATGAACCAAACTTTAACTTGTGTCTGAAATCTTTCATTCAGTATTCTGTGTCTTAATTCATTATATGCTGAATGTGAGCTCCTGGTCAGCCATATGTTTCAAATATTTCTATCATGGCATAGTCTTTTTTTTTCTACCCTCTTACTAGTGATCTTTGGTAAACACGTTTTGATTTAGTGGATTGTTATTACTGTGTGCATGTGTTCACATGTGCACGTGTTAGTATATGTGTTCTGTAAAATACATGTAGAAGTCAGAGGACAAGTTTCATGAGTTGGTTCTTGTTTGGTTTTGGGGGACAAAAGACTGAGGTGCATATTTTACATATCAAAGCAGACCTGGCCTCCAGGTTCTCCCAGCATCCTTCAGTCCCTACCTGGCACATCCTGTCCCCAACCTGAACTTTCAGCCTAGGGGCTGAGTGGTCCTTCACCCAGAGGCTCTTCCCTCAACTGTACTCCTACAATCCAGACATTTTGTGCTCTCTGTCTCTGTCTCTCTCTCTCTCTCTCTCTCACTTCTCCTTCCTCACATGCCCTTTCTCTTTCTCTTCCCCCCTCCCCACCTCTCTCCCCATGATGACTTTTCCCTGGCCTCAGTCCTTGGGGCCAGTGAACATCGCCCAAGAGCACGTTCCCAAGAGCCCTGCATTTCATATGATCTAATCTGGCTTGAATTGTCTCATTTCACTGGTGAAGAAATAACCTCTCAGTTCTCTCTTTCTACCACAGATTTTGAAGACTGAACTCAGGTCACAAGGCTTGCATGGCCTATTTAACAAAGAAACCCTATCTCAATCAATCAATCAATAAAAATTTCAGATTTTGATGTGCTCTTGTGACTGAGTTAAACTGGGGAGAAGAATTAGCTTTATAATAACTGTCTTTCAATCCTTTAACACAATGCCTCTCTACCTACTCTTTGTCTCTCAATAAAATGTATAATATTTTAGGTAGAGGTGATTTGGCCAAAGGTATTCCTTCTCTAGAGCTGTCCATATGGCACTTTGCCTATGTGGCCCAGTTGACTTTAAAAGTAATTACATCATTCTCCTTATATATCCTTTCTTTAAAAATTATAAACTTCAGCTAAAATGTTATTATAACAATAAAAATAGTTCATGCATGAAGTAAAATTGGCACTTACCAAACAAAATTACACCTTGCAGTTAGCATTCAGTTTCATTGTTTCAAAATTTCAACAGAAATAAAACTCCAGGTGGTAACATGGGAGGGTAGAATTGAAGTAACTTAAGGGATTTTTTGGTTTTTGTTTTTTTGTTTTTTGGTTTTTTGGTTTTTGGTTTTCTTTGTCTTTGCTTTCTATTTTTGAGAAGGGGTTTCATGGAGCCCAGGCCAGTCTTGAATTCCTGACCCTCAGACCCCTACTTCTGAGGTGCTGGGATTATAGATGAGAGTTCAGATTCTTTGTTTCAAACATACTGCTTAAATTCATGAGTGATCAGTTCCAGGGGCGGGGGTGGGGGGTGGGGGGCGGGGAGAGGAGATCAGTTAGCCACCAGAGTGAAATATGTCTGTCCCCATATGTATTGGGCAGTTAGTTGTCCTGTCGTCTTTTATGGAGCTGAAGATACTGTATCTGTCAGGATTCCACACATACACTTGACATTGTCCATTGCCTTCCCCTCAGCTGCATCCTTTGATGAAGGCAAGGTCCTGTTTACACCAGCCTACTCCTTCAGCTCATCCTCCCTCCTGTTTGCTGTAGTTTTCATATTCTGTTGGAGGAACCTGAAAGACCTGTTATCTTTTTTTTTTTTTTTTTTTTTGGTCGCTTTTGTCAAGAGAAAAAAAATCGAGAAGCAACAAATTTGGTGAAATGATCTAATTGGATTTTATTTGCAATTCATGAATTACAGACTCTCCTCTAAAAAATGCAAAAGAGAAGAGGCGGCTGGGAGGTTATGGGCACCTGCTGCTCAGGGGACCCAGGTTCAGTCCCCAGCAACCATATAGCAGCCTCACTACATCTTTAACTCCAGTTCCAGAGAATCCAACGGCCTCTTCTGATGCCACAGGCTTTTGCACACACATACACTTAGGCACCCATACAGACACATGGAATAAAGAAATACTTTTAGAAATAAAGGCCAAAGAAGGCAGATTCAGGAAACAAAAACTGGGTCTGCTAGAACGTCATTCCTTTGGTTTCACTTACATTTGAGTCGAGGGGATTTATCATGCTGGTTAGGTTTTTACCTCTTTCCTGGTTTCTCAAGAGGTCAAATAAACAAGGTGGGCTTGGTTTGGTGCTAAGGAGCTTCAATTCAAGTGATTCCACAGTGGTATGATTTCTGTTGGAGGTTGGTTCAGGGTCTCAGATACAATCAGTGGATGAAAATATTTTACATAACAGTTTACATGACTACCTAAAATGGTTATCAGTTGATCAACATAATTTATCGAAATGGCCAGTCTTTTTCTACTCTTTTGCAGGGGCTAGTTTTGTTAGAACTCAAGTGGCCATTTTCCTGTGAACTCTCCGGGCTCTGCTGTTTTCGTTGGTTGGTTTGACACTCACTCCCAGACTTCCGCATCACATTCTTTCGATTCACATTCAGCTTTGAAGCCTGGTGACTCGTGCCCACCCACTCTAATATTTTTTAAGTTTTCCTCAGCAGCCCATGTCTATCATCTGCTTACAAACCCGAGAGTCAATATGCTTCCTTTCTTCTAAAAAACACAATGAAAGACAGCAAACCTTGTTGGGATTTTGATTGGGTTTACTTTAGAGACGGATTTGGAGGGAACGGACATCTTCCAGCATCTTACAATGACAAGCTTTCAGGTGTGAGGGCAATCCGGCGACTGCAGCATTTGTCACTCCATTCATTGCCAGGGTTGATTAGGCTGGTTAACTGGCTAAGTGGGTGTTCCCTTCTTCCCTCACCCCTCCACGGGCTTCCCTCTCGAAGCCACACCCCCATCACTCTGTGTGTATCCCTCCCGAAGCCACGCCCTCAATTGAAGAGGATGACCTTCTCCAAACAGAGGAGGACCACTCTTCAGTTAAGGGGTGCAGACCCCTGCTAGAACCTCCAAACAAGCTCTCAAGGGACAATATCTGTAATTGACAACGTGAAGGTCTAACACCTGACTTTGATGGTCTCTGGAGAATGAGGAAGCTGAGACCGTGTCCATTTCTGTCACAATCTTTCCAGCTCGGAGTGTCTGCAGTTACGACAACTCTCAAGGCAGTACATCTGGGCCTCGAGACTCCTTATTGATGGCTCACAACTCCCTCAAGCCCTGAAACAACTCTGAACCTTAAGGCAATAAAAAATGGGGCGGAGCATTGGGAGGATCGGTTTCTTCCAGAGCCCACCCACAAATGTTCCAGACACCCATGATTTACATGAAAGAAAAGTGCCCTGGACCAGTAAAGTGACACTTAGCTTAGAGGAAAATCACTGAATTGTTTCTGAACTCTAACTCAGGAACTAACTAATCTTTACATCACAGAGGGCAGTGCAGAAAACTCTCACATCTCATCTGCTCTAAAAATAGTGAGCGTCCACTTCCCTTGGTGCCTTCTCTGCTTGAAAGCACAGCCAATAGAACGAGTCAGGGTGGTGGGAATGAGGAGGGGGAGAAAGGGGAGATGGGAGGAGGGGAAGAGAAGAAGCTCCCTCAGAATTTAGAAAGGCTTTTCAATATTTAGCATAGATCCCTATTTAAAAAAAAAAAAAAAAACAAAAAAAAAACAAAAACAAAAACGAGGGCCCTAAAACTAGACAGACTTCTCCAACAGGGAGTTCGACAGCATCTTCACGAAGTCCGACATCATGGGCGCCTCTGTTATAATTTTTAAAGGAAAAATCATACCTTAGCTCTACCTCCTAATCTGCCTCAAACTCATACTTCCATTCTTGAAAGAAAGCAGGCAACGAAGAGCCAGAGGTGTAGTTTGAGAGGTTGGAGGCAGGCAATGGAGCATCCAGTCTTCCCTGCAGTGCGTGATTAGAGCCTGTGGTCAGGAGGCTTTGCCCAAGATAGCAGGAGCAACGGGCGCTGGAACTGAGCTCCGAATCTGTGTTCCTGCCACACCCCCAACCCTGCTTCTTCTAAGGGGAACCACGCCCTGAGCCCTTGAGCTCTCTCGCTGGTTGACTCCATGTTCGACCCTTCTGTTCCTCCTCTACACTCCCAGAAGTCACCCATCACTTATCCCTCCCTGGGGAGCCTCATTTCCTCACCAGAGACAATCAAACCTTTAAAATACTTGTCTCATGAAAGGGACAAATGAAATTTCATCTCCAGATTTTGGGGGGTGGGGTGGGGTGGCGGGCTTCATTCTGTTCTTTCAGAGTTCTAAAAAAAATGTCCTGTAGTAGTAACTAGAAGTCTACCAATTTAGTGTTTTGAATATTTGTTCTTTATCAAAAATAGTTTATCTGTATAGATGGCATCTCGATGTGAAAAAAGTTTCTGGTAAGCTACTTCAACAAATACATTTTTTTTTTTTTTTGCAAAACAAATAAGATGGTAAACTATTTTAAGACGGTGTGCAGCCGGACATTTCTACTTGCTTTGACCATGAAAAGAAGCCAGCAGCTGAGGATCCAGCCAGTCAGGTCTGATTTCTGAGCAGAGGAAAGCCTTCATGAATGTGATAATGCAGATTTTGAGCTTTTAGTCTTGCCAACGCATATAGGGTAACTCATGTCACTTACTAATCGCTACTTACAGCCAATACATTTAGATTTGTTAAAATAATATTCACAGATCGGTCATTACCTGGTATAATAACGGTGCATTCTATTGCTGAATCACCCATTGATCTGGGGTCAAAGATGCGATTCTGACAACTAACAAGTGCTTTACTGGCCTCAGTTTCACATCTGCGTGGTTAAGATGGCCCCCGAGGTCTCTAAGAACCGCCACACTATGTTTCTACAACCTTCTGACTCTCTTCAATAGGGTGAAAACAGTATTGTTATTGTACAGTGAATATTTTTAAGCTATCTCAAAATTGTACAAAAGGATGGACTTTACTATGACATTTTCATACATGGATGCCATGTATATAATATATATATAAGAGAGATTTTTCTTTCACAATTTGGCTTATTTCACATTACATGATGGTCTCTAGTCTAATCTATTTCACAAGTTACAGAATTTTGTTCTTGAAAATTCCATTGTGTGTATGTGCAAACGCACATGTGTGTATGACATTTTATTTATTATGATCATTTAAAACATGCAGCTTCCAATTGTTTCTTATTTTGGGAAATTTTTCCATGTTTTCTGAGTCTTTCTTTTTTTCTTTCTTTGTCTCATTTTTACAGTTTGAGCGAGGGTCATGTTATATAGCCCAAGCTGATCTTGAACACGCTAGAAGCCCAGGTTAATTCTGAACTCGTAATCCTCCTAGCTCAGCTTTTGAAGTGCCGAGATTCCGTGAGTGTTGCCACCACACCCAGATGCATTCATATCCTTTTAAAGGCTTGGAGGAATCATCAAAAGTGCTTTCACCAACTCTATGAGACCCAAATACTAGAGAATATACAGCATTGTTAAATGGGATGGATGGATTTCATGTTAATGTGGTAAGTTTGGAGGGGTGGTAATTGGAATGGAAACATTGGTGAAGACAGAGACATCTAGGCTCAGCCTAGTGAAACTCAAGTCTATTGGGAAGTAAGGCCCCTGAATGCCTGTTTTCTAACTCACTTTTACAGGCAGGAAATATATGAACGAATATATATATATATATCACATCCCACAGAACTATGTTCCATTCTAACTTTGTCTCGGTCCCTACACATGGACCTTACATTCTTTTTAGTTTTTACTGCTTTTCCCCTTAGACTATAATGTTAGTTATGGCAATGGCAAATGGCTCTATTCAAAGCTAAACTAACCCCTCATTATTCAGGTTTCTGTATAGAAGGTTGAGATTGGGGTCACTAATTCAGTTGAAATTAAACTGTTAGTTGGGTTATAGCTCTTCCTAATGTAGAAAGGGGAGATAAAGCCAAGCAGCCATCCTTAAATGTAAAGACCAGGGACTTCACGCCTGCCATTCCAGTTTCTTTACATTCACTTAAATACCATCCTATGGCCTTCTGGATATATGCCCTAGACAAAGGTCGAGGGGGCTTGCGGGGGAATCGGGAATCAGGGATCAGTGGGCCAGCAACCTAGACTATTCTGCTCACAGGAAACTGCAGGAACCCCAAGTAAGAAGGCAGGATAGGCAGGGCTGGCAAAAGTGGACAACTTCCTTTTTTTAATTTGATTGTATGACTAACACTCCTGAGTTCAGACATTTTCCCCCTAGAATACTAATAAAATATTTAGAGCTGACTCTTGGTTACAGGGGTTCAGTATATTTA
This sequence comes from Tokudaia tokunoshimensis, assembly GCA_036184795.1. Taxonomy (NCBI): domain Eukaryota; kingdom Metazoa; phylum Chordata; class Mammalia; order Rodentia; family Muridae; genus Tokudaia; species Tokudaia tokunoshimensis. Next base: position 19,058,863 of record BTHU01000022.1, read on the forward strand.
AAACCAGGAAAAGAAATGCTTGCCTTGTCGCTCTGAAGATCACAGATGCCCAGATGTGACGCAAAGGGTGGGCCTCACAGAAAAGTGTGTTCATTCCACCAGACACTCACGAGGAAAAGGAAGAGTCCAAAAGAGAGGTTAGTGCTCACAGTTAGATTTTGGAGAAAATAAAACATCTTGTGACTAAATTCAAGTAAGAGTTTGATTATCAGCTACTAAAATTATGGACTGATACATTTACATTTTCAATTTTATTTGCATTAAACCTGGTTAGGGTGACTTGGCTAGAGGAACTCAGCAGGATTAGAGGCAGATTTTTTCTGGTTGAATCAGTTTAAGATTGTTTTTTAAGTAAAGGGCTTTATTATATTTAAAGGTTGAGATATCCTTATACCCCCAAATCTCTCATTTGGGGGCCACTTTATTTCTACTTATGTAAACAAAAAAGTGATTGAAATAAAGTATTGTTAGTTATTTTTTAATCTTAGATCCTTACAAGGGATTCAGACCCTTGGAAAGAGGAGGATGTACAGATATACACATGATATTTCTAGTTTATATATTATAATAGTAAAGTATACTAAGTAATGAAACATGTAGTAGGGAAGTGCTACACTTACCAGGGTTTGGATTTCTCCATTCAGGTTCTTGTGCTGAGAACTTGGTCCTCAAGGAAAAAGTATTGAGAAGTGGGACTTGTGGGAAGTTCCAGATTCATGGTAACCCAGACCTCATGAGTAGATTAACCATTCATGGATTAACAGGCTATTACAGGGATGGCTTGTATGGGAGCCATGTCTGGCACACTTTTGCAGGCTTGTCACCTGATGCATTCTGCCACGCTGTGATATAGAAAAGGTCCCCTCACCAGTTGCCAAGCAGATGTCAGCACCATGTTCTTAGGCTCCTCTCTTCAGAACCATGAGGTAAACAACTATCTGATTTTTTTTTTATAATATACCCAGTCTATGGTGTTCAGAAAATGAGCTAACACTATATAATAGAACCTGACACACTTTATAATATAATACAGTATAATATATAGTGCAGCATGCTTTATTATGATATAATCATATATATTACAAAAATATATTACATGTATGTTATATTTAATACCATTATGTGTGTATATATGTAAGCCCATGTGTACATCTGTTCAGAGCTGTGGTGAGGCAAAACATGGCAGCAGGGACACATGAGAAAAAATGTTCACCTCATGTCAGACAGGAAGCAGTGAGAGACAGGAAGGAGCTAGTACAAAGTTATGCCCTGCAAAGTTGCCTCAGCAGTAACCTACTTCCTCTAACTATGCCTCACCTTCCAGCTTTCCCCCACCACCCAGTAGTCTAACCAGACTTCTAATCTACCAATGAATTAATCCATTGGCAAAGGCAGATCCCTCATGATCCAGTCACTTCCCCCCAAAGCCCCAGCCCTTAGTGCTGCTTCCATTGGGGACCAATATACAATCTCTGGTGGGGAGCATTTAATAACCAAGTCATAACTATACACATAGGCTAAGAAGCAAGAGAGAATTCTCACAAATAATGTAGCATCAGAACCAGGAAATATTTAGGGTTTTTTTAGAGCACCATTTTATACTCTTCCTTAAACCCTGTTGAGTAATACAATGATCCCTCTTTGCTGCGTGAGTAATTCAGGCTCAGAAAGATGGAGCCGATTCCCCAAATGTCTCAGCTATGACGTGATAGATCAGAGTCTCAACCTCACAGCTTCTAGAGCAACCTCAGTGAGACAACCTCACTGTCTCCCTAGATTTCTCCTGACCTTCCTTGATGGATTTTGGAGAGGAATTTGGGACAACCGAGCTGCAGATGCAGAGCAGAAACCAGAAGAAGAGTGGTAAAGGGCTGGATGGAAGATCCTGAAAACATAGAAGGGAAACTAGCTAGTGCTGGGACATGATTCTCAATATGTTCAGATCTTTTATGAGCTTGGGAGCCGTCTTCCTAGGTTGTTTTATACTTGACTGTGATATTGATATTTTGTTCTGTAACGTCATGATATGTTTGGAAATTGGAGCTTGAAATCAGAAGAAAGCTACACCACTGTTGCTTATGAGCTTTCTGAAACATCACTTTCAATCTTCCATGCTTGATTGGTGATAATAAAAGGGCGATTACCTGTGTTAGTGAAAGGCAATTCTGTGGGGAAGTGTGTGTGTGTGTGTGTGTGTGTGTGTGTGTGTCACATGTGTACTTGTGTCAGGCAATCAAAGGAATCGAATCTGTGCAAGTGACACAGAGGGAAGAGGGGGCAGCAAGGCCAGGAAAGAGTCTGGGCAAGGATCTGCTACCTTCATTGCCTTCATTTCTAAGGAATGGTCTCAAAGAGGCACATGAGTGATCAACTCTCGGGATCAACCGAGGACATGAAGTCACCATAGGATCGTTCTTAGTCTATATCCTGCAGCCATCAGAAGTCTTCAGGCTCTTAAAGGGATCAAATAGTGCTTGGCTAGCTTTCTAGACCTCATCAAGCAAATCCCACGAAAATGTATTCATGGTAAATAACATGACCACACCACCTAATGTCCTCAGTCTGAGCCACTAACCCTGTAAGGTCAAAATGAGTCTTCTTTATTGTAGAAGAGAATACATATCTCCAAGGAAATGATGTGGCCTTAAGCAGTCTCTCCTAGCTCTCGGACAGGGAACACCTCCTTCTCCTGGTTCTGGTTGTTCAGAGGCATCAGCAGTGGTAGGGAGTACCGACCAGTGGAAGCCACTGTGTCCCCAAGCATGGTGGACCCAGCAAAGTTACTGTCCCTAGAAATCAGTTGCTCTGTCCAAATACGGTTACAGGACCCATCAATGGCACATAGGAATGATTTAGGGACACACATAAAACTCTTCTAATTTGTTTAAGGGAAAATGAGGGAGAATGGGTCTTGTGGTGGTTTGAATAGAAATGGCCCCCATAGACTCCTGTGTTTGAGTTCTTGTCCCATAGAGAGTGGCTATTAGGGGTGACCTTGTTGGAGGAAGTATGTCACTAAGGGGGTGGGCTTTGAGGTTTCCTATGCTCAAGCTACACCCAGTGTGGCACAGTCTCCTTCTGCTGTCTGTGGATCAAGATATAGAACTCTCAGCTCCTCCAGCGCCATGTCTGCCTGCATGTTGCTATGTTTCCCACCATGATGATAATGGACTAAACCTTTGAAACTGTAAGCCAGCCCCAACTGAATGTTGTCCTTTATAAGGATTGTCATGGTTCATGGTGTTTCTTCATAGCAATATAACCCTGACTAAGACAGTCCTCAACAATAAACAGTGGTAAAGGTAAAAAAAAAAAAAAAGTATAAACTCTTAGAGCTATTTGTAACCAAAACTAAGTTATCCCCACAAGCTCCAAAGGCAATCTGTTGGGCCTCCTGGTGACATAAAGCAAACAAAAGAATGACTACAAACTGCCATGGAGCCCAGAGAATATTTGCAAATGCTGTTTTCCCCTTGGGTCACCCATCAGTGCATTGGGAGCCAGCCTCTGAGTGTGCTAGGGGTCCCCTCCTCATCCTGTCCAGTTTCTTCTCTGGTTTATGTCATTCCATGCTTCCTCTCTCCCCTCCCCCAACTGCTTTGATGGCGCTCAGTGTCAGGAAGGCCTGGAGAATTCATCCCTGGTTCCATCCTGGAAGGTGACAGTCACTTCTTTGAGTCACATAGATACTTCAGATTCTTTTTTTTTTAAAGATTTATCTTACTTTATTTTATACTTATGAGTACACCACCATTGCTCTCTTCAGACACACCAGAAGAGGGCACCAGACCCCATTACAGATGGTTGTGAGCCACCATGTGGTTGCTGGGAATTGAACTCAGGACCTCTGGAAGAGCAGTCAGTGCTCTTAACCACTGAGCCATCTCTCCAGTCCGATACTTCAGATTCTTAAGAGTGGCTTTTCCATGGCATAGGAACCAGGGGTGGGTGGATCTTGTGAAAATAAAGGCTTCAGTTAGCAGATCTAGGGCAGGACCCAAAAGTCTACATTTCCAACATTTTTTTCCCATGATGCCCGTATGCCCCATGTACAGCCCATGCTTTAAGCAAAACTGATTTGAAAATAAAAAAAGACCAGGAATACTTTCTCTGACTGGCGTTGCCATTCACACAGCACAACCAGATCCCCAGGGACACCAGGCATGGTGACACACACATACATGTGATTCCAGCACTCAGGAAAGCAGGCAGAGCTCTGTGAGTTCAGGCAGCCAAGGCTTCACACAACTCTTTTTGTGTGAAAGTGCCCACAGAAAGAGAAACTGTACCCGATAGAATGGGTACAAAGGCTCCTTAGTATGTAAATCCTTCTGTTTCCATCAGGATGGTGTGATGCTTTGAATGAAGGATTTCCTCCACAGGTTCATGCATTGGAACCCGTGGTCCTCAGTTTGTCATGTTGGCAGATGGTAAACTCTTTAGGAGATGACCAGTAGCTGGAGAACGTGGGTTGCCTGAGGGCAAGCCTTGTGGTTTACAACCCAACCCTACTCTCTCTGCTTCCTGCTATCTGCCAAGATGTGAACAGTCTACTGCAAGCTCCTGCTGCCGTGGGCCCACCTGCCGCCATACCTTCTGGCCACCATAGACTGTATCTCCACAAGCCGTGAGCCAAAAGAAATTTCCCCTCCCCTCCTCATTGTCAGCCATTTGGTCACATTTTCCTTGGAATCCCTTCCTTCCTTGGCTGTTCTTACACTGCCTAGCACACACAAGACTCCCTCAAAGCACGCATGGCCACGGTCTTCTTGCCACTGTCTCGGGCTATTAACACTGAGCCACATGGTGCTCGTGTCTCACACTGGAGTCATTCATGCACACATTAGTCCAGCATAGATATCTCCTGCAGAGGGTTATGAGGAACCTTCCACCCTGGGAAAGAGGGCAGTGAGCTTTGTCTTCTGATTTGCTTGAAATCACCTTAGCATAATAAGGTGAGGGACAGGTGGTATTTCAACTATAACAGATATTTAGGCGCTAACAGAGGATAAAAAGATTGGCTTAACTCTGGATTATAGTCAGATTTAAGCTCAGTGGCCATGTAGGTCAGTAGCAAACTAGGCGTATGCTTACAGTCACTGGCACGTATCATTACGTACGTTTCATTTGCTTCGTGCAGTAAACCAGGCCCAAGTGCAAATGGAGTGCCTAAGGTAATGAGATGAATAACCCAAACCACAGGAGATGCATGCCATGCGCTCCGTGCCCTCATTCTTCTGGCGGCCTTTTCAATTATTTATACCACTCAGGATAATGGTTAGCGTCCGACCACCCCAGGGATATGACTCGAATGCCGAGATCAACATCCTAGCTCACAGTGAGACTCCGAGAGTGTTCTTCTTCCTCCCTGTCTGCAGTCACATCCTTGAGACAACCATTCCAGCCCTGATGACTGCTTCCGGCTCCTCATCCTGCAGGCCTTTGCTTTAGCATCACCCTGAGATTGACTTAGATGATCCCTCCATACGGTCCTTACACTTTGGCCTTGCCTGCTTGTAAACTTTCACATTCTGTTGGCGTGTCTTACTTACCTATCCGCCATCCCTGCCAGACACTAAACTCTGTAGGAATAAGGAATTGAACCTGCTAGTTTGTTGAAATCCCAGACCTTGTCCAAGTACACAGTGGGTGAGCACTCAACTGCTGGACTATATCTTTAGGACAATTTTATTCATTGCTGCATTGCTTTTCTTAACAGCATGATGGAAGTAACTTAGGAAGAGTATTAAACAAAGGGATCTTGGACTGTGTGATGGTTTGTATACGCTCAGCCCAGGGAGTAGTACTTTTAGAAGGTGTGGCCCTGTTGGAGTAGGTGTGTCACTGTGGGTGTAGGCTTTAAGACTCTCATCCTAGCCACCTTCAGATGAAGATGTAGAACTCTCAGCACCTCCTGCACCATGCCTGCTGGATGCTGCCATGCCCCTCCCTTGATGATACTGGAGTGAATCTCTGAACCTGTAAGCCAGTCCCCATTCAATGTTGTCCTTATAAGAGCTGCCTTAGTCATGGTGTCTGTTCACAGCTGTAAAACCCTAACAAAGACAGGCTGGAACAGAGCCTGGGCTACAAGTCACATAACCCATGCCATGGTGACCCACTTTCTTCATCTATAGGTCCTACGTCATAAAGGTTCTGTCACCTCCCAAGACGATTCCACTATGTCGTTAAGTGGTCAAATGAGGGAGCCTATAGGAAACATCTGATACTCAAAAATGGTTGTTTCTACCCTCCAAGTATGCTGAGCATAGCACACAACACTTTGCAAAGCCCATGGATTCTTGTTGATGAAATACGTGAGTGAGCAAACCCTCCTCTCCTATTCAACCCATACCATGCTGGTTCTTCCTGCCCCAGGGAAGACAGGCAGTCTTACCAAGATACATTACTTTTGAGACTATTGCCGCTGGTGTCTAAGACCTGACATTGCTGAATATCCAGTCAGTATTTCCCTTGACAGATCAGCATCAGTTCGCTAGCATCCCGAAACCCTTCATGAGTACTTACTTCCCTGAGAGATTTACAGTGTAAAGGCAAACTTAAAATACCCCTGCTTTATTGTAGAATGCCAGGAATACTGGAACAGTGTGAAGACTCATTAGAAATTCATTTTTTTCAATTAAAGAGCAGAGTCTGTTATACGCTCATGCGTCCACAATTCCCTTTCATTCCCCTGCTGTCTTGGTGAGGCATCATTACCCGGTAGTTACTTCCCATTTCGTCCTAGTCATTTGCTTTGCAACTGCCCTTGATAGGTTCACGCTTTCTCCTCCAAGCACTGACCTTTAGAAGATCAGCTTCAGTTAGGCAGTGGTGGCACACACCTTTGATCCCAGCACTCAGGAGGCAGACACAGGCGGATCTCTGAGTTCAAGAACAGCCTGGTCTACAGAGAGAGTTCCAGGACAGCCAGGGCTACACAGAGAAATCCCACCTCAGGGAAAATAAAAGAAAGAGAAAAAAAAAGGAAGCTCAACTTCAGGCTTCAAGGAGGACGGGCTTTCTTCATTTCTAAGTAATGGGTAGGTAAGCCTCCTCTACTGGTGCAAGGAGCTTCTGCCCTTCTTGAACTTCAAACCAATGCAACAAAAGCCACTCCTGGGTCTTTTGTAAACCCAGGACAGCATTAGGCACATCTGTCATGACTGAGGTGGTTCTAAAACTCTGCGACCTTGCAGGTTATAAAGCAGCATCTCTGGCTACCTATAATGACTCCCATAGGGAGCACTACCAAGTATTCCCATAAACCCATGTTCTCACTATTAGGTTTTAGACCCTAAAAATGTGCCAGCACCCCATCTCTGTTCACCGTGCTATCTCTCGGGTCCCAAAGGAACCACTGGGAGTAGACATAACGGCCTGTATCACAGTCCTTGAAATGAGGTCAAAAGTACCTACCACATTAATGCACTATTAAAGATCATTTAAAAAAATATATAATCTAACCTCATGCAGCTACAAAAAAAGGAGAAGAATCTGAGAATCCAGAAGCCCCAGAGACAGCAGCAGAACTGCTACATTCAGTTTGTTCCTCCGCAGCCTATTTTGAAAATCAAATAGATATTGCATACTTAGGCTTTAGCTTAAAACGCATATATCAAATAAATCATAAAGCATGCCTGGAATTTATGCTTCTCATTTTCTCTTGCCATGGTTAGCCACTGTGGATGTGGCCAAATGGGGATTAACTTCACCAAATATTTTCCAACCTTTTTGCACAGCGAGGTGATCTAAGGATACCACTTTAATTTGAGTGTCAGAGTCTTTTGTGGACTTTCTAAGTCTTTTCAAGTTATATAAATACCAGCATCCATTTGCATGGGTACAAACTAGGATCAGCTGTAGAAGGGAAAAGAACATTAGGCTTCCACTTGGCAGGCCTCTGCAAGCATTCATTGAATTTATGCAATTTGTAGCCTCCTGGTTTATAAGCTGACAGGGGTGGTGGGCGAAGAGGGATAGTTGTAAAACTGGCCATTTGTATGAAGCATTTGCAAGCCCAGGACAGGCACTTTTGTGTTTGTTCCCCTTTTCATGGATACATAAACCATCTTTTGCATGCTGATGGGAATTGGAGTTTGGTGGCTGCTTCTCTGTAAGGGGACAATTGGCGGAAATAGGACAAGGGAGATCTGAGGTCAGGAGGGGTGAGGAAAACGCAAGGTGTAAGAAGGAATGACAAACTCATTTCCAGGCAAACGCCACGGTGGTATTATGAGAGTGATTATGTGTCAAAAGCATCTATAGGCCGACATTTGATCAAAGACAAAGCAGAGAAATGACTTCAGAACTTCAAGCTGGTTGGAGATTTAAAGTGGGAGGCTATGAAAGTGCTGGAGAGAAACAACTGAATGCTTCAGGGTCAGGCATATGTGTCGGGAGGGTCACCAGAACTGACAAATCCTCTCAAGAGAATATTTTCAAGGATCAGAACCAAGAATGGATCATTAAACTGCTTGGGAACCATTGGACCAACATGAGCCAGACTTACGTCTGGAAGGTAGGATTGAGCTGAGTGGTTTTGTTGTGGTTTCTACCAAAGTGAGCATAATGGTTGTACAGCAAGACAGGAAATAGATACTGGACTGCCCTGGTTTCTGGGACACTGTGAGGAATAGTAGAGTCTTCCACCCAGAGCAGGTTTAGAATAGGGTAGGGGAGAGTCATCCTTAAAGATCCATGATGCAAGGTAATTACTCTAGCATATTTATGAAAAGTCTATAGTACCATGTCTGGGTCCCACATATTGTTCTGATCCTTATCCCTTTCCTTTCCACCATAGAAGAAAAGACTATGTATTAGAGCTCCCCAAAGTTAAGAGAAACTCAGTTACTTCTCACTTTTTACCCATCCTTGTATCCTTGTGCTTTGCAGTTGAAATGGAAATACGATGCCTCCCATCCTTGCATCTGCCTATTCGTATTGCCTTCCTTGTTAGCCTAGTTCCTTCCTCAAATGACACAATGAGGTCAACATTACTTCCATCTAAACTTGGGGATCAATTCTAGCCAACATGATGGTCTGCCTTATTCCCTCTTGCCTGAGATCAGTGTTGGACCACATTTGCCATCTTTAGCAACCAAGTTATTGTGACAAGAACTCCAGAAGGACTTTGGGAAAGGTCCTCACCCCTGAGAGAGTCCCCCATGAAGACATGGGTTCTTCTTCCTCTGGTGTGGCTGAGTCTGTTGGTGAAGACAGAGGCGGCAGCCGATCTCATCCAAGGGAGGCTCTGGCAGCTGGAGACAAGGGTGACACATGAAGGTTAGGAGAATAAAGCGAGTCTAGATTCTGGATCTTTTGAACCAGTAGATTTAGTAGTCTTGGGTGTTTTCTTCCACGAAATATTGAATTCCCTTCTATTTTCAGTTATTTTCAATTAATTTTATTTCTTTTTTCTTTTATAGCCAAGACTCATCTTGAGTGAGACACACATTACTGTTCTACTTTAGTGACATGGATAGGTGGTGGGATTAAATAGGAGGCACAGTGATTACTCTTACCCCTTGGGATAATTCCCTTGATCCCCTGAGAAGGTCGGCAGGTATATTCTTACAGCTACTGATCAGGCCTAAGATCATTGTGGGGGTTTTCACAAAGAAGTCCTTAAAACAGGAAGCAACCTGCTTGGGCATTATTGTTTCACAGACCTGCACCCTACTAAGTCATTTGGTTCATCTCACACCTATACCTTTTAGACATTAAAGACCCAGTCCTCAGATTTACTATGTTCCTGCCTTGTCTGGCTTGCCTGGGGTCAGAGGTCACTCTCTCCAGACTGTCACAATACAGTGCTAAGGCTGTGCTTGCCAGCAGGCAGAACATCCAGAAAAAAGAGAAAGAAATGTGCATGTGTGCTTTGAAAGCACATGCAAATGTGATAGTAGAACCATGGTGGTAGACACACGATCAGGTAGGAATGATGGACGTTAGTGTCAGAAAAGCTGTAAATAGGGAAGGTTGGACTCCAAGGGATATAACAGCCTTTTGAGGAAAATGATCCATTTCTTCCCAGCTCAATATCATGGAGAAGGCCCAGGTGGGAATCAGAAACATTTGGTAGTATGTCTCATCCCATGAGGCTTGGATCCGGAATCCTGGTGAGGGGGCTTAAGGGAATGAAGAAAGGTAAGACAAACTGACACAAGTTTGGAAAAGCTGGCTTCAGGTGAGCTACGTGCACTCTGTGCAGCCACACCCACCTAGAATCTCAGCATGTTTACTAGGTCCAGCCCAGGGAGAGAGTTTAGTGATTCCCTGTAGAAGGTCTCTGTGGGTGAGTAGACTCAGGGCTGCAAATACTGGAGAGCAGGAAGCTGCAGTTGTTACTTTTCACACACACTTGCCACTCATTCATAAACACTTTACTTGAGTAGAGGAGGATCCCACCTTTCTGAACTTGAGCTGGAGGGGATAGCTTTGCCCATTTCCCATGGGTCAGATTTCTTGGTCCTTGACATGGTCCTTGACATGGTCAGCTCATAATAACCAAAACACACTCACTCAGAATTTCACCCATTCAACACTTCCCTCCTTCTCTATAAATATACAAAATAATTTATGTCAGTGGGATATTTTTTTGTGCCTACTTATTGTGTCAAACCATGCCAGGGTGAAATGTGTTTAAATGTCAACTAATGTGACCTTTACAGCAATAAATATTGGAATCTCATCTCGAAGAAACCATTTGCACTGAAGTCTTGCCCTCGGGGTTTTTTTTTGTAATGTCCTCAACATGTTACAACGAGTTACACTGGTATCTTCAGTGTATAGCTGAGAAAAACAAGGTTTTACAGATGAATACAAATAATGTTTAACAAAATACTCAAGCTCACCCAGGTATCAAGTGTCAATGTCAGAATCTGAGTTTGGAATCTGTTTCTTCACATTCTTAAAGTACCCTGTGGAGGTCTGTACATGCTTGGCCCAGGGAGTGGCACTATTAGGAGCTGTGCTCTTGTTAAAGTAGGTGTGTCCTTGTTTGAGTAGGTGTGTCCTTGTTGGAGAAAGTATGTCACTATGGGGATGGGCTTTGAGACCCTCCTCTTAGCCACATGGGAGCCAGTCTTCTCCAAGCAGCCTTCAGATGAAGATGTAGAACTCTCAGCTCCTCCTGCACCATGCCTGCCTGGATGCTGCCATGTTCCCGCCTTGAAGATAATGGACGGAACCTCTGAACCTGTAAGCCAGCCCCAATTAAATGTCATCCTTGGTCATGGTGTCTGCTCACAGCAGTAAAACCCTAAGACCGGCCCTAAAAGTCATTCTCTGCAATTTGGCCACTGTTTTCTATGCACACACTCTCAGTCATACTCATAGAGGGAGGCTTTTGACAACTACGGTCCTTAGCAAACCTAGTATTCATGTCATTTTTCTAAAGTTTTATTAGAACAGGGCCAGTTCCAATTGTCTCCACATAGCCTGTGGCCACCTTTGTGCCTTGGTGACAGAACTGAGTTGTTGTAATAAACATAGATCTACAAAGGTCAAAAAAAGATTTACTATGTGGTTCCTTTAAAAATTATTGCTCTCTTACAGGGTGTGGTCATGCATGTCTTTCATTCCAGCACTCGGAGGTAGAGGAAGGTGCATCTGTGAGCTTAAGAACAGCCCAGACTATGTAGAGAGACCTTGTCTCAAAGGAAAACAAAAACTTGCTGACTCAGTTTTTTTTGTTTGTTTGTTTTATTTGTTTTTTCCTTTTAAGGCTTGATCTTTCCCAGGTAGAATCTGTCCAACATCTTTCAGAGGAATTTGTGAAACGTGTTTTCATTCATTAAGTATGTGTGTATGTATAGTATGTGTATGTGTGTGTGTTTGTGCAGTGTGTGCATGTTCATGTGTGGTGTGTGTATGTATATGTGTGTGTGGTGTGGGTGTGGGTGTGTGCATGCACACATGCGCACATTTGTGCCTCTCTTGGGATGCCTGTAAACACAAGGAATTGGCATTAGAGGTAGTGGTGAGCCATTGGATGTGAGTTCGGGCAGCTGGACTTGGGTCTTTCAGAAGAGCTAAATGCTCTTAACAGCTGATCCATTTCTCCAACCCTCTGACTTTTCTTGCTATGGAATTCTGTATATGCCAGGGTGTGGGCAAATCCTCAAATCCTATTGACTCTCTGACTTGTTCTTTATCTGTCTGGAAATCAACTCTTTTATTTTTTGTTTGTTTGTTTCTCCTTTTTTCAACCTGGTCATGTTTCGAAGAGATTCAAGGTGTCCTTCCCCATCAGCGAATCCACAGCACCAGGCATGTTTGAGGAAGTAGGTTAGCTCTGGAGGCGGCTCTGCCAGAGATGTAATCATACGGAAGTGGAGTTGGACTAATGTTGTGTGGGCACAGAGAACTCATTTAAGACTAGTCAATGGGAACATTATGTCTAGCTTGGTAGAGTTATTTGGGAGTTTTGTGCCTATGGCAATTTCTACTGTACCTGGAACCACGACATTGCTTCACAAACTTACTCATGGGTATGAAGACACTCAGAAAGGCATTTCATATCACATCACAAGCTCCAGGGAGAACAAAAAGTTACCTCAGTATGTATGAGGTCTGCCAATCTACAAATTCAGAACTTTTTTCTTCTTTCAGGAAGCCACAGTAACATCGTGAGTCAATAAGAGGGTGGATAGCTGTTTAGACACCCTGATAATGATGTCTGCTTTTCTAGACACTGCTTTGAGAACATTCTAGAATATTCCATTTCATAAAGCATAAAGAGATGGTACTTAAGGGTGAATGAAAATGTACTAAAGAGAGAATCTTCCATGCAAATGTTTCCTTTTCAGGCATATTCATGTAATAGCTATTTATTCTATAATTAAAAGACCCAGTTAGATTTCACTGTCAACTTGACATATCCCAGACTGTTCTGCAAGGAGACCTTCAATAGAGGAACTGCCTAGATCAGATTGGCCTGTGGGATTGTCTATTGGGGATGTCTCAATTGTTAATTAGAAGGATCCAGCCCATGGTGGGCAGTATTATCCTTGGGCAGATAACAAAAGCTAACTGAGAATAAACTGTACCTAAGCCAACAAGCAAACAACAACCTCTAAGGCTCCTGCTGTAGGTCTTTGGTTGTGAAGTGATTGCCTTGGTTGGAAGCGATGCTGTGTGAAATAGCAAGCAGACCTGCCTTCAAGCCCTGTGATTTAGCTTCCCCCAGTGAGGAACTCTGACCTGGAATTACACATCCTCTTCTAAGTAGCATTTAGTCAGTTTCATCACCACAACAGAAATGAAGCCAGAATCTGCAGACAAAGGATTTTGATAGTGCTGTGGACACTCGCTCACTAGAACTCCCTTGTTCTCAAGAAGGATATTGCAGGGAAAACACCTGAACATGGGAAAGCGCGCACTCTCAAAAAGCAAACAATCCAGTCGAAGGGCCATTTGCCTTGGCCCTTGCTCAAGCATAATTTCACAGATGTCACTCAGTGCCTGCCAGCTGCCCCACAAACAAACACCTGCAGGGGCATGTCCCTCTTCAACCTGCAGCCTATCACCCCGTAGGAAAAACTCGCCAGACTGCGTCTCCCTCCAGTGAGCTGTGCCTAAGAGAGAATGCATTATCCTGAAACCATTATGCAAAACTGCGGTTACTGTTAGGTGAAATATTTTGAGTTTACAATAAATAAATAAATAAATCCATCATTCGCAACCCCAGACTGAGTATTTGGTTTGAGAAAAATCTTCTTGGGGAATATAGTATTTGTCAATCAAAAGGCACGGCCATCGTTCTCTCTGGGAGGTTTGGTTAGTAACTGTAATGGAGACCAATGGCAGTCATGGAGTCACAGAGATTTGCAGTCTTTACCAATCATCAAGTCTAGGGGCAGTCTTCACTCAGATAACTGCCTAGAACGTGCAAGGAAGACGCTGCTCACGTGACTTCTGGTGGCTTGGGATCTACAGAGAAGCCGATCCATCCCACGGGTGGTCATGTAAGGACAGTAATTCTAATCCTAGCATCCGAGGACCAGAAGTGAAGAAAGCGAGAACAAGAAGCCTGACAAACCACCACAGTCTCTCCAAATTGACAAGGGACTTCTCTCCCCCACCCCACCCCACCTCTGGATTTGGATACTTTTCCCTCCCACCACACCTCCCAGCTGAGCAAAGGACTCTGACACTTGAGTCCCCTTGCTCTCACGACAACGCCTCTCCGTTCTGAACATGCCAAGCAGACCAAGGCTGATTGTCCTGGGGAGGTGCTGGCTGCCTGTGGCCAGAGCTTGTCAATCATCTATAAGAGTTGAAATCCCCCAGGGGTTCAAGGTACTTAACTGCTCCTGCGTTTCGAAAGAGGCAGGCTTTGCGCATCAGCGTTCCTTCCGGAATCTGTATTCCAACCCTGTAGCGCCTTCCCCGAGTGGCCCTCTGCTTATGGGCTTGCTTTCTACCCTACTTGTTCCAACTTTTCCCCCATTTGCATTATTCATAGTTTTTATTTCTCACTTGGTAATTTACTTTCAATTTTATTCGTGATTTTTATAACCATTTAACTCTACTTTTTATCTTGAAAAAATGACCATTCTCGAGTGCTCAGGGAAGGAAGAAATAAATAGCAAATTATCGGTACTGGGGAGAGAGAGAGAGAGAGAGAGAGAGAGAGAGAGAGAGAGAGAGAGAGAGAGAGAGAGAGAGACTAAGTTTTTATTTTTACAATCACATCTGAGCTTGCTGTTAGCCCGTGGCTACACACAGGCATCACCTAGGAAGTTGTACCTGGGCACATCATCTGACATCCTGGTACCTGGGTCTTACCTGTAGAGATGCCATTTTAATTGGCTTGGGGAAGACTCGGACCCCGAGAGTTTAAAAATCTCCCCCAGATGATTCAATTGTGCAAAGGTGAAGATCATGCTGCCTAGATCCCTCTCCTTGCTTGTTCAGCTCAAATCTTCCTTCCAGATTCCCCTCTATGTTGGTCCGGTTGGCCTCAAATCCTTGTTCTGTTACTGTGCACCCGTAGGCAATGCCTCCATCACCTAGAGTTTAGTCTCTTCAGCAGCAAAAGGCCATCATAGTGAGGCTGAAGGTGGCCCCGTGCACCTACCTGCTGAGCAGGCTCCTGGGTTAGAAGCAAGAGTCCACCCTGCTCTCATTGATCCCCAACATGCACTCCAGCAAAGCTTCTGGCTTTATTGCAAAAGGTGTGGGGTGGTATAACGTAGGGTTGGCTTTTTGTTTGGTGTTTTATTTCTCCATGTCAGGCATAGAATTGGAAGGGAAAAGGGTGCGTGGAAGAAAGTAAGGCAGGGAGGGGGAGAGACACTTATCTTTCCATTCTCTGTTGGGGTTTGGAAACCAGTACCCTCCACCATCAGGTAGAAGGCCAATGAATGGGAACAGAAGACTGGACGTATGGCCTGGCCCCATTTTGGAGGTAAGAGGAGCGAAGCCATCCATCTGGTTTGACTGCAATGGTCTCTCCTGCTCTGCCTCCCTTCCACTTCGGTTGAGAGGATGCCTCGGCCGGTCTACAGGAGTCCTCCACTGAGAAGTATAGCCATTTAAAAGGAGAGGTGAGACCAGGATCTGGCGACACAAGTCTGCAATCCCAGCCACTAGGGAGGCTGAGGAAAGATGATCACACGTTCTGACCTGTCTGGGCTACAGAGTGGATTCGAAGCCAGCCTAGGCCAGTCAGTGAGATACTGTCTCGAAATTAAAATATGCGAAAGAACTGAGGATGTATCACAGTGGTCGAATAAGAAGCCTAGCATGTGCAAAGCCGTAGGTTCCAACCTTGTCTAAGAAGAAAGAGGGAGGGGAAGGGACAGGAGAGGGGAGAGGAAGAGGAAGGGACAGGAGGAAGAGGAGATGGGATTCACATTATATCCATGAACTTTCTCCCTCAGGGTGTGGGTCCTTGCTCTTCTTTCTCTGGAGCCCTCACGACTCTCACTAGCTTCTCCCTTTCTCTGTTACGAGTGCCACTGCTTATAATTATATTATCTGGTACTTGCTTACTATCATCACCAGTTAACTGGGGGATGGATTTTGTTCTTCTTACTTATAGTTATGCTCTATGTATGACTACACACACAGAGGGGGGTAGGAAGAAAGAAAGGAAAGAGAGAGAAAGAGAGGGAGTAGGGAGAAAGGAGGGAGGGAGAGGGAAGGAGGGAGGCTGGGAAATATGAGTGGGAGAACGAATGAGTGAACCCTAAGACATCATTTTCGCAGCCAAAGACAAGATGGACCCCACACTGTGTTAAGTCTTTCGCATTGCTATGACCAAAGTTCCTGATAGAAGCAACTCAATGGGTTTATTTCAGCTGTTTTTCAGAGAATTTTAATCCAGCTTCCTTCCCTGACAGTACTGTCATGACCCAGCTCAGTTCATGGGGGCAGGTTCTTGGGGAGGAGGCTCCTCACATCAGGTAGAACCAGAACCAAAGATTGAGTGTACCTTTCACAGGTGCACCCCAAGTGTTCTGCCACATCCTAAGGGTTCCAAAGCCTCCCAAGCAGCCATAGAGTAAATACTCAAAACATGAACTGGCATTTCAGACTTAACATGCCCCCCGGCCCTGCTCGGAGGAAGACAGAGCCAATCTTTGGCAATGGTGTCCCTTAGTGTCTATTTTTGTGCCCTGCCTTGGTTTTTAACTCTTCTTTCTCCTTGTGAGAACATTTCTCACTCCACCCATTCCCAATCACCTCCTTATGTCCTCTTCCCACAAACCAAGGCAGCAGGCTCCCAGTCATCCTCTTCCCTCTGTGCCTCTCGCTACTCGCACAATTCCTTCTGAGCCAGCGCCACTAAAAGCTACATCACTGGAGCCCGATTTCTTGTGTTTTCCTGGCCCTCAAAGGGAAGTGTTTTCTCTCTGGCCCACATCTGCACAAGTGGTGCCTCTCAAGAGGTACTTAGGTCCTGGGAGAAAAGACCGCCAGCAATTTGGAGATAAATAATGTCAGTGAGTTGGGGAACCCCAACATCCAGAGAAGGCAGGTGTGGTAGCAGATAGTCACATGCCACCTCATCCGGGTGGGGACAGAGACCTTCCACATCACCAGCATCTTCCTCTCTGCACAGGTGAGGCCACTTCGTACTCTGAACAGCAGCATCTCTTACCTTCAAGCTCTGGAGAATTCCAAAGGCTAGCTACAGCTTGGGGTCCAAGAAAGGAAGTTCCAAGAGCAGTGTAGCCCACACCCCTTTCTTCTACTCAACTTCACAATCCCAGGGGTGATTTTCTTCCAGGCTCAAGCCATTTCCCCTCCTCTTCCAGATTCTTTTGCGTCCTGACAAAAATCTTACAGCCCACAGGCAGCTCTGAAACCAATCCCCTGACCTCACCCAAGTCAGAATTATGTGCCGTGGCTTCATTTCCTGGAAGTTGCTGGACATCACTGTAGATTCAGAAGTCTTAAGGCTGGGGACAGGAATGTCCCCCCTGAAAACAGTTTTTGAAAGAAACTTTAAGTACCTCCCCCCCCCACATCCAATCTCAGTCTTTCCAGCCTTGATTTTTATGAGAAACATGAGGCCATCGGGAATGTGGGAGGACATTTCTATTTTCTCCAGATAAGATTGACTTGGGGAACAACTGAGTGACAGGATTTTAATAGATGGAATATTTTTAAGACTTAAAGATGACTCAAGGCAGACTTCCTTATCCTATTTCAAAGGTGAACGTACTATCTCCACAGTGTTAACTCCTCTGCCTTTTATTTATTTACTTACTTATTGATCCATTTACTTTTGAGATTTGAGTCTTCTATGTAGCCCAAGCTGGTTGGCCTCAGAGTTATGACCCTTCTGTTTTAGGTCCCCAGTGATGGCAGGCATTACAGGTACGGCCCACAACACACCTATATTTCATGTTTCTATGTCCTAACTCATTTTTATACTTGCTCACCACATACTGCATTCTCAGAGGACATTCTTCTGAGAAACATCGGTACTAAGGATCATATATTATTATATACTATCTCATTTTCTTAACTTGGTGGGCTTGAATGAGAATGGCCTCCATAGGCTCATATATGTGAATGCTATTTCCCGATTCCCTGTTTGGGAAAGATTAGGAGGAGTAGCCTTATTGAAGGAGGGGTATCACTAGGAATAGGCTTTAAGGTTTTGAATGCCCATTCCAGGCCCAGTCTTTCTTTCTCCCTTCCCCTCCTCTTCTCTCCCTCTCCCTCTCCCCACCTGATCTGTAGGTAGGAGTACCCACAGATCAAACTGTAAGATCTCAGACACTGCTCCAGCGCCATGCCTGCCTGCCTTGCCACCATGCTCCCTCCATGATAGCTGTGAACTCACCCTCTGAAACCGTAATGCTTTCTTCTATAAGTTGCCTTGGTCATGGTGTTTTGTCACAGCAATAGAAAAGTAACAAGAATAATTTGAGTGTTATCGAGCCATTACTCATTCATATTATTCAACATATATACAATGAGCTACGAGCATGTGCAGTAGGAAACCATGCAGACCAAGAAGGACACAGACTCTCCCTGCTGTCACTGAACATAATATGTGGGTGATGGAGTCGGAGAGTAAACACACAGGATTAGAATACATGCTCGGACCAGGAGGAGTCTGCCAGGGATAAGACAGAGAAAATATGAGAACAAATAAACTGAATGAAAGCTGATGGGCTGGGAAAATGGCAAGGTGGCTACAGAAGCTTGCTGACCGGAGATAATGCCTGAGCCCCACATGGAAGGAGGAAAGGACAGACCGCCAGAAACTGTCCTCTGACCTTCACATGCACACCCTACCCCACGCTGACATATAAATAAATAAACCAAATAACTATGTTTTTAAAAAAGAAGAAAAGGATCAGCCGAGGCAAGGGAAATTCTAGGCAGAGGTTACAACAGGTGAGAAGACACTGAAGTAAATGACAAGGTGAACTCTTCAAAGGGCAGTCATGGGGTCACCGTGCATGAAGCTGGCTACCCTGACAGACAAAAGGCAGGATACTGCAGCTGCCTTCTCATCTTTGAGCTTTCCCTGAACCCTTGAATGGATGGTGTATTCATTGATCCAAGAAGGCCTCTGCTTTGATATCCTGGGCACCAAAATTCTCCTGCAAGACTATGACATTCTTCTCACAGTGAGGAGACATCTTCATCTTGTAAAACTGCCTCGAGGCCAAAATAACACTCTGATCAGCATGGGGAGACCTGAGTTCACTGCTGGCTTGATACTGGGTCCCATAAAGCAGGATCTGAGCAAAGACAAGCATGCTTTTCATTCCTGGGTCACACGGACTCTCAGTATGCCTGTTCAGAGGAGTAATGAGCTTGTTTTCAAAAGTAGTCATTCCATTCTGATAATTACCAGGACAACCCACGATGCCAGAGTCTGCACTAGGAAATAGCTTGTTTGTCTTCCTTTTGTATCGTTCGCATCTTTTGTCATGCAATAAAATATGTTTGTGAGGAAGACACGAGGAACATAACATTTGACTCACAATAATCACACTCTATTTTGGATTAATAAGGTAATATATTGAGATGTCTGCTACAGTTCCTGACAAATGTGCCAACATTAGTCGTGCTTGTTACTAGATAGGAAGGTGAGCCCCAGTCAACTAACTCTAAAGATTACAGATATTGGGGAGACAAAGCTCTTTTCTCTGGAATGAACTTTCCAATCACTTTGTCCAAGAAGGAAATGACAGTCTTCAAATTGTGCATACACAGGCATTTCCTCTGGAAGCTCAGAATGTTCTTGTATTTTCAAAACAAGGCAATCACGATACCTCCTTAGACGTGGCTTTGTTTACATGCTCAACTTCCTTCTGTTCCTGTAGGTCAGAAGTTATTCGTTTCACAACACATTGAAGGAAAAGACATTAAAATTCCATCTTTTCCGTTCTCGAACTTTCTGAACAACAATTTCGGTTTCCATCAAAGAGGAAAGTCTTCTGTGGAGGCACACTGTCCTGGTGGAAGGCAAACAAAGCTGCCAAGCACACGTTTTGGCTCAGAGAGACACAACAACTGTGCTCTGTGTCTACCCTCTTATCTAAAGTGTTGGGATGACAGACACCATCAACAAGTCTGCCCTCTGGCTCTGGGGGTAAATGTTAGCTGTCGCAGCAGCTCAGGAGCCTCACACTGAAGGTTGCCCTCAGGACGTGGGGATCATCCAGTGAGTGTGCTCTAATGATGAGTCAAGAGCTCCCCCTTCCCACACATACCTTCCAGGAAGGGATAAGAGATCCTGAGGCCTCAGCCAGGTTGTGTTAGTGTCCTGTTTGGAACCAGGGATCAAGAATTAGACAGGTTTTTCCACTTCGAAGGTCAGAACTAAGTGGTACTTGCTTCGTAGCCTTGTGCTGTGATTATCTTTGTACCTTCGCAGTTCACTGGAGAAGGTTCTCTTGTTGTTCCTTCTGGTGTCTCAGAGTTTATCCCGAGGTGTCTGTGCTCCAAAAGGAAATGTTGAATGAATACATAAAAAACCAACCAAACCAAACCAAACCAAAAAAATCCAAAATAACCACCACAACAAAAATCAAATAAAACAGGGTTTCATCACATAGACCAGGCTGGCCTTGAACTCGTGATCCTCCTATTTCTGCCTTTACTCAAGGACACCAAATTTACAAATCTCTGACACAACTTGAACTCATAAATTGAACCTTTTAAAATGTTTCTCATAGTAGAACCAAGTAGCTAGATCCGGGTTAGTGGCTCCATGAGAGCAAACTTTTCCTGTCACCCAGCTCTATGGCACTCTTAGCAAAGCATGTCACACAATCACAGCTCAAGGGAGCACGAGCTGCCTACAGCCATAACCATGGCTTTATGACTCAGTATGTCACCCAACACAGGGCTAGTCAGCATTCTTTGCCCCATGGTGACCATACATAGAAACGAGACTTGGAGATCAGACTTGGATAAAACACAGAGCCTGCTCCTGGCAGAAGTCTGGCCTGAGGGTCAGGTATCCCAAGCCCCACTGGCCTCCAGGAAGGTTATATAGTTTTGCATGAATATATACTTCAACCCATCCAGTGAGTGTGGAGTCTGAGACAGCTTAGCAGTAAGGCTGACCTGCTGTACTTCCTGCAAAACATAGTCAACAGGGAACTGTGACTCCTTAATATAAGACCTAGGATCCAGGTTCAGTATCTTCATCAGTATCAAGTACCATCTCCCCAAGTTCACCCAGAAATAAAGATAACCAGTGTGAGGAGGGCTGTGCCAGCTGAAGATGAATATCCCAGAAAATACCACATTTCTTCATACTTAAATAACAGGTACAATTTATAGAAAGCATTCATACATGAGGTATTGACTCATACTAAAGTGTGGGGGTGGTCAATCTCGGTAGTCAACTTAGAGGCAAGCTACTGGGCACACTTCTGAGAGACAGATGTTCCCTATCGGGTTACCTGAAGTGGGAAGAACCAACCTAAATGGGCAGTACCTTCCAGTGGAAGGCAGGTTAAAAGAGGTTAAAGGAGGAAGAGTTGGTTTTGCCTGCTTGCCTTTGGTCTTGCTGGTGAGTTCTACTATTCTGTTGCTGCCACTGCATTTCTTTGCTAACTTGAGAGACCAGCTTCTTCAAGTGTCCAATGTGAACTAAAGACCAGAAGCTCTTCAGGAATCCTCTATGCTTGCAGAGTCATGCCGGGACTGCTGACACCTACCCTAATAGACTGAGAAGCTACCTGGCTCTCAGTCTCTCCAGTGTGAGATACTACCCGGTCCTTATAGTCCAGACCAATCTAATAAATTCTACTGGTTATGCTTGCAGTACTCTTTCTAATTTAGGTATAGTTCAGAATAAAAGACAGTAAAATAACCAAAAATATCTTTTAAAAAATGAAGTCCCATATCTATTGCATCTAAGCCCTCGAATGTTCGTTTAGAATTTAGTTTATATATCTGTAACTTTTCTTATTGCTGTGACAAAATGTCTGACAGAAGTGACCCAGTGAAGGGAGTGTTGAGCTCAGTTTGTAGTTAGAGAGTACAGTACATCACTGTGGGGGAAAGACACACCACCAGGACTGGCTCCTGTCCACAGCTAGTCACACTGTAGTGCTAGACAGGAGTCAAGAACTCAGATTGGAACCAGAAGTGGGTATTACTTTAAAATGGGCCCCCAGTGGCCCACTTCTGCTAGCTAGGACACATACGTTCAAAGGTTCCCCAGCCACCTGTAACAGTGTCACCATCTGGGGACCAATTATTCAAATGTTTAAGCCCATGAGGTGAAGTTAACATTCAGATTGTATGTAACAGTCTACACATAGTTTTTCAAAAGCTTTGTTCTGACTTAGTGATGAAGGACACTAGAGATGGACAGCTGTCAGAAACAACATCCAGGCAGAGAGAAAACTGATATCCACAGAAATCTAGGGCCACTTTAAAGCCAGTTAGTGCCAAGCACCTAAGCAGATATTGAGGGCATCATCTTATCAACAAAAGAGTCTACAATAACTAACTGCAATATAATTTCATTGACACCCCAAGTCAGAAAGGTTAAATTGTATTTTTCATACTCTGAGAATTTGTAAAAGAATGTAATCTTTTTAGAATCCATTCATTTAAAATCCCTTTTAAAAGATTTTTGCTTGAAAATATAAAGTCAACTGTTAATTCCTTTCTAAAGGGCTCCAAGATAATCAACATTTTACAGCCTCTGGTTTTATTTTTTGCTGTATTTGTTGAATGGCATTTTATGCCCCATGTCTTTCACTTTAATAGCCAGTATAGAAAATGATTTTGATTATTTTCCCTCTGCCTTTTGATGAACTCATTACATTTAGTTGTCCTTTGTTTAAGTAAACCTTGATTGACTTTGAATGGGCTCCAGCTAGATGCTTTCTATAAAGTCTCCTTACCCTTGCACCAGATAACAAAACTGCAGTATCTTATCTAATTTTAGCATTCACTGGGAAGTCAGCAACTTCTCTCTGATCTTTCTCTAACATAATTCAATTCCTACCATAGAAACAATGGGCTCTTGTGTGTCAATTCAATTTCCTATAACTTAGACACACTTATCTGGCTGACAGATCATTTTTCCCCTTTGAGATAATCAAGTCCTTCCAATATTCCTCCCAAAGAGAGGTCAAATGTTCAGATTGCTTAAAAATAAAGATTAGTGGATGGATGTAGGAGTTTGTGGGTGACCTATGGAAGCACTGGTTATAGCTGACCTTCAGGAAATTCTATTAGAAGATCCCAATAGGGGCTGGGAGTAGAGGAGACTCTCAAGGGTACTTCACTCCAGGAGAAGTATCAAGGAAGGGATAAAGAATAATGAAAGTTGCATGAAGTCTCGACAGATAAAAGTTTCTGGTGCCAATCTCTGAGTTCCACATAGAGGAAGAAGAAAACTCATTTTTGCAAGTGATCCTCCAACCTCCCTATGTATGCCCAAATAAATAAAGAATAATCATTTTTAAAAACCACTAATGAGTATCTACTGTATACCAGCTGATGAGATTTATAGCAACTCTCATGACATTTCTGGGCAGAAATATGAACGTCCCAATTTTATGCTTTGAGAAGACAGAGTTAAAAGTGGTGACATTATGGGCCAGAATTTCACAGCCAGTGAGTGGGGAGAGTCATTCACAACTAAGTGACCAGGGGAAGAGTTCTCAGCTCATGGAAGACCAGGTGAGAATCTTTACTCATTGTGTGGCTAGAGAATGCCATGTGGTACAAATATAAGGAACCAGCACATGGTCAGTAAGACTATCTTCCAACATTGTGTCTATGGCTGACTGTTGGACTGGTGCCCAACTTTTCCCAAGATATGGTAAAGGACAAACAGAATCAAATTGTGGGGATTCCTAGAAGCTCCAGGAAGAACAGTAGAACCTGTCATGGAAGACAACCAGTAAGATTGGAGACAATTGGGAAAGGGATGCAGGGAAGACGTCACTTCTCCGGGGAGACCGTGATAAACCCATTATTTCTTCCTTGGAAAATCCTCATCTAACAAAGGGTTCTGTGTGGTTGTCCATGTGTAAATATTAATAAGGTCAGATTAAACAGCATGTCATCAATGTAGTCCACTGTCAATAAGATTATTCATATTATTAGGAAGCAGTTCTCTCCATTCACAATACTCCTAGGTATCTCTCTCTCTTACGAATGTGCTCATAGAAAGTTGTTTTCATTTTTGATAAGTTGATATGTAGCTTATAGAAATTTCAAATTCCTCCTGCCATGAATTCAAGGCCGCCAAGTTGGTAACGTTCTGTGTTTCCATAACAGGACTCACTTTTGGCTCAGGCCAAATGATTTCCGAGGTAGGAATGACTTGCTTTGTTTATACAGTTTTCTCAGTCTTCAATGTCAAATGCTTTCGACTTAAGACTTCAGCTGGCCAGCTAAATTAGCAGAAGTTGATTCTTCTTTAAAGTCAAGGTACTGAGAGAACACTCACGCCTATCCCCTGGCCTGTGTGCAGGCTGACACTGGCCAGTTCGCCTGCATTTGCTGACTGCAGTGCTTCCCGTCCCTATTGCATTGTCTCCAGACCACCACCGCTCAGCCTCTTACTTTGTCTATTTTGAAGTCCCCCAAGCAAATGCTTCGGTTCCTGTCCTGCTGTGTAGGAAGAAGTGTATCCCCTAGGCAGTAAAGACTCAGTGACTGGAGCCCTGTAAAGTAGAAGGACCAAAGAGAGATCAACAAGAGTGACCATACACATTTTGACTTTATCAGAGTCTCTTAGAACAGGAAGTGAAAATGCAAAATAGTGGTGAGCTTCGGGTGCTTAGATACCCTTATAAGAAAGAGCAATCAATGTCTTGTGGGAACTAGATGAGACAAAGGGATAGGGTTTCCAGGGGTAGTAGATATGGGAAGGCAAATAAATTGGATATGGGGTGGGGTGAGGCAGGTGAAAGGCAAAAATGTACTTCAGTAAAGCTAGCTTATGAAGCTCTATTGTGTGCTGTCCCAATCAGAACCCTCCCCCCTTCCTCTGGTTCAAGGACACCTTCCTTCTCTTCACTTCTGGTCCTCAGTTGCCTTCAGCAAAATGGAATCATTTTTCCAGTGTGGCATGTTTTGGGGTGACACATCTGTTATCCTTCAGCTCGACTGGTGGGTTCCAGGGAGCAAATGCAAAAATCATCTGAGGTCCACCTCTATGAGCATCCCAGGCTGTCAGATCTCCTTTCTTCTCCTGGGGTCACAGCAGAACAGGAGACAGAGTCCCTGATGCTACTCAGGGCCCTGAACTTCAGAATCATGGCACCCTGCCTCTCCTCAACACTGAGCCCAAGGCAGCAGGGCCACCCCACTGTCACCAGCTCTACTGGCTGTCCCCAGCTCTGACCCCAGACAGGACTAAGCACCAGACACATTGATTCCTAACTTTACAATGAAGCATTTCCTTCAAATCTGTGCTGAATGCCGAGTCATTTACTCTTAATGCCCCAAAGCTGGGCACCAAGGCACAAAAGCCCGTTCTGACAGCCCATTATATCTGCGCAGAGTTCAAAAGTCTCTTCTGAGCCTCCTAAGCTAAAAGGGATATTCTGATCTGAAGTTATTCTTCCACAGGTTTCCTTCCCTGAAGCCTTAAGCCTAGACTGCCTGAAAATTACGACCATCTCTAATCTTGGTGTGAGATTAGCAGGCCTACGGAAAAAAAAAATTGGAAGACGTCCCTGCATTCAATTTGCCGTGAATAGGATGAGCCTTTGGGCTCAGCGTGGGCCTCCGGGTGCTGCCTCAAGCTTCCTCAGCACCTTTCCCTGCAGCTGGCATGGAAGCTAACACCTAGGGGCTTCAGCAGATGTGTCCAAACAAAGTTAGCGGGGACTTCTGCTTGGTGTCACATTGGCTTCTTACTCCATCCTGCCCTGCTGCACACTGAGAAGCAGGGGCCTGCATCTATCTGGGGACATCTTGCCATAGGTCCCCGCTAGTACGCACTCATGATGTCTGGGTCTCCGGGCCCCGTTGGCTGATGCCATTATACAGCTGCCTCTGCATGGTGTCTCTTTCCATCAATGCTATATAGCCTCAGGATCCCTGGTCCATTGTTATAAGGAAATATTTCATTTCAGCCAGTAGGCTAGGAGGCAAAAGTCAAATGGTAGCCTGGTCTGAGAGAGTCATTAAAAGTTAACTTCAGCTCCCCAAAAGAGGAAGATCGCATACACTCCAGGAACTGTGGACCACATAAACAACCCCCCACCACCACCACCGCCAGTCAAATTTCACAAGAAAACTCCTACTTTTTGTAGCACAGGCTGGCCTCAAACTCAACTCAATCCTCTTGACTCAGCCTTCAGAGTGCAGAAATTATAGGAAGGTGCACACAGTTATCAGGTATAAAGATTATATTTCCTTGCCTTTCCTACCATCAAGTATCACCCAGTCATTAGATGGTGGTCCAGACTGGCTCACTGACTGAACCAGTGTGGCTCAGAGGTTTAGAAGGCTTACCCTAATATACATGAGACTTTGGGATTAGGGCCTAGAAATGATGATGATGATGGTGGTGTTGATGATGATGATGTTGATGGTGGTGGTGGTGGTGAACTGCTCAATGATTGTTAGCACAAATGCTGTGCGGCAGCTTCCTTGAAAGAGAGGTGATTCCCTCTGCATCATTCTTTCTGTTACATGGAATGGGGTTTTGATGGCAAAAAGCCATCCCCTAAAGATGGTGGAGTACTTTATTGGAAGGAGTCCCATTTCCTTAGAGTCTCTGGTGAGCTTCCACGGATGCACAGGGCTGCCTTCCCCTGGACATTTTACACCAAAGAACATTTAAGCCACTGCTCATTTGCATCATCTGCAGAGCACAGCAAGATTAGTGTCTGATGCATCTGGAGACAAGTGGGTCTTTCCTCTGCGTGGGCATGGGGTGAGTACGGCAAGAGGAGTGTCAAGGAGTGTGGAGAGTTGTCACTTGTAGGCAGCAGTATTTATGAACGGCTCTTGACCTCCACAGCAGCACAAAGAATCAGGCCAAGAAGAGAGGTTTTGTCTTACAGTTCTGGAATGTGTGTTTGATGGTGTCTCTCCCCTTTATTCTACCTTGCAGCCTCGACAGGAGTGGATCTGATTTAATGGGCCTGTCTCTCGTGCTTCAAGACATCAAGTGCCCTTTTCTTGTGACTCGTGGGGATTCGCTCACAGTTGCCATAGAGACCAAGTGAATCCAAGTTCAGCTACGACAGCAAGGCCTTTTAATTCGGAGACATATTTTGAAGAGGAGACCAATATGTAAGACGGTTAAGTTCCTCATCTCTCATTATTGGCACGGAGGAGCATGCTGGAAGTCTTCCTTCAAAATCTTGGGGCATATTATCCCAAGAAGCCCACATTTGTGAGTGAATCACAAAATGATTAATTAAATGCATTTTCCTCACCCACTTAGCACCTGTCCTCAAAGAATGCTCTTCTTCCAGCATCTTAAATAGGAAAATTAAGTCATCAGCTTACTTCTCGGGGTAGCGTATGTTTTCCAGCCTTCTTGCTCATCCACACATTGCAGAACTGATCTAGAAGTAGCAGTCCGTGATGGAAACGGTGCTGGGTTTGGTGAAGCAGGACCGGAGTTTCTCCTAGGCTCCGCCCTGAAGTAGCTGACCTGTGGTTTGGGGGAGGGAGGCTCTGGGCTATGGTTCATTGATCCAAAGCCTGGAGACTGATATAAGATGACCTCTGAGGTTATGCATGACCCTGAGACTTAAGAGCTTTTCTGACCTGTTTTTCAAGCATGTGGCCTGCCACGGTCATACTTCCCTTTTCCTCTGTGACTGGAGCCCAGGTTAGTGTAAAGGGTGCTCACCCTGTGAGAGTTGGTGGTGTAAATGAGTGAGTGTAGAAAAGAGGGAAGAAATGACCTGGCTTAAGGAGAGATTTACTTAAACATTTCATAGTTGTGTCCAGATTTGGAGGCAGGGATGGGGTGGGGTTAATTTGTTTTTTTGTTTCATTTTGTCTTAATAAGTTAAATAGATCTACAAGTTGATTATCAGCCTGGAAATGACTTTGAAACCAAGGACAGAGGACAGCCTCTTAACTGTATGCGTCCCCCCATCACACTTGAGTCAAGTGTACACATCCCTCACAGGCCAAGTGACTCTGTCACATTGCCTTTCTCAAAATCGTAGGCATGAGGACCTTTGTCTAGACCTGAGTTACATCCCCTGTGAGCTCAAAGACTTGAATCTCCTGCAGGGCAAATTTCCAAGCAAATTTCTTTCCCAGTTGCAGACTAAGAATCATTGTTCTTAGTCAAAACCAAAGACTAGATTAAACACGAGAGAGCAAGTCAGGAATCTAAACTCCTTCCCAGTAGTTTCTGATGACTCCCACAAAGGAAGGGAAACTCGGAGGAAGAGGAAGCAAGACAATATATAGGTCAGAGGTGACTGGGTTTGTATTCCAGGTCCCTGGGCAAATGTCCCCAGGACACTGCTCTGTTTTCCACATTGTCCTTGTGGGTGGCCTCACCTAGTGACTACAGGGGTGTGTGCAGGTGTGTGTGTATGTGTGTGTGCAGGTGTGTGTGTGTATATGTGCACAGGTGTGTGTATGTGTGTGTGTGTGTGCAGGTGTGTGTGCAGGTGTGTGTATGTGTGTGTGTGTGTGTGTGTGTGTGTGTGTGTGTGCAGGTGTGTGTGCAGGTGTGTGTGTGTGTGTGTGTGTGTGCAGGTGTGTGTGCAGGGGTGTGTGTGTGTGTGAGAGAGAGAGAGAGAGAGAGAGAGAGAGAGTGAGAGAGAGAGAGAGAGAGAGAGAGAGAGAGAGAGAGAGAGAGAGAGCTAAATATGCTGACTGTGTGAAGGAGCCAAGCACCCACCTTTAAATCACTCCAGGCAAAGAAGCTATGTTTGTAGATTAGATGTATGAACTCACTTTTCTGTCGCAGTGATAAAACACCACGACCAGAGGCAAGCTGTGAAAGAAAGATTTTGTTTTGACTTATGGTTCCAGGGGGACAGCATCCATGATGGCAGGGAAGAGATGACACGGAGGCAAGAATGGGAAACGGAGATCACACATCATCTGTACCCCAGAAACAGGGTGGAGAGGGTGGTGCGGCAAGGAGGTGTGGTGAGGGGGAGCAGGAAAGGAGGCAGGGCTAAAACCTCTCAAAGCCCCGCCTCAGTGACGTGTTTCCACCTGCTAACGGCTCCACAGATTCCCGAAACGGCACCAACTCAGGACCAAGTCAAATACATGATATGTAGACGATATTTTGCACCCAAACCACTATAGATGCTTTAAGGTTTTATAACTCCATCTCTGTTGGGTCAGTATGTGACGTGTCTAAATCAACAGAATGTATGGCTAGTTCAACTTCTGTTTTCCTGTCTGTAAATGAAAAATAGATCAGAATATTTTTAATCAGAATTTTCCTTACTGTAAGTCTAGCTGATTTGATTTAAAAAAAAATTGCTTAAAAGCTAGTTCCTTTTCCCCCAGTGAATTCTGTGTGTGTGTGTGTGTGTGTGTGTGTGTGTGTGTGTGTGTGTGTGTGTGTGTAATTTGCCTGTTTCCTATCAGGCTTGTGGATTTGTTTTCAGACTGTGTTACCTAAGTGGGAGAGAGTTCAGGCCCTCCCTGATAGAAGTTGCAAATGTCTCTCCCAGTTGGTCATTTGTCTCCTGACTCTGCTTGTGGCATATTTTGCCACTGAAAATGGTTTCATGTAGCCTTAGACAAGCTTATCGATCTTTTCTTTTGCTATATTGAGTCACAGAAAGGCTTTCCAACTAAGAAGTCAGGAAGTCACCCAAGTTTTCTCAGAAAAATAAACAGCTCCATTTATTACACAGCTCTACAGCCTATCAGGAGGTTTCTCCTTGTTTCTCTCCTTCTTCCTAAGATACAGCCTCATTCTGGGGCGTGTCTGAAGGTATATCCAGAAGGAATTGAGAAGGGAAGAACCCCCTGGAGGTGGTCCACAGTATCACCTGAGCTCTGGTCACAGATTGAATAAAAGGGGCGTGGGGAGGGGGTTAACTGGGCACCCAGTCACGATGTCAAAAAATAATCAGTACAGTGAAGAAGCCTGCTCATCATGCCATACCAAAGGCAGCCATCATCTTTCAAAGACTCTTTCTTGCAAACAAAAGGAGTGTTCTTCTCAGATTCCTTTGGCTGAGCCAGATCCCATGGGCTCCAAATGATGTGAGACTGGAGTAGGCCTCAAATCTCCATCTTACTCAGTGGTCACCAAACATTCCCTTTGTTGTGTGGGAATCCTTATTGCCTCTCTTCTCATCTCCCTTTCCTTTCCTCCAGCATGGGCCTCTCTGTCTTTCTTGCCTTCTCTCTGCCCAGTGACTCCTTGTCTCATTTACTCTAATGTTTCAATGAGATTTGTAAAGAAGTCTCTTTCAGAATCCCTCCTGAAACGATAGTCCTCAGCAGACCAAACAGAGGTTTGTGGGATGAGAGGATGGGCTACTGGAAGATCAGTTTCTGAGGTAATTTGAGAGCTGCTTTTCAACATGTCAGCACCTCGTGTGTAGCCAGAATCTTGCCTTGGGCATTCTGTTACCATCCTCCTCATTCATGCCCTGGGTTGATGTGGACCTCTTCCAAATAAGGTGACATCCCATCAATCCTGGAGCTCAGTTCAATTTCTTCCTCCTTCATGAAGCCAGTCCTGACTGGACTGGAACAGATAATTTCTGTTTCTCATTGCTAGTCATAGCTGGGGGTGAGGAAGTTTATTAGATAAATGTCTAATAGATACATAATCTGTATATAGCATAATGTTTTGAAGGAACAAATGACAAAGGCTGGAAAAATCTTTGCTGGAAGACTATAGGGCATGATTATGCTCACGCTACCCTACCATCTGTCTTTAATGTGCTCTCTCTTATCTTTGCCATGCTCCCTAAAATCTAGAGATTAAGGTGGAGGCTAGGACTGAAGGTTGTGCAAGTAAAACTCAAGCTCATAAACTTTTCATAACTTGGGTTACAACTTCATTATCTGGGAAAGGACAAAATAAGAAGGTGACTATTCCAGGACTAACGTGACAGTCTTCTATTGCTGCAACTGTTGCTACCAGTAGCCACCAATAGATTGTTTAATCTGCTCACCAAAAGATCCTATGAGGAATGTGTGCTTAGCCCCATCATGGGCATAAGAGGCTGAGGCACAGAGCTTTGGGTCATCACTCTTAGTGGTCTAGCTAGTATAGGAAAGAACTAGGAACTCCACGATAGGCTGTTTTCTGCACAGACATGTCTGTAACTATGCTACTTTAATGATTAGGAAGTAGTTAAGGACAAGGCAGCTCTTCTGGCGTTTTTATATGTTTCCTTTTTATTTTCAAAAAATCATAAACGATCTATCAACTAGATATTACTTTAAGCGATGTAGAAGTGCAAGTCTCTTTAGAAAAATCCCAGCTCCAAATGTGTTCCTGTAATGATTTCTGTGCTTTTTCATTCCCCTTTTCTTTCTCCTAAGACTGAATGAAAATGCTGGTAAAGATGCATGGAGATCGGACATGCCCATCAGGATGTTGAAAACCAAAGACATGTTTGATAACTTGAAGATGTTTCTGGAGGAATGGATAGTGTCTTCAAGAAGGAAGTAGACTTCGATGTGAAAGTCAAAGCAATTATCTTTCTGAAAAATAAGAAAACTAGAGAGAACTGTAAAAATATTACAACTGCACAAAATTTCCTCAGATACTGAGATATAGTATAAATTTGAATACTTGGAATAAGAACTGGCCTTGCACCTTCCTTGAATGGAAAAGACACCTGAAACATGCGGAAACTCTCTTATGAGAAAATGTTTTTGCTGAGAAAAGACACATAGCACATTCCTGGAAGCTGTGTGGGAAAAGGGCATGTGATGTTTTGCTAGAGCAGACACTTGAGAGAACACAGGATGTTGGGAAAGGGTACAAATATAACCCAACAGACTATGGACGGCTCTGTGAGGCATTAGTTCACTTTGCCACTCTCTGCGGGTCTTCATTGGGTTTGCTGATACTGGTCTTCGCTGACACCCCTGTACCATTGGTTCACCTTGCCTTCTTCGCTGCTCCTTGTTTATGTGACATCATAGAAAGAAGTGCACCAAAGAACTTCCGGCGGTATTCAGGCAGCTTCCTTCCCCTCCCACAGACTTGGGCCAATTGGCAGAGCCTCGTGGTTTCCTCTGGGTCAAACTGCCACTGCTGATTCGTGAATGGTGGTTGTGAGAGGACTGAGCTACCACTGCTGATTAATGTGAACTGAACTGCGACTATCCTGACAGTGAAGTTTAGAATCATCCCAAAGAACTATTTCTAAACAGACCCATATCCTCCTTTGCCCTATTAACCTTTTCTTTCCACTACCTCTGGTAGATGGTGGGTTAGACAGGAGACTAAAGCATTTAAGAAGCCTTATTAAAGTAGGTATAGAAAGAAGTGGCCTTGCTTTCATTTTGCCAAATATTTTTCTCTAAGGAGCGCACGCTTAATGAGATAGAGCTAGGTTCATTTTTTTCCCCTATCGATTCAATCACACTAACTGGTTTTACAGTAAGTGTTTTAGCAATCCTGCTACATGACAAATCACCCCAGAATGTAATGGCTTAAAACAAAAAATCATTTACTGTTGGTCATAGCTTCTTTGGCCAAAAAAATTGGAAACAGCTCAACTGGGTGGTTCTGGCTCAGTGTGATGTGGGAGGCTCTGTAGTCAACTGGTGGCTGGGCCTGGATTAATTAAACAACTGCTTCACTCACACATCTGGTGCCTGTGCTGGGAAGACTACAGAGCTGGGTAGCTGGGGATTCTTTGACCACTCTCTCCATGTCAGTGTGGCTGGAAAATACGGTTTCTCCAGAATGACAGTTTCAGGCTAGGGAGACTTCCCGCATGATGGCTCAGGGCTCCAGAAATCTATCTCCCAAAGATGGATAGGACAGAAGCTAAATTGCTCTTATGATCTAGAATAAGAAATCAGAAAGCATCATTTCCACTGGACTCCATCAAGCAGGATAGTCAACAAAATCCCTTTGCGGCTCAAGGAAAATTGAGATGATTCTAATTCTTGCTATAAACAGTGGCAAGTTTCTGGAAGAATATAAGGCTGAAGCTATTTTTTGTAGCTTTTTTTTTTTTTTAAGAAATATGGTCCCTCACACTGTCAAACCAATCCGCTTCATTAACTTTAACTTTAAATATCAACTTATAGATAAAATGTGAATGATAAATAATATAAAACAAAATGTAAATTTTATAAACCTTAAAAATTAAAACAATTATATTACTGACTTAGTAAAATGATATAGAAGCATAAACATAATAATCCTTTGGGGGTTTTATGGTTGATTGGTTGGCTGGTTGGTTGGTGGCAGTTTGGTAGGTTGGTTGGTGGCAGGTTGGTTGGTGAGTTTGGTTGCTTGATTGATTGCTTGATTGTGTGGTTGCTTGGCTGCTTGGCTGCTTGGTTTGAGACAGAGTTTCATTGTGAGAACACACAATGGCCCGGAACTTGCTATATAGCCCCACTGGCCTCAAACTCACATAGATCTACTTACCTCTACCTCTGCCACCATGGGATTAAAGACAGCACCATCATGCGCAGATATCCTTTTGGTTTTTGTTGACATTCACCTCTGGAATTAAAACCATGCACTGCCACACCTAACTCATACAGTTCCTGTCCCCCTCTTATTCTCTCCCTTCCTTGTGGTCCCTACCTGTGATCCTAGCCTGGTAATTGGAACCCCATCGACCCAGTTACCGCCTGTCAGCTACTTTTATTTAACTGGTGAGAGAAGATGAATGATGCATAGCAGCCCCAGACCAACTCCCAACGGAAGTAATCACTGGGGGTGGGTTCTGAGGGTTCATAGACTTGGACAAGTGTTTGAGTGGTTGCCTTAATCTATCTGCATGTCAACTTTTGGCCTCCCTAGATACTAACAGCTGTGCATACACATGCATGTATATATGCATGCATACATGCATATCACACATACATGCATATATATGCAAAAAGAAAGAAAAATAAATGGTTCATTTATGATAAACAATATTATGAGTTCTCTTTTTTAAAAATAAAATCACTTGATTGTAGTGGACTCACAAATGAAAACAACATGTAGCTAGATTAAGGCAACCACTCATACTTGTCCAGTCTCAGACTCTAGACCCCAGTGAGCTTCCATGAAGTTAGGATGGCCATTCTGCAGGTGTGGAGCCTGGTTTACAGTTCTACACTTTCATTTCTGTTTCGAGTTTATAGATGTATAACATCATAAACAAGGAAAACCGATGACGGAGCTGAAACCAGGAAAACAATTAGCTTCCTGTTCTCGTTCATATTCTTGGATCCCTTGCCTACCTTCCACCTTTCTCATCACCTAAGCACCCTTTCTTGGTGTCCTTCCTACATGTCACACTGCATCACGCATACAACTGTTTATATGTATACAATACAGAATAGGATCTACATACGAAGGAAGAAAATGTGGGTTTTGTTTGTTTTGGTTTCTGAGTTTGAGTGACTCCGCTTAGTATTTTATATTCTAAGCCCATCAATTTTCCTGCAAAGTTTATGTCCTTTTCTTTACAGCCACATAATATTCCATTTTGTAGATGGGTCCAGAGAGCTCTGAACAACTAACTTTTCACGTACATAATCGCATCTCAAAAGACAGCTTCTTTCCAAAGACTCACTAGCAAATGATGGCACAAAGATTGCTGCTAACTGAGTTTGCTGAGACAGTCACTCTGAAGTAGAGGACACACAAGTTTTATAC
Organism: Tokudaia tokunoshimensis; assembly: GCA_036184795.1. Classification (NCBI taxonomy): domain Eukaryota; kingdom Metazoa; phylum Chordata; class Mammalia; order Rodentia; family Muridae; genus Tokudaia; species Tokudaia tokunoshimensis. The sequence continues at coordinate 19,093,592 of BTHU01000022.1, forward strand.
AAATACATGGTCACTGCCCTTCTGTCTACCGTGAGTGCTCTTTCTCCAAATTAAAACTGAGTGAAAAGATGTGTGACAATCTGACTTACTATTACAATACTACCAACTATAGTCAGTGGCCAGCAGGCATGTTCGGGCACGCAATGGAGATACTGGGAAGGGCAGGCTATCAGTTGTTCACATTATTACAGTTGTTCAGATGGCAATGGAAACTACCCCTCTTCCACCCTTCCTCCTCCCTCCTCCTCCTCTTCCTCCTCCTCCTACCTCCTTTTCCTTCCTTTCTTCCTCATACTTTTCCTCCTTCTCTTCCTCATTTCCTCCCCCTCCTCTTCCCCCCCTCCAGTATCTGTTGCTATAAATCAAATCCAGGATTTCACAGATGCTAAACAAGCCCTCTACTACTGAACTATACTCCTAACCCTTATTTTATTTTTCAGAGTTGAGGGTTGACTTAACTTCATTTTTTAAACACATACACAAACAAAAAAATGGATCAAATGATATATTTAGCATGTTAGCATACTTCATTTTAGACTTTAAAGCTTTAAGATTTTTTGATGTTTGAAGTGCTTTTTTATTTCATCAAAAATTTTAAGAAGGCTCTGGGGAAGAGAGATGATGAACAGAACAAAACTAGGCCCAGAGAAGCTTCATTTTAAAAGGAAGTCCTTTGAAATAGAAAAAGACTAAACTATTATGCAGATGTAATTAATGTGTGTCTTTATTATTTAAGGCAAATATTATTTCACAGTAAAATGAATGGGCAGAATAATACTTGAAATCTGTAATAGGAAACAATGGTGAGGATTGGGGCACTAGCCTTTCCTAAAATAAAATGCACTTTCCCTGCTCCCGAGGTATGAGACCCATGGAGTGGCACTATTCTAATGTTGTACAAACACTCTTTGAAGGGTGATGAATTAACATTCCAACGGAGTGGACTTTATAACAGCATTAGGAGACCAATAGGTCAAGTCAACATTTGCTCAGTTGGGGCACGCTCTTGCTGCCTGTGCAGTAATGGAGCGCCTGGCCAGCTGCAAAGTCAGTAGGTCAAAGCAATTGACCAGTAATAGTGGGGGACAAGCCTGTGCAAGCTGCCCTTTGGCTCCTGTGGCCCAGCTTAAAAAAAATATTCAAGACCTGTCCTCTGAATCTCTTTATTCCTGTGTTGTACTAGAGAGGGGGAACAGTGGCGCATGTCTGCATTCAACGCGGATGTTGTCACCCAGCAAAGGTGACATTTGAAAGATTCATTTTCCGGAGGCAACAATTACACAAGAGCATTCAAGGAGGCAGAAATCATCATCTTGGGGAAGAACACCTTGGAAGAATTAATACAGGGTGGAATGGCTTCTGTCTAGTTTCCTTCTTAAAAAAAGTTCTGAGGTCACACCAGTCGCCCCACGATGGGTGACAGGCTCTTAGAAGCTGCTTTTGCTAAGAACTAAAGCCCCTTCTCTTGTGCCCACGAAGTAACTAAGAGCAAGGTGAGAGCCTGGCATCTCTGCATTCATTTCGCACTTACCTGCTTTGATTTGGGATCGCTGCTCAGCTCTGTACACAGGCATGCTACTAAATTACAAAGTGCCTGTCTGGAAACTATATCCCATTCCCCTTCAAAGCTGAAAGCCCAAAGAACAACTGAGACCCGAGACTTCTTACTGTCAACTATTTACAATGGTCTATTTCAGAAGCCCTTAAAGGCATCTAAGTGCCTCGATGGTTGTCATAAGCATTCAGTCACTTTGAATCCCATGCTCAGCAGAGCATTGAAGGGCAGGTCTTTCAGAGGATGGCCATCTTAGGAAGCAAGAAGGATTTCTTGCATTAGAACTGAAAACTGACCAACCAGGCTCCATCACTCTCTGGCCATGACTACTTATAATTGTGTATTCTTTCCCGCCCATCTCCCCAGTTCTTATTTTATCATGTTGATATCCTGAAGATGAATCGGAGGGCCACTGAACCCCTATATCTGTTCCTGTTCCAGTGTGGTCTTGCTACTTACACATTGGTTAAATCTCATTTCTCTGCCTTTCATGGTTTCCCCTCTCTTTATTGGGGTTCTGGGATGGGTGGCTGAGTTTAGTCCATTGGGGTTGCTGGACACTGAACTTTCTCCCTAAAATTTATAAACATAGCCTCTCTGGTAGAGGGCAGAATAACTTGGGGACCTCTTGTTCTTCCCTTGAGGAAGCCCAGAGCTCCCATTATATAAAAACAAAATCAGGGAAAAATTGATTCCTTCCCCCCTCCACACCTGCTCCTTTTTATTCTATAGTTAAACCAAGTTGGGGAAAGAAAAAGCAGGATTGATATTGAGCCGATACGCCCCTATCGGCTGTATCCCTCCCACCAGCGATCTGCCTGGTCTGAGCTGCTGTTTGCTGCATGTTACGATCATCACTGATCACCACTAGGGATAAACAGTGTTTTACAGAAGCCCTTCTCTGCTTAGCTGTGAAGTAAAACTATTTGCTAAAGGGGAAAAGAGATTCTATAGACAAGTTGTTGAAACAGAAAATCATTTAGTTCTCTACAGTAAGGAGTGTAAGGCAGAGTCAGAGGTGGTAATGTTTGTAACTAGGACCACCCGTAGCATAGCTGACCGTCATTGGGGGAAGGACATAGCTGCGCAGTGGGTCATCTGGGCAGCTAGGTGAGGCCTGATAGATAAATCATTTCCAGGGAATTCCATATGATGCTAAGCTAGAGAACTGATTTGTAGAGGTGTCTAGACTCAGAGAGGTTAGGAACCACTGTATGTATGTATGTATGTATGTATGTGTATGTTTGTACATATGTATAATTGATAGTTGGACAGATGGATGGCTAAATGCATATCTAGAATAAAAAAATCTCAAGCATGTAAGTAACAATGACTTAGAGACATAGATTAAAGACAAAGGCATGGTGTCCTTGCCATAATTATTCCCCAGTGTATGTTTAGGGCTTTGATAACAACAGGCCAGAGAAGACACAAGTATGTGTACTGAGCCCAAGATAGAACCATTAATGTTTGTAGAAAGTTGGTTGTGCTTTTTAAATTCAAATTTTAAATATTTTTTTATTTAGATGAATTTTATGTATGCAAAAATACAAAGTCAGAATTTACATATATCCTTTTCCTAATTTTATGTGTGACTTAGATGAGGATACATACTACTAACAATTATAGATTGCTTGTTTGTAAGACAGAATCTCACTATATAACCTCCAATGATACTGAGTTTACTATGCAGTCCAGATTAGCCTTGAATTCATGATCCTCCCTTTGCAACCTCCTGAAGGTTGGGATTACAGGTACCTACCACCACGTCCTGCCACTTAGAGCAGTTATTGATCCAATATTGATGATTCCTATGAACTAAATTTGGTTGCTTGGATTTCCTTTGTGTCTAACCTAGTAAGCACTTTTTATCCAGGGCTCCATCTAGCTTTATCATACTGCATTTAGTTGTCATCTGTCTTTGGAATTCTTTTGGTTCTGATACTTTCTCAGACTTACTGCTTTTGATAGCCTTGGTACTATTGACAACCGGTGAGGTAGCCTGTACAATGAATGTCCTTTCAGGATGTGTTTGGCTTTTCTCTCACTTAGAAATTTTGTGAGGAAGACACCCCTCCCCTCCCAAGGCCAAGTGCCTTTCCAATGCATAACCAAGGTGCACATAGTCAATTAACATGACGGTGGTGAGTCATCTTCATTCTCCTCTGGGTTTGGAATCCCCATGGAGATACACCTGTGGGGTTGCCTGTGACAGGGTTTCCAGTGACAGGGTTTCCAGAGAGGCTTGACTGAAGAGGGAAGACCAGTCTCAATGTGGGTGGTATGATCCTATGGGCTGGGGTGCCAGACTGAACAAAAAAGAAAAGGCAACTGAGTATCAGCACTTGGCTCTCTGCTTCCTAACTACCAGCTGCCTCACCGTCCTGCTGCCACAGCTAAAGCCACCCTTGACACCACCCTTTCTCCGTCATGATGAACTTTACCCTCACAATGTGAGCCCCCAAAAATCCCTACCTCCTCAAGTCAATCACCAGGTTATTTTGTCACAACAAGGAGAAGAGAGCTCATGCACACTACAAAGACCATTCTTCCTATGAGGGACAAGGAAGAAAGCCTTTCAACTTAACTCCTTCCGGGACCAAGTTAAATTCCATGGCCACATCTCTTACCATATCCAGTGAAAGCTTAATGGGAAATGGACAATACTCATACACCTTTAATGAGCCAGCCACCAGCCTACACAGAGATTTTGTTTTTCATTACATGTCACTCCACAGGTTTCAGATTCAATGTCAGTATATGGAAGTGTGCTTAGTGTATCTCTCTTCTAAATATGGTCAGATGGAAGGGCATAGGGGTCAGGACACCTGGAAATCATATCCTGAGACAGATTGTGTGGAGGATGTTTGGTGGGACGTAGAAATTCTTAACACCCAAACTGACACGACAGGACACAGATTAGTCAGTGGAGAAGCCCAACCACCCAGTCCGTGCAGGGATCATAGAGACCTCATCAATCATGTGTAAAATTCTGAATCTAGGTGATTTCCTGGAGATACTGTGATGAGAGTTAAGGGGGCAAGGCCTTTGTACATCAACCAGCTATGAAACGAAGGCTGTGCTCAGGAAGACGTAACTTTGGCTAAAGCAGTTTGTTTGAAACATGGGTAGTCTAGAGAGTGTGAAGCTCCAGAAAAGTCTTTGTGGATAACATTCCCAGAACCAAGAAGAATAAATCTGTGCCCAGTTCTTGGGAATTTCCTATGTGACATCCCCCATTGCTTGCAAAGAAAAAAAAATCTCTTCATCAACCTTTGTTGAATACCCAGTGGATTAACATCTGAAAGGCAACTAAGTGGGTTCCCTGAATTATCTTCCTGACAAGTAAGAAGCATAGAAGTCAGGCAAAGCTTAAGGCAGCGAACCCTAGGAAGGGTTGTGCAAGAGCAGGCATTGGGCAACGAGCTCCTGTACTGCATATAAGAAAGAGCTGATGTGCGGCTGCCTCCTGTTAGGAAAACTGGCCCTGGGCGGAGTTGTGAAAGAGATGAAGTTGGGCCGCTTCCTCTTTCTTTGGCACTCAGCCAAGCACCTGATCCGTCAAAGTGCAGTTCTGTTCAGTGATCCCAGGCTACTCCTTAATGTAACAGCACAGACAGAAGAACTCAGGCTAGCTCCCAGATCCTTCCCTCCGGTGGAATGACCACAGGGCAGGACATGTTAGCCAAACGGAGATACCAGGGACTCACGCCTCTGCTCTACAGCCAACAGGAGAGACAGTAACTGCTTTCCACTTCCATGGAAACCTGTAGTCTGTATACCAGGGCCAGCGTCATTCTCGCATCTGCACGAGTATCCTAGACCAGATATAGTGACTTAAAAACAACAGTAATGGATTCTCTTATAGCCTTGGACCTATTCCATGCCCTCTCTTAACTCCAGTTGTTGCTAGGAATCCTTGGCATTCTTTGGCTTATGGATATAGTTCTGCCTCAGTCACAACATCACGTTTTCCTAAGTTTATATATCTTCCTCCACCCCCCTCACTTTCTTATTCTCTGTGTGTGGTATATGTGTGTAGTTGAGGGTGGTTTTTTTGGGGGGGGGGCTGTGTGTACATGTGTATGCATACATATGTGCATGCAGGTATGGAGGCCAGAAGTTAATGTCAAGTGTCTCCCTTAGTCATTCTACTCTATGTTTTTGAGACAGAGTCTCACACAGAACCTGGACCCCATAGTTACAGCCAAACTGGCTAATCAGCGTGGCTCAGAGATCCCCTTGCCTCTGCTCCCTGACAAGCCCCTGCACTGGGGCCACAGGATCATACTACCGGACTTGGCTGCTGGGAATCCGAACTTGATCACTTTACTGACTGAGCCACCTCTCCAGTCCCTTTCCTACTCTTCTTACGGAACCGTAATCTTATCGGTTAAACCCTTGTCTGCTCTGAAATGACATCATCTTTATTTAGTTACAACTGCAACAACCCTATTGCCAAATATGGCCATATTTGCAGGTACTAGGTATCAGGAGCCTTTGAAAGCATATTTCAACTCACAATACTGTTGCTAGGATTACTAAGGTGACTGTTGCTAACCATAACTGAAGTTAGGATGCCCACTCTCATTAATTAGTGTATACTGACAAAAGGCATCTTGACAGTTTCTTTAGACCCTCTCACCAGAACTATGTCTCCATCCTTGGAGGGAATGCTCAGAAAAAGAAAAAAAAATGGAAACCACAGAGAAGGCTTTGCAATGTGTTATGCAGACAGATGCTGAGGAGAGTTTCATCACAAGGGAGACATTTAAGAGGAGTTGAGGAGAGACAAAATGAAGGTCCCAACTTCACTAGGACAAAATCCACAGATTAACTGCATCGATTAAACCAATTATATTGCTAATGTTCCAAGACTTAAATCTGACCCTAGTCTATTATTTCTAGACTATATGTCGCTGGTCTTGTTGGAGTTCACTCAAAACCCACCAGCTACTGCATAAGCAAAGTTGAGTATCTTCCTAAGGTATTGGATTAAGGAGGTCTATTAATGGACAGCTTTGTATGGATAAAGACAATCCTTTCCTAGGTAACATGACTTTACGATCACTGTCCTTTTAGTATTTTCTTAGACAGCAATGGCGACGGGCTACTGTGAAACACCAGACACCCACGTATTCATACAAATTATTGCTAGGCATTAGGGGCTGCCAAGGGAGCAATGGAAATTGCAGGGGGGAGCAAATTCTGGAAGAAAAGGGAAAAAAAACATATTTTTGTAAAAACCCTATGATAGCCTATGTAATTTTAGGCTGGTAGTTAACTGCTTTCTAAAAAGGTCTTTGAAGGAAGAAAAGAAATAGGGAGGGGGGGGTCTCTGTTCTAAAGCCAACTAATGGTTGTGGGAATCGCAGGAATGAATCCATTAGCACTAAGAGATCACATAGATGATAGGATGCTGCCAGGTGCAATGAGGCTCGTGACTGTCTTGAAGAGGAATAACAGAATAGAACAAGGCCTGTAGGGAGACATAGAGTAGTCAACCAGCTGTGCCATGTTCTGCTCAGAAACCTCCCGCAGGTTAACTAGACTCAAACCTCATTTCAGCTCCCATAAAATGGAAATGAGCAGACTTTACCCAGCAGCAGTCGCGAGACTGGCTAGAGTATAAGTCTCCTTCCTAATACTGCTTAGACCTTGGACCAGTTAGCTCTGAACCTGGTTCTGCCATCTTTAAGAGATGTTCTTAAAGACCATCTGTTCTTACAGGGTTTCTAGAGGAACCGAGTAGGACAGAATATGTAGAATGCTTACAATCTCTGATGTTAAATATGTAATTTCTGAGAGGTGAACTGCCTTAGAATCGGAGATACCTCCTGCTGTTAAGTCTTTGATCCTGCTCAGCGACAGGTCTACTACTTGGATGGTTGGCTTCACAAAACACCACTGGCCATGGCCTTGGATATCTGAGACTTTGAGTAGATTGGCTAAATTAAATGGGGAGCAGGAGTCCTCACCAATGGCTACTGGACTCCTCTTATAGGTGATAGCTAAAACTGTGGCACAATTCCGGAAGAAACAGTGAACACTACATGTGACGAGATCGGAAGAATGGAGTGCAACACCAACCACAAAAGTGAACGCAAACTAGACAAACACCTGAAGGGAGAGGAGAAAATGTCTCAGACTCTTGTCTGCTCAGAATTCCTCTTTGAGGGACTTCTGAGTAGAGATGCAAAGGGAAAGGGAACTCAGGTTTATGAGAGACAGAACACCACCACCCTCTTGCAAGGCACTGCTGACTGAAATAGTTAACCCAACTCAGCACTATGCAGGGATATTTGAGTTCAAAGAAAGCCAAAACCAGGTTATAGATCTCTATGCTGACATGAACCTTTGGGGAGTCTTCTCTACTTCTGGTTTGAATTCACCAGAAGGCCTATCATCTTCACCTAAAAGACTTGTTCTATAGCCTGATTTGAAGGGTAAGGGTTAGGGTTAGGGACATGTCATGGAAGCGAAGACCTCCACATCGAGTCAGGACATCTGCAGGCAGATAACTTGACCACCTCCAGAAGAAGAGCTGAATGTCAGCGGACCTTCTTCTGCTATTGACAGCCTTTTCACATCCACAAAGACACACAACAGGGCGAGCACACTGACCTTTCCCTCTGCTACGTCCCTGACACATCAACTTTGGGCAATCATTCTCCATCTTGGCTATGGTTGACTCAGAAGTCAACAGATAAGAAGAGCCAAGCACCAGGCCACCCTTACTAGGCTTGTCCAACCTTTTGACATGGCAAAATGACTATCATCTGGAGAGTCCATACTTAAGAACTAGGCAATCAAGTTCCCCTCCACCGAAAAAATAACTGAAAAAAACAAAACAAAAACAACAAAACCCTTGTGATGTGTTAGGTTTACATTATTGTCTTGGGCCATATTCACAGCTCTCCTAAGTAGCATGCAGGCGAGTCTGGCTAGACTCTGGGGAGTGAGTACTGAATATGGGTGTTTTCTTTTTTCTTAAAAATAAAACAAAAATTGTGTTTGTAATTGTGTGTGTGTGTGTGTGTGTGTGTGTGTGTGTGTGTGTGTGTGTGTGTAAAGGGAGGACTGGTGAATGTGTTCTCTCTGATATCTTTTTTAACCTTAACTACTTCCTTAGAGCCACAACTGGGACTAGTGTTGTGATCATAAAAAGAGAAAGAGGTTTTAGAGAATATGGTATATGGTAGTGTGGGGGAAGGGGGTGCCCCAGTGGGCCCATGCCGAGGCATCCCTTCTGCCGAGGGACCAGACACACACTGGCATAGTATAGAGTAGAGTTAATTTAGGGCATGGGATGGGAGTTAAGGGGGTTGGTGGAGGCAGAGAAAGGCAGAGAGAGGGAAAGAGTAGAGAAGCAGGGGCCGGCCATGACCACATGGAGAGAGGGGGGAGGGGAGGAGAGCCCAAGAGGGGCAAGAGAGCGACAAGAAGCAAGAGCAGCAAGAGAGAAGTAAGAGATGAGAGAGAGAGAGAGAGAGAGAGAGAGAGAGAGAGAGAGAGAGAGAGAGAAGGGGCTGAGTAGCCCTTTTTATAGTACGCCAGGCCTACCTGGCTATTGCCAGGTAATGATGGGGAGTGGCATACCTGGCTATTGCCAGGTAATTGTGGGGTGGAGCTTAGACAGAACCCTAACAACTAGGGCTTCAGTGAACGAATATATGAATTTTGGGGAGACAGAAACATCAATTCAGTGGATAAATGGTCATGGCCCTGACAGAAACCCCCAATGGTTAAAGTTTACTCAGGTGCCACAGACCCTTCCCCCACCTTGAGCTCACAGACAACACTGCTGTTCCTTGGAAGCTTGCAAGAAATGGAGATTGTTAAACCCTAGCACAATCGTGATTCAATTAAGATTCCCCCACAGGGTTGGTATGTACATCCGTGCAGGAGAAATGCTATGAAAAACCTTCCCCTATCCCTATTAGTTTTTCTGACTCTAAAACTATTAGTCAATTAATTTAGTCTAGTCTTGGATCTCAAAGAAAAGCCTTAATTTTCTCCTGTGGATGAAAGGGAATAAATCTACTGACTGTTGACTTTAAGAATACAAGATGAAAGTTTCTGACAGACTACGGTTCCCCAACAGGAGGCTCTCATTTTGTGTCTTCTCGCTCACCTCCCTTTTCTTTGTCCTTCAAGGATTTACCTCACATAACACAGTAAAAATTAACTTTGGGCCAACTGTAACAAGCACTGATAAGTCTTATCTAACTCATCAGGCCAACTAGGCCGGTTGAGCAAGAGAATGGGGCCCTCGGAGTTCTAGCACAGAGGTGTGAAAAGATGTGGGCAGAGCCACTATGGAGAAACAGACCAGCAGTAGACCTCAACAAAGAGAACAGCCGGCACTGGGTAGCACACAGCTGAGCCTTTAGAAATGAGGGTTGAAGTTAATAGGAGCCCCCCATATCTGTCTTATCACAAGATTCCCTGGCAAAGGTGCCAAGCAGATTAAATTTCTTTAGCAATCAACTTTTTGTCAACAATAAGAAATGAGAGAATCTTTGGATGGTTAGTATTAATGTCATTTGAGGGTCATCAAGAATGACCAATTGCCTAAACCAATGTGTGTGTGTGTGTGTGTGTGTGTGTGTGCACGCGCGCGTGTGTGTGTGTGCTGTAAAAAGTCCTTTTTCTTCTTCCCTTGGAATTTGCAAACATAGTAAAAGATGAAGACACCTCTAAGGTGACTAAGAACTGTAGGTTGTGACTGGGACAAGGGATGGGAGCATCTGTCTCATATATCTTGACAGAAGGTCTTTGTGGGGTACATGGAGTCAAGAAACCCCAGCAATAAAACTGACCTTCCCTAGAATGTTGTCTGCAGTCTCCTGACCCCATTAGCTTCTGACCTTTTATGTGAACCTGCATCTGAACAGTAACATCTGCTGGAATTCTGTTCCAGCCTAGGTTGGCTCCAGGTTCAGCCTACCGGAATGTCTACAGCGTTTGGCCAATTTTCCTCCCCACCTCCATACTCCTTTACCCATACAAATTTGGGTTCCACCCAATTAGAGAAAGTTCTTGTAGATTCAAATGACTAGGTTTGTCTCACCTTACCAGAAAACATCCTCTTTATAAATCATCTTTGTTATTTTGGGACAGGGTCTCACATAGTCGAGGCTAGCCTCGGATTCTCTGTGTAGACACACATAGACATACTGGCCTGGAACTCCTGGTTCTCCTGGTTGGTTGTCAGTGAAGGAAGTCAAAGATATGTTTTTACAACAGATTTAAGAGGGGGCAGATTTAAAGGTGGGAGCAGAATCACCATGGCAACTGTGGTCCATTGTTAGTCTGCTAGCTCCTGGAGATGATGTAGAAACACAGCCAGATACCTGCTGCTGCTGCTGCCGCTCTCAGAACCTGGCCAGAAGGTCCAACTAGAATTAGAAAAGGTGATGTGGACTGAGATTCCAGGCAGCCCTGCCCTCCACAGCTCTGTATCTTACCACCTCAATATATCCTGCAATCATTAGACTTTAAACACCAGATGCCTACAAGAGCCAAAAGCCAAGTCCCTAGAACAAATCCCTTAGTCTGTGTCACCCTGGCAGCTCTGTTTCTCAGTTTGAATCTCAGCTGCTCTGAAGTAGAGCCAGGGGAATAGAGAGGTTGCAAATGTAACAATGAACTTCTCGGAAACATTAGGAAGTCAGGTGGTGGTGGTGGTGGTGGTGGTACACACACCTTTAATCACAGCACTGGAGGCAAAGGCAGGGGATCTCTGAGTTCAAGGCCAGCCTGCTCTACAGAGCAGGTCCAGGATGGGCAACTAAGGCTATGCAGGAAAATCCTATCTTGAAGCTCCATGCTTCACCCTAAAGAAACCAGGACTGGAAAGATAGCTCAACTCTCAAGACCTAAAGAGTGGATAGTGCTCTTACAGAAGACCCAAGCTTGGCTCCCAACAGCCATATCTGGTGGCTCACAACTACCTGTAACTCTAGCTCTAGAGGATCCAATACCTCTGGCCTTGGCAGACATCTGTCCTCATGTGCACTTATCCACGCAGAAACACATATATACACTTATGGATTATGAACATACATGTATCACCCTTCAGAAGGATCTGGTGATTTTAGAGTTGGTGGATATTGTCATCCATTCACTTGAAAAACATTTGAAACTCTTATTTATCTATAGATTTAAAAAATGTGCATCTAAGCACGGTGACTTCCACCTGCAATCCCAGCATTGAGAAGGCCAAAGCTAAAAGGCACAGAGTTTGAGGCTAGCCTTTGTTATCGTTTTGAGTTGGGGTTTTTGTTTGTTTTTGTTTTTGTTTTTGAGCTAGGATCTCCGGTAGTCCAGGCTAGCCCTGAAGTCATATGTAGCTAAGGGTGACTTTGAACTCCTGATTGTCTTGCTCCCATACCCACCCTACAGTTCTGGGATTAGAGGTATGCATCAAAGGATAGTTTGAACACATGTGTTTATTCTTCTCCCTTCTCCTCCTTGGGTAGCAGTGTGTACTAATGCCTCGTGATATTTTTTTCAATTTTGACACATCTGATAGTTTACCCCATTCTTTATAAGCTAGCTAGTTCATTTCACAAGCTACAGGATACTCTGCTATAAGATTGGACCTATCCGAGCAGCTCATGGGCAGAGAGGTTCCAATGGCCAATTATAACAGCAGTTACAAAAGACTGCTCATCAGACCTGGTAGTCTGAGCTAGGCTGGGAAAGAGAGACAAATCACTGACCTAAAGGCTAAAACTTGACCTTTTAATGCCTTCTCCTGACAGGCTGGCCAGAAGGGGACAATTACAGAGCAAGTTTAGAGATGGTAAATAATGCCAGGTTCTGTTTGTATATATTGTGTGTTCCACCTGTAAAGACCATCTTCAGAAGGAAGGAGAGAGATGCCGAGAGGGATAGGAGGAGGCAACAGCGGCAACAGCCTTGAGGAAGGGCACATGTTTGTCCCTTCTGAGCTTGTACTGCATGGGGGATATTACCTGGTCCAAACCCAGATGGCTTCTTTAAAGAACTGAGAGATGAAGAGTGACTTAAGGGTGAGGTCTGGTCGCCACACTTAAGGAAAGGTAGAGTCTAGCTCCAAGCCAACTCAGGGCTATCAGAACTAGGTTAGGGTGATGATAACTAAGGGGATGGGGTGGGGATTTATTCTAGTGTGTATGTCCTTAGAGAGAGGAACCATGGTGGGGGTGGGGGTGGGGGTGGGGAGGGTAAGTCCTGAGTCATTTGACTTTGATTTTTTAGTTGGAGTCTTTATCAAAGAGATGTTCTAAAAGATGTTCTAAAAGAAAGTTTGCCACGTTCACACGTCTAAAGCTACTTTCAGTGGCTTTTCGTTTATTCCTCAGGGTAAGCCTTGGGTCAGTCAGATGGCCATGTGTGCAAAGAGCTGAGATATCCGAAGGAACAGGTCATGCTGCGAAGCCTGCAAAAGTGTGAGGCCCGGTTTGGTAAGGCTGTGGAAGGTCCGAGACGTCTCCTTGTTTGTTGGCTAACGAAGGAACCTGTTATGGGGTTTTATTGCTCTTGGTAGAAGATGAGAGATGCCTAGGTCAGAGATAAAGGTCATGGCTACTCATGGTCACACTGGCTCCCCTTGCTAAATAAGTCCTGTGTTGGCAAGGAAGAGGTAGGCCCAGGAGGATGGATGCTGTGCACGGTAGGTCCATGTCTTGGCTTGGGAACCCCAAGGCAAAGCCTTCAAACTCATGATACTGGTCTGTACCAGCTTGCCCTTCTTTTGCTCTAGAGTAAAAGATTATGATGTTGCTGATGGTGACATTTCAATTTTAATCAAGAAAAACAAAAATCTCTTCATGGGAGACATTTCTCCTCCCCAGCTGCTCACTACATAAATATGTCTTAAAGAAGGTAATTTGGGATAGATGCTATCATGAGATATATAGAAGACATCACAGGGAATTGGCTGCTAATAGAGCATCCTGGTCTATCTGTGTATAGTTGGACACAAAGCTGTTGGTTGATCACAAAAGTCTAAGCTCCAAGTCGTACCCTACTGGACCAAGGGAGCCCACTGGGGCCTTAAGACTGGAGTCATCTGCTTTAGAACCTGAATCTGTCGTTCAGCTTGCAGATCTGAAAGCTGCTTGAAAACCACTCGACCTTCATTTTCCTAATTTGGAAACGGGGACCAATGATGCTTTCTTTGCCATATAGTTATAAGGCTTAAGATCCATTGAATGTTAAAATATCATCAAGTGTTACTTCACCACCTGGTGGACTCGACATGCTTGATTTTTGGAGGCAGGATAGAAAGACAAAAGAACTTAGGGAGACGTGGGAAAGGAAGGGGAATTCTCATGCTAGAGTTCAGAATCTGTCTGAAATGTCACAATGCTAAGAGTCAAGAATGTCAGCACAAATACCATGCACAGTGAAGGTTGCCTACATAGAGATACTACTTCTTATAGTGGTAGTAAGTGGGAATGTTAAATGGCATTAAACCATGAGTCAAGACTGAACATATATGGCCTTATTACTTTCCCAGATATTTTCTGGCTACATCACAAACAAAACTATTAACTTGTTTACAATGGAAACATGCTAACTTCCTGAACAACTGTGATGTTGTCTTACAGACTATAATCCTATCCAAGAAACCAGAAGAAACCCTCTATGAGCTCATCTGAACTCCTTAGCAAGCCTTTGAAGAGGTAACTCTGGGGTCCAGGTAGATCCTACATATGGCTACTGTAGAGAAGGCAGTGAAGTGCAACCTACCCTTGAGAAGTCTGCATCACGCTCTTGGGTGTGTCTTATTCATTCCAAGTGTCTATTAACCTGTCTGTTTAAATCTGTGTTTAAACTCTCCTTTGAATAAACTCTAACTCTGCTCATCCTGAATTCCTTTTCAACTTCAGAGGCAGGGATGCAGCTTTACATATATCAAGGTAAGAGAGAACTCTGACTGCCGGCAGCTGTGCTGGGAGGTATCTCCTACCATCCTTCTGCAGACGCTGGAAAAACTGCATCCTGGGTAACCAAATTGTAAGACTCGTATAAACACATGGCAAAGTCCACTCTTTTTCTTTTTCACCTTTCTCTGAAAGGTGACTTCTCTGTGACTTAGTTCTGAAAATTGAAGACATTAAGAAAGACTTACAGTTGGCTGCGGATTCAGACTGCGTACCTACACTGGGTTTGAGAGATCAAACCACTAAGGAGTTTCCTCACAGTGCCTGGGTATGGCTAGTGGCAGGAAACTCTGCAGCCAAGCCGCTGATTAAGCTGTAACCAGTTGACTGGTAAGCTGTAACCAGTTGACTAGTCTGTCTTCCTTTTCCTATAAAGGCTGTCTGATTGTACAGTTGGTTGGAATTCCAGGAACCCTCTCTGGGTCACACAAGTCCTTTGTCCATCGTTTCCCATCAACTGCTAGATTTAATTGGTCTCAGGAATTTTCCTTCTAGCAGAGGGAAGGACAGCAGAGGACCTAGCTTTGAGCTCCCTTGATATAAAAAGAATCATCAACGTTTCTCAGGAACTCCTGGTCCCAAAGATCTCATTTCCCAAAACTTTAATAACTCCCCAGAGGTTAGAGGTCGGCAGGTCATCTTCATTTGACTTCTCTTGACACAAACTGCTGCCAAGCATTAGCCTTAGCTCTGCCTTCCTCGTTCAGCCTCCAGTGTCTGCCTCAGTTCTGTTTAGTCAGAGGAAGTTTAGGAGGTCTGTCCTCACTTCAACATAATAAACATTTATCCCATCGTATCATAGTTCTCCAGGGAACTCCAACCTAATATCTAATTAAGCCTTGTTGGGGTAATTTTTTTCCTGGCAGTTTTAAGCTAAGCAGATAGAGAAACAATAGGTAAAGACTAGAAAGGTTCACCCCCAGCAAACAATGCCAAAGCACACGCCTAATTATAGGGGAACAGTAATTTGCCTTCATCGCTTCATAAGGTTATTTCATTCCTAGGGGCGGGAGGGAGTGGCTTTTGAGTTTGTATCCCAGGTGAGGCAGGAAGTGGGAATTGAGATTTTCTGCTACTGATGAAACTAGAAGAAAAAGCCAGCAACTTAATGTCTGTGTATATGGAAAGAGGGAGAGAGGGAGAGAGGGAGAGAAAGAGCTTCCATTCCAGTACACCAAAAGAGATAAGTCATGATGAAAAGCAGAGACAAGAGATTTAAGAGGAGCAAAAGGCTTGAATGATCCCAAGTTCATCTTCTGGTCATTATATACACTTTGGATTTAAAAACAGGAAGAACCGGGGTGTGGGGCAAGGGGCAGGTATAATTAAGAAGTCCTGGCCAGGGCCTGGAAGATGAGTCAGCAGTTAAGAGCACTAACTCCCCCTCCTCCCTTACTGGTATTGCAGAGGACTCAGCTCAGTTCTCAGCACCCATATAAGGTGACCCTTTGAAGGACACCAGCAAGCAGATGGTGCTCATAAACTCATAGAGGTACCATGTACCTCATAGAGGTACATACTCAAAAACACAGGGTTGTTTTGGTTTGGTTGGTTGGTTTGTTTTCAAAAGTCCCACTCAGAGCCGCCTGCTTGATCTTTGTCTCAGGTCTAGCTCTACCAGGTGGCTAAAGGTTCTTATTGCTTGTAAGAAATAAAAACTAATGGTCCATTTCCAAAAGTACCTTGCGGTTTGGCTTCAGATAGTCAGGACTACACTGGGCCCCTGATAATATCTGCTGATCTATCTACTCCCCCTACCCCACCCCCAAGAAACCTAAAACTTTAGAGTTAAAAAAAAAAATTAAAAGCCCAGTCAAGTACCTGATGTTTTAAAATAAGCCAGGGATAAAATGGGATGACAGAACCACACAAGTAGCCAAGGGAAAGGTAAGATTCAGGGGATGCTGAGCTTGTAACATCCCAAAGACTCAGCGAGGAAAGGGGGGGAACACAACTCCACGTACATTTATAAAACTCCTTCTCTGCCCTCACTTAGCACACATGCCATGCTGTCCTGATGCCCAGCTGTAAAAAGCTATAAAATAGCCCACCTCACTTCTGCTACTCTGTGTGGTCACTATAAAGGAATGCCTTCATTCCTGATGTGACTGGAGCCTCAGAAACTCCTGCTTCAGGGTGTAATAGATAATTGTCCTCGTCTAGGAAGTGAACTGTCCCATAAGACTTGGCTGTTCCTGGAATCAGGAGTGAATGAATGTCCATCTAGGGCACCAGTGGAGTTTTGTGTCTCTGGGGAAAGGATATGCAACAAGTCACTGTAAGGATCTGACAGTAAGATGCCTCAATTACGCTTATCTTTGTGTCTTTACCCTAGAAGGGTATCACTAGTTTTTAGAGAGCCACTCCCTGAGCGATAAAGATTTCCTACCTAGGGCTGGAGAGATGGTTCAGTGGTTAGGAGCCCACAACTGCTCTTACAGAGTATCTGAGTTCAAATCCCAGCACCCCCATTGGGCAGCTGATAGCTGCCCCCAATTTGGGGCATAGGGTGTCTGACTCTGGCCTGGGGGGAGGGGCATCCACACTTGTATGGACATATGCACAGGATTAAAAATAACAAAGAAGAAGAAACAAAAAGATTCCTGCTTGCAGAGGTAAGCAGGTGACCTAAAGTAAAGGAGGCAGATGCAAAAATGAGGGCAGAGAGAACACTTGGTGGCCCAAGTGAAGAGTCAGTGCTTTTTAAAAAAAAAAAAAATAATAATAATAATTTGTAACTGCCAGATGATGCCACACCCACACCCTCACCACCCCTATCCCATTCCTAGATTAATTTCAGAGATTATAGCATATTAGAATTACTCAGATTTGTTAAGACTAATAACTTAAAAAACAAAACAAATAAACAAACAAACAACAACAAAAACTCAAAAAATTAAAGCAAAACAGAATCACTCATCGCTAGCCTAGGCAGATCCACGTTCTCTGACTCCATGGGCCCAAGGTGGTGCCTGGGAATCTATGTTTCTAACAATATTCAGGCAATGAGGGGTTAGGACCAGGCTTTCAGATCCTGGACCAGTAAGGGGGATCCCTGACTGTGCATTAAAATTTCCACCCGAAGTTCTCACTAAGAAAGCAGAGAATCAGATGTAATTTGACGTAGCCTGAACCAGGCACCTGGTATTTGGGAAGTTTCCGGGGTGATTTCCAGGACTGAGAGCCACAGACATCCAGAAGTTTCCCTGGTGTGTGTGGTCTTCTCTCAAGCCAGCACAGCACCTTGGAAACATGGACGGGTGTAAACAAGAGGTCCCTGGATGCTAACGACTCACTGTAAAAGCCAACCAGGAAGTAAAGAAAGAACAACGTTGGACCTGCCTGGTATGGGAACTCCGGCTCACGGTGACCCAGTTTGCAATGCCGTGCTCCTGGGCAAAATCTCTCCCCTAGAGCTTTCTTTAATTATAAAATAATCAACTCGGTACTCTCTCCCTTCTTCTGCAGAGAGGCTCCTCTGTGGATTATAAGCCAGTTGAGAGGTACAGCGACTCCCTTGGGACCCTCAGGATGTGGGAAGATAGTACTTGGCTGGAACTTCTCATTTATAAAGAGCTCTTCATCACCAACCCCCACTGGTCTCAAATCTTTTACAAAACAACAGGATTTACTCAAGCCTGACCTTACTCACCCTCCGGCTGTGAGTTAACATTTACTTTGGGTGTTCAAGGCTAGCTAGTTAGAATTGCGAGGACACTCACAAAGAGAACCTGTCTCTACCCCAGAGTGACCTATTACTTCTCAGTTCCCAGGGTATCAGAGCTTGGCGGGTGGGGATTAGGGGGTTGTTACCTGTAGTCTGGGTGGAGAACTGGCAGGTTTTAGATTAAATAAAGTTGTATATAGTACAGTGTGCTGGTGCTTTCTGGAGATTAGGTAACTTCTGTGTCTAAGCAATCATCTTTGGCTAGCCTGGGATACTTGGAATTCTCTCTCAAAACAGATAGGTGGTGGATGATAGTCTCTAGGGATAATTCCATGAATCTTCTTTCATAATCTAGATTCCCATGGAAGCTTGTAAAATGCCTCAACTTGAGCAACTTGTCCTCAGTGTCAGAAATCTTACAATACTGGTAAAAGTACATTTGCCTCATTGATCTGTAGAGTACTACACTGCATTCTACTGTCCAAAGTAAGCTATAGATAGCAGAACTCAGCCCATTTACCCAGGTTCGAGCTCCCAAGCAAAGTCCTCTCTCCCAGAGTCTTCTTTAATTGTAAAATAATTCTAATAGATTGACCAGAAAGGGCAGCCAAGATACAGGCAGACCTTTAAAAAGGTGTGATCTACCCCTTGGAGGTGAATTCTCAAAGGCCCAGAGAACAGCTGGCCAGTTGGTGAATAAGACCAAACAATTGAGAATGCCAGGGTTATATATAAATATAAAGATTTCTATGGAGGAAAAAATAATTGAATTTAATTAGTGTCTACCGAACTGCAAAAAGCAGCTATTTAAAGAACAGTAGCAGATCACTGTGGTCATATATGTCTGTAATTCCAGTACCCCAGAGGCTAAGGCAAGAGAATCTTGAGTTTGAAGTTGTCCTGGACTAAATAGGGAGACTCTATCTCAAAAAAAGAAAGGATACACACACACACACACACATATATATATGTGTGTGTGTGTATATACACATATATATGTGTATATATATATATATCCAATGAGCATATGTAGTTACTAAGTGATGATGCTAAGTATATTTAATTCTGTATATGTACCTTTAATGTTATGCTGTATGCTGTGTGCTGTGTTTTGTTATGCTGGACTTAGGCTACCAACATGGACAGTGAGGTCTAAGCCACGTCTTCCTTAGGAGGCCACTTGGCCTTTTTGAGCATCTAATATTTTCACACAGAACAAAGAGGTTTCAGGATGGCTGAAGTCAATTCATGTTTATGCTGAACAAGAGGAATGTGGTATCCACCCGGCGACTTAGACCAGGATGACTGGGTTAGATTTTCAGCCTACCGCTCTGAACTCTGAACAGTACCAGCTCTGAACTCTCAGGCAGATCATTAGCCTGCCGCTCGGTGTCCTGTGGAGAACGGAGATAACAACTGCATCCGGTTTTGGGGGGTTGTTGAGATAGTTAAATGAGCGAGTCCCTGGAAGTTTGCCCGTTAGGTTTATTGCCTGCTGTGACCCATTGGTGTTAATGATTTGTCGCCCTTCTAGAAGGATGTGAGAGAATGGAAAATCACAGAAAGCCCTGAAAACCATGTTTAAAACAGAGAAAATTGAAATCAGTTCTTTTTTTAAAAAGAAGATTTTGTTTTAAAATTATATGTATGTATATGTATGTGGGTTTGTGAGTGTGGTTGCAATACCTATGGAGGACGACAGAAGGGGGCATCTCCTGGACCCAGAGTTAGCGGCAGTTGCAGGCTGCCCTAACATAGATGCTGAGATCTCAGTCCTCTGCAAAAACCACTGCTCCAGCTCTAAACTCAGCTTTGAGATGACAGGACCTGACAAGAAATAAATTCCCCCAGAACACCCCTGTAGTGCAGTATTTTCAGAGCAGACTCTGCCTCATGCTCTCGCCTGGTTTCTCTGTTCCCACTGTACCCTCAGTTCAACTAAAATAGTACCTGGTATAAAGAAAGCTGGAATTGGCCAGGCAGTGGTGGCGCACGCCTTTAATCCCAGCACTTGGAAGGCAGAGGCAGGAGGATTTCTGAGTTCGAGGCGAGCCTGGTCTACAGAGTGAGTTCCAGGACAGCCAGGGCTACACAGAGAAACCCTGTCTGGGGAAGAAAAAAAAAAAAAGGATGGAAGCTGGTATTAAAAAAAATGAAAGAAAAGTCAATAAAAATCAGCTGCTGCAGTGGTAGCAATGGCTACCTGAATATTACCCTTTTTTTTTTGATAAGACAGTAAAAAAAAATTAAGAAAAAAAAGAATCAAAGAAAAAAAGACAATTATTTGTAGAAACAAATAAGGCATAAATTACATTTAATTCTGGGCAGAAGGAACTGAGATGATCACCTTTTCCTTACCTGACCTTGTCTCAGATAGACTCTGGGTCCTGACGAGAATGATGGGTAGCAGCTCCCGCCCTGGCTGAAAGAGTGTAACCTGACTGGGAATTGTGGTTTTTCAAACTCCTGACAATTAACTATAGCAATATTCAACAAACCAGAGAGTGGACCCGGCTCTATCTTAACAGCCTATATGAATAAGAGAAGAATGAAACCTGAAAGATGTAGGCCTTGCTCCTGTCCCATCAGTCCACCATACACAAGACCAAGAAGGTCCCCACCCACCAACTGTGCCCTCCCCACAGCAGCGGCACAGACGAAACCTCAGTGTTACACAAGCAGACACTTGACATAGTGCCAGACACCGTGTAGGCAGCTCCTTAAGCTGAGTAATGAGACCGGGTTTATTGGGAGCCCTTAATTACCAGTCTAATGTACAAACACATTTCTCTCTGGAGACGTTCACACAAGCACAGGCTTTGTTCCGAGAGGAAAGCAGGCTGCTGCTGCTTCCTGGCAGAGGAGACGTAGATCCAGGGTAATAGTTATGTAGACTGGTGAAACCCAGTCTGCTCCTGCCTGACTACCCTCCCATTCTTGCTCTCACCCAAGAAGCCATAGCTGAGTCGCACAGACTGTGTCTGTGGGGTGGCTGTTGCCTCATTTCACCTCTATCTGCCTGGATGATGGAAGTAATTTAGCACTCTTGCCATGGTGCTGGGAGATTTACAAAGCAAGATGGACCTATAAGATGGCTCAGAGGATAAGGGTGCCTGTCACCACCCTGATGTCCTCATTCAATCCCTGGAACCTAAATGGTGAGAACAACCTCCCCCAAGTTGTCTTCCAACCTAAATGTGTGTATATGTGCACTTACACACACACACACACATGCACACATGCACATGCATACATTTACACACACATAAATAAATAAATAAATAATAAGAATAAAAATATTTGCAAAGCAAAAAAGGATCATCACATTGGGGGTCCCTGAGTTTAACACAGAAAGTGAAAGTAGTCCAATCAGCTGAGCACAGCTCTGTTCACCTAGACCTCGGTGAGGAGGGGCAGAATCGTCACACTAGAAATGGTTAACATGGGCCAGATACCATTTGCAGACCCTGAGTTAGCCTTCCTCCTGAAACATCCATTAATCTCTCAAAGATCCACAGGATGGGAGTCTCTCTCATCAGACAATGACTTCCCTACCTTACTCGGCGAGTGCGAAGCTGGACTCTGTCCCTCAGGCAGGCTTCACCCCAAGGCCGTGCTGTTTATAGCTTCTTAATATTTACACAGTGGTTCTCTGACAAACTTTGGCGTGGCAGGTTGACTGGACAAGATGTTAGAACATGGTCCGTGAAAGAAGCTGTGTGAGGAGAATTCTGAGACGAGAATCTTGTAAACGCATCTTCCATAACACAGGTGGTTCTTGGAATGTGCTATTGTGTTTCCCAGGAGTAGAAGATGGGAGTGAGTTTACTTCAGATTATTCATTACAGCTGTCTGTTATTTGTTCATATGCTCCGATGGAATCCCATGTCCTTGTGATTGTATACTTTCTTCAGGTGGCTCTTCTGAACCCTCAGAGTAGAAATTGTCTGATACTCTGAATAAAGCCAGCAAGTGCATGAGAAATTAGATCACCTTATTTTTAGGTCCCACTTTCGCAGGTTTGTGCTGTCGACTAGCTCAGTAAACACAGGGCATTAATACAGTATCATAAGGATACAATATTATAAACAGCAAAAACTCTATGACACAGAAATATCCCTTCATTTCACTGTGATCCTGGGCCGGAGCTCTGATGGGAGGAAACATTCTAAAGAGATGCAGTTCCCAGCCCTTTGGCAATCACAGGGTCACACCTTTTCATTTGCATGCACTGGGCTCCCTCACAGGGGTGTCTGATCTACCTTGTGAGTGATGCAAGATCCAAAAGAGAACACCACTGGACATTTAAGTCCACGAACCCATGCCTCGGTTTCCCCATGTTTCGAAGAAATTAAGAAGCAGAAATGGTAAAGGAGCATGGATTTGTTTACATTCAGTCAAGCCAGGAGACAGAAGTTGAGTTGCATGGCTCCTGTGCCTGTGGCCATTTGATAATTTGAAGAAAATCATGAGGAAACATGAGCGTGTATGTAGGTTTAGCTGCGAGATAGCTTAGTGTGTTTAGCTTGAATGCAGGACAGAAGTTGATATCCAAAGGGAAGATTCAGAAGCCCCAATTCCAAACCTGTCTTTCAATAAACCCATGAAGAACTCTGTCATATCCAGAATGGATAAGGATCTCACAGTATTTTTTTAAAAAAGGTTTCTTTTGCTTTTCAAAAATGGAAGATATTAGAAACCCTCTTTTCTTCCTCAACCCAGAATTGAATTAAAAAAAAAATATGTAATGGAGAACTGAGGCAACTTGGGGCCCAAGGTTACCTTCCTCCAGGAAAAGACCTGCTAAAGCCCAGGTGCTGAACCCTGTGTGGCTCAGGTGAGTTATGAGTGGGGCCTAACACAAAACAGAAACTTAAAACATGGTGAGTTCTTATTTTCCAAATAATTCTTAATGCTTGATCATCTCTGGAGCAAAAATTTTGTAGATGATACCTTTTGCAACATCAGAAAAGGTATAGCATGCCTATTGGCTGGCTTGCAACCAACTACATGAATTCTAACACTGTTCTTTCTATAAAGTGTGAGATGGCCACAGGAACAGGGGGCATGCGGTGGGAATTGGACTCCTTGTTTGGTTGAACTGGAAATATTACATTGTTTGTTTGTTTGTTTGTTTGTTTGTTTTTAACAATTTCTGTTTCTTAATATTTTTGGAACCCAGGGAAACAGAAACAAGGAATGTATGGACCTGAACTCCCAGCAGCATTCTCTCTTGTGGCCTGAATGTCTTGTGTAAGCCTAGACACCCTTGTGTGGCAGCCCTGGAGGTACTTTGCTCTCATGCCCCTTTAAGACACCCAGAGCTTGACCATCCTACCCTCGATGGGACTCTAGTGGTGGGTGCTCTTTGCTCTGGGACACGTGCCCAGCCCTCCTGCTCTCCCTTTTCTTTCTCCAGTGAGTCAGCCCTTCATCCAGAAGCACTCTCCTGTGTTGTCTGCTCCAGGTGAAGTCTGCACATGGAAGGCCATCTTGGCTTTTTATCCTCAGAGGACTAAGCTGGGGAGTCTCCCATCGTGGGAGAACGGATCACCTCTCCAATCAAGGATTTAGACACCCACTCTCTACCTGGTCAAATGTTTACTTCAGCTGTCTTGCACACCCAGTCTTTCTTTGGTCCAGTCTCTCCCGCATTGGTTCAGTTCTTCTATCCTTTGACCTGCTTGCTTCCCCTCTTGGTGGTTTTCTTCCCCCTGTTGGGCCTAATTAGAGCTCATGGTTTCGACATCTGCGTCTGTGATTGACAAAACTGAGGGAGGGTGCTTATTTGTAACAAGGCTCCTTTCTAAACACTGCAGGCAACTTCACATCCCTGACCCAAGTAGTGTTCCTGATCCTGCAACAACCAAAAACCAGCCTTACCTGCTTCCAACCACCACGCCCATAGAACATCTGGATTAGTCTCTTGTCACTTACATATGTCCATCGTCCTTCCGTCACAGCAAGCTGAACATACCACAAGCCTGATGACCGGAACCTACCATCAGTGTTACCTGCCAGGGAACAGGTGCCAGATCCTGCTGTCACCAGTTTTAGGGCAAAAGCCTAGACTCCAGTGGCTCTAAAAGGTTAGGCTTGGCCACATACCCTGAGACATCAATTAAAGGGGCAAGTGATGGAGAGAGGTGGAGATCTAATCAATCTATTTGGAAGAACAGATAAAAGGAGTTTGACAGCCCCAAGTCTGTCTTCCGGGGAAGGACATGAGCTTTAGGTTCAAATAGAGGGAGGACTGGGACAGGGAACAAGAGGAATGCATTAGTAAGCATTCCTGCTTGAGGTGGTCTGATAATCGCTGTCTCCCTTCTGGGATTAAAAGTGATCCGAGGAAGTCCTTTCTACTTGCCTGGCCGAGATAGCTCGGGTAAGATAATTATTCACACTTCAAGGTAAAGCTTGCCTTCATAGACTGGTGCCTTTTTCTCAGCAGTGGCCTGTCCTCTGCTGTCCCTTCAATCCAGGGTGACTTCACATTTAGGGCAACAGCTTAGCACTGTGCTTTCAGCCTTGAAGGAGGATGGCATAGATTTAGCAGCCACATGACCCCTAAGTGACAAACAAGCCTGTGCAGGGTCACACAGGATTCCAGGACAAAACAAAGGTGACAGACACCAAATGAAGGCAAGAGGCGCCAGCGTTCACCTTGCTTCTTAAGTCCCTTGTGGGCCCAAGACAGGAGACGGTGATTTTTAGAAATCACTCACCCTAAGAGCTTATTGTATCGCCAGGAATGCTTTCACAGTTCAACAGACTGATGCTACCTGATCATCAGTCCCAAGATGCTCCCAGCATGGGTGGCCATCTAATGGTTCTGCTCTTCCAGTCCCCAGCATAGCCATTATAACCTTCTCCACTCCACAGAGAGCTCTGACCTTTACCCTACACAAACCCAGAAAGAGAACTCTATTCCAACAGAAAAAGAGTGGGTGCCACAAGTCCGTGTATCTTCAAACTCCTGCCCACAACCGTTAACTCCTGAAACACCTGCTCTCTGTGCCTCATCTTCCCTCTTGGGACAGCAGAAGAAGGGCTGTTTCCCCTCTCTAAAGCCACACCCCCACCTGTGTTCCCATCCCCAGCTCCTACAGCAAACAGCAAGAAAACCTTCTGTCTCCGTTATCTTCCCTCTCTCCTGTCTCCTAGATTCACGTTATCCTCCTTCCAACATATGCTTCTTCCTCTCACACGAAAGAGGTTCATTGTTTCTGTAAAATGTGTAACACCACTTCCCAAGCTCCTTATGGATGCTTCATTCTGGAGTGTAGCTTAGCTTGCCTAAGGATTTAAAAATAAAACGACCCTCCTTTAATCCTGTATCCCCTCCAAGGACTGTCAAGTCCCTCTGGCTGTCTCCCCTCACGGGTCTCTACTCATTATCTCACTCATACTGAGGGATCTTTTTGCTTTTATCTTAACCCCGTTGTCACCACTGAATCAGAATTACTCTTTCCTAGGCATGATCGGTGTTCAGTTTGTCTGACCTCTTGGAAGCATTTGCTATATCGATCCATTCTTAGAGCATCACAAGCTACCACTAATTTCTATAATACCAATCCCTGCCCCCCAATTTACCACCTACATTTGAACATCTTCCTGCCATGGCTACTTTGCCTTTCTGACTACCACTTTAAAATCTGTGACCAGGTTTTGAAAGGGGTGGTTCAGTGGTTAGAGCCTTTGTCACTCCTATTGAAGACCAAGGTTTTAGTCATAGCAGAGACATGGTGACAATCATCCTTTTCTTACTTTTCAAAACTTTTGCTGGCTATCGCTCTGGGGATGACCACAACCTTTAGAGTCTATGTGCTAATAGTTTACCACTTGGCAGCCCAGTCCTCTCTCCCAAATCAGATTATTTTATCATCCTTGGGTTTGCACCAGGCTGTCTTAGATTTTACCAAACTCATGATTTGTGTTTCTCTTGAGTTTGAGTTATCAATAGCACAGACCACTCTAGGCACTTTTTTTTTAACTGAAAGTGATTTCTGTTGGTGTTTGGGGAAGCTCATGTTTAAAACTGGTTGAAAAGAATAAAGAAAGCCCCAGGCTTGATCTAGGGATGAATTTCAGAACAGTACTGCAGAATTTACCCTTGAAGGGGAGGGTTCTCTTTGATAGAAGCGGAAGCTGAAAAGCCTGATTTCACAGATAGGGGCTGGGTTCAGATGTTGCACTGGGACAGCTTGGGCTGGGACAGTTGGGGCCAAAGTCAGCAACACCTGTGAGGCTCTGCTACTTCTCACCCTGCTTGACTCGGCTGGGAAATCAGGAGTCTCGGAAGTGTAGCTGATTGAGGGACCAAAGCCCTTTGGGTCTCAAGTTGTAAGAGTGCGTGACTAGCTGGGGCCCCCTAAGTGTAGTGTGGCATCATTCCGGCATCATTCCACCGTATCCCACCACCAACTAAAGCAGACCGACATTTCTCCAGTTCTTCACTTCAGTTCTACAACCTCTGGGGACTCAGTTGCTAAAACCTGAAACAGTGTGATGTTCTTGACCCGGTCCCTTCTGGTCTTTACCTAAGCCTGCCGGTTTCACCTCTAAACACCTTTTTCTTTCATCACTTCTCTGCTTTCTGTTTCTTACATGGTCTCTCCGCTGAACTGCACCCAGGTAGGCAGTCTTTCTGTCTCCGTCTTTGTCCTTCTCTATTGCAGAACAAGCCTAGTAAAACAAAAATAGGAGCCCGACGCTTCTGTGTTGAAAAGGAACTCATTTAACACAAGTTCTCTATTTGATTGGGGGCCTTCTCCTTTGGGCAAGTACTGGGTCTTACTGACCAACAAGTTCTCTTATCTTTCCACCTGGCCTCTTTTCTCCCCACACCACCTTTTTTTTAAAATCTCTCTTTCCTCAAAGGTATAAAAGAAACCTTTGTGGTCTTCATTACCATTTGAATGACCCATTCAAGGATTAACCTTGCTTTTATTTTGTAAGAGTCTCTCTGGCTTCTGAAACTTTTGCTCCACACCCCCAGACTTCACTGACCTCATTAAAAATGGCGTATGGATGTACAGCCCCTGACTTTCCTCGGAGGGATGGGTCCCGGCGGGCCTCGCTCAACAGCCTCTCAAATGGAATCTCTGCCAATTGCTTCTTGAGTGTCTCTTGGGTTTCCAGTTGGATGTTATTCCTTGAGGAGGCAATGAGAGCAGGCACAGATGGGAAGGATCTAAAGAAACCTGCAGCCTTCATGCTGTGCTTGGAACTTGAAATGCCCCCCCCCCCCCCCCCCCCCCCGCCACACACACACAGAGGCTTGTGTGTTCGAACAATTAGTTCCTGGCTGGTAGCACTGTTTCTGAAAAGGTTGTCAAATCCTTAGGAGATGGAACCTCCCTGGGGTGAGCGGGTTACTGAGGGAGAGCCTTGAACTGTTATAGCCTGTCCCACTTCTTGTCCCCCCTCTAGTTCCTTCTGACTTTGGACACAATGAGACCCTGCCTCCAGTCTCTGCCAGGATAGACCGGATCCCTTCTTAAAGCATGAGACAAAACAAACCCATCCACCCTTCAGCCGCTTCTCATCAGGTATCTAATCACAGCAACAAGAAAAGCCCTGCAGTTGGTTACTCTCCTGATGTCAGGCACAGTGTCTTCCTGTGCAGCAGCTGCTTCCCCCGGCTAAGAAGGATGCGGCCTGCTGGAGGAGCAGACATTGGCAGTCAGTGGTACATCACTTCCCTAGAACCTGTGAGGCCTCTCAACTTGATCCTCGGTGCTAAAAAGAAGAAAGAGAAGAAGGAAGAGAGAGAGGTGGGCTTTTGATCTCTGATGGCTTCCTCTCTCCACTTCTTATAGCAAGAAGGCTGCACTAGGAACACAGATGAATGTGCCTATGCTTTGTGTGTGGTTTTCCTTGTGTTCATGACTTTTATGTAGCCGTGATCAAAGACTTGACAGAAACAAAGAGAGCTTGGCTCTGATCCATAGCTTTAGAGTGTTCAATCCATGGTTGCCTGGTGTGTGTACTTCTCGGCCATGGTAGCATATGGAAGAAGGATGCTTAACCCATGGACCAAGACTGCCTGGTTTGCATCCCAGCTGTATACCATTTGGCAATGAAATGACCATGAGAGAGTTAGCCTGCTGGGCGTTCTGGTTGTATTGTTGGTGAATAGGGTGTAGTACAACTTCTGGGTAGAGTCGAGATAAAGACCAGAGGATTGTGCAAATACAGAGAACTTAGCACAGTTCAGGGCCTGTGCAACTATTGGCACAATATCTGCAACAGGCCTGGGCATGTGCAAGCACATGGAATAGGCTGATGAGTCCAGAATGTTGGTGCTTGACAGGGGAAGCTGGGATCCCGGGAGGCTTCTGAATGCCTACGGTTACACAGGCAACCAGAGGATGAGCTAAATCCCAATAGTCTAAGTTCAGGACCAGCAGCCTTCTCTGTTTGCTGACTACCCCTCTCATAGTTAATACATACAAGCCATGATTCACCTTCAGCTTTTACCATGTCCTCAGAAATATCTTGACCAATGTCCCATCATTGCTAGTGGCAATGAGAAGTCTCTAGGTTTCACTGCCTCATCACCCCCCACTCTCCCTCTCAGTCTATTTATCTTGTCCCATTATTGGCCACTTGTAGCTGATACCATCCCCCAAATGAGACCATTTTACCAAGGCCCTGGTTCTAACCATGTATATAATAACTAGCACCAGGGTGCCAGCAATCTGAGCTGACCTGCAACAGCTTGGTTTTGATGTTTGTAAAGCACCAACCATATTATGAAACATTCCACAAATGAGATAGAATAATTTTAATAAAGGAAGGAATATAATAGATAGTTGCTCTCTGAGGCATATGATAGGTAGAAGAAGAGACAGCCAGGCATACAAACAACACAAATCTGTGATCAATACAGGAAGGACCTAGTGTTGTGGGTCACCAACTCCAGGGCCACACTAGGAGGTAGGTGAGGTACTGCATGGCTTCCTAAATCTGGAGAGTGGGAGGAGAAAGGATCCCTTCAACCCCTTCAGTGTCCACTGAGAATTGAGAGCATTCTGGGACCACTCAAGGGCTGCTGAATGGCTTCAAGGACACTGGGGTCACAGAACAATGCCATTTGCCAGATGGCAGGAGCCGCCTGGGGGAAGGAGCAAGGCCGTCATTGATGCCAAGCTGGTTAGAAAACGATTTCCGAGTTAAAGGAAGGCAAGCCTTGTTCTGTTTGGAAGCAGCAGATGGACTCAATTTTTCAGAACTCCATCATTTGTGGGTCAAAGACCCTTCAGAGCACAGAATGCCATCTGAGGGCCGGTACCACAGAAACGAAGGACACGGTTGCAGACAGCATTGCTTAGCTCCTGTGGCTTTCCAGATGCTTAATAAGCCAACCGTGGGTCCCCAGTGGGCTCATAAATTCTAGGATAAAAATCTTTACTTGTGGCACTTTCTAAAGATGGCTGCCAACAGGAATATTTTAGGGCAGAGAAATGAGTCCACAGAGCACTGTAATGGTGAATACATGTCGTGACACGTTTGTCCTTATGTGAAGAATGGACGTCAGGAAGGAGCTTGAGCGAGAACTTGAAGGTTTGGGTGAGGAGAGTGGCCTGTCAGGTTCATCTCTCTTTGCAAATGTGCCACTCTGGTTGCTTGTAGAGGAGGCTGTGCAAGAAACAGCATGGGGGCATGTGGGCTCCTCTGTGCTTTCCTTTCAATGTTGCTGTTTGCCTAAAATTGCTCAAAAACTGGTAAAAGTCTGAAATACTTTGATACTTGTATGCATAAGTAAGGCTAATGTCCCCCATCTTGAGTCAGCAGCTCCCAGTAAGTATTAACTGTTCACAGTCTAGAATCACTTGAAGAGAGTCTCAGTTGATTAACTTCTTTATCAGGTTTGTCTGTGAGGGGCTGCCTTGATCCTTTATTGATGTAGGAGGCCTCAGCCCACTGTGGGCTGTGCTCTATTCTGGAGCAGGCCGTTGAGTTATATTTTAAGAAGCTAGCTAAGAATTAGGCAACGGGGGAGCCAGAGAGCAAGCCAGCAAGCTTTATGGTTCCTGCCATTAGATTCTTGCTTTGAGTTCTTGCCCTAACCCTTCCCTCAGTGATGGATTGTGATGAAGAGGAGGAGGAGAAGGAGAAAAAGAAGGAGAAGAAGCAGGCAAATAACATCTCCTCCCAAGCTGCTTTTGGCCAAAGTATTTAATCACTGAGACAGAATGGAGCCCGGGATAACCTTGTAAACGTTTCTATCAGTTGAGTAAAAACTTCAGAAGATAGTTCATAAAAGTTCTTATGCCAGGCAGAGAGAGACAAAGGCCTCAGCATGCGTACACAGCCAGTACAGATAGTCTGTTGGGTTGCCTCCACTGGGCCCAGCTAATATAGAGTTAATTGAATTTCCCAAAATGCTTGTCCAAATCCCCTATGTGTACCTATGTGTGCACCAGCTACTTTCCTTGCTGTTGGCTAAAGCACTCTTCAGGGATAGTAATTTTGGCTTACAGTTTTAAGGGATACAGTCCACGTCAGGGAAGGCCTGGTGCTAAGACGGGAGAGTGCAGTAGCTGCTTGTTCATATTTCATAGGCCAGGATGTAGGATTGGGGGCGGGGGGAGGGGGGAGACTGGTACCCAGTTCACTTTTTCCTTCCCCTCTTTTTTTTTTTATTTCACCCAAGCTCCCAGCCCATGGAATGGTGCCTCCTGCATTCAGGTGGGTCTTATCCTTCAGTGACTCTCCAAGTTACCCTCACACACACTCAGAGGTGTACCTCAGTCTCCTAGGAGATCCTAAACCCAGGCAAGTGGCCTTTATTTGGAAACAGAGTCATATCACAGGATCAAGTGAAGAGGAGGTCATTATCATAGATGCCAATCCAATATGACTGACTGGTGTTCTTATAAAATGGGTGGAATTAAGCTGAGTGTGATGGCCCATACCTGTATCCCCAACACTTGGGTGTAGGGGCTAGGCAGGAGGTTTGCTATTAATTTAAGCCTGAGCTATACATATTGAGTTCCATGACAACCTAGGCTATGTGTTGAGAACCTATCCCAAAAGACCAAACATGAATTAGTTATTTGGATACCGAGTTAACTAAATAGGCAGGGAAGGCAGCATGGAGAAACCACTGCAGAAAGCAGGGCCAAAGGTCACCAGCAAGTCTTCAGTAGCATAAAGAGAAACCTGGATCACATTGTCTCCCACATGCCTTGGAAAATACCATCTCTGCCAACCACCTGACCCCTAGATTTCAGCCTCCAGAGCTCCAAACCTCTGTATCAACCAGCCTGGTTTGTGATACTTCACCCTTACAGCCTTAGGAAAGGAACACACCTTGTCCAGGCACCTGATAAAGTAGACTTTCAGGTCCTATCAGTTGAGGCCACCAACATGGCTACAGAAGCGCCATGGCTACTGGGTCCCGATTGCATTTCTAACGCACAGAGCATACTGTATACGGTGCTGTTCTTTTAGGACATTAAGGGTGAGACTGTTTATCACATAGCAGTGGTGAGCTGCAGTACCACTTCACATTCTGCTGACCTCTAACCAACCTCCATTCCATCCATCCTCTTCCTTGTCTGATGAAATAACTTGAGCTGAATGTCCTTGGAAATCACATCATCCAACCTGAGAGTTTCACGAGGCAGCTTGATACTCATGCTTAAGTAAAAACAAATTACCCATAGTCCCAACTCCATACAAATCAAACAGCTTTCATTTCCCCTTTCAATCCCGTGCATACATAATTTGCACATGGTTTATTTAAGATTCATTCAACATAGTTAGAATCAGAACACACATAATTTTGGAGTCTGCTTCTTCGACTTGCAATTTATCATAGCATTTTCCATGTTGCCCCACAATCTTCATACCATTTTAATTGGCTATAAAGAATTTTCACAAGTAATTGTACCATAATTTACTCAATCACTGTCCTTTTGACCAACATAAAAACTTTGATGTGAATCTTCTTTAATTGCAACATTTTAATTGTTGCTCTAAATAAGGGTTTGGCAAACTATGGCCCGAGAGCCAAATCCACCCACCCACTTTTCTACTGCCAGTGAGCTAATGATAGTTTTCAAAGTTTTTAAGTGGTGAAGGAAAAAAAATTTAAGTATAATATTTTGTGATATTGGAAAATTGTATGACATTCAAAATCCAGTGTGTATAAATAAAGTTGTATTGGAACACAGCCATGGCTATCGCTTATACGTTACCCCCCACTGCTTTCAGACTGCAAGGGCATAGCAAGAATTAGTGTCAGAGCTTAGACTCTGGCAGCCCTAACAAGCTGGGCTTGGCCATCTATCCCCAGTAAGCCAATTGGAATAATAGTGAAAAGCAGAGAAAAAAACATATAATTGTATTCAATTCGACCATGCTGGGAAGAGGAACAAAGAAGTCTAATGGCCTCCTCATGTCCCCAAGACCATCTTCTAGGTGCTGATTGGAAGTTTAGATTATAGTAGAAAGCACAAGGTGTGCACAGCTGAGGGTCAAGGTGTGGCCCCATCCATCCTTGCTGTCTCAGTGCCAGGCTCTCCTGCAAGGTGTTCCGACATGTTGTGAGAATGGTATAAGATCTCTTCCTGGAGACAAGTTCCTCCCCTGACTGGCAGCAGGGCTTCCATTTCTCCCTCCCTCAAGCCCCAGCATGAAGTTTCTAGGGAAATTCTAATTTGAGGGGGTCTACTGTTTCAATAGTCTGGTGAGCAAAGGGAAGCTCACAACTGTTTATTTAGAGTGTCTTTATTCCTTCCAGGATGGTTATAAGGACTGAGTTGGGTAAGTGGAGACGAGATGGAATGGTCAATGGATCTTAAGATATTTGATATCCAGCCTCTAGAGAATATGTTCCCCAAACCTAGATCTAAAATCATATGAAACCACTAATTCCCATTCCCCACCCCCCCGCCCAGAATTCATGCCCAAGGTCACCTTGCTGCCTGGTGTGAGTCTCTACTGGTCCTCTTTCCACCTGCCATTAGCAATTTATTTATCAGGAAATTTTCTAAAGTTCCTGTCCTGTACTGAATATCTGTCATTTTGAGAGGCTGTGAAGGATGTTAAGTCTAAATGAGACAATATCCTTCCTTTCCAGGAGTCTAAAGTTGGACAGGGTGGTTTTGCAGAGACACAGTAAGTGCGTGGCAGGTTTGAGATCGGGGCCTGAAGATGCAGCTCAGTGGTAGAGCACTTTATCAATTCAGGAGAGAGGTCATGGGTTCCATCTGCAGCAACACACACACACACACACACACACACACACACACTATGAAGCACCAGAGAGACTCATGAAAAAATAGCTTGGGGTCCAGATGTGAGCCTTACTGGCAGCTGGCAATAGGATGTCGAGCTTGCGAGAAGCAAAAGAAAGCCAAACTTGTTAGAAGATACAACTGCAGAGCAATCAAAGACAGAAAGGCAGGAGACAGCCGGGCGTGTGTGTGTGTGCGTGCGTGTGTGTGTGTGTGTGTGTGTGTGTGTGTGTGTGTGTGCGTGCGTGCGTGTGTGTGCGTGCGTGTGTGTGTGTGCAATTTGTGGCTGCATTAGAGGTTGTTTAAGAAGCTACAGAGAAGGACCAGGTGGAAAGAGAGTGGAGAAAATGTGAAGATGGAGATGGGATGGAGGAGTAGGAGGAAAGTGTGGTGATATTAAGGTATCCATAAAGGAAGGATGCTCAAATACCAAAGGCCAGATGTGGTGATGCCTCCAGAGGGTCAAGGTAATGGCTGCACCAAACCTTAACCAAAACCACCAAAAATGAGAGATGAAAGTCTCTCTCTCTCTCTCTCTCTCTCTCTCTCTCTCTCTCTCTCTCTCTCTCTCTCTTTCTCTCTCTCTGTCTCTCTCTCCCCCTCTCCCTCCCCCTTTCCCTCTCCTTCCCCCTCCCCCTCTTCCTCCCTCTCTTCTCCTTTTTCCTCCCTAAAGATTTGTTTGTTTGTGTGTTCATGTGTACAGGCGTGCACACACGCCTCTGTGCGTGTGCATGCACACACACACACCTGGGGTCTTCCTCTATTGCTCTCCCCTATCACTTTTTGAAGCAGTGTTCCTCCCTGAATCTGAGGCTCTGGTTCTCTTAGCTACACTGGAAGCACCCCAGCAAAGCTCCAGCCATGGTCTTGTCGCCACCTGGCATGGGAACTGACAGGAGGTCCAGTTTGTGATACGGATGCTGGGACCCAAACCCTTGTCTTCACGATTGTGAAACAATCAGTCCCCACTGCAGAGCCACGTCTCCATCCCTCCTTTTCATTCTTCATTGTCTCAGATTGTTTCCTGAATGTGCTCCTGTCCCCTCCAAACACAGCACATTGCTGGGCACAGAGCATGCAGGCAGAACTTTGAGAATGAGCGAGTGGGTCATATGATGTACTCATCCAGTCGCCAGTGAGACAGCTGGAGTCTTGGGCAGTCATCTCTGCCTCCTCCCAGTCCTGGCACAAGCGATCATCATTTTGATACACAGAGCAGGTACAAGCCTTAAGGTTGAGTGAGCAAGAAACGGAAGCTATTTTTAAGCCCCTGTAACTGGATTTACCTAATTTCAAGGTTCATCTTCCACCTAATGCAGAAAAAGCTCACCTAGACCAGCTTCACGTGGACTGAATTGTTTCCCGTCCCCTTTGCCGACTCCGATTTCCTCTGCCCTCTGTCTGTCATTGCCTCCTTTCCCGAAGGCAGTCCTTGCCTCTGTCACTGTTACCATGGCTCTTCAGTAGTCAGCCCACATTCTGCATTTGTGTTTTGGTGCCGTGTGGCCAGCAGCCCCTTTGTAACCAGTCACGTTCCTCTCATAAGGTCCAGGGTCTCTCAAGTTCTGAAAGCCTGTTTTAAAGTGTTATCACAAGAAAGAAACTCTGTGGATTATTATAACAAGATGGTAGGGTGGGCAAGATGGCTCCGAGGGCAAGACACTTGCAGAGCAAGTCTGATGACCTGAGTTTGATCCCGGGAACCCAGGAAAAAGGGGAAAGAGAAAACCTATAGAACCAACCCCTCCCTATCTTTTAACACTAGTGATGCTGATATTGATGATGGTGATGGTGATGGTGATGAGATGATGATGATGAGGAGGAGGAGGAGGAGGAAGAGGATGACGACGATGATGACATAGCCACTAGAACATAACACACAGACTAGACAAGCTTCTACTTTCTAGAAGCCTCTCAAGAGAAAACTCAAAAATTTTCCAAACCTAGATAGATGATAGATAGATAGATAGATAGATAGATAGATAGATAGATAGATAGAGAGAGAGATGATAGAGAGATAGAGAGATAGATGATAGATAGATAGATAGATAGATAGATAGATAGATAGATAGATAGATAGATGATAGATAGATAGAGAGAGAGATAGATGATAGAGAGATAGAGAGATAGATGATAGATAGATAGATAGATAGATAGATAGATAGATAGATGATAGATAGATAGATAGATAGATAGATGATAGATAGATAGATAATAGATAGAGAGATAGATAGATGATAGATCGATAGATAGATAGATAGATAGATAGATAGATAGATAGATAGATAGATAGATAGATAGATAGATAATATATAGATAGATAGATAGACAGACAGACAGATAGATAGAAGACGCATTTAATAGTTTATGTGTTCAGAGCAGACCTTTCAGGCTAAGAATATGAAATGTTGGACTGCCCTGCTAGTTTGAGCCTCTGCCTACACCATATTTCAACTTCCCCCTTCTTTGCTTAAAAAGGACAACTCAAGTTGTCTAAGCTCCAGGCTGCAAACACTAGATCTTTCTTCAACAGGTTGCTCGTTAAACCCAGAGTCCTATAAACCTGCCTGTCCTCGGTACCCAGTGGAGAGGATTCTACCTCAGCCGTGCTTCGGGCTCAGCTCACTTCATTCCAGGCCCATCTTGATCAGCCATTGATTGCTCAGCGCCAGTGAATCTTCACTGACAACATGAATGATGGAAACACAGACTGGATTTAAAATAGTCATGGAAACACACCTCTGGGCATGTGCATGTGTGGGAGGGTGTTTCCAGAGAGATATAACTGAGGTGGGAAGTGGTGGGGGTACCATCTCCTAGGCTGGGGTCCTAGATTGAATAAAGAGGGCAAAGACAGCAGACCAACAGCATTCGTCTCCCTTGGCTTCCTGACTGTGGGGGTCACATGATCAGCCAACCCTCCCTCCAGCCACCATGCCTTCCTCTTGCTGATGGATCTTATCGTCTCAAATTTATGTTCACCCTTCCTTCCTTAAGCTTTTTCTCGGATGTTTGGTCTAAGCCATGAGAAAGTACTGGATACATTTGGCTACCACAGTGTTTAATCCTGAACCCTGCCTATGCCTGGTGACTGCCTCTCCTGGGGGCACCAAGCACAGCTCTCGCCATACCTATTGCTTTCTTGGAAACTTCTGAGCTTGTACAGATGCCCCTAGAGTCAGGTTCACACTTGTCTTGACTTTAAGAAGATGCATCCTCTGGCCTAGCCTACTCTCTCAGGCAACTTTCTTCCAGTTCCTCTCTTTGCAGCAAAATCCTGTAGATCCTTGGAAGTCTGACTTACATTCTGACCTTTTCTTTTCGCACCCCTTCCTTGATCTAGGAGGTATGACTAGCACTTTGCTTCCTATTCTGTGATGACTGGAGTTCACCTCCCTGGATGGGGACACCTTAATGACAGAATCAAAATCAATCAGCTTGTCCATGGTTCCTTAGAACCAGAAGGCAATGGGCCATGAGGTTGAATATTCTTATGAGCCAATAGAGCTAAGTGATAGGACCCAGTCCGCTCAGTCAAACATTGACCTATTTCTTCTAAGGTATTTGGTGGATATTTCTAATTAGTCACCATATTTCTAATTAATTGATGTCAACTTGTGGGTAGTGGAGGAACCCAGAATGTGTGAAGTCCTGAGTGGATGTGTGTGGTTGACATAAGCGTGGCCATGTCAAGGACTAAAAGCCTCAGACCCTTGGGAAAATGGCAAAGCATTAGTCCTGGTTCAAGTGTAAGTGTTGATATGTGCAAAAAATGTCCACCATAGCTTTCTCCTCCACCCCTCTGCCCCTGCTCTGAAGACCGCTCACCAACGAAGCCTAATCCTACTAAGATGAGCCCAAACCTGCCCCCTGGTTCAGCTGGTATATAAGAACCCTGTCTCCTTGTTTATCTGTATTGTTTATGGAGTTGATGCCACTAGGCTGTGATATGCTTTGATGGCCATTGGCATACCAAACACAAGGGAAAGAACCTGGATGATTTAAATGTGAAGTGTCCTTCCCCAAAACTCATTGTTAAAGTCTTGGTCCCAGCTGTAAGTCCAATTTTATAAAATACTAAAATCTTCAGAAGGTGGGGCCAAGCCAAAAGTAGTAGATCTACTAGGACCTGCTTCTGAAGGTTATCTAGCCTTGATCTCCAGATCTCTGACTTCTGTCACCTCCTCTTGGAGGTGAGTAGCTACTGGCACCCCCACCCCCCCCCCACACACACACACACTCTGCTTTGGGACTCTACCTCCCAGGAGTTCTGAATGTAAACTGCCAAGGAACATGTTTAAAACTGTCAGCCCCGAAGAACAACACTTCCCTTGAAAATTTTCTGTGGTAGTATGTCTCAGCCACAAACGGTCTGACAAACCACGAAAGAGGCTCAGTTTTGTTGCAAGAAAGAAATTCATCCAAATAAGGCAAGAAAAAAAAAACTTTGTTGAACGATACAAAGAAGCCCCCAGGATCCAGGGGCCAGAAGTGGAGCAATATCTCTTTCCTTCTCTTCCATCCTCTTGCAGAAATGTGTATTCATTTTTGTCTTTTGACAAATCCCTTGTACACCCAAAGAAAAGGCTGAGTTGTACTTCCCAGCCACAGACCAATATGGATGGCTTCAGAACTCTGTGGCATCCCATCATCTTGACTTCCACGTCTCAGCTCTCTGAGTATTCACAAATTGAAAGACAGATCTGATTGCTATAAGCCCGACAACCTCCCCTGATCAGGGAAGGACAGGGAGAGACAGGTAAAGTGACCAAGACATGATTATCTCAGCCTAACCTTGTTAACAGAGGATGAAGCAAGACAGGTAAAGTGACCAAGACATGATTACCTCAGCCCAACCTTGTTAACAGAGGATGAAGCAGGCCAGCTTCACAGAGGCCTCCAAGCAGCACGTGGTACCCTGTCTAATCGGTTCATGGGCTGCCATGGAAACCAATTTCTCACAGTTCAGGATGCTGGAAGTCCAAGACCAACAAGGTTTTAGGAAGTTGGCTTCTTCTTGGATCTCTCTCTGTGGCTTGCAGCCAGCCATCTCTTTACCTTCCCGTTGTATGTATGACCGTCTTCCCCTTCCTTTCCGTGGAAGTATGTTACTTTCTCTCTAAGGACATGGCACCATATTCTTCACCACATGACCCATTTATGTAACATCTACCTCTTTAATGTCTTCAACTCCTAATTCCTCACATTCCAAGGTCCTGGGGGGTTAGGACCTTTTTCAGGGGGAAAAAAATCTCAAAAGATAAAACAAATGCATCCTTCTTGACAGAGATATCTGATAATTCTATTTAGATAAGATTCCTCTCAGAGCCAGGTGAGGCAGCGTAGATTTATAATCCCAGTCTTTGAGAGGCTGAGGCAGGGTGATCACAAATGCAAGGGCAATCTGAGCTCTGTGGTAAGATAAAACTCTGCCTCAAAAAAATATTTCTCTCTCCAAGTAAGGACAATGCATCTCATCACACATGGGAAGATGGAAAGCCATGAGGATAGGACATACATCGTAGCTACTTTATTATTATTTCCTTCCCACTGATGGGTAGAGTACCACTCCTTGTACTTCAATGACATCCTCAACTTGTGTCCTGTGGCTTTCCTTCCATCCCGCCCTTCTCTGACTTAGGTCAGTCACTGCACATTCACACTTTGCATGGCATAGGTAGGGGATTCTAACCATCAATTTTATTATCCAGTTATGTTAATGGTCCGTGAAATAACATGTGAAGAAGCCCATTAAACACTGTGAAAGTTTCCATTTCTTACAAATGAGGGAAGAAGACGGAAAGGCCAACATAACTCATTGCTGGGGAGAGAGATTGACCTTCATCTTCTGATGTCCTTCTGGGAGAAACAGCTTGGACCACTGAGAATTCTGCATTTGGGGATTTGGGGATGATGGATACTTAGGCCTTAGCAAGCAGCATGAGAGTCATGTTTAATATCTTGTAGTTGAGATGAGCATTTAATCCAAATGTTAACTTTTTTCCTTTCCTCTGAATGTGTCTGGTTTCTGGTATATACTTCCTTGCACGCTCACAGTCTGCTAGCTCGAGGCACAACCTGATTAGAAAAGGTCAAAGTATAAATTCATAAGCAGCTTCCACCTAGATCCTCCTCAGTTCCTCTGAACCTAACAGCATCCTGCCCTAAGCTCTCAGGGACCCAAGACAGCAATGGATCCTCAGTCCTGCCTGTTCTTGAGTATTTGCTGGCCTGCTACTCATGTCTGCAAACTGTTACAAAACAGACTTACAGATTCCTCTGTCCTTCCGACCTCCACAGTCTCCTGGATTTCTACCTCATGGCCCACCACTTCCAGGAGGTGTCATGGCTTCTTCTCTTCTCCACGGACTCTTTCTACTAGAGTCCCCAAGAGTTGGGCTAGTATTTCTATTCTTCCTCCCTCTGTGACCACATTTTGACTCTTGTGTGCAATCTCAAAGATGTTTACCTGAGAAACATGGATGGAATTCATGGAAAACATGAACAGAATATATAGGTATATAATATATGAATATAAATCACACATTTGCTGGTAACAAGGCATTATAACATTTATTTTAAAGCAACTGTTTGGATGTGTGTGTATATATAAAGTTTTATCATTTATTAAAGACAAAAGCAAACTTGCATGCATACTAATGGGATAAGTTTGCTTGTTTATTCTTACTTAAAGATTTACGTCTTGACCAAATATTTGATACTGCAGGACATAGAGCATCAACATTTTTCAGAGTTAACTGATATTTTGGTTTTATATTCCTCCATGCTGAGCATATCACTTTGCATAAATAACTTATACAGAATGGTTTAGGGCCATTTCAGAACTTGTTGGGAATCCTGCCCTAATCCCTAATTAAAATTCATTTAGTATTTTTTTTCTTTTATGAAACTCAAATCAGCAATTCAAACAGTAACTTTTTAAAAACAAGCATCCTCAAGTTGTACAACCCAAAGGTATATTAATTTGAAACCCAACCTCCTAAGGAATTATAGTAGAAAAGCAGTTAAATCTGTAATTAAACCACCATGCTTCTAAAAGAACAGAAATCTTGTTTGTAATACCCTTCCTTTCATAACAGTCATCTCAAAATCTGAGCCTTGGAGCCTCGGACAGTTCTCCGTAGTATAGGAAGGTCTGCTGGTATGCTCTGGGTGGAGTTAGTAGGTCACTGAGAGCCACGGCTGCAGAAAAGTCACATGACATAGCACAGAGTTGAGCTGCAAGAAACACCCTGACCTAGCTACACCTTAGACTTTGAGTTAATGTTTGTTGAGTTAATGTTTGTTGATGTCCAGAAATCTTTTACTATTGATGGAGTTTCCATGACTCCTCACACTCATTTGTACAACTTCGTATGGAGTCAGGACCCACCATTTAAAAATCCTTGCTTCAGATAACCCTGCCTAATGGAGACAAGAGGGAGAACACTGAATTCTTTTTGATATTCGTGAGGGAGTAGAGTGTTAGCAGAAGGTGGATATGTCAGCAGTTTGAGGCATCGAGGGTTATATAAGGCACATTGTAGGCTTTATCTAATCCATCGCTTATTAAAGTCTTTGAAGTAATTGTCATAGTAGAATTCACACGGATGAGAAAACAGAGGTTAGAGGAACCACTGTCACACAGCAATATGTGTATCAGAAGATGGAGGCTTTGGACACAGGTGAACATAATCCTATTCGCTGATCTCTACTGGGCCAGCCCAGGATATGGAATTCTGGAGTAGAATTCGCCATCCAGCTCAGTTTCCTGGACCTCAGCTTCCTCAAGAAACAATTAGAAGCTTTGGTTAGGTTTTCTCTGGGCTTTAACATTTCAACAGTCTAGTTTTCACTCCGCAGCACAAAGGCCCTGAAAGCCCTTTTATATGGATGGATAACCTGAAGCCATTGCCTGTTCCTAAGACAGAAGACAAGGGTGAGAATGAGTGCTGGCTTATAGCCCTTGTGATATGTAAGTTGATCAAAGCATGCACCACATAGAGAAGAGGGGAATGAGTCATACTTTGTGAGGAGGGCTGGAGGGATGGTGTGCACATACACTTTCAGACCCTACAGTTCATGGAGCAAATGAAGTCTCGGAAACACTGAGAGGACCATCTTCACCCAATTGCCAATTGATATTTCTCCTCTGTCCATCCTACAGCCTCCTCCATCCTACTAGCTATCAAAGAGTAGATATCTGCAGAAATAGGCTAGTGGATTGGAGCATCTGCAAGGTAAAAGGATGGAGGGATCAGAACCCTGTGTTTCTCCCATATTCTGAGACCCCATTGCAAGGTTCCTATACCTGTTGCCTTGGCTCCCTTTGAATAAAATCATCCTTATCTTTTTTAAAAAAAAATATTAAAACAGTATTAATGGTGCTTGAGTCGGGTAGATTTCAAGCCGACACATGGTGAAAAGAAGATAGTCGACCAGGAGCCAGGGCACTGAAAGTTTATTGGCATAAGAACACTAGTGGGCATATCTCCAGCAAAGACTATTAGCTTCACTGGTTCTCTGTTCCAGAATAGCTGGAAATTCTCTTCCTGGGATCATCATCTTTGTCTGAAACTCAACAACACTCAACCAAAGTTAACCAAAGCAAACAAAAGAAAAAACCAGGTTCCAGTACCACTGAACTAGAAAGGACGGAAGTGGCCTTGGCCCCAGAATCCCCAGGAGTCCACTTCATTTTCTCCCAAAGAAGAGATGTGTGACTGCCAGCAGCTCCACGTTTTAATTCCCAGTAGCTTTGGGCATCCCAGGACAAAATCACAGTCATTTGGAAAGTTGG
Source organism: Tokudaia tokunoshimensis (assembly GCA_036184795.1). Classification (NCBI taxonomy): domain Eukaryota; kingdom Metazoa; phylum Chordata; class Mammalia; order Rodentia; family Muridae; genus Tokudaia; species Tokudaia tokunoshimensis. The sequence goes on from BTHU01000022.1 coordinate 19,135,803, forward strand.
ATGTGGCCTAGTGGTGAGACAAGAGCTAGCTAGCGTCTCCAAGGTCCTGGGCTTGATCCCTAGCACCACAAAGAGAAGAGAAAAAAAAATAACATCATTTATTAGTCAGGACTGGTTTTATTTTTATCCCAGAATTGAGAAATATCCTAGGCCATATTCTAGAATAACTGTTCTGACTTACTAAGCACAGAGGTGTTGGTTTATGGTTATGTTTTAGAGTGGTTTTGCTATTGCTGTTGAAGCCGATTTATAGGCGAAAACAAAAAAGTTCAAAGAAAGCAGAAACAAAACAAATGCAGATTAATTATTTCAAAGTTATTTTCCTTACAAGATGAGGATAGATAGAAATATAGGAAAATAAGATTTATTAACGTAAATCTTTAGTACCTCTTTCTGTCTTGTTTTACTTTTGAGACATGACCTCAGTATGCTGGCTTTGAACTCACCTCCATACTGCCTTGGCCTTGATCCAGTGACAGGTAGGTTCCACTGGTCACCTCGAGTATTTATGAAGGTGAAGGAACAGGAAGCTTCACTCTCAGCCCATTTTGCTGAGACCAACCCGTTGGGAAAGTTGGTTGTTATCACTACTCCTGATTTCTTACAGGGTCAGATAAGCAGCTTAGTTTCAACTCTGCCAAGGTGAAATTTTAACCGGAGGGATTCTGTTTTGAAATGAGCCAGGTCTGTTTGTGGTGCGTACTGTGCAAACATTTAGGGTAAAACAATGGCCTTCTTTAGTGCTGATTTATTACAAGAGTGGGGTGGAGTGAGGTAGCAGATTTAGTCAGCCTAGGTTGCAAAATCTGGAATCACTTAGATGGCATCCCTAGTTCAAGTCCTGAAAGCTACCTCTGGTGGTGAGACACACAATTGACTCCTCCCTTAAAGAGTTGCTCGAGTTGGGCAAAAGTCAATCAACCTGCCAAAGAATCATGGATCAGGTTCATCTTCAGCCAAGCCAAAGAGGTAGAAGAAATACTTAGCCCTTGAATGAGATTCTGTGCTTTTCCCTTCCAGAATTGCTTTTTAGCCTGTAGCTGACTCAAGCACACACCATGACTTACTTTCTTTCTCTTCCCCTCCTCCAAGGGTAGCAGCTTACCTGCCCTGGAAGATTTCTCTTAAACGCAAATAAAATTGTCCTGAGTTCCCATTGGAGTCCACTCTTAAATTCTTTCCTTAGTATAATGGAGCCCCAAGAAGGGACCTCGATTTCCCTTGGATCACAAGGTGACTGATGGAATGCCCCAGCATTTCTGGTAATACCTGTTACTAATCACTGGTGGAGACCCAAGAAATCTGAGGTTTCCTCCCTGGTTTCCTTGGGTTTTTACTCAAATGCCTGCTTCTTACTGATGCTTCTTTGACCATTACCGAAACTTATCCCCCCACCCCCACCAAGATGTTAAGATTATCATCCATCTCCTGCACTATATGATATGCACCAGGCCATGGGGTTATTGTATGTTTTGCTTAGTAATACATCCCAGCATCTATAGTAATTCCTGGCACACAGGGTCCAAGAACAATTTTCTACCAAGTGAATAACTGAATAATTGGATTTTTTGGCCTCCCTTCACTAGAATGTGATCCCTCCCCCATAGAAGGGATTTTGATTGCTGGAGTTTGGGGTGGGGTGGGGGATGGGAGGGTTGTGTGTTTGTTTGTTTTGGTGCAGGTGTTTGTTTGTTTGTTGTGGTGGTGGTAGTGGTTGTAGATTTTAGGGGAACAAAGAAATTCCAGCCCAGAGGCTGCGGACTGAATACCTGTTGACTTGATAAATCAATGAATCTCTATTACCTTGTTGGTGACCCAGTCATAGCCCTCTCTGTCTCCATGGCTACAGGGATTCAATTCCTGGATTTGCTTCCCCAAAGTGGCATTTACCTACTGTGCATCCCTAACCTGGAGTGAAATCCATCTGGTCTTAAGATGCTAATAGAAGGGGCTGGAGAGATGGCTCAGCATTTAAGAGTACTTCCAAAGGTCCTGAGTTCAAATCCCAGCAACCACATGGTGGCTTACAACCATTCATAATGAGATCTGACGCCCTCTTCTGGTGTGTCTGAAGACAGCTACAGTGTACTTATTTATAATAATAACTAAATCTTTGAAAAATAAGGAGATTCTAATAGAAGGTGGTAGCTGACGCTCTACTCTCCTCTCTGTTGATGTGATAAAATACTTTGACAAAAACCAACCTAGAGGAGGAAGGGATTGCTCCGTCTCGGTCTTGCACAGTCCAGGTCACAGTCCTTCACTGCGGGGGGAATAAGAATGCTGTTTGATGACTCACTCACCAGCCTCTGCTAAGCGGGCTTTCTTTCATAGTCCAGGACCACCTGCCTAGGCATGGGGCTGCCCTCAGTGGGCTAGGCCTCCCGATATCAAGGAGTGATCAAGACAGTCTTCCACAGACATGCCCACAGGCCAGCCTGATCTGGCCAGGCCCTCAAATGAGACTCAAGTGACTCTAGGCTGTGTTAGGTTAACAGTTACAGTTAATTGGGACAGTTGCGTAGAAAGCAACGCCACATGGCTGTTGTCTACATGGGCACACTGAATACATTCGAGTCGCCCACAGGGTGTGACCTAAAACACCAGGCTCTAAAGCCATTCTCTGATCTTTTGGGCATCACCTATACTCTGCCGGCATCCTCTGAACTTTTCTTGTCTCGAGGTTTAAGGAAAACTCGGTTTTACTCGATGAACACTTCAGAGCTATGCGTCTCTGAATATTCTTGCCTTCCTGTCTTCCATTAGAGGCATCACAGTTGCGTTCAATTTTCTTTTTCTAAGCATCCATATGTAAACCTTCTATTACACTAAACCTTTGCTCTTCCCTCACTCTGGATGCCCTGGTTACCATAGAGATGATCACACAGATAACTTGGTTAATTGTGTAAACAGCATATATTTCTGTCTCTCTTAATCGTCATAGGCAGCTTTGTCCCCCGCTTTTACATGGGATGTTTTGATCTTAGCATAGGTGAAATCTGGGGACTGTGCTTAAAGAGCCAGATGCCAGATGTTTCAACAATGAAATTATAGTTCTCTTGATGAATTAACTGCCCTCCTCCTCATTCAATAGTCAATTAATTCAAATGTACAAGAGATCGTCGTTAATAAGCTAGAACCTGAATTCACAAGATCAGAGTTTCAATTTCAGTTTAATTATCAGAGACTTGAGGCCACCTTATCATAGCTAAAATGACCAAAAAAAAAGGTGTGTGGGGGGGAAACCAAATCTAAAGACCATTACATGCCTTCCTCTGAAATCACTGTAATGGTAGTCAAACACCCCAGAATGCTTACTGTTCTTATTGTCCTTGAAGAAAGTTGCCTTTAAAAATACAAATACTTAGAATATACCCTTATTAAGAATTACTTCACTTTACCTGAAATTCAGATTTAAGTGGGCATCTGTAATTTTATTTGTAAGTCTGGCAGCCCTATAGGAGAAACAATTGATCAAATACTTCCTGAACCATTCTAATTCTTCCTCATTGTGTGTGTGGGGATGATGATGATGATGAGGAGGAGGAGGAGGAGGAGGAGTCAGTATCTATTGGGGTGGGGGAACATGTCACCTGGGACCCCAGTGAATCGGATGAGGGATGAATTGAGGTCTTGGGTGCTGGCTCCTTAGCACAATATAGGATCCCAGAAACGTGGTCATGCAACAGAAGACCTTTTATCCAGTTGCATGGGGATGGAATGAAGAAAGTCCGCTGTGGTCTTAAAGCCTTTGTTTTTGAGGTCCCTCAGAGTTCTCTTCAGCTTTGGCTCAGAATCAAGTTCTAGCCTTTGCTCCAACTCAAGGGGAAGTCTCACAAGTTCCTTGTACTCCCTGGCTCTGGGAACCTCCTTTTACAATCTCCCTCTAAAAGTGCTAGTAACACCGACTCCGATAACTCAGATTGCTGTTGCTCCCAGACGGTGGTGGTATAAACTGATAGGTTATGTAGCCCATGCGAACACCACATGCACATAGCATCACACTGCTGCCATTGCCCCCTGTGAGTTCCATGGGTGCTTCAGTACCGAGTGCCACAGAAAAGGTGGTTGGGGTGAGGCTGGGATTGGGGGAGGAGAGCTGCCTAACAGGACAGAAACAAGCCTTCTTGTCTTTGAAATTCGAACCTTCTAAGAGGTGTCAACAGGTTTGGGCCTTATGGGAGGAGAATGTATCATGGGAATGACTCCCAGTTGGCTCTGGGGTTGCCCTTGGGAAATAGCCCTGGGGCTCACAGCTGCCATCCTAGGAAAAGCACCAAATGGCACCTCAGTAGGGTGTGTTGAAACAGTCCCTGCAGTGAAACCAGATCACTGTTTCAAACCACTGTCCCATCCTAGACCAGGAGACGACAGACTGTGTTGAGAAACAATAAAAGTGAAACTTGTAGTCTATTACTTTTCAAAAGAGAAGAGGAACTAGGGAAGGATTGCTCTTGCTTGCATGTGTTACAAGATAATCAATAGAGAGGAGGCAGAGATGAGGTGTTCTCGGCCTATACCTGAACTCAGCGCTATCCTGTCCTTCACCATGAGTGGCTAGGGGCCTGTTGGGAGCTGGCTCAATTCCTGTCTAGAAGAGGGATCAGAGCGAGACAAACAGTGCTCTGCTTCTGTCTCTTCTGCCTTTATTTTGTTCTCTCTTTACTTGTCCTTTGGTCAGATGGAAACTGGAGAGAGAACAAGTCTCTAGTAGCACATAAGTGAAACCTCCCCCTCCTCCACCTCTTCCTCCTCCTCCTCCTCCTCCTTCTCCTCCTTCTCCTTCTCCTCCTTCTCCTCCTCCTCTTTCTCCTCCTCCTCCTTCTCCCCCTTCTCCTCCTCCTCCTCTTCCTCCTCCTCCACCTCCTTCTCCTTTTCATTTAAAAAAGAAAACATTTATGGCACCTCCTTGAACCAAACAAACAAAACAACCACATCTAAGGACTGGGGACAAAGTTCATTGATAAAGCTTGCTCAGTGAGTAGGAGGTCCTAGGAGAGGAAGAGAAGGAAGAAGAGGAGGAAGATGAGGAGGAAGGAGGGGGGAAAGGGGGGAGGACTATCTTTGCTTATGAAAATCACTGCCTCGATTTATTTGTGTATAGCTCTTGTCTGTTTCAGTTTTTGTACCCATGACCCTCAGTAAAGTTGGTCTTTTCTAAACATGTGTGAGTGCAAACATGCTTCTTTATATATATTTCTTTCAAGAGAGTCACATGCATGCCAGAAAGTACATGAGAAAAAAAATGTTTAATATCACTAAGCATTAGGGAAATTTAAGTCAAACTCACAATGAAATGCCACCTCATATCCATCAGGATGCTGTTCCAATTTTATTTCTGTTACTCACCAAAAAGCAACATAGCAGAGGAAAGGTTTATTCAGCCACAATTCCAGGTCATAGCCCATCATTTTCAGGAAGTCAAGGAAGCAGTCAGTCACATCCACAGTCAAGAGCAGAGAGAAATTAGTGCATTAGTGCTGTCTAACCTTTCGATGCATGGCTAGTTTTCTCTATTCGTATGCAGTTCAGGCATCCTGCCTAGGGAATGGTGCCACCCACAGTGGTACCATCCACAATCAAGACAATAGATGCACACAGACTAACGTGATAAAAACAATTACTCAAATGAAACTGTCTTCCCAGGTGAGTCTAAGTTGTGGCATGAGGGCGTTTAATGCCATCACAGATGGCAATTATAACAGCCAAGTCCTGACTAACTATTCCAGTGGGTGGAAACAACATAGTACTGTGTCTGGCGTTCCTTGGCTGTGTCATGACATGGTTGATAAATAGGCACATGAAGAAAAGCATGTGTGTGAGAGACAAGATCAAAAAGTGCAATTCACTCCTGAGAGTGAAAATGTGTCCTGTGGTCTACTTGACTTCTTAAAATGCTGCCACCTAACAATACTGTATTCTGGGGCCAAGCTTTGAGACCATGTATCTTTGGGAGGTAAACTATAATCTAACTAAAGCAGCTAGCAGCCATCTGAATAACTAGTAACCATGGAGATGGACCTTCCAGCCACCGAGAAAACCTCTAGAAAATGGAAACTCTGCCCTGTACTAATATCTGGACCTCAGCCTCCTGAGAAACTCTGATAGAAACACCACCCAGATTCCCAACCCTCGGAGATGGCACACGATAATTTAATCCAATTGAACAGCTGTAAGCTGTTAAGTGTGGAGATAATTTGCTGCAGTCAGTAATAAACACAATCTTTTGACACTCTTGGTTTAAATGCATAACCCAGTTCACGGTAGGTGCTTAACCAGCCTGGCTGAAATGCCAGGCTGTTTTCCAAACCCGGCCTGATTCTCTGTTAAGCAAACTGTCAATCACATCCCGTGGCGAAGTAAAGCAACTCTTCTTAAAATGGCTCGGCCTTTACAGTTAGCAAGAGCAGCCCATTTCCAGAAGGCACTCCAAATTTATCCTTTCTCTGGGGATAAATTGCCTTCTTCAAAGAATAGCAAAATTCACACAGTATTTTGTAATTTCAATGTCTTATTCCAGGAAGCATGGTTCCTTATCTTTCTTCAAAGTAACTAATCAGATAACTTATTAGAAAAAAATTCCCATTTTTTTCTTAGGGAAATCTGTGCTAAGCATCTCCTAATGGATGAATATTAGTCTTATTCAGGTTCTGCATAAAATACTTCAAATCTCATTACCCTGAAACTCCAGAATAAAAGCCCCAGACTATTTAATGACTTGGATGTGGAAAACAGTGAATATTGACCACTTTTTAAAATGTATTAAAACTTAAAATGTGCCACTGGACTAGAAATTTCTGTATATGTTTAAGTTCGTGTTGATTAAAACTGTTCCTTTTGAGATGTATTTTTATTTAATGTGTACAAGCATTTTTGCCTGTATGTATGTGTGTGCCTCCCACACATACGGTACTACAGAGGCCAGAGGAGACCATTGGATCTCCTGAAATTGGAATTAACAGGTACAGGCCACTATGTGGATTGGGGAAATCGAACCCAGGCGATTCTAGACTCAGTAGGTTGATGATGACGATCAACCATCCCATGAGAGATGGATGACCTCATCACACCTTAAGAACCTTACCACTCAACACCTTCGCACAGTAGGTTTAATCTCCAGCACATGTTTATTGGAGAACACCCTCAGACAGTAACTGCCTGCCTTTCTTTCTCTTCACAGACCCTCAGGAGATGGCCCAGATTACCTGGTCAACAAGTGCAGAGAGTAGGAGATGCACTCAAGAGAATCACACAGCCGCCTCAAACACCCCCTGCTCCCTGGGGCTTCCTGAACCTTCCCTCAGTCGCATTTGCTGCCAGGGCAGCCATGGCTTGCTCTAACTGGGCTGCCTGAGACTGAGTAGCCCAATGTTCTCTTCCACCTTCTTGCTTAGCTCGGCTTTGAAGCCCTTGTACAATTTCCAGAACCTGTTCTACTTCCCGCCTTGCTCCAGGAAGGCTCTCCTGATCGGAGATTAGAAATGCTCTCCTCTTCATCTGATGAAGGTTGGTCCCCGAGATACAGCATCTCAACACTGCCTGCTTCTCCATATTGATCTGTTTGTTTCTTTCACCCTCATGTTTCCACTCCCTAAACTGGCTATAAGCATCTGTAGATGTCACTTACTGCCACATTACATATACACACTTACATATATACCTCAGAGAAACATACATATCACACACACACACACACACACCCCACCATATATACAATAATATGCACACTTCAGAGAAACACACACAAACACTTCAGAAAAACATAACGCATGCCTTACATACTGCACATACATATAAACAATACATAATCACCTTAGACAAACACATAAATATATGGGTCTCATAAAAGACACACATAAACCATAGATACATAAATGCCCATACCTTACATAACACATACGCACACACGTACACCTCACATACCATATGTATACCCATCCCTGGTGCTTTGACCACTAACCCCTTCATCTTTCCTGACACTGGTACCTGGGTGAATCAGAGGATTCTCTGGGGATGCCTACGTCTCCCCCTTCCATGCATCCCCCACTACTGTCTAGGTTTGTCTTCCTTATCAGGTGAGCTCTCAGGGTCAAGTCATAGCATCCATCACTCAGCAGAACTTCAGCAGGTATTTTCAGAATGAATGGGTGAGTTCTGCTATTAAGAAGTCACTGACTGAATTATTCAACCAGAGTAGCCTACTGACTGCCGACTGACTGGGTCAAATGTTAGGTGTGATGAACTGTTGCTCAGCCACTCCCGAATTGGGGTGAGTTGATGAGGTCTTACATGCATACTGTATTACATAGACAAGAGTAAACAACCCCACCATTACTAGTCATTACACAGCTCTGATAGGGAAAGTCTGATGTAACCAGGCAAAATGGTGATTTCTCTGCCTTCCTAAGCTCCTCTTTTCCAGAAAAGACCTTCAGTCCAGTTGGACTAGCCAGGCATCTTCCTCCCATCTATGAGAGAATGGAAACCTTAATAAACAAATGTGCCTCCCAGCTCAGAACCACAGAGATGCGGTTATTAGTGTTTATTGCTATGACCTTTGTCCCAGTCCAGTCCAGCATCTGTTTAATCTTTCTAACGGATTGGATCTTTCTGAGATATGACTGTGGGTAAGTAAGAAGTGTTTCTTTGTGGCCTCCCTGTCCCATTTCCTTTTTGTCCTCTAACTGGGGATATTTTCAGACCTCCCTGACCACATATACTTCAAAGTAAAGTCGAGCTTTGATTTCTGCCCTATTAAAAATTTCCTTTGGCAGTAAAATGGGTGTAGCAGGAAAACTTAATAAATAAACTAATAATAAAAATTAAAGAAAATAAAAATAATAAAAAAAGAAAGATGGCAAAAAGAAAAAGAAAAAGATGCAATTCCATGAATCAGCATAAGACTGGAGGTTCAAAATCTTTTAGAACCACACAGGAGGGGCTGGAGAGATTGCACAGTAGTTAGAGAGCCTGTTGCTCTTCCAGAGGACTCAATTCAACTCCACGCAACCCACATGGTGGTTCACAACCATCCGTAACTCCAGTTCCAGGGATCTGATTCCCTCTTTGGACACCAAACCTGCTTGTGGTGCAAATACATACAAGCAGACAAAACAGTCACACAGAAAAGTATAGGAATATAATTGAAATTTTAAAAAGATCCGTGCAGGAGAGCCAAGCAATGCTCGTCTCCATGTGGACCCCAGACACTGGGTGGAACCCCCTCCAGTTGGTCTGTGCTTCTGTCTTTGCAGAAGAGCACCCCGAATTCTTGCATGTAAATCTTATTCACTGTTACACATTATAGCGTAGAAAAAAAGGGGAGAAGGAAAGAAACCTCAGAACTTCCCACTAAGAACTATACCCATCCTGGCAGGAGGGGAGCATTTTTAGATGCCCAGCCTTTGGCTATCATTGACACAGTGGACCACAAATAATTCATCTTCCCCAGGAGTCCCATGTTGAATGCCTGGTGCCTGCTAGTGAAGGCACCCTTGTTCCAGGAAGAGAAAGTACTGAACAGTTTACTGGACAGAACATGGTAAGATGGGTCAGTGGTGGGCAGGACCATACTGACCAGACTGCTTAACTATACCAATCTCTTGCCCTCTATGCGTACCTGAACCCCATGCCAGTAGATGGACTTATACTTTCCTAGATTCCTTTGTGGTTCTTCTTTCCAATCTGGTCACACCCAATAGATCATCTCCCTTCTCTATTTTGAACTATTACCTGAGTTTTTAACTGGGGATGGGTGGCTAGGCTACTCTGATGGGGAGACCAGAGTCTGGCCTTTGATCCTACAAATCCAGTATGGAAGCTAAGTGTGGTGGGAAGGCTAAGGCAAACACAACTGCACCTGGTGGTAGTTTCTTTCCTCTTTTCTGTTCTTCTGTATGTTGCCTTCCACATATCAGGGGCTAGGATGAAAAACAACCCCTTCCTGATACAGTCATGTGGCCTGATACTTCATAATGGGGAGGTTTGGCCTGGAAAGGATTGGAATTTAATGGAGAATTTTTTAATGGGGTTGTAGGTAATCCATTGTTTGCCCATGAGCTCACTCTCCCTGGAGTTTTCCAAGCACTAAGTGAGCTTCCTGGACTCACTACAGCTGGGGTAAGGGTTAGGGGAGCTTGCATCCAAGTAAGGATAGGATAGAGTTGGCAACAGAGTACGTGGATTTCAAAATAATCAGATGACATCCCATTGGGTATTCTTCCTGAAAGGAAAAGTGTCATCTCAGGACTCCCATGACCAAGTTCTCAGCACATAGGAGATTTATTTGCTCCAGAGGAACAGAGGGCAGAGAATAAGAGACAAAGACAAGAGATAGAAGAGCAGGGAGAAGGGGAAGGGAACAAGGAAAAAGGGGAAGAGTATTTGTCTTGGAGGACAAAGGACTGCCTCTGGAGAGAGAGAGGACAGACAGAAATCTATAAAAGACCACTTGATATGGGGTGTTCTCTTTTTACCTTGGCTCCCCCCCACCCCCCCTTGTCCAATCCATCATCCTCTTTTGTCCACTCTAGCTGGCTTCATCAAGGGCTCTAGCAACCAAGGGAAGCAGGAAGAAGGTGTGCTCTACAACTAAGTGCTCTGATTCCAATGGGACCATGAGGAAGGGGAGGGCACTGTGGAAGACAGCTGATTGCAAAGAAGAAAGGTGCCCAGTGTCAGTGAGCTACTGACAAAAGTCTCATGAACGAAAGAAAGGCAAGCCGACCTGTGAGCACTGCCTCCAAGAACACAGCCACTGCGACCCCATCCATGACAGCCACTGCGTCCATATCCATGACAGCCACTGCATGCCTAGCCATGACAGCCACTGCAACCCCATTCATGACAGCCACTGCGTCCATATCCATGACAGCCACTGCATCCATATCCATGATATCCACTGCATGCCCAGCCATGACAGCCACTGCATCCCCAGCCATGAGACCTGACCTGAAGTACAGTAATATCAGTGTTACTCACAGGTCTCATCACATAGTGAGTCCAAACTCTTCCATCTCCTCCAGGGCTTCCCCAGGTCCAGTGTAGAGCACACCTGTGATCCTAGCACTTGGTAGGGAGCACGCCTGTGACTCTAGCACTTGGTAGGCTGAGACAGGAGGATCAGTCAGCCTGGACTTCATAGCAAGACCCTGTTTTAAAATAAAACAAATGAGCAAAAGAGAAAAATGAATAAAGTCTCCTACCAAACTGGCATCATCTGCCATTTTACTTTGAAGGGTCATCAAAAGAAAGAAAGAAAAGAAAGGAAAGGGAGGAAGGAAGGAAGAAAGGAAGGAAGGAAGGAAGGAAGGAAGAAAGAAAGAAAGAAAGAAAGAAAGAAAGAAAGAAAGAAAGAAAGAAAGAAAGAAAGAAAGAAGAAAGAAGAAAGAGAAAGAAAGAAAGTTGTCAGCTATAATGGATATATCTCAGCCCTTCTTCATTTGTAACACCCATGCAATCTCAGCTGTGATATGAAAACACTGGAAACTGGAGATGTCTCTGCTGAAGGTTAAGTCAAGAACATGCTACCATTAGGCAATTCAGTCACATTTGTCTTCACTGTGATAAATCGACTTACAAGGGGAGAGATTTATCCTGGCCCATGGCTGGGGGGATTCAATCAGTCCATCACGGTGAGAAGCGATGGGAGGGAGGGCGTGGCAGCAGCAGTGGCTCCATAATAGCAGGATTTGGCGAATCAGAGAGGATGGACTTCAAGCTAGAACTGGAGCAGGGCTATCACTCTCTGAATTTAAAATTATTACTAGAGTATGTTACATGTCTGTGTAAGTGGGGGTGCATGTGTGCTACAGAGGGTGTGTGAAAGTCTGGACAACTTTTGGAATTTGGGTTTTGCTTCTACCACAAGGCTTGGTGGCAATCATCTTTACTGGCTGAGCTATCTCTTTAATCCTTGAGCTATAATCTCAAGAGCTCAGACCCAGTGACCCATTTTTGCATGCAGGCCTCACTCCTCCTTCTTGGTATACGTCTGTGTATGATATGTATGCACATGTGCATGAGTGTTTGCATGTATATGGGCTCACATCATGTGCAGATACACAAAACACTGGAATTACAGGCAGATCACCATGCTGGCCTAGCATTTATATGATGGGATACAAATGTTGGTCCTTATACCTGAGTATCGAATGCTTTATCCACTGAACCATCTCCCCAGCCCCAAGGTCCTACCTCTTAAAAGTTCCACAATCCCCTCAAATAGCACAGCTAGCTGAGGACCAAGTGTTCAAACACATGAATATTGTGGGGTAGGGTGGCTTTTCTGGCTCAAACTCAACACCATATTTACATGTAGAGCACATATCAGGAGATTCTTGAATTAGCAGTGAGGTTGGTCCTCCTTTTCCTCTTGACCTTGCAAACAGCCTGTCTGTCAGCCTGAGTCTTTACACTTCTGAGGGATTTCTGCTGAGGTAGTGGGCTTCCCTTCACGTGCAGAGGGTCTTGTCTTTTATGTGAGTACCACAAACAAGATGTTTTTCAGTGAGCAGAGGCTAAAAGGAAAAATTGTTTCTCCAATTATAGATTCCCTGGGCAAAGATAATCTGCATGGCCTCTTTGATATGAGATGAAAGATAAATTGCTTCATGTAAACCTGTTTCCCTTTGAAGAGTGCACTGGCGCTGACGTGGAACAAATTATGACGCGGCCAGGGGTTGTCATAGCAATGGGCTATATCTCTAAAATCCAGATGCAAGTTGGCTATTGGGATTTGTCAAAGGATGGAATTATGACAATTTGGTTTCGTGATCTTAACTGGCTTTGTTTTTCTAGTCTAGAGTCAAGCCAGCTTTCATTCCATAAAGTAGGTGTTGCAGTAAGCTGAGGGAGTAGTGTGTGCCTGATTTTATAGAAAAGAAAATGGGGGTGTAAAGAAAGCAGAAACCAACAACAAAAAGCAAATTGCTTCTTTTTTCCTTCTTTCCCTCCTTCCTTCCTTCCTTCCTTCCTTCCTTTCTCTCTCTCTCTCTCTCTCTCTCTCTCTCTCTCTCTCTCTCTCTCTCTCTCTCTCTCTCTCTCTCCAAGCGGATCTTGAATTCCCAGTCCACTTGCCTTGGCTTCCAAGTGCTGGGTGGGCTCACAGTACTCCATCTGGCTCCAGATAGAGAGCAAACTCTGGGAAACTTGAGAGCATGGCAGGGACAGGGAAGCAGACAGGAGGAAAGAGTTAATATCAGGTTAGCTTTTGTGGAAGGGTTAAACAGGGAATGAACTGGCCTGCTGGGACATTTGTCTGTCTCCTCTCCAGTCCTAATGTCTCAGGAAGTCAGGTTAAAGTGTGTGTCCCTCCTTCATGAGAAGGAACTCCATTTTGGTGTTTAACCTGTTGGGGCCAAATAAAGAAAGTTAGTTAAAAACAAACAAGCTCCTGTGTTTTTTATGTATTTACCACAGAAAAGGAGATTGGGTTGATAGATACCCCCTTCCTCCCAAAACACCTTCCTTTATCCATTGTATTTTTACCTGACATTCTTTGCCTCAAAGATCCTGCCTCTAAGCAAAGTCAAAGGCACAGTCAGAATCCCACTATTATCACTGGCCTTCCCACTGTAAGGCCAGGTTATGCAGACCGATGTTCATTTGGAAACAATGACTGTTATAATCTTATGGCTTGGCAAGGAAGGATATAGACATGAAGAAGAGGGAGATAATTTATTTAAAACTCCAAAGTGCAAACCAGACATGATGGGTCACATCTGTAACACCAGCAGTTAAGGGGGTAGAGGCAGAATGAGTTCTGGGAAGCTTCGGCTACATGGAAAGTTCTAAGCCAGCCCTAGCTACATAGCAAAACTACTTAATTAGCAATTATGCACAATGTGAAGACCCACTCTAAAACAAAACAAAAAAAAAACAAAATAAGTATTCACAATGCAGAGGAAATCTTATACGAATTATCAAAACATTGCTATAAACCTAGTATCTGAAAGTCTGAAGGCAGGGGGATTGCCATGATTTAGAGCCAGGCCAGGTTCTCGTCTTTATGAAACCTTCTCTCAGAGTAAATGAATAAATAGGTAAGTTAGGCAGACAGATAGATAGATAGATAGATAGATAGATAGATAGATAGATAGATGGATGGATGGATGGATGGATGGATGGATGGATGGATGGATGGATGGATGGATAGATAGATAGATAGATAGATAGATAGATAGATAGATAGATAGATAGATAGATAGATAGATAGATAGATAGATAGAGTAAGCAGTCAAACAGACAGACAGACAGACAGACAGATCTCTTCTTTTATCATCCTTCTTATAGTTCTTGCTAAAGATAATAATCACAACAATAAGATCATCAGTAATAAGTTAGGTGTCAGCATTTACAGAGGGCTTAGTGTCAGACAGTATTCTGAAGTCCTTCTAACCACACACTGAAAGAAAACTAGATGAGCACCCCTTTTTCAGATTAAGAAACTTAGGCCAGGGTGGCACTGCTGAATTCAGCCTCTGTGGACATCTCTAAGGCTCCCACCCAGACTATCATCATCTTGCCTTTTTCTCATACTGTGGGATCTCTTGAAACATTTGGACAGAAAGGGTAACGTTCATGGCCCGTGGAGGCTCCTCAGAGGCAATTCCAGTGGCAGGGGCAGTGGGACAGCGTCCCCTCAACAGTCTGCATCAGCTCCTGCCTCCGGGCTCCTGCCTGTGGACAAGCAGGCACTGTTAGAGAACAGTGACAGGTGATTAGAACCCCCTGGACATGCTAGTTTCAAAGCTTTAGGAGGGCAGGAAGCACCAGACCCTGTTAAATGGTCACCCTGTTGAAGAGTCTCTAAATGTGTGTGTAGGGAGTATTCTGGGAACCCGGGGGCTAACATGGAGTCCAGGCATGGCCTGCCTCTGCCGGTCCTAAATACCGCGTGCTAATGAAACTATAAGAGGCCTTTGTTTGGGAGGAAGCTCCTCCCTGGAGTTTGCTCCATTGGACCAGAAAAAAATCAAAATGGAGTCAGTCACTTATGCTAAAAGGTCACTGTGCCAGCTAGTCTTACGTCAACTTGACACAAACTAGAAAGGAATGAACTTCAATTGAGAAAAGGTCACCATAAAACCAAGCTGTAAGGCATTTTTTAAATTAGTGATTGATGAGGGAGGGCCCTGCCCACGGTGGATGGTGCCATCCCTAGGCTATTGGTCCTAGCTTCTATAAGAAAGCAAACTGAGCAAGCCATGGGAAGCAAGCCAGTAAGCAGCACCCTTCCATGGCCTCTGTATCAGCTTCTGCCTCTAGACTCCTGCCCAGTTTGAGTTCCTGACCTGAGTCCTTTAGTGATGAACACTGAATATGGAAGCGTAAGGCAAATAAATCCTTTCTTCCCCATCTTGCTTTTTGGTCAGGTGGTTTTGTCACAGCAATAGAAACCCTAAAATAGTCATGAAGCAGGAAAGCAGCTTCCAACCCACCTGCTGAGAAACAGAAAGACAATAGCCCAGTAGACTAGCCCAGGTTAACTGGTAGGATAAGGACTTTTCTGATTAACCCTCCCATGCCCAGCCTGGCTGGCCTGCCAAGTCACCTTAAATAGTTAACCCATCCTGTTATTTTTCTACGGTTCTAAAAACTCCTTACAGGGAAGTGGCTTTGAAATGACTCTTCCATTTCTCAGTCTGTTATCTCAGCATTTCTTCAGTCTTGCTTTGTCTTCAACATCAGCCTCTGCCTTGTAGTCTATCTTCTCCAATCCTAACAACCCCCACCCACCACAACTCCCAACCCTGGATGTGGTAAACTTCAGCCTCCCAGGAGCTACTCCAAGCAGGGGATGCTGGGAAATTAGGTCCTGATGAACATTCAGGAAATGCAGAAGACACCTAAGGAGACTACCCCAAGCCCTGAAGCCACACCTGCCATCCTAGAAATGACGAAGCCTTAGTCTAATGGAAACAGAAGGAAGGGACTCCTGAAGTGGTCCAAAAAAGTTAGGGTCACTAAGTGTCCAGGACATTCCTGTGACAGCTTTGAAACTGGAACAAATTCTAAGCAAACCTTTATCTCCTGAGTCCACACCCACTCTCTGCTCACACCTCACATGAGCCCAGAGCTCTAAAACTGCAGATTTTCCCTCCAGGATCCTGCTTCCCTGAGCATCAGAAAGCGAATACTGCTGAATAAAGACTTGCATCCTGAATTGAGCATGGCCGGCAGCTCCGTGGGTCCCCGGAGGTATTTGCATCTTTTAAAAAGACAGAAGCCATAATTTGTTTTGCCTCCTTCATTTCCTTTGTAGCTGAAATTGCTTTTTCAGAGTTATCTTCAAAACCAACAGTAAAACTCATAGCTGCACTTCAGAAAAACAAACCCTGGCCTCATTTGTCATTTCTTTTAAGTTGGCTAGAGAAAATAAACATTTCCACTTCTTTTGGGAAAAACTGTGCCTTACCAAACTTAGGCTCAGATACTTCACTGTCCTTCCAAACCAATTCTAATTTCTGCTTGATTTCCTTTTTTTGTGTGATTGGTGCCGTGATTCTAAGAAGAAAAAACAAATTCTATGTATATCTAAACTTGTGTGCTTGAGGCCTGTTAGGACAAATAAGAAAAGCAAGATGGGTAATTAAACCATATATTGTTATGTAGAGCTAATCTAAAATCCAAAGTAGTGGGCTTTACCAAAGATAATTAATTATAATAAATACACATACAGATGTAATGATGAAGACCTATGGCCCAACAACTGCTAGGGAGCTTGCCTCTCAGCAAGTAATAAAGCAAGCATGACTGTTATCCAGAGCCACCAAGTCCAGCGCTGAGCCCATAAAGTAGATGGGAAGGGACTTTGATCCTGGAGCTCAAATCCAAGAGAGACAGAAGCAGAACGAATCTGTGGTCTATACTCAATTGCTGGCCCTTAGTGTAGCGTTAAAGAGGAAGGATCTTGGAGAAAGGAAGCCTTTTACAGTGTGGGGACACTACCTGTCACTACTTGGGTTCAAGGCCCAGTTCTGCCACACATTCGCTGTGCTGAGTGATTTGGTAAAACAGCAATCATAGCTACTTTCATGGTCAATGTCTTCATTATCAATTTGATAATGGATTATGGATCATCCAGACACACCTGGTGTGTGTGTTATGGTGGAGTAGGCAAGTGGTGTGGGAGTAAGTGGGTGGAAGGGTGTTTCCAGAAAGCTTGAAAGGAGAAAGACTCACTCATAAAAATGGTGGCACGATTCATGTGCCGGGGTCCCAGACTGCATTCAACTACCTATCAGCTTACTGACTGTGTACACAATGTGACCAGCCACTCCCACACCTGCCACCACCAAGGACCATGAGCCAAAGTAAACTATTCCTTCAGTTGATTTATCAGGTACTCCGTTACAGCAATGAGACAAAATAATAAGTGCACTATCTTGCAAGGTTACTGTGAGGATAATTCATGAATACCCACATACAAAACACGCAGAACTGTGCCACCCACGTCAGCATGGCTTGGTATTTGCTTATATTAGATTGGTGTCAGAAATCTCCGATCTGTCTCTTGAGCAGATGAGCTGATTTTAAACACTTGCTGTGTAACACAAGCTACACAGCAGGGCTGAATGCCATCTGCCAAGTCGCTCTGTTGGTGTCCCTAGGTGTGGCACTGCCATGTGAATTAACTGTGCAGGTTTAAAAGATGGGAGGTGAAAATCCAGGTCTCTGGCTGTGTATGTATATATATATATATATATATATATATATATATATATATATATATATATATATATATATATATTTTTTAAATAGAAAGATCAGGCTACACACGCCTCACCTTCTTCTACAGGGTCACTACACTCTGGAGTGGTGTCAAGAGGGATAGGAGCTCCCTCAACTCCCTAGACTCAAGTCAACCTACTCCAGGCAACTGTATTTGCTATTGTTATTTAAATCAGAGTTCAGCACATTATAGCCCAGGGGTCAAATCCAGGATCTCTGTGTGTGTGTGTGTGTGTGTGTGTGTGTACTAGTGGCATGTATTCATTCACAGGACAGTGCAGATGTGGCCCACAAAACCTAAAGTATTAGTATCTGGTTCCAGACAGAAAAAGGTCATGGATATTTGCAAGACATTTATCCTTCAGCAAACAATTTGCTCAAAGATATTTTATCATTCCTTCATTTTGCTTCTTGTTTCTGTTTTAAATTTGCATTACATTTTACTTATTCTGTGTGTGTGTGTGTGAGAGACAGAGAGAGAGAGAGAGAGAGAGAGAGAGAGAGAGAGAGAGAGAGAGAGAGAGAGAGAGTAGGTGCACTGGAGGCCACAAGACAACCTACAAGAGTTGGTTCTTTCCCATCATATGGGTCTCGGGATCAGACTCAGGTCATTAGACTCCTCAGAAGCATCTTCATCCAAGGACCCATATCATCTCGAGTCCCTTATTTGTATTTTGAGACAGAGACTCACAATGAAACCTAGACTGACCTCAAGTTTGCCTGTACATCACAAACATGAGGGATAAGTGTGAAAGCCATCACAATAGCCTTGGAAGAGACGGAGATCACTTGTAGCCTGGGCTAACTTCAGTTAGCAGTCCTCCTACCTCACCCTCTTGAATACTACGATTACAAGCATGAGCCACTGTACCTGGATTTAGCTTTTAATATTAATATGTATAACCTAATTAAACATATTTTGGTATTTACATCTTATGCAGATATGTATCATTATTAATTCTATTGCAAATTCATACAGTACACAGCACCGTCCTCATATGCTCACATAAACATTCAGATGACTCTCACTTTGTGCTAGAAATATCCATGTAATCATTCTTATAGGATGTAGCAAAAAGATTTACGCCACACAAATAGAAGACCCCAAATGTTATCTGGGATATCAACTAAATGAGTCCATTAGATTCTAGTGATGGTATCTATCAACTCCTTTTTCCATTAGTTCTGAGGGAACTAATTTAATTTAATACTATTCCTTCCTATTATTTCTTCCTATCAAATAAGAATTTAATGAGAGTCTTTACATTTTTTTCCCTTGGCAGACATCTAAGGAAGGAATTAATATTGATATTTTGCTAGATGCTTCCCATCCTTGAGGACGTATTTGATATCATAAACATGATATATATACGTGATATAGAATATATTGACTATATATATCCAATGTGCTCTTGCCTGAAGACTCTGGCACATTAAAAATGTCTAATAAATATTTGTCGAATGACTTAATATTCTGGGAACAGGGATGAGGAAGAGGCTATGAGCCAAGGCCAATCCTGCAGGGAGTTCTGAGCTTGGAACTAGCTTTCACAACTGTCATATGTTGGCAAAAAGGAATTATGCCTCTACTTAATGCATGGAGAGAAAAGAATAGCCATAGGACCAATTGGTGGGTAAACCTCGGACAACATAGTCATGTGGTTTTTGAGGAATTTCCTTAGGGAAAACTACAGTGGCAGGCTCCTTATCCAGGGCATTTTCGACAGCTCGTTATTACTAGTCTTTCACCCCTAAAGAAGGCTTACAGTTTACAGCATACAGCACACACCACATGGTGACTGATCAGTAAATGTTAGCTTACTGAATGTATAGCTGCCCCACGAATGAATGAACTCCTGCATAACTTTGAATGACCTACTTGGTCATTCTAAGTTGTATTACCTCATAAACACATCCTAGGTTTTTGTTTGTTCCTTTGTTTTTGTTGGTTTGTTTTTGTTTTTTTGGGGGGGGTTGTCAACTTGACACAAGCTTCTTATCTAAGAAGAGGAAGTGCCTCATTAGTTTGATCCAATAGACAACTTTGTGAGGGTATTTTCTTGATTAATCTTACGCATACCCTAAATACTGAAATCTTCTATTACAGGAATTGTGTTTGGAGGGGCTGCAGCCCAACCTCAGGACCTCTTCCATGCTGAGCAAGCTTTCTACCACTGAGCCATATCCCTGCTCTATTTTATTTTATATTAGTTATTTATTTTTGAGATAGGATTTTTCTATGTAGCCTAGGTTGGTTTTGAATTCACAAATATCCTTCCCTCCTCTGTTCATGAGGATATAGTTTAGCTTCGTTTATCTTTTTTTTTCTTCTTCTTTTTCTGTAGTTCTGAGGCTTGAACCCAGGCGAGTGTCCCTTGGAGCTTTATGTATTGGAAGCTTATTCCTTAGTATGGCAACCTTTAAAAGCAGAGGAAATCTTTAAGCTGTAGAGTTTAGCAGGAGGTAATTAAGTCATTCAGACCAATGCCCTTAGGAGAGATGCAACTTTCATGGGACCCTTGTTAGCTTTGTTAAGAGAGAGTACTGATTTTTAGTTAATTTTGTATCCAGTCCCTTTGCTAAAGGTGTTTATCAGCTGTAGGGGTTCTTTGGTAGAATGTTGGGGGTCACTTATGTATACTATCATATCATCTGTGACTAGCAATACTTTGACTTCTTTCTTTCCAATTTGTATCCCTTGATCTCCTTTAGTGGTCTTATTGCTGTAGCTAGAACTTCAAGTACTAAATTGAAGAGATATGGGGGGAGAGTGGGCAGCCTTGTCTTGGCCCTGATTTTAATGGGAATGCTTTAAGTTTCTCTCCATGTCATTTGATGTTGGCTATTGGCTTGCTGTATATTGTGTTTATTGTGCTTAGGTATGTATCCCTGATCTCTTTGAGACTTTTAACATGAAGGGATGTTGGATTTTATCAAAGGCTTTTTCAACATCTAATAAGATGATCACGTGGGGCTTTTTTTCCTTTCAGTTTGTTTATGTGGTGGATTACACTGATAGATTTTCATATGTTGAGCCATCCCTACATCCCTGGGATAAAGCCTACTTGATCATAGTGAATAATATTTTTGATTTGTTCTTGGATTCCATTTGGGAGTATTTTACTGAGTATTTTTGAATCAATGTTCATAAGGGAAATTGATCTGAAATTGTCTTTCTCCGTTGAGTCTTTGTGTGGTTTAGAGTTCCACATGTGTCTAAGTAGGGTTTTCATTGCTGTGAAGAGACACCATGACCAAGTCAATTCTTATAAAACATTTAATTTGGGACTGGCTTACAGTTTCAGAGGTTTAGTTCATTATTGTCATGGTGGGAAGCATGGTGGCATGCAGGCAGACATGGTGCTGGAGAGGTAGCTGAGAGTTCTATATCCAGATCCACAGACAACAGGAAGAGAATGCAAGCACTGGCCAGGCCTGAGCACCTGAAGCCTCAAAGCCCACCCCCCCAGTGACATACTTCTTCCAAAAAGACCACACCTACTCCAACAAGGCCACACTTCCTAATAGTGGGCCTATTCCTATGGGCCTATGTGGGCCATTTTTATTCAAATCACTACAACATGTGAGGGCTGAAAGCTAGTAGCTCTAGATACTTGGTCCCCTAGAAAACAGAGCAAGGGTCAGTGTGAAGTGTTGAGCACTCTTCCTTGGCAGGAGAGAGGAAAGCTAAGAAAGACAAAGGGCACAGTACTGCACAGAATTAACAATTCCTACACCAGTCCTACTCACCTCTACCTAATTCAGCCACCATGAACTGCAGCCAGACCTCCTGTCTATGATTAAATATCTTCACACAAATGAAAAGTCCTATATAAACCACAATGACATGACCTATGCTAATATTAGAAGTCACTTTTTATTATCAGATTTTTTTCACCATCTGTAAGCATACTCTAAGTTTATATAAATCATAACCCAGGAGAAACTTCTTTTTGAGGATCCATAAACATACAAAAAATTACAATAGATTTCCATAAAGTTTTCAAAATGGAAAGAAGAAAGAGAGTCAATAAAGGGAGACACAGAAAGTCTGTTTGAAGCGTGGCTCTCTCAAACTTTGAATGTGAGTTGAAGGTTCACATCAGTCCATTGGCTAATAGCCCGTGGTTTTCTCCCATCATCCTAAATGGGTCTTACTGACAGATGGCTCCCCTGGGAGAGCACCTCAGTGATTAATTGGATAGAGAGCAGTATTCTGCTTGCAGAAGCCTGGTACTTGCTTCATATGGCTAAATTGAAGAAGCTTACAATGAGTTGACAAAACATGGACTGTGACTTAACTTCCTTTCGGGTCTAACTTATGGCTCTATTTCTATTTCTGCAGGCTTGGCTGTTTGGGGAGGGGACAGTTCCACCCACCCTAACCACAAATCTCTCTAGCTCTATTGGCTGTTCCAAAGCTAAGCTAATGGATAGCAATCTTTTGAGTGATAATTCTTTTCACTCTTGATCTTTTAGAGTTCTTTTTCTAAAAATCTTACAGAGAGAGAGAGAGTGAGTGAGGGGGCAGGATCTATGTGCACATGCAAGCAGGTACCGTGAAGATCAGAAGAGGGGTGTCAGACCCTCCTGGATCTGTAGTTACAGGTGGTTGGGAGCTGCCTGAAATGAATTCTTGTCCTCTGCAAGAACAGAATTATTGGTGATCAAGAAGAGACAAACATGATTGGGTCAAAATCTTCTGGGAAGAGTTTTCTCCAGGTTAGCACATATAAGTCATGATTCAGAAGCACTCAAGACCATACCTTATTCTGGCAGTCGAATTTGCTAAAGTATAAGAGTTTACCAGGTGGTTCTGATTTTGAAGGCACGAATAGGGAGAGCACCTGAGACTAGATGCTAGGAGATACCACTGGTGAGGATACAGCTTTACTGGAAGCGGAAGCCCCAGCAATGAAGGAATCACAGAGAGAAATTAGGTTTGGTACTATGTTATCGGTAAACTTCCAATCCAGCTGCAGCGAAGACCCCGGCATTTTGGAGATGCTAGTACTATGGGATGACCATCAAGGAGAACAGCAGCTGTGGGGTGGAGTAAGCCAGTAAGCAGCACTCCTCCGTGGCCTCTGCTTCAGTTCCTAACATGACTTCCCAGGATAATGGGCTACAAGCTGTAAGATGAAATAAACCCTTTCCTTCCCAAGTTGTTTATGACCGTGGTGTTTATCACACTAGAAACCCTAGCTAAGAGAAGCAAGGAGAGTTCTTGATGGCCAAGCCATCTCTGTAGACCCTCTTCATAGTTCTTGAGCCTCTGTCTCATTCTAATCCATTTGCCATTTCTCCCTTCATCTAGTGATACTTACTCACATTGGCAAACTCTGTTTTGTTCATTATATCGTGCTAGTCTTCATTTAGATGTGTTTGTCTGATGTCTACTGTCTCCCTCTCTCCCTTTCTTTTCCTCCACCCACCCTGTACCCTTTCTCTGGTGTCAGTCCCTATAACTGTCTGTCTTGAATGGGCTTCTCTCACAGAGAACAGAGCTTCTCTCTCTCTCTCTCTCTCTCTCTCTCTCTCTCTCTCTCTCTCTTGCTCTCTCACTCTCTCTCTCTTACTGGCTCTCTCTCACTCTCTCCTCTTTCTCCTCTCTTGCTCTCTCCCTCCCTCCTTTCCTTCCCCCTCTTCCTCTTCCCCACTCATCCCCTTCTCTCTATCTACTTAGAAAATCTCCTGTAGTCCCCTGTAGCAAAGTGTTTGGTGTAACAGGCCCCCAGCCTGCCCTGAGTGATATAAAAATACACATGTGATTTCAATAGGACCCTGTTTCCAATACACAAGAGACTTGGGTCTCTCTTCTTAGTGAATGCGCCATGCTGACTACCCCTGACTTCCCAGAAGAGAGGCAAGTTTGCAATTCACTCTTGCTGCACCAGGAAAGGTGCTAAACAAGCATCTCTTGTAAAGTCAATAGGAACCCAGCAGAGGTGCACAAGGAGCCTTGACATCATGAGAGACAACTGGCTTTCAGAGTGTAAGGGAATCTTGTAGTGAAGATTTTGACTTCTTTAAAAAAAACAGTTACTTTACATAAATGTTTTTTGCTTTAATCTCAGGTGTGGGATATGGAGCTGTTTGAGATTGTCCACAATCACCATGATAGTCTCGTGATCTTGGAGGGATGTGATTTTTGCCAGCTACATTCGGGGAAACTGTAGAGAGGGTATAAATGGGAGAGGCCCGAGAGGGCCTGTGGCAGCTGCTGCTGGTCTCTGCTGCTGCTACGTTTGCTATTGCTGGATTGCTGGTTGGAGATAGTCTGACAACGAATATTAGACTTGCCCCAGAGAACTCAACATCCCTAGTGAGTAAAAAGTAGCCTGAAGAGGTTACACCTCCTTTCCTCTCTAACCTTTGCTCTCTCCTATGTAGTGACGCTATCTTGAAAGGGATTGGGGTGGAATAAGGGTTGAAAGGGTGGTAGATATTAGAAACCAATAAAGTAGCCCAAAAAGTATGCCTACAGAATTTCCCCAAGCTAATGTCCTCTCTAAGATGTAAAGGAGGGGCAGAAGAAATAGCTCAGCCATGAAGAGCAGAGAACCCAAGTTCAATTTCCAAAACCTCACGGCTCCCTCTAACTACAGATCCAGACTTCTAGCCTCCAAGGGAAACTATTCACGAACACATGCACATAATTAAAAATAAAAATAATAAATCTTCTAAGAAGTATATAGAGGAATTCATTATCAGGTGTATAAAACAACATTACAGCTCAACTCCACTTGGAATTCATTATTGTGCATACCGAGTCAAGAACACTCGACCCAGGAACAAGCCCCACCTTCCACCCCTGATACCTCCACAAATTCTCTCCTTCCCCATGTTTAAACATCCTCTCATCAGAGATACACCTCCCCACTCCTCTTTCAAAGAAACACAAAACTTGCCCCCCCCCTCATACTCTTCCCTTAAGCACTCACTTTTGCTTGTATTTTATACTTTAAGATTTACTTTATTTTCAAATAAATGTGATGTGACCCATGCAACATGGGTGCTGGGATCTGAAACGCCATTCCTCTACCATCTATAAGAGTAATACATGCTCTAACCACTGAGCCCTCACTCTAGCTCCCTATTCTACACTCCTTAGTAAATATTCAATACTGTGTTTAAAGTGGCAAAAATTACAGCTCAGAATTAATGAAAAATATTCCTTAAAATGATGAGTCGGGGCAAGTTTAAAGATAAAGGAAATTCTTTTTAAAGACTTTATGCTGTGTCTTTCACTCTGTCGTTATCTGAGATGCTGTCTGATACGGGGGAAAGAAGCTTGGGTTTTCGGAGACCAAAACTGTCCCTGTCACATCCAAACTTAGTGACTCTGATTTAATCCTCTACCCTTTGAACCTCTCACATCCTCATCTGCAAATGGAAGTAATCATCTCTGCCTTTGCAGAATCATGGCGAAGCTCGGTAATGAAATCCACAGTGTGTCTGGCACATGGTCAGCCCTCATTAACTTGCAGTTACTATTATTATCTTGATCTAAATTCCATGAGTGATGTGCTTCTGTATTTAATTCGAGTAGGTGGTAGCATTTAATTTGTAAAAATCAGCGTCAGGAATGAGATCTCAGTAACTGAATCTGATCGTTGTAGAAGAATGAGCTCGTACACCTTGTAGTCACAATATTAAGTCAGGTCATGTGTAACTCGGAAGCTCTTCAACACTGTTGACACACGACATGGAAAGTAAAATGAACCACAGTAGCAGCAGCAGCAAGAGGAGGAGGAGGAAGGGGAGGAGGGAGACGAAGAGGGGAGGGGGGGAATAGAAGGAGGGGAGGAGGAGAGGAGGAAGAAATGGAGGAGGAGGAAGAGGAAGAAGAAGAAGAGGAAGAAGAAGAAGAAGAGGAAGAAGAAGAAGAAGAAGAAGAAGAAGAAGAAGAAGAAGAAGGAGGAGGAGGAGGAGGAGGAGGAGGAGGAGGAGGAGGAGGAGGAGGAAGAGGAGGAGGAGGAGAAGAAGAAGAAGAATCTCATATGCCTGAGGTACAAGGTTATATTCATACTTCCACTGCAAGGAAGAAAGGAGAATGGCCCAATGGCAGAGAACCATGAGAGATACCCTTGTTTCCTTCCATAATTGGCAAAATTCAGGAAGTCAAACACACACCACCTGGCCAGGAATGCAGAGAGGCAGGGAATAGAAACTGGCATGCTCTCAGTAGAAAGCACTTTGTCAGCGTCGATCACAATGAAGGATGCACACACCTTTGAACTAAGGGCTCCACTTCTTTTACAGCTCCATTTGACAAATAAGCTTGCACACCCACGAAGAGATGTGTATGCACAATGTGCAAGAGGTATCCAGAGGACGAAGGCTTCAAAAACACATCAGATCACACTATGCAGGCATAAGAGCGGCGTTCAGAGGCAGGTGTGGGCAGCTCATAGCTTTCCTGTCAACACTTTGAAGGCGGAGGTAGGCAGATCACTGTTCAAGGCTAGCTTGGTGTACACAGCAAGCTCCCATCTAGCAAGGGCAACATAGTAAGACCCTGTTTCTAAACAAATAAATACATAGAAAAGTAAGGAAAGAACTCACTTCCACAAATTGTCTTCTGACCTCCACATGTGTGACACAGCCTCAGACACAAACACACATTAAATAACTGTAATAAAAATGTGAAATATATGATTACTGGTGAATGCCTAGCTTTGTCAATGCATTGATAATTATTCAGAAGGACATTGTCCATCATCTCTGAAGAGATTCTCACATGGAAGAAAAGTTTGAGTGTCTGCTTTTGTTTCATGCAATTATATACCGAAAGGCATTCTATTTTACTTCTTCATGCATAGGTTTTGTTTTAACAGAGTCTCCTTGTGTGAACTGACCTTGACCTCACAATCCTTTACTTCAGTATTCACAGAAGCTAGAGTTTCAAGTATCCAGCACACTCGGCTTTTGAATATATTTTAATATGTTATAAATTCATCATGTGCCTGTTATTTTTAAAAAACACACTGTGAGGATTTTGTGTGTACCTGCTTACAATGATTGTTCTGGCTCTTGGCAAAAATGATGTGACCTGCGCTCCTTCAGCCAAGCCTGGCAGGTTTTCTATCCCCAAAGGTCCTTTTCCAGCTGGCTACACTTTCCACAGCAGCCTATGAAGATGTTGTACTATGTTTTCCTGAGGAGATGCGAGCCAATGTCTACTCACCCCAGAGTAGTCCACAGTGGGCTAATTTAAAGATCCGACTCAAGTCTAGCCTGGTGAGTGAATGAGCTTATTTAGCATCCTAAAAGCAGTGTGAATGAGGAGTCCCTTACAGAACCATAGAAAACTCCAAACCACTACCTCACGGAAGAGTCTCCCTCCAGTGTGGATACCGACTTCCTCATAGCTACATGAAAGGAGTCACCAAGTAATTCTCCCCACCTCACCTGATTCCCCTTAACTTTCCACCTCCTAAATACTAGAGCATCTCCCCCAAACAAAGCACAGTAAGGCAGGAGCGGGGTACACAGGAGAGAACGACCTTCTGTGAAGGGGCCTCAAGCCTGACCTAGTTGAGAGATGCTTGCAGGTCATCATGGTTGCTCTGGTTAATTTGGTAATGGCTGCCGCACCCAAAGGAAAGGGCTCCACAACACAGGAAAAAAAGAGAAAGCAGAAACGGCCTGTTTTGGAAATCCAGACTATAGAGGGATCTAATTATAAATGCTGCGCTAGCCATATTGCTTTCCAAAGACAACCTAAGACAGTCTTGCATGTTCTATGGAACTGTTTCCCCGGTCACATAAGCCTTGCTCTTAGAAGCTACTCTGGGTGCGGCCTGCAGGACTGGGCAGCCAGTAGAGGGCTCTCTGCCCATCAAAGGCGGGGCCCACCTTCTTTGTCCCTGCCCACCTTGGGGAACTCCCTCAGTGCTGTCTTAACTGAGAGAACAAATCTTCCTTAGTGCTGCACGGAGGGAGGGAGACCAGAAGAAACGGTCTTTCCCAGCAGCACATACAGGGACTGGGAACCCTGCGTGCACAAGGCCCTGGGTCTACAGTCAGTGTTACAAAAAGTCAAAACCAAACAAGATACACGCAAATAAATGTTTACCAGAGAATTGGTTTTTTTTACCAGACTCGGAGACAGAGAATCCAAAACCTCTTAAGGATTCCCACAAGCCTTCCCAGCAGGTGAACCGAGACCCCTGCTGGAGAATTAATTTTCCTGATGGACTAGACAGGGAGAAGCGGTTTGGAACCCAGCCCATCCACGCGGTGTCTGTCCCACTCCCCAGCCTGTTCATAAAGAGCTCTTCATCACTAATGCGATGCTGACTTCAGAAAACTCCCAAGGACTCTGCTGTGTCTTCCAGCCTCCAAGACTCTGAATAATTGATTTTTAAAGTAGCTCAGAGCCATATTTGCTCTACTGAGGACAGCGAGGAAGAGCGGCATTCAGAAAGGCTGTTTTAAGTGGGCAGAAAGATTTGAACAGCAAATCAGATGGAGCTCATTAACAGTTACCTACCAGAGGGTCTCCTGGACCAGGTTTTACTCAGACCAGCTGTCTCCTTTGGGTTTTTAAGAAATGGGGGCAGATGAGATGACTCAGTAGGTAAAGGTGCTTGCCCGCTAAACCTGATGACCTGAGTTCAATACCTAGAACCCATATAGGGAGGGAGAGATCTGGCTCTCACATGTTGCCCTCTAACCACCATGTTCATTACACACATGTCCATGAGCATGTACACACACACACACACACACACACACACGGAAATGAACCACCCTTTATGTGAAGAGGAAAATGTGTTTTGCAAACCCTCATCTGAGGGACTTGATTTAAAGTATCACATAATCTTAAAATCTGTATTGACTTTATTAACCTGAATAAAATAAATTTTAACTAAATAACCAGAAAATTACTCCCCTTGTTAAAAATAAATAAATAAAAGGCCTCCCCCTTTTCTTTTCAATGAAAAATCTCGAAGTTTCTCAAACTTCAGACACCAGGGTTGTGAGCCGACCCCAAGACCTTCCTAGGAAGCCCGATTCCCAGCAGGCATGGCTACTGCCAGCCACCACAGACACACAGAAGTTCTTTTGTTCTCCAGGAGGCACTTCACCAGGAGTCAGTCATCCTGCAGGAAGGCAGAGGGAGCAGAAAGAAAGACAGCTGAGTGTAAGGCAGGCCCGGGAAAGATTCGTCCCTTGGAAGGTGACCAGTTAGGGGAGAGGTGTGTCCATTTCCTGAGGCTGCTTAACAAGGAACCAAAGGCCAGATGACTTAAAACAACTCTCCCTCTCCCTCTCCCTCCCCCTCCTCTCTCTCTCCCTCCCCCTCTCCTCTCCCTCCCCCTCTCCTCTCCCTCCCCCTCTCCTCTCCCTCCCCCTCTCCTCTCCCTCCCCCTCTCCTCTCCCTCCCCCTCTCCTCTCCCTCCCCCTTCCCCTCCCCTCCCCCTTCCCCTCCCCCTCTCCTCTCCCTCCCCCTTCCCCTCCCCTCCCCCTCTCCCTCCCTCCCTCCCCTCCCTCTCTCCCTCCCCCCTCCCCTCCCCCTCTCCCTCCCCCTCCTCTCTCTCTCTCTCTCTCCCCCCTAGACGCTGGAAGCCTAAGATCAAGATGTCTGCTACATTCTTGATTATGGTTCTTGGGGTGAATCCCTGTTTGCATGCATGCCTATCTATGTTCCTTAGCTTACCAACATCTCCCTCCATCCCCCTGTATGCGTTCACCTCCTGTGAGCCCTGTTTGGGCACATCTCTGTCTCTTACTATCTTAAAGGAGACCAGTGGGTTGCATTAGGACCACTCGTGTGACCTCTGACAGACCCTTTTTCCTCCAAGGTCACACTCTGAGCTACAAAGATTAGAGTTGCTTTTTGTTTTGTTTGTTTTTTAAATTTTCAGGACACAATTCATCCTGTAACAGAAGAGAGTTGGGAGAACTGTGCATGGGTACTAAGGAAGGATGGCTCCCAGCTCGAAGGAGGAGTGGCAAGGGTCAAGGGTCAATTTACATCCCCTTTACAGTGGTCAGGAATCTCTAGGCCTATCCTAGTAAGACAGAAAATGAGAACTTGGGGCTGGGGAAATGGCTCAGTTGGTAAAGAGCTTGAGGATTTGAGTTCAATAGAAAATGTCAGGTGTTGTGGTATGTGTTTGTAACCCCATTGCTGGGAGACAGATATAGAAAGATCCCCAGTGCTCACGGACTCTGCAATCTAGACTACCTGCTGAGTTCCAGACCAGTGAGAGACCCTGTCTCAAACAACCGAGAAGGGCGGAGGAACAGCAGCTAAGGTTGTCCTTTGATCTCCACTGACACTCACATCTGCACAGACATACGCACCTACACACACAGACACCACCACCCACCCGCCCCTCACACACAAAGAAAATGAAACATTTGATTTTCGAGAGCACAAAACACCATGGAGCCCATGGCCCACCTTCAGACTGTTCCATACGTGAGGTTTAAAATCAAAGGACAGAAAAGGCAAAGATGGAGAGATTCCTCCCACCTCCATGTCAGCGAGAGAACTCTCTGGAAAGAGCTTCTTGGCACGTGACAAAATCAGAGGTTAGAACATCCTCAGGGGAGGGATAGCAAGAGCTGGTGCCCCGCCAGGGCCAGCACATCTGGTCGGACACTGCAGGGTGTCCCGGGGTGGGTGATCTTTAAAGTGAAATATAGCCACTTTGATGACTTTTCCACAATGGTTGTTTGGGAAATGGATGATTTCATTGGGGTGGATATAAAGAGGAGGGTGGGGGAAGGGCAGAATAGCACAGGAGGTGTGAACTGAGGAAGTCTAAGCTGGGGGGGGGGGTGACAGCACTGGTGACTGAAGTCAGAACACGGTTTAGATTTAAGGTGGGATCTAACTCTGGCACAGGGAGACCTGCCTCATGAGCCCGTAAACCCAAACATGACCCTTAACTCTCAGGGGAAGTTCATGCTGATGCTAGAAGTGGGTTAAAAACGAACAATTATTATATTTTAAATGAGTGTCCAGATAGAGATGCAGTTGTGATGGAGTATTAAAAGCTACCAGGTCATCTGATGTTCATGTTGGGGAACTGCTTGAGCTAAGTCCTACAAATACTACACCTACCTTTCCTCCATAAAGGGCCTTCTCAGGAAAAAGGAAATCAATCCAGCTGCCTTCCCAGAGGGCCTAAGAACTAGTTTGTAAGAAGCAGTTTGTAAGGTTTGAGAAAAAAAAGAAAAAGAATGAAAAGGAAACCAAGCTTAGGTTCATTCACTTTAAACCCTTTGGGGGAGTGGGGCTAGGTACAACTAATAAAGAAACAAATCTTACAGTCCTAGATCTGCGAAAGCTGAGACAGAAGGATTGCCATGAGTTTGAGGCCAGCCTGGGCTCCATACTGAGTACCTGACCAGCCTGTGCTACAGAATGACAACCTGTCTCAAAGAATAATCTTTTTTTAAGGTCAACTAGTATAACTCAGTGGTACCTGCAATAGAAAGGAAGGGAGGAAGAGGGGAGGTGGAGGGAGGGAGAGAGCAGAAAGAGTGAAAAGAAGAAAGACCATGTAACCTTTCCTCTGCACGCCAGTTCCAATAAAGAAAGAGAACACACAGGCTTAAATTCTGTTCAGGGCTCAGGGCAGGGCACCAGAGACCCAGAGAGTGACACAAGCCCTGCTCGCCAGGGGTCTGCTCTCTGCTCATCCACCCTTCACCATCCATTCAAGCAGCAAACATCTGTGGAGAGGTGCAATGCACCAGACACAGCCTCGTCTACCAGGGAAAGGGAAGCAAATAGGAATGAAAAATAAAAACCCTGCTTTCATCAGTGCGGCTCATGTCAACTGAGCAGAGAAACAGGTAACAATTACACTGCTTCATATAGATGGAGAAGCAGGATCCTGGGGCCATTAGTGAAGGAAAAATGCCCCATAGGGAAAATGACACTCTGCATAAAGCAGGCTGCTGAGGGCCACATACAGAAAACAGGTTGGATGGCACCCAAAAAGTTAACCTCTGGCTCCCATACATGTATGTGCACTTACATGTAAAGGATGAACATATGCATTCACACATAAAGGGTGCACATGTGCAGCCATATACACATGAAACATTCAAATACTTTTTAAAGAGCTTGCAAAATTATAGGGTTTTGTGTGTGTGTGTGTGTGTGTGTGTGTGTGAGTATTTCCTGTCTTTTATCTTTTCCTAACAATTACCAGCGCATCCAACACAGCTCCTTTAATAAATCTGAGAGCCCAGTGGGCACTTAGATACTGGAGGAGATGTAGCATGAAAGAGGCTCCTGGACCAGTTCCTCCTAAGTCCATCCCAGAACACTCAGAACACTTTATCTCCACTCCCTTCCCAAGTATCTCCTTGTCTGTCTACTTCCTGAAGGATGGCTGCCTTGGTCTGGCTTTATTGGTATGTCCAAGGAATTCATCATGGAGAACTACTTAAGAAGCCACCAGCCTTGCCTGGCATGATCAACCAACTGCCCACTCTTGGTTTTGGACAGTCAGTCCTTTGTTGTTAATAGATATTTTCACTCCCCTCTGTTTCCTATAATGAGAGATGGATGAGAGCCCTTTGAAGTGCATGTTCCATAAACAGACACAATTGTTAAAATTAGACAGTAAGCCATGAGAAGAAAGAAAGCCTTGGGTGCTAATGACTTCCCTTGATCTTAGGCAAAAAGCTGAAGGGGCAGTTTTTAAGTTGCTGATAGAAGGACAGAGTACACACACACACACACACACACACACACACACACACACACACACACACACTTGCACAAGCTAAAGCTAAACAAATCTCCCCAGTAAGTTGGAAAGACTATGTCCTGAAGAGTGTAGAGTCTAAATGATAATGAGTACTTATTTGTTTATATTATACTGGAAGGATTGGTCCAGGGACTACATTAAGGTGTGAAATGTGAAGAGCTAAGGGTTATTATTTTTCTGATCAGTCAATGGGACAAGGACCTTAGGTGTGAAGAAACACCGTAAACCTAGGTTTACTTTGATGGCTCTGATTATGTCAATTATAATCGCTTCCATGGTGCTCTGCCACTCTACGGATGCCTTCCTGTTTCCTGTGATTTATTTCCTCTGTGTGTGCTGTAAGTACATGTTCATGGTGGTACATTTCTGCATGCGTGCACATGTGTGTGGAAGCTAGAAGTCCTCATTGGTTGACTTCCTCTATTGCCCTCCATGGCAGTTTTTGATGTGTCACCGTGGAATCTTGAGCTCATCAATTTGTCTAGGCTGACTGGCCAATGAGTTTCAGGAATCCACATGTCTTTGTCCCCCTTCTACAAGCATGGAAGTTATAGATACACATCACTGTCCCAACTTTCACATGGGCACTGAGGATGCGAATTCACACTTGCATGATGGGCAATTTACCAACTGAACCACCACCTAGGCCACTATTTTTCCATGGTTTCCTTTATCTTCTCCTGCTCCTAAGATCCTTTCCACCTTTCAAGGCCTTCCTCATAGGAAAATGACCAGCAACCTCCTGCAGTTATTTCCTCCACACACTCTTGGCACTTTCAAACCACCTCACGTACCTAGGCATCTTGTCATCCTGATTTCAGAAGCATCCCAAGAAGTTAGACCCTGTCTTTGTAACCTACTTGCACATAGCACTTTACATATGCATCCACTGAATCTACTGCGTGAACTATCGACAAGTTCAGAGGAGCCATGGTTGGTGGTCCCCAAGAGTGTGTTGTGACTAAAGGGTGCACTGGTATGACCTCTCCAATTCTTTCAAGAGGATTGATCTGAAACAATCAAAGGTGGTCCCACTCATCCTTTCTTTCTGCTCTTGCTTGAGATGTGACTGCTTGCCTCCCTGAGGACTCCTGTCATGATGAGCCACCACCCACACCCTTGTCACCAACTAAGCAAATGTCCTCCCTCTTCCTGATCTTGGACTCTGAGCTGTCTAAGCTGTTCATGAGCTAAATGAGAAGTCTCTCTAGTTTGCTAGTTCTTTTTATTTTTGTTTTGACAAAATACCTGAACTTTTAAAAGAGAAGCAACTTTTAAAAGAAGCCTTGATCTTACTTCATGGTTTCAGTGCATCATGGGAAGAGAGGCATGGAGGAGTGGCTCTCTCCATGGCAGCAAAAGCTTGCCAGAGCCACCCAAAGCTTGACACAGTCATCCCATCTCAGATCTTGGCATATCAGGAAGCAGAGAGAGCTTGGAATGAAACCAGGTTAAGATATGGCCTTTGCGGTCCACCCTAAAGCAAACTACTTCTCCTAGTAACACCACCCACCCCAGAGGTTCTACACTGTACCAGAGCAATGCTACCATCTGCAAACACGTTAGTCTATGCAGGACATTTAACAGCTAAGCTTTGACATCTATGTAGGTTATGTCTCAGCATTTCATTATAGAATATAAAGCCAATTAGTTCAGACAATACAAAGATAAGCAGTGTATGTACCCTGCCTTTGAAGAACTAAAATCTTGATAAGACTATGTGGTGGGTTGAATAGGTATGCCTCTCACAGACTCATGGATTTGAATGCTTGGCCCAAAGGGAGGGCCACTATTGGAAGGGATGGCCTTGTAGGTGTAGCCTTATTGGAGTTGGTGTGGCCTTGTTGGAGTAGGTGTGCCACTGTTAGGGTGGACTTGTTGAAGTCTCCTGTGCTCAAGCTACACCTAGTGTGGCACACAGTCTCCTTCTGCTGCCTGTGGATCAAGATGTAGAACCCTCAGATCCTTCTCTAGCACCATGTCTGCCTGTGTGCCACTGTGCTTCCTACAGTGACAATAATGGACTAAACCTCTGAAACTGTAAGCCAGTCCCAAATTAATTGTTTTCCTTTATGAGAGTTGCCATAGTCATGTTGTCTCTTCACAGCAATAAAACCCAAATTAAGACAGGCTATAAATAAGTTCTAGTAAGCTAATTAAATGAAGATGTAAAAGAAGATGGCAAGAACAATAGATAATTAGTTAATTCTGGTTGAACTGTGGTCTGGTTGATTATTATCTCTTGTCTGGTTCTATGAGGTCCTGGAGAACTCACTGTTTGAAGGGAGGTTCAGTTTCTACCATAAAATGATTGCTTATAATTGGGGATGCAGCCTAAGATCCTGTCACTGAAAGACTGCTCCTGCTTTGGGAGTTGGGGGGTGGTCTCATCATGGGGGTGACTTATCTGTAAGTGTGTCATAGGCTTTGAGATTTCAAAAAGCCCATTCCAAGCCGAGTTTCTCTCTCTCTCTCTCTCTCTCTCTCTCTCTCTCTCTCTCTCTCTCTCTCTCTCTCTCTCTCTCTCCCTGCTGCCTCTGGATCCTGATGGTGAACTCCCAGGTACTTCACCAGCACCATGTTGCCCTGGATGCTGCCATGCTCCCTGCCATGATAATAATAGACTAACTCTCTGGAACTGGAAGTCAGCCCCAATGAAATGCTTGCTTTCTTTTATAAGAGTTGCCTTGGTCATGGTGTCTCTTTACAACAATGACCAAGACAACCAGGACTGACCTGTAGCAGCTGTATGTGTCTGGGAAACAATTTAATCTAGGCATGTCCATCTAGATTTCAATCAAGCCCTGGAATGTGTGTTGAGTCTTGTTAAGAATCAACTGTTATATTTGAATTATTTATAATGAACCCAAAATAACAACCATATGCTTCTTGTTTGTTGCCTGCCCTAGACCCCCAGATTTCTTCTAAAGCATCACATGGCACAGATGGTGGGTGCAGGTGAAACATGTAATAACATTGGGCATGTTTTGGAAAAAAACATATAGAGGACTCTTAACTGGGCCGTATATGCAACTCTCTGACATTGTTGTGGTACCTGTTGCTATGTTTTTGCTTGTGGCATTAAAACAACTTTATGTTATTGACAATAATTCTGATGCAAGCATTATTAGGAGTTTCTGTGAAAAATGCAGTGTCCAGTCCATGTGTATCAGCTGGAATAGCCCAACTTGTGAGGCAAGGTCCACTCCACCTTGACTCCCTTCCATAAGAATGAGTTTGCATTGGCTATGAGCCAGGACCTCAGTTCTGGCTCTCAACCCAAGTCCTGGGTTCCTCACCATGCCAGCCTCTCCATGCTCTATCTAAGCTTCTTCATGACATAGCTCTGAGGGTACCACAAATGTCCCCAGAGGGCAAGGGAGACACAGACAGACTTTTCCTGACTTGGACATGAGGCACAGCTTAGCAGTGTTCTAGTGTTCATTAAGCCAGATTCAGATTCAGGGGTTGCGGGGGTGGGGGTGGGGAGAAAATAGACCCATTTACAAAGGAGAAATTTTAAAGAATTTGAGACCATCTTTAACTTATCAGAGACATTTGGAGACAGCATTTCCTGTACAAAGGTTATAAAATCTTATTTTCTGTGTAGTAAAAACCAAACACGAAGCCAACTTCTAAAGTTACACTTGCCTTTCTCCCAACAGTCGCTGTACCACTAAAACTTCAACATACCTTATATGTTGAAGATTTCTTATCCTTAAAGTTCAAGGGCTCCACAGTTGCTCATCCAGGCTTAGACTCCTACTGCTGGGGAAGATTATTGATTTTTTTTCTACAATGTCTCCGATATGACAGATGAATTTTAAACTTTTTCAGTTTTGTGAGCAAATTGGCCTTGAAAGAAAACAACAGTCTATAAATATTCTTTTTAAAAAATTTTGTGACTACCTAGTCTTGTACGATGCTCTATACCACATTCTGGAACATGGGAGTAGTAGGTGAAATGAAGAAGTCCTAATTGCTTTCCTTAAAGTTGCTTCTGGTCTAACAAGGGAAACAGATGTGTTTGTCACACAAAGGGATGAAGGAAAGCAAGCCATAAACACGGGATTTTAGGGACTTTTTATGTTTTAGCTTCATTCCTTTGCTGTGATAAAACAACCAGACAACTTGGGAAAGAAAGGGTTTAGTTGCCTTCCACTTCCGGTTCCCGGGCTATCGTTGACAGGAGTCGGGGCAGGAGCCTGAGGCAGGACTGCTTGTTATTCTACAAAGCATTATATCAGAAGTTGGGAACTTACAGCCAAGGAAGGACAGCAGGAACCATGGGGAATGATGCGTACTGGACTGCATTCTAGCTTATTCAGCCTGTTTTCTTACACACCCCAGGGCTACCAGCCTAGGAAGAGTGCCACCCACTGTCGACAGGGCCTTCCCATATCCATCATCAATCTAGACGACAGGCCAACCTGACTGAGGCAACTCCTCATTTGTGGTTCCTTCTACTCAAATGACTCCAGGTTGTATGAAGCTGATGATAAAAACCAATTAGGACACATGGTGAGTGTGAATTCAGAAAGGAAATAACTTCTAAGTTAAAAAAAAACTGGGGGAGTGTGTTTCAAGACTGAGTTTCTCTGTGTAATCCTGGCTGTCCTAGAACTGGTTCTGTAGATCAGGCTAGACTTAAAGTCACAGAAATCCACCTGTTTCTGCCTCCCAAGTGCTGGGATTAAAGGCATGTGCCACCATTGCTCAGCCAAAATGTTTATTTTACCTTTTTTTTCTATAATTGAATTTTTCACTTTTAATATCAATGTTTGCACATAGAAAGAATGGTCTTCTAGTAAAAGTGGAAAGGGGGACTATCCTCTCCAGTGAAAAGCAGATAAGAGGAACAGAAGACCTGAAATCAAGAAGCAGACACAGTGTGACAGAAAGATCAAAGCCCAGGCTAGACAAGGCCTGGATCCTCCTGGATCTGATAGCTGAGTGACTATTTGCTAGCTGGGCAGGTGATCTGATCTCGTTTTCTACATATATATCCTTACAAAATGGGGGTAATGATTACACCTAATGTACATGAGGGTAAAAGTGTTGATGAATTAAGATGTCTAGAGGCCTTAGGACAGAACCTGGCCCATAGTCAGCTCTGCCAAATGGACCAAGCTCTTATTCATAGTATTACCTTGTGGTGACCTGAGTTTGCAATGAGAGGATTTGCCTTCATGTTTTCACTCATTAGCAATTGCAGGATGCTCACTCTTTACCTCAAAGATACAGGAATGTGGATGTGGGAACAACTCAACAGACTGAGAAGCAGAAATTAGAGGACCATAGTCGTCAACCTCTGCACCAGGGACTTTGCAACAGCAGACTCAACCAAGCACCAGTGACTACAATCCCAGCACACAGGAGGCTGCAGGAGGAGGATTTCAAGTTCAAGGCTTGGCTAAGCTACATGTCAAGATCATGTCTCCAAAGGAAAAAAGAAAGAGGAAAATTAAATATGTCTGTACTCATAATAAACATACATGATCCTGCTTTCTTGTCTTTTCTAAATAATACAGTATAACATGACTTGCACAATACTTATATTGTGTTTAGTATTATAAATAATCTAGAAGTGACTTGAAGTGTATGGGAGGTATATTGTTGGTAACATGCACTATGCCATTTAGTTTGAGGTCCTGAAGATCCATCCATTTCAATATAAATAAGGCCTTGGGGCCAGTACCCACATATGAAGGAGCAAATGTGTTGGATTGCTGAAGACAGTCATTCAATTGTATTAAAGGAATGATGGGCTCTGCTCTTCTCTTTCCCTGGAAAAACTTTGAAGTTTGGGTAGATCTTGATAGTCACTATCAACTGTCACTTAATCCGCATCTATAAATGTGGGCCTGATGCTGTCCTAGGCACTTGCTGTGAGCAGTGCAGCTGGGACACAATGACGCCTGGAAACTCCTGGAGCTGACATCTGGGTAGCCAAGATAAAGTAGGGCGTGCCAGGTGGGGACACAGCATGAACACAGCACAAAGACAAGGAAGAGATGGATGTTCTGAGGATGGAAAAAGCCAGACCAGACTGGGGATTGGAACAGTGCAAGATGGAAAATACAACTGGAAAGTCACTCCATTCCTACAGGGAGGTCAAGCAAAATGGCCCACGCCAGAGTTTATAAACCCCTAGAGATTCCTACAAATGAGTTGTATCAAGTGCATGGGTGATTGATATTCCAGGCTCCTGTTGGATTGAGACAAATGGGGTCAGGCACTGACAGGCAGCAAGAGTTTAAGCCCCCCATCACTTTCTGATATTAAGGACTGTCAAGCATCAAAACCAAGACAGAGAATGAAGTGAAACCTTCTGACCTGGAAAATCTTGAAAACACAGCACTAAAGTTTTTAAAGGAGTTAGAAAGAAAATGATGTTCAATGGGGGAAAAAAAAGAATTCTTAAAGTACAAAATCCTAACTGCATCATCCTACCTATTTGCCACTATACCCACGGATAAGTGTAGTCCTTACCCCTCATCAAGGAAACTTCTTGTTGTAAGAGATGAAGACCATTACAGCAGTCACAACTGATCAAAATGTTGAACTGTGGCACTCAGTCCCAAGTGATCATCTCTAACACAATCCCTACACCTGAGACTTAAAGACTGAAGAAGAGGCAGAAGGACTGTAAGAGCCAAAGGAGCAGGAGTTTGCCCTACGACTGTGCCCCTTGGAAATGTCAGATGCCACACATGTGAAGTCTCACCAACATGACTGCCTAAACATGATCTGAACAAGGACTACATCAACAGACATGCTAATGGAAAGTTCACAGGGGCTCAACCCTAGACAGATAGCTACAGGCAACTAAGAAATCCTGAGATCAGGAAAAGTAAGCCTTCCCCAGGACAAATACCAAATGGTCAGCCCTGCAAACATCCATACAGTTAACATTGCACAGACTGAGCAGATTGTATTTCCATATGTAGGAAGTATGTATGTATAACATATATGTGTAACAATAATTCAAGAAAAAGAGGCTATGAATTTGAAAGGAGGATTAAGTGGAAAGCTTTGGAGATAGAAAAACTCAGGATCCTCCTGCTACAACCTTCTAAGTGCTTGAGTTTCTGGTATGCCCCACCACACTCAGCAATAAGTACGGCTAAGACCATGTGGTTCACGTGGTCCTAACAGGGAAAACTGGCATGGAGTCATGTGGCAGGATTTTCGTGGGTAGAGCAAGCAAGAGAAGGCTCTCACAGCAGGAACATAGGCTCAGAGATGATGAAGGAAGTAATGAGTGGAGGGTCAATTTAGTCACACTCCTTTTAAAAATTACCACAGTCACTCTAAATAGATTTAAAAGGTTTCTGGGGCTCCAGGGGCTGGTGATGGGAGGCAGAATGTGCTAGACAAACACCCCATTGCTCAGCTGCACCCCAGCCGCTGCTTAAAGAATGTTGTAACTCCGGAAATTTGGCTTGAGAAAAAAATGGCTCAGTCAGTAAAGTGCTTGCCTCACAAGTGTGAGGAGCTGAGTTTGAATCCCAGCTATGACATATATTTTAAAAATACCCAAACAAGCCAGGCATGATGGCATATCTGCAATCACCATCATGAGACAGAGGAACGTTTATCCCTAAAACTCAGCCTATGAGAGTCAATGAATTCCAAATTCAATGGGATGCCCTGTCTTCAAACTATGGTAGACTGAGATCAAAGAAGACTTCTGGACTCTTCATGCATGTGCACATGTGAATGCACTGCATGTGTGTGCGAGTACACACACACACACACACACACACACACACACACAAAGGCCTGGGAATTTAATTCATCTATATTATTATCTTATTTTTGCTTCTTGCCATCTTGTACCCTCTTAAAACAGCCCAGTTTCTTTCTGCCTTGACCACTTGAAACCATCTTAAACATTAGAAACCAGAATTCTTGACATTAAGTCAATAATACTGTTTTGCTTCACAGACCCAGAAATTTGTTCTTGCCAGCCCAAGAAGCTGGGAAAAAGGGAGAGACAGTCCTATTGACACTGTATAAAAATCTCAGAAGATAGCTTATTGTGTTTCCCTAGAAAGCAGTTGAAAGAAATTGGATCGTGGCTTGTTCTGTTTGTGTTGAAATCATGTACGTTTATTACACAAAGCTTGTAAAACATCAGACACTTTGCCTAGAAGCCCATTTTGGATTTTTTAGGCTTTTCTAAGCTGCTCATCTGTAGAAGACATAAGAGCCACATTCAAAAAACATGGGAACCAGTTCATTCGCTCACATACATTTCATTAACGTTGCCCAAACCTGAGCCAGAGTAGTAAGATTCTGTAAGAGCAAAGACAAAGGAGCTCTCTGAGTGGCCATTACCTGACTTGCCTTTGTGTCTGCTTTTATAACCCCACCATTCATTTTT
The DNA here is from genome assembly GCA_036184795.1 of Tokudaia tokunoshimensis. NCBI lineage: Eukaryota > Metazoa > Chordata > Mammalia > Rodentia > Muridae > Tokudaia > Tokudaia tokunoshimensis. The sequence goes on from BTHU01000022.1 coordinate 19,176,672, forward strand.
ATAGCGCTTTGAGTTTATTGCTACTGTTACACACCTTGTCTCCTTTATGCCTCCTAATAAGCATGAAGGTAGGTACTATTAACCTCTGGTTTATAGCTAGAGAGAAACCAAAGCACAAAGGGTTTGTAAGTCACTCAGAGAGCAAATCAATCCCTAACCAGTGTTTCTGAATACAGTTTAAGACTCTGAGATCATGATTATGACATAATTAAATTTTCTAGTACAACTGTACTATAGTATTACTGTGTTATAAGATCATTGGCTGCATAATAATGCCTATAACCAAATCATTGTGTTGATTGCGGCATGGGAGAAGGAACCGAAATTTAATTTTTTTTTAAAAGGATAGGAGTCAGAAAGAAGGCATCTGCTGCCAAGCCTGAGAGCCTGAGTTTGATCCCAGGGACTGAACTGATTGGTGCAGGGAGAGAACATGTTATCCTCTGACCTCCATATAATCACTACAGAACATGCACAGCTACAAGTTCACGTACATGTACACATACATGCGTACACACACATACAGAAGTAAATAAGAATGTAACAAAATCATTTTAAAATACAGCAGAAATTCAAAATAAGTAAAAAAAAATCACATCTGTAATAACTGTACCCACGAATTTGAAAGTATTGCTAACAATATTGATGAGGTAGAGACTCAAGATTCTGGCTAGTGTTACTCCAAAAATGAACCATTGTCAAGTTAAATAACTAAGAGTGACAGTTTCTCTGAATACATACAATTTAGCCAATACACTGAAATATAGAGACATTTGTATTTGTGAACAAAATTTAAAGAAAACTAGATGCCAGGCACGGAGGCGCACACCTATAATCTCAGCGCTTGGAAGGCTGAAGCAGGAAGATTTCATAGTCTAGACCAGCTCTGGTTATAAGTCCATCCTGAGTAACCTGGGCTGCATAGCAAGAAGGCACAAACAAACAAACAAACAACAGGCAAGCTAGAACATTTTGGGTTTTTTTAAATTAGTTGCTTCTAAGTCTAGCGTGTTTTTAAATGCTTTAAATTATCATTTGTGCACAGGATAGGCACGTGGAGGTGCATATGTGTGTGGTGGTTAGAGACACCTTTGTGCTGTTTCTCTGATCCCACCCTTCCATGGGTCCTAGGAATTAAACTAAGGTCCTAGTTAGGCTTGCATGGTGCCTCCCCAACTCCTCCCTGCGCCATCTTGCCAACCCAAGATACCTATGATTGATGTTTATCATTTATATCTATAGTGACAATTCTGGAATTCTGGTTTCTTTAAAACACACACACACACACGCACACACACAGAAATATTATGTTTTTGCTTTAATCCCAGGTGTGGAGATATGGGGACAGCTTCACAGCAGCTGACTAGGATTTGCCTAGTGCTTTAGCAGAAGCATGGTTTTGCCCACTGCAGATAGCTTCTGGGATTGTATGACATTTGGAAATCTGGGAATTTTTCAGAGAGTATATAAATGCAAGGTGTTAACAGTTGTGCTCAAAGAAGAAACAGAAAGAAAGAAATTCGATTCACAGATCTCTATCTCTCTGCCCTCCTTTCTCTTCTATCTAGTGACAGGGGGTGACACTACCGGGACAAAGGGTGGGAAAAAGAGGAACCCACAAAGTAGCAAAGACTGGCTACAATATGCTCACATGGATTTTGTACAAAACTGATTACAGGTTCTAAGATTGGCTGTAGAATCCAGGCAAACCTACTGCCTTAAGTGGCTAACATGGAAATTCAAGGTAGCTATATTAGTTAGGGTTATTATTGTTCTGATGAAATTGACTTACACTTCTATATCATTGTTCGTCATCAATGGAAATCAGGACAGGAATGCAAACAAGGCAGGAACCTGGAGGCAGGAGCTGATACAAGGTCCACAGAGGGGTGCTGCTTACTGGATTGCTTCCCCATGGCTTGCTCAGCTTGCCTTTTTATAGAACCCAGGACTACTAGGATGGTACCACCCACAATGGGCTGGGCCCTCCCCCATCAATCACTAACTAAGAAAATGCCCTACAGGCTTGCATACAGTCTGATCTTATGGAGATACTTTCTCAGTTGAGGTTCCCTGGTCTGATGACTTTAACTTGTGTCAAGTGGACATAAAACTAGCCAGTACAATGGCCATTTCTAAAGTGTTCCTTTCATCCTGTTATGAAGAGTAAATATTTTTGTGACCTGTCATTTTTCATTTTAATTGGACTCCGTTACTATGATACACCTGGACTTTCAATACATTCACAAGAGTCTTTCTAACTTCACCCTCCCTCAACCAGCTGTTCTGTGAAAGGTTTTCATTGTTTTTTGTTGGTTGGTTGCTTGGTTCATGCGTTCATTTGTTTGTTTTTGTTTTGATCCTCTATTCCAGAGGGACTGAAGGGCTTGGGGTTCTGGAAGAAACCAAATATTTGTCCCTAATCAAGTCATTAATCAATAACTGCTTTAGGATTTTAAAATTTATATTCTTAGATCATCTATAATTATAGGCCTGTGTGTCCTTTGAGCATATGGATGTGAGAATTTCCTGTGACTTCGGGGTGAGGGGGTGAAGCAAAAGACAATTTTTCAGTCTTTTTGTTTTTCAGAGGAAACCAGCAGATTTTGTTTTTCAGGAAAAAACACTTCTCCAATTACCAGACTCCTATTTCTAAGCGTCCCTAGGAAGTGCCCCAGGGCCTCAGAGGAGGTTAGGGTGGTCAGTATAGATGCCATGTTTAATCATTTGGTTCTCATAGAGGAGGGGAAATTGGTTCCAATGTTGATAGTCTTCAAAATATGACTAACAGCTACCAACCGCAAACCAAAATTAAACATTATTGCCTTAAGACCGCCACATAAAATACTTCTTGTTATTTTCACCAGTTATACTGAAGATCTCAGAAGCAACATAAAAATAAGTGTGAATCATTTCAATAGCTTTAAACAATATGACACACCATAGTAAGTTTCCCTCTTATGTAGTTACACATTCTGTGGTTTCAATGTCTTGCAGTCAATTGCCATTCAAAAACACTCAAGAAACCGACAATTTATCATTTTTAAAGCATGTGCTACTTTGAAAAGTGTCATGAACTCATTTTTCATTCCATATCACCCAAGAGTGATTCTTTTGTCCCAGGAATCCACACTGTATACATTACCCGCCCACTGGTCACTCAGTCATTATCTTGGTTAACAAAGTACTATTTCGATATTCCAGTACATGTGTTAAGGTGCCCGTATTTTATGTGATAATGGCTCTAAAACCATAAGAAGAGTGATTCAAAAGAGGCATCAAGTTCATTAAATATGAGAAGAAATATTAACTCTGATACTTGGACAATACTACAGAGTCTATGGGGCAGGGAACATGTGGTATACGTAGAGAGCTCAATATTGTCAGACTCCAGGCATCCTGTAAGGGTCTTGAAGCACACTCATCATGGATAAGAGGGCATTTATAGAACACTTTAAAGTATGTATTCTGTTGCCTGGATACACATAATTATTTCCTTTTTGTCCTCCAGTGAAGCAGCAAGAAATATTAACATAGCTTATTACTCCATTTTGTTCCTTCAAAAACTTTCTTGATTCCACCTCTCGTATAGCATTTTGAACCTTCTGGCTAAGTCTTGCCTCATTTCCATGGCTGCTCATTGGCTCCTAGCAGCACCTCGGATATGTCTGCCTTCTCTAGATGCACTGAAGTTGACTGTCATTGGGTTCCTAGGTGGCTCACATCTAAGTCTCTGTTTCTACATCCATCTTCAGTCTTTACAATCAACTTCGGGTCTCAGAACCTTACCTTTATAAGAAGGGACTATGGTGGTTTGAATGAGAATGCTCCCCATAGGCTCACACAAACTGCTCGGTCCTCCATGGATGGAACTCTTTGAGAAAGATTAGGAGGTATGCCCTTGTTGAAGGAGGCAGTTCACTGGGGGGGATAAGGGTGGGCTTTGAGGAGTCAAAAGACTCTCACTGCCCCCAGTTAGCTCTGTCTTTGCCTCATGGTTGTGTCTTAATATGTAAGCCCTTAGCTACTGATCCAGCACCGTGTCTACCTGCCTGCTGCCATGTTCCCTGCCAGAATGCTCAGACTCTAACCCTTTGAAACTATAAACCCCAAATAAGCTCTTCCTTCTATAAGTTGCCTTGGTCATGATGTCTTTTCACATCAATAGAACAGTACCTAAAACAGTCACTAAGGAGAGTCTTCAGAATGAATTTATTAAACCAAAATGAAAGCAGATTTCACTCTGAATTCCGATCCTGAAGATAACATTGTAGTATCAGAGAATGGTAGGTCTCAAATGGACATGAAATACTGATTACCCAAACCTTTACCTATAACTTCTTTCTCCCTCAAATCTTGGCTCTTTTTCCAAGTGGCTAACAGAGACAAATACATGATTTTCTTATGGGTCAAATCATTCTCGCCAGTGGACATTCATTGAATTACCCTATAGTCCAAAATTAGCTTTTAAAATAGAAAACATATCTTTTACCACATCCTTGGAGACTCGTCTTTAAACTTGTATGTAACAAGAAACTGAATCAATTAAAAAAATAAAAGACCATTGACGCAAACTTTCTGTTCAACAAATAAAATACAAAATATCCAAAGCCCTTTATATATTTAATTTTAGTGACTAATGTTCCCAGATTAGAGAGCCCCACCACAAGGTCATCCACAAAGGCTGGAATCCCGACAAATTATCAAATGAACCTTATGAAACATATTGAATGAATTTTTCTCTGGCTGTCAAGATCAGTTCAAGATATTTGTTATCTTGAGAAATAATGACAGACATGAAGAATCCCAACTACATTTCCTCTTTCTACTTTATCTCTGTGAATGTGGGAATCTTTAATAGGGAAAGAGGGGTGCTCATACAACGTTTTGCGCCTTAGGACTTCTTGGCCTCTGTTTCCAGGACTCATAAATATCCATATGCCAGGTACCTAATTAGTGTTGTAATCTAAGTTAACAGACAGGCTATTAACTTATGACAAAATTGCTGCAAGGTAATGGACAGATTTAAATTGTCACTTAAACCAATAGACAGGGCACTGCTCTAATTGGCCCATCCAAGGCAATGGAGCCTGAGCTGCCCCCCCACCCCCACCCCTTCTCTGGGTTGGAAGAGACCTTCAAGGTTATCTGGTTCCAATTTTCTCAGTAGCATTGTCCTTATGTCTCCTTCATTCTGTTTCTAGAACCTCTAGGGTTGGGAAATGCCCTGCCTCTAAAAGCTCTGATTGCCTTTTCAAGGGGTGCTAATTACCCCGGGGCTTCTAATCCTAGCTGGGTAGATTGGTCACCTAGAATTAAACACCTGGAAAGAGATTGCCCTCTCCTGAATTAAAATGCTCCCACACCTTGTGAGTTGTTTGGAATAAGCAAAACACAGTCAAGATTCGTATAGATCAAGACTCTACTTTGAATGGATTTGTCTTCTAAGAGGAACTCATAACCATGGTGTCTCTGTGTACTCTGTGGGGTAAGAGAGCAGCTAAAGGAACATGTGGTGTTCATTGTATTCTTTCCATTCTGGTGAGGTTCTAAGAGGTCCTGGCAAGCAGACACTATGTCTGAGTCATCTCAAAAACAGTTTAGGAGCTGTCCTAGTTAGCCTTAATTTTGACCTTGACACAGCCTAGAACCATCTGAGAGGAGAATCCTCAATTGAAGAGTTGCCTAGGTTATATCAGTCTGTGGGAATATCTGTGGCGGAGTCTCTTGATTATTAATTGGCTCAGGAGGTCCCAGCCCACGCTGGGCAGTACCATTCCTAGGCAAGTGGTCCTGGGCTATATAAAACAAGCAACATTCTTCAACAGTTCTGTTTCAAGTTCCATCCTAACTTCCCTCAGTGATGAATTGTGGCCTAAAACTGTAAGCCAAATAAAAAACCCTTTCCTTCCCTAAATTTTTTTTTGGGCTTAATCCTTTATGACAATAACAGAAGAGAAACCCAACCAAAGTTCCCTGCCTTCTTTTTCTACTCTGTTTCTTGACTTTGGAGCACAGGTGCAGGAAACTGAAATAGCATTCTTGCTCTAATGCACCCTTATTGCTAGTTCAAGCATGACTCTCTTTAGATTTTTTTTTTTAATGTATTTACCTACTGTGATGACTAATCTTGGTTGTCAACTTGAAACACCTGGGAATAAAAGAAACTTCAGTTGATGAATTCCTCCATCAGACAGGCCAGTGGCATGTCTGGGGTGGGGTTAGGGGGAGGCAGAATTTTCTTGATAGCTAAAAAGGATACCGTACTTTGATTCACCGTTTTATACTGAATATTTTTTATTATATTTATCTTTGATTTATTAAAGATAATAAACTTCTTAATTTATCTTTTTTTATTTTATTTTTTTAATTTACATTCCAAATCACTTCCCCTTTCCCGTTTCCTCCCTCCCCGAAAGTCCCATAAGCCCCCTTCCCTCCCTCTTTTCTCCATTCAACCCCCTCTCGTTACTCTGTCCTGGCGTTCCCCTACATCCAGTCTTTCCAGGACCAGGGGTCTCTCCTTCCATCTTTTTAGAAATCTATTGATATGCGGATTGTGTCTAGGGTATTCCGAGATTCTGGGTCAATATCCCCTTATCAGTGACTGCATACCATGTGTGTTCTTTTGTGATTGGGTTACCTCACTAAGGATGATATTTTCAAGATCTGATCATTTGCCTAGGAATTTCGTGAATTCATTGTTTTTAATTGCAGAGTAGTATTCCATTGTGTAGATATACCACATCTTCTGAATCCATTCCTCCGTTGAGGGACATCTGGGTTCTTTCCAGCTTCTGGCTATTATAAATAAGGCTGCTATGAACATAGTGGAGCATGTGTCCTTATTGCATGCAGGTAAAGTATCTGGGTATATGCCCAGGAGTGGTATAGCCGGATCCTCCGGGAGTGTCATGCCCAGTTTTCTGAGGAACCGCCAGACTGCTTTCCAGAGTGGTTGTACCAGCTTGCAATTCCACCAGCATTGGAGGAGTGTTCCTCTTTCTCCACATCCTCGCCAACAACTGCTGTCTCCTGTGTTTTTGATCTTAGCCATCCTGACTGGTGTGAGATGAAATCTCAGGGTTGTTTTGATTTGCATTTCCCTAATGACTAAGGATGATGAACATCTCTTTAGGTGCTTCTCAGCCTTTAGATATTCTTCAGGTGAGAACTCTTTGTGTAGCTCTGTACCCCATTTTTTAATAGGGTTACTTGCCTCTCTGGAGTTTAACTTCTTGAGTTCTTTGTATATCTTGGATATTAGCCCTCCATCGGATGTAAGGTTGGTAAAGATCATTTCCCAGTTAGTTGGTTGCCGCTTTGTCTTTTTGACAGTGTCTTTTGCCTTGCAAAAACTTTGTAATTTAATGAGGTCCCATTTGTCTATTCTTGATCTTAGAGCATAAGCTATTGGAGTTCTGTTCAGGAAATTCTCCCCTGTGCCCATATGTTCAAGGTTCTTCCCTAGTTTCCCTTCTATTAGTTTCAGTGTGTCTGGTTTTATGTGGAGATCTTTGATCCACTTAGAATTGAGCTTAGTGCAAGGAGATAAGGATGGGTCAATTTTAAGTATCTTGGCGTGACTCTAACCAAACAAGTGAAAGATCTGTATGACAAGAACTTCAAGTCTCTGAAGAAAGAAATTGAAGAAGACCTCAGAAGATGGAAAAATCTGCCATGCTCATGGATTGGCAGGATTAATATAGTAAAAATGAGCATCTTACCAAAAGTAATACACAGATTCAATGCAATCCCCATCAAAATCCCAACTCAATTCTTCATAGAGTTAGAAAGAGCAATTCAAAAATTCATCTGGAATAACAGAAAACCCAGAATAGCTAAAACTATTCTCAAGAGTAAAAGAACCTCTGGGGGAATCAGTATCCCAGACCTCAAGCTGTACTACAGAGCAATAGTGTTAAAAACTGCATGGTATTGGTACAGTAACAGACATGTAGATCAATGGAACAGAATTGAAGACCCAGAAATGAATCCACACTCCTATGGTCACTTGATCTTATACTGAATATTAAATTGCACAGATTCACTCATATTGTTGCGCATGGTTCATTCATTTAATTGGTGTGTAATTTTCTACTGTGTATTTACACTTTACATTTATTCTCCAGTCAGTGGTCATTTGGGTTATTCCCAAAGTTGTGCTATTATAAAGTAATCATGCCTTTTGTTTGTTGTTTTAAGACAGTCTTGTGTAGCACCGGCTGGTCTCAAACTTTCCACATAGGCAAGTCTGACCTCGAGGTTTGATCTCCCATCTCTACCTCCCAGCTGCCTGAATTTCCACACTCAGCTTCTTCCTACCTGCTCTCTCATATATGATGTGGTGATCTAAATGAAAATGGCCCCCACAAGCCCAAAATGAGTGACATTATTAGAGGTGCACCCTTGTTGGAGCAGGCATGGCCTTGTTGGAGGAAGTGTGTCACAGGGGGTGGGCTTTGAGAAGCTCAAGCCAGGCCCAGTGTCACTCTCTCTTCCTGCTGCCTGATAATCTGGATGTAGAACTCTCAGTTCCTTTGACAGCACCATGTCTGCCTTTGTGCAACCATGCTTCCCACTAATAATAGACTAATAATATGCTTCCCACTATGACCATAACAGACTAAACCTCAGGAACTGTAAACCAACCTCTAATGAAATGTTTTTCTTATCAAGAGTTGTCATGGTCATGGTGTCTCTTCACAACAATAGAAACCCTAAGACACATGCATAAAACTTCTGGATTATATAATATGTGAACATTTAATTTCCCGAGGTAATGTCAACGCCTTTGAAGAGTACATCCATGCTTACCAGTATGTATGGGGAGTTCTGTTGGCCCTTGTGCCCTCTAGTGCTTGTTGTTGTCATTCTTAGTTATACACATATGTGGTGGACTGACATATATCCTTATAGTCACCATAAAATCAAACATCCTTTCATTTGTTTACTGGTCACATGTGATTTTTATTTTTTTTAATAATAATCATTAAATGTTTTGACACTCAATTTTTTACTATTTTTACACACACATATTTGCTTTTTATTTTTCAAAATTGTACTAATATGTTTCATGAACTGCCTACTTCATTTAGCCATGTATTAGGAAGTCTTCCTTCTGCCTTGATGTGTTTTAGAAAACAGCTTTCCATGTCTGTATTGTACGAGAGTCTATGTTCCTGTTTATTTTACCTGTTTCCTACTGTTGGATTTTAGGTAGTTTCCAATTCTACTGTTTTAAATAATTCTTTCCTAAGTGCCCTTCACATAAATTTTTGCACATATTCATATTGACTCCTTGGGATTCATCTCTAGGAGTAATGCTACATAGTAACACTTTAAGATCTCAGATAAATATTTCTAAAGAGTTGTCTGATCTCCTCTGCTTTGAAGGCAGCAGTGCTTGAAAAAAATGCCAGTGTTTGCAATTCCTCCGCATGATTAGGCATTGCTATAAGAAGTAAATTTTTAAATATGGTTGGACATAAAGAACTATTTCTCTTTATGGTATTTATATTATAGCTCATAGTTTCTTTCACTTGTTACAAAAGTTAATTTAAGACATTCACTGGTATTTCACATTTCCATGTTTGTCTCATACTTTTGGGGGGAAGGGAAGGGACTTTAAAATGTTTGTTAATGATGGCATAATGATGGTGGGGTGATAGCATAACTGCCTAACACACCTGCAGCTCTTTCAAAAGACTTTAGATCAAAGCACCTACAGCAGGCTTAGCTCCAGCTCCAAGGGACCCAGCTCCCTCTTCTGGCTCTGACAGGCTACTGCAGGCATATTCGTGTATACATTTGTACATACACACACAAGTAAACAGATAGATAGATAGATAGATAGATAGATAGATAGATAGATAGATATGGGTGGGTGGGTGGATGGATGGATGGATGGATGGATGGACGGACGGACGGACAGACAGACAGACAGACAGACAGACAGATGGACAGATGTGTGCATGTTGTACACATGCAGGATGTACACAGAGGTCAGACAATGACTCATGGAAGTTGGTTTCCTCTGTCCACCATGTCAGTTCTATGTATAGAACTCAGGGCCTCAGGTTTGACAACTTTACACAATGAAACATCTCACAGGCCCCAGAATTTTCAATTACTCTATTCAGTATTTTGTCCTTGATTTGGGTATTTTTCCTTATGCATTAGGAATAAACCTTTTATTTCCCATTAAAGTTGTAGCTTACATTATTGTTGTTGTTGTTTTACATTTTGGCAGCACTGGATATTGACCCCATGGCCTTGGGCATGCTCTCAACTGGCATTCTGCAACTGAGCCACACCCCCAATTCTAGTTTCCCATAGTTTTGAAGAGGTGATTGATGTTTCAGTCAGTGGCTCTTTCACTGATGAACTTGGAGATGGTGAGGTAAATTGCTCGGAAATTTCCCACATGACAGCAAGGAGTGAAGGGCTTTCTAGAGGCCCATGAGGTCCCTACTCAGTGGCAAGCCCAGGAAAAGAAAGGACATTCTCTCCCACAAGCAGTGGTAGTGACTGGCAAATCTCACAAAGCTCTGTGCTGGGGATGCTGGGAAATGTGAGTTGTCTGTTTCCAGCCTGGATTTGACAGGCCCTGTAATGACTCTAACCCATAGTTGTCAATGTGACAAAGGCCCTGGGGCTTTCCTGTCTCCTAAAACATCAGCTTCATATCAATTAGTATGTTTAGTGTGGCACCAGGGACAAGAGGAAGAAACAGGGCTTCCTCCTGAGATAAACACTTCCATTTAGAGCTCATTAATAAAATGCAGCCCAGGACATTGTAATCATAATTTAAACAACAAAGACACACTTCCAGGTCATTGCTGTGGAGACTGGGTTCATTTTCATTACTTGCTATGAATCTTATTAGTGCTTTAAGACACACTTAAAATCCTTGCCTCTGTGAGACTTCTGAGCTCATTTAAACTCCCAGCACTCTCTTGGGGCTCATATTAACTCTCTCACGTTTGATGTTTGTTTCTGATATGGGGATTTGTAAATGGGAATGGAGAGTGGGGTCTCTTGGGAGTTGGATGTGAATACAGTCTGTCCTCCTTATATGCGGGGAATCTACTCCAGAACCCCAGGAACCCCCGTGGATGCCTGAAGTCCCAGAAAGCACCCAATCCTATGCATGCTATACTTTTTACTGTCTTTTGCATCTAGATAAAGTTTATTTATAAATGCAGCATGGTAAGAGAGGAGCAATATCTGACAATAAGCTATATATAGTATATATATATATATACCATATATATATATATATATAACAATATATAGTATATATATATATACTAACAATATATAGTATATATATATACTAACAATATATAGTATATATATATATAACAATATATAGTAACAAAAGTTATGTGGATGTGGATATGGTTTCTTTCTTCTCTGTCTCTGTGTCTCTCTGTATCTCTGTGTCTGTTTTTCTCTCACTCTTTCTCTCTCTCTTGCTCTCTCCCACTCTCACTTGCTCAAAATACATACCACTGTCCTGAACTCTTGTTCCTTTCATCTGACAGTGGGTTGGTCGTAGTTAACTGAAACTGTAGGAAGTTAGGGATAAGGGGAAACTGTGTAGTTCTGTTGGAAATCGGGAGAGTGAGAGTCTTGAGAGATTGCCTGGTTGTTACAGTTGTTAGGCTCTTGGAGGAAAGTAATTTTATACTCTCGGCTCCCACTACTCAGCCTTGAGATGCCTTCTGGAGAAGAATGCTCCATGCATGACTTTTAGTCTAGTACCTTTTCCCTCCTAGTCATTAAGTTCAAACAAAGAGCTGTACAGTCAACCCATGAAACATATGCAAATCCCAATACTAGGGACCAGTTGCTGTATCCAAGGTAAAGGGAAAAAATGGAGAGTGGTGTCTCAATTTTCTTTCTGCCAGCCTTTTACATCAGTTGTAGTCATGAAGACTGCTTGCCATAAGACAGAGTTCCCAGATCTCCACAGTTTAGTAGTACACCAATCTAGCCAAGTCCGATGGTATTGTGTCTCTGTCAGTGTTCTGTTGCTGTGAAGAGACACCATAACCATGGCAACTCTTATAAGAGAAAGCATTTCACTGAGGTTGGCTTACAGTTTCAGAGCTTTAAGTCCATTATCATCATGGTGGAAGACATAGCGGCAAACAGGCAAACAAACACAATGCTAGAGTAGTAGCCAAGAGTTCTATGTCTGGATCCACAGGTAGCAGGATGAGAAAGCCTGGGCCAGGCTTGGGCTTCTGAAAACGTCAAAGCCCATCTCCAAAGACACTTCCTCTGACAAGTCATTTCAAATAAATAGTGCCACTCCCTGGTGACCAAGCCTTCAAGTCTATGAGCCTATGGGGTCATTCATATTCAAACTAAAGGTGAGTTCAGGACCGTGGAATGTATTTTGAGAGATGTCCTTATGACTTTCTGGAATCGATTGCATCTCAAGTATAGATACAGTATTTCAACTGTTCTCAGCATCTTGGAGAGGCAAAGGGAGCTCCTTTAAGCTGTCATGATATCGAGTAAACTAAGGCGCTGTGTATAAGCAGAAGGAAATCTGTAGACTGGACACAAAGCAATTCAGATACCTCTAGGCTGGCTGGAGCAAGCAACACAGAGAGGAAACACATCAACTGTCTCCAGACAGCTCAACAGATCCATGAATAAATGGGCACTGGAGAGGGAGCTTCTGAGGGGAGAGAATCTGTTGGAAATGTCTGAGTCAGATCAAGAGAAATAAGGGAAATGTGCCAGAGTGAGTTGAAGTGGAAACCTAAGGGTTCTATGGAAAGTCGGTTGGATGGTGTTTCAATAGAACAAACACGTGAAGGAACATTTCATTAAAGTGGGCACAGGGGTGAAAGGCTAAGGCCAACTTGGGAAGGAATGTTTCGCTGAAGCAGACACAGGAGAGAGGATGTTCTGCAAAAGCAAGCATGTGAAAAGACATGTGATGAAGGATTCTGTGCTAACAACACACATGTATTGGTCCGCCTTACGTTGCTGCATTTGTCTAGACACCATAGAAAGAAGTGCACCAAAAAAAAAAAATCTTCTGGTGGTTTGCTGCAGTTTGTCGCTGCCTCCAAGGAGTCAGGTTGATTGGATGCACGTGCTGAGGCAAGACCTGTACTGAGGCAAGGCCCATGGAGGACATATGATGTTTGGAGAATATAAATAGGACTCCACGGAGTGACGGAGACAGAGCTTGGCTTGCTGGTACAGCTAGCTGTGCAATGCTTGTGTGTCTCTCTTCTTCGCTGATCCTCGTTTATCTGAGAGAGGCACAGCTGAGAACTTCTCCTGGTGTCCCTGTTGGTCTCTCCTATTGGCTCAAGCCAAGGCTGAAGCCTGGCTGTCTCTGCTAGGTCCTGCCACAGCTATTGCTAATTTGACTCTACTGAACTGAACTGCTGGTGTATCCGTGAGGTTTTTGCAAGTGAATTGAGCTCCCGCTGCCACCAACCTGTAAACTGAACTGCTGATTTCCAGATAACACAGGTGGGAGTTACTCCAGAGAACCTTTCTAAACAGGTCCACTTCCCCCATATCCCTTTTTTCCCCTACCTCTGGTGGGTGGTGGGTTACAAGGAAGGTTAAAGTGTTTAAGAACCATCACTAAAAATAGGATTTGAAAAAAATTAAAGTTACCATGAGCTGTTGGAATTGTCATAGAGTGCTCTGTAAAGAACAGAAAGATGGAGATAATCTGTTCCTGTTGCTCTGGGATTGAACCTAGGACTTCAAGCATACCAGATATGCACAGTACTTTTGAGCTGCCTTACCAGCCCAGTAAAATCAAAATAAAATAGCATCATTATTTGATTAAGTTGGTTCTACCTGGTCTTGCCAAAAAAAAAAAAATCTAGCTTGTCCCACCTGAAAAAAATTCTTAAGTCATACATAGATTTCTGAGCAGGATCCAACTCTACTCAAAATTAGTGTTACTAAGACAGACACAAGTTCCTGTGACTTCTGGGTACTAACAGCAGTAACTACTTCCATCTCTAGAAGGGATTAGGAATAGTTTCTCTCCTTATATTACTGTTCTACGAGAAGACACATATGGAAAGTACTATAGAAAAGGTACATTACCACATTGATGTTAGTTACAACTGTGAAGAGCTCAGATGGATGAAAACTTTCGCTTCAAACATTTTTTTCTGGTTAAAGACACTGAAATAGCTCAGGACATGTTAGACAGGGCAGCTCCTGGGTAACATTAAAGGTCATATAGATACTAGGGTACATGTAGGATAACCTTATGGAAAGTCAGACTCAGGGCCAGCATCATTCAACATACATTAATTGAGCATGTACTAAGTACTAGGCACTATTCCAGATGATGGACATTCAGTGTTGAACAGAATAGACAAGACCTTCATACAAAGGTGAGTACACTTGTATCTAAGCCCTTCTGCAGTAAGTGACCTTGAAGATATTCTTATGTCACCATTTTTTTTTTGCCTAAAGGAAGTATATGAATGCCAATGTTGCAAAAACACTCAGCACCACTTCGGGCTCCTAGTAAAAGTGTGTAAATGCTAGTTAAATGCACGGAGCAGTATTTGGTGACTCAGTTAAATATGAAGATAATTTAGGGGGGCTGCGGTGATGTCACACGAGGCAACATGGGAAGTGCCAGATGGAATTTCCTTTCAGACTGGGCACTATAGAAGAATGGAGTTCAAGCAAAACCCTGGATGATGAAGGGGATTGCCTGTGGGAAGATAGGGTGCTGGCTTGTGAATAACCCTGTTGTAGGAGTGAAGCATGACAAGCTCTCATAGCAGAGGAAAAGCCAAGCACATCTATGACACATGGAGCAGACAGGTGTGGGTGAGAGATGGGAGAAGCCAGAGAGAGGCAGGAGCCAGCTCAGCAGGGGTTGGAATATTAATGTCTGCGACGAAAACTTTGGGTTCATAGAAAGGCAAGGAAAGGACTCTGAATTGGGAAGGAACTGTACTCTATATGCATTTGGGGAAAATCCTTTGTGAGGATCAGATTAGACAATATAAGTGAAAGACTTTGAAGGACACACACAAGCCACTGGATAAATGTAGCGGCGTAGTTTTAACTGACATCGTAACTTGGACCCAATGTCTCGATCGCTATTTGAAAAATTTTGGCAATGACGTCTTAAAGACCTAGAAGTTAATTCCCCTAACACACCAAGGGTGCAAGGGCTCTGTCTGCTGCCATTTCTGTCTCCTTGTAATAACCTCATGCCATCAGCCATGTTCCTTTGATGGACCTCATGACTGCTTTCTTGGTCTAATGCACCCTGACACCATTTGAAGGAACTTTGTGTTGAACTTTTAAATGGAAGAAAAGTCAGTGTGTAGATGTCACTTCTAAAGTTAGAGAGCCTGGTTGGAAAGAACTCTGAAGCAGAGGAAAAACAATCAATCCTATTTTTCTTTCACAGATTAATAGTCCATAACTGACAGGCCGCAGAGGACTCTCTCACAGCTTAGTGAGCCTGCGCAAAAACCAAACCTCCGGTTTCCATCATGGATAACAATGGCCCAAACTGATTTCTTTCACTGCAACACTATTGTATTAAAAAAACATGGAAATGACCTGAAAATCCAAGCAAAGAAGCTTGGGCAATTAAATGATTGGATTATAAACACATCCTGTGTCTTGCTTTGCATTTATGTCTTTAAAATGTGATCTACATAGACATCTTTAAAATGTGGTGATTTCAAAAGTATAGAAAAGAATGTACCACTGTACTCAAAAGAACATCTTCCAGAGTCATTTGAGAGTAGTCACCAACGGAGAAAGCTCAGCATGGGCCACCCTGAGAGCTTCTCTCTGACCTTGGAATCAGGGGGATGAAGGGGCTGGGAGGTAGCTGTAGTGGGAGAGAAGGTGACAGATATGGCAATGACTCAGTGAGCTAAGGATGTCAGAGTTTCCCCTAGGGTAGAGAATGACTCTGGAGAAGGGGACTGGGCTGGGTCATCTTGAGAGGAACTAAGCATGAGAAGCCAGGTGATTACAAGAGTCCCCAGGTAGCAGGGACTAAAGGGTGCTCATGGCAACCAGCTGGAGAAGGATTTGCCCACATTTGTGGAACTAGAAACAAGAGTTACCAGAAGAGTCAGAGTAGGAAGGAAGCCCAAGCACCCGGGACCCCAGCAACACAGTCCACATGAACTTAACCCTCATGTGTCTGACTGTCTGCTTCCCCTCCTTCAGCCTCAGAGAAGCCTGGTGTTGTCCCATGAGCCTCCTCAGATTTCTAACCCAGAGTCAATGGGTCTTTGCTTAGAATAGGACTTGTTTCCTGAATATGACCAGTGGACTTTATCTCATTGCCTGGAAATGTCCAGAAAGGACTGAAAAAGTCACAAGCTCCACCCTACATGGATCACCTTCTGGGGAAAGACAGTTGAGAGAACTAATCTGTAGAGACCATAAAAGACAACAGATGATTTGAGTGAAAAGCCAATCTATAAATGGAAAAAGAATCTGACTCACTATAAATGGACCAGAGTCCTTTGATGCCTCCTGTAATCTATTGATACATTTTACTTTTAACTACTGTGTTTGTGTGCTTTAAGAATACTGCATACAGATTAACATTTAAGTTTTAATGTGGTTGTATGTTTTTGAAAGTGTTTCACACTATAGCCCAGGCGGGCACATGGTAGCCCAGGCTAGCTTGGAACTCACACAACCTCCCTAACTTCCACCTGCTAAGTTCAGAAGCCATCATGTTTGACTCTTCTTTAAATATCAAAGGAAGGAGATTGCATTATTCAAGTGGTAATTCCCTAAGACATGTCCAAAGAAAGAGTAGCTTACACAGAAACTTGACATAACCTGCTAGAAGTTATGCTTTTAAAAGGAGAGACATTATGATCTGCTTCTATAGCCTTCCAATTTATATTCCCATTTATATCAAACTGTCAACAATAAACTATCCAGGGTTAAGTTCTCCAATGCCAAACAATAGATTATAATTTTTTAAAAGATAATGCTTCTGTTTAGAAATTCATGGAATTTTATACCAATTTTCCAGCTGAAGCTTCATTTTATTTTATTCCCCTGGTTACCCTAGAAACAGTATTAGAATTAATCATTTTCAGAAAATATTTTTTATTGCTTACATAGCAAGATCCTCCCATTATTTTTGAAAACTAAATGAACTGGGTGTCTTTGAAAGTAAGACTTCCCACATCATAAAGGAAGAAACATTGTAAGAAAACATTCAGATCCCACTTTAGAAAGCTAGCCACTCATGTGAACAGCTAGCTGTGCCGACGTGGGTTTTTGGTGTTCTCCTTGCTTAGAGTGGGATTTGAAGAGAGGCTTGCTGTTTGCTTTTAGAGCCAACATTTAGAGAGCTACAGAAGTCAGAGAGGGCTGCCCACTGAAAGAGGTTCCATCTAAGGTCCGCTGGGCACCTAAGAGTGGTGGTACTTGGGTAAGACAGCGGACTTCTGAATTATGAAGTGATGCCTCTCATGAGGTGAGAGGCTAAGCACAGGGACAGACATCCTCTAGGAAAGGAAAAGGAGGAAGTCCTCCCTCTCACAGACCAAGAATCCAAACCCCCTCTTCACTCACCCCATACAGGCATGAGGCGAGAAGTAAGTCATCCATTCATCAAGTACCTCAGGACACCATAAAACTAGACCATCTCCAGGATCCAAGTCAATAAGCAAGGTGGGGCTTACTCCCACCCTTCAGCTTCAACTTCAGGGCTATTTTGAGACATCTCTTTAGCTGTGAGGACTCCTATGTCCAATCAGCAAGCACTGCTTTACTTTAAACAGCTCTTACATTTCAGAAGGTCAAAATGTGGTCTTCAATATACCAAGACCCTACTTTGAGTTTAAAAGGAAATGCCAATCCTCAGATAAAAAGGGGGAATTAAAAGAAATCAGCCATAAAAACCAAATTAAATATTTCATCCATTGACCCTGAAATATAGATACAGGTACCCCACTGTTATTCCTGGATTTGTTTTTGATTGCTCATGTGGCTTTAGAGAAGTCACTCCCTGACATGGCTTAAGTTTCTGAAGTCTCTTCTGCCCTTAAAAATATAGGGCAAAACGGTGAGAGTGCTGACCAAATGTGTGTCAGTCTGACTTCCTGTTGCAGTGATCAAAACATCTGGCATAAGCAGTGTTAGTGAAGAGTTGTCTTGCTATCTCAGGGTTTCCATTCTATGGTGGTAGGTGGGGACATCAGGGAACAGATTGTCCAAGTCATGGAAGGCATTAGACAGAGCAGCCTAGCTCATAACAACAGGCAGGAGGCAGACAGAGAAAGGGGACAGGGACAAGTCCAAACACCTATTAACCTATTAAGCTGTACCTCCTCCAATTTCTAAAAATTCTCAAAATAGCAACAGCCCACACATGAGCCTTTTGGAGAGACACTTTATATCCAAACCATAGCAAGCTCTTAGATGTACGAAAATTAAATATAAAAGGTAGTGGCAGTGTAGCTTGGTGATGGAATGTCTATCTAGCATGTACAAGACTCTGGGTTCAGTCCTCAGTACCCCTCACTGGAAGTCATTGATGCACCACACCACCACAAGCTACAAGGAAGTAAGTTTTAATGCCTAACATGGTAGTGACAGGATCTTCCCCTTTTACATGATGACAGCAGTGACCTGGCTATTTCACTTTCCAATGAGAAAAACCCACCTTCTTCCTCCCTAGACCACATGGCCATATGTTCCTCTAAGATAAGATGCTGTATGTTTTTTTAATTTATTCTTTCACAATTTGGCAAACAAACAGAGCACATATTAATCATTTCCAGCCTTTCTATTATCTTATTTCTCTCCTTTTCCCTCCCACTAAACCCACTCTTCCCAGCAGGTGGCCCTCCTACTTCTGTGCCTTTGAGGGAGGAGTTTAATTAGTCTTGTTTGCATGAGCCTGGGTAGGGAGCTATTTACTTGAACAAAGGCAACTTATAACCTCTACACCTCTGAGGAACTGAATTCTCTCCTCCCCTGGAAGTTTTTCCTTTTCTTTTTTTGGTTTATAATTATAGTACCCTCTTCTATAAGGGGGAAATTTATCAATAACATCAACAAGAGCTCCAGGGGCCTTCTGCAAGAGCTACTCCAGGATTTCAGATTTCTGAGCTTGAAGAATATGAAATGTAACTTGGAAACAAAGTAAGAAATGATATATTTGGACAGATACCTTTAGGGGAAAGAAAAAAAAACTACCAAGAAATTGCTGACTTGGTTTTGTGGTCAAATTACCAAACTGTTGAAAGAATGAAAGGGAATGTATTCCCAGAAAAATACAGTGGTTACAAGAAACCGACCAAGTCATATTGGGAATGAACAGGAGGCTAAACCATCATTCTAAATCATCCAGGCCAAGGGGGTTGGGGAGAAACAAAGGAGCCAGTCAAGAAGAGGGAAGAGAATTGCTAAGGTAGAGAGACACTGAGGGGAAAGGAGAGTCAGCTAGATCCAAAGGTTGAGTCGGTCACCAATGGAATGATTTGGTCAACCATACCTATATACTAAAGCCCTCATATAAACCCAAACAAACTGAGTTCCAGAACTCCCAGTTGACAGACAAGAACGTACGTGCAAGACAATCCTGACTAACATGTTCTAATGCCTTCAGACACAAGCACACCTTTAGAGTCTTGCATGAGAATGCACTACTGCCAAGAAAGTATTATCTCTGTGGCCTGCACACTTAGAAACCCCAAAGCTTTTGTGGGCATCTAAATGGAAAGACAGGAACGTTACTCAAGAGAATCTATACACACAATCTTTGGTTTTAGAGAGTGAGTCTGATGGGTAATGGGGGGTGGTGCATAGGTGGAAAAAGGAATCCAGGTTGCAGAGACTATAGCTTAATACAGTTCTCTCTCAACCAAGATGTGACTCCTTACACACATCCCAGCAGCAATCTTGGGAGACCAAAGCCAAACTCTTATTCCCTGAAGGCAACTTAGAAGCCAGGCCTAGTGGTACATTCCTATAGTCCCAGCACTCAAGAGGCACAGGCAGGAAGATTACAAGTTCAAAGCTTTGAACGTTGGAGCAAGTCACAGTGCTGGACAACACACTGTGGACCCTGACTCACTATAAAAAGTGAGGAGGTGGCTCATGCCTGCAAACCCGGCCCTTGGGAGGGGGAGGTGGGAGGAAGCGGGTGTTCAATGTCACCCTTGCTCACAGAGCAAGCTTGAAGCCAGCCTGGGCTACATGAGACCTGGAAACAAAACAAATGTGAAGAGAGGATTGAGGATACAGCGCAGGAGCAGTACACTTGTTTAGCATGACAAAGTCTGAGTTCAATCTCCAGTACAGAGAGAGAGGCAGGGGGAGGAGGAGGAAGAAGAGGAGGAGGAGGAGGATGAGGAGGAGGAGGAGAGGAAGAGGAGGATGAGGAGAGTGAGGAGAAGGAGAGGAAGAGGAGGAGGAGAGGAAGAGGAAAAAGAAGAGGAGAAGAGGAAGGGAGGAAGGAAGAGGTAGAGAGGGGTTGAGGGGAAGGAGAAAGAAGAAGAGAAAATTGCCAGCTTAAAAAATCAGAGTTCCACTAAGTTAAAAGAAAAGAAAAAAAGCCAGGAATATACATCAGCAGTCAAGCACATGAAGAGTTTGAACCCTAGTACCAAAAGAAAGAAACAAGAAAAGGGAGGAAGTAAGCCAAGAAACAAGACGAAGACAATTGAAAATGTTCAAGGAAATAGTAACATAAGGAAGACCCCTGGAACAAGCACATTTGCTCATAAAACACAAAGGGTGATGTCATGCGTATCAATTGGAAGCTGCACGTGTTTACCTGGCCGTGTTACAGCATTATGATGATCAAGTCTGTGACATGCTCTATTCAGAGACAATGACAAAGGACATCGAATGCCTCCTGCGATGGCTACAAGGCAGCCACTTCTTGTAAGCATCCTTAGAAAACATCTGGTGGAAAGTTTGGGTAGCGCCGCATTCATACAACATTTCTAATGAGCAATTTCTGGGGAAGGCTTCCAGACATGTCCTTCTGGAAGTTCCGTGTCCCAGACATGTTCCATATGGGTGAATGGGAGACTGCTCAGAACAATCTTGCAAAAACAAGATTGTGCACAGGTTCTAGATACAGCTCTCAAAAGGATTTTCATATTCCTAAGTGTGACCTTTATAGGGTCTGAAACAGAAGTTTGTAATGGCATCTCAGGAATTGATATTGGAGCTTTGAGTTGCTTTGTATAGATGCCCCTGGCCATTAGCAGAGCCCAGGAATTCCCAGCATTCCATAGCGGGCAGGAAATGCTCCATATCCAACAGGACTCACCCCACATCCCTCCTGGCTTTTGGAATATATCATTGAATCCACGCTGAGCTGTTCACTTTTCAAGTTGCTGTAACAAACGTCTGACCTGGTCTTAATTGGAGACATCCCAGCAATACTGCCATATGACTCAGAGGAGTTCCTACGCTCTTTCATTTGAGATTTAAACAGGATTAATTATCATTCCATCTACAACACGCCAACCTGCTACAGGTGAGGCATCTAATGATGCCACACTGTCTTCCACAGAGGCTGTGTTGAACATTTAATACTTCAAAATGCACAAAGCTGGAGATGTAGTGGTAAACTATATGCTTAGCATGTGTGGGCCCAGGGGTTAAACCTCCAGCACCCAAAACTAAAATAAGGTAAAATAATACTTAAAAATTCAAATATACCATGTGTGTTATAACACAGGTTGAGTATTATATTATCAATCAAAATGCTTGAACCTAGAAGTATTTCAGATTTGGAGGTTGTTTTAAACAGAAGAGGTAGAATATTTACATAAATATGAAGAGATATTTTGGGGCTGGGACCAAAGTCTACATACAAAAAAAATTTTCATTTTTCTTTTATATATACTTTAGAGCCACAGCCTAAAGATAATTTTATATAACACTGTGAATAATTTTTAATATGACTCTTCACATAAACTTTAATGTGGGAAGTTTTACTTGTGACATCATTTTGGCTCTCCATAGGTTTTGAAATTTAGAGGATTTGGGGTTTTCAGATTAGACATGGTCAGCCTGTAGAGCTTCTGGGTAATGTTCTAGTCTTCTTCCTTGTATATCTTCCTCATCTTTTAATTAGAATATTATTTTCTGTGTTTTAAAAAAAGAACATATGTGTAGGTATATTATGTATTTCTTTTGCATTTCCTTTCAGAAGAGTAGGAGGAATTATTATAAAATTTTGTTATAAAAAAAAGTGGTGTGGTGCACAGAAAATTACTTGACTTGGGGATGTTCCCAATGTTAAGTCTTCAGATCAGAAAATGAATGCTTTTGGCAGACATTGCATAGTGGCTTCCACAATGGAGAGGCTGGTGAGGAGGGTCTGGGCAGTCAGAAGAAAGGCCTTGTTCTACCATTAGAGACCCACACTTTGCATACACTGAAAAGCCTACTTACTGACACCTGTGCCCCAAACTCGAAAGATACCAGAGAGAGAGAATTGCCCCCCCCCAAAAAAAATCTATGTAGGGGCTTATTTTTTTTTAATCTTTGAAAAGGAATTGGCTTTCAGGTGACTTTTTCTAGTATCTCAAGAACTGTAGACTGTCTGTGACTGCTATTCTAGGTTGTCAGCTCCACTACATCTGGCATGAGCTACAATCCAGAAATGGAGGGCACACCTGTGAGAGATTCGTTTGCTTGGTTTTAAGTGGGTGAATCTACCTCTAGCTCTGTCGCTTTGAAGTAGGAAGACATAAGCCTTTGATCCAGATCTCAAGGAGGGAAAGACACACCTATAATCCGGGCCACACCTTCCGCTGGATGCCTTTATTAAAAAAAAAAAAAGAAAAGAAAAGAAAGGAGGAAGGTTTTGCTCTTTGCCTACTTGCTCTTGCCTTGCTAGTCAGTCCATTCCTTCACTGGCATTAGAGCCTACGTCTTCAGAATTCCAGTGCCTACTGAAGACCAACTGAGACATCCAACCTTGTGGACTGAGCAACTTTTAGAATCTTAGACCTTCTGTTTATAACCTGCCACCATTGGATTGGTTGGTCTATAGTCTCCCCTCTATACATACATACATACATACATACATACATACATACGTGTATGTGCTACACACATACATACATACATAAATACATGCACATATATGTATATAAACAGATTTCTATATGTATAAATATCTATATATACATATATATGTATGTAGAGAGATTTCTTCTATGAGTTCTGGAAGTTCTACCACCCTAGAGAACCCTTACTAATATATTATCTCTGGTAATAATCATAGAAATTGCCTTTTTTTAAAAAATGAAAATTGGAGTGTGATTTGATAAAGAGTCATCCAAGATTTAATAAAGTCTTATATGGGAAGCACTACATCAGAAAATGAATCCTATCAGACAGTTGATGAGTATTCTTTATTGAAAAGAAAAAAACTTCTAGAAAATACATAAGATGTTTGTTTGCTTTAAAACACCAAACGAAACAGACAGAGAAGTATGACATGTCCACCCTTGCCCTCAGCTGGTCTGTACTAAATGTGTCACATGAGACAGTGCCCACAGTCAAGGAGCATTTGGTTTAATGGGAAGATCGATTGGGTGAGGTAATATCCAGCTGTGTAGTATCTATATGCTGGGTTGGGACTGACAGGAGACAAGAAGGGAGACATGATGGAGAACCAGTGATCGAAGGAAAAATTTGCAGATAAAGCAGTTTTTATGGGGAGAGAAAAGCTAAACCTCACATGTGCCAGGTCAATACAATTGGAAAAATTCCACACTAACTCACTGCCAAGGTCAGTGCAGAAACAAGAAGGTAGGTGTTGCCATCTTACCTTGAACACAAAGTTGGGTAGGTGAATTTCACTTGACAGAGGTCGGGGGCTCTATCAAAGAACAGTGCAGTACCAGGGATGTGTGGGTGACTCAGGGAATTCGTCCGGAAAGGTTCAGAAGACACTGACTTTGTCCTTGTTGACATGAATTTAATTTCTATGTGGGGGGCCTCAATCCTTTGTGTGTGTGTTGACAGTACTCTCTTCTCCAGGGAAGTCTTTGCCCCATCTGCTGTGGTTTGGATATTGAATCTCCCAAAGGCTTATACTAAATGCCTGGTTCCCAAGGTGTTAGAGGTTGTGGAAATCGAGCTGAGGCCTTGTGGGAGATCCTTAGGTTACTGAAGATGGACAGGCTCTAAGGGGAACAGTAGGACCCCCAACCTCTTCTTTTCTCTTTGCTTCTGACCATGAGTGAGAAGTTTTGCTCTGCTATGAACTCGTATCACAAAGTGATTGATCTTCCCTCACAGGTCTAAAATAATGGGCCCATGAATCACAAAACCTCCCAAACTGTGAGCCAAAACAAATGGTTTCTCTCTATAAATTAATCATTTCAGGCTTTTATTATGATAACAGAAATCTGGCACACACACTACCCATGGCGGAAGGCTGTGAGCTCATAAGCTAGGTGCAGACATTAGAGCCCCAGCCCTCAACCCTGATTCTCACCTAGAATACAAGCACAGACACAGCTTAGGTCCACCCATTGTCCTCAGACAATCTGTCCCTGTGGAAGTCACCTTCCATTCCCCGCTGCCAGTTGCTCAGCTTTCCCAGAAATTGGAAAATATTTAATATTCTTATTAAGGATGTGCGGAGACAGGTAGAGGAGAATGGGTGAGCATGAGACAATTAATTAATGAACAGAAAGTCTTTCTCAGCCTTCGGGTACACAAGATTGATGGACAATTATAGGAGAGAAGTCACAAAGTGGATGCAAGGAATATAATCAATGCCAGGCAATTTAAGCCACAAAACCAGTCTAGGGAGCCCTTGAGAGCCCTGTAGGGAATATTGACTCTGTCGGTGTGCAGAGGGGAGAGAAAGGCATGAACATCAAGACCAGTGTGCACAAAGGAAGCTAGAAAGATGGGGACGGCAGGAGAAACTCTGAGGAGAAATTGTCTGAAAATACATCAAAGGACACAAAACCAAAGACAATCACAGAGTTCAGTGTTTGGTGAATCTAAACCAGGCAATCAAGGAACAGGAACAAGTTTCTCACTGTGGCCACAGGAGAGGAGAGGGAGGTGCTGGAGGGATGTCCCAGTGGTTAGACAGGCTTACGGTTTTGTTAGAGAACCTGAGTTCAGATCCCAGCACCAACAGTGGGAAGTGCACAAACACCCGTAACTCCAGCTCCGAGGGATTTGATGCCTTTTATGATCTCCATGGGTACCTGTACACACACACACACACACACACACACACACACACACACACACACACATACACACACACACACACATACACACACACATACACACACACACACATACACACACACACACATACACACACACACATACACACACACACGCACATACACATACACACACACATACACACACACACGCACATACACATACACACACACATACACACACACATACATACACACATACACACACACACATACACACACACACATACACACACACATATACACACACACATACACACACATACACACACACGCACATACACATACACACACACACATACATACACACATACACACACACACATACACACACACATACACACACACACACATACACATACACACACACATACACACACACATACACACACACACATATACACACACACATACACACACACACACATACACACACACACATAAAAATAAAAATAAATCTTAGAAAATAAAGTCTTAGAAAAGAGAACTATTTTAAAAGCCATCTTGAAATCTTTCTTCCATATATTTATTTTAAAATATTGTTTCAACTATATGCGTGACTCAATGATTAAAAAAACTATCATTCTATTGAGATTGATATACCACTATTAGCATGCTGCTGTGTTTGTCTCTCTCTTTTTTTTTTAAATTGCCTAGGATGTTTTGATCAGGCTGCTAACTTTTCATTCTGATTTCCCATTTATTTTAGTACCGATAGAATTCTGGCTTTTTTCAAAGACTTAATTAATATGAATTAACATTTGTATGATATCATTGAGAAAATACCCTTAGTTTCCTTCATTTGAAATGGTGTGTGTGGGGGGCGGGGGGCTGGACAGATGGCTCAGTAGTTAAGGACTCTTGCTGTTCTTGCAGAGGACTCGGATTCAGTGCCCAGCATCTATGCAGGAGCTTGCAACCACCTGGAACTCCAACTCTATGATATTTGGTGCCTTTTTCTAGCCTTCACAAGAACTGCACACACATAGTACACATACATATATGTGGATAAACACTCAAACACATAAAATAAAAATAGATAAATCTTTTTAAAAAAAATGGTGTGTGTGTGTGTGTGTGTGTGTGTGTGTTTTACTCATGAAAATACCTACTATGTAATAAGGACTTAGTATGCTCTTTAATCCTCAAATGATCCTATCAATCCAACATTTGATCTCTGTTATAAGTTCAGAGAGGCCTGCAAGTGTCTGCCCCAAGATGCCAAAAGGCATCAGAATGCTCAACTCAGGATGAAAATGTGTCTTTTTTCCAGGGGTGAGGGGTGGGGGTGGGGAGACTTTAGTTTCCACTGTTGAAAACTAAGGGGCTGAACTAAGTGACTGTTCTGATTTATTCTCTCTCGAGTTCAATGATTGGTTCTGTCGATTTGGAGGGGCATGAAGAAGACGACCATGGGTGTGTGTGCCTTGCTCTCACTCTTATGACAGTTGACATTACTAGGGATTGTTTATGTCTGCTTTCAGCTTGTACAAGCCCCAGTTTGACCGGCACTCAGATATGAGGTTGAGCGACTCATTCAAAAATCTCATTTTTCTTCCTATTATATGAGAATAATAATAACAATAATCACTCCCTTAACAGGGTCATCGTGAGGACTGGACAGACAAACAATACAAGCTTAACTGAATGCACTTCCCAGCTATTGTTAATAGTAACAGTAACAACTGCACTTACACAGCACAGGATGGTTCATAAAGTCAGCCAGAAGTACCCACATCCCCTAAGTCTCAGTTTTGTTCGTTCTGATACAGCGCACAATCTTCCAAGATAAAGCCAAGTTTCCAGCTCTTAAAATAGAAATGAGAAGAAAATCTATACAAAGCTGTGCTGTGGAGAACATGCATAATTCTCCGATAATAGATGTACTGTCTTGATAATGTATCCTAGTCCATAAAGCTGCTTTATGTTTGCCCCTCTGTTATCTCACTAGGTCCTCAACTCTGTAGGGCAAGTAGGCTGTTTCTGTGAATTGCTTCTTCTGAATATAACAGCCATTAGCATTTTTAGCAGAGCCTCTATGACTACCCATAAGAGATGATTGTCCCTAAAACCTTGCCTAGGATCTCAGCCACTCCTTCCTGCATCCTTCTCCCAGATGTGTACAGCTCAGCCCCAGCTGTATGGAACTCTAGATGGTGCTGGCTTAGAGAGAGCATGGAAGATTAAGCAAACGTGGGGATTCCATCTACACAGCTGTGGGGAAGCTGCTATACACACTTATGTGGTGAAAGTCAGTGGTGCAGATATTTTGGTCACTTGTGCTCCTGTAATAACCACTATCCCCAGAAGAGATGGGTAGATATCACTCACATCTTTCCAGGAAAGCATTCATGCAGCAGCGGCTAACAGTGTCCCATTCGTCCATAAGGTTTGGTCTGCCTGACTCTGGCAGTATCTTCCTCTCCATCTCTAAAATGGTGATATTGACCTTTGAGAGGACAAAGGATCATTCTGGGGTCAGCTGGTGGCCTTGGCCAATGTCTAGGGAAAGGAGCAAAGCAGAAAAAAATCCAAATCCCAGGCACAATGCTCTCATGAGTTCAAAGTCGGTTGTCAACTGTGCATGGTCTCAGGGTATCAAAGAATATATATATATATATATATGTATATATATATATATATATATATATATACACATATATATATATATATAATTATACCAAAACACAAAGGGACTCAGTTAAAAGTCTAGTGACATATTTAATGTTAAGGGAAGCAAAACAAGAAAGATGGGAGGGAGCAGGAGGGGAAGGGAATGGCAGGCTAGTCTCCCCAGAACAGACTTCAAAGTCCTTTAAGAGAGAAGCCTGGGTTGTGTGTGGCTATTGGCAGTCACAGTGAAACCAGCGCCACTGAATTCAGCCTTCCTGTTGTTTACTTTCACAGAATAATGACTGGCACAACATCGCAGTATACTCAGGTTATGGCTCAGATAAAGAAAACGCTGGAAAGGGAACTAAAATATAGCATTCACTCTCTGGCTGTTATCTGAAGGTCACTATAACCTTTAAAACGGATGAGAATGCGAAACCTTAAGAGACAAAGACTAAGAACAAAGAAGCTGTCAGAGCTCAAGAGCTGGACAGAATCTTCCCTTAGCCTCTGCTCAGAATCCTTAATGCCCCAAGGCACACGGGTGTGCACACAGGGACAGTTTCAGGATAGAAACGCAACAGCTAAGAGAAAGCTAAAGTCCTCAGATTGAAAACGAGGACATTTTAAGGAAAACAGAAAGCTGAGAAAACAAATTATACTTTCAAAAGTTATGCATGTTAAAGAGGGAACTACTGAGCTGTCCCAGATAGGGGTCAGATTGGGAATTCCAAGTGACCAGAAATTACCAAGTCAGATCGAGAACTCAGAGTCCTGACTGGATATATTGCTCAGTGGTAGACTGTGTGCCTAGAAGGCAAGAAGGGGCTCTGGTTCAACCCCCAAAACCATATAGTAAAAAAAAAACAAAAAACAAAAAACAACCAAGCCGTGAGTCTCGGGGTCCCAGGGGATGCAAATGCTACCTGAAGAATTCGTTCTCAGTGAATACAGCAAGCAGGTTTTTCACTAGTGGGAAATTTAAACTAAGAATTAAGTAAATACATTTAAGTCAATAATGTTAAAGAAATTGTCCTTGTTAGAAAGAAAGAAAGAAAGAAAGAAAGAAAGAAAGAAAGAAAGAAAGAAAGAAAGAAAGAAAGAAAGAAAGAAAGAGTATAAAGTACATAAAAGGAAAAACTAGGGCTGG
This sequence comes from Tokudaia tokunoshimensis, assembly GCA_036184795.1. Lineage (NCBI taxonomy): Eukaryota > Metazoa > Chordata > Mammalia > Rodentia > Muridae > Tokudaia > Tokudaia tokunoshimensis. The sequence continues at coordinate 19,205,688 of BTHU01000022.1, forward strand.
TAAGATGGCTCAGTCGTTAAGAGCGCTGTCTGCTCTTCTGGAGGTCATGAGTTCAAAACCCAGCAACCACATGGTGACAAAACAAAATGAACAAAAAACCCTATGGGCCTGAGTGGGGACTGGAGCAAGAGGGAGAAGGGAAGGGGGAAAAATAAAAAGAAAGTAGAAAAAACTAATTTACTCCATCTCTTCCCCCACCCCCTCCTTTTAAAGCCCATTGGGATTTATTCTTGGGAGTCCACCTACTTTGATGACTTTTCCTATGCTACTTAGCCCCACCTCTCAACACCACCATCAGATGACACTTAGGCCTAATAACACAATAGGAATTTAACCCCAACAGGAATTTGGGTGGTAAGGATCTGGTTCAACCTCTAAAAGACAACACAAAGTTGTGAATGTGTGGTTCTGAAATGGTTGTACTGAGTTACAGTCAAGATGTCAGAAGGGCAGCTTGCCTCCAGAGGGTTCGGGGGAGAACTGTTTCCCAGTCTAGAAAGTGCCTAGTCCGAACATCTGTTTGCAATATTGCAACTTCTGCTTCTGTCAATCACACCCCTGACTCTAGGCTTTCCCGCCTCCCCCCCCCCCGATCTTAATAACAACCCTCATGATTCCATGAACCTGATTTCAGATTCCAGGACAATCTTGTCATCTACAGATCCTTAGCACATCTGCAAATCCCTTCTGTTGAAATGATATATGTTCAAGGGTTCAGAGGATTATGATGTGGGCATCTAGGAGAGGCCATGATCCCACCTACCACCCACCGGATACAGGGAGTAAACTTTTTTGTGTCAGCAAAGTAGGCTGTGACCGCTAAGATAACCACAAAATCCACTGGCAAACAAGACTGTTTTATGAGCTTTAAAAATGAAAGAAATCAAGTCGGCGAGTTGGGTTCTGACAGAGGAGAGACTCTTCTGCGTGAGGGAGCCGGGAGTCCAGAACACAGTCACAGGGTGTGTTTCCAGATTCACTTAAAAAGCAAAGTGAGTGCAGAGTGACCCCTCCCCCCCACCCCTCCCTGTTGGAACGGAAATCAGTGAATCACAGCAGTCCACTGGGAAGGAGGCAGGCCAGAGGATGAGGAGATTGCTTGAGACCCACCTTTGATTATGGGCCTTTCCTCGTTTACAGACACTTATTTAGCTACGTTTTACTCGGAAGATCGTGTTGACAGCTTGGATGCACACGGCTGTGTAATTACAGGGCTCTCAGAAATGAGCCGGTGGAGAGGAGCGTGCATGATAAGCATAATGCTCCAATGGCTTTGACTGACAGCTCAGAACTATGCCAGCACCCCTGCTCCATCTAGACTTTTCCTTTCAAACCCTTGTTCAGCCTTGGGGGGGGGGGGGGTTGGAGAAACCGGAAGTGGTTTCTTTCCTGTTTAGCTAGAAATGAGCTTTAGAGACCCCTGACATCCCTGGAGTCTGAGGTTGGGTAAGTTTAGAAAGTAGAACCACTTTGAGCTTTATTGAAAGTCTCTCAAAAAAAAGAAAGAAAAAGAGAGGGGGAGGGAGGGAGAGAGGGAGGGGGGAGAAAGAGAGAGAGAGAGAGAGAGAGATTGACCTTGTCATGGACTCGATGTTCTCCCAAAATGTTTGTGTTAAAATGCTACCGGCTATTGTTGATGATGATAAAAGATGAGGTCTTTAGGCGTTAATCAAGAATTGATGAGGCCAGAGGTAGATCCCTCCTGACTGGATATATACCTTTATAAGAAACACAGACAGCCTCATCCCAATCTCCCCTGTTCTCTACATGAGCATAGATGTGAGTCCTGGCTGGGTGTGGTGGCACAGGCCTCTAATCCCAGCTCTTGGGAGGCAGACACAAGTGAATCAGCATAGTTTAAACAAATATATTTTCAATCAGAGTTGCATCTTCCACATCCCTTGAGAGCCATGAGCTTTCCTGTGATCGTGTCAGTCTCAAAGGAGCTACATTTGGTTAAGCAGAAGTCACCTAAGATCAAGACTAGTTAGGCTGAATTATGAGGTCCAAGCTCACTGAGCTTCTGTGTGGGGAGTTTTACATTACTAAGGGCTAACTCCAAACTTGTCTCAAGTGGGGAAGTAGTCACATAGTTAGAGATTTTCTGAACCGACAGTAATCCACAGAGAGCAAGTGAATAGTCTGTGAGCAGAAGGGAGATTGCTCACAATCCCCTCTGTTCTCCATCCCTTCTATGAGCTGCGGCCCTGACAGCCCCTCCTGAGTCTTCAGTTTTCTCACTGTGATTGGTTCAAATTACAAAATAATAAGGCAGAGATTGAGAAAGGCTGGGGAGGTGAGAAAGAGAATCACTTTAAAAAATATTTGTGTGTGTGTGTGTGTATGTGTGTGTGTGTGTGTGTGTGTGTGTGTGTGTGTGTGTGTGTGCGCGTGTGTGCGTGCATGTGCATGTTTGTGCATATGAGGCCTGTAAAGATTAAGGACAACCTCAGGTACTCACCTCTACCTCGCTTGAGACAGGCTCTCTTATCTACCACAGCGTGTGGCATGCTAACTGGGGAGTTTTCCCATCTGTACCTCCAAACTTGGGGTTCCTCAAGTGTTAGGATTGCTCATACACACGAATATACTCAGCTTTATGTGGGTCCTGGGGATCCAGACTTAAGCTGTCACATGTGCTCAGCCAGTACTTTATCCTCTGAGCCATCTTTCCAGCCTGAGGATCACTCCTTAACCTGCTGAAAGAACCTAGGACAATCTGTCATGATAGAAACCGCATCTTGTATAGCCCGTTAGAGCTGAGAGTCAGGATAATTTCATGGTAGCACCTGGTTTCCACAGATTCACAAGGAGAAAAAAAAAACATGCTTTCTGCTCCAAGATGGATTTATTTTGACAAGGGAGTTACACAAAAGAAAAATGAACACGTATAGTCCAAGCCCTAAGGAATGCAGTGGGATGGAGAGGCTATAACAAGAGACTGGATAGAAAACTCAGTGCTTAGGAACAGGGAGGCTTAGACAACCTGGGAAAAGAGGCACTCACATAATCTGATCTGATCCCAATGGTACATCTTCAGAAGAAAAAAAAAAAAGCAAGAGACAAAATCAGAAACAGATAGTGTAAGCAATGGGAGATTAATGAATGGTTTCTAGGAAACTAAGGCAGGACTATTTTGAGGTCAAAGGTACTATAAAGTACCATACTACAGTACAATGAAATAAAAGATTATAGAGGAGGATTGTTTTCCTACCTACTATGAGAGACAGATGAATACTCCCCGCTGCTGAGATTTCTGAGTTCAAATCCTCAGGATTTATGAGTTTGTTATGACAAAGGAGAATTAAGATCATTAATCAGGTGGCCTTCCGATGAGGGAGCTGTCCATCCAGGGGAGGAAGGAGGCCATGGGAAATACAAGGACTCTCTAAAGTACAGGAACACAGAAGACAAGATCAGAGCAGTGTGAGGTGGCAAATAACTTGATAGCTAAGAGGAAGGAAAGGGCTTATCAGCTGGAGAATGTTCCAGAAGCCAAAAAAAGAAGAAAGAAATAGATTCTCCTCTAGAGCCTCCAGGAGGGACACAGTCCAATGGATACCCCAGTTTTAGCCCTTAGAGGTCCATTTTAAATCACCACCTCCCTATTGTAAGATAATGTATTTGTGCCAACTCAAGCCACTCAGGAGATGATTGTCCCAGCAGCTGTGGGCCTGTACTCACCTCGCAGTGAGCAGGGAGCATTACAGATGGGTGGCTAGGCCTTAATGAGTGTCACCGTGTGCCTTATATTACCCAAGGGGACCTTACAGTCCTGAGATGTTCTTAGAGTCACTAATTTTAATGCCTCAGTATCAAATTAATGTGCCTGCGAAATGCAGAAGGTTCATGGCTCCCTGGGAAAGATCTCAAAAAAGCGCTACACACCTCTTTGCTAGAAACTAGAATTTTATAGACCAGAGTCATGATGTAGCCTGCAGCTCCTTAAACTCTGGGGTCCATAATGGAATGTGGGACAGTAAACATGGAGGACTGATAAAAGGTTTCCCAACACACAATGACCAAAGGATCAATTCAAAATCAAATGCGGGAAGAATCTGTGGGGATTGTGGCAGTGCTGGACCATGTGGCATTGAGCAATGTCACCCCAGTTTCCCAGAAGCCATTTCCTTAATCTACCTTTGGGTCCCCAAAGATTCTGTGTCCCTGTCTTTTGGGTGGGGATGCACCATTTGGAATCAGGTCAGAGTGCTTAAATACCTCTTCTCTCAGGCGTTCTATGTCTCTCTGCTCCTAAGCATTTAGACGTTCTAAACACACAACGTGCATACATTCCTCTGTGCATGTCACGCCATGCCCTGCCCATCATGCCAACAATGGCTCTCTGACACAACCTGGCTCTGGTTTGGGACCATTGCATGTGAAGAATTGTAGTGTTTTCTGCTGGACATGAGAAGTTTCTTGCCCTTATAAAAATCTAACAGTTGCATTGAAGCAAAACCTCTTAATATTTTCTTGGCATCATTCCTTAGTATGCAGCCATCAAATGAGCATATATTCCCATTGTGTTATGTTAGGGTGTTTGCTTTTTACAATTGATGTTTGTGCTGCTGACTTGATTTCATACCAAAAAAAAAAATCTTGAAATGAATATCGGTTAGGGAGTATGGCAGAGTGTCCAAAACATCCCTAACTACGCTTCTGCCGCTTTATACCAGGTATTCATGTGAACTGGTGACCTCAGCATCAATTGTTAAAAAACAAAAGTGCAAGTCAGTGTTGAAGACACTATGTGTTCTACAGTACCAAATAATCAACTAAAATTTAATTCTTTATGTAAAAATAAATAAGTACGTCTATCTCCTTAGTAGGCAAATTTGTTTTCATCTTTAGTAAATGGTAAGGTGTGTGTGTGTGTGTGTGTGTGTGTGTGTGTGTGTGTGTGTGTATCAAAGAATTACTTTAAAATAAATTTATTTTATTTATTATCACCGATGGTGAATTTGTATATATAGTATTATATTATATCCCTGTATACCCAAGGAGCCCTTGTGTATATCCCTATATTATATCCCTGTATACCCAGGGAGCCCTTGTGTATATCCCTATATTATATCCCTGTATACCCAAGGAGCCCTTGTGTATATCCCTATATTATATCCCTGTATACCCAGGGAGCCCTTGTGTAGCTGATACTATTGATAGTGAGTAAAAGGGCATTATCTCCTTAATTCCTGAGAGAGGCCCCATTTTATGTAGTTGGCCCATGAAATACAGGCCAAGGGGTGATTGATGTCAGGCAATCACGATGATCACCTTTGTCTGTGCCTGGAGTCCTCATGAACGTATGATGCTGTTGTAGCCAAAGAGCTATGCAGAGCTATGGAGGCTTCTGGTTAAATTTGAACAGACTCATGAAAACAGCCACTCTCTGCCTCTGGCTGTTGTAGTGAATACGTGGTGTCTGGAGTTTTCAGCTACCATCTCCATGGAGACCAGGAGACTGAAAACAAGATTACATGTTAAGGATGGCAGCGGTGAGGACATTCCTTGGGCACTGGATTTGCCAACGTGTCTGAATGAGCAAACCCAGAGTTCCTCTGTTTATACTGTTTTAATTATGGATTATAATACTTTGGCCTTTCTGTTGGTTGCCACTAAAGTATTGCACCTCACAGATTGGTGGTTAACTAAACATATCATTAATGAGATAAGATGTCCATTACAGTTGAAGGTGTGCCTCAGAAGAAAGTATGCCTTTCTGGTTTTCCTCTGGCTTTCTGCTTTGAAGTGAGGTTTATTGTCATAATTACAAGTTACAGTCCATCACAGCAGGATGGTCAAAGCAGCAGGAACTTGAAACAACTGATCATATCACAGTTAACGATCAAGAGAAATTAATGCACACATGCATGTTTCTTATTTAGCTCCCTTTCTCCACTGTTACACAGTCCAAGACCCACATAAGAAGTTCAAAATCTCTAGGCAGTGGTGGTGCATGCCTTCAATCCCAGCAATATAGAAAAGCAGAGGAAGGCAGATCTCTGTAGGCCAGCCTGGTGTACAGAGTTCCAGGACAGCCAAAGCTAGACAGAGAAAGCCTGTCTTGGGTGTTGGGGGGTGGGGGGAAGCTTTCAATCTTAGCACTGGGATAGCTGGAGGGCATGGAGTGGGGGTAGGAGCAGCAAAGATAAGCAGACTCACTGGTCAGCCAAATTCCCTTTTGGTAATCCATCTGTAGATAATACAGAGGGTGATGTCATTCTAATGTGGGCTGTTTCAAAGCTGAACCTCCTTATAAGCACGTTGTCTTAGGGTTTCATTGCTGTGAAAAGACAACTGTGACCAAAGCAACTTTTATATGGGATGACATTTAGTTGGGGCTGACTTACAGTTTCAGAGGTTCAGTCCATTATCATCAAGGCGGGAGCCTGGCAGCGTCCAGGCAGGCCCGAGGCTGGAGGAGCTGAGAGTTCTACCTCTTGTTCCAAAGGCTGCTAGAAGACTGGCTTCCAGGCAGCTAGGGGGAGTGTCTTAAAGCCCACGCCCACAGTGACACACCTACTCCAATAAGGCCACACCTATTCCAACAGGGCCACACCTCCTAATAATGACACTCCCTGGGCCAAGCATATTCAAACCACCACATCTCACTCCCTGACCCCCAAAGGCTTGTTCAAACACATAAGTCTAAGGGGCCATACATAGCCGTAGCATAATGCAAAAAAAAATATTTAGTCCCTTCTAGTAATCAAAATATAGATACTACAGGGGATGATCTCATTCTAACGTGGGCTGTTTCAAAACTGGGCTTCAGACATCCCATAAGTCTCTAACAGTCTCAACACTGTTAAAAGTCTCTTCTGAGATGCATCCAATCAAATCCCCAAAGCGAGACAGGAAACCAGAGGAGCAAACTCCAAAGCGCATTACGTGTCACGTCTCTATGATTTAAAAGTAGTTACTGAAGCTCAAGATGCCTCCATTTCAGCTCCCTTACAACGAGCTTCAAAGACTGAAGAAAACTCACATGGCCCTCGCCGTGTAGCCACCATTCCTGTGACCTGCTCCTACATACCCATTCCTTCCTGACACAGAAATCTCTGCTAGACCGCATTCTAGTCAGATGGGCTTCCTTACCTTTTACCCCCACCCTGCAGGTCAGGAGTAGGGTATATAAATGCAGTGTTTGACACATAACAGAACGTCAAAAATCAGTCAGTACTATTACTCTTCCGTCTCTACATATTCTTTCCTGGCTTTCCCTAGGAATTCTAGTGATGTTGTCATTCACTTGTCTGGCAGGTGCAGTAAATAATGAATATGCACAGATAACGTAAGCAAGCAAATAAATAAATATGGCGCCCATTCCTGATCTTAAAATATATACAGGTGTGTGTGCGTGCATGAGTGCGTACATGTGCATGTGTGTGTGTGTTGGTGTGGGACTCAGGGGTACAGGTGCCGTGATGTGCTTGTACAGGTCAGAGGACAATCTGTGGGGGTTGATCTCTGCGTCTACCATGTGTGTAAAGAAGAAAGAGGGGGAGGTGAACGAGAGCCTGCATCCCTGTCTCTGCTTCCTGCTGCCACAGGAAAGGACTGTACCCATCACCATGCTCTCCATGGCTCAGTCAACTGTACCTCAAAACATGAGCCAAACTAAGTCCTTCCTCTCCTAGGTTTCCTCTTGTCAGGCATTTAGTCTTGGAGACAAGAATAATAACTAATAATACCCTCCCAGGTTCTTCCCAACAACCGATTGTTTACTGCTGGGCCTTCACTCGGGTGCATCTTCACCTATGTCTCTGGTCTCCAGCTCCCTGTTACTCAAAATGGCAGACGACAGGACCCTATACACGGCAC